>CM048843.1:20536270-21916895 GCA_026545765.1 Plantago major
AAAAATCAGGCTAGACAACAAAAAGAAATTATTATACCTGTTGTACAAATCCACGAGTACTGGTACCAGATGGTGTTTTCCTCTAAGATTTTTCAACACATAGTTTTTCTATAATTTCAACCTAAAACAAAGGAATTATGAGTTGAATAGAAAAGGGAAAAAGGAAAAAAAAGGATCAGGCCGGATAATAAAAGGAAACTATACATACCTTAGCCTTGGCTTTGACATCTAAAAGTAAATAAATAGATAAACTTGCCTGCGATGCAGAGCAAGCACAGCTGAAATTTCAAGAATATATCGATGTGCTTGGACCTGATGTATCTTTTCCATTTTAAATATCTTTGTCGCACCAATAACATGGTCTTCTCCTTTGCAAATATTTTCATAACCTTCATAGTTTCTCCCAGAACCATCAGTTTCACTTGATATCTGATCTACCGTGCACATTGAGGCAAAATTTACAAATTCTGTAACTAAGTAAGTTGCAGCCATTGAGGCTTCCGGGTATCATTTTGAAAGAACATAACTCTTCAAAATAAACAAGTATCTGCATTGATTTTTATATATTAAACGAATGCAAAAAAATATAGGTAATTATGAAAACAATGGATAAATAAATACTCCACCTGTTTCACTAAAAGTGCAACTATTGTGTTGGACACAATTTTTAAGGAAAAAACATAAAGGTACATGTGGTTCAAAATGAGTATAAGATATTAGTTGAGTGACAAAATATATGTGGGCGTATTTAAAAAGTAGTGATTAAGTACATGTGGTCTAAAAGTAGTTTCCAAAAATGGAATTGTGCTCAAAGCTATCAAAACCTTGGCAACAATGTCTCAAAGCTATTGGCAGTAGCACCTCCATCTGCACATGAAATGGTCCAGCCTTTTTTTCTTCACACACCTCGAAATATTTGATGCAAAACCATGCGGCATTTTGACATTCTTTAAAATTTCACAAAACAACTCTTTCTCTTTTGCCCATTTTAAAACTTGCAGCTGGCAGATACTCCTTTTCAAAATCGACAGTTATTGACTAAACCCACAGGTAATGATGGAAATTTGTAAACCTCGTCATATAACTTATGGCTATAAACCTTGTGATAGGAATGATGACTCATACACAGAATGTGGAGTGAATGTGGGGTGGTGTATCAATGGAATAATGTGATGCATTCAAGTACAAAGTCATGATCGGACTAATTAATTGGCAACTAATGATATACTTTCGGTCCGGATCGGACTAAGATGTTTGCTTCAGCTCAGTACACTTGGTCTTTTGGTGGTGAGACGTCTGACCCATAGGTCTTGCGATCCGAAGTTAGTCTTTTCTCTGTCAATACTTGCACTGAGAGAGCTGTACAAGTGGTGAGGTAGGTCGGATAGTGTGTCCGCACCTATTCCTGCTTTGAACCAAAGTCTGGATGCTCTCGTGAGTGAGGGTCGGACCACCTGGTCGAGCCTCTCAGTGAGTATAGACTAATTCGTCTTGGAATTCGTCTCTAGAACGTCTTAAACGGATTGGACATTGTTCCGTATCAACAGAACGTCTATTTTGCGGGGGCTTATTAAGGAAATTGATTAGCATTGGTTTATTTCTTTCCATTCTTAAAAGATTTATTTATTTATTTGTGTATGGCATAAACTTGGAGACTAATTCTCTACGTGTATAATAACATGGCCTTGCCATAGAAATAAATCAATCAACTTTCCACCAATTCTTTTCTCTAATAGCACGCACCGCGAATCCACATCTCGCCCACTCAACGATAATACATATACAAGAAACACCTCGCGCGAACTTCTAAAAATCAGTGTATAATATCACATATCCCCTAGAACTTCAGTAAATTCTAAGTCTTTTGATATGCATAGATATGGAAAGTCATGTGTAATATCTATGTCGTGCGAACAACTTCTATTGAAGAACCAATCCCCAAAAGCCTTTGCGATTGTCTGCAAATCAAATAACATTAATTAGAAGTTTATTGTCTATACATTGAAACTGGCGAAAGAAAAATCTTGTGTGCACATAATTAAATACTACCTTATTGTTCACAGTAGGTGAGTATGCCCATCTGTTGTTGAAGATAATGTGATCATGGACTAGGCAAGCATCAATAATCATTCCTAGTGATGAACAGTCACGTTTCGGCATGGTCTGTTTGAATGTTGTACCAAATTCTGCAGTTGAAATTTGAACTTTTGTATTATAGTACTATCTTTTACAGGAAAGCTGGCAATTGAAGTCCATCAACTATACTGAGGTTGAGTTCCGCTGCACATTTTTGTTTCAGTTACTTACCTTGAATAGATTTTACTTGAGCAGGTGAGCAAGGCTTCAAGCCCAAGGTGCAGCTTGGCCAGTCGGGATCCACTGGTTGTACATGATGTTGAAGCTGAAATCAAGTAATGAAAGTCTTGTTAAGTACGCGACCTTAAAATTTCACCTTTTTATGACTTATGTGAATTGGTGTGGAGGTTGCTTGCGTACTTGGTACTGATCGAAGGCTGAGTTCACTAAAAAGACCGGTGTCTTGATATCCCCAATGAAATTTTCAGGAAATATGCACTGCGAATTTTTGTTATCAGTAATGAAAAAGGATAATGTAGTATACTTATCAGTTCTAGATGAATGCTCGCACCAGTTTCTGGTCCATCTTTGAAGTGCAGGATTTCGAAAGTATTCCATTCATTCCCTACAAGCAAGTAGTTGAGAAATAAGATATCAAACTCTAATAGTATGAGGATTTGGAAGTTGTAAATAACTTTTGCAGATGAAACAATTGTTGTTATTACATGAAACTCGACAATAGTTTCAAACGGATACTCTCTTCTTCCAAAAGCATTAGCTAGATCCTTTCTGTTGAAATAAGTTGAAGGCATAAGTAACTGATGTACGTGATTAATAATAATTCGATTTGTAAAGTACTATACGCATGGATGAAGAAACCACTATCTGCAATGCACTTGACATTAGGGACTTCTGTAATCAGTTCACGAAAGTTATCACACTGGAGCAATGTCGCCAATCCACCTGCTGAGTTACCAGCCAAGATAGCCTAAAGTATCAAATCAATTACACAAATCATGAACGGCAAGCTTCATTCAATTTTATTAATATGACAATCAATCAGTGCTGTTGAAATATCTTCCCACGCATACATTTTTCGCGTTCTTTAATCCTTTCCACATCAAATCCTCTACCGTGGCATTGAAAATCCTGGCACCTCTGCGATGAAGGTTATACTTCTGAAAATATTTTAATTACATAAACCTAAGCTTGTTAGTATTGACTATAGATGTAATATGAATAGTTTTGATTAAAGTTCATGACAATACTTTAGAATTATAATTAAGAATGACTTACAGAATCAACTTCGTCAACATTTCCTGAGAAAGATGCACCGTCGCAATATCTAACCAAAACTCTGTTCCAGTTGTAGAAATCTAGAATGAATCGCATGTGAATGAGCTTGCTAACTTACATGATCATACGTAGTTGTAAATTGACTTTGTTCATACATAATTTTTCTTCATGGACTAGTTGTAGGAACTATAAATTATTACCTGGATTAATAGTCTGGTTGCTAGATAGTATACCAGTCCAAAATGAAATTTGGTTAGGTAGCAATGTGGAGGATCCAAGACTGGTTTTGGTTCTGTAATGGCAATCTTCTTCTGCCTTGCACCATCCACCGCCCTAATTCAAACTCAAAATGTTCGAGTGTAAAGTAATATTGTTGGTACGCTTACTAAGGGTATGGATTATACACTTGAGCTAAGTGAGGCTAAAGACACACCCCATCCCTTCATTTTTCCCCCATATATACGGTATATTTTGTCAAAATAATCACATTTAAGTTTCATCTTTTAATATGTATGATACTTAAATTTCACTTTTATGAAGTATATTTGAACTCTTGATTTGTAAAAAAACAAAATTTATGGAGATGGTGTGTGATTTTTTTGGTATTAGTGTAAAGTTTCAATTGAATTTGTATCGTTTATAATTAATCACACGTAATTTTGATTCCTGGCTCCGTCCCTAAGTATATATGTAACTTTCGATGATACTGAAGAACATTGTGAATGTGAAGGAAGAAGGTTAATGCGGGGATTGAAAAGAAGAGTCAAAAGTCTCGATTAGTGGATACACTAGGAAAAAAAAAAGACGATGAAAAGTTAGAGATTCGGGCGGAGGTCGGTTTTACCCTAGTAGGCAGATGATGTGGTGAGGAGAAGTCCCTCGTTTGGTGATGGTAGCAGTTAATGAAACCATTAGAAAGTTTTAAAAGATGTTTATACCCATTTAAAGGCAGCAACTAAGAAAAAGATCAAAATATTATTTCTTTGGAATGATTGCGTTGGGGAGAAAATGTTTGTGACCTTTATTTTCGTGCATTGTCGCGTCAAGCAACAAATGTGGCGGAAATAAGCCACATTTAACCCAATAATTTTCCTAATTACTTATTCTATATGTAGCAGATTTAATTGGTCACGTATTAACCTTCTTCCTTCATTGCATTGTGATTACCTCAAGGTGGACAATCCAGTTACTGGCTGCATCTCCAACTCCTGCGTCAAGGTAATAGGCAGGCGGGCTTCCATCCAAGCAAACTAGGAAAATAATATCATGAGATATATGTCAAAATCTAATTAATTTCAAAATTTACTATCTACCATCATTTATTTTATGAACGTGCTCTTTTTACCTGCTCCTTTTACACTTTTTACCTGCTCCTTTTACAATGGCTTCGTAATTCAATGTAATGTTGACGGTGTTTTGTCCAAATACATGAACATTCGACACAACAATCATAAATAACATAATTTTGAACAAGTGATCGGCTGTAGCCTCCATTCTGCAATGTAAATATATAAAATTGTCGAAAAGAAACATTTATCTCAATATAACAGATTATATGTGGCCCTTAGATTTTACGAGGTACAAATATATCACCATAGTTTTGCCAAATTAAATGCAACAGTTTTTAATAAATGTCGTAAGTTGCTTCTATAATTTCTCCAAAAAAAATTTATGCACCACACCTATCTTCGATTAAAGCAGGGTAAATTATGCTATGTGCGAGATCAAAACACCTATTTGACACACAAAACGTGGGAATAACACTTTTGGGTGCCACCTGGGGACCCCACTTGGTTGTGTCTTTAGTGAGGCTCTTGCCCTAGCATATAACTAGTCCTTTTTATGTTTTATCATTTATTTTAATTTGTCACCTAAAATTCGTGTCAAATCTAATGTATAAAGTTTTTTAGGAGCGAGTAAACAACTACTATTAAATATACGATGCATAACTATATATAGAAATCATAAATTAGTATGAAATCAATAAATAGGCAATCTAAAGGATGTTTGTAGGACGTGAGTTAATTGTTTTAGTGGTAGAATTCAATAATTAATAAAGATATGAGATATAATATATAAAAAAAATTGCATACACTTAATTGGAAGGATTAAATGGAATACATTCCTAATCAATTCTAACAGAATCAAAATTCATAGGAAACATTTTGCTAACCTTCACTAAGCAACAATGATGATTATCAACTCAGCTGGGATGATGATGGTGAAGGTTGAGAAGTAGCATTCATGTGTGTTTTTTAGTTATTATATAAAAAAACTCGTACAAAAGTTGATCTACACCTCATTAAATTAAGGTAACTGATCTTTAAGTAACATTATATTAAAAATAGTGGTGTGTTATTTTAATAGTTAATGAAAATTTCCCTATGTTTTCACAACAGATTTGTAATTAATGCAAAAAACGTATGAGAGAAAGAGTATTGCAATTCGACTATATTGATGGTATAAGTGGGATTTTATCTAACCAATATAAGTCCAAATGTACAAGTCAAGAAAATAGGGCGAGTTATCCATGACTCAATGTCGATGTGAGGAGGTTTGGACCAACGTTAAATAAATTGATTTGTTTTCGAAAGTAAGATAACTACGTCACCAAATTACATCATAAGACAAAACGCCAAAATAACAGTAGGAGGATGCTTGAAAAAAGGCATCACTTCTATACCTCCAACAATTTTGTAATTGTCGCCATGGATGATTGCGCGGTTACTAGGTCTTGGAATCCAAAGTAGCTTAATCTCCCATTACATTCTTAAAACCTCTTTGCACTCACAAAATAATGGGAGATTTAAATCTGCTGGTCATCAAAGTTGTCACTATTTGTTGTGGATTTGATTGAATGAATCAATTGTGGGATATTATGCGAGGGTTAACATGCCTCTGAAAGACATGCCTAGTATGATCTCGCTGCATGTTGGAGTTGTTGAGTGCTTGGAGAGTCGGTAATGGTGAGGGTACGTAATAATTTCATCGGATGTTGTTTTGGTTTTATAGCACCACCACCTGTGATGGAGATGGCAGCTAATTAACCACCATTTCTCCTAGGTTTTTGCTACATATTGTATCAGATCTGATCCGTTTGGACGGATATCAGTAGAAATGGAGGAGGAAAAAGTCCATTTGTTATGCAATCCATTATGAGGGGGACCAGATTGCAGATTGATCCGCGCTGATATGGATAAATCTGCTGATATCGACGATCTATGAATTAAAAAAAAAAAACTATGTTTTGGTAATTCATTACTCAATGGAAATACCAAAATAATAACAACGAGCAATGTCGTCATAAGTTTAGATATCCAAAATACACATGAAATGTAAATTTTAAAGTAAAAAATACCAAGGTATGTGATTCCAATATCTAATACACATCAATCACTAGTTCAAAACTTCAAATTACCAAACGGTGCAACTAGCAAAATATCATTCATAACTAATTACGAGTGTCTGTCGGCTTGGGAAGTGAAATGGAAATTTTGGGAATGACTAAAGTGAACTAGGGCAACTCCTACTTGTCTCTTATACAAAATAACATATACTATATGCGTCCCAAAAAATTTCATACATTAAAGTTGACACGTAATTTTAGGTCAAAAGTTAAAGTAAATGATAAAATTTTAAAAGGTGGTAAAAAATGCAATGCAAAATGTGTATAAAAGTAAGATTGATTATTATTTGTTGCAAAAATGTACTGCAAAATGTGTTTGTGTTAAATACATACTCCCTCCGTTCCAATAAGAGTTTCCTAGCTCCTTACTTTCTCTAATATTAAGGAGAATTAATAAAATATTAGTTTGTGTGGGGTATTATATTGGTAAAGTTGTAAGTGGATGATAAAGTAAGAGATAGATTGAATAAAATGATAATAAAGTAGGAAAGAGATATAATAAAAAATTAGTTAGTGGAATAAAAACTTTCCATTTATAGGTTAGTAAGTTTCTAACGAAACGCCAAAAAAAGAAAGTTAGGAAGTTATTAATGGAACGGAGGGAATACAAAATAACGAAAATTATATAAATATAACTTTAATGGTATAAGTGGAACAAATTTTCTTTTCTTTTTAATTAGAAGTAGTATATAACAAAAACTTGGGCGCCTGTAGCTAGGGGTGTATTTTGAACCGAACGAACCGAACAATTGGCTTAATGGACGTTCGTTCGTTCGATAAGTCATATGTTCGGTTCGTGTTCATGTTCGACGAACATCACAACCTTTTGTTCGTTTTCGATTCAATGACATTTCAAAAGGTTCGTGTTCGTTCGTTAACGCTCGATTGTTCGGTTCATCAAAGACATAAAATCAAATATAATACAATAAAAATAAAAAAAACTTCTAACTAAAATGTCCTAAGACCGTTACATAAACAAAAAAAATCACAATAACATTTCATAAATATTGTGGTTCACCTATTATGTATTGCATAATTATTTATAATTATATAAATATAATTACTAATAGTTATATAATATTAATATATAGTATAATTATATTATATATTTAATTTGTTCGCGAACCGTTCGTGAACTACCGAACAATAATAAATATGTTCGAGTTCGGTTCATTATATACACGAATATGTTCGCGAATTGTTCGGTTCGATTAAACTCGAACACGAACTGAGCGTTGATCGAAATTTTTTACGAACGTTCAGTTCATTTACACCCCTACCTGTAGCGTTGCTAAGTTGTAGGTGCATCGTCGAAATTTTCATTCCTTGTCAGTCTCCTTATTCATACACAACACTGATAATCTATCATTTTTCTCTTTTCCCATTCTCACCATGTCCTAATATTATCGTCTTCGAGACCAGATCGAATTCGTGGTTTTATGACCTTTATTTCGATACAAGTTTTTCTTTTATTTATATTATTGGGCAAGTTAGGGTTCAACCGAGTCTCGACACAGATTGTGCAACAAGATCAATACCGGTCAAGATTTGGATGGTGACATCCCTCAAGCTTCGTTTCTTACTGTAAAATGGTGATTCCAAACAATACATGGATGTATGTACCCTTTATGTTAATTTGATTTCAAATTTTGTATTGTTTCTCTTATTCCGGCCTTAGTTTAAAGTTATTGTTTTCGGTACTTTGTGTAATAATGAACTTTTAAGCGTTATTTAGAGCCTTTTTTTAATTGTTTTGATTGATTAATCTTGTGTTGAAGGATCAATTTTCTCTTATATTGGTGTATTCAAAATTGATGAATGGTTAGTAAATGAAGCTTATTTAGTGAAATGTAAGGGGTTAATCTTGAAGTTTTAGAATTATTAATAGACGCTTATTTAGCCTCTAATAATCTCCAGAGCTAAGATAGTGTTGTCATGAATAAAACGAACAAGCACAAAGACAACTTGTTCTCCACCAACAAGTAACTCATAACTTTACGCACCCTATTCGTAAGAAAATTAGAAATAATTTTATAGATCACATTGCAACAAGCAATGGGTCTATGATCTGGAAAAGTACTAGCAGTCCGGGATTTAGGAAGAAGAGTAATCAGGGTAATGATAAGATAATAATTTAGAGTCTCATCTTTTTTTTTAATCACCTTTTGTTAGTTTTTATTTGCATTTTTGTGTTTCTTGTGCGTTTTTATGTGTTTTAGTTGTGTTGTACATGTTCGTACATTTTTAGGTGGAAATCGGAGAAAAAACGACGCGTTTCAAGGGTCGTATTCGAGCATTAAAGGCTCAAGACTCCAATTTGAAGGGCCCAAGTTCGATTTCTAGCCATAATGGGGTTTTTTTTGGGATTTAAAGGACTTGAAACATGCCATGAAAAGACTGTTTTTCCAGCATTCTATTAGTCGATTTTAGACGATTTTTAACTTAATTTTTCATATCTTATCATAGTTTTTTCCCATTCAAGTACAGAGAACCCTAGTTTTCTGTCTTGGACTTGGGATTACATCCTAGTAGATTGTAATTGCATACGATATCATCGAATTCAGATTCAAAGCTTAGATATGACAATTAATTTAGCTTTTCTATTGCAATTTTACGCATTGTGATTGTTTCGATTCATGTTGATTATCTCTCAATTTTATGCCCTATTAACCTGTGCCAATGAATTTTGTATGTTATTGCTTTAATTATGAGTAGCTAGTCGCGTAGTGAATGTGGTAATGATGCATGATTAATCGTTTTAGGGTTTCAAACCACAAATTCGTTCATATGTGTTAAGCTAGTCTAAAACTTTTGTAAAACGCGTAGAATTTCGTTAGTTTATGATCTTCAAATCATTAGGTTAAGAATTATTCGTTTGACAATCGAATAATTTCTTTAGTTCAAAATATTTGAAAATGCATTGGTTTAGGTTGAATTTGCGGTTTCTGGACAAATATTTGTGACGACATATGAATGATTAGCTACACCCGTGCATTATTTACCTACATTGCTACCGTGTTCATTGTTTTCCCATCGTTTATCACCAAACACTAATTCTGTTTAGTTTAGTTTACTTTAATTCGCAACAATCACAAATCACTCAATCTTATTGCGCAAAGCACTCACGTTTCCGCGCTCTCAAAATGCTGGGAAACTTTGTTAACTTCTTGAGAACGATCTCGTAGTTGAACCTTGTTACACAACACTGTTTTAATTACTTTTAGCTTTTTTAAGAAGTACTAATTTGAACACATCAAGTAGTATTAAGACTCTTAAAGTAGTATCCCAGTTCTAAAGAACTCTTGGATAACAACAATGATATATCTGTCAATTTCACGTCTCCAAGCATTTTTATAAAATTTAGCAGAAAAACCATCTGCTATCTCCAATGGATTTCAATGCTTCCACAATCTCTGAAGTATGAACAACCCTTACTAGATCCCTCATAGCATCAGAGACAACTAAAGGCCCACTATGGACAACCGCCAAATCCACATCTCTGTCAGTGTGAGCCGGGGAATCAAGCAGCCCCTTATAAAATCTTAGCACCTCCTGCTGAATATCATTAGCATCAACTAACTTGATGCTATCATTTGTAAAGAAAGCGGAGGTCCCCCTAGTAGTCCTGGATTTGAGGCTAGCATGGAAGTATTCGTTATTGCCATCTTTACACTTGAACCAATGAACCTTAGACTTCTGTTTCATAATGCTTTCTTCAACCTTACTCCATTTGTCAACTTCTTGTTGAGCCTCTGTAGCTTATTGAAATAACTGAGAGTTCATAGGATCCACCTGAAGTGATGATTGCAAAGAATGAACAAGCTGCCTAGCTTCAACAAGTTTAAGATGTGCGTTGGAATAGTACTGAGTTAGACCAGCCAACATGATTCTTACTTTCTTAATCTTGGACCTTACCCTAAACATAGGAACACCAGCAATCTCACTCCCCCATCCTTGTCAGCATAAATGAAATCCTGATGCTTAGTGAGACAATTCAAAAATTAATCTAAACCTTCTCATAGGAAAAAAAAAAAAAGAAAAAAAAAAAAAAAAGAAAGAAAGAAAGCACTACCAAAATCAATAAGCAAGGGACAATGATCAGGAACTCCAGGATTTAAAACCTGTACAATCAAATGCCCAAAATGTTGTAACCACTGAGCACTGCCGAAACACTTATCTGTCTGGGTGTAGATAAGGTTTTGTTGTTGTTTATTACAGTTCTTGTAGATGAAAAACAATAGCCTCTCTAAAATCCATACTGTTAAAGGAAATAAATAAAATTGAAGATACTTAAAATTATAGTTGGTTATATTCCTTATAGATATCCTTTACCTAATAGTATTTGTATTGTATCTTGTATCTATATATTGGAGTAATACAAGTCTCAAACCTCAATTGAGGTGATTATTTCATATATTTACATGGTATCAGCCTGCTGAAACCCCAAACCTCCGCCTCCTCTTTTCTTACCCTGCAATATTGAAACAAAGTCAGAGACTTTGTTTGTCTCATTCAAGCACACAGGTGCAGAACACACAACATACATCTATCGACTCTTTCTAATCTCCCTCCCACTACTCTCAATTATCTTAATTAATTAGTTTGTTATTGTCTAATCTCAATTCCACCGCCCCCAATTTTTTCTCTCTTCTTCATCTATTCCATGGCTACCGATAAACCTTCGGTCCTTGAATCTCCTATGTCCCTCTCGGCTATGGCCCATATGGTTACCATCAAGCTTAATTCTTCCAATTATCTCTTATGGCATGCTCAAATTTACCCCTTTCTTGTTTGTCAATTTTTTTTTGGATTTATTGATGGTACCAACAAAGCTCCTCCAACGACCCTGCCTTCCTCCGACAGCACTAGTGCTCCAATTCCGAACCCGGAATTCGCTGCTTGGCACGAAAAAGATCAGTTGCTTAAGCTTCTTATTGTGTCGACTCTTACCGAAGAAGCTATGGTTCATATAATCGGTCATGCCACCTCCTGTGATGTTTGGTATGCTCTTTCATCTGCCTTTAGCAATAATTCCAAAGCCCGTGAACATCGTTTGAAAGATGAACTCCAGTTCATGAAACGGGGTACACTCTCGGTCAAAGAATATGGCAGTCAATTTAAGGGTATTTGTGATCAACTTGCTGCTATAGGTCGTCCGGTTGACGAAGGAGATAAAGCACATTGGTTCCTTCGCGGTTTGGATCCATCTTTTCATAGCTTTTCTGCTACTCAGATGATTAGGGATCCTCTGCCTCCATTCACCTTACTTCTTTCTCAAGCTGAAAACTTCGACATATTTCATAAAACAGATGAAACATCCCATCATGTTGCTGCTTTTGCTGCCCAACCACAACGTTTTCATAGCAACGGTCGTGGGCGTGGTGGTCGTGATTCTCATAGAAACCATGGTGTTGGTCGCGTTTTTTCAGACATATAATCAAGGGCAAGGTCGTGGTTCTGGCAGATCAGGCCAGCCCCGTAGGCCTCCTCACTGTCAAATTTGTCGGGAAGATGGCCATTTTGCTTCTGTTTGTCCGGACCGATATAATACTGCCCCTCACTCTCAAGTCAATCAGGCTAATCTTGCAGAGGCCTTTGGTGCATCATGTTCTGTTTCTCGGTCATCTCCATCTGACTGGTATATGGACACCGAGGCATCAGCTCATATGACCTCGTCTAACTCCTCTCTTGAGGATGTTTCTCCTTACTCTGGATCTGACAGGGTTATTGTTGGTAATGGTGCTGATTTATCTATTTTGCATACTGGCTCATGTCCTATTTCTCGCGATATTAAACTGTTGGATGTCTTAGTGGTGCCTCATATTACTAAAAATCTTATGTCTGTTAGCAAGCTTACAATTGACTTTCCGATTAATGTCCTCTTTACTAACCAATCTTTTGAAATTCAGAATCGAAAAATAGTGATGCTTCTAGCTCGAGGAAGGCATGAACATGGACTTTATGTTTTGGAGCATGGGAATTCAACGTTGATTGCTTCTCTTCGATCTCAGCGACTTCGTGGCTCTTTCGAATTATGGCACTCTAGATTGGGCCATGTGGCTTTTGATACTGTCTCTCTTTTGAATAAACAAGGAAATGTTTCAGTTAATTCCTTATTACCTAAGCCAGTTGTTTGTTCTTCATGTCAAATGGCAAAAAGCAAACATTTACCATTCATTCTCAATAATAAACGTGCTTCACGTGTTATGGATTTAGTTCACTGCGACTTTTGGGGTCCTGCCCCCGTATGTTCATCATCAGGGTATGTTTATTATGCTATATTTGTTGACGATTATTCTCGGTTCACCTGGTTTTACCTTATGCGCTCCAAGTTCGAGTTTTGTGATGTTTTTGTACTCTTCCAGAAATTCGTTGAAAACCAATTCTCTACTACAATTAAAATATTTCAGAGTGACGGAGGTACATAATTCACCAATAATTATTTGAAAAATATATTTCAGAATTGTGGTATCCAACACAGCATATCATGCCCGTATACCCCTGCTCAAAATGGTCGCGCCGAACACAAACATCGCCATATAACTGAAACTGGCTTTGCCATGATTTTTAATTCATTTGTTCCATTGTCTATGTGGGTTGAGGCATTTAGTACCGCGGTTTACATTATTAATCATCTTCCTTCGTCGATGCTTGGTCATAAATCCCCATTTGAGGTACTTTTCTCTTTGCCCCCGGCTTATGAGAATTTTCATGTTTTCGGTTGTCGTGTCTTTCCATGTTTACGTGATTATTCAGCTCATAAATTCTCTCCGAGAAGCCTGTCGTGCATCTTTCTTGGTTATAGCACCAATCACAAAGGTTTTCGATGTCTTGATCCACACGTATCTACATTACTAGACATGCTCAATTTGATGAAACCAATTTTCCGTATTCTGGAAAACCAGGTTCCCGAGCGCCATGAATTGGACTTTTCCGCATTCTTGGAACTCCCAATAGTCGAATCTGACCAGCTCTCTGGTGCATCATCTTCTATCTATCCATCTATTGGTCCATTCAATCATTGTCAACTATGTGACTCTGATGGCCCATCACCTTTGTTTGTTGCTCCACTTGCTCCTGATACTGACACTACTGATAATGCTCTCCCTAATCCAGAACCGGTCCAGCCTGACGCTCCTGTTCCACCTCGTCACGCTGGTAGGCCACCACTCAGACGTCGTTCAGTCTCAGCTGGACCTCCGACTCACACCATGCGCACTAAGTTTCCGCACTTCGTTCTAATGACACTTGGACCCTTGTCCCTTGTCCACGTAGTGCTAACGTTGTCGGTTCTAAGTGGGTATTTCGTACGAAATATCTTGCTGATGGCTCTATTGATCGCCATAAGGCCCGTTTAGTGGCTCAGGGTTTCACTCAGCTTCCTGGGTTTGACTTCACACACACCTTCAGCCCTGTGGTTAAAGCTTCTACCGTTCGCATTGTGCTTGCTCTTGCAGTGATGCGTAGTTGGCCTCTTCACCAACTCGACGTAAAAAATGCATTTCTTAATGGCAACTTGAAAGAAACAGTCTTTATGGAACAACCACCCGGATACATTGATCCTCAATATCCAAATCATGTTTGTCGTCTAAACAAGGCTCTTTATGGACTTAAACAAGCTCCTCGTGCATGGTTCCAAAGGCTCAATGATTTCTTACTTGGCCTCGGCTTCTTTTGTCGTAACGCAGATATTTCTTTGTTTGTTTTTCATCGAGGCTCTACACTCCTTTATCTACTGGTATATGTTGATGACATTATTCTCACTGGTAATGACTCTGGGCTCATTTCCCAATGTATTTCCCGTCTTCACTCGGAGTTCACAATTAAGGATCTTGGCCGCTTGAATTATTTTCTCGGTCTTGAAGTCTCTTACACTGACGAGGGGTTATTTTTGGGACAATCCAAGTATGCTCGAGATATTCTACTGAAGGCAAATCTCTTGGATTCCAAGCCTGTTTCCACGCCCTTAGCACCTGGAGCCACTTTTCGTCTTGCTGGTCAGTCTTTCAAAGATGCCACTTTATATCGCTCACTAGTTGGTGCTTTGTAGTACTTGACTATCACCCGTCTAGACCTCTCTTATGCTGTCAACACTGTCAGTCAATTTCAATCATCTCCTATTGTTGATCACTTTCAGGCAGTCAAACGAATCTTGCGATACGTTAAAGGAACTCTCTCTTTTGGTCTCACCTTTTCCAAAGGTATACCAACGGTTGTTGGTTATTCTGATGCTAATTGGGCTCGTTGTTTAGACACTCGTCGCTCCACCTATGTCTACTCGATCTTCTTGGGCAATAATCTTGTATCTTGGAGTGCAAAGAAACAACCGATGGTGGCTCGTTCCAGCTGTGAATCCGAATATCGTGCTATGGCTCATGCTTCTGCCGAAGTTATTTGGGTCACTTCTCTTCTTCATGACCTTCACACGACACGTCATTCAGTTCCCATTATCCTTTGTGATAATAAGAGTGCGATTTTTCTTAGCCAGAATCCCATCACCCACAAGCGTGCAAAACACATTGACATTGACTACCATTTTGTTCGCGAGCTCGTCACTGGTGGTCGTTTGTCCACTCAGTTTGTTCCTTCTTCCCTTCAATTGGCCGACATTTTCACTAAGAGTCTCTCTCGGCCCTTGTTCGAATTTCTTCGGTCCAAGCTTCATGTCGGTCCTTACCCGACGTCTCGCTTGAGGGGGGGTGTTAAGGAAATAAATAAAATTGAACATACTTAAAATTATAGTTGGTTATATTCCTTATAGATATCATTTACCTAATAGTATTTGTATTGTATCTTGTATCTATATATTGGAGTAATACAAGTCTCATACCTCAATTGAGGTGATTATTTCATATTTACACATACACTCCCTTTCTGTAACTGGAGTACCACCAAGGCTATCAGAAGTGTTGATACAGAAATATGTCCAAGGCGTCAAAGGCGTCCTAAGCTCCCCGGACACTATAGTTCCTCAACTATCTTCTACAAAGATACTTGGAAACTAGGGGGACATATGTTGATACAGAAATATGTCCATGACGTCCTAACCGCTCTGTCACGGACTACAGTCCTAAGCGGGACGTCCTAACCGCTGTATTGGACTACAGTCCTAAGCTGGACGTCCTAACCGCTCTATCGGACTACTGTCCTAAGCGGGACGTCCAAACCGCACTGTCACGGACTACAGTCCTAAGCGGGACGTCCTAACCGCTCTATTGGACTATAGTCCTAAGCAGGACGTCCTAACCTCTCTATCGGACTATAGTCCTAAGCGGGACGTCCTAACCGCTCTATCGGACTACAGTCCTAAGAGGGACATCCTAACCGCTCTATCACGGACTACAGTCCTAAGCGGGACGTCCTAACCGCTCTATCAGACTACAGTCCTAAGCGGGACGTCCTAACCGCTCTGTCACGGACTACAGTCCTAAGCAGGACGTCCTAACCCTACCAACCTATTGGGCCATAGGCCTATCAAGACATTGGGCCATGGGCCTAATAGAGCATTGTTGGTGTAATCTGAGGCTTACACTTGGCGCGATCTTGTGAGTCCTCCCTTTCTCAAGGGAAACCTATAAATATGGACATATCCTCATAATGAAAATTAAGTCAAGCCTTCTTCCCAAACTCTTACCTTCCCGACTATTATATAGAGTAGATCTTCAGTCTCTCTTGAGTAAAGTCTCAGACCGGTTTGACACTTAGCAAACCGGGTCTTTGGTCCTAACCCCCCCCCCCCCTCCAAGCTACTTGTGCAGGTCCTTATGCATCGCCTCTTATCAGTACGACGGTTCTTACGGGCTCTTACTCTTTGGTTCTTACAAGCAAGGTGGATCTTACTCAAAGATGTTATAGGTACTTAGCGTGAAGGAAAGCAAGGGAAATTCATTTAAGTGTTCGGGGGATTATACCCTCAACATTTTGGCGTCGTCTGTGGGAATCTTTACAAAAAGTTCCATTCTCTTCAGTAATGGCAAGACCAAGAAGGTCCGTAAGAACCAACACTACTGCGGTTGGGACGCCCGCCCCAAGGCAAAGAGGCAGACCTCCCACTCGGAGAGGAGGGTCGCGAGAGCCACTTCAAGAAACACAATGGACTATCCAAGTGATGGCCGCACTACGAGTCTCTCTTCGAAGGAGGAAAGAGTCGCTAATCCTCCAATAAGAACTTAAGCACTCGGAGTTGAAGGACAAGTTCCTCCGTCAGGAACACATGGTCCTCCTCCCGAAAGAAACTTCACTCTTCCAAACGGGCAGGTCATTCGCCCAAGTGAGTTTGGGATGAGCGAGAACCAGTTTGGCCTCTTACTCACTACTATTCAAGGATGCTTTGGTTCTAACAATGTTTAGGTTCCTCAAGCTACTCCACCCTTGGCGGTTCCTAGGCAAGCTGAGCCGGCTCAATCTAGAAATGAACACCGCTCCATTTCGAAAAGATTAGGAGAACAAGTTCAACATGAAGATCATCGCAACCTTCTTAATAGGAGAACAGTAGCATCCCAAGGCCAATACGAAAGAAGTACGGTCAGGCCTAGGACAGATGAAGTAGGTCCTAGTCGCTTTCTGGCTCCTCAGCATAGAGTAAGGGATCACATGCACTACAAGAAAACCAGAAAAAAACGACGTTATGGGGCGACGGATTTTATCCGTCGCCCCATAACGACGGATCGGTAAACTGGGCGACGGAATCTATCCGCCCGGTTCTTGACGGATAATAGTTATCCGTCGCTTATTAGCGACGGATAACTTATCCGTCGCTAACATGGGCGACGGATAAATATTTATCCGTCGCCCAAGTTTGACTTTTATTAAAAAAAAAAAGAAATTATTTTTTTTTTGAAAACTGGGCGACGGATAGATTATCCGTCGCCTTATAGCGACGGATACCTATCCGTCGCCAAAAATGGCGACGGATCGACTCTGGGCCGACGGACACGTGTCCGTCGGCCCAGAGTTTCCTAATTTGGACGGACAGAGAGGCAGTCTGCCTCATTTCTTCATCTTCTTCCTTCTTCTTCCTCATTTTCTTCTTCTCCTCAATCCCGTTTTCCGGCCAATCATCCGTTATTCCGGCCAATCTTGGTGCCTAATCAAAGCTCGTGTGACAAGGAGTTTGGTTCTTCGATCAATTTCATATTTCTACCGATTAATCAAGGTATTTTTGCTAAAACCCTAGTTTTTAAAAATTTGGGGATTTTGTTTATTTTTGATTAATTTGAGCAATTATATGTATATATGATAAGTATGTAGTAGTTAGTTTGGTTAATTTGATCAATTATATGTAATTTGTTCAATTTGAATGATATGAATGTATGTAGTATGTTAAGTTTGGTATGTATGAATGTATGTAGTTAGTTTGATTTGTGTGTTAAGTATATATAGTTAGTTTAGTTAATTTGATATGTTTGTTAAGTATAGAAGTATGTAGTTTTGATTTGATAAATTTGTATGTTAACTATGTAATTTGATATGAATATATGTAGTAATTCGATATGTATAGAGTAATTAGTTAATTTGATATGTATGTTAAGTATATAATATATGTACTAAGAGGTTGAAATGGTTATTATATATGTCCAATTTTGTAACACATCGAACACTTAATTAATAATTAATTTATAAGGAACATATAATAATTAACAATTAACCTCTACAATCTTCTTATCCGAATTGGAATCGATCTAAGAAAGAATATCTTACGGATAAAGAGTTGAAAGCAGCTCAATATTATGTCCTCACGAATTGTGCTGAGGTTGACCAGTATATGGTACTATTTGCGAGGTCAGCAACCATTTATTTAAATTTTAATATAGCTACGCAAGTCTCTACTTCAATTATAGACTTATCATCGAATCAATGTTTGCAGTTTTTTCAAAAAGCGTTGTTTGGAAGAAAATCCTCAGATGACAGAGGATACACTAGAGGAACTACTTGACTCAAAAATTCCTACAGAATTTCCAGATTGGTTCCGAGAGTATGTCCGGAATCCTATTAACAACGTCACATGCATATACTTAAAGGCTCTCGCAGAGGGTCCATTCAAAAAGGTCTACACATTCCCAGGTTATATAGTCAATGGCCTTAGGTTCCACACGACTGAATGTAACACGGCCATGGCGACAAGCAACTCCGGGGTGTGTGTTAATGGTGCAGAAGAGTATGGAGACGCTACTTTGTTTGATTTCCACGGCAAGCTAAAACGAATTGTGAGGATTGAATATTCTGGATTGCCATTTAAACGAACCTTCTTGTTTGACGTTGAGTGGTATGATCCTAATCCAGGAGGTACGAGGAAGAACGAGCGGTATGAAATGGTTGATGTGAACCAAAAGAAGAGGTACCAACCAAGTATAAACCATTTATTCAGCGACTCAAGCACGACAAGTGGTGTTTCTTGAATATCCAAGCGTAAAACGCGATAAGGGGAATGGTTAGCTGCGGTACCTATTCGTCGCTTCGAAAGTGGAGTACATTGAGAAAGACTCACCAAATTAACTGCATCAGCAAGAGGATGTCGATAAACAAGCGAAGATCCCATAGAAGCGGATGATGAGTTGTTTGATCGCACGAGGACCAATATGTAGTCTTAGAGGACGGCTATAATGGTATATTATGTGTATTATGAGTAATTATATGTGTTATTATAATCTATTATGTATTATAACTCGTACTCACACATTTTTATTGTATCTATTACATTTTTTTGCAGATGCCGCGTCAGAGGCCGTCCACCTATCGTCCCCCCACGCAGCGGCATGATAGTGGTGGTGGGACACCGTCGAACGAGGAGGCTCGAAGATCGTGGACGAAGTCTCGGATTCCCGAGACCCCGAGAGAGAAGCAACCGTGGCTCTACCGGTCGGCCGGACACATCTTTGGAGGGCGACCACGACGATTGTCCCTACCTCGTGTTCGATCCAAACAATCCCAACGTCACGTGGGACGGCTTTGTGATTTTCCTATTGGTCTGCCAAGTAAGTATTATACATTCTTCTTAAATATGTAAAACATAACGATAATGATAGTTGACAAGTATAAATTGTTGTACTAAAGTAATGCATATTCGTTTCTTGTATCTTATACATTGACAACATTTTATGGCCTCGGAGGTGCACAACAAACTAGGTGACATCTTAGGGCGGGAGAGAGCCACAAGGCGGGGAGCCACATCTCGGAGCGCATGAGGGCGAGTACTTGATGAGTGAGGTAAGTTAAAATATGACATTCATTTGTTTGTAATTATAATCGTTTTAATATGAGTGGTATGTTAGCCTTTGTATGTGAGTGGTATGTTAGCCACTTTATTTGGGTGATATGTTAGTCACCATTGTGTTAGTAAATTTTAGGACAATGTGAGTGGTATGTTAGCCATTGTATGTGAGTGGTATGTTAGCCACTTTATTTGGGTGATATGTTAGTCACCATTGTGTTAGTAAATTTTAGGACAATGTGGTGGTATGTTAGCCATTGTATGTGAGTGGTATGTTAGCCACTATATGTGAGTGGTATGTTAGCCACTTTATTTGGGTGATATGTTAGTCACCATATACATTATGTTGTTAGGACATGTATTGACTTTGGATGTTGTATGA
Organism: Plantago major; assembly: GCA_026545765.1. Classification (NCBI taxonomy): domain Eukaryota; kingdom Viridiplantae; phylum Streptophyta; class Magnoliopsida; order Lamiales; family Plantaginaceae; genus Plantago; species Plantago major. The sequence goes on from CM048843.1 coordinate 20,556,641, forward strand.
AATTGGGAATGTAGAAGGTACTTCATTCCCGGAGTTGATCCCACAGATCTGGCGTTTACGGCTATGGGATCCAAATCTGAGGATATGGTCTCACGTGGAAGGCCATTCGGGATCGGGGTGGCCCAATCCCTCCACGAGTTGATGCACGGAGTGGGCCCTTTGGGATGCCTCTTGGCGAATCGATGTCCAGACGTTGCTTGGACCAACAGTGTAACCGGGCATCCCGATCGTCTGGCGGAAGGGCGTTCACCACCTTGGGAGGCGATCTCATCGTTGATTATTATCAATCGCGTATATATGTGTTTTGCAATCTAGCATTACGTGTATGTATGAAGTCTATTGCTCTATTACTTGTAGATGATAAATTGTTGACTAGATCTGGTTTGATTCGGTGGCACGGGGAGGTGACATCCAAGTATGCCATCTTCAAGAAGGCCAAGCGATATGGGTATGGACCGATTGCGGGCCTCGTCTATCATGATATGTTTATGTTGCTTAAAGTTCATATTTGTACACTATTACAAGTTACTTTTTAAAAGCGATGGCGATCATTATATCTGCTATTTACGATTTCAGGCTGAGGTTGATGCACAGGTGGCGAGACGGGTGATGTGTTGTCAACTGAACAAGTTGACAACATCTTCCTAGAGGTCAACAAACCGGACAAGAAAGGACGAATATATGGACTCGAGAGCCTCGGTTTGCATCTGGCTAGTCGGCGTGCTCCTCATCATCATCCCTGATCCAGACGTCCGGTTTACACAGGACTGGTCTCGGAAATGGTGCGATCGCGAGTCCGGAACATGTTGCTCGGCTAACTCAAGAGATGGAGCAACAAAGGGGCGAGATGGAGCGCATGACGAAGAACGAAGGAGGAGAAAGCGCCTTGATTCTGAGATGGGCGATTCATGTCCAGTTCCGCCATCACCCACCCCACCCGTCGATAGCTAGTTATGTATCTGTATGTTCGGATTTTTTTCATATTTACACTTGTTTGGATAATTTCTCCAGCTCCGAATATTACTTTTTTATTCATTGAAACATTTTCCGTATTATTGATTTATTATCGAACATTATATTGATTAAATAGGTGAACTACGAAAAATAGGGATTAATATGAAATAAATAGTGACGGAAGTAGTGACGGAATTCACGGTGTGGAATTAGTGGAATTCACAGGATGTGAATTAGTGACGGAATTTCAAATTCCGTCACTAGTCCAATTAAAATATTTAGCGACGGATAGGATCTATCCGTCGCTAAATATAGCGACGGATAGATTCTATCCGTCGCTAAATATAGTGACGGATAGAATCTATCCGTCGCTAAATTTCGGAATTAAAAAAAAAAAAAAAATTGGTCAATCCGTCGTCGATCAATTGGGTGGACGGATTGTTATCCGTCGCCACGGCTCGAGCGGATTTTCTATCCGTCGCCCGATCCGTCGCGGCGGATAAATGGCTATGTGACGGATCTATCCGTCGCTCTGCCGATTTTTGTAGTGATGGTCGAAAGTATCCCGGTGGTTCAAATTGAGGATCTTCCTCCGGATGTATCAATCAATCCAAGGACTGGTGAGAGGCTCTCCGCTGAAGAGATCTACCTCCAACAAAAGGCCTTAGAAACTCAAAACGCTACTTTGGAAAAAATGGTAAAGGCTCATGAGAAATACTACGGTTGTTGGTCTAGATAACGACAAAGTAAAAGACTGGGGGGGGGGGGGTGAATAGTCTTTTAAAACTTTTGTCGATAAACGATTTCTCGAGATATCGTGAAGATATCGATACTTAATTCGAGAACGGAAGACTTTTACGTGATAAGTGCGTGCTTTCGACAAGATAAGTGTAAATACTTTGCAAGATAAATAAAGTAAGTAATAAACTGCAGAAATTAAATAACACAAGTCTTTTTATAGTGGTATCTGAAGGTGGCGTAATCCTTCAACTAATCCACTTCGGCCTTTCTCAGACCTAGAATCCACTAAGACCGAAGTGGATTAGTTGGAGGATTACGCCACCTCCAGATACCACTATACTTGTTGTGTCATTTACCTTTCTGTATTTACATTTCAGCAAAGCACACACACATACTTATTGTTTCTGCACTTACCTATCTTAAAGTCTTCCGCGCTCTGAATTTAAGTATCAGAAACCCTGTGTTTAGAAATTGTGTTTATCGACAAAAGTTGTACAAGACTATTCACCCCCTAGTCGTTACTTTGCCGTTATCTGACCAACAAGTGGTATCGAGCAGAGGTTCACAAGCCTTCAAGATCGAACCTAGATCCCCAGATAGGTGAAGGAACTTTGTCCCTTTCTGAGGACTATATAATTTTTGTGTTAAGTGTGCAGGTATGTCTCTGAGTGATGCACCCGTTCTAAAGCCAGAAAACTACGAGAAATGGAAGAACAACATGATGCTCCATCTGGAGGCCATTAGTGATGAGATGATCTATGTCATCAATGAAGGGCCTATCAAAATCAGACAACTCAAACAAGTTACTGAGGTGTCTGATGGAAGAAAAGCCTCAGACAAGGAAGATGGAAGCGAGGATGCGGCTGCTAGTGATAGTGGTCGTGCTGCTCATGGAAGCATTATGTATGAAGACAAGCCAAGAGAGCTCTGGACATCTGAAGATGCCAAGAGACATAGATTGGATGGTCAAGCTCGTAATATCATCATCAGATTGACACCTGAGCACATACAGTGTAAACTGTGGGGTGCTAACTGTGGGGTGCTAAAACGGCAAAAGTTGCCTGGCAATTGATTGAAGAAATCTATGCCGGAACTGAGAAAACCAAGGAAAACAAGTTCGAAGTTCTTAAATTGAAGTTCCAAAACTTCAAACAAGGTCCCACTGAAACTCTGGAAGAACTTGATTTCAGGTTTACTACCCTTATGAGTGATATGGCTGCACTTGGTGAAAGCAACAGATGCTCCCAACCAGAAAAGATTAAGACTATTGTCAGAAGTCTCAATCACAACTGGGAGCACACTAAGTTCTTTTATTTCAACCAAGGGATGCCAAATATTACTCCAGTAGAGCTCTTCTCTCATCTTGCTACTGTAGACTATGAGACAACTCAGAGAGAACAAGCAATTTGAAAAGTTGCAAAGTGTTGCTCTAGTTTCTCAAGGTACTTGAAAGAAGGATACCAAAGATGCATCTGAAGAAAATGCTCTTGCAGTAAGACACATGAAGAAATTTGTGAGTCAATAGATTGAGAAGAAAATCTAAAGAAAATCTGAAAAAGCATCTTGGCCCAAACTATCATCAGTACAAGAACATACAAATGAACAACTCTCGAACACCCCATTCGAGAAGGTGTTAATCAAGGCTGAAATAGGAAATGATATCTGATTCTATTGTCAAAAGCCTGGTCACTTCAAGAGAGATTGTCCTGCTTTAAACAAGCTCAAGACAGGTGACAAGAAGGGCAGAAGAAATTTCAACAGAAATCAAAGGGCCTTACTAATTGAAGAAAGAAAGAAGATTCAAATTCAACTTGATGCTCTAGACATTGAGACAGATTCTGAAGATGGAGATTCAGATGACTCAAACCTACCATCACCAGAATTGTGTGGAATCACCCACGATGTAATCGACTTCGGCCTTAAGAAGAATGAAATGTGTGGAGTTGCTGAGATTGCTGGTCCAGACATCTCCAACATTGAAATGTGTCTTATGGATGATGAGGTAACTAACAATTCACAAATTCTGTACTTTGAGAGTGATGATGGAATTGAGGATCTGGAGTTGGTCAAGAGTGAATTGGATCGTTATGAGAACGAATTTTTGGAAGCACAATCCAAAACCAGAATTCTAGAGGAAAGCAAAGAAACTCTTGAAAAAGAGGTTTCTGAGCTAACCAGAGTATCTGAGAACAAGATCGCTGAAATAGCCTTTCTGAAAGCTCAGATATCTGAGAATGAAAATTCTCACAAAGTAGCCTTGGATGAACTTAATGAGAAAATGATGAAGCTGCTTTCTGAGAATGAAGAACTCAGAAAGAAAGAGCTATCCTTCCAATCTTATGCAAAGGCTAGTGACACTCTCACTGAGGTTCAATCCTATCTGAGAGATCCCTCTGAGAAAGGTGGACTTGGACTTGATGAACAATCAAGTAATTCATCTCCTCTGAAGAAGAGTGATGAAAGGTTGACCTTTGTAAAAAGTCAACAGAATGATTCTTCAACCACCTATAGCATTGGTCAGAAAGCTAGGGTAGTTGACAAAGGAAAAGGAGTTGCTTGACCTTTGAAAGAACAACAAGTTCACAAGAAACATGTGGATAAGGTTTCTGAAAAGAAACACAACCCTCAGACATGCAACCATCCACATTGTTGTATTACTAGGAAGGGAAGAATTGCTGGAATAGGCAAATTCTCTAATGTACCATTTTATGAAAATAAAGATGGTGCAGAAACTAGTAAGGCTTCTAAAGAGCGCATTCAGAAAGCCAAAGGTGTTCTAAATGGCATTGGCTATCGTGCTATTGGAAAGGTCCTTCTGCAACAATATAAGGAAGGACAAGAACAATGGCGCAAGGCTGATATTGCACGTAGCAATAGACAGAAGTGGAAGAAATCTCAAGCCATTGAAAAACTGAATGCCAGATCTAGAAGGAACCTGGCCAAAAAGGCTAAGTTTGCTAAAAAGCAACCCCAGAAACCCAGGGTCCAGAAAGCACCAAAGGGAACACCTAGAAACACCCCAAGAAGGAAGATTGAGATCAAAATTACTGATTCTATTGCATCTCCTTTGATCAAGTTAGACAAAAACAAACTCCCAAGAAATTCACTAAAATGTGGATTCCTACTGGAAGAATGTTTAGTCTGAGTGGTTCTATCTCTAAGGCAAGAACCTAACTCATGTTTCCTGTTTTGTGCAGAACGCCTCTTGGACTAAGGCTCAATGGCTATTTGATAGTGGATGCGGAAAGCACATGACAGGAGACAAAGCAAATCTGGTCAACTACAAAGCTTGCAACCTTTGGACGGTATATCGACATTTCTTGAGGAGAATTAAATCCCTCTCGGGATCCGCAACGTCAAATTGGGATCATTAACAATCACGGCGTATTACATGTTAAAGGTTTGAAATATAATCTATTTAGCATGAGCGGTTTGCGAAAGGTTTCTTGTGAAATTCAAAGCAAAGTATTGCAAACTTATTGATAATGAGTCAAAGCAGACAGTCTTGGTTGCTCGGCGGAAAGGTAGTCTTTATGTTGTCGATTGGGCATCTGCCACAACTGAAGAATGTCTCATGGTGAGTCAATCAGGTCACCTGGAAACCTTTGGTTATGGCACAAAAGAATGAGTCACTTGAATTTCAAAACTCTGAACAAACTTGCTAAGAAAGAGTTAGTGGTTGGCCTTCCCAAAACATCTTTCAAAAAGGATGGTATATGTTCTGCCTGTCAGATGGGGAAACAATCCAAGATCTCTTTCAAGTCCAAAACCAGACACTCTAGTGTTAGACCACTGCAACTATTACACATGGATCTTTTTGAATCATCTGTAACTAGTTATGCAAGAAAGAAGTATGGTCTGGTTGTTGTAGATGACTTCTCAAGATGCACTTGGGTTGTCTTTCTGAAGCACAAATCTGATGCTAGGGTGGAGATACCAAACTTGCTGAATAAGCTTGAAGTCATGAAAAATGACAAGGTATTTGCAATCAGAACAGACCATGGTACTGAGTTTGTCAACCAGTACATAAAGGAGTTTTGCACTAGCAAAGGTATACAACACCAACTTTCCTCTGTGAGAACACCACAACAAAATGGTGTTGCAGAAAGGAAATATAGAACCCTTAAAGAAGCAGCAAGGACAATGCTAGATGACACTGAAATAAGTGAAGTTTATTGGGTTGAAGTCAGAACACAACATGCTACTACACTCGAGCAGATGTTTGATAAACAAACACCATGACAAGACCCCCTATGAACTCTTGGTTGGTAGACCCCCTAATATCAAACATCTGAAAGTGTTTGGTTGTAGATGTTTTGTTCTTAACAATGGAAAAGAGTATCTAAGAACATTTCAACCAAAGGCAGGTGAAGGTGTGTTTCTTGGTTATTCTATGAATAGCAAAGCATACAGAGTTTACAACAAAAGAACAAAGATGATTGAAGAATCAGTTCATGTTGTATTCTATGAAGGAAGCAAGAAAACACCCCTTGCTGATGAACTCTCAGAAAGGTTCAAGGAACTAATGATAAAGGATTCTGAAGAAGAACCCTCAGAAAGGAAAAACATCATTGTGGAAAGAGAGGATGACTCTGACGAAGAAAAGCATGAAATGCCTAATAACAACCAGATGATTCTCAGACATGATGAAGAATTTCCTATGAGAATTCCGTAGGCGAAGATGTTCATCAGAGAGCTAACTCTAGAAATGACCTCTCTGACAGGCATGTCCCAGAAAGCTCTCACACTGAGCAAGTGTCAGACATTCACCGCCCTTCTGAGGTGCAAAATGTCTCAGATACTGAAGAAGTATCAAGTCATAATCATAGTGATTCACATTCAGATCACTTGGATATTTACCCTACTAGCCCTAAACCCATGATGAGATGGATCAAGGATCATCTTGCAAAAGATGTAATTGGACCAATTAATCAAGGTGTTAGAACTAGGAGAGCAATAGCTGAAAATGCTAACTCTCTCTTTGGATGTTTTATCTCAAACATTGAACCTAAGACTATAGAAGAAGCATTAAGAGACCAAGACTGGATCTCAGCAATGCAAGAAGAGTTGGATCAATTTGAGAGAAACAAAGTCTGGAAACTAGTTCCATTTGAAGAAGGAATATCTGTAATTGGAACAAAGTGGGTTTTCAGAAACAAGATGAATGAATCTGGTGAAATAACCAGAAACAAAGCAAGGTTGGTTGCCAAGGGATTCACCCAGATTGAAGATTTAGATTTTGATGAGTCATATGCACCAGTTGCCAAATTGGATGCAATAAGACTCTTCTCGCCTTGACTCATAAAGACTTTAAAGTTTATCGGATGGATGTCAAGAGTGCATTCTTGAATGGTGAACTTCTTTGAGGAAGTCTATGTTGAGCAACCACCGGCTTTGAAGTTTCCTCGGAAAGTAGAATGGTCTATAAGCTCTGTAAAGCTCTATATGGACTGAAACAGGCTCCAAGAGCATGGTATGACACTTTGGCCAAATACCTTCTGGAAAGTGGTTTCAAGAAAGGTGAAGTTGATAAAACTTTATTTACTTTAAATCATGATGGGAAACTACTCTTAGTTCAAGTATATGTTGATGACATCATATTTGGATCTAAGGACAAGCAACTTTGTGATGACTTTGCAAATCTCATGAAAAGTAAGTTTGAGATGAGCATGATGGGAGAATTGAACTATTTTCTAGGATTGCAAGTCAAGCAACTCAATGATGGAATATTCATTAGTCAGACAAAGTATGCAAAAGACATGCTCACAAAGTTCAATCTTAAGCCTTCTGAAAAGAATGCTAAGACACCTATGAGCATAGGAACCAAGATGACCTATACTGAATCAGACAAGAGTGTTGAAGAACATAAGTATAAGAAATTGATAGGTTCACTACTTTACCTTACTGCAAGCAGACCTGATATTCAATATGCAGTTGGAGTGTGTGCTAGGTTTCAAACAAATCCAATGCAATCACACTACAACATTGCTATGAAAATATTAAGGTATGTGAAAGGTACAGTAGATGTAGGTTTGTGGTATCCTAAAGAAAGTGGATTGAGTTTGGCTGGTTATTCAGATGCTGATTATGCTGGATCAATGCTTGATAGGAAAAGTACCTCAGGAACTTGTCAGTTTCTGGGAACTAGACTTATCTCATGGTTTAGCAAAAAGCAAAACTCAATTGCAACTTCTACCACAGAGGCTGAATATATTGCTGCTGGTTGTTGTGCAACACAAATTTTGTGGATTCAACAACAACTCAGAGACTATGGACACAATGAAGAGCAAACTCCCATTTTCTATGATAACACAAGTGCTATTGTAATCACACAGAACCCCAAGTTCCATGCCAGAACAAAGCACATTGATGTTAGGCACCACTTCATCAGAGACCATGTTGAGAAAGGCAATATAGAGATATTCAAGATTGGCACAGAAGACCAACTTGCAAATATATTCACCAAGCCCTTACACGAAAGCCGATTCTTGACTTTAAGACATAGTCTTGGTTAATGGAGATGCCTAAGGACTGAAAAATGTCCTGAATCTCTAAAGTCTGAGTAAGTGAGGTAGAAAATAAGTAGGCCTCTGAGAACATGTTCTCAGAAAGCCAAGTTGATAAGAAGTGTTGCAAAGATTTTTGAGCAGTAATACTATGAAAGGCAAAATATTTCTGGAACGGGTATCCAGAAAGGCAAAGGTTGGTACACACTCAATAAGTAAATAAGACTAGAACTTACTTACTGAGAGTGGGTCAAATACATTCAAACAACTAAAGCTTCTGACACTTGAATTCAGAAAGCTATTTAGTCATAAAGAGAAAAGACACACAAAGCCCGAAAAGTATAAGTTCTGGAAGTCAAACATGTCCAATGTCTTGTATTTTTGCCATTTTTATGATAAACAATATAAAGATAAGGACTTGATACTCAGAATGATAAGTTCAAACGATTGAGTGCTCTTACTCTTTACTAAGTGACATAATGGATGTAACTTGTCAAAAATCCATCAAGTTGGCACAATACCATTTGTTGATTGATATCATTACAAGATATTCAAAATAATCCCTTGATGAATAAACGTTTGATCTCAACGGTTGAGATTAAAACAAAGCAAGTAATGTCTGTTGAGAAATACAGACATGGCCCACTACGCATTTAATGGAGAACGTGTGTGATACCACGCCTATGCAGATACAAAGACACGCATTCATATTCAGTTGTATGTATGTTGCATCTATGTACATTTTGTCTGCTATATATATAGGACTTGGGCAAAAGACAAACACTTTACCAATTCCGAAATTTCATACTTGCATCAAAACAGCAAAATCTCTCAAGATTTCTGCAAAACCCCTTCTGCAAACTCAATTTCTTGTGTTTAGTCTTCTGAAAAGATAGACTAATCCCGATTAATCTTGCAAAACCCCTCTGAAAACACTCACTCAAGACTCTATATAAGAGATGGCACCCAAGAAGATGACCACCAAGAACCCTAAGGCCGCATCATCTGCTCCTGCTGAAAAGCAAGGAGGAAAGGAACTCAAGGTGTTGAATAAACGCCTTCTGGGAAAATTCACACCATTAGACTGGAACCCAAATCACAAAATGAATTGGGGAGCTTTTCTAGTGAAGAAGTATGTACCAGCAGTCATACCTTCAAGACCAGATAGGAAACAGATATTGGGGATGCTGAAAAGTTCCCATATCTTCAAGTTTATGTCTACTGCACCCAGTGGACTATCCACACTGGATGTGCTGGAGTTCTATAACAACTCCAAAATCTTCACAAAGGTTGTGAATGATGAAGAAGAGAAATACATGCAGACTGAAGTTCAAGGACAAGAGATCGTCCTAGATTGCAAGACTTTCTGCAGATATTCCGATTGAAAAATCGAGGAACAATTGAAGACATCAACATCAGGGATGCTTCCATGATTCAGAGTGTTAAAGAGCTATTTGAAGCAATCCAAATCGAAAATTCAAAAGGTTGCCCCACAGACTTTATTCTGAAGGCCATCAGAACTAGTCATCTCCAGAAACACTGGAGTACTCTAGCTCTCATTCTGGTCCGTTGCTTTGATGGAAACAAAGGTGGAGTAGACAAGATAAGCATGGAGAGATGGATGATGATGCATCTCCAGAACAAAAAGCATGAAGGGCAGGAAACCCACTTTAACTGGGGGAAGTACGCCTTCAACAAATTCCTTGGGCATATTGAAGAATTTGAGCCCAAGATCATCAATGGCTTTGCTGAGCCAAAGGCCAATATGCACTTTGGCCTCAGAATTTGTCACATTCTGGAAACAATGGGAATCACTCTCAGAGAGAGGCAGGAAATCCCAGTCACCAACTCCCTTTTCAGACACGCCTTTGAAGAAAAGGAGAGACTTGCTGCTGAGAAAGCTCAGAGAGAGGCAGAAGAGCTTGAAGCTGCCCAGCAAGGTGAGGAGGTCTCTGAGCAAGCTCAAGCTCAACCTCCAGTTGCCAAGAGAAAGAGAACTCAAAGAAAAAGAGCCTCCAAGTCCCTAAGCATACAAGAGGCACAACCTTCTGGAGACAAGGTCTCAGAAGATGTTGGACGCCCAGAAAGGCAACTCTAGAATGCCCCAAGAATTCTGAGCCAAACTGCTCCAGAACTCTCCAGAGATGATAGAAATATCATGGATGGGTCTGCACCAACACTGGATAGTGAATCTGAGGATGATGAAGTACTTGCAAAAGCACTCAAAAGGTCCAAGTATGAGACCCATGGAGGAGCATCAAGCTCAGCCCCTCAGAGAGATAGGAGCCCCTCTTCCCAGCAGGAAGAAGAAGGCCTGGGTGAGGAAGATAGAATGCTGGAAGATCCTGACATTGCTTCCATATTCACTATGCCAGCACAAAAGGTTGCTGAAGAAAACCCTATTCTTGAACAGGTTCCTCAACCTTCTGAGAAAGCTCAACTCTCAGAAAGGGATCAAACTAAGATGGAGACTCAGAATGATACTGCATAGGAGACCAAAAATGAGCACAGAGAGACTGTGGAATCACCACAAGTCCAAGAGACCAATGATCAGCCTGACCCTATTCAGGTAGCAAAAGTAGTTTGTATCTAACTTGTCAACATTAAAATGTTAACTTGTTACTCATAAGCTTCATTTGTTACAGGCCGATTTAGAGGCAATCTTTCAGGGGGAAGAAAACTTGTCCACCCCCTTGAATCAAGAAGAGGTTCCTCCAACCTCAGAACATCAAGAAGAGCGTGTCCCACAGGTAGTAAAGTTATCTCTGAACAAGAAATAACTAACTAAAAATGCTCTTATCTTATGTTCTAATATTCTTAATGTCTCTTCTTAGGCTCCAACTGAGGAAGTGGTGGTGGTGGTGGAACCAACACCCCAAAACCAAGAGATTCCAAAGGCTGAAAAGCTCTCTGAGGAAGTATTTACTGAGCCTTCTGCTAAGAAGGTAAGTAATCAGAAATAGTCTCTTTCAAGAATACTCTGGAAAACCCACTACTGAATCTTTTATGTTTGTTCTTACAGGCTCAGTCAGAAGAACAATTGGATGAAGAAACAGTTGTGTTATCTTCTCCAAAGGAAACTGAAACTGCTGAATAAGCAGTATCTGCAGAAAAGGTGCTAGAAACCCCCAAGGTTTCTGAGGAACATGCTACTGAGCTTCCTCACTTGGAAGCAAGAGAAGCCTCAAAAAGCATATTTCTATCTATCTTTCTCTGATAAACAAGTTTATGAAACCATAATTGATTCTAATTCTCAGGTTCTAGCAGAAAGAAAGGTTGATGAGGATCAGACTTCTCCTCACAACAAGGTATCTGAGGCCTCTGTGCCCAAGCAAGCAGAAATACAGGATAATGAGCCTAGTGTTTCTACACAGGTATGCTAGGAAAGCCTATTTTTGCTTACAGATACTAACTCAAGTGGTTTGAGCAAAACTAACTTGAACACTTTCTTTCAGGCTCAAAGTCTAGTGCCAGTTGATTTACTCAAGGCCTTCCAGAAGCACACTTTAAAGAAACATCTCAAGTGCTTCAGATGGCGAGAAACTTCGTAAAGGCGACCTTCTCAACGAAGTAATCGACGTCCCAGAGAAGAGAGCAATCGCCTTCAATCTGGAGGATCACATCCATGCATTGTTCCCAACAGAGTCCTACTCATTTGCCACTCTGATGCATGAAGACTTCATTCATGAAGTAGCACAGAGACTTATAGCAGATTTCAAGTCTGCGGATGCTCAAACCCAAGAGCAGATGGTTACCCATCCTGCCTTGCCCAGCAAGCTCACAACCTACCCAGCTGAGCAAGAAGAAGTTAATGGGAGGATGATTACATTCCCAAATGTGATCAACCTGGTTTCAGAAGATGAAGAGGAGATGGACGAGAACGATTACCAAGAACCCTCTTCTGAGCATCCAAGTCAAGAAAACAAGAAAAAGGATGATGATGATGATCAGAATGATGATCCCCAACCTGTACAAGGCGGGATTCAGAAAGCTAGCAAAGGAAGTGGAGAAAAGGCTACTCTTTCAAATGCTCAGAGAACCCCATCATAATCACCCCCAAAGTCTCATCAGAATACCTAACAGGCCGATCAGCAAGACATAATTGAAGAAATATCAGCCGCTGAGTTCAGGATTAAACAACTCAGACAGAAGTTGGAAGAAGAAAAGTGAATCAACTTAGAGTGCCAAGCACAAGTTGATGAGAAGGAAGCCAAGATTCAAAAGCTCAGAGAAGCTAATGCTAAAGAATTGGCCCTTCTGGATGAGCAAAGAAGTTTGGAAAGACAGATCAGCATTACCGCAGCTGAAATTGATGCCATGCGTACTGTTGATGAAGAAGCACAAGATGTTGAGGCTGCATCAGAAAGACCTTCTACATCTTCTCAGAAGGCCAGCACACTTGATGGACAACAGAAGAAGATTGCCAATCTGCAAACAATCCAAGAAAAGGATTATGACAGTGATGCTGAAGAAAACCGAAACTTGATCACCCCAGAAGAAGATGAGAGACTTATCACTAAGGAAAAGTTAGCCCTTCTGGCTCCTCAACTATTTTCTACTCCATGTGCATCAAGAAGTGATGAGCACAGGTCTAGAACAAGTTTTTTCTTGGAACTAAGAGACAGACTTGTTGCTCAAGACACTCAAGTTCTACAGTCAGTCCCAGAAGAGATGAAAGATTTGGTTGCCGCATTGCTAAACAGAGCAACCAGCATAGCCCTCTCTCAGAAAGATCTAGCTTTGATCAGGGAAGATGACTACAACAATGCCAACCTAGCACTAACAAAAGCCATCCATGCTACTCAACAAGCAGATGCTATTCTAAGGCCTCTTGAAGAGCTCAACAGAAAAAAGCAAGAATTGTTTAGGCAAAACAAGGACCTGAAGAAAGAAATCCAAGAACTGGTCAGGGTGCACAATAACCTCCAGAAAAACTTTGAATCACTCTCTGAAGCTTATGCTATCATGAGTCAGTCATTCATGACTAAGGGGGAAGAAGAGATGCCTCAGAAAGGCAGAGGAAGAAAAAGAAAACAATCAATTCCTCCCTCCTCAAGTCAACTAGTCATCAAGGACACTGGAGATGCCCCTGCTGAAGAAGTTGTTCCAGATCAACCAGCCAGAAGGCTGAGAAGTATGGTTACTAGGGGAACCAAGTCCCTTAGGATCTCAGATGGGAACAACCAGAATAATCCTGAAGAAGGAGAAGACCAAGAAGAAGGAGAGTAAAGAGGTCAAGAAAGCTGCAAGCCTCACAACTGGAACCACAATGATGATGAGGATGAATCTGATGAGGATGAGCATCTAATCCACAAGAGAAGAAGGCAAGCAAGCAAGCACCTCACAACCTCCTCTGGTAGCAAGGCCTTTGGCAGCCATACCTCCTTCTGGAAATACCAAGTCAATACAAGGAACATCCACCAGCACAGCCCCAAGGCAGGAAGAAAGGGTTAGAGGATCTCCTGATAGAAGGCCACCTAACAGAAAGGCAAGAAGGGATTCCCAGTTTAGCAGAGTAAACATAGAAACTCATCAAGAAAGGCCAACTGATGCCCACATTAAGTATGTGAAGACTAGTAATGAAGAGTCTTCATATAGGTGCATTCTGAACAAGAGAGGGTATTGGATTCTGGAACTACAACATCTACTTGTCAATGATAAGTTTCCAACTCCCATCCTCAACCAGATCCTGAAATGGAGAGAAGGCAAGCCAGAATTGCTAAAACCTGAGCACCTTCATGCCTGGCTAAACTTTGAAGTAGAAAAGAGGAATGAAGCCAGAAAGATGGATCTTTCTTTTGCCTGTCCTTACCCAAAGCCTGATGATCTACACAAGGTAAGAAAACTGGATAGTAGCTACAGCAGGAAGAACAAACTAGGTGTTTCAACCTATGAGTCATTCTATATGACATTGGATGAATACCTAGTGATATACACTATCTGGAAGAAATATACAAGTATTTCAACCTATCTCAGCTGCATATAGACCACTCCTAGGTCTGGGGAAAGTACTTCTAGGTCAAACACTTTCTGTAGAAGAATCACAAGCTTGGCAAGAGCTACCATGAAATATGTGACTTATCCAGAAAGACAGAGCTCTCTGTCAGAAGAATTCTTTATGACTATGTCCAAGAATTCAGAAAAGTGGATGATCATGTCAACTGATCCAGAAAGGGTGCTGAAAAACTTGAGGTATCTGAACCCAAGTTGCATTTCTGAAGACTTGAAGACTAGTAACATTAGAAAACTCTCTTGGAGCTTGGATTCTCCTTTGTTCTAATTTACTTAGTATGTTTTGTTACTTTTTGTAATCTTGCTGACTGTTTCTAAATTTCTCTATCTGTAAAAGTTGCATCTTATTCTGTAAACTGTACCTATCTGAAGATCATACTCTTAGATGCATTCTAATAGATGACAACTTATCATCAAAGATCACTTCTTTTGATTTGGTTGATGTTTACTTTCTGCACTTAATTCAACTAAAATTGAATATCATTTGAAATGATTAAGTGGTGGATTGTTTTCTCTTCCAGGATTACAATTTTGTAATAGGACTTAAAAGATAGTCATGAATGACTGATCAAAAAGGGGGAAATTTGTTAGGAATATCTGTTACTATTTTGATCACTCATCACATGTTCTTATCTTAGCCAGAAAGGTGATTAAGTACTCTTGGTTCACTTTAACATTGTAAAAGAGGAAATCACTGAGTATGATTAGTCTAGTAAATCTTGTATTAGGATTATAGGTCTCTGAGTGTAATTTTTATTTCCAGAAGACCATGAAGATCAATCCTAGCAATGGAGCGTTTCTGAAGATTAGAAGACTGAAGATTGCACAAGATTTATGAAGACATCAAGGTTTAGTCTAACTCAGAAAGACTATGTCCTTAATCCTTTCTTAAGTGTATTTACTTACTTTTGAAATATGATTCTGGACATATGACATCATGAGTATGGAGCATGCAAGCCATCAGAAAGGCTCATGTATCCGTTGAAGACTACAGGACAAGAAATAGTACAAGTGCATTAATTGCATCGACAGAAAAGCCGCTGAAGCACAGTCCTCTCTGAGACATGAGACAAGGACTTCTGAGCACTCATTTCAAGATAAGTATGGACTGAATTTGAATTGTGTCTAACGGATATCATTCCAACAACTCTCAAATTCATATGTATATATCACACACTTAGATGCTGAGAAATACACCTTAGAACGCTCTATCTTGCAAACTTACCATCAAGCAAAGTATTCTCTCAAGCACTCTACTACCCTTTCTGAAAGCTTTCTGTTGCTCGAAGAATCACTAGTAGTTCTAAGTTGTCCTGAACCTTAACAAGAGATTGTTATTCGTGAAAGAGTTGAACTATCAGATACCCTTTCAAGCTCATTCTCGAGCGGACATCAATTACTTAGGACAAGAAGCGCATCGCCATCCACTGAACAAGTGTATTAAGTAGTCTTGTTCTATTAGGCTCTCTGAAAACATAACTGAAAAGTTATACGAGAAGCCTCTCTGACAAACCTTATAACCAACACCATCAAGGCGTGGAGTAGAGGAAGTACTTGATTTGGGAAATCAAGGAATAACTCCAAGGTTATCTAAGTAGAGGAAGTACTTAGCTCTAGGAGCTGGGTAATAACTCAGGGAAACATTTGGTTGGGAACCATTTGTTTAGGAATCTTAGAATAGGATTATTGTAAGGTGAACTCAATTATATGATTTCTAGGTCTCAGAAAGACCGAAGTGGATTAGTTGGAGGATTACGCCACCTCCAGATACCACTATACTTGCTGTGTCATTTACCTTTCTGTATTTACATTCAGCAAAGCACACACACATACTTATTGTTTCTGCACTTACCTATCTTAAAGTCTTCCGCGCTCTGAATTTAAGTACCAGGTTTCTGAGAAACTGTGTTTATCGACAAAAGTTGTAAAAGACTATTCGCCCCCCCCCCCCCCCCAGTCTTTTACTTTGCCATTATCTGGACCAACACCAAACAAGTGTTCCCCCTGAGTTATTCCCCGGCTTTCACAGCCAAGTACTTCCTGTACTCAGAAACCTTTTGAGCTATTCCTTAGTTTCCCAAACTAAGTACTTCCTATGCTCAGTAACCTTGGAGTTATTCATTAGTTTTCCAAACTAAGTACTTCACATACTCCGATTAAGGTGTTGGTTAAGGTAGTTTGTCAGGAGAGCTTCTTTAATAACTTGTTCAGTTATTCAGATAGCTCTATGAATCAAGTATACTTAATACACTTTGCAATGTATGGTATATTGTTCTTTACTGACCCAAGTATATGATAAGTGTTCAAGAGAATGAATCTCAGATATGAAATCTTAATTCAACTCCTTCACAAATAACAATGCTTGTTAAGGATCAGGACACTTAGAACTTTTGTGCTACTTAGAATCAAGAGCTTTGGTCGCAACAGAAAGCTTGAAGGTAAGTAGTGTGCTTGAGAGAGCTTGTGAGAGTATTCAATATAAGTTCAGTAAGTTCTGTGTGTCTGTTCTCAAGCAGTCTAAGTGTTGATATTTATAGATGAATTTGAGTGCCGTTTGAATAGTATCCGTTAGGCTTAACTCAATTTCAAACTATTGATATCTGAGTATAGTACTGTAGTAGGTTTGTCTTCTTCTTCAGAAGCTACCGTTTTTGTTCAGACATTTCTGTCCGCGCATTTAATGCACTGTACTATACTTTGTCCTGTAGTGCCAACGGAACTATGCATGCTTTCTGAAGCCTTGCACGTCCTTTTCCAGAGACTATCACAACTCCAGATACCACTTGTTAAAAATATATTGTTTCCCGGAAACATAATCTTTATCCAAGGTATCTGAGTGTAGATATCTGTGGGCACTTTTCCTCGTTTCAGAAACCTTTTATTTCTCAGATATCTTTTGCAACACCGTTTATTTAAAAATGCTTGTGTCTTCAAGATATCTGGTCATAGGTATCTGAAAAACCTTTGTCTTCAGCAATCTTGTGCAGTCTTCAGATCTTCAAAATTTGTTGAACTTTTCCTGCTGGATGCCTTCTTCTTGGTCTTCTTCAGAGAATAAAAATTACATTCAGAGACCTAACATCCTATACAAGATTTGCTAGACTATCATACTTAGTGAGTTTCCTCTTTTACAGTGTTCAAGTGAACCAAGAGTACTAACCACCTTTCTGAGCTAAGATAAGTCATTAGGTTGCTGATCAAAATCTAAATAGATATTCCTAACAAATTTCCCCCATTTTGATCAGTCAACGATGACTATCTGACCTATTACAAATCTGGATGAGGAAACAATCCACCAGTTAATCATTTCTTATGATCTTTCAATTCATATAATTAAGTGCAGAAAGTAAACATCAACCAAATCACAAGGTGAGATGTTTGCTGATAAGTTATCTTTTATAGATTGATATCTGAGAGTAGGTTCATCAGATATGTTACAAAGAGGGTTCACAGATAACTTTTACATGATAAAACAACAATTCTGCTCAGTCAGCAAGATACAAAATACATAGTTTAAATTAGGACAACAGGAGTAACCAAGCTCCAAGTAGACATCCTAATAAACTAGTCTTCAAGTCTTCAATACTTCAAGTCTTCAAAGATTCAAGTCTTCAAAGCAATTCCATGGATTAATCTGCAAATTTCCTATCATCAAACCTTTTGATATCATCAGAGTAGTCATAGAGAAGAGTTCTGACAATCATCTCTGTGTCTCTGGCAAATCCACAGACTTCCTTGTAGGTTTTGGTAGGATTCTTCTTGGCAAAGTGTTTGACCCACAGATACTTTCCCCACTTCCAGGCATTCTCAATTCTGATATCTGATAGCTTGAAGTATTCATATATGATCTTCAGATATCTGATGTCACCCTTGTATTGATCTTCAGTCAAGTAGAAGGACTCATAGGGTTCCACATCAAGTCTTGCTCTTGTGCCTGTTCCAGTGATGTTGGGAATTCTGTGCACATCATCTGGATTTCCATAAGGACATTCATCCGAGAGGTCCTTTTTCATGGCTTCTATTCTCTTGATTACTTCAAAATCCAACCAGGCTTTGGTGTGGTTGGTGTTAATCAAGATTGGCTTGTCTTTTCTCCATGCCATGAGCTGTTTATGGATTGTGTCTGGAAAATTTTCATTTACCAATAAATGCTTGAGTTCCGGAATCCAGTAGCCATTCTTCTGATTAATGCACCTGTAGACAGAGGAGTCATTGTTGGTCTTCACATACTCAATCTTGGCTTCTTCAGGCCTGAGTGGTAGTTGAAGTTTGCTTTGTTCAGCTCTCAGCCTGTTCCTCCATTGTCTTGAATTTTCCCTTGGGGTATTGCTTGAAGAACCACCCTAGATAGACTTGGTATTTCCAGAGGGTGTTTTAGCTGCCAAAGGCTTTGCAGCTATGGGCTCAGTTAGGCTATCAATTTTTCTTTTTCTGTGAAGAGGAGCTTCATCTTCATCAGTCTCTTCATCATCATCAATATCAATTCTTGTGAGACTTTTGCAGCCTTCTTCATTGCCCATGGATTTGATCTCGCCTTCTTCTTCAGAAGAAGAAGACTTATCAATCCCTCTTACTTATCTTCTCCTTGGAGCCTTGGTACTCCTTGGAGGTTTCTGTGTTCTGGCCCTTGTTGTCATTCCTTTTTCAGGAAGTTGTAGAGTGGTGGCCACTATCTGTAGAGCAGTCTGACTGGAGGAGGGCTCATTAATTCTGAGAGGTGGTTGTTCAAATTTTCTTTTGTTTCCTCTTCCTCTCTGAGCATCTTGAAATCCTCCCCCCTTAGTCATTGTTGACTGATTAAGAATCACAAAGGATTCTGAAAGGGAGTTAAAGTTGCCTTGCAGATAGTTGTAAGAAGCAACCAACTGTTCGAGAGTGGCCTTGAGCTCCTGATTTTGTTTGATAAGACCAGTATTCTTATCAGTGAGCTCTGCCAGTAGGCCTTGAGTAGCATCTGCTTTTCCAGCAGCATAGCTAGCCTCATTGAGGGCTTTTTTAGCAAGATTATTGTCATCATCCCTTACCATGCCTAGGTCTCTCTGAGCAATGACCAAGCTTGTTGTTCTTTGAGTGATTAGCTCAGTGAACTTTTTCATTTCAGCAGGGACTGATGCAATTACTTCTTCATTTTGTTGAGACAACTCCTTTCTTAGAGTTGCCAGAACCTGGTATCTGGCCATGTAATCATGGGAGTTGAGATTTGGTTTCTTCTAAGCTTTGAGGAGCTATCGCTTCTCTTTAAGTGAGAAACTCCCAAGTGAACATTTGCATGTTACGCCAATGTTCATCTTCTTCATCATCCGAGTCATCAAAGGTGATCTTCATCCTCTTGTACTTCTTCATCAAGGTTTCTGAAAGCGGCAACCATCTCAGATATGGGTTTCTTGCCTTTGGAGGATGGTTTCTTTGGTGAAGATGCAGCGTTAGCATCATGCTTTGCTTCAGATGCTTGTTCAGCATCTAGCTCCTTAGTAATATAGTCAACAGCTTCCCGGAGCTCTTTAATCTCAGAGTAAGCTTGCGTTTCCTTCCGTGTTTGTTCTTCAAGTTTGTCTAGCTTGACTCTGGATTCAGCTATCTTTTCTTCTAGTTGAAGATGTAGCTGTTGTTCTTCCTCCAACAGTTGTTTGAGTTGAGCAACTCTGGCTTGTGCATCTGATATTTTCTGAGTTGTTTCCTCAGAGTGCTCAACTACTTGTTCAGTAGTGTCTTTGTGTTGGGGAGTTGGATGAGTAGATTTCTGAGGAGATGGAGGAGGAGATTGCTGTGATGTCCTCTCAGTGTGCTTTTCAGCAGCTGAGTCATTGTTTCCTTGTGGAATCCCTCCTGTCCCTGGTGTAGGGGCATCATCATCATCCTTCTTATCCCCATCCTTGTGATGGTCAGAAGGAGGATCTTCATAATTGTTCTTATCAGTTTCCTTCTCTTCTTCATCTTCAGAGACCAGGTTGATCATTTCTGGAATAGTGACCGTTTGCCCATTAACTTCCTCTTGTTCAGAGGGTATGCATTGTAGAGTCTGGGGCAAAGTAGGCTTGAATGCCATCTGTAGTCTGGTCTGACCATCCGCTTGTTTGAAAGCTTGGATCAGCTTTCTGGCCACTTCCTTGACAAAATCCTTATCCATCAATGTTCTGAAAGAATATTGTTCAGTGGGGAACATTGCATGGACGTAGTTTTCCAAGTCAAGGGCTCGTGCTCTCCTTGTGTGGTGATCAGTCACCTTTAAGATTTCAGATAGATCGGAGCATCGGAGCTTTTGCCATTTCTTGAAGAATTTCAGATGCTTTGGCAAAGTGTGTTCCTTGAAGAAAGGGAGCAGGTCCTCTTTCTCATCAACAGGGACCTTAGTGGCACTTGTTTGAGCTTGAAAGAAAGAGTTTTGAGTTAGATTCAAAACTTGTGTAGATATCTGAGTACGAGTGTAGTTAGGTTTCTGAGTTACCTGAATGAGTACATCAGGCTCAGAGACTTGTACTACTGAGGCAAGGGGTGCCTCAGATATCTTGTTGTGAGGTGGAGACTTGGAGGTCTGGTCCTCATCAACCTTTCTTTCTGCTTGATCCTGAGAATTAAAATTATCACAATACTTAGGAAATTGTCATGAAAGAATTTATGCAATTAAGCTTTAATGATTTCTGAGTTTTCCACTTACTTCCTCAGCAGGAGGCTCAGAATCATTTTTCGCAGAAACGTTCTCAGTTTCTGGTGTTCTTTCTGGTGATGTTGCCTTGGGGGCTTCATCAATTTTCATGGGTGCAGGGGATGTCGCAACTCTTTCCCCTTGCACTTCTACTTCTGAATGAGCCTGTAAGTAGAAAGTATTGAGTAATTAGAGAAGAATTTATATTAACCCATAATGAAGAATGTTTATCACTGATTTTCATATACCTTCACACTAGAAGGCTCAATGACATTTTCTTCAGAAACATTGACGGTTTCTGGGTCCTTTTCTGGCATGGCTGCCTTATCTTCTTCTTTCTCAGTTGGAGCTTATTAGAAATATCCACTTAATTAGTTAAGTGTATTAACATATATTTTGAAAAGTAATATCTTAAGAAACTCTCTATAACCTATAGCACAGGCTCAAATTCCTTAAGAAGTGAGGTTGTAGTAGCCTCCTTCTCAATCTCTGAGGCAAGCTTTCCAGCTTCCTCTTGTTCTTGTGTTTCTAATTCAGCCTGAAACAAAGAAATTTTATTAAATAACAAGATTAATAAACACAAATATCACAAGTAGATAGTTAAACCATTCAGCTACCTGAGCAGTGTCAGGTTGATTGGTCTCTGGAACTTGTGACCCTTCTATGTTTTGGTCTTGTTGTTCCATTTCAGCTTCTTTGTTTGAAGTTTCAGGTACTTCAGACCTTTCCTGAGTATGAAACTCAGTTGCCTCCCCTGATTGATCATTCTGAGCAGATGCCTCAGTTTGATCCCTCTCATTGAGTTGGGGAACCTGCTCTTTTGCAGGATTTTCTTCAGCAATGAAAGATGTTGGTTTCTGTAACTCAAGTACCATTTCAACAGTATTCACATCTGACTGTTGTGGTTGTTGTGCTTGAGACAGACTGTTGAGTGTTGAGGCAATGGCAGTATCCTTCAACACTAAGCTATCACTCATCAGAGCATCTTCAATAAGTTTCAGTCTTTCTTGCTCTGATGGTGTAATTTGTCCAGTGACCTTGGACACAGTTGCTTCTTCAGCAACCTTTGAAAAAGGTTCTTGTTTAGCAACCTGTGGTGTAGGTTCTTCTTCAAATACCTCTACACCAGTTACTTTTTCAGTAACCTTAGCCCTTTTTGATTTTTCTAGGACTTGAGAGATGACTAATTCATCATCTTCATCGTCAGAGCTCTCATCAGCATTAGGAACTGATTGGTCCATAATCCCTGCGGTTTCTGTAGATAGGGCTTGGTATCTATCACTACTTTCTTTAGCAGCATTGATGAGTTCATCAGCAAAGCTTTCGGCAGTAGTCTTAACATTTCTGAAAGCACTTTCTCTTGCTGAGTCTACTTGTTCAGTAGCCGATACCTGTTTTGCAGCATTGATGAGTTCATCTGCAGCGGCGGCAGGTATCTGGGAATCGACAACCTCAATGGGTGTGTCTACTGATTTGCTAGCAGACTTCTTTCGTGAATTTCTGGGCTTCTTGGTCGCAACTTTTCCCTCAGATACCTCTTCAGTCTTTCGCTTCTTGGAACCTTTCTGAGATCCAGTAACCTTTTTTATCAAGTTCGTATACTCATATTTGTAGAGTAGGTTACTGTTGGCTATGTCAGCCTTCTCTCTGAGCTCAATGCCAAGCTTCTCCAGCAAGTAGCATATCTTTAGACCATAGCTTACTGTGGCCTTTGGCTCAGCAAGTCCCTTAGCGATTTTAGGCTCAAAGCCTTGTATCTTCTTCACAAACTTCAAAAAGGCGTACTTTCCCCAATTGAAAGGGTTTTCCAGCCTTTTGTCTTGTTGTTGCAGCAAGAACATCATCATCCAGCGTTCTTGGCTTATCTGGTCAGCACCTCCTTGTAGACCATCAAAGCATCTGTGAAGAATGCATGCCAACACATCCCAGTGAACCAGCAGATGTCTGGTTCTGAAGTCAGCAAGCTTGAAATCAGTGGGTGTATCTGGTTTTTCAAGATCACACACATCACTGTACAGCTGTTTTACACCTTCAAGGAGATCATCATCCTTGGTGTCTATTTCAAAATCCTTTCCAAGATTTTGAAGATCAAACAACTTACAGAAAGTTGTTAAGTCCAAAAGGATTTCCTTTCCTTGGACCTTAGTTTTTATAGACACTATTGTGGTTTTCGTAAACACAGGATATAATCCTGGAGTTATTGTAGAATTCTAACACATCCAGTGAAGAAATTCCACTGGGAAGAGCAGATAGAAAACCCTTGATTTGTGCCTTTTCAAGCATGTCAAGAATTAGCTTCCTATCGGCTTGATTTTCAACAGCAGCCGTGAGGTATTCCTCAATCATGGCACCACCCCAAATCATTCTGTGATTTGAAGTCCAATGATCGGGATTAAAGTCTCCTACTAATCGATTGTTCACTATAACCAACTTTGGTGCTTGCTTTTCAGCAGTACCAGTGGTAGAAGATTGGGGTTTCTGGGTAAACGAACGCTTATGAGCCATCTCTTTATATAGTGCAAGTGTTTTGAAAGTTTGAAAGAGATTTGGGTGAGAGATTAGTGATTCTTTGCAGAAAGACTAACAGAAATTTGCAGAGGTTGAAGAATGGTTTTTGCTATTCTTGTGCAAGTCTGAATGTTGGATTAGGCAAAAGTAATTTCTTTTGCCAAAATCCTATATATATAGCAACGTAATTCAGACAAACATATACATACAAATTGGTTTTGTATATACGTATCTGTGAATTGCGCAAATGGGTAAAAGTTTGTTCGCATTAAATGCATAGTGGGCCATGTCGAATTTCAAATCCACTATTTACCGAGAATTAATCTCTGCCAGAAGATCAATCGCCCATTTCATCAAGGGTCACCATTGCTTCTTCAGCAATGATCACAATCAACAATTGTAATTGTGCCCATTTAATGAATTTTGGCTATTAGCTATCTGAATCACGTTTCTGTGTGAATGAGAACACTATTTGTATCTGATTCTATCTTATACTTGTTGTCTTTTCAAAAGTTTTTCACAAAGACAGAAATAATACAAATTTCAAGATAGTAGTTAACTGTAGACAGTTGTACTATTCTCTTTTGTGTTCCCCCTCACTGAGTGATCTAGATATCTGAGTACCCGTCTCAGAAATCTTCAAATAGCCATTTTACCCTTTAGCCTTTGATTTCTGGATACCCGTTCCAGATTCCTCTTTCCGGATACGCCGATACCTCTTCTCTGGATACCCGTTCCAGATTCCTTTTCTCTCTCCTTTGATATCTTCTTCAGATATCTGAACTTTTTCAGTTCTTTGGTAGCTCCATTAGTCCAAGACTCCAAGACTGTGTCTTAAGGCTAAGAATCTACTTTCTTGTAGTGGCTTAGTGAAGATATCTGCAAGTTGGTCTTCAGTGCCAATCTTGAGTATCTCTATATTGCCTTTTTCAACATGGTCTCTGATGAAGTGGTGTCTAACATCAATGTGCTTTGTTCTTGCATGAAACTTAGGATTCTGAGTTATGGCAATGGCACTTGTGTTGCCACATAAAATGGGAGTTTTCTCTTCATTGAGTCCATAGTCTCTGAGTTGTTGTTGTATCCACAATATCTGTGAAGCACAACACCCATCAGTAATATATTCAGCCTCTGTGGTAGATGTGGCAATTGAATTTTGTTTCTTGCTGAACCAAGATATTAATCTACCACCAAGAAATTGACAAGTTCCTGAGGTGCTTTTTATATCAAGCAATGATCCAGCATAGTCGGCATCTGAATAGCCAACCAAACTCAATCCACTATCTTTTTGATACCACAATCCAACTTCTACAGTACCTTTTACATACCTCAATATTTTCATAGCAATGTTGTAGTGTGATTGCATTGGATTTGTCTGAAATCTAGCACACACTCCAACTGCATATTGAATATCGTGTCTACTTGCGTGAGGTATGAGAGATCCAATCAATTTCCTATACTTGTGTTCTTCAACACTCTTGTCAGATTCAGTATAGGTCATTTTGGTTCCAATGCTCATTGGTATCTTAGCATTCTTTTCAGAAGGCTTTAGATTAAACTTATTGAGCATGTCCTTTGCATACTTTGTTTGACTAATGAATATTCCATCATTGAGTTGCTTGACTTGCAGCCCTAGGAAGTAATTCAATTCTCCCATCATGCTCATCTCAAATTTACATTTCATGAGTTCAGCAAAGTCTTCACAAAGTTGCTTTTCTTTAGATCCAAATATAATGTCATCAACATATACTTGAACTAAAAGTAGTTTCCCATCATGGTTCAATGTGAAGAGTGTTTTATCAACATCTCCTTTCTTGAAATCACTTTCTAGTAGGTATCTGGCCAATGTATCATACCATGCTCTTGGAGCTTGTTTCATTTCATATGAGCTTTACGAAGCTTATAGACCATCCTACTTTCTCGAGGAAACTTCAAAACCGGTGGTTGCTCAACATAGACTTCCTCAAAGAAGTTCACCATTTAGAAATGCACTCTTGACATCCATCTGATAAACTGTAAAGTCATTATGAGCTGCAAAGGCTAGAAAGAGTCTTATTGCATCCAATCTTGCAACTGGTGCATAAGATTCATCAAAATCTAGTCCTTTAGTCTGGGTGAATCCCTTGGCAACCAACCTAGCTTTGTTTCTGGTTATTTCACCAGACTCATTCATTTTGTTTCTGAAAACCCACTTGGTTCCGATTGCAGATATTCCGTCAACGAATGGAACCAGTTTCCAGACTTTGTTTCTCTCAAATTGATCCAACTCTTCTTGCATTGCAGAGATCCAATCTTGATCCTTTAATGCTTCTTCTGTAGTTTTTGGTTCAATGTTTGAGATGAAACATCCATAGAGACAATTTGCATTTTCAGCGATTGCTCTTCTAGTTCTAACTCCTTGGTCTATGGGACCAATCACATCCTTTGCAGAATGATTTCTTATCCATTTCATAATGGGTTTTGAACTAGTAGGATCAATATCATTTTGATTTGAATGTGAATCAATATGATCTTGATGAGATACTTGTGCAGTATCTGAGATATCTGACACATGGGAAATGCCATGGATATCTGACACTCTTTCAGTGTTAGAGATATCTGAGTCTTGCATTTCAGCAATCTCATTTTCAGATACCTTTTCATGATGAAGGTTCTCAGTAACCTGTTCCATTTCTGGAATTCTCATAGGAAATTCTTCATCATGTCTTAGAGTCATCTGGTTGTTACTAATTAAGCATAGGTTGCTTTTCATCGTCAGACTCATCCTCTATTTGAATGATAGAATTGTTTCCTTCTGGGGATCCTTTTTCAGAATCTTTAATCATCAGTTCTTTGAACCTATCTGAGAGATCATCATTCAAGAGTACTTTCTTGTTCTCTTCATAGAATACTACATGAACAGATTCCTCAATCTTTTGCGTTATTTTGTTGTAGATTCTATAGGCTTTGCTATTCAGAGAATAACCAAGAAATACTCCTTCATCTGCCTTTGGTTGAAATGTTCTCAAGTATTCTTTTCCATTGTTAAAAACGAAACATCTGCAACCAAACACCCTTAGATGTTTGATACTATGGGGTCTACCAATGAGAAGCTCGTAAGGAGTTTTGTCATGGTGTTTGTTAATCAGACATCTATTTTGAGTGTAGCATGTTGTGTTTACAGCTTCAACCCAATAGATTTCACTTATTTCAGTGTCAGCAAGCATTGTTCTTGCCTTTGCTTCTTCGTGGTCCTATTCTTTCTTTCAAAGAACACCATTTTGTTGTGGTGTCCTTACGAAGATAGTTGATGTTGTATACCTTTGCAGTACAAAACTCTTTTATGTAATCTTGGTTCACAAACTTCGTACCATGGTCTCGATTCGACAGATACCTTGTCATTTTTCATGACTTCGAGCTTATTCAGCAAGTTGGGTATCTCAACCCTTGCATCAGATTTGTGTTTGAGAAAGACAACCCAAGTGAATCTTGAGTAGTCATCAACAACAACCAGACCATACTTCTTTCCTGCATAACTAGTTACAGAGGATTCAAAAAAATCCATATGTAACATTTGCAGTGGCCTTTCACTGGAATGTCTAGTTTTAGACTTGAAAGATGTTTTGGATTTTTTTCCCCATTTGGCAAGCTGAGCATACACCTTCTTTTCTATATGCCATTTTGGGTAAACCAACCACCATCTCTTTCTTGGCTAGCTTATTCAGAGTTCTGAAATTCAAGTGACTCATTCTTTTATGCCATAGTCAATTTTCTTCAGTGTGGCCAGATTGACTCACCATGAGACATTCTTCAGTTGTGGCGGATGCCCAATCAGCAACATAAAGATTTCATTTACGCCTTGCAACCAAGACTGTCTGCTTTGACTCATTGTCAATCACTTTACATAGTTTTGACTTGATCTTGACAGTGTACCCTTTGTCTACTAGTTGACTCATGCTTAGGAGATTATATTTCAATCCCTTTACATGAAGTACTTCAGAGATTATAAGGGATCCAAACTTCAAATTGCCAAAATCTATGGTTGGATTTTCATCTCCTCCAGCAAATCTGATAATTGGTCCATCATTGCACTTTTTGTAGTCAATCAGATTTGCTTTGTCTCCTGTCATGTGCTTCCCACATCCACTATCAAAATGCCACTTTGAATTAGTCTTTAGAGTGTTCTGCAAAAAACAGGAAACAGGAGATTAGGTTCTCATACCAACAATGGAACCATCTGGACTAAAGAATCTTCCAGTAGGAATCCATTTTTGAATGAATTTCTTAGAAACATTCTTTTGTCTAACAGGAACATAAGGAGGAACTTTAGTTAAATGATTAGTATCATTGTTAATAAGAACTATTTTCTTCCTTGGTGCTCTATTTGGTTCTTTCAGATACCTGTTAGGTTTCTGAGTCTACTTCTCAGCAAACTTAGCTTTCCTAGCCAGATTTCTTCTAGCCCTGGCATTCAGATTTTCAGTGGCTTGATTCATCTTCCACTTCTGATAATTGTTGTGAGCAATTCTAGCCTTTAACCATCGTTCTTGCTCTTGTTGGTACTCACGAGCAAGTTGTTTCCCGATGGCTTTATAGCCAATACCATTCCGAGCACCTGGTGCTATCTGAGATCTTTTCTCAGCAGCTTTGCTTGTCTCTGGATAATCTATTCTTTCCAGAAAACGTGACATAGGAGAATTTGTCAGCTCCTGCAATTTTTCCTTTCTGAGAGACATAACACTGTGGGTGATTGCACTTTTCAGTGTTATGTTTCTTTTCAGAAACATTCCCAACAGTTTTCCTTGGGACCTGTTTTTCCCACAAAGGCTTGGTCGCAACTGCCTTTCCTTTGTCAACAACCTTAGCTTTCTGACCGATACTGTAGATTGTTTGGGAATCACCTTGCTGAGCACTGACAAATGTTCGTCTTTCATCACTCTTATTCAGAGTGGTAGAACTATCTGTGTGTGTGTCCAGCCCAAGTCCTCTCTTTTCTGAAGGATCTCTTAAATAAGATTGTACTTGAGTAAGAGTGTCACTAGCTTTGACATAAGATTGAAAAGATAATTCTTTCTTTTTGAGTTCTTCATTCTCAGAAAAAAGATCTTCATATTTCTTTTGAAGATTGACCAATGCTTCTTTATGTGACTTTTCGGTCTTAGATATCTGAGCCTTGAGAAATGCATTTTCAGCATCCTTTTTCTCAGATATCTTGAGTATTTGTGAATTTTCCTTTACAAGAGAATTCTTTTCTTCGTCAAGAATTTCGGCTCTAGCTCGGACCATTAGAAATTCTCTTTTGTAGAGATCAAGTTCTCTTCTGAGATTTTCCAGATCTTTGATTCCTTCTTCATCACTTTCATAAGTATAACAAGAAGTATGTGTTACCTCATCAGCCATTAGACAAGGTTCAATGTTGGAGATATCAGGAAAGATCTCTTCAGCCATTCCACACACTTCTTTCTTCTTTTGTCCAAAGTCAATTACTTCATGAGAAACACTGCACATTTCTGGAGAAGGCAGTGTGGAATCATCTGAGTCTTCATCCTCAGAATTAGACTCAATGTCTAGAGCATCCAGTTGGAGTTGGATCTTTTTCCTTTCTTCAGTGAGCATAGCTCTTTGACTTCTTTTGAAGATTCTTCTATCTTTCTTGTCACATGTCTTAAGTTTGTTGAAGGCAGGACAATCCTTCTTGAAATGACTAGGTTTCTGACAATAGAAACAGATATCATTTCCGATTTCTGCTTCCTCAGTACTTGTTGCTTTCTGAGCCAGCTTGTTCAGCGAGCTTTGCATATTTTTGTACTTGTGATAGTTTGACCCTAGATGCTTTTTCAGATCTTTGGCTTTTCTTCTCTCAATTTCTCGACTGACATATTTTCCCATTTGCTTTACAGGAAGAGCATCCTCAGTCACCTCCTTGCCTTTCTTCTTTTCAGAAGTTCCTTGAGCAACTAGAGCAATATTCTGCAACTTTTCAGTTGTTTGTTCTCTTTGAGTTGTCTCAGAGTCAACGGTGGCAAGGTGAGAGAAAAGTTCCACTGGAGTGATATCTGGCATTCCTTGGTTAAAGTAGAAAAACTTTGTGTGCTCCCAGTTATAATTTAGACTTCTCACAATAGTCTTAATCTTTTCTGATTGGGTATATCTATTACTTTCACCAAGTGCAGCCATGTCACTTATAAGTGTTGTAAACCGGAAACCTAGTTCTTCAAGAGTCTCTGTGGGACCTTGTTTAAAGTTTTGGAATTTGAGCTTCAAAACTTCGAACTTATTTTCCTTTGTTTTCTCAGTGCCGGCACAGATTTCTTCAATCAGTTGCCAGGCCACTTTCACCGTTTTTGCACCCCACAGTTTACACCGTGTGTGCTCTAGAGTAGAACGTATGATGATATTACGAGCCTGACCATCCAATTGATTTCTCTTGGCATCTTCCGATGTCCAGAGCTCTCTGGGCTTTGGTTCATAAATAACTTGACTG
The DNA here is from genome assembly GCA_026545765.1 of Plantago major. Classification (NCBI taxonomy): domain Eukaryota; kingdom Viridiplantae; phylum Streptophyta; class Magnoliopsida; order Lamiales; family Plantaginaceae; genus Plantago; species Plantago major. The sequence goes on from CM048843.1 coordinate 20,586,468, forward strand.
GCAAGTCTCCAATCGTCGACGATCCGTCTGCGGAAGACCCATCGCTTTGTTCTCTGTCTCTACCATTAGAAACCTCTATGACTTGCTTGAGTTGTTGAATGACTATTGGGTCATTCTTTATCACGTCGATCATTTCGTCACTGATGGCTTCTAGGTGGAGCATCATGTTGTTCTTCCATTTCTCATAATTCTCTGTCTTGAGAATTGGGGCGTCACTAAAAGACATCCTGCAGCAAACACACTAAACAAACGAATCAAGTGTAGGTGAAAAGCAGTTAGTAGGCACTTATCTGGGATCTAGGTTCAGTGCAGAAGGCTTGGGAACCTCCTGCTCTGATACCACTTGTTGGTCCAGATAACGGCAAAGTAAAAGACTAGAGGGGGGGGGGGGTGAATAGTCTTTTAAAACTTTTGTCAATAAACACAGTTTCTCATATATCTGATACTTAATTTCAGAGAGCGGAAGACTTTTCTGTGAAAAGTGCACGTGCTCAGCAAGATAAGTGTAAATACTTTGCAAGATAAATAAAGCAAGTAATAAACTGCAGAAAGTAAATAACACAAGTCTTTTTATAGTGGTATCTGAAGGTGGCGTAATCCTTCAACTAATCCACTTCGGCCTTTCTCAGACCTAGAATCCACTAAGACAGATAATTGAGGTAACCTTACAAGTATCTTCTCTAGATTCCTAAATACACTAGGTTCCCAACCAAGTGTTCCCCCTGAGTTATTCCCCGGCTTTCACAGCCAAGTACTTCCTGTACTCAGAAACCTTTTGAGCTATTCCTTAGTTTCCCAAACTAAGTACTTCCTATGCTCAGTAACCTTGGAGTTATTCCTTAGTTTCCCAAACTAAGTACTTCATGTACTCCACGCCGATTAAGATGTTGGTTAAGGTAGTTTGTCAGGAGAGCTTCTTTAATAACTTGTTCAGTTATTCAGATAGCTCTATGAATCAAGTATACTTAATACACTTTGCAATGTATGGTATCTTGTTCTTTACTGACCCAAGTCTATGATAAGTGTTCAAGAGAATGAATCTCAGATATGAAATCTTAATTCAACTCCTTCACAAATAACAATGCTTGTTAAGGATCAGGACACTTATAACTTTTGTGCTACTTAGAATCAAGAGCTTTGGTCGCAACAGAAAGCTTGAAGGTAAGTAGTGTGCTTGAGAGAGCTTGTGAGAGTATTCAATATAAGTTCAGTAAGTTACGTGTCTGCATTCAAGCAGTCTAAGTGTTGATATTTATAGATGAATTTGAGTGCCGTTTGAATAGTATCCATTAGGCTTAACTCAATTTCAAACTATTGATATCTGAGTATAGTACTGTAGTAGGTTTGTCTTCTTCTTTAGAAGCTACCATTTTTGTTCAGACATTTCTGTCCGCGCATTTAATGCACTGTACTATACTTTGTCCTGTAGTGCCAACGGAACTATGCATGCTTTCTGAAGCCTTGCACGTCCTTTTCCAGAGATTATCACAACTCCAGATACCACTTGTTTAAAAATATATTGTTTCTCGGAAACATAATGTTTATCCAAGGTATCTGAGTGTAGATATCTGTGGGCACTTTTCCTCGTTTCCGAAACCTTTTATTTCTCAGATATCTTTTGCAACACCGTTTATTTGAAAATTCTTGTGTCTTCAAGATATCTGGTCATAGGTATCTGAAAAACCTTTGTCTTCAGCAATCTTGTGCAGTCTTCAGATCTTCAAAATTTGTTGAACTTTTCCTGCTGGATGCCTTCTTCTTGGTCTTCTTCAGAGAATAAAAATTACATTCAGAGACCTAACATCCTATACAAGATTTGCTAGACTATTATACTTAGTGAGTTTCCTCTTTTACAGTGTTCAAGTGAACCAAGAGTACTAACCACCTTTCTGAACTAAGATAAGTCATTAGGTTGCTAATCAAAATCTAAACAGATATTCCTAACAACGTGATACTTGTCCCGTGGGTCATCTAACTAGGTATGAGAGCCGACAGGAGTCCAATGGTCTAAATGATAACATGAAGGCTCTTACCTTCGCAACCACTCTTACCCAATGACTCCATCAAGTCTTAGGTGGATCATTACCCTCTTCCTAAAAAGGTTTAAGAAGGCAAAAAAAGATGATGCCAGTGGAGCACTTAGTGAAAATCATCCAAGGAAGGCAGGATAGGACCACGCCCTAGGGACAATCCTCGGACCACGTCCTAGGCATCATATCCTAGGCTCCCTAAGGCCAGATAGGGTCGGACCATCTCCTCGGACCATGTTCTTACCATGTCCTCAGACCAGTTCTTCACCATCTCCTCGGAGCAGGTTCTCACCATCTCCTCGGAGCATGTGCTCACCATCTCCTCGGACACGGTTCTTACCATCTCCTCGGAGCAGGTCCTCACCATCTCCTCAGAGCAGGTTCTTACCATGGCCTCGGACCAGGTCCTCACCATCTCCTCGGAGTCGGTTCTCACCGTGGTCTCGGGCCATGTCCTTGGACCCGGTTCTTACCATCTCCTCGGACCCGGTTCTTACCATCTCCTCGGCGCAGGTCCTCACCATCTCCTCATAGCAGGTTCTCACCGTGGCCTCGAACCATGTCCTTGGACCCGGTTCTTACCATCTCCTTGGACCCAGTTCTTACCATCTTCTCGGAGCAGGTCCTCACCATCTCCTCGGAGCAGGTTCTTACCATCTCCTCGGAGTAGGTCCTCACCATCTCCTTAGAGCAGGTTCTCACCGTGGCCTCGGACCATGTTCTTACCATGTCCTCGAAGTAGGTCCTCACCTCTTACCATCTCCTCGGAGCAGGTCCTCACCCTCTCCTTGGAGCAGGTTCTCACTGTGGCCTCGGACCATGTTCTCACCATATCCTCGGAGCGGGTCCTTGACCATGTCTTAGATCGCGTCCTAAGCCTCCTACCGCCAAAGTGGCTAGGACCGTCTCCAACGCCGAAGTGGCAAGGACAAGTCTCCTACTACCAGAGTGGCTAGGACAAGCATCTTACACCTTTAGCTGCACAAGCAAAAGTGAGGCCAACTCCATAAGCTTAAAAGCTAGGAGATACTTTCTAAGGTTGGGATTTGTTTATTTCGAATCCCGATCTCCAATTTCGCTGGCTTCTCATAAAACGGAGAACCAAAAATAATGCTCTACATTTTTTCGATGAAAAAGTAAGTATTCTGACTTAACTTGAAATCATCATTTACCATACATTCACATTCATTGCATCATTCATTCATCCATTCATTCATCATGCACGCCACACATCATTTATCAATGCTTCAATTACTATACAAGCGTGCATGATTCGTCAAGGACATGTTTCCGATTAATAAGGGGGTCCGACACCCACGAAATTATATAAGCCCAACCGTCTCGGCATAAATACTTCAATATAAGCCCGAACGCCTCGACATAAGTACTTCAATATAAGCCCGACCGTCTCGGCATAAGTACTTCAATATAAGCCCGACCGTCTCGGCATAACACGGACTCTCGTCCGTTCGGATGTCCTCCATCGGACCATCTCGAAAAATCGGTTGTCGTAAAGAGATAACACCCCATCCTTCTTACTGATGGATGAGTTATCCTCTCACACGGACCTCGTCCGTTAGAAAATCCTCTCTCGGACCTTCCCACTTGCAAAAAGCATCTCTATCCTACGCCCCTTCGCATCTATTCGGTCCGACCCACTCTCACTATAGGTTCGATCCCTCTTACTGAATAAACAGATAAAGGGAAGCCTAATGTTCACAACATGTTGATCTCCTAAGTTATTGTATACACTCCATGGTGGAGATAAACATCATTACATCAACCTCCAAACACAAAAGGAGAAGATCAACAGGTGGGATCCATAGATTCGGATCCAACACAAAGAGCAAGTTCAGGTTGAATAGTAGCCTCGGACAGAGATTTAAGCCAAAGTCTTATGGAAAAAAAAAAAAACTTCCACAAGATTCGGACAACGTCTACAAGTTCAATTACAGAAACATTCGAATCAACGAAATCGAATCGCAAACTAAACAAAAATGGTGATAAAAAAGAAGAAGAGAAAAACTCAGACAAGACGGAGCTACGGAGCTTCTGACAATTGCCGCCGTCCGGAACTGTAGCTATGAACAGTACATGAGCCTCGGACAGCAGAGGTATGCTCGAACAAGAGCCCACTCCGAACGAACTAAGCTTCGCACCGAGATCCGGGGCAAGAAGAGCAGCTACGGACAGAGTCGTGGCTGACCAGAGCAGCAAAACTCGGAACTAAAGTAGATCCGGATCTGTGGAATCTCGCCTCGAAACTCGCAAACTTGAGCAACTGCACAATGCGCCTCTGACTTAGCGCCTTCGGACTGAAAGGGCACAGAGAAGCTCAGACTTAGATAGCAACGGATCTGGGTCCAAATCCAACGTCACGGAAAAGAAAACTCGGAGCGACAATGGAACTTCGGACTACAGATGAAGCACAGTGGAGCAGAGACTGCTAGCTAAGGACTGGGACAGACGACGAGAGCAGATCCGAGCTCCGGACTAAACAGAGAGTGACGGACTGAACGGCGCCTCGGAATAGTAAACTCGGAACAACACTGAGCTGCGATCACAGACTGACCAGCAGAACATACGCAAACAGGAACAGATCTGTGGACTAAGGGATACGGAATACAAACTCGAACAGAAACAGAGGTCTCAGAACAGCAACAAACGGACCCAAGTAGCTTTCGGACTAAGCTACAGTGACAAAACAAGACTCGGACTGTAGCAGAAAAGCGGAACATATAGCTAACCAGATCCAAACGTAACATATAGCAATCTTGGAGCAAAATACACAGTCGCTTCGACTGTAGGCAGCGGAACAGATAGCAGCAAACGGATCGGAAACGAGCTTCGGACTATAGCTTCGGATTATAGCATAAAACGAGCGCCCCGGACTTGGGAATCCGGATCCGGATCGAACAAATCGGAACAGAGATTCGGATCCAATGACGGAACAGATACTCAGATCTGTTCTTCTTGCGTTCTTGCTTTTCAATCAGCATCATCAATAATATCTAGAGCTCCCACACCCCTCCACAATCTTCCCATTGAAATCCACTAGCTGCCCCCGCGCATCGAAAAAACGACCCCGACCTCAACGAGATCTCCTTCACCAAATGTAGCTCGAAAACTCGGAGATGGGTTTGGAGAGAGATAAGGAACTATAGATGGTCAATCGGTTGAGATCGATCAAGTTGCAGCAAGCACAAGAGAGTGCTTCGGACTGAAAAAATGAGAGGCGGCTATGGAGCAGATCTCGACTTGGATCCGAAGTAGCAGCTTCGGACGGGACAAGAGCGGATCCAGATAGAAGAGCTTGAACATAACAGAGATCCGGACTGCACAAGATTCGAGCGGAACAGCAAGAGGATTTAAAGCAATTTGCTGTGGTGGAAATTTCGCCTATGTATCGGACGGGGCGGATTTGAGGTTTAGTGAGGTGACGAAGGAGGAGTTGGATATATAAGGAGAGTGGTGATGGTGAGGTGAGGAGTGAGGACAATTGTTGTGGAGAAGAAGAGTACACAGCACTTAATTTCGTGAAAAATAGCACTCCCTAGCTGGACTCTTTAAATTGTTAAAGAATAGGAAGAAGAGGGTATTGATACGGAAATGTCGTCCAGATTAAAGCGTAAATAGGCGTGTCTAAAGCAGATCAGCTTTAACTTAATTCAAGATCTTGGTCCGACCTCACATGGTCCGACCAAAAGTGAATCGACCAGTACGCTGAAGTCACTACATCTCCACAGCTAGTCCGAGCTGGCTAAGGAAAGGACTTCCAAACCTGACCATGTCAGTACAGAGATGCCTAACGGACCGTACGAGAGAATCTCGGATGACACCATTACATTAAGACCAAACGTATATAATGTAACCCGAGATACTTCCGTGAGACTCTTGCTCGGACATCCAGAGTTACCAAGGCGGATCAACCAAGCGCATGATCTATCAGGGACTAACACGGACCCAACAAAGCGAATACTCTCGGAGGGAAAAGGTCCAAACTACCCTCCCAAGCCCACTTTGCGGTATTGGACTACTGTTCATTATTGGGCCATGGGCCAAAGGGAGCATTGGTGTCCAAATCTGAATCATACACTTGGCATCATCTTATGAACCTCTTCATAAGTACATGATAACTATAAATATAGCACAAGGTCCAAGACCTTAAGGGGAGCAAGATCAAGGCAATTATTCCTAAGTCTCTTGGAACATAATACATTTCCCATTACTATTGCATTGAGAGCTATCATCTCTCCTTTGAGTAAAGCCTCCTTCCGGATTGACCTTGGCAATCCGGGTACCCCATTCTAACCCCCCACTTAGTCCTTTCAGGTGCTCTTTCTCGGACAAGCCTTTTCTCGGACTTCAAGTTGGAGGTGGAGCTTAGATTAGGTTACTTGCAGTAGTAGTGTTGGTGTTCGAGGTTTACCCCTCAACATTTTGGCGCCGTCTGTGGGAACTTTTTACAAAAAGTCTCTTACGCTCTCCAAAGTAATGGCAAGTCAAAGGAAGTCAGCTAGGACAGCAACTACTGCGATAAGGGCTCCAGCCCCAAAGCTCCGAAGTAGGCCTCCTACTGGGAGAATGCAAGCGGCTAGGAGCTCCTCAGTGATCCAAGAGAAGTGTCCTAGCAAAGGCCACACCACCAGTGTCGCTCCTCGGAGGATAAAAGAGTTTCTGACCTACCGGCGAGACTCCAGGTACTCAGAGCTACGATCCAAGGCATGGCAGGACATGTTCCTCCGTCAAGAACACATGGTCCCCCACAAGGAAAGAACTTCACACCACTCTCGGAGCTGGTTCTCACCGCTCACTCGGAGCAGGTTCTCACCGCTCTCTCGGAGCTGGTTCTCACCGCTCACTCGGAGCTGGTTCTCACCGCTCTCTCGGAGCTGGTTGTGACCGCTCTCTCGGAGCTGGTTCTCACCGCTCACTCGGAGCAGGTTCTCACCGCTCTCTCGGAGCTATTTCTCACCGCTCACTCGGAGCTGGTTCACATCGCTCTCTCGGAGCTGGTTTTGACCGCTCTGTCGGAAGCTGGTTCTCACCGCTCTCTCGGAGCTAGTCCAAACCACTCTCGGAGCAGGTTCTCACCGCTCTCTCGGAGCAGGTCCTCACCGCTCTCTCGGAGCTAGTCCAGACCACTCTCGGAGCAGGTTCTCACCGCTCTCTCGGAGCTGGACCTGACCACTCTCAGAGTTGATCCAAACTGCTCTCTCGGAGCAGATTCTCACCATGACCTCGGACATGGTTCTCACCTCTTCCTCGGAGCATGTCTGCCATAAGGACCGTCTCTAATGCCAAAGTGGATAGGACAAATCTCCTACCACTGAAAAGCAACTAAGACATGTTCACTACCACCAAATGGCTAGGACAAGCTGAAACGAGGTCAACCTCAAAAACTTGATACTAGGAAGTGCTTTCAAAGGTAGGGGTTCGTTTATTTCGAATCCCGATCTCCAACCTCATTAAATTCTTTTACAATGGAGTACCGGAAAAATGCTCTACATTTTCCGATGAGGGAGCAAGTACTCTAACTTATCCTGAAACTATCATCTACCATTCATTCATTCATCCATCCATTCATTCATTCATTCATTCGTCATGCATGCACGCATCATTTATCAATGCATCTTTTACTATAAACGCGTGCATAAATCGTCAATGATATGTTCCCGATTAACAAGGGGGTTCGATACCAGGAAATTACATAAGCCCGACCGTCTCGGCCCCAAGTTCCGGACCATTCATCCCCTCGGGTGTTTTGGCTCCATGGCTTGGGCTTCCTTCACCCTCTTGGGTGTCCAGGAACCAGGGTTTAGACCTACACACGCCTTCCTGGTGTAGATGGGCTCTATTATGCGGATTACTCATTCTCTCGGACCATGAAAAAACACATGTTGTTTTAGAGATCACAAGCCATTGCCCTTACTGATGGATAAGTTGTCCAAAGACATCATATGTGAATGTCGACAATTTTCGCGGACATCAAGTCCAAAGCTTCAAGCTACAAAGATAGATAAGAAGATGTTTACATACAAACAAACAAGCTTCAAGCTATTTCACCCTTTTCCGGTATGAAATGAAAGAGATGGAATTGAAGCCTTGTGCTATATTCTATACATATCCAAACAAACTGATAGCTTCCGACAAGCAACAACATCACTCTGGAAGAATAAAAAGCTATGCTAGAAGCGAAAGAGTCAACGTAACTCTGGACCGGCAATAACAACCTCAGGCGACAAACTCGGCGACTATAAGCACCTCATACCGCCAAACTTTGGACTTCAATGGCATAGAGAAGCTCCGAACAGCACCAGCTCTGAGCTCAATAACCCAGAAAGCTCCGAGCTTGACAAACAAAAGAGCTCCGAATAAAAAGAGCTTGAGCAGAATAGCGGATTCGGAGCAACAATCCAGATTAAGAGACAGGTCGGACTCGAGATTCAGTCCAGAAAAGACAAGTAAAGAATTTTATTCATATACGAAACATAGTGTACGTAATACTGTCTCGGCAATCTACAAAACTCGGATCTTTATCCGGATCTACAGCTACGATACATAAACTGTAGAGAAGGTCTCTAGAGATACGTCATCTTCCGTCGAGACTATTCCTCCGCCAGGAAAGCTTTCTACGGGGCATACCCCGCCTTGTTCCTTCACCAGATTCCGGAAGTCGAGCCTTGTGACTCCAAGCCACCACCTCGTACCGAGCAGGCTCATTTCAGATCCGGATCCTCCTACGGATCAACTTCAGCGTCCGTTCCCTCTCCTCCTCAGCTCGCCTCCTAGCAACCCCCGGACACAAAGGGGATCCCCTTCTGGATCAAGAACGATTGGGTCATCCACCGTGCCTTTGCCGGAATAAATTGGCGGGTGCATGCTTCCACAAGCACAGTTTACCCAATGCCGACAGTCATCATACTTGGGGTCGTCCGGTCTCCCAAGATCGACGTTCCCCAAGTCAGGCAGCTCTGCGCTTTCATCCAAGTGAGCTTGCCTAGCTCGGCTTGTAGTCTCCCGAGCAATTCTGGACATTCTGCAGGAGTCCGACTTTCTTGGAAAATAAACTTCCGAAAAAGGAAAGGCTGAAGAGTAGAGAGGTAAAGCAGTAAGAAAGGAAGAATTACCGCACCCTTATTTATAGTCGCGACGGGTCCTTAAGATCTCGACACTTGTCGATCATCCGACGACTGGGGAGATGAAGAGACGTAGTCATAATGACTATTTCACTATCCATGTGGCTGAGAGCCCTCACAGCCCAGGCACAACGACGCAATTATCAGGGGCGCGCTCTACCACTGAGCTAATAGCCCGGAACACCTTCCTCCTTCTGGAAGAATCACGCATCCCGAAGAGCGGACGGTCCGAGGATCAGAAAGACGATAGCTTGATTTCTACATCAGACGCCATCTACAGTGATCCGTGCTCTTAAGAGATGTGTAAGTTATGAACGACAGATAAGGAGAGCAAGTAATTGTTCGGAAGCATAGGAGGTTCAACTCCTCGTATAAAATACGAAACATTATTATAGTATGTAGCGACATTCCGAGTTATCAAAAGATGCAAATCCAACAGAAAAAGTCAGCAAATACAGAATTTCAACGGGGCATACCCCGGACTTCTCACTGAGGCCCAGCTTGGCTCGGACCAGCTTCACCAGTTTGAGGCGGATCGACAGGGGGCATGTTGGAGGTAGCTTGTGCAGCAAGGGATTCAACAACATTGAACAAATTGAAATCCGCGGGATAGCCAACAACCCGGAAAGGCAGGGAGAACCACTTCTTCAGGAAAGCACGGTAATTGTCGAAAGGTACAAAGCATACCTTCCGGAGAGCATCCGGGACCCATCTCAGGAGGAAGGGCCCGCCATTTCGGATCTCGATCTCACCTTCCTCGATTTGAGTTCGCAAACTTGACGCTGCCAACTGCTATTCATCCGAGACATCGCTAACGGGACTTCCACGCCATTAGCATCCGCATAAGGGATTAACCCCTCCGTCTTCCAGTTAAAGTCCGGAGGAAGTAGTCCCTTGGACTGCAGTTGTTCGATAGTGGACACGAACCCATCCAGGCGGGAAGCATCGGATTTGTCCGCCATCAAGAACTTGAATGAGTCGGACTCCATGAAGTCACGACCAGCATGAAGACGGGCATATTGGAGGCCTCCAAGCAGTATATCCTTGGAATCCAGAAAAGCCTTCATCGACTTGTCGACAAAGTTCTCCTGCCAGTCGAGGTCCGCCTTGATTTCTTCCCAGCTGGCCTTCAGCTTATGGAACTTCACTTCTTGCTCCCTCAGCCGCCGCATCTCCAATTGTTTCGCCTTCTCTGCCTCATCCGCGGAAGTGGCCACAGCCTTGTGGAGATCCTCCTCAATGGTAGCGCGTTCAGCGGCCTTCCATTGCATGGCCCTGACGAAACAGCCGAGCTGCGAGAAGTCCGTAAGAATATAAGTTGCACTTTTATCATACTAAGAACAAACCAAGGAGAGCATCCAAAGATTACTTACCCGTTGGTATAGCCTATCCAACCCTCCGACCCGCTCAACCTCAGGGAGCCCGCAAGCCAGCTCGTACTCCTTGTCAAGAGCACTTTGGTCAACAGGAAGAACAGCGGACAATTGCTGTCTCTTTGCTGCGGGAGGAGCCTCCGAAGTTGCTCCTCTCTTGCGCCCCGAGGTAATGGCGTCCCGCATCAACACCTCCCGTTGTGGTGCAGCAGCAGCGGAGGCGTGGGACTTCGAAGCAGTGGCGCTCCGAGTGAGGGGGGCTTTACCCTTCGGCACCGCCAAGCACGAGAATCCTCTCCGGCCTTGTTCCGCTTTTCTTCCTCCGCAGCAAAAACCGCGGCATTCTTCGGATCTGGCATGGGAAGACCCGCGGAAGTGTTACTGATCTTGGTCCTTTGACCAGCGGCTACCTCCAGAGCTTGCTGCTCTCTCTGCAACTTCTTCTTCTCGCGGAGTGTCGACATGATATAGTCGAACCAATAAGCTACACAATAAACCAGAGGCGTTAGATACAGACGGGTTAAAGAAGAATTATCACAATTGCGGAAATACGTAATCAAAATAGAATATATTGAAGAAGAATGAACGCCAAGTTTCAAGTCAACGAGTCCTTACTAAAGTCCGTCTTCCCTCCTACGTCTACTGCACCTGTTAGTCCGCAAAGGTAGGGAAGTGGCTGACAGATTAATCCGTGAAACGGATAAGTAGGTGGGTCATGCTTTTTGTGGATTGCCGCCACCCACGGAGCCACGTTCTTCGGAAGGGGATGCCAATCCGGGATACTCTCTCTAAGGAATTTTGTGGGTAGCCCCCATTGTTCCCTCTGTCTCTCGGACATCCCTGGCTTCAAAGCCATCCGGACAAAGACGTACCTATCCCACCACTTCGATCCCAGCGACGAAATGGAGTCCGAGATAAAGTTGTAAGGTTTCCTATTCATGAAAGTATAGAATAGTGGATTCCCCGGACTGAACGAGACATGGAAGAGCTGCCTGAAGTTCTCAAAATTCACCGGCTGCCCTTTCTTCTTGCAAAAAACTACTAAGCAAATAAGGTTACCCAGGGACTTGGGGATAACCTGACTCGGACCTATACCAATATGGTTCAAGATGTTTTTCAGCTCTGTGGCAATGGGGATCTTCCATCCGCAGGAGAAGGCCACCTCATGCACGCACATATATCCAGCAGGAGGGTTATAGAATGCATGCCCGGGTTCAGGGATCATTATTTCTACGGAGTTAGGGATCTCCCATTTTCGCCTCCATTCCGGAATCTCCTCAGGTTTGACCCTCGATGGACAGGTAGGAAGAAGCCCGTCCGCGTTTAGCTCTCTGAACTCATCTGCTATCACTACTGCGGATGCGGGACGAGGAAATTTGATCCTTGCCGCCTTGGCACCACGACCCTCAATTAATGGAAGACCGGACTGAACGGGCGCAGCAGGGTGTAGTGCAATCCGCTGGCTGGATCGTCTAGAGGGACGAGTGATAGGAGATCCTTCTCCTTCTTCCTCCTCGCCCTCATCTTCCTCTTCCTCACCATCTTCTTCGTCCTCGAGGACACCTTCGGGTCTCCCGGATGTGCCTGGGTTGGACAGCACGGTCCTCCACCCCAGCCTCGAACATCTCGACTTCATCAGCCTCCCGACCGCTGTCGCCTTCCCGCTCCGCACGCAGTTCGCTCGGATCCCAGGATGTCCCGATGCCACCTATGGTCCAAGATTGGACTAACGACCTAGTCCTAGTAAGGTCACCCCTGTCCGCTGAAACGCCGACCTGCGCTTCTGCCGCACCGCGAACTCCATGCCCAGCATCGGAATCTCTGGACGACTCGAGCTCCACAAGTACAAAATCTCTCGTGGATAAGGTCAGATCCGCGGACCCGGTCCCTAAATCTACTGCGTCATTGTAACCTGGGGCCTCGAGTTGGTTCTGACTATCGCTCCCGGACATCCTAGGGCAGAAGGAAACAAGTCAGGAATGATGGTGTTGATTGTCCGAGAGTTCGTTTAGTCGGCATACACATGAGATGCTTCAACAAGATACTAGCAATAAATTGGCATGCGATAGTACGGAAGAGAAATTGTTTCAACTAGGAGCGTTGCTAAAGCCTATCACACGCAATATCAGCAAGAATAGACTCGACAATTTCATATCCAAGTAAGGCAAAAACATATGAGCACGAAATAAGCATATCGGGAAAAGAAGACAACTCAGCAAAAATGAAGATGTACGTACTTGATAAAGTTGATTTGATAAGTCTGGACGGATGACTAAGCCTTGCTGCTTCTCCGAGGGCAATTCGGGGATAGCCAAGAGTCACATCGCTTGGATTTGAATCCCAGCCATTGGTCCTCTCCAATCCAAGGGTTGTGCCGCTTCGCGAGTGGATGGCTGTCAGTACGTCGCATTTAATGCTTGACAGACGCGTCACATCAATCGGACTTGGAACCCCAACCGTTGATGTCGTCCTGATCCAACGGTCACGTCCCTTGACTCGGGATCTTTCCCCCGTGGGCCGAACGGACAACCTATTGGGCCTCTTGGGCTTACGGGAGGACCAATTCAACAATCGGTCCAACAGACGACTTAGGAGCTACGTCAGATCCTAGCATACTCGGACACATATATCTCGGATCTGATACCTTTTCCCTCACGGTCCAGTTATGTGATAACTTCGGTGTAGGCGGAAAAAGAGAAAGATATATTGAATCCTCGAGGACACGGACGACGGATCCCGACAGAAAGGACTTTTTCCTGTTTCTTTTAACTAACGATTCGGACAAGCTCCACAGACACGACTGATCCCTCATAGTTACAAACTATCTTCTCGAGATACTTGGGCCTGGGGACATATGTTGATACGGAAATGTGTCCAATCCGTTAAGGGCGCCATAGAGCGTGTCCTAAAGCGCATCACGGCTTAACTAGCCAATTCAGTACTGGTCCGACCTCACATGGTCCGACCAAAAGTGAATCGACCAGTACGCTGAAGTCACTACATCTCCACAGCTAGTCCGAGCTGGCTAAGGAAAGGACTTCCAAACCTGACCATGTTAGTACAGAGATGCCTAACAGACCGTACGAGAGAATCTCGGACGCCACCATTACATTAAGACCAAATGTATATAACAGAACCACTGAGATACTTCCGTGAGACTCTTGGCTCGGACATCCAGAGTTACCCAAGGGCAGATCAACCAAGCAGACAGATCTGTCCGAGGGACTAACACGGACCCAACAGGCGGAACAGTACTCTCGGAGGGAAAAGGTCCAAACTACCCTCCCAAGCCCACTTTGCGGTATTGGACTACTGTTCATTATTGGGCCATGGGCCAAATGGAGCATTGGTGTCCAAATCTGAATCATACACTTGGCATCATCTTATGAACCACTTCATAAGTACATGATAACTATAAATATAGCACAAGGTCCAAGACCTTAAGGGGAGCAAGATCAAGGCAATTATTCCTAAGTCTCTTGGAACATAATACCTTTCCCATTACTATTGCATTGAGAGCTATCATCTCTCCTTTGAGTAAAGCCTCCTTCCGGATTGACCTTGGCAATCCGGGTAACCCATTCTAACCCCCCCCCCCACTTAGTCCTTTCAGGTGCTCTTTCTCGGACAAGCCTTTTCTCGGACATCAAGTTGGAGGTGGAGCTTAGATTAGGTTACTTGCAGTAGTAGTGTTGGTGTTCGAGGTTTACCCCTCAACAGAGGGCAAGAAGGAAAAGAAAAACAAGCTTGCAATGGGCCTACGGAAGAGGCACGAACAAGTCAACCAAAGCCCAAGCCACATTGATAGCAACTCTAAAAAACTCTTATTTCTAAAATTGGAGTGAAGTGTGGCAAATGGAAAAAATTATAACATATTTTTTGAAAGTCCGGATCCGACATCCGAGTGACAAACTCTACACGGAAAAATTTAGCCGGCATGGCACCTCGGATCCGCACATCCAGCGATAAAATTTACCCTGATCCTAAGCCTCCACGTTTAACCCTTATCTCGCTTATAAATAGAGATAGGGGAAAGACAAGAGAGGACACAGATAAGGAAAATTTTCAAAGCTCACAAGATCGATCGCACAAAGAAGCTCCCCGGACACTATAGTTCCTCAACTATCTTCTACAAAGATACTTGGAAACTAGGGGGACATATGTTGATACAGAAATATGTCCAAGGCGTCCTAAGCTCCCCGGACACTATAGTTCCTCAACTATCTTCTACAAAGATACTTGGAAACTAGGGGGACATATGTTGATACAGAAATATGTCCATGACGTCCTAACCGCTCTGTCACGGACTACAGTCCTAAGCGGGACGTCCTAACCGCTCTATTGGACTACAGTCCTAAGCGGGACGTCCTAACCGCTCTATCGGACTACTGTCCTAAGCGGGACGTCCAAACCGCTCTGTCACGGACTACAGTCCTAAACAGGATGTCCTAACTGCTCTATGGGACTACAGTCCTAAGCGGGACGTCCTAACCGCTCTATCGGACTACAGTCCTAACCTAACCGCTCTGTCACGGACTACAGTCCTAAGCATGACGTCCTAATCGCTCTATCGGACTACAGTCCTAAGCGGGAC
This sequence comes from Plantago major, assembly GCA_026545765.1. Lineage (NCBI taxonomy): Eukaryota > Viridiplantae > Streptophyta > Magnoliopsida > Lamiales > Plantaginaceae > Plantago > Plantago major. Next base: position 20,601,604 of record CM048843.1, read on the forward strand.
GTCCTAACCGCTCTGTCACGGACTACAGTCCTAAGCGTGACGTCCTAACCGCTCTATCAGACTACAGTCCTAAGCGTGACGTCCTAACCGCTCTATCAGACTACAGTCCTAAGCGGGACGTCCTAACCGCTCTGTCACGGACTACAGTCCTAAGCAGGACATCCTAACCCTACCAACCTATTGGGCCATAGGCTTATCAAGACATTGGGCCATGGGCCTAATAGAGCATTGTTGGTGTAATCTGAGCCTTACACTTGGCGGGATCTTGTGAGTCCTCCCTTTCTCAAGGAAAACCTATAAATATGGACATATCCTCATAATGCAAAGTAAGTCAAGCCTTCTTCCCAGATTTTTACCTTCCCGACTATTATACAGAGTAGATCTTCAGTCTCTCTTGAGTAAAGTCTCAGACCGGTTTGACACTTAGCAAACCGGGTCTTTGGTCCTAACCCCCCTCTCCAAGCTACGTGTGCAGGTCCTTACGCATCGCCTCTTATCAGTACGACGGTTCTTACGGGCTCTTACTCTTTGGTTCTAACAAGAAAGGTGGTTCTTACTCAAAGATGGTCTAGGTACTTAGCGTGAAGGAAAGCAAGGGAAATTCATTTAAGTGTTCGAGGGATTATACCCTCAACAAGAAGAGCAAATGATACTGTTGAAGTCTTCTAAAACTACCCAGCTTACCCTAGTCATATCGCCAACCTGACTAATTCAGTCCAAAGTCTCCTCCTACATTCTAAAGAATTATCACCATACACATATGTAACATAAAATCTGAATGTAGCAGCAACATTAATGACTAAACCATGGATGGATTGATCAGTGCATGCTATACTTTGAAATTGAACCTGTGAATAATCGCATCCCACCCAAATTATGCCATTAGTTGCCTCCAAATAATTATCAGAATACCTCCAGTTGGGTCCAAACCTCTGCCTAATACTAGTAGTCTTCCCAACTTTCACTCTAGTTTCCAATAACCCAACTAAGACTACTCACTGTGCATGAACAAAAAATGGCTTGGTCGTGCCGCGACGTCTTCCGCGACCAAATACTGCCCGTTGTGGTAGTGGTCGGGTTGGTCACGGGAATTTTTTTAAAATTTTTTTTTAATTACTTGTAATAATTTTTTTTATTACTTATGATCCCTAAGAAATTTAAAAACTCAAGACTATTTCCAAGACTTATATCCTCTTACGTTCCAACTAGATAGAATCATTAATAAGAGGGCAAGAGAAGGGCCAGGATCACCTTGAGGAACTCAAACTCACCAAATCTCAAACTTGTGAACCATAGTCTAAGATACCAAACTGGTTGCTCATTCTTAGTAACAACATGCTTTAAGTATATACATTTGTAAATAAAAAATAAAAGATAAAGTTATAAAAAAAATAATGCAGTAACACGCGCAGAGTGACGAGTTCTAGTTGCAGTATAATTCCTTAAAAAATTTCTAATGGACGTGTTACAAAAGAGGCCATCAAATATTTTTAACGGGTAGTTTTAAGAAAACAAAGATTGGGCTGAAATATAAGCCCAGTAAAGGCCTGCCCAATAATAAATCATAGCCCATAAAAAACCCTACCGATACTTATAAGCGTCTAACCTAGCTTTGTTCCGCTACTCCTTTCCATACCGATAGACGGCGATTAGCAGGTGTTTGGTGGCTTATTCTCATCTCCAAGATGAAGGTACATCTTTTACTTTTCCGTTCAAGGCTTGAATTGATCCATTTCCAGTAATTGATCTGTTTGAAGTAATCTCTCTTTTTCTCGTTCATTTGCAGCTTAACATTGCGAATCCTTCCACTGGTTGCCAGAAGAAGCTCGAAATCGACGATGACCAGAAACTGTACGTTTTGATTTTATGTTTGTTCCTGTGAATTTGATTCTTTTATTAGATCTAGAAACGTAGATTATTCAATTTTGTCCTCGACAGTGAATGTGAATAGGAGATTTACAGTGTTTTCAAGTAGTGTAGATTTGTTATGTATTTATTCTGATTGGTGGTGAATATAAGTTTTAGAGAATTCATGATTGTATAATAGTTATGTATCTATTCTGTATTTGGATGTTTATTTGTTTTGCTAAGCTTCGTTGGATTTTGTTGAGGATCAGCATTTCATACCTGTTTTAGTTTATATTTGGACGAATCTCATTGTCATTGTATTTATTTGGTTTTGTGAAAGTTAATCGTTTTAATTAAGATTCTGTTTCTGCGTTCTTATGTTTTGTATGGGCTTCGTAATGATCTTATCGCCTACTAAATCTGTGTTAATGGGATTGTTTCTTCTGTATGCTGAGCAAGTCTGGGGAAACCACTTTTTGTTTTGAAAATTAGTAAAAACCACCTTGAACACCGAACACTTTACCAGTGGTGGTGTGTTTTGTGTAATAAATACCAGTGGCGCATCCTTTTATCTGATGTGTATCCAGGATTACCAATATGTTGATAGAATTGTTCAGTAAATACTGTTGAGTTGTTCTTTAGTTGGACTGATATGGTTCTTTGTAAATTTCAGTCGAGCCTTCTATGACAAGAGGATCTCTCAGGAGGTTGTTGGGGATGTGTTGGGAGAGGTTTGCTCCTTAAATTAACTTTTGATCTAGTACTCATGATGTTTATGTTCTATTGATCTCTTTGCTAACATATACAACCTATTTATGTTTCAGGAATTCAAGGGCTATGTGTTCAAGATCAAGGGAGGATGTGATAAGCAGGGGTTTCCCATGAAGCAGGGTGTGTTGACCCCTGGACGTGTGAGGCTTTTGCTGCACAGAGGTGTGTTGAGTTTTTATGTAAAAACTTGTATACCGTTTTTACTGATGGCTTAATCTAACAACAAGATGATCCCTGTCTGAAATAGGAACACCATGCTTCCGTGGTCACGGAAGACGTACTGGAGAACGCAGAAGGAAGTCTGTTAGGGGATGTATTGTGAGCCAAGATCTTTCTGTTTTGAACTTGGTTATAGTGAAAAAGGGAGATAATGATCTACCTGGGCTTACTGATGTTGAGAAGCCAAGGATGAGAGGTCCCAAGAGGGCTTCAAAGATCCGCAAGCTCTTCAACCTTGGAAAGGAAGATGATGTTAGGAAGTATGTCAATACCTACCGCAGAACCTTCACAACCAAGAACGGTAAGCTATCTGTCCCCATTTTCTTGGTGACCTCCTCTTGACATGCTTATGAAACTATCATGCTTGGTTTTATAGGAGAGTATAGATTGTTGTATATCTCAAGTGATTAAGGTGTCATTTCCATTCACCGTTCGATAGTTAAAACTTACACTCCTCCCTTGGCATTTCAGTGATTATCACTTCGTATGATGCATGATTTTTCCTGTCGAGCTTTGTTAATTTACAGTGTCTAGCAATGCAAGTTGAAGCTCTGATTGCAAATTTCATTTATACCATCTTTTATCAACAATAAGTTTCTAAATCAGGTTGAATTCCAGTATGTCTACTTATTATATTTTATCAACAGGCAAGAAAGTTAGCAAAGCTCCCAAGATTCAGAGGTTGGTTACACCTCTGACTCTTCAGAGGAAGAGAGCCAGAGTTGCCGACAAAAAGAAGAGAATTGCCAAGGCCAAGTCTGAGGCTGCTGATTACCAGAAGCTTCTGGCCAGCCGTTTGAAGGAACAAAGGGAAAAGCGTAGTGAGAGTTTGGCAAAGAAGAGATCTAGACTCTCTGCTGCCTCGAAGCCCTCAATTGCTGCTTAAGTGTTACAACAGGGAGTGTGTCTTCTTCCTTCTAGTGTGTGCTCGACACCATTTTTTGTTTTCCTAATGTCATCAATACATTTTCTTTTCTGAGAAGTTCTGTTAAGGATTTTAATGGTTTGTGCAATTGCTAGCTTTTCTAGCTCTCTGTCTGTTGGAGGATTATAATATGAACTTCTGTACTTGGTATTCCTAGGTGGTTTACTGTTTTGGTTTAAGATTAATACTCCTATGCAGTTTTTCCTTATATTTGTCGTGTAATATTTTCACCATGTCTTCTATTCGCACGTGTACTGGGTATCTGTGAAGGCTGAACTCAGAATATCTTTCCAGGTATCATAGGTAAGATCTTGAATCAACCTATAGATTAATCACCTGGAATGAAGATACCACTAGAACTGTAAAATTGGTGTTTCGTAAAATATATAAATAATAACTTGATTTCATTGGAATCATACGTTATATTCTGAGTTAATTAGCTGTTTTTGCAATGGAGCGACTGTTAATTGATACTCCTTTTCAAGTAAATTTTTTCATTTTATTATTTTGTGGTTAATTGTGTTTGACTTTGACCATAGATTACTCTTAAACAATAATACTCCATTTCAGAAAAAATGTTACATTTGATTTAATAATCATTTGTCTTGAGTTTAATAATTACTCATAAACGATAATAAGAATAATTTAATAAAATTATATAATAAAAATTTAATTACTAAATTTTTATTATATAATTTTAATAGTTATTTATTAATATCGTTTAAGAAGAAATTAATCACAAACGATTAATAAATAATAAAATGTAACTTTTTCCAAATAGATAAATAGTAAATAATTTAATAAAATTATATAATTAAAATTTAAGACGGTGAAAGTCAAAATGGAAAGATTTCTTTGGAATAAATGGAGTAGTCTTGTGCTTTCGGTCAGGTAGTTACATGCAGGGTGGAGTGAACCAAATTTATTTTAAGAAGAATTTTTAAAAAATGGAAAAATCTTCTATGGAAGCTCCATTGTAGAGCTTAGGAAGCTCCTTCATTTTGCACCTCCATCTCAAAATCGAAGCACCAATCCATTTCATTCACATATGTATGATTACAACTTCCAACTGAAGTTCAGGTTTAGAGATTTCTTGTAGCTTCAATTTGGAACTCGATATTATACTTTGTGGTGGATGAGATGGGTGGAGGTGGAGGAAGGAGTTAATCTTATGGTGATGACAGGTCGGTGGAGGTGGTTGTTGGAGACTTGGAGGAAGGTGGTGTTAATTGTAGTGGAATAAGTAGTTGGAGGTGGTGGGGATTAATATGGTTTGAATTTTTAATAATAATTGTTTTGTGGTTTTGTTTATAAGAATTTGAAATTTTTGGGGGTTTATTTTACAATAAAAGAAAATGAAAGAATTAGAATTATAAAGTAAATATAAAATAGATGAAAAATTTCGACTTTTTTACGTAGATATAATTACAAATTTATCATGAGTGAATTTAGGACTATTCCGTAAATTAATCCAATATAGGGACTAATTTAAGATGGGTATATTGTATGGGGTAGTATATGTAATTTACATATACATCCTCAATTCCTCATAAGTTTCTTTCGTACTACTACTTCATATAATTAATTTGATAAGCTCAATTAAAATTTTAGATTTTTTTTTTTAGAGCAAAATGGCAATACTTCATTCAACCAGCAAACAACATACAAAAGGTTCACAGCTAAGAAAGTAAATCATCAAAGCCTTCCCTATCACAGCTAACCCGCTTAGAAAGTTCATGGGCTACTGTATTAGCCGTACGAAAAACATGAGAAACTGAAATAGAATTAAACAAATAAAACTTCGACTTGATCTCGTCCATAATATGACCTTGACCAAATAGGCAGATCCCACTGGAGTTTATGGCTTGAACAACTGAGAGGCAGTCGCTTTCTACCGTCACATCCTGCAACCCAAGCAAAATGGCAAGTTCCACACCATGCTTAACAGCTATGGTTTGCAGATTCTGGGCATAAGAGATAATCAATTTTCCTCTGCCTCCACGCCAAAACAGACCCCGTACAGTCCCGTACCACTACCCCTATACCTGCTGCATTCGAAGATTTAAGTATCGATGTGTCGAAGCACTCGGCACCGTCGGATCACTAAGGCCGACTTTCGTCCCTGCTCGACGGGTGGGCCCTTCCACTCGGCACCGTCGGATCACTAAGGCCCAACGGAAACAGAAAGAGAGGGATTCGAACCCTCAGTATGAATAACTCGTACAACGGATTAGCAACAATACAGTTTATAATGCGACGGGAGCGGGTATAGTAAGTAAAATCAATCACGTAGTCTCCATTCCGGGGTCGGTACTCCTCCTAATTTATCCTCATGGCTCAACATCTCATTAAAATCACCTATCACACACCATTCTCGAAATTTTAGATTTACACTCCTATGTTGTTAAGTTGAGAATTAAAATTTTGACCAAAGACTTCTATAATGATCACTAAATATAATGTCGTTGCTCGAAAAAGAATAATTCTATAATGTCACAAAACATCTTTTTTTATTTTTAGATTAGCTTTGCCGAAAAATACAAGATCTCTAGTTGCAAATAGGGCTGGAAATGGGTCGGTCGGGCTTCATGACGCCGAATTTCGCCCGTAAGATTTTTCCATAGCTCATAGCCGGGCTGGGCCTCAACTTAGGGTACTGAGCCTGGCCCAATAAAACTCATCTTTTTTCCGTTCAATATAATACATATTTATAATATATTTATAATGTATAATGCTCCCTCTGTCTCTAATTCAACCTCTCACATTGAATTTTAGAACGTTTCAATTTCAACTTACCATCTCTTAAATGAAAAAGTTTTCTCTTACTTTATCCACTATTTATCATACTACTTACTCACAATTTCTCATACTTTATTCACTTTATTTCATACTACTTTATTTACTCATCTCTTCTACTTTATTAACTCATATGTTAAAACTTATGTCCGGACGCGAGTGAAGTTCAATTTGGAACGGAGGGAGCATAATGTAATATATGTACTAAGACAATTTTGTTACTTAATTATTACTTAGTGTAGTGGTTGAATTGTAAACCTCAAATTTAATACTCCATCCGTTTCGGAGACATTAATTGAGATTGTTTATTACTCCCTCCATTCTAAAAAATTCTTTCCATTTTGACTTTGACCGGTCAACTGTCTTCGACTTTGACCACGAATTACTCTTAAAATTTAATAGTAAATAATTTAATAAAATCATAGATTCAAATTTTAATTCTTATATTTTCATTATATGATTTTATTAAATTATTTAAAATTACAATTTAAGAGTAATTTGTGGTCAAAGTCGAAGACAGTTGACCATTCAAAGTGAAAATGGAAAAAATTCTTTGAAATTGAGGGAGTAATTTGTTGGGTGTGGGGTAGGTTTTTTTTTGTACGGCTAAAAAAGGTACTAATGTATGAAGTTTTGCGGGACGGATGATGTACTACTTTTCATTTTATATTTTTCAATTTTTTGATTTTTAGTGTATATTTGTATTATTTAAGATACTCAATATTCTTAAATAAATACGAATATACACTAAAAATGAATAATGCTTTAAAAAATAGAAAAGTATTGTCGTATACTACTGGCCGTGCCGGGCTCATGACTCTGAGAGGTAGGCCCAATCTCGAGCACACGAGCCTAGCCCAAAAATTAATCGCAGCCCATTATTTAATGTGGGTGGGCCAAACTCCAAAAAGTGGGCCAGACGGACTTAGTCTTATCATATGCCCTGGCCCATTCCTTAATGTACGTGGGCGGGTCAACGTTCAAAAAATTGGGACTTTACAAGCCTAATTGTCGAGTAATGACTAATGAGCATAGAACGTGTTATGTCCCGGTGCATGTGATTCATATATTGAATTGACATGTTCAGTGGCAGGTGTCAAAATGATCTCATTCCAATGCTGATAAGCCATTTGACGAGATGAAGTTCTCGTTCAACTCTGAAGGTGACAGTTTCCCATATCGGCCTGCATTGCTATGAGCCATAAATAAAAGTAAAAGAAGACATCTCTTGCATGTCGGCCTCTACCTCCTCTATCCATATTTATCCATGGTCAATAATATATTGCTCTCTCTAAAGTACTAAGCAGTAGGAAGTGACTCAAAGTACAGGGTAAAACACATGACATTACAAGCAACATGGTTTATAATAGAAATGATCAACAAGGAAATGATTATACCGCTACTACATTTTTTTTAATGTTTGTCTTCAATTTCACTAATTATATTTCTAATATTTTTTGCGGGTATGTGATGACTTCAAACTAAATGTCGAGACGTTCATATCATGTATTCTTTTACATTGTAAAATTTATTTGTTTGTAAAGTTCAACATGCTAATATGAAATTTATGCATTTCATATACGTCAAAGTTCTGTTTTTAGTACCCGTCGATACTCAACGGAATATTAACTAGTAGACAATTATAGTAATAGTCATATCATGTATTTTTTGACATTGTAAAATTTATTTGTTTGTAAAGTCCGACATGCTATTATATAATTTATGCATTTCATATACCAAGTTCTGTCTTTATTATCCGTCGATACTCAACGGGTCATTAACTAGTAGACAAAAGACAATTATAGTAATAGTACGGGCCGTACCCCCGGCTTCTAAAAGTGAGGTCCAAGCCCGAACACACGAGCCTAGTCTTAATTATACATATGCCCTGGCTCAAAAAATTGGGACGGCGGAACTACTAACGAGTAATGAGTTATGACAAACCTATTAACACAACTAGGAACAATGGCGAATCCAGGAGAGTATTTTAGGGGAGTCGAATTTAGAAGCACATTTTTTACAATGTAAAAAAAAAAAATCAAATTATAATATGAACAAAAGATATGGAAGTATAAATTCGAGAGTCTAAATATGAACAGACATGAGGATGTTGATAAAATTGAAAGAGTAGAAATAAAAGTTTTGAAAATCATAGAATTAATGAGAAAAAAACTGAGAGAATAATGTTACTCCAAATAGAAATAAAAGTTGATATACTATTGTTGAGAGGCCGTAGAATTGAATGGAGGAAATAGAAAGAGTGCAAAATGAAACCAACAAAGTAGAAAATTAAATGTTGCTGCGAAGAATTGAACTCCTGACCTTTAGCTACAAAACCCAGAGTAATAACCAGTTGGACAAATTAACAATAATATTGCTCATTTGTTAACAGTAGTTTAATAAAGACTAAAGAATGCAGGGGTCTTGATCCATGTACATCCGCCACCGACTAGGAACGTGTTATGTCCAGTGCATGGGATTAATATTGAAATTGACATGATGATCAAGTGTGGAAGACTTTTTAGAAGCAATGAACACGTAAAATGAAGATTCATTTTGGAAGTAGCAATTAATATTTGATGATTTGAATTGAAAATGTCTCGAGTCAAATAGTGTAGAATAGGAATTCGATATAAACTAGCTAGGGAAGCCCAATGACCGGCAAAGACCTTAATTGGACTCTCTTGTGACTTAAAAAAATGAACTGAGTGAACTTTATAAACCAATAATTATTTTGAAGTTATAATGATTTCACAATATTACTAGTTTAATTTTTCATAACTTGATCATTTAGAGACCAAGACTCTTTGTATATCTATCTTTTGTAGTATTATATATAGTTTGTAATCATACATTCAACTTGGTAAATATGCGTATTTATAATGATATTCAGGAAATTTATTGACTTGATAATAGTACAAAACTATATATGACGAAACATGCATGTAATAAAACTAGCTTAAATAAAGCATTATTTTCCTTATTGAATGGAATATTATTATAAGTATAGGTATGCTATATGTATAGCTAGGTAGCTGGGATGAATTAATATCCGGCCAGTACGTGGTTGATCGATGACTAGCTGAAATTAGTGATGCCGTATTTGGACTGTCCATTTGGTCGGAATAGGCCGAAGTTCCTCTCAGTGGGAGCGCCGGTCTTCTGGTCCTCATCGAACATGGCAAATATGTATGTTTCTATAGCCCCACGTCTCCTAGGCGTTCCGGTTCCGTCTCGCACGTGTTGTACCAAATTTGTGTTGTATGTCCTTGCATTTTCCATAGTCGCCTCGTTACCTCCATTCGAAGGCCAACCACTCTCTGACACCACGATTTCAAGAGAAGATCCTCCTTCCCTTGCAACTGCCGCATACATAGCATCCAACATGGCGTAGAATAGATTCTGGTACCGAGTTCCATCCACATCAATTCCGTCCGATTCGAAAAGCGCGTATCTTAGGTCAATCCGTCCTCCAGCATCAGCATAAGCGAAGTAAGGGTATATGTTAGCCAATAATGGTTGTCGTGTGTTCACTAAAAATTGAATAATTGGGCGCATGAATGATGTCGCTTCGGCCCTGAACGCCCCACTCGAAGGTGGGTAGGAGCTCTCAAGGAGTCCGGTGTCAATTGCGGTGGAAACTCTGATTCGGTTCCCGTACCCATGCGATTGGATCGCGTCGTAAATGTTTGACATGGCAACAAGGAGGACTCTAACGTATTGCCTCGATTCCCTAAAAGGACTCACTTCATTTCCAACTGAAATGTACCGAAACCGGACATTTGGATGGTTCACGACATTGTTCTGGACCCAAGCATACGCCTGATCTCTGCTTGACGCGATGGATGGCAGTTCGGTGTTCGGAACATCTAATATGAGCTCGATGTTGGAGCCTGCGAGAGCTTGGAGGGTCGGCTGGTGAGGGCCGTAAATTCTCATTCTTCGGATGTTGTTCTGGTTGTATAGCGCCACCACTGCTGATGGAGATGGCAGTGAACTACCAAGCATCCCATTGCAAACTCCTACTTGAGCAACTGCATTGGAATAATATATATAACAACTTATTGGTTTAGCACCAATCATGATACAGCGCTACTAATTTTTAAACAAGTTCTTTAAAGTTGTTTTCATAAAAAGAGTTAATATAAATGGAGAAAAATGTACCTGTGAAATCTATGGTAGCCATGAATAGAATGGCCAGGAAGGTGTAAGCAAGAAAGTTGTGATTAGCCACAGTAGTACTGGCCATTGGAGAACAAAATATAAATGATATTAATGTTTGTGATGCATATTCATATAGAAAAACACAGGTACTTATACAAGTACTGTGTGGAAAAATTAGTACGATATGATGAGAACTAAATTATTCCACTTAATTAAACGATCATTGCGTTGAATGGAAATCAATTTGGGAGTATTAAAAGGGAGAAGCATCTAGAAGTTTTATTCTTATCATTTATCAGGAACTATAAAGTATATTTTCATACAAACGGTTTTGAGATTATTGTAAAATCAAGAAATGCATTCAACCTCAAATGTTTTGCTACTAACACCGTATATGTTTAATTTCAAATATTATGTTATAATGGAAATAAGAAATATCATCAATGTGAATAAAAAACATAAAAATTTAATGTTGTTCACAACAATGAGTTAGCTACGTTCACGGTCAGAGAAGAGAACAATTTTATTGATTTTGAGGAGCACAGATTACAGAATAATACAACTAGGTTATAAATAGGAAGTATATATAGTACTTATCTAGACAGATACCGAAAATACCTAGAAAATAGGCACAATCCTGATGAACCTAGTGTACACATAATAGATACCGTAAAAGTCAGCCCAATCCCAGGAAATAGGCCCAATCCCGATTCAAGGCATATTCTAACAAATCTCCACCATGACTTGAATCCTCTCACAAAAACGGATGTACCAGATGCACAACAATGCCATATGTGCCAGGAAAATCCCCTGCCTCAGATGTTGTCTCAGCAACTCCTAACATTTTGCAAGTCCAAACAATGTTGAAACTTTCTATGTGGAACCGGGTTGGTAAACATATCAGTTGGGTTATCAGCAGTACCCACTTTATTCACCTTAATTCTCTTCTCACTTCTTAGACAATGATACCTCACATCGATGTGTTTAGTCCTCTCATGATGGACTTGATCCTTGGCTAAACAGATTGCACTGAGACTGCCACAATACACTATAGCCTGATCATGATGTAAACCCAAATCACTGACCAATCCCTTAAACCAGATTCCCTCTTTTGTTGATCATGATGTACTCTGCTTCCGTAGTAGACAAAGTCAACGTAGGTTGCAAAGTAGCCTTCCAACTGACAACTGAACCACCAAGAGTGAAAACAAAACCAGTCATAGATCTTCTACTGTCAACATCTCCAGCATAATTAGGGTCTGAAAACCCTATCACCAAACACTCTTATCACCTCCATAAATGAGACCAACATCAGACGTACCTTTTAGGTACCCAAAAAATCCTCTTCGTAGCTTGCCAGTGCTCCTTGCCTGGTTCACCCAGAAACCTAGCTACTAACGACACTAACAACCTGTGCAAGATCAGGTCTAGTGCAGACCGTTGCATATATCAAGCATCCTACTACACTAGCATAGGGAATTCGAGACATCTACTCCTTCAACCTGTGCAAGATCAGGTCTAATATTGTATATTGGAACTCCATTGTCGATTTATTTATAATAAACATAGATAAAATTGTATCATTGTCGATGTAAATACAATAAACCTAGATAAAACTGGATAATTATCCATCTCGTCTCCAAATCTGCAGATTTATGCATTAAAAAAAAAAAAAACTTATCCGTCGCTAAATCCGTCTCTAATTAGCGACTCATACTTAGCCGTCAAAAAAAAGGACAATGACGGTCAACGAATTTATCCGTCACTAACAGTCGCTAAATTAGAGACAGATAATGTGATGCCAAAAAAGGAGACGGCCTTAGTATCCATCGCTACGGATTTAGTGACGGATCGGTATAAATCCGTCGCTAAACAGCGAATTTTTTATAATGCATGTCCATTACTCTCACTGGCTACTAACCTAGCAGCCTGATTATCTACACATGTACAAGTCGCCTTATGGTGCAGCTCTCTAGCATGGAGGGATGATATAACCTCTTCTAGAGAAATAGTATATTTACCAACAATAAACGATTGCACGAAATTATCATACGATTATATAGTTGCAGAATAGTCTAATGACTCTAAATAATTTATATAAGAATTTGTAATAATAGATGAATCACGCATTTCCGATACTATAAGTTTATCAAATGCTCTAAGGAAAATAAACTCAATTAATTTAAGTGTGATAGAACCAAAAATTATACACATACATTTGCTCAAATTCTAACAAGTAGCTAGATAATATTTCCAGTACCTAACAAAATTATCAAGATAATAGTACCTACCAGGAAAAATGTTGGAACTTGGAACGTTCACTGGTTTAAGACAAACGCAGAGTTTGTACGTAGCTAGCTAGTTGCAAACCTAGTAGCAGAATTAGGTCCATAATATTGTTTGGACATGATGATCAACAAACGCGTTCAAGAAGACAATTTTGTCTAGTGGTTTACTAGAAAATACTAATGAAGTCCGCTAATTTCTGGTTAATTAAGTTTGGCAGACTAGCGGACTTAGACCCAGAATTTTGGTTTAAGCTCAAATCCAATGGAAATGTCCGCTTCAGAGTGTACTATGCAAGCCCAATGCCAGAATGCCTGATTTTGACCGGCAAAGACCATAAAATTCTTTTTCTCACAACCAAATAATTGTAATTATTTTCTTTTTTCTTTTCAGAGCACGGGTTTTATTAGTTATGCGGAATAGAGCAATTGTAGCTTTTTTTTAAGCACCAACCTTATAAGTTCGCTAAGTTTATTTTCGTAATAAGCCTGTTACATGAACGTCTAGTCGGTAGCTGATAAACTTGTTCATGTAGCTTATTAAAAAAATAAATTAGCTGATTTATTTTTATAGCAAATTAGATAGCTTATCAATTAAATGATTTACCAAACAATTCCATAAAAATCAACTAGCTAATCATCTACCTTATTAGCTATAATGTATTTTTGCTAAATAGAGCTGTAGTAGATTCCTGGAAACTACAACAATCATTTATGTTTGAAGTGTTAAAAATTGGTATAAATAGATCCCTATTATGTAATGGGGTATCACGTGCATAAACTAATATTGCAATTTTATTTGAGGGAGATTTTTCATTTGACACCCATTTAACATGGTTACTGAATGTTTAGGTCCTTGATATTTGAAAAATTACGTTGAAGGATAAAATGTGACTTGTGAAATAAAAATAATTACAATGAAGGACAAAAGTCAATCCTCGATATTACAATTTTACCATTTCATCTCTCCTTTTATTTTCTATTTTATATTTCATCTCATTACAATCAACCCCAAAAATTTTACATTTTGATATATGGACAACCAAAATTTTACTGGATAGATGGAGTATTATAATATTAACAGGGATTCCTATGTCTTTCGAATATGTGTTTGGAGGAGTTTACAAATTCAAAAGGGGATAATAAATTAACTAGTATTTAGTAACAATAATTACTAGTGTAATAAATTTTTTTTGGAGACATCGAGGTAACATCATATATTTAAATATAAAATGATATGTTTAATAATTTAGCATAAACAGATCCACATTGTTTACTAATATATGTAGCAAATACAAGGGTTACAACTTACAAGGATACAAAACATTTGATATGAAAATCGATGTTGATTCCATCTCTTGAACATACAATACATGCATCGCAAAAGTTTGTATAAGAAAATAACGTACGTCTGGGCTGCTATTTAGTTCCTAAAAATACAATAATATAATAGCCAGTAAGATATATTGTAATTTGTATAATGACTAAATGACCGTGGACGTAACTAACTTATTGTTGGTGAACAACATTAATTTTTTATGTTTTTTATTCACGTTGTTTATGATATTTCTTGTTTCCATTATAACATAATATTTGAAATTAAACATATGGTGTTAGTAGCAAAACATTTGAGGTTGAATGCATTTCTTGATTTTACACTAATCTCAAAATCGTTTGTATGAAAATATACTTTATAGTTCCTGAAAGTGCAATTTATATTGCACTTGTTTTGTTAATTCGGTCTTTCTTCGTTTATTAACCAAATCGACAATTGTAGTTGTTTTTCTATGGATATTTTGTAGGAAATAACAAGTTGGGCTACAACATAAGTTAATGGATCAAGATTGGTTAGCTTGGGCCTCAAGGAAGAAACCCAACGCAATCTGGAAGAGCTGGAAAGAATCCAAACGTGGTTTGGAAAGAGCTAGGCGCAGGATATTATATAAGGAAAGAATTGGTGAAGGCATGGACACTTGGAGAGAAAGAAGGAAATAAAGATATTGAGATATCCAAACAAGGAAGATTTCCTTCTTGAAGAAAACGTAAAGAAGGAATAGGATCAGCGTTCTTCTTCTGTCAATACAGAACGCAAAGAAGAAGGAAGCCGTGCTGCCTAATGCTTAAGGAAGAGTTTGATGCTATAAGGAAAGAAGAGATTTAAAAGAGATTGACATATAGAAGACTCCTTATAGTGATGAACACAAGAGAAGGCAGTTTCCTTATGAGAGAAACCCAGCAGGTTTCGACTTGGGCTTGATTCTTCCATGAGATCGATTCCTGGACTCTATATATATTGGAAGAACAAGACAATGCATACGCTGATGTCAAGAACAAAAAGAGAACATTATATGTTTTAGGCGTCTTGCTTTACTAGACTTTTATTTCGGTGTTACTTGTGAGTGTTCTCTAAAGATTGAGAATTACTCTAGTATCATTGAACTAGAATAGGTTTTTCTTGTCTGTTCTAGGTCTAGTTTTCCGTAAGTTTAATCAATCGTCTGTGATTGATTTAAACTTCCTTTTGTAATTCTACTTTTCATATCTAGTAGAAATTTTGCCTACGGCACCGTCGGTATCTTTTTATACCGGCTTGATTAATTTTTGTGTTCAATTTTATTCCGCTGCACTTTACTGAGTTTTGTCGATCACAGTTCACTGTTGTCGTAGTTTAGTTGAACAATGTTCACTGTTGTCGTAACGGTGTTGACTCAACATCAATAGTCAACATCGTTCAAAACTGTCCAAAAGTACCAATCCCGGTCCTTAAGTTCTAACAAGTGGCATCAGAGCCAGCCACCTAATTAATTGTTGTCTGGATTTGGTACTACTACAATGGACGCTGTCAATTCAAGTGTCAACAGGCGACCTGTGCTAGATGGGTCGAACTACCACTACTGGAAAATACGGATCAGAACGTATATCAAATCCATTGAAGGACGTGCGTGGAAATCTGTTCTTGAAGGCTATGTGTGGCCTACCATAGGACCAGACGCTGATGGAGATGTCGTTCCTAAACCAGAAGTTCAATGGTCAGGTGATGATTTTCTTGCTAGCTCTTACAATGAAAAAGCTTTGAATGCTATTTTTTCGCATATTGATCCACACATGTTTAAGCTCATTCAGAATTGCACTACTGCTAAACAAGCTTGGGATTTGTTGCAAAATTATTGTGAAGGTGATAACAGTATTAAGCAAACTAAACTTCAACTGCTTTGGTCAAAATTTGAAAACTTGAGAATGGCAGAAGAAGAAACCATTGATTCTTATTTTGATAAACTGCTCACTATTTCAAATGATATTCAACTGCTAGGTGATGCTATGTCTAATAAGCAACTGATTTTCAAAGCTGTTCGTACTATTTCTTCAAAATTTGATATAAAACAAACTGTTTTGGAAGATACTCAAAACCTGGCTACTATGGATTTTCATACCCTGATGAACAATTTGAAAATTTTTGAGCTCCAACAGAATGAGCGCAAAGGTACGAAAAGCCTTAGTATGTCTCTTCACTCAAAATCAAAAATCTCTGAGTCTGAAAGCAGTAGTGATGAGTCTGATGAGATGACTGAAGAAGCCTTTGGTAAAGCTTATACTAAGTTGCTTAGAAAGTTCAACAAAACCAACTTTAGGAAGAATTCTAACAATGCCTCCCCGAGTAATCCTAAGGCTACTGGGAAGTTCAATAAGGCCATAGAGCTTCCTGGGTTTAATTCTAAACGACTAGACAAAGTTAGATGTTTTGAATGTCAAGGATGGGGTCACTTTCAGAATGAATGTGCTAACACTCTTCGTAAGAAGGGAAAAACGTTTCTTGCTTGTCTTAGTGATGATTCAGGTGATGAGCAGAAGTCGATACTAGGAAGGTCGTGTTGACTCTTCCTGCTCGACGGGCGATGTTGAAAATCGATGTTCGGTCAACAATGAAAACTCAACATCGTCACAGATCCTCTTCTTTGATTATGATGACTCACAGAACTATGAAGAGATATTCCATGATAAATCTTTGGACTCTGAAAACTCTTTGTCTACTAACATTTACTGTTTGCATGGCTCAGTTGATTTATTTGTAGATTGTCCCTTTGAAGAAGAGTTCACTGACGAACATATGGTGGAAGAGCTGAAACTGAAAGATGCAGAACTTGAAAAGGATGAGGCAGTCTTGAACTCGATGCGTAAATAATCGTTCCCTAGTTGCGCCGAGAGAAGAAGTGATCGATGTTGATCACAGTGTTGACTCAACATTGCGCCCAACAACAGGGGCGGAAAGTTCATCAGATGACTCTGTCTCTGAAAAAGAAGATGAACTTGATCTGGAACATGAACCTGAACCTCAGACTAATCCTTTGGATAAAGCCAGAAGATATCCTCCTCCTAGGATTCGTAAATATCGTCCAAGTTCTCAAGTCATCGGAAGCACCAGTGGAAGAATGACCTTAAGAGGAAACACCCGGATAAACTACAAGGACATGGTAAGATATGCAACAATCTGCCAATCTGTAAGTTCCTCTTGTTTTGTCTCTCTCACTGAACCGAAGAATGTAAAAGAAGCTTTAAAAGATGACAACTGGATTGATGCTATGCAAAAAGTCAAACCTTTTTCAGAACTTATCGATGCTCCTGTCTTTGTCAAAGAAAAGGGTGAGGTTGTGGAAGGAACCAAAAAGACCTGTGTGTGTCATTATTGCCTTAAGACTGGTCACATAAACCCCCACTGCTTTGCTTATCTAAGAGATCTGAAAAAGGGTAAGATAGAAAAACATGTGGTTGAGTCAGCATCGAATATGTCAGTTTCAAAAGCCAAAAAGTCTAAAGTGTCTGGTCCAAAATCTGTTCCTGTGGTTGCTCCTGTTAAGCAGAATGAAAAATCTAATGTTGAGCACTCTGTTGAGTCAACATCGACATCAACATTGTATGTTACCAAAAAGTCTGCTTTAAAGCGCTTTCATTGCCATCGCCCGTAATGGTAAACCCATCGAACTGGAAAAAACTTTAGAGAAAAGTATAAGAGAGTTTGGGCTCCTAGGGAAAAGATTGTCTGTAATGTTGCTACCTCTCCTAACAATGCAGGTAAATGGTACTTTGATAGCAGATGTTCAAGACATATGACAGGTACCAGGTCTCCTGACAACTGCTACGTGGTGGCTGATCCCCACAATTGCAATTGTGCAAAAGAAGATTATATTGTGCTTGACTTGACTAATCTTTCCATAGTACATCAGTTTGTGCAAACTGTGACAGGTAGCTTTGAGATGAATATGATTGGTGAACTCAGCTTCTTTCGTGTCCTGGAGAACTCTAAACCATGCATTACACTTTCGGGTACCTCTCTGAAGCTGGGCAGAATCAATGTTGGCAAGGATGTTGACCCAACATTGTACAGATCAATGACCAATGCTTCTCAGATCTTTCAATGACCATTCTGACATCATGTTCTCTGTGTCTATGTGTGCCAGGTATCAGTCCAACCTTAAAAGCCCCCATTTAACTGCTGTTAGGAGAATTCTCAGATATATATCAGGAACTGTTAATTTTGGATTATGGCTTGCATGTGATACAAACACTGATCTGATGGGATTTAGTGATTCTGATTGGGCTGGTGATCTAGATGATAGAATATCCACTAGTGGAGGTTGCTTTTATCTTGGTTCTAATTTAGTGTCTTGGTATAGCAAGAAACAGAATTATGTGACACTTTCGACTGCTGAATCTGAATATGTAGCAGCTGGGAGTTGCGTATCTCAACTAGTTTGGTTGAAAAATATGTTGCATGACTATGGTCTACAAAGTGCTACCCTTTTGATGTTCTGTGACAACCTTAGTGCCATACATATTTCTAAGAACCCTGTTCAGCACTCTCGCACTAAGCACATAGATATTAGGCATCATTTCCTTAGGGACTTGGTCAATAAGCAAGTGATTGACATAGAACACATAGACACAACAAATCAACTTGCAGATATTTTTACAAAACCCTTAGATAGTGAGAGATTCTTCAGTCTTCGAAGATCTCTCGGTCTGTGCTTTTTTGTGATTGACATTGTTGAGTACCAATGTTGACTCAACATCACGGTCAACATTGAAAAATTAGAATAAGTGATGCTGTTTTCTTTTTGCTTTTTAGTTCCACTGTGTGTTTCTGTGCTCCTGTGCTTCTGTACTGGTCTATGGCTGTTCTTGGTTTGTAGCTTACAGTGGTGATGCTTAGGGTTTGAAAGGCTGTTTGAAACCAAGGTTGAAAGGTATCGAGTCTCCTGTGTGTTTGCTTTATGTAAAACCCACTTTTGCTGCTTTTTGGCTATTTTTACTCGTACCTTGACTCGCACTTGATGTTGCCTCCTGTCCTTCATGCTTAATAAATCTAATGAATTATGATAAAAAGGGCTCGAAGTGTTTCCGTCGAGGATGTGTTGGGCAGGTTTCAAATACTATCCAGATATCGACGTGGCCAATGTGTCATATGTCGTGAGGGTTGATGGCCTGTACTGGAAACCGACACGCACAAAAGTGCCGATTTTCGTAATGCCGCTGGTTCACTTTCTGAGTACCAAATTACCCAATGTGGTCAAATGAGTGATCTTTATGCCATGAGACGTGTGTTTGCCTAACTCCGCATAAGCTTCGGCTTTGGAGCGGATTCATACGTGTTCCAATTATTTGACATGGTTCACGGTCTCATGGTCACCCCCACTCAAACTTATGCTAATTGTTCAATTTACTTTTTGAGGCAATGTTGGGTGTGTTTCTTTGGTATTCCTTTCTCTTTCTGTTTTGCCTGCAGCATCAGTGGTGTTAATCGAATCTGCACATCTTGAGACTTGGTTTCCTGGCTGACTTACATTAAGAGTGGTCTGATTTCCCGATGTTGTCATCAATGTTGAGTCAACATTCAGGTCAACATTGATTGTGCATGAAGTACTGTTTGCTTAATTGCTGTGTTTTCATTTATTTTTGTGTTTTTTTTGTTTCTGTGTTCTTGGGTTTGAGGGGGAGTAAGTCTAGGTGTTGTTTCCTTGGGGTTTTTGGGTTTCTGCATTCATGTTCTTGCATTTCAAGTCATTTTCTTTAAAATCAAGATTTTTGGTCAACCTCGCTAGGGTTTATCTATTTATCTGATTATTTTGACTTGACGGATAACTGTTTTACTTGCGACTTTAATCTTTAATTAACAGTTGTGTACAGTTTTTTGTTGCTTTGATATATATATATTCAGGAATCTACCTTGAAGCAAACCCAACAACACCCATTATGACTTATTTTGTAAGTTGTGTTCATGACCATCCACTCTTGTCCTAACACTGCCCTCCAGTTGATCCAACCTCTATTCCTGATTACTGTCCTCCAGCTGATCCGACCTCTATTCCTGTTGTTGCTACTTCCTTTGCCAGTGTTGACTACAATGTTGAGTCAACATCGTTTCTCTGCATTAGTACTTTGTCTGCAGATCCTCAACAGATTACCAAGATGGTGAAGTTTTTTTTTAAAAAGAACTCAGTTTTCTTTCTTTCCTCACAAAAAAGGGGGAGAATGTTTGTACTCTTGGTTTTTTGTATTAAGGGGGAGTTATTGGAGCAAGGGGAGTTGCTTCATATTGCATTGTATTTTCCTACTAACTGCTTTTAGGTTTTTGTGAAGAAAGGTAAGAATTAAGGGGGAGATTGAAAGTGCAATTTATATTGCACTTGTTTTGTTAATTCGGCCTTTCTTCATTTATTAACCGGTTCGATAATTGTAGTTGTTTTTCTATGGATATTTTGTAGTAAATAACAAGTTGGGCTACAACATAAGTTAATGGATCAAGATTGGTTAGCTTGGGCCTCAAGGAAGAAACCCAACGCAATCTGGAAGAGCTGGAAAGAATCCAAATGTGGTTTGGAAAGAGCTAGGCGCAAGATATTGTATAAGGAAAGAATTGGTGAAGGCATGGACACTTGGAGAGAAAGAAGGAAATAAAGATCTTGAGATATCCAAATAAGGAAGATTTCCTTCTGGAAGAAAACGTAAAGAAGGAATAGGATAAGTGTTCTTCTTCTGACAATACAGAACGCAAAGAAGAAGGAAGCCGTGCTGCCTAATGCTTAAGGAAGAGTTTGATGCTATAAGAAAGAAAAGATTTAAAAGAGATTGACATATAGAAGACTCCTTATAGTGATGAACACAAGAGAAGGCAGTTTCCTTATGAGAGAAACCCAACAGGTTTCGACTTGGGCATGATTCTTCCATGAGATCGATTCCTGGACTCTATATATATTGGAAGAACAAGACAATGCATGCGCTGATGTCAAGAACAAAAAGAGAACATTATATGTTTTAGGCGTCTTGCTTTACTAGACTTTTATTTCGGTGTTACTTGTGAGTGTTCTCTAAAGATTGAGAATTACTCTAGTATCATTGAACTAAAATAGGTTTTTCTTATCTGTTCTAGGTCTAGTTTTCCGTAAGTTTAATCAATCGTCTGTGATTGATTTAAACTTCTTTTTGTAATTCTACTTTTCATATCTAGTAGAAATTGTGCCTACGACACCGTCGGTATCTTTTTTATACCGGCTTGATTAATTTTGTGTTCAGTTTTATTCCGCTGCACTTTACTGAGTTTTGTCGATCACAGTTCACTGTTGTCGTAGTTTAGTTGAACAATGTTCACTGTTGTCGTAACGGTGTTGACTCAATATCAATAGTCAACATCGTTCAAAACTATCCAGAAGTACCAATCCCGATCCTTAAGTTCTAACAGTTCCTGATAAATGATAAGAATAAAACTTCTAGATGTTTCTCCCTTTTCTAACCCCTATAATACTCCCAGATTGATTTCCATTCAACGCAATGATCGTTTGATTAAGTGGAATAATTTAGTTCTCATCATATGGTACTAATTTTTCCACACAGTACTTGTATAAGTACCTGAGTTTTTGTATATGAATATGCATCACAAACATTAATATCCTTTATATTTTGTTCTCCAATGGCCAGTACTGCTATGGCTAATCACAACTTTCTTGCTTACACCTTCCTGGCTATTCTATTCATGGCTACCATAGATTTCACAGGTACATTTTTCTCCATTTATATTAACTCTTTTTATGAAAACAACTTTAAAGAACTTGTTTAAAAATTAGTAGCGCTGTTTCATGATTGGTGCTAAACCAATAAGTTGTTATATATATTATTCCAATGCAGTTGCTCAAGTAGGAGTTTGCAATGGGATGCTTGGTAGTTCACTGCCATCTCCATCAGCAGTGGTGGCGCTATACAACCAGAACAATATCCGAAGAATGAGAATTTACGGCCCTCACCAGCCGACCCTCCAAGCTCTCGCAGGCTCCAACATCGAGCTCATATTAGATGTTCCAAACACCGAACTGCCATCCATCGCGTCAAGCAGAGATCAGGCGTATGCTTGGGTCCAGAACAATGTCGTGAACCATCCAAATGTCCGGTTTAGGTACATTTCAGTTGGAAATGAAGTGAGTCCTTTTAGGGATGAATCGAGGCAATACGTTAGAGTCCTCCTTGTTGCCATGTCAAACATTTACGACGCGATCCAATCGCATGGGTATGGGAACCGAATCAGAGTTTCCACCGCAATTGACTTCGGACTCCTTGAGAGCTCCTACCCACCTTCGAGTGGGACGTTCAGGGCCGAAGCGACGACATCATTCATGCGCCCAATTATTCAATTTTTAGTGAACAGACGACAACCGTTATTGGCTAACATATACCCTTACTTCGCTTGCTGGAGGAACGGTTGACCTAAGATACGCGCTTTTCACATCGGACGGAATTGATGTGGATGGAACTCGGTACCAGAATCTATTCTACGCCATGTTGGATGCTATGTATGCGGCAGTTGCAAGGGAAGGAGGATCTTCTCTTGAAATCGTGGTGTCAGAGAGTGGTTGGCCTTCGGGTGGAAGTAACGCGGCGGCGACTATGGAAAATGCAAGGACATACAACACAAATTTGGTACAACACGTGCGAGGCGGAACCGGAACGCCTAGGAGACCGGGGGCTATAGAAACATACATATTTGCCATGTTCGATGAGGACCAGAAGCACGGCCTTGACACTGAGAGGCACTTCGGCCTATTCCTACCAAATGGACAGTCCAAATACGGCATCACTAATTTCAGCTAGTGATCGATCAACTACTGGCCGGATATTACTTCATCCTACTTATACATATAATAATAACTAGTACTAACCCGTGGCGATGCCACGGTATATTTTACTTTTAATAATAAATAGAAATGTGAGGATAAAATAATTAATCGAGGAAATAAGATAGTCCAAATTCTTTGTAAACAACGTTGGTCGTGGTGTCTGTGTATAGTCCTTCGTCCAATACTATATAAATGGGTATTTGTTTATGATAACTATATAAAATGTAAAATACGACACATCATGACGTATATGCTTTGAAAGGGATAGGACCCAACCCGAAACCAGATTAGGACTCGACGGGTTGATAACATATATATTATTTTATATCGGGTCCTCTAACCGTACCAAACACATTAATTAATAACTTATGTTCCACTCCGAACCAAATAAAATACGAAAGTGTATAACACAGTTAACATGGTTGGCTCCCAACAACCACTGGGGTGGTATGTGCTCCCACCACAGACACAAAAATTATTATTCTATAAACCTAATTTGAAATATTACGATGGTTGTTTTGGCATTCCCTAGATCCGACCAAACTCAACCGAAAAGAGAAATTTGAACCGAGTATACGGTTACGGTTGGTGGTTGAAGGAATCCACCGTGAGGAGCGGTTACAGTTTAGGTTATGGTGGATTTTTTTCCGTAACCGTCAACCATGGGCCTAACCGATCGACAGTTATGTAATCGACGGTTCCAACCGCCGGATAACCGCCAATAACTGCCAAACCGATGCAAGTTGAAAGGTTAAAAAAATTCCCCTAATTTCATGTTCAATAATAAAAAAGGACCTTACACATTTAATTAATATTTTAAGCTTTAAACTTTTTAGTAAGTGTGTAAACCTCTTTTCTTTTTTGAAAAATTATTTGGCCAAGTAATTATTAAGTGAGTATTTGTAATAAATAAATTAACAATTTTTTTTCTAAAAAAACAAACCGTTGGTTCAAAACCGACGGCTTGACTGTTATTAACCATACCGCCGGTTACGGTTGGTGTTTTCCATGACATACATACAACCAACAGTTAGCAACCCCCCCCCCCCCCCCCAACTAACTTAACCATACAATTTTGCTATTTGGGTATGGAACGGTTCAAGTATATGCCTGACCCAGACATAAACATCATTACTTCAAACGGGTTTAGGTTGGATAGATCCCGACCCATTTAAAAGTAAAATGACGGAATATCAGTGTAGAGTGTTCCTGACTCTTGATAATGTCATAACTTAGTTAACATGTAAAAAAAAAATGTATGTGCTGGAATTTATAATAGAAAATTATTTATCCTTTATCACTACAAAAAAACTGGGCTGGGGCGACGGATAGATCCGTCGCTTCAGCCCAGCGATCCGTCGCCCCAGCCCTGGCGACGGATATCCGTCGCCCCGCTGGAGTTGGGCCGACGGATAGATAATCCGTCGTCCAATTCGCGACGGATTGGACGACGGATTATATGTTTGACCTTTTTTTTTTTTTAATCGAAATATAACGACGGATAGAATCTATCCGTCGTTATATGTAACGACGGATAGAATCTATCCGTCGTTACCTTTAGCGACGGATAGAATCTATCCGTCGCTACACCGGACGACGGATAGAACCTATCCGTCGCTAAAGGTAACGACGGATAGATTCTATCCGTCGTCCAACATTTTATTGGAATTAGTGACGGAATCTGAAATTCCGTCACTAATTCCGTCACTATGAATTTCCGTCACTGTGAATTCGTCACTAATTCCGTCACTATTAATCCGTCACTATTTATTTCATATTAATCCCTGTTTTTCGTAGTTCACCTATTTAATCAATATAATGTTCGATAATAAATGAATAATACGGAAAATATTTCAATAAATTTTGAATAAAAAAAAGTAATATCCGGAGCTGGAGAAATTATCCACACAAGTGTAATTACTCAAAAAAATCCGAACATACAGATACATAACTAACTAGCTATCAGACGGGAGTGGGTGATGGCGGAACTGGGACATGAACTGCTCCATCTGTAACCGAAGGTGCTCGTTCTCCTCCCTTTGTTCTCTGGCGTGCCGCTCCATCGCGTCCCTTTGTTGCTCCATCTCTTGAGTTAGCCGAGCAACCTGTTCCCGGACCTGCGACTGCACCATTTCCGAGACCTGGTCCTGTGTGTAAACCGGACGTCTGGACTGCTGGGATGATGATGAGGAGCACCCCGGACTAGCCAGGCTCAAACCGAGGCTCCCGAGTCCATATATTCATCCTTTCTTGTCCGGTTTGTTGACCTCTAGGAAGATGTTGTCAACTTGTTCAGTTGACAACACATCACCCGTCTCGTCCTCCTGCCTCGCCACCTGAGCATCAACCTCAGCCTGAAATCGTAAATAGCAGATATCATGATCAGTTACTGTTTTTAAAAAGTAACTTGTAATAGTGTACAAATATGAACTTTAAGCAACATAAACATACATAATAGACGAGGCCCGTGATGGTCCATACCCATCTTCTGCTTGGCCTTCTTGAAGATGGCATACTTGGATGTCACCTCCCCCCGTGCCACCTGAATCAAACCAGATCTAGTCAACAATTTATCATCTACAAGTAATAGAGCAGCAGAGACTTCATACATACACGTAATGCTAGATTGCAAAAACCCCGCCTCTCCCTCCATTGGAGGTATGCCATGGACGGTGCTTCCTCACCGTGATGAATCCATACATGATACTCAGGCATGAATCCGTAACGTCGCAAGTGCTCGAATACTGCTGTAGGCGTCATAAATTGCTTGTTTCTGCAGGTTTCCAATGTGCAAGGACACTTTGTCAACCCCCAGTTGCACAAACCGAACGTCCCATGGCAAACGAGATGAAACATTTAACCCCTTCTACAAAACTCCTAGAAACTCTGCCATTTACCGCCGTACGATCGTACATCCATGAACGGTTGGAATTCATTATATACTTTATTTTTAACCTGACACGTTCCAATTTATTAGATCGTATTTAATTTATTAGATCGATTCCAATTCGGATAAGAAGATTGTGGAGGTTAATTGTTAATTATTATATGTTCATTATAAATTAATTATTAATTAGGTGTTCGATATGTTACAAAATTGGGCATATATTTTAACCATTTCAACCTCTTAGTACATATATTAGATACTTAACATACATATCAAATTAACTAATTACTCTATACATATCGAATTACTACATATATTCATATCAAATTACATACTTAACATACAAATTTATCAAATCAAAACTACATACTTCTATACTTAACAAACATATCAAATTAACTAAACTAACTATATATACTTAACACACAAATCAAACTAACTACATACATTCATACATACCAAACTTAACATACTACATACATTCATATCATACTACATACCTAACATATATACATATCATTAACTAAACTAACTATCAAATTACATATATATATATATATATCAAATTGAACAAATTACATATCAAATTACATATAATTAATCAAATTAACTAAACTAACTACTACATACTTATCATATATACATATAATTGCTCAAATTAATCAAAATAAACAAAATCCCCAAATTTTTAAAAACTAGGGTTTTAGCCAAAATACCTTGATTAATCGGTAGAAATTTGAAATTGATCGAAGAATCAAACTCCTTGTCCCACGAGCTTCGATTAGGTACCAAGATTGGCCGGAATAACGAAGAATTCACCGGAATTGAAGAGAGGAGAAGAAGAGAATGAGGAAGAAGAATGAAGAACTGATTCCGTTCTGCTTGCTGTCTGGCCGATAAAACCCCTCTGGGCCGATGGACACGTATCCGTCGGCCCAGAAGGGCGATCCGTCGCCAGGCTGGGCGACAGATAGATATCCGTCACTAAGTAGCGACGGATAATCTATCCGTCGCCATTTTTTATTTTTTTTAATTTTAATTAAAAATATTAACGACGGATAAAATTATCCATCGTTAATAATTTCATTTTTTTTTTAAAGTCAAACTTGGGCGACGGATAAGAGTTATCCGTCGCCCAATTTAGCGACGGATAAGTTATCCGTCGCTAATTAGCGACGGATAACTGTTATCCGTCGCCATCCGTCGCCCCAATTAGCGATCCGTCGCTAAAGGGGCGACGGATCATAGCGTCGTTTTTCCAGGAATTTCTTGTAGTGTATACACATATGGTGTGCATTTAATATCTTATTGTATAATAATTTTTCTAAATAAAATTTGATGGTATTAAAGTGCAAATCCTATAAATCAAACCTCACCTAGAGAATACAAATTAACACCACTTTCAACATTCGCTCATGTTAAAATTTATAAGGTTGTATGAGTTTCATTCTTGTAAGTTTGGATTAGCTTAGTAGTTGTCATTAGAGTATATAATCCACTTCATCAACATCTATCTATTATATCAAAATCTTTCAATTTTGTAGGAGATGTACACTCAAAATTATTCTTATGATAACTATGACTTAAATAAGTATATTATTTAATATTTTTCTACTTATTGTATGCTTGGACCATCCTCTATATTTGGAGAAACACCAATTGAAACGTAAAAAAAAATAAATCATAAAAAATACGTCAAACCGAATTTTCATTATTAATACAAACATATATTCAATATCGGGCATAAAGATGAAGATAAATTATAAATGATTTGTATATAGGTAGGTTTAATATTGTAAATGGATAGTTAATGTTATGTTTATTAGTATCCAAAATTTACATTTTTAGGTCGTAAACATTTGATTGTAAAAAAACATTTTAGTAGACTTCCTAAGTAATATTTTACAACCACTCCTACCTATCTGATGGAGCCTATTATCAAAAATAGAAGCATCAAATTTATTTTGATACATATCAAATAAAAAGAACTTGAGAAGAAATATGCGTAGAGTTGCATTTAAGTAACTATTACAATAGATAATATTGTTGTTAGCCGACTTTATGAAAACATGAGAGTCATAAAGCTGAAAAGTTTTAGAAGAATTCGTCTTATCACGGCAAATTTAAATATTTGTTCAAATTTTTTTTCGAAGTTTTGTTGATAAATGTATATAAGATTTAATAACAACTATATATACAACCAACATACAAAAAATAAACAGTGAAAGATTTACTGGCTGAAAATACAACTAATTCCACAAAATTCATGTGGCGATGCCACTATATAGCTTACTTTTAATAATAAATAGAAATTGAAGGACAAAATAAATTAATCGAGACAACATCTGGGTGGTATGTCCCCCCTCCCCCCCCCCCCCCCCCAAACACATAACGATATGGAGAATACAAATCACACCATCATAAAAACACTCATGACCCAACTAATAATCTATGTGCTAAACATTAGCCTCACGTTTAACATGGCAAAACTTCATGGAACAAAATTCTCCATCAAATACCTGAATTTCTTTGAAAAGTGAAATAAAGGGGCAAAGCTAAAATTTGTCAATTTAAGAGATCAATCACCAAAGAGAAATCCCTTTTAATTACTACATGTTGCCACTCAAAATCCGAACAAATTTGGCTCTTAATTTAGCTGGCAAACCTTCCGCATTTTCAGAAATTAATCATAAGAAATAAAATTTTGTCACAAAGCAATAATATTGCCCTCATGATCTCTAGCAACAACACTGATACATCTCCCCTATCCGGACTCTGCTCAACCGTAGATACAAAATTTCACGTAGGATCGATGACTGAAATTTGAATGAATATGGTGGGTTTAGCCATCAACTTTATATATTATACTCCCTCCATCCCGATTTCAATTTCCCGTATACCATTTTGGGACGTTCCAATTTCAATTTCTCATCCCTTAATTGAAAAAATCTCTCTCCTACTTTATTCACTATCTCTCCAACTTTATTTTCTATCTCTCGTATTTTATTCACAATTTTTCCTACTTTATCACAATCTCTTCTACTTATTCATTTTTCTATTAAAACTTGTGTCTGATCCCGCGGAAAGTTGAAACCGGGACGGAGGGAGTATAATATTATACTCACTCCATTTTATGACGTCCCAATTTCAACTTCGTATTCCTTTAATGAAAAATCTCCCTCATACTTTATTCACTATATATCTCTCCTACTTTATTCAATATCATTTTTACTTTATTACCATACATTCTACTTTATTCACTTTTATCTTAAAACAATATGTGTCCGGACCCGCGGGTAATTGAATCTGGGATGAAGGAATATTATATAAGAACACCCAAGTAATAATCTATGTGCTAAAACATTTGCCTCACGTTTAATATGGCAAAACTTCACGGAACAAAATTTTCCATCTTCTAATTTGGCTGGTAAACGTTCCGCATTTTCAACAACCATATCATAAAATTTTGCCACCGAGCAATAACATTTCCCTCATGATCCATATCAACAACACTAATACATCCCCTATCCGAACTCTGCTCAACCGTAGAACAAAAATTTATAATTGAAAATCAAAATATCTATTAATTTCCTTTTTAATTAAATAGATGGGGTGTATTAAATATTTACTAAGTGCTCTATTTTTTAAATTTCATTATTTTATTTTATAAATTTATATTTTATTTTAATGAATAAATTCATTTATTTAATTAGTAATAATATTCAAGATTGGTGTTTATGGATTCGTCTTGTCATGATGAATTCAAATATATGTTTAAAATGGTTTTTTGAGCATTATAGATAAA
Organism: Plantago major; assembly: GCA_026545765.1. NCBI lineage: Eukaryota > Viridiplantae > Streptophyta > Magnoliopsida > Lamiales > Plantaginaceae > Plantago > Plantago major. Next base: position 20,631,461 of record CM048843.1, read on the forward strand.
TTTATATGAGAGTTAATAAAAACTATATATATGCAGCCGACATACAAGAAATAAACATTGAAAGGTATATTGGTTGAAATACAACTGATTTCACAAAATTCCACTGTGAACTGAATGAATCTGGCAAGGTCTAGCCCCCACACGTATTTATGCATTCATGCCTTCATGCATTACATAGGAGTATTACTTTTACATGAACAATTACACACTTTGCCAATAAAAGAATACATTTTGCAACATTTTCATGTTTTTATCATTTATTTTAATTTATCACCTTAAAATACGCGTCATGCCTAATGCATGAACTTCTCGGTACAATTGGATCTTTGCATGGATAACTTGGTAAAAGCATCATACTTAAAAAACAAAAAAAACTTACCTAATATATGTTCGTTTGACATTGATTTTAAAGAACAAATAACATTTCATTCAAAAGCTCATAAGTCAACAAATCGAGTACAACAGTTTATTAATTTCTCCTTGTCAACTGTGTACATTCATTTATGGAAAATAAATTTATCTGCTCATTGATATTCTCATTCCACTCCTCCACAATAAAATATTTTACACTGGACTATATTGTAAATATGTTCTCAACACTCTTTAAGTCATGAGCACTTCCTAATTGGAGGAACTTTCATCTCCAAGAATAAGTCAGTGACTACACCCAACTGCAAGTAACAGATTCTCATATTGAGTTTCAACTTTCAACTACTCGTCAAACTATGTGCATATGGTCAACAAACAACAATCCAATACTCCAAAGTATTATTCCAAACCATCGAACAGGGTCGGCCATCTTCTTAAGCAGCCTTGATAGAAGAAAGAGAGCTTTCCCCACAGCTCTCACAGAGAATTCAATCAAAATTGAAAGCCTAACGATTGGCCATGAATGTGTGTTTTGGGCAAAATTACCAAAGAAGGGTCGTGCAGAAGATAGTACTGGTAAGCCCACCACACTCCACAACCATGTAACTATAGATGAAACCGTATAAACCAATACAAAATTAGAAAGAACCCAAAATGGTAACCGCCTAACCTTAATTTTATTGCCTTAATTCATTCTTCAATACTCTGCCCATGCCAGCATAATTCTGAGTTGGTGATGATATTAGATGAAGCCCAGACTACGTACCCTCGCAAAATCAAACTCATATAAGATGTAGGATAGTTTCATCTCCCTCATGACAGACATTCCAGCCTTGTTATGGGCTATATTGTCTTCTTTTTAAACTGACATGGTAGGAAAATTATACCTCATCACACTCTACATAAAAAATGTTTGACTTGAATCGGAATAGGAGCTGCCCACATGAAATTTCAGTTTGCCCCATTAATTGTATATGTGCTTCCACTCACATGTACTTTGAGCCCGTCTCCTCATACAAAAAGCTGGAACTTATGTTGTGCTCACCGTGTACATCCCAACTCCCAAGTATTGAGTAATCCAATACCAATATATAATCGTTTGTTATATACGGTTGACAAAGTTCATGGTTTATCCCACCATTCACATGCAGCTGGACATACTTTTATAAGTGCCTCCATTTCTATAACAACAAATTAACATAGTTTTAGACATACAACTCAAGGGTACAAAAATTATACCCTCACAATTAGTCAAATAAGTAGCATCTATATTAATTATGAGCCTCCTAAAAGATTATAACTTAAGAATGTCTCAGATCCAAAACTATATATAACTTCTGAGTTCATGGAATTCATTCAATTTGGCTACGATTCTGTAACGAAAGTTGTATCCCTTTGAATTATCTTTCCATGTACACCGAAATTAGGTAAATCGGACTTCATATGAGAGAATTATGTCCAAAATGGCTAGACTGCTCCGTAAATCATCACTTTTGCAAGTCACGCTAAAACGCCTCTCAATTCTTCGTACGAACTCCGAATCCACTTCCGTCTTCGCCCAATTACTCTTCATTCAGAGATCTATAACCAATGTCTTCACTCCGATTTTCACCTTCGGGACCAAAAAATCCTACAAAACACAAACAAAGTACCAAAGCATTAAGACATACAAAAACACTATAGAACTAAGGTCAAAGACTAACAAAAGACCGCTAAAAAGGACTAAATGAGACGTTGGAATATTGTCTCATCAATATACTATACACATAAGTACGTAATCGAGACTGCAAATCCAAACCGAGCAAAACAAATTACCGAGCATTATAAGAAATTGCGGTAGAAAATTAACTTACTAAGTATCAAAGAGGAGTTCAGAAGTTGAGAGAATCCAAGACTTGCACTATGATCAATTGATGAGCATAAGAAGGTGATCCTGGCTTCTTCTTTGTCTTCGTTGCGTTCGGTGGATATGCAAACACATGATCAGGGAGCCTAAAAGTCGTCATAATGATGGTACCAAACCACTTGCTGCATCATCAATATCCATCTTCTCGCAGACAATCATCTAAGAAATTCCCTTCTCCATTAGATGATTGGCCTGTTAATTATCGCTTGATGATGGCAAGAGTTTGAGATAATTGCAAGATCGATGCGGAAATCTTTTCCAAAAATATAGTCTAATTCACTTTAAAAGGGGATCAAAGATGCAGAGGGACGAAATGTTATGCATGATGGAAAAGGAAAATTAATATTCAGTAAATAAATGGTGATGGTCATTAAATGAATTTGATGGTATTTAAACGGTTTTGATGGTAATCAAAACTAAGAGGTATTAAAATGTCAACACTTTCCTTACATTTCATTTATTTTATTGGAAAAATACAAAATAAATGGATGAAAATTTTTGAAAGGAGGCGGTGTGGAGAGATCAAATTTGATTTCTTTCCTTACAAATAATTCACTACAAAAAATCTGGCCTGTAGCGACGGATCTATCCGTCGCCCCAGCTCTGGCGACGGATCGGGCGACGGATAGAAAATCCATCGCCCCCCTGGAGCTGTGGCGACGGATAACAATCCGTCGTCCAATTCGCGACGGATTGGACGACGGATTGACCAATTATTTTTTTTTTTTAATTCCCAAATATAGCGACGGATAGATTCTATCCGTCGCTATATTTAGCGACGGATAGAATCTATCCGTCGCTAAATATTTTAATTGGACTAGTGACGGAATTTGAAATTCCGTCACTGTGAATTCCGTCACTATTTATTTCATATTAATCCCTATTTTTCGTAGTTCACCTATTTAATCAAAATAATGTTCGATAATAAATCAATAATACGGAAAATGTTTCAATGAATAAAAAAGTAATATTCGGAGCTGGAGAAATTATCCAAACAAGTGTAAATATGAAAAAAAAACTGAACATACAGATACATAACTAGCTATCAGACGGGGGTGGGTGTGGGTGATGGCGGAACTGGGACATGAACTGCTCCATCTGTAACCGAAGGCGCTCGTTCTCCTCCCTTCGTTCTCTGTCGCGGCGCTCCATCTCGTCCCTTTGTTGCTCCATCTCTTGAGTTAGCCGAGCAACCTGTTCCCGGACCTGCGACTGCACCATTTCCGAGACCTGCTCCTGTGTGTAAACCGGACGCTGGGACTGCTGGGATGATGATGAGGAGCACCCCGGACTAGCCAGATGCAAACCGAGGATCCCGAGTCCATATATTCGTCCTTTCTTGTCCGGTTTGTTGACCTCTAGGAAGATGTTGTCAACTTATTCAGTTGACAACACATCACCCGTCTCGTCCTCCTGCCTCGCCACCTGAGCATCAACCTCAGCCTGAAATCGTAAATAGCAGATATCATGATCAGTTACTGTTTTTAAAAAGTAACTTGTAATAGTGTACAAATATGAACTTTAAGCAACATAAACATACCGCAATAGACGAGGCCCGACAGTCGGTCCATACCCCGCCCTTCTGCTTGGCCTTCTTGAAGATGGCATACTTGGATGTCACCTCCCCCCGTGCCACCTGAATCAAACCAGATCTAGTCAACAATTTATCATCTACAAGTAATAGAGCAGCAGAGACTTCATACATACACGTAATGCTAGATTGCAAAACACATATACGCACCGATTGATAATAATCGAATGAGATCGCCTCCAAGGTGGTGAACGGCCCTTCTGCCAGACGATCGGGATGCCCGACCGCTGTTGGTCCAAGCAACGTCACGGACATCGGCGCCGATGAAGCATCCCAAAGGGCCCACTCCGCTGCATCAACCCGTGGAGGATTGGGCCACCGATCCCGAATGGCCTTCCACGCTGAGACCATATCCTCAGATAGTTTGGATCCCACAGTCTAAACGCGCCAGATCTGGATCAACTCTTGGAATGAAGTACTCCTTCTACATTCCCAATTTCATACAACATCCAAAGTCAATACATGTCCTAACAACATAACAGATATGGTGACTAACATATCACCCAAATAAAGTGGCTAACATACCACTCACATACAGTGGCTAACATACCACTCACATTGTCCTAAAATTTACTAACACAATGGTGACTAACATATCACCCAAATAAAGTGGCTAACATACCACTCACATACAGTGGCTAACATACCACTCACATTGTCCTAAAATTTACTAACACAATGGTGACTAACATATCACCCAAATAAAGTGGCTAACATACCACTCACATACAGTGGCTAACATACCACTCACATTGTCCTAAAATTTACTAACACAATGGTGACTAACATATCACCCAAATAAAGTGGCTAACATACCACTCACATACAGTGGCTAACATACCACTCATATTAAAACGATTATAATTACAAACAAATGAATGTCATATTTTAACTTACCCTCAGCTCATCGAAGTACTCGGCCCTCATGCGCTCCGAGATGTGGCTCCAACACTCACCACCCTGCCCCGGTGGCTCTCTCCTGCTCCGGAAGATGTCACCTAGTTTGTTGTGCACCTCCCGAGGCCATAAGCTATTGTCAATGTATAAGATACAAGAAACGAATATGCATTACTTTAGTACAACAATTTATACTTGTCAACTATCATTATCAGTTATGTTTTACATATTTAAGAAGAATGTATAATACTTACTTGGCAGGACCAATAGGGAAAATCACAGGCAAGCCGTCCCACGTGACGTTGGGATTGTTTGGATCGAACACGAGGTAGGGACAATCGTCGTGGTCGTCCTCCAGCATGTGTCCGAGCTGGTAGAGCCACGATCGCTCTCTCTCGCCGGGGTCTCAGAATCCGAGACCTTGTCTCCGATCTTCGGATCCTCCTCGTCGACGGTGTCCCCGACCCACCACTATCATGCGGCCGCCTGCGTGGTGGGGGGGGGGACGATAGGTGGACGGCCTCTGTCATGCATCTGCAAAAAATGTAATAAATGATAAAATGTGTTAGTACGAGTTATAATACATAATGATTATAATAACACATATAATTACTCATAATACACATAATATACCGTTATCGCCATTCCTCTAAGACTACATATTGGTCCTCGTGCGATCAAACAACTCATCATCCGCTTCTATGGGATCTTCCGCTTGTTTATCGACATCCTCTTGTTGGTACGAGTTGGTAATTGAGTCGTCTTTCTCAATGTACTCCACTTTCGGCGAGCACGAATAGGTACCGACTAACCATTCCCCTTATCGCGTTTTCGCTTGGATATTCAAGAAACACCACTTGTCGTGCTTGAGTCGCCGTAATAAATGGTTCATACTTCGGTACCTCTTCTTTCGTTCACATCAACCATTTCATACCGCTCGTTCTTCCTCGTACCTCCTGGATTAGGATCATACCACTCAACGTCAAACAAGAAGGTTCGTTTAAATGGCAATCCAGAATATTCAATCCTCACAATTCGTTTTAGCTTGCCGTGGAAATCAAACAAAGTAGCGTCTCCATACTCTTCTGCACCATTAACACACACCTTGAGTTGCTTGTCGCCATGGCCGTGTTACATTCAGTCGTGTGGAACCTAAGGCCATTGACTATATAACCTGGGAATGTGTAGACCTTTTTGAATGGACCCTCTGCGAGAGCCTTTAAGTATATGCATGTGACGTTGTTAATAGGATCGCCTTCAGATGTACTTTGTTCCCCGACTTGTTCATTTTTTCTCTTCCTTCCACGTTGTGCAGATTGAGTCTTGCCGCTTCACCATGATGATTCCATACCGATACGCAGCAGAATCCATTTTTCCTCAAGTGCTGGACTACCACTTTAGGAGTCACGTATTGCTTGTTTCTGCACTGTTTCATTGCACAAGGACACTTTATCAACCCATCCTTTACACAAGCCAGATTTGACATTGCAAATGCAATGAAACCTTCAACCCCTTTCAGAAAACTCCGTTGAACTCTGCCATTGAGAGTACGACAATACATCCATCTACGATCGGTATTCATTGAATAATTAGATAATAACCTGACACATTTGTATTCATTAGATCGAGTTCTTTCATTTACGATAATAAATCAATTTCACAATAATTCAATCAATTGCTACGTAATATAAGTTATATTAGCTCCAGTCAATTGTTACGGCATTACATAATATAAGTTACATCAGCTTCAATTTTACCATAATGTTTGGTTTCATATATATATCAACTAATGATTACTAGTTATACAAGCCTAGAGACAAAACGGATGAAACTCATCATTCTCATGCACCCCCTCCTCATCACTTGTGACGCTCCCTACCACAGAACTTGCATTCCAACAGATCTACATCCTCCTCCCAATACACCATGCACATGTTCCGACAAGCAGAAAGGCACTCGATAGGCGGCCCCAAACCCCGCCTCTCCCTCCATTGGAGGTATGCCATGGACGGTGCTTCCTCACCGTGATGAATCCATACATGATACTCAGGCATGAATCCATAACGTCGCAAGTGCTCGAATCATCAGTAGGCGTCATAAATTGCTTGTTTCAGGGTTGCCAATGTGCAAGGACACTTTATCAACCCCAATTGCACAAACCGGACGTCCCATGGCAAGCGAGATGAAACCTTTAACCCTTCTACAAAACTCCTAGAAACTCGCCATTTACCGCCGATTTATCGTACATCCATGAACGGTCGAATTCATCAGATATATACTTTATTTTTAACTGAGACGTTCCAATTGATTAGATCGTATTTAATTTATTAGATCGATTCCAATTCGGATAAGAAGATTGTAGAGGTTAATTGTTAATTATTATATGTTGCTTATAAATTAATTATTAATTAAGTGTTCGATATTTACAAAATTGGGCATATAATTTAACCATTTCAACCTCTTAGTACATATATTATATACTTAACATACATATCAAATTAACTAATTACTCTATATATATCGAATTACTACATATATTCATATCAAATTACATACTTAACATACAAATTTATCAAATCAAAACTACATACTTCTATACTTAACAAACATATCAAATTAACTAAACTAACTATATATACTTAACACACAAATCAAACTAACTACATACATTCATACATATCAAACTTAACATACTACATACATTCATATCATTAATTAAACTAACTATCAAATTGAACAAATTACATATAATTGATCAAATTAAACTACTACATACTTATCATATATACATATAATTGCTCAAATTAATCAAAATAAACAAAATCCCCAAATTTTAAAAAACTAGGGTTTTAGCCAAAATACCTTGATTAATCGGTAGAAATCTGAAATTGATCGAAGAAACAAACTCCTTGTCCCACTAGCTTCGATTAGGCACCAAGATTGGCCGGAATAACGAACAATTCACCGGAAACCGAAGAGAGGAGAAGAAGAGAATGAGGAAGAAGAAGGGAGAAGATGAAAAAATGAGGCAGACTGCCTCTCTGTCCGTCCAAATTAGGAAACTCTGGGCCGACGGACACGTGTCCGTCGGCCCAGAGTCGATCCGTCGCCCAGTTTTCAAAAAAAAAAAAATTCTTTTTTTTTTAATAAAAGTCAAACTTGGGCGACGGATAAATATTATCCGTCGCCCAATTTAGCGACGGATAAGTTATCCGTCGCTAATAAGCGACGGATAACTATTATCCGTCGCTAAATTGGGCGACTAAATTGGGCGATGGATAGATTCCGTCGCCCAGTTTACCGATCCGTCGCCCCATAACGTCGTTTTTTACTGGTTTTCTTGTAGTGATTACGCTTTGGCAATAAGAGAATTAGAAGAAATGAAAATGGCTTTGATTCTGTTGATATTATTACTAAAAATAGGGACATGGTATTCCAAGATACCGAAATCAAAGGAGGCGTGTAGATGGCTTATTATTTCTTTCCTTACAAATAATTTCTTTTGTTGACTTTGACTTGGAAAATAAAAAAAATTGAAAGAAATTCTCTCATTCAATCTTGGCTTGAGTCCTATACAAAATGAATGGAATAAAAACTGGTCTTTTATATATATATAGATAACGTACCTATACTTATAATAAATTTCCATTCAATTATAAGGAAATTAAATAATGCTTTAATTAAGCTAGTTTTAAATTACATGCATGTTCTCTATATGTAGTTTCGTACTATTATCAAGTTAATAAATTTCAAGAATATCATTATAAATACGTATATTTACTAAGTTGAATGTATGATTACAAACTATATAATACAGAAGATAGATATACAATGAGTCTTGGTCTCTAAATGATCAAGTTATGAAAATTTAAACTAATAATATTATGAAATCATTATAACTTCAAAATAATTATTGGTTTATAAAGTTGACTCAATGTTCATTTTTTTTTGATTCACAAGAGAGTCCAATTAAGGTCTTTGCTGGTCATTGGGCTTCTCTAGTTTAGACCACTCCCAAATTCTGGACTTGAACCAGAGACCTCGCCCGTGAAGTAAATCATCGCACCTATGGCCCAATCAATTGACCGTGAATAGTTGCGGTCGTGAGCGACGGCTAATTTAACGACCACTGCAGAAAAAAAAAACTGTCCAACAGATCGTCGGACGACCGTGAATAGTGTTTTCTACTATTTTTTTCGTATTTTTTTTAGCTTGCTTCACATATTATAAGAGTGTTTAGAAGTTGAAATTACTCAAATTGGATTCTTAAAACTCGTTTTATAATTTATTGAGATTGAAATCAGAATGAAAAAAATGAGAAAAAACAGAACAAATCTAGAACAAAAATATAGATCTCGAAAAAATATAGCCGTTGGGGTATATTTTATTTAATATTACTTTATAAATTAATTTTAAAAAATAAAAAAAATGGTGGGGCCCACTGGCTCCTAGCCGTTGGGCCCAAATTTCAAGGGCCGATATTGAGGCCCAATTCACCGTCGAAGGTGAATTCGGGGTTAGGCTCTCATGACCACTGGGAGTGGTCTATCCAATTACTAGTCTATACGATTTGACTGTACATTTTCAATTCAGATCATGAATTATTAATTGCTACACAAATCTATCTTCCAAAATGAATCTTCATTTTATTTGTTCATTGCTTCTAAAAGTCTTTCGACACTTGATCATGTTTATGTCAATTCAATATTAACACGTTCCTAGTTGTGCTAATAGGTTTGTCGTTTACTTACTCGTTGGTTCTGCCGGTCCATTTTTTTTTTGGGCCAGGGCATATGTATAAGACTTCCAAAATCCGGGCACGGCGGTACTATTACTAAGCCTGTACGCGGGCGGGTGCGGGTGGTTGTTTGTCAAAGTTCTAACCGACCCGCCCTATGGCGGGTAGGTCAAATCATTAACCGCGGCGGGTGGAATTTCTCTCAACCGCCGCGGGTCGGTTGACTACTTGAAGGCGGATGGATGGCGGGTGGATTGGCGGTTTATTAACGCATCAAAACAATGACATATATGACGAATCAAAACAATGACATAACACAATCTCTCAAACTTTAATACAAGTAGTCTAAGTACATAAAATTCCAAATACAATATAAGTTCATGAGTTGCTCAAAAGCCTCAAATTACAAAGGTCATGACAAAATAATATTCCCTCCGCCCTCTGATCCGATATGATGGAAACGCTTAAGCAATCTGAAAAAAAGAAAAGGAAGAAACAATTCAGTAACAACACATTATATGCTCTCAAGCTAATTGATGAGTTTATGAGCTGGAAATGGAATGGAGTTTCTGCATATATATATTAACTAGCAACACAATCACTTTCAAGATTACAAACAGCCTCATATATTAACTAGCAACACAATCACTTTCAAGATTACAATCAGCCTCATATATACCTGATCAAGATCCACTTTCACTAATAAAAGAAGATGTGTTGTTGAATATGAAATAACATAATTAAATCCACGTAAAGATTGCCTAGAAAGAGGAGTAATACCTGAAATTCTGCGTCGAAAAGCATTGTTGATGAGACTGAGGAGGAGTTTATCTATTCAATCTAACTATCTAATATAAGATTAGAAAGTGGAAAGAAATATGTGGAGGAGTTTATCTATTCAATCTAAATATCTAATATAATAAAAATTAAAATAAATTACTAATACTTCATATTCAGAATCAGCGGGTGGGTGGTGGGTTGGCGGATGTCAACCGTCCAACCGCCACCCACCCGTTTAAAGGCGGGTGAAAATTTTTTAATCCGCGGGTGGTATTTTGCAAAAATTCTAACCGTCGTTGGCGGGTGGTTTGGCGGACGGGTCGGGCGGTTATTTTTTATGTACACCCCTAACTATTACTCCCTCCGTTCATTTTAAAACTTGTCATTTTACTATTCTGCGGTCAACTGTCTCCGACTTTGACCACAAATTACTCTTAAACTATAATAGTAAATAATTAAATAAAATCATATAATAAAAATTTAATTACTAAATTTCCATTATATGATTTTATTAAATTATTTACTATTATAGTTTAAGAGTAATTTGCGATTAAAGTCGGAGACAGTTGACCGGTCAAAGTCAATATAGCAAGTTTTAGAAAAAAACGGAGGGAGTACTATATTTGTCTACTAGGGGTATACAATAAAAATAACCACCCGTCCGGTCCGCTATTCCACCCGCCGGCTAACAACACCCGCCGGTTAATTTTTTGACACTAAACCGCAATGGTTAATTATTTGATAATCCGCCACTAGGTGTGTGGGCCTCTAAGAGATTTCTAGGCACGGATTAGAAGAAAAGAAGGGAAATCAATCACAAGAATAGAAATCTAGTGACATAATACGCTTTCACAGTAGTAAACACTTTATGCAACGGCTAAAGACTTCATTAATAATCAATAACAGAGTAGTACAACTACGGTTTATGAGATACTAGAGTCTCCTAACTAGGGTTTGTTCGTGGGTCGAAAGCCCGTTCCCCTAATCTACGGGTCATGGACCTTTATTCCTAGTCTACGGTCATGGACTAATTAATTGAAATAACAGAATAAGTAAATTAAATAATATAAATAATTATAATTGAACTTTATATGTGCCTTTCGATCCGCACTAGTGCTTGCTAAGACGGGATCGTGATGGACCGAAAGCATAATGGGCCGACCAGCCTTTTTCTTTGGATCAATATTTTGAGAGTCTGAAATCTGCGACCGGAAGAGAGCACGTAAGTTCATAGCTGCAGACGGCCCGCCTTCTATGCTCTGATTTTGCTTGGAGCTTCCATGGAAGAAAGATAAATAGGGAATCATAGTTCGCCATTCTTCTTCCATGACTTGGGTTTTCAACTGGTAGCTCCATTGATAATGGACTAGGAATTAATGTATAGGGAGAAAGTAGTGAATTAGGAAAGAAGGAAGTAAATTGGGAATGAATGGATTGGGATTTTTATTGAATTTGGGAGAAGCGGTTTTTCTCTTATCACGCCGCATCTACCTCCCTGTCTTTCTGATTGTACCATGGTTGTACCATGTGTATTAAATGTTATCTTGCACCACATTAAAGACTTGGGAGGTAGAAAGACATCTTGCAGGTAGAAAAACCGAGAAGCGAAGGAGACATCGCCACCCCCAAATTTTTCATTTTTCATTATTACTATAGACATATTTTAGAAAATTATATGTTCCGTCACCCCTAAATTTTTTAGTTAGTACATTTAGATAGTCGACTTTATAATGAAACACAAAGTCTTGGAAATGACGTGTAATAGTGAGAGACCTGAGAGATGGGTCGATTTTCTTAAGTATGTATAATGTTTTATGAGTGTACATTTTATATTAATTTTATGTGAATATATATCACCGATGTTCTTTTTAAAACCTCTAATGTTTTTAATTATAACTGTTATGTTTGTCCGTCTCTTTTAGTCTCTCCGTAAAACCGTCTCTCAGGAGACTTACTCATAATTAAATAAGTTGAGAAAATTATAATATTTGATAAATTTAACGTATGTCTCCTGAGAGACGGTCTTATAGAGAGACTAAAAGAGACTGACAAACATTACAGGATATCCAGAAACATTAGAGGTTGTACTAAAAAAATCGATAATATACATATACATAAAAAATGATATAAAATGAAGACGTACTCATAAAATATTATACATATACTTAAGAACATCAATCCGTCTCTCACTAATACACGTCCCTTGCAAGACTTTGTGATTAAAGAGATATTTTATTAATTAACTAATTTAAGAGGGTTATACGGATAGTTTTTATACTTTTGGAGCAAGTTCTAAGCGTGCATTTTCAGTAATGAAAATTGCATAGATAAGACCGCGGAGTTCGATGGAGGATGACTTCTTGTATAACAATTTGATAATGCATATTGAAAAATGAATTGTCGAGGGCTTTAACATTGATTCAATCACTGACGATTTTGAGAAGATGAAGAGACGTAGAGTACGATTTTCACATAAGTGGGTTGTTTATTCATTTTTGATTTGCCTTATCATGGTGTGGTTCTTTCATTCTTTTCATTTTACTTGGATATTCATATTTAAATATGTATGATGAATTTGGTGTAAAAAATATTGATCTGATCTGGTATGGCCCGTCCTAACCCGGCGTAACTAAATTACATATTGTACTCGTGTTATAATACTTTGTCACTCCTACTTTCAAATCCTGACTTTGCCTCTGGGGAGAAGGTAAAAATTGAAAATTTAGTTTTTATAATTTTTATTGATTTTAAAAGTTCATTTTGCATTTTGAAAAACTAAATTTACCAATAGCGACATGTGTCCCTCAAATTATAATTCTTTTTTGTCAAAATCAGCTCAAAAGCAGGTTTTTCCTTGCAAAAAAATGTGTATTTAATATATGGGATGTGATGTGTCGTTGATTTGGCAACTTAATGCGCTTAAGGGACCAAATCCGTATAAAGATGAGTGAAATACGGAACTGGGGACTAAATGTGCAAATTTAAACTTTTAGGGGAGCAAAATTGAAGCATGCGGTAAGTTAGAGGACAAAAACTGCAATTTACCCGAATATGATGGTTAGATCGATCGATCCAATTAGTTCCAGGCGCATTTCTATAAATAGCATAGAGGAATTCCTAAGCATTATTTAATTTGAGATCGCAGGATCTTTCATTTATTGAATTGTAGTCTGTAGAGGTACAGAAAAGGAGAAAGTTACAACATGGCACTTGTACAAGCGTATATCCTTATTTCATGAGATATCTAGATGGATATCCAGTTCCAGTTGAACTAGCTAGTTGAAAGTCATAGGGTACTTGGCCTGTGCATTTGCACGGAAAAGCCCGAAATTCATCTCAATGGCAGGGGTCCTCAGATCTTCATCGAACATCGAAAACACGAACGTTTCAATTGCCCCTGGCCTCAAAGGCGTTCCACTCCGCACACGTTGAACCAGATTTTGGTTGTAAGTCCTTGCATTGTCCAGAGTCGCGGCACTCGCTCCCCCCGAAGGCCAACCACTCTCTGAAACCACAATTCGAAGAGACGACCCTCCGCTCCTTCCAACTGCTGAATACATAGCGTCCAAAATCGCGTAGAAAAGATTTTGGTACCGTGTTCCTCCAGGCACGACGATTCCATCAGATGTGAAAAGCGCGTATCCTAGGTCAATTGATCCTCCAGCGCCGGTGTAGGAGAAGTAAGGGTATAAGTTCACCAATAACGGTTGTCGCGTGTTAACTAAAAATTGAATAATTGGGTTGATGAATGAGGTCACGTCTGGCCTGAACGCCCCATCCGCAGGTGGGTAGGAGGTCCCCAGAAGTCCAGTGTCGACCGCAGTGGAAACTATAAGTCGGTTCCCAAATCCAGCAGATTGGATCGCGTTGTAAATGTTTGACATGGCGACGAGGAGGATTCCCACGTATTGGCTCGTGTCGCCCCTTAAGGGGCTCACTTCGTTTCCAACCGCGATGTACCTAAATTGAACATTTGGGTGGTTGAGCACGTTGGTTTGGACCCAAGCGTTCGCGTTTGCTTGGTTAGCCGCAATGGATTGGAGATCCGTGTTTGGGACTCCTAGCATGAGCTCGATGTTGGAGCCGGCGAGTGCTTGGAGTGTCGGCTGGTGAGGGTCGTAAATTCGCATTCTACGGATGTTGTTCTGGTTATATAGCGCCACTACTTGTGATGGAGATGGCAGTGAACGACCGTTCCTCCCATAGCAAACTCCTATTTGAGCAACTGCATTGCAATAGAACATTTAATATCAGACTTGTTACACATTGAAAAACGAAAATTCATGAGAAGAAAATAAAAAGGGAAATGGAGTGAAATTAACCTGTGAAATCGAGAGTAGCCATGAATAGAAGACCCAAGAGGGCCTTAGCAAAAATGTTGTGATTAGCCATGTAGAAATAGCAAAATGTATTGTGATATAAATTAACATGCACAGAAGGTCACATATTTATAGAAATATAGAGTGAATTATTTACTTAGAAAAATATGGTTGTTGAATTGTCTTGCTACTAAACTAGATCATAAATTCTGTGGAATAGATTAATTCTGTGGAATGGATTGGGACGAAGGACAAGTGCAAGGTAGTCTAAGGTCTTTGAGAAAAGTCTTCTAAGTTTTCTACACTCATCTTATCATTTACAACAAGGATGTATTTATTTCTAGTACTAGTAGTAGGAGTACTAAATAAATAAATTCAATAGCAGCCAATGTTGTCTTTAATATTTTTAGTTTATTGACATGACAGCTTAAATTGTCTTCCGCAATCTCTCCATATCACTTCCACCTCGCGTTCTCTTAGCCCGTTTTTCTTTTCTTTGAAATCAATTTCTCCGGAGATAAAAGTGGTGTTGTTAAATCGATATTAACGTTTCTTATATTGATATCAATGATGTTTATATCAATAAAAATTTAAAACATCAATAACCAATAAACACATCCTCGATTTAACACCACCATAATTTCAATTTAGATAACATCTAATAGAAGATCCGCTCAACTCAATTTGTCACAAATAAATTTATGAGATACATACTAATTTCCATTAACTTTATTTGAAAAGCATTATGACCATTGTCAACACAAAAATTTATGATGAACGATATGTTAAAATTATAAAAGGATGAACATATATTGTCAAATAAGTGTATAATAATTTAAAGGTGAATGGTTTATTTCTTGACTTTAAATGTTATTTTCGTATTATAAATGTGAATATTGCTGTTTTAACATACATACATTTTTTACGTTTATAGAACATTAAATTTTCAGTAAAATCTCTAGTGTTTCCGGATTAACCAAATTTAATTGGCAGTCCTTTAACGTGTCCTCAGGTTGTATGATTGTGTATATCATGAAAAGAATGCATTCAAATCTAGTACTATATGTATTTGAAAATAAGGCATAGCTAGCTAGCCATGGTCGGCAGGCCATACATATATACTACTACTACGTTACCGTGCGATATTATACTAGGCTACTAAGCTAGCTATAGCTTGGCTTCTTATACAAGATCATGTTCAAAATTAGCTTGGTGTTTTTTTAAAGAACATCTTCATTAAATTATATGATTAGTATGAAACTACTACTATAGTCTATAGCAGTATAATTTCCAATCAATTTGAAAGAGAACATAAAATCGAACAAATAATTTTTAGGGTCAATAACATATAGGCCCCCTGTTAGATTTTTATCTTGCAGATGACTACCACTCAGTTCAACAATTACATGCAAATCCTATTCGATACAAAACAATTACATCTAGGTCCACGAATTTGACTTTTCGCGAACTTAAGCCAGGAAAAACCATATTTGCCCCTGTTCCAATTTCAGCTTTTCAAAATCACCAAACAGCCTTACCTAATGACTGATCATGTGAGAAGCACGTGAGGACTTCAATGTAATTGAATTAGATTTATCAAGTAGTCACTTGTAATAATTTAGTTACCGTTTTTTTCAAAAAAACTAGCCGTTATGGCGATTTTGGAGTGAATTATCAACTATATTTACCCATATTTACCCTAAAAACAGTCCAGTTTTGATCTTCATTTCATATTTTTTTCAACTTACGTCTTATTATGCATTCATCGAGTGGTGATTCGTCGTGTGGTGTTATTCGTCCAATTTGTAAGAATGCAAATTTTAGTAAGCGAACGGTTCTATAAGTTAAGAAGTCTCAACCGCACGAGGGAAGATTTTATTGGGGCTATCCTAAACATGGATGGTCGGAATGGTGTCATGAACAAGAAAATGTGCAAACACAAGGTCGAGGAGATTTCATCCATGCCGAACTCTTATGCGAATATGTTCCACCACGACACATATGTACAAGGCAAGATATGACAATTCAAAGATAACAACAAGCCACAAGAGATGTACCTGTTGAAGAAATTAAGGATACAATGGTGCAAAGAGGAAAGAAGAAGAGAGTACACAGCACAAATGAAGACAAGTATGGTATAATTAGGTACCTCATTTGCCTGAATCTGTTGTTGTTTGCTATGTACCTTATTGTGCAGATTTATAAAGCATTCAACTAGAATAGTAAGTAGACAAGTAGATTGTATTGAACTTAATTTTCCATATTCAAGTTTCAATACAAATGATCAAGGCAAGTTTCAAAACTAATCAAATCCATCCAAAAGCTAAACCAACAGATAAACTGTATGAGGAACACCAAACCAAGCACAAAGCTACCAGTTTGCTATCAGTTTTGTGCATCAAAACCACCAAATCCATCCAAAAACAACTTAAACCTACACAACACAACAAAAACACATGCATCTAAGGTGTGGAACCAAACCAACCACCAAGTCCCCTGCCCCTCCTTGATTCTCCTCTTCCCCTAGCTTCTCCTCTGCCCCTAGACCTTCCTCTTCCCCTGACAGCTCCATCTGCTCTGCCTCTTCCCCTTCCTATTCCCCTTCCCCTGCCAGTAGCACTACTACTACACCCTGCCTCACCATCAACTTCAGCTCTAGGTCTTTCTTTTGCCGCCAACAGTTTGCCTTCCTTGGTTTGTATCCTACACAAGCAAACAACATATACCAAAAGACTGAGTCCACAAACTGAAATGACTACATACAAGCATACAACTATACAAACATATATACCAATCTTACATCAGTAGCTATAGGCTGCTGCTCATTCTCATTAAGCACCTCATCATCATCATTTTTTTGCTGCAAAATGCAATACACCTTTAACTATATTTGCAAAATACAATACACCTTAAAGGGAGACAAATAAATCACAAACAAATCATATGAATGACACAGTTAACTTACCAATGTAGGACATTTCCTACAGTTGTGACCTCTAACTTGGCATAAGCTACATTTTGGTGGCCTCCTAGTTTTGTTGAGTGGGACTTTCTTCTTTCTAGTACAACCCTAAACACCTTCACTTAGATGTCTTATCCTAGATACAGGAGGCCTTCCAGGAGCTCTCAAGATTTCAGGTGGTGAGCACTTTTCCTCAGTCAAGTTATTGGGCCAGAATGGTGTTTGAGGTACAGGATAAATCATCATATCATATGTCCTAATGTATGCTGCCTTGGTATGGTTATCAGTCAAGTAATTTTCCCCATCTTCTCTATTATGGTTGATTGCTACCCAGGCATGCCTACATGGAATCCCACCCACATCCCATCTTTTACAATCACAAGACCAAGTCTGCATGTTTACCACAAATGTGTATTTGAAATCCTGAACCTCATACATGTGCCCAGCTTCTGAAATTAGCCTACACCTTCTTGATTGATCATGAGTGTCATTTAATTTCTTCAACACCCTTGGCATCTAGCAGATGTGCAGACTCCTTCTTCCTTCACGAAAGTCAACCTTTGCATCACTTGGGTTCTAATACCGACACAAGGTATAAGGAGAAACAACAACATATCATACAAGTAATACACCAGCGTTAAGCAATTGAGCGCAAGTAAACTATACAAATATTACACTACTTACCTCCATTACACTTATGATAGAATGTCCTCCGGCCTCAATCCATGAGTTAAAGCTCTCACTTACATTGTTGGTGCGGTTCACCTTAATTGTTGTGTCAAATGCATGTCTAGCCCATAAGGCAAGAGGAATGTTCAAGAGGTAGTTGTATGCTGGCACACTTGCATTCTTTATCTTGTCCATTGCCTTGTTAAAACCATAAGCTGTTACTGCTTGCCAATAGAATTTCCTCAAGTCCACACTTCTCCATTTGAGCTTGAAGTTGTCATAAATGTGCTTAGCACATTTTCTGTTGACAACATTTGGTGCTTGCTCCTCAATGACTTGCACCAATCCCTGCAAGTTTGAATTGATTGTGTTAGTGACAATAGAGGTTAAAGTCTAAATTCTTAAGTGAAAAATCAAGTATTTAAGATTCTACCTTGCATCTATCTGCCATGAAATGCCAATGTCTATCAGCATCAAATGGTCCAATAAAGTTCTCAAGGCACTGCATGAAGAATCCCCATGACTCTTTATTTTCAGAGTCTACAATGGCCCAAGCAACTGGAAATATGCCACAGTCTGCATCAGTGGCAATAGCACTCAACAAATGACCTCCAAATCTGCCCCTCAAGTGGCACCCATCAAAAAACAAGAATGGTTGGCAACCATTAAGAAATCCTCTCTTGATACCCTCCAATCCACAGAACATCCTTTGGAACTGAGGTGGTCTATCAATAACAGGCTTCACATCAATGACAAACATAGATCCCACATTTGTTCTAAGCACCATCTCTCTATACTTAGGTGCCAACATGTAAGCTTCTTCAGGGTTGCCTCCCATTATCTCCTCAGCTTTTATCTTTGCCCTATAAACCCTCATGTATGGCAGAACAAGCCCTAGCTTGGTATTGACCCATGGCACTAATTTTTTGGCACTGATTCCAGGATGATCCTTTAGTATTTGAATCAACTTGGTAGCCAACCAATTGGAATCTGCTTGTCTTTGGTCCACCTTCCTTACACACTTGTGAGTACCATTGTAAGTCCTAATCATGAATGATGTTTCATCATCCAGGACACCTGCAAATTGCAATTACAATTAAAAACGTTAGTAATTGAACACTTAAACAATATAACATGGGAATGCACAGTTAAACACTTACATGCATGCAGTCTCCAAGGGCAACCTTTTCCACCACGATGTCTTGTGAACCTTTGTGTCATTTTCTTTCTAATCAAGGTGAAACCAACTTTCAATACATACTCTTTCACCCTCAACCGCAAGTCCTTGACATTACTGAATATATCCCCTTCTTTGAACTCCTTATCCCCATCTTCAACATTCTCAAGAAACTCATCTCCAATCCAGTCTACATCACTCAAATCATGTTGTTCATCACTTTCATACACAAATGTGGGATCATCATTTTCAGTTTCCTCATGTGCAGGTGAAGGTACATTTTCAGTTGCAGTTTGACTCACATTTCCTCCACCTTCACCCACAGTTGCTTCTTCACCCTCATTTTCATTACCACTTGCATTTTCATTCCCCTCCTGCTCTTCATGATACTCATCATCTCCCTCAGAATCTACATACCTAGTGAATCCAATCCCTTCATCCTCACTCTCATGCAAATACTTGTGTTCAGGTGCATCATCCTCCCAACCAAATATTTCCCTGTCAACATCAACATCATCCCCATCTTGGGCTACATTCCCAGTTCCCCTGCCACTCTCATTTTCAATAACAACAGGCTCATCCTCATCCTCATAGTTCTCAGTTTCATCAGCATCACTTTCACCATCTAACCCTGACCTATTGAAATCACTATTATCACTATTATCACTATTATCAGACCCACTATCAATCATCTTGCCTTTTAGGGCATACATATCTTGTCTCATCTCTCTTTCAAGTATACTAGCTTTAAGCTTCTCTCTTTCAGCAATTAAATCTTCCTCATCATCAACCCAATCTTCAACCAAGGGCTCATCCCCTACCCTACTCCCTTCACCAGTTTCAACCTTACTCCCTTCACCAGTTTCAACCATACTCCCAACCTGGCTTTGTGTGAATATATCATCCATTAATTTATCAAACTCTTCATCATTTACAACACAATCAGGTCCAACAGACTTACAGGGAGTAGACTCAACCACTTTTGGAATGTAAGGAGTTTGTGGAGTTGGTTTGTCAAAGTGTATAGCAGGTGGAGAATGTGGTTGTTCAGTGTTCTGTATTTCTTGGGTAATTGGTGGTGGTTCATCATCAGAATCACTTAACACAACAGTTTCAGGGGGGTGTTGGGGTGGTGGACTAGGCTTACATCTTCTAAATAACCTTCTTCTAGCACTAGGTTCAGTTTGAAAAATTGGTTGAGAGGGTACATATTCAACATCAATATCATACTCATGTGCATTTTCTCTCATTTTTTTAGTAGCAGAATTGTCTACAGCTAGAGGTTGAACAAACTCAGTTGACAAGTGTACTTCTACTTCTTTGCTATTCATGTTCAGTTCAAACATTTGCTTGACATTATGATCACTTAAAATTTCTATTTGCTCAAATGTGTTATCAGTGTCAGCAATCAAAGAAAAGAACATACTAGAATCCTCAGTTTGCACACCATCTAATATCTTTGCATCCACATCTGATAACAGTTTTGCGTATGTGTACCTTGAAGAGTCGATATTGGGAATCATGTATTGCTCCCTCATGTAGTGAAGCCTAATGTTAAACAACGTCCCCATTGTCACTGAAACAACAAAAGAACACATACAACAAACAAAACTGTGAATACCAATTCGAAAACAAATAAAAACCCTAGCTTTGTACAAAACCAATTTTCGGTGAAATATAACAAAACGATTAAGCAAACATGAGGTTTATGAACATGATCAACATGTATATTTCAAGAAGAAAAAAAAATTTTGAATTCGAAAAAAAAAACCCATTACCTTACAGTTTCTTCGTCGATTCTTCACCAACTCGAACAATAATCACCAATTGATGCCGAAAACGTCGAATCTTAACTGGTATTTGCAAGAATTTTGGGTTTAGAGTGGAGATTTTGGTCGTCAATGGCGGAACTGTTTGGTGAAGAAGAAGACGGAAGATTACAGTTTCTTCGTCGATTCTTCACCAACTCGAACAATAATCACCAATTGATGTCGAAAACGTCGAATCTCGACTGGTATTAGCAAGAATTTTGGGTTTACAGTGGAGATTCGTCAATGGCAGAGAAGAAGAAGACGGAAGAAGGTTTTGGCGGGTTGAGTGTGGTGAGTTTTTTGATTTGTCAATTAACCCTAGTAAAATGTGTAAGAAACTTACTAAGGCCACGTTTGGTTGGAACATAAGCTGATAGGTGACTTAAGCTGGTCAACACAAAAACGGATTAATGGACCTAGATGTAACTGTTGAACTAGATGGTAGTCATCTGTTACGGAGGCGTCTAGCAGGGGTGGTGTATGTAATTTTCCCTAATTTTTATGGTGTATGCCAGTCAAAATCTGGCGTTCAGTTTGGACTTGCACCATGACTGTTCCAAGTTCCAATTCTGACGTGTAACATTTGGATTACACTCCGATATATTCTGATCACACGCATATTCGCTCATTCTGTTAGGCTGCCTAACTAATACAAATACTTCATGGTTTTCAATATTGTAAATTGTAAAATTGGACCTCTAATTCAATGTCCTCTGTTCTTTTTCCCCTCCCATTTTTATACAGTCGAATTGCGTATAAAGAGGACCAACGCGGAGCAATTTAGTTTGCATTGCATTTGTCATCCTCCTCATTTTACCGCACATTTGACTCAATTATATTATATTTTCCAATTTTACCAAAAATAATTTTAAATAAACCACATAACTTGTTTCGATTAAAATAGGCCCAAATATAATTATAAAATGAACCCAAAATAAATTTTATCTTTTAAAATATACCCAAAAGAATCTTTAGGAAAAAATTATAAAAAGAAAAGAGGAAAACAATTTCAGATAGGACTTGTGCAAACATATCCAAATCGTGGAGGTTGTGAGGAGGGTATGAAAGTGATGGTGGTGGTCGTGGTGGTAAAAGGAGGTGGTGGACGATCTTATGAAAGTGGTGGTGGTGGTAAAAGGAGGTGGTGGACGATCTTATGAAAGTGGTCGTGGTGGTAAAAGGAGGTGGTGGACGATCTTATGAAAGTGGTGGTGGTGGTAGGTGGTGTAAAAGATAGTATGAAAGTTAAATAATTAAAGTTTTAGGGTTTATTTTGTGAAATACGGAGCTATATACGGTCCTCATCACCTTTTTGCCAAAAAAAGAATCAATATGACCAAGAACATAGAGAAATTCGATTTAAAGGATCAGTTTTGCAATTTTTACATTTTTAAGAAGTGGGAAGCTTTTAGGCACGACCTTTGACAAGCTATAGTTATTTAAGTAAGAAAAACATACTGTATACACATTATAACCTTAACACTAATGAGTCGTTCATATTACTATTACTCCCACAATACTGGAAAACTCGAAATCGAAATATATATATATACATACATACATACATACATATATTTTTCCTTCTTATCATGTTTATCATGATCATAAAACAGTTCGTGTTAAGACTCAATCTTAAATCATGCCCTTACTGTAAACTGGCTCTGATACCACTTGGCTGGTCTGGTCGGGTCACAAAGCTTCTTTGAGTTATTCATATTGGCTACAATATTCAAACTTTAGAATCACTTCATTAATCCAAACTCAGATTACAATATTCAAACTTTAGAATCACTTCATTAATCCAGACTCAGACTACCGGCTAAGATAGAGACGACATCAGGACTGATTACTTGTATAAAATCTGTCAATATTAAGATATTTCTCAAGACATAAAAGTAGCACAAAAGCATTGAGACGCCATTTCTTTACGGCTTTAGAGGGCAAACAGTGCCTTCATATGTCTATCGGAATATATCAACATGCCTGATTAATACAAAACCTTCTCTGGTCTCATTCTTAGTAAGTAATAAAAATCTTAGATTAATTCATAATTCTGCCGTGAATAGTAACCATGAATAGTAGATTAATTCATAATTCCGCCGTGAATAGTAACCATGAATAGTGACCGGAGGAACAGCAAAACATTTTTGCCAGAGTTAAAGTAAATACATAATTTAGACCTGTCTTAACACAAACCAAACGTTTAGCCTATCATGAGGCTAATTTTCATTGATAAAAATATATTACAATACAAAAATAAAAATAAAAAGAGTACTTACAAAATGATGTCTGCAAGCACCAGTACAAACTTCAAACTTAATTACAAACTAAAAATTTAAAAACTGAAGGGAGAGTGTTTCGGCTTAGGTGTGTATACAATGGATGGGTATCCAGGTTCTGCCTTCTTCCTTCTTATTTATAGAGGGAATTTGATTCCCTAGGAGCTGATTTCTCTTACCATCTTGGAATTTGATTCCTTTTGTGTCGCTATCTCAGGTCTCTTTAAATTTCGCCCGTTGCTTTTGTGATGTTGCTTTCAGCTTTTGTTTGTTGTGGAATAATTTCCACCCCACTTATCAATGTCTCCATTATCTGTATCCACACATTAGTGCCCTGACTCATCATCTTTGTCATTATTGGGTAGATTTTTCTGCTACCACTATTGCTGTAGAAGATTCTTCCTTATCTTTACTCTTCTGTTTAAGAGTTCCTTTAAGTATTTCAAAAACGTCTTCTATTGAGACTTCTTCCTGATTTGGATCTTGAGCATCTTGATACTCTGGTGGCGATACCATTGATGTATCTGATTTCACAGATTGAGTTTCTCCATCAAAACCTTGTAGAAGATCCTTCTTCATTTCTTCTATATATGCTTCTATTAGCATCTCTCTATTGCTGTCTTTGGACTGCATTAGAACTTTTACGATTTGATCTAAGGTCGACTCCTCCTTTGGTGTCGATAATCTTTTATTTTCTTGATATAATCTTATTCTTTTATCTATAAGATTTAGAGTATCACTGCAATATAATTGCTTGGTTTCTGGGTCTACTTTATTCATTTTATCCCAGAACTTCGTATAAGAAGATCTTTTGATACATGGTATTTCATGTTCGGTATAACCGATAACAGGTACCCATTTCCAAATCCATGGTATGGAAAATTCCATAAAGAAATATAAATCATATCGATCTGAAGGAATATCCTTCTTTGGATTAACATTTATCCAAGCAGAATATAATTCTGTAAAATTTTGAGGGAGTATTACTCCGGTGGTTCCAAAATATTTCCACCATTTAAGAAACCAATTTGGTATCTCTTGCTCATAAGCTTCGCTACTGATTTTTATGAACCAGGAGTGCTTCTTTTTATCATTTTCATATAAAAGCACTTTATTAAATGCTTCAACATAATCCCAATAATTAAATTTTATGGGATTTCTGTTATTAGGGTAATAAAATTCCCTTTCTCGTAATGGAGCAATTCCCCATTCCTCGGAAGATATAATCTTCTTAATATAAATTTTACTGAAGTTATAAACTTCTTTTTGAATTCCTGAGAAATGTGATATTTCACATGACTCTGTATCCAAAAGAATACTTTCATAAAAGTATCTTGTTTTATAAGTCCCCAAAGCATATGATGCTTTGTCAAGATACTGGACATCAAAGTCCATGGGTTATTTTCCCATTTCATATCTCTTGTTTCAATCAAGTATAACTTCTTGATTTACATTTTCAGATAATCGATTTATTATCTTGGACTCTTGTTACGCTATTATTTTAGCAAGAGAGGAATTTTTCCTTATTCTTTTGTACTCAAGAAATTCTTGGTACTCTTTTGAGCTTCGACTTCATGTTTTGTGATGGCAAATTCATAGCTATAAGCTTTCCTCTGCCCTTGAGAGAGGATTCTTTGGATCCTTCCTCGACCTCCTCTTGCCTCTATAAGAGGAAGAGCCTCTTCCTTGCAAGTACATTCCTGCAACAATCATGAAATATATTCTCGTGTCAGAAAATCTGGAAGACTATTGTCTTCTCCTTTTTTATAGACAATTTCAAAATCAAAAGGAGCTAAATGAGCTTGCCATCTTGCAAACATTTGTTTAGAAACATCATGTTTAAAATCTTTGTTAAACATGAACTTTGCAGAATTACAATCTGTCTTTATAATAAATTTTGATTATATAAATCATCTTGAAATTTTAAGACACATTTGACAATTGAAAGTATCTCTTTAGCAATTGTAGCATAATTTTTCTGACTGTTATTCCATTTGCCAGAATAGAAACGAACAAGATATTCTTGTTTATTATGAGGATCAATCTGTTTAAGAATTCCTCCATAACCTATATCAGAAGCATCTGTTTCAACAGATTTATCCCATGAGGGATTACTCGACATGAGACAAGGCAAGGTTTTCACCTTTCCTTTTAATTTCCTAACGACTGAGTATGATGATCGGACGAGGCTTTGGATCTTTAAGTCTATCATATAAGATAGCGATATCTTGAGCTATGTCTTGATAATAGGAAGAGATATAATTCAAACTTCCTAAAACCTCAGAATCGGGTTTTATTAGTTATTTCATCGGAAATTTGTCAAAAAATCAATGCTTCTATTTATTGGGATAATATTACCTTTTCAATATAATGACCCAAAAATCTAATTTTTGTCTGAAACAAAGACATCTTTGGTTTTGATATAACTAAACCACTCTGTATGACTATTTTCTTTAATATATCCAAATGTTTAAAATGGGATTCAATATCCTTTGAGAAAACTAGGATATCATCAATATAGACTAATATAAAATCACTATAAGGGTGAAGATATCATTCATAATTTTCGAAATTCGGAAGGAGCATTTTCAAACCAAATGGCATTACATTCCATTCGTAATGTCCTATTGGAACATTAAAGGTCATCTTATATCTATCCTTTTGTTCAATTTGAACTTGCCAATAACGATTTTAAATCAAATTTTGAAAATAATATTGAATCATAAAGTCTTTCTAAAGATCTTTTTATTGAATAGGATGCCTAATCCATTTTAAAACCTTATTAAGGGTTTATAATTTATAACTAATCTAGGAACTCCTCTTTCACATTCACTATGTTTATTAACATAAAGGCTATACAAGACCAAGGAGATTGAGAAAGGCTTATCGGACCCTTTGCAATAAAGAATCAATTTCCTTTTACGAGTTCTAAATACTCGAATTCATTTGACAAGGTCTTGCCTTTGTGAATTCTTTTTCATCAAAATCTTCTTCATAAGGAAGTGACCACATGCTTCTTTCTATTCGAAAGCATTAGGATGGTCATTCTGATTTCTAGAAAGTTGATTTTCAATCAATCTAATCTTCCCTTGTAATTTGGGATTTTGAAGTTTTTCTTCAATAGTCAAAGAGTTTATTTCTTGTTTTAAGAAATTCATCTGGTTTTTCTTTAAAGTCAGATTATCATACATTTCATTCTATGAAATGGTTTTGTAATAAAATTTAAATGAATTTTCCCACCTTGAAAAGTTCCAGTAATACCAGAATTATCCACATGGGTAAAAGGATAAATCTTTGAGATAAAAGGAGTACCAAGTATTACTTGGTTGGAAATATCCTTTGTTAGGAAAAAACTGGTTTGAATACAGTTTTTATCAATACAGATATAAGCTTTAGGAAGCTTATACTTTAATTTTTCTCCTCCAGCATGAGAAAGAGTATGTGTAGTTTTATGAAAATACTTTGTAGGAATTAATCCTTCCTGTATAACATTTAAATCGCTCACTTTATCGATAAGGCGGTCAAATCTTTTGAAAAGTAATTATCAATTAATAAGGTAATTTTAACATACCATTTTGAGATATAACCATCTCTAAAGTTGATAAAAATTATCATCTACTTGTGAATCAAAACATTGAGTCTTTTTACTTTGACGATTCACTAGTAGTAGTAGGTAGTGATTAGTCTCTTTTTTATAATTTTCAAGTTTAAAAACTCGATAGTCTATTAACTTATTTTCTTTTTTTAAAAACCGAATCTCTTTTTTGAGATTTTCAACTTCCATCTCTAAATCATGAGTAGAAGTTGGAGATTATTTATCCTTCTCTGTTTTAGAAGTTTATAAACTTGACATTGAGTAAGGCTCATCATTTTAAAATCTTACGGAAGAACCATTGGTTCGAACGCAGTAGAAGTACTTGGAATATTATCCATCGATCTATTAATTTAGATCGTAACTCATGATCTTTGATATGTTTGAAACTTCGATAATATTATTACCGTCGAAACATTTAAATCGGTTCCTTGGGCTGAGAGAATGTAAAATTCTTTATTAAAGATTCTTTATCATCTGTGTTTTCTTGTTTCTTGATACAAGGTTGTCCAAAATACAAGGTTCACACTCGACTCTGAATCGGATATTACGATTCTTGATCAAGAACTTTTAAGTTCTCTTCTTCAGTACTATTAGTACTATTAGAAGCATCTGAATCATCAGAAGAGTTATTACTCTTTTCTTCATCAGAATTTAGAAGAATCTTTGAAAGAGTTTCTTTCAAATCATTATCAGGACCTTTTAATCTGTTTAATTTTCTCTTGGTCCAACATTGTGTTGCAAAATGACCAAGTTTTCCACAAGCTCGGCAAACTATTAGTTTCTTTCGAATCCGTTTTCTTTCTTCTCTATCTTCTCTTCTTTGTTTACGGATTTCTAATTTTCTAGGAGAGTAATGTCTCTTCTTTTTTGGTTTATAAGCCGACTTCTTTTCCGACTTATGAGGTTTAGAAGTGGATGGAACATCGATCACAGAACTGTCCCAACTGGGCCTTTTCTTTCAAGTTCTGTTTTTTAATTTGTTGATTTAATTTAATCTCATTACATAAGGCTAAACCTTCTTGAATACAAGTTCCAATTAACTTGCCATAAGTATAATTTTCATAAGGGATAGAAACTTTATCTTTTCTAAGATTTTTCCTAACCCTTTCTGCAAATAATGCAGGAAGTCCATCAATGAACTTTGATTTCCAATGAGAGCTATTACACTCAGGTAATTCCATTACCCTATTTAAAAAGGTATCTTTATACCAACGAAAATCAGTTAAAGTTTTACATCTTAAGTTTTGTAAAACAGTTGAATATTTTATTTATCGAATATCTTAGGTGAAATATTCAATAATAGTAACAACAAGAGTATATCTTGCATTTTCTATAGTACTACCATCCTCTTGTTTCTGATATCAAAAATATGATTTTTCCCTTACGGTGAAGATAATTATCCTGACCTTTTAATTGTCACGTAAAACCGTATGATCATTTTTTGCAACATTTTTATCAGTGTTGCCATTTGTTTTACAAATAGTGGAATACATAAGCATTCTATGAATCATATTATAAATACTTTATCGGCATAAGCATCTAGGTTCCATTCATAAATGTTTTACCATTATAAGCTGTTATTAGGTATGTACTCTTTCTCTTCATGCAAGGTATCTATAGGAAGGTCTCCTATAATAATACATCGTTAGGTTGGTCTATCATTATTTTCCCAACTTATTAATTTCATCTTTGATCACTTCTTTGTAATCGATTTTCTTTTACAACATCATGAAGAGTTGTAAGTTTCATATCTTTAAATTTTTGATTAAGAACTTTTCAAGTTCTTTCATAGACTTTAATTTAAAATACGAAATTTAGGAGGTGGTTGAATATTAGAATGATGATTCTGTTCCTTCTCCTTTTCTTTTAAAGAAGCATTTGAATTTAAAGAAAGATTAGGGTTAATAGTTTTAAAACTAAATCCACCCTTTCACTCGGAGAAGTTAAATGTTCTCAGAACATTAATAATGATTAGTATAATTACATTGTTCAATCATCTTGTTAATTTGTTTACGAGTTCTTGGTAGAGTTTCATCTTCGATAATTTTGCAAAAGGAAAACTATGATTTCCTTTTCAATTTGAAAAGTATTTGTGGAGGATAGACTTGTTGTAAATTCCTCCTGCCGAAGTTTATAATTCCTTTCTAATCTTGAAATATATTGTTCCACATATTTAGAAACAAACCATGGAACAAAAGGAATTGGAGTATTGTGTTTTCACAATCTTTATAAAATTCATTTTGAATAGAAGTTTTCTCTGTTGAAGAAGTTTGTAAAAACCAATTTTAAAAGGTTCCCATCTGGGTAAATTGAATTAGTTTTAATCTTTTGCCTGGCAGGAGGCAGGCTAAAATCAATTTGACTTGAATTCATTAATACGAAATTCCATTTATACGATTATATCTGCTTGATTTGGTATGTGTAACTCCTTTGACAATATTATCAAAATCTTTATTTATTGAAGTTCATCAATATGATCTTGGAATTGTTTCAAAAGATTTTTGTATTACGCTTTTAGCGAGGTTGACATCCTTGATGGAGTATCAACTACATAATCAATAGGTGATATAAAAGATCTTAAAGAAGAAGACTTAGTAAGTCTTGAAGAAGATCCTATAAAATCATTGTTATTTTCAAAGCATTTTACCAAACCTTGAGTTTGGATAACATCTATTAAATTATTTTGAATAACGAGTTGTGAGAATTACTGTTTAATTGTCAATTTTAGGAAAATCTATTTCTTCCCATTTAATAGATCTACGGTAGTAATTTTAGATTTGCTAAAATTAGTCTCAATTAAAATAGTTTCATTTAAAGGTTTATCAACCCTTGACAATGAGGATTTAGAGTAAACAAGGTTTATAATAAATCCTATATGAATCTGATTGTTTACATGCGGAAATATAATTATAACCATTAGTTTTAACATTTAATGTTAAAGAATCTAAAATATTAATATCAGATAAAGACAATTGTAAATTGGATAAACATCAAAATAAAGCTGGACCATGGGCTAAACTAGTTGTATAATTCCGATTAAAGTTTTTCGATCTAAGTTTCTACCATCTCTAAGGCGACTATAAAGCTCTCGGTAGTCCTTCTAAGGTTAAAGGTTTAAAAGCAATTTGCACTAAACGATATATAAAAATTTGTAAAGGTTTTTATAAGCGGCAATATCTTTCTCCTTTGGTAGTTTTATTACTAACTCATCATTATCAAGTGAGATAGATTCTTGATGATTTAACTACATTTTAAACGATTTTCAAAAGTACCTAACTGGTAAATAACCTTAGGCTCGATTCTTGGAATCGTCCATTTATTTAATAAATCTAAATTCTGGGGAATATCAAATTCCTCACTTCTACTGTTTTTAACAGTATCTTTCCTTCTTAATTTGTAGCCAATATGAATAACTCAAAGAAGCTTTGTGACCCGACCAGACCAGCCAAGTGGTATCGAGGCGGTTTACTGATGAGGCATGATTTAAGATTGAGTCTTAACAGGCTTTTTATGATCATGATAAACATGATAAGAAGGAAGATCTTTGTTAAAAGCGATTAGAAGTGAAATTTGATATTAATGAAAGAATTTCAAATAAATAAAAACTGAAATTGAGTGAAAATTAAAACTGATAAATGAAATTAGATTGATGATTGATTGAAAAAGAAATTACAGAAAAGCTGAACATTAAATAGAAAGAAGATGTGGATGTTCCTTATGAGGAAGATTTTGATGAAAAAGAATTCCGACAAAGGCAAGACCTTGTCA
The DNA here is from genome assembly GCA_026545765.1 of Plantago major. Taxonomy (NCBI): domain Eukaryota; kingdom Viridiplantae; phylum Streptophyta; class Magnoliopsida; order Lamiales; family Plantaginaceae; genus Plantago; species Plantago major. The sequence continues at coordinate 20,662,322 of CM048843.1, forward strand.
AATGAATTCAGATTTAGAAGAAAAAAAAGAAATTGATTCTTTATTATAAAAGGGTCCGATAAGCCCTTCAATCTCCTTTGTAAACTTTTATGTTAATAAACATAGTGAACAGGAAAGAGGAGTTCCTAGATTAGTTATAAATTATAAACCCCTTAATAAGGTTTTAAAATGGATTAGGCATCCTATTCCGAATAAAAAAAATATATATATATATATATATATATATATTTTGGACGATTTACATCAACCTATATTTTTAGATGTTGTGTGAGCGATTAGGTCCCTAATATTTCACATATTAACTTTGGACCGCAGTAAAATTTTATTTACGACAGAGGACAAAAGTTACAAAGGTGATGATGTCACAGGATTTTTAGATGTTGTGTGAGCGATTAGGTCCCTAATATTTCACATATTAACTTTGGACCGCAGTAAAATTTTATTTACGACAGAGGACAAAAGTTACAAAGGTGATGATGTCACAGGACAGAGTGGAAAATACATTTTCTTTTAAATTTCATCTTTCATTTTTAATACAATTTACGCATGTAACTTTAAAATTATACTCCCTCCGGTATTTTTACAAGGTTTTACATTTGATTTTGTGTAAATTTTAAGTAAATTGAATAAAATAGTAAGTAGATAGTAAAAAGTAGTATACAAAAAAGTAAAAGAGAAAATAGATAAATTGTGAAAGAGAGTGATTAAAAAAATTAATAAGTTGAGATAGTGTGTAACGACCACTAATCGAGCGAGCATCGACCCTTTGGGCTAGTACGGTTACTCATGGGCAACTCTCCAGGTGATATGTTGGCCTCATTGTACCAACACAAGTCCTTTTCCACGTATTTTGTCCTCACTCGTGCGCGAACCGGTAAACTTCCCAATTGGTCACCATCATAAGATTGCTCCAGAGTAAGCACGCTTAACATTGGAGTTCTTATGGATGGGTTCCCGAAAAAGAAATGTACACCATGTTGGTATGAGTATCGTTTTCAATCACTTTGAACTCTCTGAAACATAACATGAAACTTCGGGATGTTATATTCACCCCTTTAGAATTATGTGATGTCCCCGCCGCACCTTGGTCCGGACCAACCGTCCACCCCTTGTGGGTGTTGGGTCGGCATAGCTCTGATACCATTTGTAATGACCCCATCGTTACTCGATCGAGCCCCGACACTTTGGGTCGGCACGGTTACTCATGGGCAGCTCTCAGGGTGATATGATGGCCCAACTGTACCAACACAAATCATTTTCCACTTACTTTGTCCTCACTTGTGTGCGAACATGCATACTTTCAAGTTCGTTACCCATCTCAAGATTGCTTCAGAGTGAACATGCTTACCTCTGCAGTTATTATGGATGGATTCCTGGAAAGAAAGGTGTACCTTATTTGTATGATTAGCGTTCTCAATCCCTTTAAGCTTTCTGAAACTTAACTTGAAACTTTGGGGCATTATACATACTGAGTTTTTGAAAAGCAAACGTTAAACTTTAAAAAAATAAATCCAAAATGGCAAATATTCAACCTTTAAAAGAACGAAGGGAGTAATAAAGAAGCCCCAAAGTGTTTTTATATTTTCATCCATCTTCTTCTTCAATTCAAAAGAATATTTTTTTTTTAAATTAAAAGTGGAGCTTCCATGGAAGCTGGAGCTTGGAAGCTCTAATTTCGGTGCAATGCTTTTCTTCTTTATAGGTTCTTCATAGTCCAAAAGTGAGAACTCATGTGAAATTAATTAACCAATCAATTCAGACATTGTCATATTGTTGATGTCCTTCGCCTCCATTATGGTAGTAGTCTTTGGACTCCATGCTTTGGGCAGCGAACGTAAAATCTTTTTCACCAAGTCGCTTTGTGAGTACGTCTTTCCCAAAGCAATGGAAAGATTCACTATCTCCATAAACCTGTTATACATAAAAGAAATAGTCTCATTATGTCTCGTAATAAACATTTCAAACTTACGTGTGAGAATGTTAATGCACTCTTCTTTGACTTGATTTGTTCCTTCATGAGTCACTTGCAACATGTCCCACATGTCTTTTGCTGACTTGCATGCACACGCGATTGTATTCTTCTCGTGTGAGTGCACAAGTAATTAATGTTTTTGCTCTAACATTCATGGAGAGGTGTCTTTTGTCCTCGGTCGTGTACTCCTTCGTTTCTTTAGTTTTCTTGACATTATTGACCATTTTGGTGGGCATAATTGGCCCTTCAGTAACAATGTTCCACAGCTCCCAATCATCTATTTTTCCATAAAGTGTACTCAGTTCCATTGAAGAGTGGAGGCTTATTGTGTGCAAGACCTTCTGCAAAAACGTCATTACTAAACAAAGCCATTAGTGATTGTTTAGCACTCAAATTGTTATACTTTTAATGAGTGAACCTGGGTCTAGATGCCAATTGTAATATAAAATTTCCCTCAAAAAGGTTTTATGACTTTGTCTGAAATGATGAATGAAAGATAGGCAGAAAGATGCAAAGTTTCGTGCAAAGTTTCCTGGCGAAAACAGCAACTTAAGAGAATAAAGATATACGTTTTTCGGAAACCTTAAAGTGCAGTAAAGAAGCAGCAATGATGCAATACTGTAAAGAAAGAAAATCAGAGCTATACTGGTTCGACCACAAAAGTGACTACGTCCACTCCCCAAGTGTTTACTCTTGGGACTTCCACTAAGATCCTTTATAGAACACTTACAACCAGCAAGCACTCAAAGATAACAACCCTTGTCCTTCCCTCTTGCTCCCGTCTAGGGGTGTTAGGGAATCAAGCCACTCGCGAGCTACTCGCGAAAAAGCCCGGTTAACGCTCAGATCGAGATCGGTCAACGCGAGCAAGCTCGTCTCATTGTCGAGCTTGAATCGATATCCCTAGCAAAATGATCGAAGCTCGCGAGCTGCTCGTGAACAATAATTAATTTAATATATATTTAAATTTATTTATTTACATATACATAAATAAAAAGTAAAAACCGTAATACCTAACTTAAGATATTTAAAAATCAGAATTGTGTAAAATTTTGGAACAAATGAGTTCATTTTCGAGCTCTAAAGAGTCAAGCGCTTACGAGCAAAAGCAAGTCGAGCTTATCAAGCTGCTCGTGAGCAACTCGATATTTTAACGAGCCGATCACGAGCACGATTATGAAAAGCTCGACGATCACGAGCCGATCACGAGCAGACCTGAAATTCTGACGATCACTGATCCATTAAGCCAAAGCTCGGCTCGGCTCGTTAACAGCCCTACTCCCGTCTAAGCTATACCCACCTAGACTAAGTGACTCGTGCTAAGGATTATAACCCACCCATTTATAACACGCTAACAAGATCTTAGAAACTCACAATACACTGATTGAATGATTGATAAACTCGTAGAACCCTCTCTCTTTTCTATACAATAAACTCAATGAGAATCAATGGAGAGCTTTGAAAGAAAGAATACAACTCTTTTTCTTACACTTGATATAACTCTTGTTGTATGCGTTGTTGTTTGTGTTTCTTTTCTCCAGCCTTGAACTCTTTTATAAGCCTCTGAAAATTTGATCGTTGGAAGCCAATAGCTGTGAAAGAGCTGAGCGTTAATTTTGTTCAGAGTTGTTGGAAGACTAACGCTTTTAGTCTGACAGAGTTTGTGTATCTAGTTAAGATTTTCTAGGAGAAAATATCTCTTCTCAACTAATTAATCTCCACAATATTGACTCCTTTAATTGTTGAATAAGAGTTTTACACAAAGTTTTGGAAGAGACGTGTATTAGTGAGAGACCTGAGAGACGGATTAATGTTCTTAAGTATATATATAATGTTTGAAACAATATTAGTAATGTTTTATGAATTAACAATTTATACATTTTGTATGTATGTGTATATCATCGATGTTCTTAGTAAAACCCTTAATGTTTTTTGTTATTACTGTAATGTTTGTCCGTCTCTTTTAATCTCTCCATAATACCGTCTCTCATGAGACTTCCTCAGAGTTTTATTACTCTTGAAATAATCCAGAAAAAACAAACCATAGCAAACAAAACCTCAAGAATAGACAATTATTAAAAAGGCCTAACAATAGTAAATATAATTATACATTTTTAATTCAAAACATGTACTGCTCTATTTCAGAGAAGCATACTTAGTCCATAATTCAATTTGTTTGTTATCATCTCATGAATACATTTGGGTCTAACAAGTATAGATGACATGCGGTCCAAATGTTGCTGACAATTTTTAGAACAACTAAAAGTGACAAGGAAATACAAATTTAAAAAAAAAAAAAAAAAAAAAAAAAACAAAAATGTCAAAAAGGGAAGAAACTCATTTGGACTTTGAACATTCGTTCAGACTTCAAAATCTGGGTATGAGGTGAAGCCGTGAAGGTAAACGACCTGGCCCATAGTTAGCAGCAGTTTTAACTTCCTCAAGAACAGAGGGAAGGACTGGGCCGAGTGAGTGATTATCAAGTTTCCATTTTACCATTTGGGCCGTGAACTTGCATATAGTCATATAGAACTTCGGGACAATAGCATGTCGGTAACCTTATTTCGAATTAATTATGCAAAAAAAGACCTCTAATCTTTATGGAAAAATTATAGCCAAAGACCAATTTTACCACGAAATATTACAAGAAAAAGGTCGAACGTGCGTTAATACAATGTTGTAACTCAGAGGGTGCTAAGTTAATATAATGTTGTAACTCAGCGAGTCATGAGTTAATATAGTGTTGCAACTCAGTTGACCGTTTTTTGAAATAAAAATTCCACATGGGTACGGCTTGTTGGCCTCCCAATCTTTATTGTATTTCGTCACACTAAATATACAGTTGATAATGTATTTCTTCACATTAGATATACATTTTTCGACATTTTAATATACAATTTTTATCTTTCTTTTTTTTTTTTTTTTTTTTTTTGAAGTTGCTTTATGCTTTATTGATTTCGAATTTTGGGTAAAAATGGTGATTTGCACCAACTTTGTCATTTTATATAGCATAGCATGTATGCATATCTTAGTGGGAAAATTTCTTACTCATTATGTACCAAAAAAAAAAAAAAAAACTGACATCAAGTATCACAAGTTTTTATTATTATTTGTTACAAAATAAACAAAACAAAAAAAGTGCCCATACTAAGTTAGTAGAGAGTTTAATCTGAGGGAATCTTGTGACTCATTTCATCCATACCGAATTAAATTCTAACCAACATCTCATATAATAGTGTGATGATATAGATATAAATATACAATCTTATATATCATAATGCTAAAGATAATATCATTTATACTTCCCCGTCATAAAGAAGAAGTTGGCCCATTTAAATTTTCATACGCAAATAAGGAGAATGTTAATATAACATTGTGGTTCACTTCTAACTTTATTGTATTGTAGTTGGGGGTTAATTTCCAATTTTGTTAGTATATTATGAGTGAATTGGAATGTTATGAGGGAATCTAACTATCTAAGTATGAACTTTCCCCATGAGAAATTGAATGGAACAATTCTAAGGTACCTCCGAATGATTGAATTTGACATTTTATTTTAGACGGTGGAATTAAATATATTTATCAAAAAACTAGATGAACTCTAAGAGTAGAATGTGTACAAATTCTCCATATCTTAAATTTTTTAGCATATGCCTATGTAATAATTATCTCTTGATATAAATATATTTGTTGTGTCTTGATATATATGTCTCATATCCAAATTCATATAGAAGAGAACCCAAATGTGTATACAAATGTCTAAGTTCACAAAGCAAGATCCACATGTATTTTCAATAAAGAAGTGACATATATAGTACATGGGCATGGCCCAAGTCCATCAACGTTCTTCTCACCTCGGTCTCATTATTGAAACATCTTCACCAGATTCGAGTCTTAAAGAACTTAGGTTTTGTACTTTGTATTAGTATGTACAATATTTGTGGATATGGTGTGATGATATGCGATTGTTTGCAATGTTGCAATGAATATTTCATATGCTCGTTTAAATTTCTGTGTGGTTATTAATATACTTTTGTGGTTAAAAAAAGAATCTATCAACATTAGAACACCAAATATTACATTAAAGCTAAAGGTATACAACATTTCATCTTCCTCATCAACGATTCATTTACATAATCTACGTGGATATCTAATCTCAACATGACCCGCATGCCCAAATACTCACCGATAAAATCAAACCTGTTACAGGTACCACTCAAATGATACAATCACCGCTAACTTAGACGAATAAGTCAGACCAATTCGAGGAAGGTCATTTTAGCATCATCAGCCACCACGAATTTGATATTCCGGTCTGCGATTGGGAGCAAAACTCATCAAGCCACCAATAATTTGATACTCCGGTCGGCGATTGAGATTAAAACGATAAGAGTGGTGGAAATTGGATAATATCCATGAATGAGAGTCTTGCCGTGTATGACAATCAATAAAACTCCCGAAATAACACGACAGAAGAAACACGTTTGATTGTACATATAATAATTGCATCTTATACTATAACAGAACAGAACAGAATAGTCATGCTGTGTTCATTTGTGTTTTTGTTCATACTTCATATATCATTTCGTATCATATTTGGTAGTATTTGTAATTCTAGCTGGCTGACTGGTTTAAATTATTATTTCAAGAATATTAATTGACGCATGGATCCTACATTGCGCAACCATAACGACTTTCACTTCCTACTTTCAGGTCAACAATAAAAATTGTAAATGGTTGGTAAAATTGAAAATTTGGTACTTTATTGAATGGATAAATAATAAATATTACTATTGAATAAAAAGTATAGTGGAGTTGTATTGTCCTACACCAGTTGTTCAGTTTTGACTTTTTCGCCATCAACAAAATTAAAGTTTAACCACGAATTAATCTGAAACGGTAATGGTAAAGTATATAATGAAAATTTGATTGATTAACAATTTACGTAGACTAGACTAACATATTGACTTAATTTGTTAAGAATTGTGTATCTTTTAGAATATGCGTGGCAGAGTAAGCTTTGACTTAATTTCTTGACAATATTGACAAAGAGTATGAAATGTCTAAGATTTTGCGTTCCCGTGAAGGAAGAAGCCTCGATCATTAAATAGTCCAAATTAAGTGAAGATGACCCTGCCTGCTTGTTTTGTTTCTACTGTTATTTTTCAACGCGATCCACATGGCTTTCATATCATCATATGCAATCTGGATATATTGCCTTGGAGCAATTATACGACTATAATTTACTACTACCTACATATGTTGCTCGGTAGTGTTTCACTAAGAACTAAAATGCCTAAAATCAAGTTAAAAACACTTAGAGATGATTGGTATAGAACTAAAGTTCTTAAAACCGGGTTAAAAACACTTAAATTTTTACATAACTCAAGATTTTAATTTTATACCAATATTTTTAAAAAATCATAACCAAGTGTTTACATTAGCTTTACCAAACACTTTCTAATTTGATTTGGTAGTAGTAGTTATTTTCCTTTTTCACTTGGCCAGAATTTTCAATTTCAATATAGTTATAGTGGGTTTCATCAAATTCACTTCATTTAAGTTAGTGTGATATGTGATCATCAATATTCTTTACATGGGTGTGTATTGCTCTTGATATTGTAGTCTACTAAGAAATATAGAATGGCTTGCGATGTCTATCCGTGCCGAATTTGTGATCTACATTTCTGAGTTTGAGCTGCAGGTTATTGTATTAGGTGTACCTTATTCAATTTGTGTGGTTTAATTGTATATTATTAATTGTATGAGCTGGAGAATTTATCACAAACACAAAAGAATAGCGATTAAGGATTATTAACATCTTTCAAATAAAGCATTTCTGAACAAACAAGTCTCCACATTTAGTTTAGTACTCTAAACGGGTGGTGGTTGTTATATGATTAAGTATTCGTCGACGAAATTAGGAACAATAAATATGAACTTCCTTTCAAATTATTTAATATCTATTGGCAGTAATTATTTGCCGAACATTCTATTTTAATATATAGTTTGATTTATGTTTCTTTTGTGATATATATTTGGAGTCCAACGTAGCAGGCCAATTAAGGGTAGCAGCAAAACAAGGAATGCGTCATGACTTCAAATAACATCCACTAGCTCTTACAGTAATTCGTACTCCATGTCTTAATCCAGAATTTTGTTCTCACCTACTCGATCTTTTGAAGGACATTCATTCTGAATTAATGGGGATATTAAAAGATTAATTATTGGTGCTAATAGTCAGCAGCATTAATCCTTATGATTGACAAATGCAATAATGTACGTGACCCCATATATATATATATATATATATATATATATATATATATATATATATATATATATATATATATATATATATATACACACACACACACACAAAGCTTGAGAAAGCTTTTACTATTTTATCTAAACTTTTGTAATTTACCATTAAACAGTTCAATTTAGCATTTTTTCGCGGATCCGGGTTATGACCCATTTTGTTTCCGTTTATTTCATTCTTTCTTTACGGTTTTTTTTCTCTTTCTCTCTCTAACATTACTCTTTTCCGTTTTCTCTCATGTTTCCGAGATTTTCTCCTTGGTTTTCATCCCTTTCGAACTTGGATAGCTTATTTTCCGGTCATTTTCCTTCACAATCATCAATGTAAGTGTAGGTTTTATCGTTTTCCGTTTGTTTTTCTCTGTGTTTTTACTTTTTGGCTCGGTTTTGTGAGTGTGGTTTGGTTTTCGAGTGATCGGACATTTTTGTCTTCGTTTTGCAGATCTGAGTTAGAATGTCAGATGAAAAACAGGAAAAATTTCTCTCTAAAGTACCTGTGCAGGAAGAATTGCTCTCTGAAGTACCTGTGTTTCCGAATTTTAAGCGCAAGGGTTCTGAAGGTATTTTTTGCCTTCGTTCTTTTTATTTTTCTTTTTTGCTTGGGTACATGCATGTTTTTATTGAGATCTTAGGCTTTTTTTTTTTTTGTTTTTTGAATTTGCAAGTTGTTAGTTTTCGCAGGTTTTTGTGTTTTGTTGATGTATTGTTTTGAATGAGATCATAGTGTTTTTTCTTGAGAACATAACTATTTTGAATAAGATTAGACCATAATTTACTTGACTGAGAATATAGTGTTTTTTGTTGAGAACATAGTGATATATGTTGGAACATAGTGGTTTTTGTTGAGAAGATAGGAATTTATATTTAAAACATAGTTTTTGTTTATGTTTGAGAACATAGTATTCTTATAGTTTGTTTTCTTTTTTTTTTTCAGTAGTGACTGATGATAAAAAGAATGTTAAGAAGACCAGGGGTAATAAAAAGAAAATTTTCAAGGTTGATGATGAGCGGCTTAAGGTGCAGCCTGGGAAGAGGGTGAAGTCACAGCTTGTTGAGGTGGTTGCTGAGGAGGGTGATGTATTAAAAGTTATGCATACTAAATGCAATCCAAAGAAGTTTAGGGATTTGTTTGAGAAACTGAATGATAAGCAAAAGAATTGTATTGTTGAAATTGGATTTGGGGGACTGTTTCAGGTTTTGTTGACTAAGATACCTCATGGCATTGTCCCTTGGTTGGTTGAGAGGTTTAACCCTATTTCATATGTTCAAAAAATACAGTCATTTGAGTAATAGATTACATGTGATGATGTTCATGACATTTTCATGCTTCCGCGGAATCCTGGCAATGAAGTTCCTATCAAGTTTAAGTATAAAGGGAAGAACATTGTCCCTTCTGATAGTGTTTCTAAAGAGAATGATTTCAGGGCTGGATGGGTAGAATCTGTCAAGGGTTGGGCTAAGGTGACTGCTAGTGGGGAAGTGAGTTTGTCATGTGTTAAGAAGCCACTTATTAGTTTGGCAGATGGTGGAGATGAGTTTAAGCAGCTCTTTGTTATCTATGCATGTGGGTGTTTTCTTGCTCCTACTTCAACAGGATATGTTGACCCAAAATTGTTGCTATTTGTACAAGATGTAGGGCTCATTAGGACATTTGATTGGTGTTCATATGTCATTGATAAGTTGGCTTATGCTATCAGAAACTTTAGAGAGACTGATTTTTTTTCTGTCAGTGGCTGTGTTGTTGTCTTGTTGTTCAGCTATCTACATAGGTTTAACTATTTAGGACGTAATGCGCCTTCATCCCTTCCGCTTTGCTCCCATTGGATTGATAAAATTATTGAGGATAGGATTGGTGGTGAGAAAACAGTTGGTTATGGATTAACGCCCATGAGTTCTATCTATCCTATCACTAAAGCAAAGCAGTCAAGGCTTTTGTTTCATAGTGGCCCACAATTTGCTGAAGGGTTTGTCAAGTATCCCATTGGTGAAGGCTTGCCGAGGAATTCATTGAGATCATGTGCAGAAAATGTAAGTAATGTTCTTTTTTAGATCATAGTTTTTTTCATTGAGATCATACTACTTTATATTGATATCATAGTTTTTTGTATTGAGAACATATGACTTTTTGTTGATAACATAGGTTATTTTATTGATATCATAGTTTTTTTAACTTAGTACTTTTGTTTTTTTTTCTTTTTCAAGAGTGCTGATGAGTCATGGAGGATTTTCAAGAGAGATTCAGAGGTCATTATGCGTGCACATTTGGAAAGGTTTTAAACCTTGGTGTTGGGATTGCACCATCTGTTGCTAGTTCACAACCTTCCCAGTCACCTTCACAGAAATGGTGGTCTAATCCATTGCTTCATCAAGCTGTTGATCGTATTTGTGCTGGTTTGATGTTGAAGGTGATGGATGGACCTAGTTTTTCTCTTGGTTTCAGTCAAGAAGTTATGTCTCAACCTGAGTCTCAGTCCGAAGGTGATAATCTTTATGAGACACAGACTGGCATGATTTATGTAGATCTTGCTTCAACTCAAGATGATTTTCAGGCTATGCCTTCTACTGTTAATATTTCTCCACCTCAGCATGAATTTAAGCCTGGTCCAACTACTGTTAATCTTTCTCCACCTGAGCCTCCATTAAAGAATATCGATCCACCTCAGTCTCCATTGAAGAATAACTTGTGTACGTCCTCCAATTTGTTTGGCTCTCTATTGATTAAGCTGCCTCCGACATCAAAATCATCATGATCAGTCACCGTTGTCATTGCCAAACTGTCATTGTTTGAGTTGTCTACAACAACCATTGCTGCAATTAAGATCGCAGAAGTAATATGTTATATCATAGTAATTATAATTGAGATCATAACTTAATTCTGATATCATAGTAGTTATAATTGATATCATAGAAAACATATCAGTTAATATATCATAGTAGTTATATTTGATATCATAGTGCTCATATTTGAGATCATAGAAAACATATCAATTAATACATCATAGTAGTAATTTTTGATATCATAGTACTCATATTTGATATCATAGCAGTAATTGTTGATATCATAGTACTTATGTTTGAGATTATAATTTAAAACTGACATTAATACATCAACTAACAATGTATATAGTTACTAACATTGTCAGTTAAAAAACTGACAATTTCTTTTTGGGAACTGAAGATTCAATAACTGCATTCATTTTAATACATCAACTAACCGTAATTACTTCAATTTTAACTACTCAAATGAATGTTTGGATAAGTTCAACCCCTCAACTAACCGTATTTACTTCAATTTTTTTCCTATAAATTAGCAACTTTACTGCATCATTTCTTCACAATACGATCTTAACTGCATAATTTCTTTAAAATACTTTCTTCTTCTCTGAATCATTTTGTATGTCATGGAAGATGCTATAAAAAATCGCCTTTCTTATCATCTTCATTGGGGTATCAAGTAAGTTTGCAAATTATATTCACTTTTTTTATGACCATTCATTATCATGTCTATTTATCACATTCATGTTTGTTTAAATATATAGGTATGAAGACTATAATGGTGTTGAATATAATCCACCATTGCTTATCAAGCTTCAGCATGTAAAGAAGTGGTTCATGCATCCAGAGACCTACTTGCCACACATGGTCAGGGCTGCTGATATAGTAGCCCAGTTGATGCACATTAAGGCAATGGACAGTGAAATTGGGTGGAAGGTACAAACTCTGAAGAGAAGGTTGATAAGGCTTGCGGAGGACAAGATTCTTTATGGAGGTGGTGAAGAATTTGATTGGAGGTATAGGGTTGCTGCAGAGTCCTATGTCCTGGAGTTGATTGATGCGTACCAAGTAGTTTAGGTGTTTCAATAAGTTTTATATGTACTATTTTAAATAAGATTATTATGATAACATATGCAAAAATGTAGACATCATAGCATTTATACTAAGAGAACATAGCATTAATATCATGTACATTACATATTTTGTTTACAATTGAGTTCATAGCATTTTATGGCTGATATCATAGTGATTATAACATAGAACATAGTATTTATTACAGAGAGCATAGTTAGTATAATATAGAATATAAATCTAGTTGCAAAGGTGATTAAAACAGATACCATAGTAGTTTTTGTAGAGATCATAGTGACTATAATAGAGAACATAGTACTTATTGCAGAGAGCATAGTTACTATAATATAGAACATAAAACTAGTTGCAAAGGTGATTAAAACAGATAACATAGTAGTTTTGCAGAGATCATGGTGAATATAATAGAGAACATAGAATTAGTTGCAGAAATCATAGAATTCATAGTAGAAAACTGTAACATGTTTAGCAACAACTTTTTATTGATTGAAAAGGCAGAAATCATAGTAGAAACTGTAGAGATCATGAACCTGTGCTTTGTATCTTTGGAGGATCACTGGTATTTGTAGTTTCAGTAGTCGAAGCTGATTCTGGCATCTACGAACAACAACGAACAGAAATAGCAATGAAATATCCTTCGTATGAACAGAAATAGCAATGAAATATCAACGTAAACATGAAAAACGATGAAAATTTTTCGAAATCAGAGATAACCTTCGTTTTCTATCGCGTTTTTTGCAGAATATGACAATGTATCTTCTCAGCTGACAGTTTCTACAGGCAGATCGTCGATTTTTTGATCGGAAAATCAGGTTGATCGGCTAGTTTCTCGAACTAGTAGCTGGCCCTTGGTTGGGAGAATTTTAGAGAGAGAATGTTGAGCGAGCTGAAAGCGTAATAATGACGGCAAGTAGGTTAGGAAACCGGGTTATATCGTTTATATATGGATCCATTTTAACGACTTGGTAGTTGACCCTTGGTTGGGTGGCTTTTAGGAACTACTAGTTTTTATATAGGGTTAATATGTAATATTAGAAACTTTGTTTCTATGTGTTTGTTTAGGGGTTGTTTCTTAGCAAACTTCGTAACATATATATATGATGAGATTATAATCCACACCGGCTTCTTATTCAGTACAATTACGTACGATAAAATTATATGCACATAATCAACATTGTATTTTGCAGACCAACTTTTGATTCCATTCCACGACAGAAGATTTACATGTAATTTATTTTATGAATGGGGCAAATTAATTACTACACCCTCCATTTCAAATAAATCTTTTCATTTTGACTTTTACCGATCAACTGTCTTCGACTTTGACCACAAATTACTCTTAAATTATAATAGTAAATAATTTAATAAAATCATATAATGAAAATTTAATTATTAAATTTTCATTATATAATTTTATAAAACTATTTACTATTATAGTTCAAAAGTAATTAATCTTAAAAGTCGAAGACAGTTGACCGCAGAATAGTAAAATGGAAAGATTTTATCAGAACAATGGTGATCATGATCCACGAGAAGAAAAGAGAAGATGTAACAGTTCACAAAAGGAAGCATGCGGGCATAACAGATCACAGGAAGAAACTATTATGCTACACTGCAGGGGAGTGATGGAATCATAGATAGTTGGTTACAATTTGGAGTAATTAATTAATTTGTTAGTAAAGTAGTTAGTTTGTTAAATTTTCCCTCCATTTTCTGTTATAGACTAGAAGTTTCTTTAAGCTCAGGCTTTGTGTATAAATATCTCATATATAGCTCATATCTGTAATACAATTTATTAATCTTCAATACAAAGCTGTTTATGTACTTTTTTCTCTCTACAATCAAATGGTAATCTCATTCATTTCTTCCTCTTACATCAACTCTGAGATGGTATCAGAGCTCAGATTCTTCTGAAGTTTCTGTTCATCATTCCCATCTTTATTGGTTATTATTCAATCACAAGTTGATTAATCTTCATTCATGATTTCTCTGGTTGTTTTTACTTCACAGGTTGCTTGATCTTCACTCACATCGCGTATTAAGTTTTTTTCGATCGTCGAATTTACTGGTATTTTGGCTTGATCTCAACTGTTTTCACTTTAGTCATCATTCGTTTCACTTGTTGAAAGCTTATCTCGAAAAATATAGAGAATTACTGCTCGATTAATGAGATTTTCTGATTGAGTAACCGTTCTGTTAGCTCAGTTCATATACAAGTTATATCAATCTGTGAACACTTAGTTCGATTACTAATAGTTGATCATTGGTTACTGATATATGCTATTGATCATTTGGTTACAGAAAATTTGTTTGAATCAACTCATTCACATATCATCATCACCAACTGTTTGATATAATGTCTACTCCAAATTCTTCGAATGATTTGCCTACGGATTCACCTGCTAATGCTGTTGACAATGTCACTAGGGAGAAAACTCCTGTTGTTACTAATGATGAGAAAGAATTGGACTACACAGATCCTAACAGTCCATATCATCTGTTTCCTCATGACACACCTACATCTGGAGCAATCAAGCACATACTCAAAGGTCCCAACTACATCAACTGGAAACGAGATATGACATTATCATTGTCCACAAAAAACAAGCTAGGATTTGTGGATGGTACATTTCTTAAGCTAGAATTGGATGATCCTCTGTATCTTCCATGGCTCAGGTGTAACAACCTCATATTATCATGGATTCACAACTCTATTTCTGATGAGATCTGTGGCACAATCATGCATAGTGTGTATGCTAAGGAAGTTTGGCACAAACTAGAAGCTATATATTTTCAAACAGATAATGTGCGCATCTATGAGATTCAGCTTGCATTGAGTTCTCTTGTTCAAGGAACAAAAACTGTGATGGAATATTTCACCAAGCTTAACAGTATTTGGGAAGAACCTTCATCTTCATAGATCTCCACCTCACTGCAGTTGTGGCAAATGTTCATGCCAAGCTTTAACTCATGCAGCTGCAGCCATTGAAACTGATCAGGTGTTTCAATTTCTTATGGGACTCAATGAGATCTATGATGGCATGAGAGGCCAAATAATCATGATGCTACCTGTGCCTTCACTAGAAAGGGCTTATTCCATTATTCTCACAGAAGAACGTTAGAAGAATTCTAGACATGCAGGTGTGCGCCCAACTGATTCTACAACCTATCACATGCGCCAACTAATTTAGTCATATCAGACCAAAGGAAAAGGCAGGGATTCTCTAAAATGTGCTCACTGTGGTTATAACAACCATACAGTGGACAAATGCTATGCACCATTAGATTTATTTATCTAACGGTCTATATCAAATTGCCAAAGACGACTAGGCGATCGCCCTATCGCTGTGATCGCCCTTTCGCCTTATGAATATTTAAATTTAAAAAATACAAATATTAATCAAAATACCCAAATTTATCCTCTAAAATTTTCCAAAAAAAATATTTATATACTTTTATATTTAATCAAAACAAATAGGTCATTTCCTAATTTGACGCCTGTTGTCAGGTAAGGCGAAAGCCTGCCTAACCGTAGAAAAGCCCTAGTAAGATACTAAGATCATCTTAGTTTTAGTAAGATCGCCCTAATCTTTCTTGCTCTATGCATCCCTTGACATGGTCAACATAAATAGATCAATTAAGGTGTAGTAGCAAGCTCAAAGGGGAAACTGCTTCTATTTTGAACACAGTCGAGGCTCAACATTTGGAATTGTCTTAGAGGAAGGGATTTGGTGTACCGTCGTACAAATAGATGGATTGAGAATTGGCTCTCAGGGGTACTAAATTGGAGAATGGAGTCGGTTTTCTGGTACTGCTATTTCTATCTAGTGCATATGAATGTTGCTTGATCTGTTGCAGTGATGTGCCGAGATATCGTTTTTACTGAACGGTCTATGAATTGCAGATATATGTGGCTAGATATTACAAGTTTTGTGGCTATTTTAGTATTGTTTATTGATAGTTTTTTGGACTTGTATTTGTGAAGTAATTTATTCAGGTACACATCTTGTGTTTAGCAAGCTCAAATGCTTGATTAATAGATAAAAATGTAGAGAGAAAAAAATTGAAGTTACATGAAATTATATTATGACCATAGACGCAAAAATCAAATCACTCTATTTAAATGTACAAGTGGTTCAATTAATATTTAATGTAATCATGTCCAAAGAAAAAATAACCCTCATCATATTTATCTCAAAATGTATAACTTCGATCCTTATCTCCAAATAAATACTCATGAAGAAAATAAATATTGGAAAAAATCGATTATTTTGTGTTTGAACTTTAAATATTACTTATTTAATATATAGCTTTTGCCCATATGTATATTCAACCATCTTCAATTGCAAGGGGTGTCTCTATTGCTCAAATTTGGGACAGAGCTCCGTTCCAGTTTTATTGTATAATCAAAACCAAGCTCAATGTCAATATTGTGGTGGCACTCCACCGGTACAATATAACCCGACAAATGACTGGTATGAGCGGTTCATCAGGGGTGAGGATTATGGCGTGCGTCCTCTGGATAGTTTCGATTACTTCAAAGGCGATGAGATTTTTTCCATGCTTAGTAAAGGCTGTGTACCGCCGGTGAAAAATCAATTCTCCTTTGCTGCAGGATCTCAACTTGGTGATCTGGTTACGCGCCAGCATTCTTGGGATACCGGGAATATTGTGCAACAACCTTCGAATCAAGATGTATACGATAATGCTAGGAGGAAAGGAAAAGAAGATTATACGCCCAAAACTGCTTTTGCATACTTTAAACGAACTGGAGTGTGCCTTGAATCGATATATCCATATTGTGGTGGTGGTGAGGAGATATTGGAGGTTACTAGGGCTCGTATATTAGAGGGGATGGTAACTCGGGTGAAAGTTTCTAAATTTAGAAAATTGGATGCTAATGTCACTTTTGAGAATGTTTGTGACCACCTCCTTAATGTGGGCCCACTCCTTACCTACATTACCGTAACTGACTGCTTCCTGGATTCTAGGGCCATAACGAATGATGATACTGTTTCTTCATATAAGGGTATAAACTACCATCTGATAGAGGACGAAATCTCTGATGGTGGACATGCCCTTCTGATAATTGGATATGACGAAAATGTGGAGGCTCTGATAGTAAAGAATAGCTACGGGATTGGTTTGGGTTACCTGGGTTTCGGTAGCAGATGTAAGGTTCTGCAAAAGTTTTGGTGTAATTTAAAAATATGTCTAAAAGACACTTAACATACCGTACAACTTTTATGTTAGCTCAAAATTTGAAAACGTTTTGGTGTAAAGTAAAAATGAAAAAGAAAAAAAAGGAAGAAATAAAGAAAGTTGGGCTCTTCTACCGTCATACAGACTTCGCCATGTCTGACAACAGACAATTGATTATATACCATTAGATTTTTTTATCTAATGGTCTATATCAAATCGCCAAAGGCGATTAGACGATTGCCCTATCGTTTGTGATCGTCCTTTCGCCTTGTGAATATTTAAATTAGAAAAATACAAATATTAATCAAAATACCCAAATTTATATTTTTATATAATTACCAATATTTTTAATTTCTAGTATGTTTTTATATTTAATCAAAACAAACATGTCAATTTCTAATTTGACACCTGTTGTCAGGTAGGGCGAAAGCCTTCCTGACCGTAGAAAAGCACAAGAAGATTTATGGGGCTTCAAATTCGGGCAAAAGTCATTAATGAAAAATAGAATTTTCTCTATTTTTATTTACAATATAGATTCATCTCTAAAGAAATTATTTAGATGTCATATCTTTAGAGAATTTATGTTAACTTTAAAACATGTAAGTTCTTAATTTAATGGGCAAATTACATCTGACACCCCTCTTAGATTTCATTATTACATCTGGATCCCTGTTAGACAAAGAATAACATCTAAATCCATAGCGATATAAATCAATTACATCTAGGTCCACGAATTTGACTTTTGGCGAATTAAATCATGGAAAAGCCTATTTTGCCCACATTCAAATATCAGATTTTAGAAATGGCCAAACAGCCTTAGCTTATCCGTGTCACGTGCCTAGCACGTGAGGACCTAAATGTAATTGAATCTAAACTAATATGTAGTCCAATGTAATTTTCTGTTTTCAGAATATCACCCTTCAATTTTCTGGTTTTCAGAATATCACCCTTCAACTTTCTAAAAGTTTAATTCAGTCCCTATAATGTTTTTTATTTTGCAATTAGGTCTGTCAAATTCTCAACTTCAAGTGTTTCTAGTTTCCATAACATTTATTTGAGTCCCTACAACAACGAAAAATTAATTCATACTAATCCAAAAAAAATAAATAATATACAAAATTCAAAATTTAAATATAATTTTCAAAAAAAATCTGGGTTTTACGCTGACCTCATCTACAAGTCCCCAACCTCATCTAATTCTCAAAAGCAAGCCCTTCAAGTTTTCCAAAACCTCAATTAAGTCCCTATAGCAAAATCTAAATTTCTAAAATCGATTTCTTCAGCCCAGATCGAATAATGGGTCAGTAAACCTTCGTGTATAACGTCAAACTCATAAACTGTTCAGGAATCATCGTCTAAGATAATCAATCGAGAATCAAATCTCGACTAGAACTCGCGAATACAATCGCGAATGCTGCCATACTCGCTTTGAATCCACACATCCGTCAATGTAGATTAGTTCTGGATTAGCAAGAATCGAGCTCGCGAAGCTCACAGCCTCCATATTTGCTTGGGGAAATATGGGGCAATTCGGAATTTCTAGAAGTTTTTTTTTTTTTTTTGGATTCAATTGAATTAGGCAGAAACCATTTTCACCTAATTGAATAAGTCAGAAACATTATGGGCTCAAATGAATAAGTCAGAAACCTTTTGGGCACAGATTGCAATTTCTAAAATTAAGCAAATTATCCACAAGTTCCGAGCCTCATCTAATTCTCAAACGCAAGCCCTTCAAGTTTCTGAAACTTTCAATTTGATCCCTGTAACTTGAAACAAATTTTCGAACATCTGTTTCTTTACTCCCTTATCAAATCTGGGTTCTAAATCTTCCAGTATAAGATCGAAACTCATCAACCTTTCAGAAATCGTTGTCCAAGATAATCAGTCGAGAATCAAATCTCGAATAGAACTCGCGAATCTAATCGCGAATGCTGCCATACTCGCTTTGAATCTTGATAGCACAAGCTTCCACACATCCGTCAATGTAGATCAGTTCTGGATTAGCAAGAATCGAGCTCATGAGCTCATGACCTTCATTAATGGCGGCGGAGTTTCCAAGCATTCAACTCACACACGGGCCTTAAATCAAGACAGGTGAAGGCTATGGCTGAAGAAGTCGATTAGACTAAGGCTGATGAAATGGAAGTCTGAGGAAGAAGAAATGAAGAAATGGAAGTCTGAGGAAGAAGATATAAATGGAAGTCTGAGGAAGAAGACGAAATGTAAGAAAATTAGTAAGGCTGCGTTTGGTTGGCAAATAAGCTAAAGGGCAAAATAGGAAAGTCAACGCAAAACCGGATTAATGGACCTGGATGTAATTGTTAAACTAACAGGGATCTAGATGAGCGAGAGGTGTCTAACAGGGGTACCATATGTAATTGATTCTAATTTAATATATCACTTTCTAAAACTCAATTCATTATTTTTATTCTAAATTTAAACCCTAAATCTCCTATAAGAATATAATTATGTTATAAGAATATAATGGATTAGGAGGCTCTTACCTATTTCGTAAAGTTCAAGGGAGTGGTAAGCAAAAATATGAGAGCATAAATGTGTGGGATAGTTAGATTGAACTTCTGGTATGAGCAATGAGCACAGAATTTGTGCTTTCGTACCCTGGCCGTGGCTAATGCTTGAGCTCATTACTGATTTGGGTGTAATGGAGTTGTCGAGTTGGTGAGGAAAATAAATCAAAGTCCAACAATTGAGGAACAACATAAATGTAAAATAAAATGGCAAATCACATCAAATTTAAGATATATAAGGGACAAATATTCCTATAGTATAACAAAATTAGGAGTATCAAAAGGGACTAATTAAGGTCAGCAAAATGACCTTAAAATATAACCACTTCAATATATGGAGTCCATATATTATCGTTGTATAGGCCTAGATAACATTTTACGCACATATGTCAAGAAAAAATAAAAAACCAATCAAGGTCCAAACCTTTATAAGACATGAATACATTGAGACTCTCGCCTCCACAAGTCCACCAAAACATACTTTCTCTCGCACTGTTTTTGCTGTCCATGCGAAAAACTAACATGGATGATCAATATATATTGATCTAAATAAACACACATAACTTTAAAATTTATCCATGATTCTTGAAATACCACTTTTAACTTTTTTCGTCAATCGTATTCAACTTTAACTACGAATTAATTTTAAACCGAAAATGTATAATTTTCAATTGAATTATATATAATGAAAGTTTAGTTCCTAAAGTTTCATTACATCATAAAATTTAGCATTTTACATTTGCAGTTTAAGATTAATTCGCAATCAGAGTTGGAGACGGTTGACCAAAAAATATCAAAGTGGAAACCTTGTGCCGGGATTGGAGGAAGTATTACATTTTTTTTTTATATGGAATAAAGTTTTCCATCCCTATGAAGTAGTTAAAGATTTGAAGTGATACAAAAGGTAAAAATCCGCACTATCTATACTTTGTGAATCTAAATTCCATAGTAAACTAAAAAAATCCTCGAGTTGAATCAGAAGGAGAGAACACATGACCCTGCTTGAAGACATGTAGGTTGTTAACAAGTTTGCGAGATTACCAGCTCAGTTTGTATACATGAAAAGTAATCAGGCCGCAGATCTTTTGATCAACTGTGGCGTTAATCTACATTTTAACTTGGAAGCGTTTAGAAATTTTAATGTAGAAGTCCATGTGTGGGTTGATGTTAATCTTTTGTCTATGTCGTGGAATGTTGTTCCGTCACCGTGCTTGGTTCGGGCAATGGATGAAGCTTAATCTTGTAACCGTAGTACTTTGTATCATAATGGATGTTTTCCTTTGGTTTCACCAAAAAAGAATCATCGAATTGAAGCCAACACACTGAGATTTGAAGAGTCAAAAAATGTATCCTCTTATTGACCAAAAACTTAATAAATCCCACGCTTCTCAAGCAAGAATTTAAAGGCACAACATATTTTCTTGCTAGTCCAACATCACACCCATGATTAATTCTTAAAGTTAAAGAATGAAATGAATCCCCACAAACTAAAATTAAATATAACTAAAAGTTAGTTTCATTAGTCCCACCAAGGTTTGAAAAAGGGACAAACACAAGTATGTAGCTAGTGAAGAAAAGTATCTCCTCTCATCACATTACTCTACAAAAAACAAAAACACCATATTCTTTCTTCAATCATCATTTCATCACAACCATCGTCTTTCTCCAAACCTCCATAATTTATCTAACCAACCCAAATTCTTGCTCAATTTCTTCCTCCAAAACATGATATGAAGAACCACCAAGACCTAACCCTGTTTCCAATTCGAACATTCCTCCACCTCATCCTCGTCCTCCTCGTCTTCCCATGTAGCATATTATCATCGTCATCATCATCCTCACCAGTTTGTAACCAAACATGCGGAACGATCAAACTCCAATACCCGTTCGGCTTCTCTCCTTCTTGCTCCATCCCCTTAAACTGCTCCTCGAACGGCACAATGCACATATCATCCTTCCCAATCCAAACCATAACACAATCCTCCATCCTCATCAACCTCCCACCTCATTGCAACCGCCCTATCCGAACCCTCTCCCACCTATTCACCCGAAACTACGCCCCAACGTCAAACAACGCGATCCTACTAAAAAACTGCACGTTGTCGAACTCCACGTGCTTCATCCCGACAGCAATGGTCGAGAGTACGCACTTGGACCTGCAAGAGTGTGCAAATGACAGTGTAAGCTGCTATTCCGAGCATGTGAATTACCCGTCTGAGTTCGTTAATTATAGGAGGCTGATGAGGAGTGGGTGTAGGGACTTGTTTAGTGGGATTTGGATGGAGGGGTTCGAGAATAGCTCATCGGTGGTCTCCTTGGATGTGCAGATTGTTAGGATGGGGTGGTGGTTGGAAGGGGACTGTAGGTGTGTGGAAAATGCGGTTTGTGTTAGGGTTGTGCCACCGGTAGAGACGGCAGCGATGGGGTACCGGTGTGAGTGTGCCCAGGGGTTTCAGGGCGACGGGTTTCGCGACGGAGTGGGCTGCCGGAGAGGTACGGTTGGTTTCCCTCTCTTCTTGTTTGTTTTTTAATTTTTCTAATTTTTGTTACATTCATGTTTTGAAACCGAACTCTCTAGTTGATCCGACCAAATTCTCCCATTCAAGGTTTATCCGGGTCAACCGAGAGATCAATATATATTTACATATACTATTCCATAAAATCTGTACCATTTAATTTTTAACATGAAAATAAGAGAAGTAATATTATAACGCTACTTATATAACTTGAATAGTAGTATTTGTTAGTCCATGTCAGGTCAAGGTTTTATCACCCACATTGAGATTTTAGTTTTGTACGCACAGTGAGATAAATACGTACAAATACTACCGTTTAATAAGTGAGATAATATATGTGGTATGTACACGAAAGAGAGGAACATGAATTAGGTACGTAGTCCAGGCAAATTAATGATTGAAATAAGAGATTTGTCTATGATGACGTCTTGCTTTCATATAATGTGTAAGTGCATAATATGATTGTTTTGTGGAGATGGGTATCTAATTATTTTGGGTAAACTACACAAAACCCTCTCCAATTATACTAAACATGCAAGAAACACGCTCAATTATTAAAATTGCATCAAATTCCCCTAACTATTAATAAACATTGTAGGATATAGTTAATTTTATTTTAAAGTAAGCCGCATTTATTAGAAACGTAATGAATTAAATCGTTCGTGAGCATGTCGTATAAAAACTCACTTCCCTAACACTAATTCTGCACTCTTAATTTTATCATATGCTCGAATTAGAGTACGTACAGTCGTACAGATATAGTTAATTTTATTTTTACTTAATTGGCACACAAAATGTGAATGTTCACGTTAAACTTGTAAGAGGTGGACCATTTAATTAGAGACATGACAACTAATTAATCATATCATATTTTCTTGTCAAATAATCAAGTAGTAGTTGGTATTGGTTAGTTACAAACGTTCCTTTCGTCTATGTATGCTTGTGATATCTGACTCTTTGAACCAATCAATAAGAATCG
The DNA here is from genome assembly GCA_026545765.1 of Plantago major. Lineage (NCBI taxonomy): Eukaryota > Viridiplantae > Streptophyta > Magnoliopsida > Lamiales > Plantaginaceae > Plantago > Plantago major. The sequence continues at coordinate 20,685,704 of CM048843.1, forward strand.
TGTTATACATGATCTCTTTATCACAAAGTTTATATATTTTCTTAATCCCATCATTCAAACGGTTTACATTGTATTAGATTTAGATGTTCATTGATACTATATAGGTTTCACATGATATGATGTTCATGTAAACATATAAATCTCATATGTTATATTAGAAGGTGTCGAACTGATATGATTCGGAACAGTTCATCTGGAACATGCCCGATGTGTTTGGCAGCGGTCGATACTATAGCAGAAAAATCCCATGTGTTAATGACAAATTTGTGTCACGCACGCTTATGTCCCTTTATAAGCTCCTTAGACTGAAATAGTACTACTTTTAAGACTTCCCAACATTTAGTTTATGTACAAGTGTTGAAAGTGCTCAAGGAAAAGTAGCACATAGTAATAGTAGGTTATCATGCATATGTGGAAAAGTTTATATTGCTCTTCATCATTATACATTCATTATTAAATTAAGAGAGTGGGTCGAAAAAATTGCACTAACATATTATTAGGTAATAGACCTAATAATATCCAATATTAATGTGGGGTATACATATGCTTATTTTTCTATAAATCATGGCGTGATTTGTTGACATAAGATGCCAAAGTACCGGCCATCACAGAAGAAAGAACAATAACCAACTAAAATTGAAAACAAAAGGAAAGACTTTTTTTTTCAAGTACAATTCTTTGCCTCTAAAAGTTTCAAGATTCTCATTTCTCAACAGCATGTTGAATTCGCGTTCGTTTGGTCTAAGTGTTTGAATGGCTTAAAAATGTTTGATTATGACCTTGTATCTTTGCTTGCCTAGCATCAAAATCAAAAAAATCTGGTTAAAATCAGCTAATTTAATTCATTTTTTTTTTGTTTTAATCATTAGTCAAACAGTCTGCCCCTAAAACAAGCCATTTTAAACATAACTTAAAAGAACTTGCATATTGTCTGGTAATTTTGACTCTAAACTTTGGACCGTCTTTTGTTTTTTTGCATTAATACTGACATTATTTGTCATGTGCACAAAACAGTATCGGAACTCTGTAATCCTTCAAAGTACTTGTCAGGCAAATGTGGAGGAACCACCAGAGTTGGTGTTTTAGTTGGAGGTTAGTACTTCTCCCCTTCAAATTTCGTTTTCCCGGTGAAAAAGCGTTTTGCCCCCTAAAATTAACCGTCTTATGTGTGCAATGTGTAAAATAGAGAAATCGCACACATGTAAACTATAGGGCACATTGCACAAATGACAAACTTGATGGGGCAAAATTATTTTTTTGGCTGAAACTTTTCCTCAAATGGTCAAGCAACGTACTTCATCTTAAAACGGAAACAAATATGTCTTCTCAGGTGTGGTAGCAGGCGCTTCGTTAATGATCAGCATAAGTCTCATGTTTTGTTACTTTCGCAAACGAACAAAGCTGCACAGCAGAAGCAGAAGAAGCCGGCAACTATGCGAAACAGCAGGGATAACCATTCCTGTCTACGACTACAAAGAAATGGAGAGAGCCACAGAATGCTTCTCTGAAAAACGACGGCTTGGAAATGGCGCGTATGGAACTGTCTACTCCGGTAGGCTCAACAGCGAAGAATGGGTCGCTATAAAAAGAATCAGGCATAGAGACAGTGATGACAGCATTGAACAAGTCATCAATGAAATCAAGCTCCTCTCGTATGTAAGCCACCCGAACCTAGTCAAGCTCCTAGGTTGCTCCATATCAAACGAGGAACAGATTCTCGTCTATGAGTTCATGCCAAATGGGACTTTATGCCAACATCTGCAAGGAGAAAAGGCCGGTCGGCTACCTTGGCCTGTACGCCTTAAAATCGCATCTGAAACTGCCCAGGCTATTGCATATCTTCATAACGCAATGAATCCCCCTATATATCATCGGGACATAAAATCGAGCAACATACTCTTGGATTACAACTACACGTCTAAAGTTGCAGATTTTGGGCTCTCAAGACTTGGACTGGTCGAGTCTTCCCACATCTCGACAGCTCCTCAGGGAACCCCGGGATACCTTGATCCTCAGTACCATCAAAATTTCCATTTATCTGATAAAAGTGATGTCTACAGCTTCGGGGTAGTGCTTGTCGAGATCATTACGGGGTTGAGAGTAGTGGACTTCAGTCGACCCCAAGATGAAATAAATTTGGCAGCTCTTGCGATTGATAGGATCGGGACAGGGTGTCTGGACAAAATTATTGACCCGTTCTTATTGAAAGATAAGGACGATTGGGTCACTTCTTCGATCCATAAGGCATCTGAGTTGGCATTCAGATGTCTAGCTTTTCATAGGGACATGAGGCCTTCAATGATGGAAGTTGCCATTGAACTGGAACAGATTTGCCTGACTAAATATTCATCAGAAATAAGCATCAAGGGATCATCATCGTCACGTTCATCTTCGTCTTCATCCAATTTAAGCGAGAAGCCACTGACACTTTCGGGTAGCATGAGATCATTAGACACAATCACAGATTTTTCACCCCATTCGGGTCAGGATTCTTCTAGTGATCAGAGTTCAGCATCAACAAATAGCCTGCTAAACCCTGTTCTTCGGTGAAATAGAGTTTCCTGTTCCTTCAAGCTTGTGCATTAACTGGACATACAAATTTGTAGAATATGTTATGGCTTTTTCAGTATAAAGGAGCATATGCAAACATTTAACTCTGCATTTTGAGTTAATACCGTGAATTGACAAATTGTAATTAGTAGTACCTTTTGCACTCACTCTCCAGCTGCGATCATGGCAGTGCCATTTTACTCCTGCGTCACCTTGTAAATGAACCAATTTACTAACCTGTCGGAGATATACAGAACAAATCCAGTGGTTCTTCATAAAAATAATTCATGACAAACACGTTTTAACAAATATACTGAAATATAAGAATATAGTAAAATATAGGAAGCTAAACAACATACTACTTATAAAATAAAAGTCGAACATGGAGATGGTTCTTCTGGCATCACAGTTTTTACTGAATAGGCTACAGTCGAAGTTCAAAGAACTAGAATTTAGAGAGGCGAAAATAGTGAGAACAGCAACATTTTAAAGTCACTTTATGGGATCTGAGTACGAAAACTTACTTGTAGTACGCACCTTCTTATCCTGAGGAATCATTGACGGAAAGTCCAAAATCCTCAAAGGCTACATATGCACTTTCTTTCTGTCTCATGAGAGAAAAAAATTAAGAAAAGTAGAACTCCTACTCAATCCAAGTACATAATGCAAATCTTGGGTACTAAAAATCTCACTTTATTGATATCTTTAGTACATTTGATGTCCTGGGACAGATAATTCTAATCTAATGATAAGTTAAAGCCTAAACTACAAATATTTTGCATCCTTAGTAAATTCTGTCTCGTCTTCGGTTTAATGTGGTATAGTGACATTCTTTCTGTGAAAGATTCCTACATCTATAGGTACACATTGAAGATCAACCTGGAAAACTTCACAAAACTCTCTAATCAATGATTTATGAGTAATATCAACCAATTTGTAGTCATCAAACTGACGATTTTCTTCTCCACTTTCGCCAGTATATGTATAAGATTCTTTTAGCAGGCCTTTAATACTTCCAACCTGACGACCAAGGATACCACAGGGAACAATCCGCTGAAAGGGTGTCATATCTGTGGTGACATTCAAGGCCAATCCATGATATGTAATCCATCTTGATACCTTCACACCGATGGCTGCTAGTTTCCTGTCACCTGGAGTAAATAGTACAAACATTCTCCCCCTTTTTTGTGAGGAAAGAAAGAAAACAAAGTTCTTTTACAGAAACTTCACCATCTTGGTAATCTGTTGAGGACTTGCAGACAAAGTACTAATGCTATCGAAACGATGTTGACTCAACATTGTAGTCAACACTGGCAAAGAAAGTAGCAAAAGCGGGGCTATAGGACAGATAAGTCAAGGCGTGTCGTGAATAGAGTGGATGGTCAGCTGGAGAGCAGTGATGTGAAGAGAGCGGAAGGTCAAGTACATAACTTACAAGATAAGTCATGATGGGTGTTATTGGGTTTGCTTCAAGGTAGATTCCTGCAGATATATATCAAAGCAACGAAAAACTGTGCACAACTGTTAATTAAAGATTAAAGTTGCAAGTAAAACAGTTATCCGTCAAGTCAACGTAATCAGATAAACAGATAAACCCTAGGGAGGTTGACCAAAAATCTTGATCTTAAAGAAAGTGACTTGAAATGCAAGTACAGGAATGCAGAAACCCAAAAACCCGAAGAAAACACCTTAGACCTACTCCCCCTCAAACCCAAAAACAAAGCAAGTATTGTCTGTTGAGAAATGCAGACATGGCCCAATAAGCATTTAATGAAGTACAAAGGTCGTACCATGCCTATGCAGATACAAAGACACACATTCATATTCAGCTATATGTATGTTGTATCTATGTACGTTTTGTCTGCTATATATATAGGAATTGGGCAAAAGACAAACACTTTTACCAAATCCAAAATTTCATACTTGCATCAAAATAGCAAAATCTCTCAAGATTTCTGCAAAACTTCTTCTGCAACTCAACTTCTTGTGCTTAGTCTTACGAAAGATAGACTAATCTCGATTATTCTTGCAAAACTCATCTGTAAACACTCACTCAAAGACTCTATATAAGAGATGGCACCAAAGAAGATGACCACCAAGAACCCTAAGGCCGCATCATCTGCTCCTGCTGAAAAGCAAGGAGGAAAAGAACTCAAGGTGTTGAATAAACGCCTTCTAGGAGAGTTACCCTTCTCGACCGAATCCAAGTCATAAGATGAATTGGGAGCTTTTCTTGTGAAGAAATATATTTCGCAGTCATTTTTTCAAAAGCGAGAAAAGCGATATGGGAATGTTGAAAAGTTCCCATGTCTACAAGTTTACGTGTCTTGCACCAGTGGACTTTCCACTGGATGTGTTGGAGTTCTACAACAACTCCAAAATCTTCACAAAAGTTGTGAATGATGTAGAGAAGTACATGCCGATCAAGTTCAAGACAAGAAATTGTCCTAGGCGCAAGACTTTTCGCAACTTATTCCGATTGAAAATCGAGGAACAATCGGCGACATCAACATCGTGGATGCCTCCATGATTCAAAGTGTTAAGGAGCTATTTGAGGCAATCCAGTTGAAAATGCAAGGTTGCCCAAAACTTTGTTCGAAGCCATCGAACCGGTCATCTCCGTAAACACCGAGTACTTTGGCTCTCATTCTCGTCCGCTTTGATGGCAACAAAGGTGGAGTAGACGGATAAGCATGGAGAGATGGATGATGATGCATCTTACGAATAAGAAGCATGAAGGCGAAACCCACTTTAATTGGGGGAAGTACGCCTTCAACAAATTTCTTGGGCACATTGAGGAATTTGAGCCTAAAATCATCAATGGCCTTGCTGAGACAAAGGCCAATATGCATTTTGGTCTCAGAATTTGCTACATTCTGGAAACAATGGGAATAACTCTCAGAAAGAGACAAGAAATCCCAGTCACCAACTCTCTTTTCAAACATGCGTTTGAAGAAAAGGAGAGAATTGCTGCTGAGAAAACTCAGAAAGAGGCAGAAGAGCTTGAAGCTGCCCAGCAAGGTGAAGAGGTCTCTGAGCAAGCTCCTGCTCAACCTCCAGTTGCCAAGAGAAAGAGGACTCCAAGCAAGAAAGCCTCTAAGTCCCAAAGTGTACAAAAAGCACAACCTTCTGGAGACAAGATCTCAGAAGATGTTGTTCGGCCAGAAAGGCAACACCAGAAATAAACTAATTCTGACTAAACACTTGTACTACAGGCAGTTCTACTCTTGAACCGTAAAAACAAGATTGATAAACAAGTATAAATGAAATTGCAGGACCTTCAGTTTCACCCGTATGCTAACTGAAGATGGGGAAACGTCATAGGGACTACAGGAATTACTAATACAGATGGAACAAATGAATAGGAGGCGGCAGAAATATGAATACCAAACAAATGGAGACAGATACTACAAGGTTTAATGAATATATTCAGTTGTGATGTATTCTCGGATGCATTCATAATTTATGTTAACTGAAGATGGGGAAAGGTCATAGGGATTACAGGAATTACTAATACAGATGGAACAAATGAATAGGAGGCGGCAGAAATATGAATACCAAACAAATGGAGACAGATACTACAAGGTTTAATGACGGATACGTATATAATCAGTTGTGATGTATTCTCGGATGCATTCATAATTTATGTTAACCTTCTATACTATTAGTAGAATCAAAATCCAAACGAACATATTTCCAATAGGAGTAACTAAGTTCACATCTTACACTAGTAGAAAAATACAAGCTGGCAAAATTATTTATCAGAGTTTTTGATTCAGCTTGCATTATGGGTTTGACATTTCTTGCTAAAAACGAAAAAAAATAAAATAATATAGTAACTTAGGCCAACATAAATGTGAGGAACATCAAAGGAATAAAATTTATTGACTTGCAAAAATAACTAAACGGGATCACATTTTTACCCACATGACCCCGGTTAAAACTCTCTTTTGCAGTTTTGCTAGGCTCGAGTTATCTTTCAATTCCTGACTCAGAACCAAGAGTCAAAGATGCCTAACTCAGATCTCGACTGTTCTCCTTCTGAACTAAAAACAGTTTAGTTGTCATTCTATCACACACAATGAAATTTGCCTCTGATTTTAATTTTAAAATGCACTGTGTTTCACAGTTTTAACAAATAACATAAGCAACCAACTGTTTGCCTACAGAAGCACAGATCTTTTCACTCAGATTAACCAATCGTATTGAGAGTAGAAATAGAAGTTAGGCCAAGATTTTCTCTGTTTCTTTTAATTTCAGCTACATTTACTATATTGGTAGTAATGTAGCTCCCTTGGCCACATAATTATTTTAGTGCTATGTTTTAATGTTCAATTAAATTAGTTCTTGGGAATTTATCTTTTACTCTGGAGTTATGGAAAACATGATCATTCTCGCATTGTAGATTAGCTTTCTAATCCATACACATGGAAACTAAGTTTTCCCTGCACACATTATATTGACCTCAGATACATATTCTGCCTGTTGACATACATTACTGCAATGTTTAAGATAAATTAAGTCATTAGGCTCAACTAACCTGTTTCATTTGCATTTTGTACAATGCCTCTAGTCTGTCTTAGTATTAACTCGAAACTCTCACATGTCAAATTCTGAAAATTTCCCATTCTTAAATTCTGGGAAAAGTTAGTTGAGCTCAGAATTGCAAAAATCATCAAACAAGCAAATATGAAGTTGATCCTATGGTGCTTCCAATCAACAGAGTAAATCAGTAAATATCAAGGATTTGAAAATAAATTTACATATTTGAAAATGAATAGACTTTCACCTATCTAGTCCATTGAACAAAGCAATGAGAGTCAGAATATAAGACATACCAACCCATACACCAGTTAAGCCTTCGACTCGTGAAGCTTCAATACCAAAGGTTGTGGAAAGAGCACGAATAACTACCTCCTCAAGTGCCCTCAGGTACCAATGAAGATCCATCATGTGATACCGAAGATTGATAATAGGATACATGACTAGCTATATCAAAACAACCAATACACAAAGATGTCACTCTGCCTTATACAGCAAACGTATCTTTCATCACACTCTATATATGTAAATCCCAAAGCATAGAAAATAACCGAAAACCGAAAAAAAATCCATGGGTACCTGTCCAGGACCATGATAAGTGACCTCCCCACCACGTTCCGTTCGATACACGTCAAAAGGTGAATCCTTGATATCAAAGCTCAAAAACTCTTCAGAACTACCAGTACCCAATGTGTAAACAGGATTGTGTTGCAGCACAATCAAAGAATCAGCAAAGTCCTCATTTTTGTCATAGAGAAGTTTCCTTTGACTGACAATCTCTTTTTGCCAGGACCAGGCTTCAGAGTATGGGACTATCTCTCTATGCAAGTCATATAAATTACACCTGAAATAGATAAAAAAATGGAAACTTTAGATAGATTCCTTGTTTTTTAATCATGATTTAGAGTCGGAATTTACCTTCTTGTGGGTATGTGGGACATGGAAACCGTGAATTTAGATGGGGTTTTGGTAAAATGAGAAGGTGTTGGGCAGAAAATGGCAGTGGATAGAGAAATCATATCCATCAAGATTGGATTTTTAAGCAAGTGGGTAATAATAATGGGAGGAAAACAGAAGAAGGTGGCATTGAATTGAAATAAAATTGATAGAGAAGCTTGAAATTGGGTTTGGAAATAGTAGCAGTACTAGTAATTAATAGTGCAGATTGGTTGTTGGCTTGTTGCTTGGCTTTGGTTGACGGAGGAATCAAGGCTGCTGGCTGGAATGACCCTGCGTGTTCAAATTCAAGGCTGAAGCAAAACCAACGGTGCCAGAAAGTTGAACACGAGCAACTCTGTTGTGTTGTGTTGTGTATGAACTATGAAGGCTCTGATGGTTTCTGAGTTGCACACAAGGAGGTCAATGTTTTTAAGTAGCACGTTGACGTTGATCACGCAATGCGATAATTCATGCTTGATTGGTTGTGTGCAATTGACAATTCATGTCAGTTCAAATTGCACATTCATGCAACATTTCGAATTGCACTAGAATTTCTAATCATTTTGAATCTCACGAGAAGGTGCGTTTGAGATGGAAACCTGGTAAAATTGTGTGGCCCTAGCAAAAATTTGGACCTAGTGTGGGGTATCTTTGACTCTTAGGCAATTCATGTTGGACGGTTCCTGGCAATTCATGTCAGATCAAAAATCCACTTTACACACAAAATATGAGTAAAGTTGACATTATTTATTATTTGTTGAGTGTGAAATATCTAACTTTTTAGTACTACGATATGGTATTCTGTTGGACGCTAAAAAGGATAAAAAAATGTATGGAGTTTTGTAGAACGGATGGTGTATAATTTATTACATGTATAAAGTTATGCGGGTGGAGGGCGTACTCAAAAAGTATTATGCGATCCAATTTATCTTTCACCAGGCACATAATTGTAAACCATATTACAAAGGGGTATGTTAAATGCAAAACACTTTTTACTAAACGTAGAACACTTTTTTATATATTGCAAAAGGCCCTTCAACAGATAAAAATATAGAATTAGTCTCATTTTTCGGAAAATTTCTCAAATTATCACATTTTTAAAAATATATAAACGTATATACACTACGGTATCATAACACAACAAAAATCAATGTCGTACAATCATTAGCCATATTATGCCGATAATGAAGAAGTATAATTTTTTTAATTTGATATTTATATTGTTTATAATTATTTTATTGCATTCGTATATTTAAATTAACTAATATTTCACCAAAATTTCAAAAAAAATAAAATAAAAGAAGGACCAAAAACACGTTTGGTAGCCCTCGAAATTTCTAGGAATAGCCGTCCGTGACCCGTCTGGCGACCCTCGGGGTTGCCAGATTATAATTGCCAGCGGGTTGGTCTAGACCCTCGTGGATGCAGCGTTTAACACCCTTGAGGGTCGCCAAAGTGCTATTCTGCCCGTTTGGCAGCATTGAGGTTTACCAAATTAAATTTTATCCGTTCCGTGAGTTTTTTTTTTCAGTTTTTTTTAAGTAATTAAAAATATTATTTTACTGTGTATGATTTGATTAAATTTGTTTTTTTTTATTTATAACATTGCTCTTAAATTTTAATTATGTTTGTTTGAAGATCATAATCACGTTCGTGTTCTTCAATTATGTTTGTTTGAAGATTCGAAAACAAAGATGTATGTTAGAGAGTTGAAATGCATAAATAAAAGTGTTTTTGGATAAAATCACCTTCGTGTTTTTTCTTTTTAAGTTTTTTCAATTTATTCATTCGGATGATAAAATTAATTCAAATAAACTTGTTTAATGTTTTTTTTAGGTAAAATAGTAACTTTTTCAAATTATTGAACCATTTTGTAAATTATAATAATAGTGGTATTATATGTAATATGTAAAATTTATTCTGCATTTAGTAAAAAGTGTTCTACGCTTAACATTCCTGATTACAAAACCAAAGGACACGATCAACACCTCGAGAATGGCTCTTTGCTTTAGTACACGTAAATTTTCATTCTTCACCCATATTTTGACAACTTGAGATACATACAAGCTCGAAGGGGCAACACTCCCAGTAATAAAAACCAACCAAATCGAGAATAAGTTTAAGTGCTTTCATATTAATAATAATCAAATCATAGGCCATCATGAACAGGTCTGTATACAACAACATACCATATGACTACTATAATGTCAGACACTTCCACCAGAATCAACCATTCAACTCACTAATGACTAAGACTATATCATCATAATACAAGACCTTAACGTTACTTAACTACAAGTGTGCTTCATGAATAAATCAAATTAGGAGCGAAAAGACTGAGGATGAAAGACGAGACAAAAACAACTCTACAGAGAAGCACTATGCAACTTTACAGCGGTGGGTGCTCATCTACATGGATGCCAACAGCTCCCTCATCTCTGAGACGGCTGGGATGCTCTCGCTTGGATAAATTTTAGCTACAAGTTGGGCGAAGCTGTCATACTTGTCAAGGAATTCCTTCTGTCATTTATTTCAGATATTGTCAGTTACATAATATGGCCCAAGGCCTTAATGGCAAAACAATAAAACAAAAGCAGCTTTTTTTACTTGTTAATAAATACTAGTAACACTCTCTTGAGAGCCTAAACCATGTTTGAATTACTTTTATGTAATCCCACAGAATTTTAGGCTGGGTTCATCATTTTTTACCCAAGCCATTAGCCATACCAGTGTATCATGTTCAGTTGACACTGCAATGTTCCTTCCTAACAGAATAACGGTGAATCTACTTTTGACATCTCTCTAGTTGGGGTGTATCATATACCAATACAAAATAGACAATTATAATTACATGATGTAGCATCTCCCAGATTAAAAATAAGTACCTTGCACTTGTCCCATAAAGAAGGCAAAAGTTCCTCTGAGGTCAAATTCTTCTGCAACTTTTTATGCATTGCAGCGATGGACTTGTCAACCTACAGATGATAATGTGCCATTAGCAAATATTGTTCAACCAACAAATATTGCTAAGCTCAAGCAATTTTCATACCCCGGATAGACTTGATTTTACAACTTTCCGTAGCTCCACTTTTGACAATCCCATCTGATACGGGATCTGAAAATTTTGAAAAAGCGTACAGATCAGTACCAGATACTTCCAATTCTTGGCAATAAGAAAAAGGAAAGGGGAGTGCAGCCTGATGCTCTAATGGAACAATAAATATACTACGGAAGTAAACTTATAACCAGCATACTGAATGTGTACACAGAAAGGTAGCATAATGGAATTAGAGAAATGATAGTAATAGCCATTTAGGGTAGCTTATTCAGAGAACATAATATGTTTCTGTTACAAAAATGTTGGGGTTTCACCAAGCCAAATCACTTGTCATTATATTTTTATTAATCTCGGCTCTATCAGTTTCTCACACTTTGGATTGATAACAGAAGGTATACACGAAATGAAAACATTTGTAGCATTCACTAGGTCAATATGACAAGCACCATAAATTATTATGGCCTAGCTGCGACAACTTGGAAGAGATCACCTTTTTAATGTTTACTAAATCTCCAAGTAAGAAACAAGTACAAGTTAAATGATTTTCAGACATTTAACTCAGTATGTTTTTATATTCATGTCGACTCGCTTATTGCTCTGATCAAACAACAATCTACTGCAGCAGGATCCGAAGTTCCGAACAATAGGAAAGAAAAGTACAAAAAAAAAAAAAAAAGAGAAAACCAAAAGGGAAAGAAGTTTTTCACCGCATTGTTGTACAATTCTAGTGAAGTGTGAAGATGAAAGTAATGGGAGTAAATAAGTTCATTTATCAATTGAATACACCTCTCCATTTAATTTAACGCTTAAATTTTTTCCAAAAATACACAAAGTCTTGAAAGAGACGTGTATTAGTTGTCAATCAGAGATTACCTAAATCTGTTGATTATAGGATCTTGGTTAGTGATTGATCTTTAATTGATCTTGATTGATTTCTGTCCTGGTTTCTCACCATCTATATAAAGTCCTGTAGCTCATATCAATGGATCATGAGTCCATAGCATAACAACGAAGGTAATTATACTAGTTTTCTTAGTCTTTTTGACATGGCATCAGAGCCAGTCAACCCTAGCCCTAGTCAAACCTAATTTTTTTTTCTTTCCAGTTCCAGCAGCAGCCGCTCTTTTCCAGAGCTGAAGCTAACAGCGTTTCTTCTTTATCCTCTTCATTAGTCATCGATCCCACCACAGGCGACCTATATCCGGCGACCTCCCTGGCGGCGGAAATCAGCGTTTCTGCCTCTTCTTGGCGTTTTTTTTAGTGCGTTTCTTTTACTCACCTTCGTCCTCTATCTCTGGCGGTGGTGATCTCAGTCTTGAGTCTTCTTCGTTACTTCTGTTTCTTGGGTGTTTACTTCAACCATGGACAAGATTGATAATCAGTGCCCTAAATTCAATGGTAAGAATTATGCTACTTGGGTTTTTCAATTTGAAACCTTTCTGAAAGGAAAGGACCTATGGAAACATGTTCAAAGCACTCTCTTGGACACTGCTGATGCCAAGGTCAAGGCTGCCTGGGAGGTTAAAGATGCTCAAGTTCGAAGCTTGATTCTTAGTTCGGTTGAATCTCACATAATTCTGAATTTAAGGCCTCATAGTACAGCTAAGAAGATGCTGGATTACTTGCGACGGGTGTACTTTCAAGATCATTCTGCCCGTTGTTTCCAATTGGAGCTGGAAATTTCCGGTTTTCAGCATGGTTCGCTGACCATTCAGGATTATTACTCCACTTTTTTAACCTTATGGTCCGAATATATGGATCTTTCTATGTCCGGAGTACCTGCTGCTTCTCTTGATGCTCTCCAACAGGTTATGAATAATCGTCAACGTAGTCAGTTCCTCATGAAACTTCGTCCTGAATATGAATCTGTCCGTTCGTCACTTCTTAATCGGGTTCCAGTTCCTTCTTTGGATGTTTGCTTTGGAGAACTTCTTCGTGAAGAACAGCGTCTTGCTACTCAAAATACTAGCAGCACCACCCTCCTGTTGCGTATACTGGTCAGACAAAGCCTAAGCCCCGAGAAATGGGTAACACTGAGTGTTATTGCTGCCACGAATTTGGGCATATTGCTCAAAACTGTCCCAAGAAGAAGTGCAACTACTGCAAACAACTTGGGCATACTATCAAAGAATGTTGCATTCGCCCGCCGCGGCGTCAACACAATTCTCACCATGCTTCTGTTGCCAAGGAATCTTCTGCTGTGGTGAACTCCATGCCTCCAACGTCTGCTCTTACCCCCGACATGGTTCAACAACTCCTTGTTTCTGCGTTTTCTGCATTGGGAATCCAACCAGGTACTTCTTCTACTTGGCTTCTAGATTCTGGTGCTTCTAATCATATGACTTCTTCGGCTCATGTCCTTTCTAATATTCGTAAATATAATGGGTCCTCAACAATTGAGACAGCGAATGGTACTCAGTTGGCAATTAAAGAAATTGGTGATCTTTCTCCTCCTGTTAAAAATGTTTTCGACTGCCTTAACTTATCCACGAATCTTATCTCTGTTGGACAACTCATTGACGATAAATGTGATGTGAGGTTTTCTTCTGTTGGTTGTATTGTGCAGGATCAGGGGTCGGGGGAGATGATAGCCAGGGGGCCTAGGATTGGACGTCTCTTTCCTTTGCAATTTCATAGCCTCAAGTCTGTTGTTTCTGCTTTGAGTTGTAATACAAACTTAGGTTCTGTGTGGCATAGGCGACTTGGCCATCCACACTCGAGAATTCTTTCTCATTTGTTACAATCTGGCCATTTGGGTAATAAAGTTGATTATTCTGCTCAATTTGAGTGTGACTCATGTAAATTGGGAAAAAGTAAAATATTGCCTTTTCCATCAAGTGGTAGTCGTGCATCTGCTTGCTTTGACTTAATTCATAGTGATGTTTGGGGAATCTCTCCTGTCATTTCTCACGCTCAATATAAATACTTCGTCACATTCATTGATGATTATAGTCGGTATACTTGGATTTATTTTCTTCGATCTAAGAGTGAAGTCTTTTCCACTTTTAGGTCTTTTCTTGCCTACGTTGAAAACCAATTTTCCACATGTATCAAGGTTCTTCGTAGTGACTCGGGAGGGGAATACATGTCTAATGAATTTCATACTTACTTAAAATCCAAAGGTATACTTTCTCAGAGAACTTGTTCTTACACTCCTCAACAAAATGGAGTTGCCGAACGAAAAAATAGACACTTGCTTGATATTGTAAGAACTCTTCTCATCGAGTCTTCTGTTCCTACCCGTTTTTGGGTTGAGGCCCTTTCCACAGCCGTTTTCTTAATCAACCGATTACCTTCTCAGGTTTTGGACTTAGAATCACCATACTTTCGACTTTATCAGAAACATCCCAAGTATACTGATCTTCGTCCTTTTGGCTGTGTTTGTTTTGTGCTACTCCCTCCCACCGAGCGTCGTAAACTCTCGCCTCAATCCACCAGATGTGTGTTTCTCGGGTACAGTATCACTCAGAAAGGGTTTGTCTGTTTCGATCCAGTTGCCAATAAAATGCGCATCTCTCGCAATGTGATCTTCTTTGAGAATCAACTTTATTATCCCACTTCCTCACCTATTACAGATGCTAGTGTCGTTTTGCCTGCCTTTGAGCTTGACTCTACTAGTCCTTCTCTTCCACCTCCGATTGAGCTTGGTTCGAGTGACTGTCCTTCTCTTCATCATAGATTTAAGCCTGGCTTTGTTTATCAGAGACGTCGTCCCATGGTTCCATCGCTTCCCATTTTTGATCAGACCACGATCCTCCGTTACGGTGAGTGACCCGTCTTTGAAATTCCACTGCCGTTTCTACACGAGACGAACCGGATCGGTTTGGATTTCCAAAGCAATCTTCTCTGCTCTTGCCGCTACTTTATCTTCCGTTGCCATTCCCACTTGTTACTCAAGGCGTTCCAAGACGATTGTTGGAATCAAGCTATGCGGGGAAGAATTACGAGCTCGAAGTTAACGGACACAGGATATTGTGACTTGTCCTCCTGATGTTCGACCTTTGGGGTGTAAGTGGGTGTATTCTGTTAAGGTTCGTCCTGATGGACGTATTGAACGCTATAAGGCACGTTTAGTTGCTTTGGGAAATCATCAGGAGTATGGGGTAAACTATGAGGAGACTTTTGCTCCAGTTGCAAAAATGACGACAATTCGTACTATCCTTGCAATTGCAGCTTCTGAGAAATGGCCTTTAAGTCAGATGGACGTTAAGGAACGCGTTCCTTCATGGGGACATTCAGGAAGATATATTTATGCGTGTTCCACAAGGTCTTTGTCCTTCCCCGGTTAACAGTGTTTGCAAGTTGCATCGTTCTCTTTATGGCTTGAAACAAGCGCCCCGTGCATGGTATGAAAAGTTTCGGGCTACCTTGCAGGAGTTTTTGTTTCAACCGAGTCATTATGACACTTCTATGTTTATCCGGCGCACTCCTACTGGCATTGTTGTCCTTCTGGTGTATGTGGATGATATTGTCATTACAGGTACTGATACGGCTCTTATCTCTCAACTTAAACCCCACTTGCACAACTCATTTCATGTGAAGGATTTGGGACCTCTCACATACTTTCTTGGTCTTGAGGTTCATACTCACTCATCTGGCCTTTTCCTCAATCAAGCTAAGTATGCTCGTGATCTTATTGCCACCTTCTTTGGTCTTTCGATTCGCACTGTTGACACACCTATGGAAGCGATCTTAAGCTCCGGAAAGATGATGGAGATCTTCTTCCTAATCCAACTCTATATCGTAAGCTTGTTGGTAGTTTGGTTTACTTGACTATTAGCCATCCGATCTTTCCTTTCTTGCTCAACAAGTTAGTCGGTTTCTTGAATCCACGTCATTTGCATTTCATTGCTCGTCAGATCGTATTATCGTTATGTCCGGGGACGATTACTAGAGGCCTTCATTTTCCATCGGGACACCTCTTGACTTTCTTTATAGTGATCTTGATTGGGTGTGTTCGACACTTTCAGATCTACGTTGGATGGTGTATGTTTTGGGTTCTTCTCTTATTTCTTGGAAGTGTAAGAAACAAGATCGTGTCTAAGTCCTCCACCGAGTCGAGTATCGAGCTATATACTGCATGCTCTGAAATCATATGGCTGCGTGGTTTGCTTGCTGAGCTTGGTTTTTCTCCTCATGGTCCTGCTCCCTTGCATGTGGACAACACTAGTGTTGTTCATATAACTGCTAATCCTGTTTTTCATGAACGGACGAAACATATTGAGGTTGATTGTCACTTTATTCATGAGGCCTTTGAATCTAAAGTTATTTCTCTTCCTCATGTCTCGACGAGTCTTCAAATTGCCGACATCTTTACCAAAGCCCTTCCAGGTCTGCGTCATCAGTTTCTTGTGGGCAAATTGAAGTTGGTTAATCACTCTCATCAATTTGAGGGGGGGTGTCAATCAGAGATTACCTAAATCTGTTGATTATAGGATCTTGGTTAGTGATTGATCTTAATTGATCTTGATTGATTTCTGTCCTGGTATCTCACCATCTATATAAAGTCCTCTAGCTCATATCAATGGATCATGAGTCCATAGCATAACAACGAAGGTAATTATACTAGTCTTCTTAGTCTTTTTTACATTAGTGAGAGACGGATTGATGTTCTTAAGTATATGTGTAATGTTTTAAACAATATCAGTAATGTTTTATGAGTGAACATTTTATATCATGTTTTATGTAATATATATCACTGATGTTCTTAATAAAACCTGTAATGTTGTTTGCTATTGTCCGTCTTTTTTAGTCTTAGCATTTCTTTTAAAGCTTAACATTTCTTTAGATGGAACCCCAGCATCACCACGTATTAATTATTATTCAATCTTCCACTTTACAATTATCTATCTTACGTTTACCATCCACATACCACTTTATCAATATAATACCACGGACAATGTCTTCATTCAATTGCATTAATATGTGTGCCAACATAAAATCTTAAGCATTAAAAGAATGGAGGGAGTACAACATTTGGGCCTCCCGACTGTACAAAGGACAAAAAAGCTGGGTTTCCACAAGGAGAAAGCATCATTAAGATTATAACAATCAAACTAGCACAGGAGAGAAGAATAATTCTGACATGTTAACAGCTCTTTGCTTGTAATTTCTATAAGTATATCTTTATTCGGATGTAAAGAGAAACTATATGCAAAGCCAATACTACTAACCTCTTCTGGAGTGATTGTGTACATCAAATCCTCTATTTTTCTCGCGAACTGGAAAAGTCTTTCGAATTGCTGCATTCACAATAGTAATTTTAGTATAATAAAATTGGAACCATAAAAGAATTAACAAATACATAAAACAAAATAATTATTAAAAAAGACACTCAGAATGTAAACAGAAACAAAGAAGAAAGTATAATAGGCAAAATACTTACATAGTATATGATTGTGCTTATAAAGCGCGTGCAAGCTTGTTCATAAGATTCACTTGCTTGGTGGTAGAATTTTGCTAATGTAGAAACAACATTCGCCAGGTCATAAAGACTGCATAGTAGGAACAACCATGATAAGCAGAAGTGACAGAAACAGTACAAGCAACAAACAATGCTAAAATTTTCATATCCACCTAGACATCAGAGGTTAATTTTACCTGTTTTGAAATGCTGCATAATTTTCTAATAAAAAAATGTCAGCATATTTCAAGTCTGCTTGAGCAATTTTGTCCAGTGTTACAAACATAATGGTCACCTGCCAAAAATGTCAAGATCCATAAAAGGCATACCATATACAAACTAGGACGAAGATATATATTATGATCTGCTAAGTGCTAAGAATATGTTAATAGATCATAACACAAAGCTTACACAAGCTAATATGTTAATCGTGTACATACATTAGCGGCATTAACTTGCATTACTGACTGATACAGATCGGAACTGAGTGTAGTCCGATCTGGAGCTACTGCTCGAGATCGGAGCATGCTCCGCCCTGGGGAGCTTCAAATATTTTCTTCTATCTTAATTTTATTTTATTTTAGTTTTCATGGGAATTTTGGTCTTTCCATCAGGATTCTAACGTTGCTCCAGTTCACAATTAACGTGGGGGTGTCTGAAAGTAAGAAACTAACCGATCACTAGTTTATGTGTAATATGTCAATTATCCAAGGGAGGTTTGTGTAAGAAACCCATTATTACGATACTGTGTTATTATTCTAAAGGAAGCACTTACAAACTTTGTATAGGCTTGATCAACCAAATCTCTTGACTGTCCTTGTATGTACTGCTCCATGCGGGTAGCGAGAATAGCAAATCTGCATGAATTGTTAACCCATAAATGTTAAATCTATGCATGACAGACAAGAAACGAATGGCTGAAAAAGAAGGGCTGCATATACATGTGGTAAAACTCCTCGAAAATGGTAAAGAAGAAAGTCCAGCACATGAAAAAATTGGGGAATAGCTTCACGTATAAAGTCAAACAAAAACTCCTCAATAACACAAGTATATGTGTAACTCTTCGTAGGTCACAAGTAACAGTAGAATAAGTGTCCATGAAAAAGAATTGATGTCATTTCTCATCTTACATGGCACATGATCTATTAAATGAATTACTGTTACACACCAGACATTGGTGACTTGAAAGCTTGTTCGGTTTGATCCAGACATAGGATTGTACAACAGTGTTGACAGCTTCACCTATCTATCATCTCGAATCTTATATGAAATGAACATAAGCCTAGGACCATAGACCAGTATCATGACTTTTCACTGTAAAAGAGCATCAGAGCTATGTTACCCGTACTCTTCAATCAACTTTGTGTACCCATGCCCAACACGTCGACATGGGTATGGCAGTATGATACTTCATCAGTTAAGGCTAAAAGTTGAATTTCTTTTCATGAAATAGCCGTGTCCGACACATGGATACACACCCGAGTCATGTACTCAGTGCCATATCTTGGCAACAGTAAGAGCCGCAGGACATAAAAGTTTAAAGGGGTGTGCATGATTGAAACACATGATTTCAGCTATATTATCCAAGCAAACATTTTCAGTTATCAGAATATTTTTCAATGAGCACAAAACCAAGGAAAATTAACCATGAGACTAGAATGATTACAAAAACAGAACCACTGGATTGGAGAGTCATCAAAGCATCCTTTAGATTTTATTTGGCATGTTTGACTGACAACAATTCCATGCCAAATACAAGTAATATCGCTAAAACCAGGGAAAAAGAAAAGTACATAATTAACTAAATGGATAGGGCCAGTGTGCTCTATCTTACCTGGGTATATATGACAATACTCCAACCTGCCGGACATTTCTTTCATTTCTTTCGATCTGGTGGCAAGCTTCCTCCACAAACTGATGCAATAGTACTATTGCAGATTAACATCACAGAACAAACAAATATAGACAGATGAAGAACTGTTACAGATTTGCTACTTCCAGATTGCAGCTAATCTTCTCACTATATGTCCTTTGTCCTACAAACTCCTTGACTACAGCGTCTTGACTTTATGTTTTATAATTCGCTTCTCTTTTTATCACAACAGCTTGGGGGGGGGGGGGGGGGGGGGGAATATTACAAACATTCAACAGTTCTCTTGAGAAGAAATTCATGAAGGATTTTTTGACTTACACGACTGAATTGCGAAGAAATTCTACTCTCCAGGTCATCAAGTAAAATACGCACAAATCCTGCTGCATCAGCTTTCTGTCCAGAAATATATTTTTCTGTAATTCCGTGCATAGAGATACATCGCAAAGGATCAATCTTGTATGCCCAGTCCACCACAGCATAGAAATCTTCCTGGAAAATCGCAAAAGAGGACCATCAAGTTTAGATCATCAAAGAACAAAAAAACAAGTTTAGATCTTCCTGGAAAATCTTGTATGATCATCAAAGAGAATGAAAATTTAGGAAAGAACAAAGTAACAAACACAGGTTTCAAATGGCAATACCTGTATACCATCAAGTAAATCATGTAGAGATTCGTTCAGTGCCTCTAGATCAGCAGATTCTGGACCTATAATTTGAGGTGAGTTAAAACTTTGGAGGCAAAGTAACAATTTGGATGAAAAAACTGAAGAGCTACCTGGCGTCTCGTTGTCATCGATGTCCATAATACCCAAGTCATCATCATTGGCCGCATTATCCTTACCGGGTGGAACAAGAGCTGGAACTTCAAAGCACATAAAGTGTGCAAAAAAAGAACTCTACAATTTGCAAATAGAGTTTCTATAAGAAACAATCTTTAGAAGAAGAAGAAGAAAAGAGTGACAGAATGTAGAAAGCCATGCACAAACACACACATATACACGAGAGGAGGAGAGACTAATAGGCCAATAACCTCATCCACGAGGAGTGGAATAAAAATGGTGAGCATCTTGGCATATGCTTCCGACACTGTAGAAGTATCTGCACTATTCGCACTTTGATTAGAGCCTGTAGAGCCATCAAGCCATACAGTTGGATTCCTTGATGCTTTTGTACTGGCACGAAGTTCATTTGCAAACTCGCGAGCCTGAAATGGAAAGGAAAATATCCTATTTTAAGCTTAAAGATTAAAGCTGACACGTGTTCTGTTCACGTCATAATATTAGTTTTACGGCCAAGATGAAAATCAGTAAATGTAATTCCAGAGAGTGACAAAGACATACTGAGTAATACTAGTACAGCTGCTGCACCTAGAAAACTATCAAGATTGGTTTCCTGGCCTTTACCTTTTTAGTACGATATGAATCAAATCCTAAACTGAACTGTTGATCGTATTCAACTATTCATATTGGAATTACTGAACATACATATCATTCTCAGTATAGTCACTGAACTTCCAATCAGATAAGTATGTCTTTAAAGTAAAATTTAGTCGACTTACAAATCTAGTTGTAAATATAAGAAAATAGATCAAGCATCCCTGACCTCTCTACGTAAAAGCAAGTTTAGTGAGCTGCAGTAAGCTTTCCTTAGAGGACCCAAGCAATTCTTATCAAGACTCTGCAACGATTTGAAAGAAAAAAAGGATATAATATTAGGATTAGGTAGTAAAGAAAACCAGATAAAAATTAACGCATTAAACAGAGGAGTAGCAATAACTTCATCCTACTTTCAAATGCTGCAAAAGACGAGCATATGTCCTGCACTTATACCGCAGATCAGCATGATCAGGCCTTTTCAGTTGTCCACGCTGTACATGCAAAATGGTTAACTCAACAAGAATAAGGAAAATCCTACTAATTAATTAGCACTTTTCAGGAAGTACCTGTGAGAAATAACTCTTATCACTTATCATGAAATCAACCAAGCTAGCAAAATAGTTTCTCAGGAACTCAGATGCTCTTTTAACAAAAGTATTTCTCAATTTGTCAAGCTCTGCACGCTTCTCTTTAACCTGTACGGATTCTCAATGTCATAATGCTATAGAGTATCCCAACTTATCAATTGCTACTACTATACAGACATTACAATTAATAAATCTTTAAAAAATTCCACGCAAGTTGCAAACTTGATTTTCTACAGGAAATCATAAGCTTATGTTAACGCATGAGAAAGAATACACCATCCGTGTACCCTTAAGATAGGGAGCGGCTACAAATTAAGTACATTAACTATAGTGGACAATAGATTCCTAGCTATAATATGAAACCAACATAATGAAGTCCAGAAGAAAATATCATTAATCTTCCAAACATAATTAAATGTAGTTTGAGCCTATGTTTGCGAAATAAATGGAGTGCGACATCTTTACCCTTATGTAGTGAGCCCCAGGTACTAATTGCTCGCATACTAAAATAGACAGTCAGCTTAATATTCACTTAACACGAAAAGGCTTTCTTCTTCACATTAATTAGGTGTGATCTGGGAACCAAGAAATCTCTTTCATTTTTGTGGAGAAAACTGAAACTTCATTTAAAAAAAAAAAAAAAGGAAGTAGTATGTTTTTATCTTACGAGCTACACCTCATCTTAGTCTCTTAGAGGAGCAAGACGGGGCAGTAAAAGAGTACGAACATGTTATGTAGAGAATATATTTTGTATAGTATATCGAGTAGGCTATAAGATACGGTAGCCACACTGGGTAAGTCTTAAGACTTCGATCCTATAAGTAAAACCATAACTGCATTATTATTTTTCTAAAGAACAGAATTTTTTTTTTCAAAATAGTGCACGTACAGATCTCATATTTACATAGGTCCGATCCAACTTGGGCACTTCAAGGTTCCGTAAAGCATTAGCTAGCCATTCACATGCTTCTATATTCTGAAGCATCCGTGCTTCATCAAATGAACCCCCTGTCAAACATGCTGCATACTGCAATTTAAGCAAGAAAAAAAAATGAATTTTTAGCATACAAACCATATATCAAGCAAAGAACATTTTTCACAAAGAGGATCAACATCTGGGAGAAATTCTTCATATGACCAGGTCTATAAGTATGTGCCAGACCTTCTGGATGGAAATCATCCACATCACTTAAAGGAGTGTTCACGCATTTATTACAACCTTTTGAGGTGATGTGGCTCATATTCATCCTTAGGTCTAACAGAGCTGGTACATTTACGAAGTCTCCATTAACACTCCACGTCGATAAGTACAAATTTCATTTTATTAAGTTGATGTTGTATAGGAGGACCTCAGATGGTATACGCAGTCCTTCAAGAAGCTTATCAAGTTCCTCAATTAGAGATTTGTTGTTCACTGACTGCATTTCCAGCTTATTATTCCGGGTTTCAATCTGTCAATGGTACAAGTAAACAAAATTGTGAGATGTTAGACACTCAAAACAGTCAACTTTACGTAGAATGTGAGTCCTATGAGGCTATGACAATCTTTTTTCTTAGAGGAATTTATAAAATGAGTCAAACAAAACAACAGTAAAAGGGCAAACATGTGGCCTAAAAGGAACTTGGCTCTATAGTTCCAAGTATTGGAAAGAAACTCCAGTTAGGGCATAACATACATTTTTTTATGACATACTACATTGTAAGACCACTTCAATATTGCAAAGTATGATTTCCATATCTATACAAATTTTAAAAGTATATACCGATTCTATGTCCTCTCTCATGTGCCTTAGTTTGACATTGAAAATGCCCAACCATTCATCCATATCATCGACGCAATTAGATGCTGAGTCAAGACCCTGCAATACCTGAGGCATACAGATAAAGTAAATCAATATCCATATGAAACAAACATGCGGAAACTGATGTGAACACACACACACACACACACATATATATAGAGAGAGAGATATTAATATGGTGACCACTGACCGGCTCACTTGTCCTTATATTGTGAGAACACTGGTATAACATATAATCCATATTAACTTGGAAGATCCAACTGACATATTAATCCCCTTGTTCTTCATTATAGATATGTGATATAACTAATTACAAACGATACATAAAATGAAACGCCTTCAACCAATGACAAGTTCTACATTTTGTTTTATGAGCTGAGCAAGCAACTTCACGACTGTCGAGACCAACAAAGTACTCGATAATGACGGTGAACCAGTAGATGCAGCCTTGTCCAACTTCTTGCCAACTACACTGAAATGAAATATGACAACGAGTACAAGGCACAGGTAGAGGGGACACATAGGAAAACGAGAGCTTTCTCACACAACATTATGTACACGTAAAGTATAAGTGAACAGACAATGAAGCAGAAAGCCTTTATGAACCACAAGAACTAATAAGGATGCAGTAAAAAGTCACCTCATTTATCAAAGGTTCATTCTCTAATATCGCATGCACATTAGCAGCTTCTAAAGCCTGAAGCTCTCGCTTTAACCGCTCTGAAAATGCCTCTGCTTCACCAATGCCCATAACATAACTGCAGTTGCATATAAAAAAATAAAGAAAGAATCAGTTCAAGTATTATTAGAAGTTAGTGGTGAAATGATGAAGCATAAGGTGACAGACAGAGGCTAACTTACATGGCACTAGCAACAACTATAAAACCACTAAGTCAGAAATAATACACGATGTATGGTATTTGAAAATGCATCACTTATCCATGGAGGACCAAAAACTATTCACGCACCCTGAACAATTCTATGTGCTCTGCATATCCAGGTAACTCATGGGGAAAACAAAAACCAAAAATATAAAATAAAATAAAAAAAGGAAAAGTATCGAAGAAACTAATAATATGTACCAAGAAAGGAGACAAGCTTAAGGATGATACAATGAAAGTTTGCCTAGACATAACTAGCTTTTGATGTCTTATTGGGGATCTTATTTGAGTTTACAAAGTTTATTCTCCTCTACTCTTGACTGCACTCTACATATATTGTCTCCTCCAGAGAGTCAGAAACCTAATGTAAGTACAAATGAATAAACCTATCCACATTGCGCAACCTACTTAACTGCAACAAAGAAATGAAGAATACCATTGCCTGAAAATTATTATCTTAAGCACTCATAACATTGGGCTCCCTTCTCGCACATTAGCATTCAGTAAAATAATTATCCCGTGGCAGTCTTAAATGAAGCATCAGGAGTTAACCAGCTTGCAAATGTTCTTGCATCTATACAATTAAGAAGTATGCACCCTAAGAATCTTCAGAGCACCTCAAATTTTCTTGACCAGTGCTGTTTTACATCCTAAAAATCTTTATGTAAACACAATTTGACTACATGCATATGATACTGCATTATCCATTTAAAGAATGCGACCAATGCAGCACCAGATAAAGGAGACAGGAATTCGCTTGGATAAATTGCAGTACATACGTGCCTAAAAGAGCCTCCATGTCTTCTTCCTCTGCTTGGGAAACAAGTTCTCTTTCAACAGTTACTTTCATGTCACCTTCTGTGGCTACTGCTGTAAGACGGCCATCTTGAAGATTTACCTGCTGCTTAGGAACTACTGCTGTATTTTCCTGTGAAAGATATATAAACAAACATTAAGTGTAAAACCGTTAACCATAATAATAATAATAATAATATAAACAATAATAAAACCAACAACAATATTAAAAACAACAACAATACAA
Organism: Plantago major; assembly: GCA_026545765.1. Taxonomy (NCBI): domain Eukaryota; kingdom Viridiplantae; phylum Streptophyta; class Magnoliopsida; order Lamiales; family Plantaginaceae; genus Plantago; species Plantago major. The sequence continues at coordinate 20,710,757 of CM048843.1, forward strand.
ACTTTTCGGAAAGACATTGTTTTTTATTTTATTTAAAAAAAAAGGAACATGTTTAGCTTCTAACACCATAACATTTAGGTTCAGACATATATAGTTTCCAACGGCAAGTGTTAATATAAGTCAGTGACCGTGTATATGAACTCTATGATGTTTGAACCTAAATATATGATGTTCAAAGCTAAACATGTTAATCTAAACACCGATTGAGTATATTTAATAAATGATGTTTGAACCTTAATAACTAATCATGTGTCCTAAACATATGATGTATGTAGTTGAAGTGTATTTTAGGATTTGTCTTAAGGTCTAAAATAATGATATAATGTGAAACAGGGGTAGTTGTAAGGCAGAGAACCCATCCAGATTGGGTTTAGGAAACAAGACACTGATGACCTATGGTTGATAGGACGAGAACCCATTCGGATTGGTTTTAGGAAATAAGAAGTTGATTACCTACGATATTCTGCTCTATCTTCCCTTTTAAGTAGAAATATAATGATCAATGACCACATCCAAAATGTTGAAACAATTAAGAAACTAACTTAACTTCTATCCTCCAAATAGAATTCAGAGAAATGGAATCTGCACAATTTTACATCTAAAATTTTAAAAAAAAATCAAAAATCAATAATAATAATAATAATAATAATAATAATAATAATAATAATAATTGAAAAACAAGAAAGAGGAAGAAATAAAAAAAACTCAGTGATTAAAGAGAAAATCTATAACCTATCCATCAATGGAATTATTATTGAGTCAAGTATTCAACGTAACTAATAATATATATCTCAAGTCTTAACGCAAAACTAGTTCCCTTCCTAATTCAGCAATTAAAAAGCAACATATCAGTATTTCCTTGACTGACAAATTATTAAATAGGAGTATCAGAAATTGATGAATTAATAAAAGTATGATGCAAACTGTCTTAAATGTTTATGCACCTTTGCCCACAGAGCCATCTCCACAACGTCAATGCCAACTACTTTCGGAAGACGACCCAATACATCCTTGCAGATGTTTAGGATGCAATGCAAAAGACGATTCCTAACAAGAAAATACATCATCATATTAACAAAATAACTCCATCTTGAAGCACCAAGAGACGGGCACAAGATAAGAAATTAGGAGAGTACCTGTCGTCAAGATTGCGCATTGTCCACTGTGGTGGGGCAACACTCTGACTTCTAAGGTTATCAAACCCCTTAACAAATTTACATCAACAGCAACCGTGTCAGAAACAAACAGCAAAGTTCAGACAAGATCAAACATCTTAAAAGTAAAAACAAGCAGAATGAGCAATTGCAAAGTGACTAGTGAACAATTTACCAGCATAAAAGTACATCCGCTGGGATCATTTGTTACAACTTCCACTTTAGAAAGATGCTTCAGCTTGTAAAGTTTTGCAGGCTACAGGTGGAAGAAATGAATTTCCATGATTAGGCAATAATCTAATTTGAAACAGTAATCAATTATACAGGAATAGCACTCCATACTAAGCAGTAGTATATGATACCATGGAGTTCAAGCTAACTTCCTCAATAAGGCAGAGCTATAGAAATATTTGATTGCCTAAACATTCAATGCAAATAAAAGTAATGATCATCTAATACTCACTTCGAGAACACCTCCATTTGAATATTTCAGCACACGAAGAAAAGCTTTAGTTCTCTGCGCTTTTGCCTTGGCTGAAAAAAACCAAAAAAAAAAAAAAAGACCTATAATAAGCTTCTGAAATGAAAAACAACAATCAACGAAGTAAATCATCGTAGCATTTGAACTAGTATCGAGCAAAATGAGTGCAGTAAAGGAGGTAAGTATGATCAAGTAGATTACTTGAGATGGCGAGAACACGAGGCTTGGCCATGTGACCTTTCCCCAATTTGGCAGATTTGCCCCAGATCCCGTGGCTCTTGGCAACACGGATCGACATTACAATCTTCTGTTTCGTGCCCTCAATCGCCACCTCACACGCACGGCGGAGCTCCTCGTCATCGGCGCTGGATTTCGCCATTGTTTTCTGTGTGTGTGTCTCCTCTCTCAGCTGATTAAAGAGTTATGACTTTTATCTGATGATGAAACAAATCTTTTTAATTCGAAATTTGAGGAATTGGGTGAATAGGAGGACAGGTGAGCAATTAGTCAATCTATCATAATGATTATGTTTATCTGAAAACTCATTAATTTAAGTTGAGTTTTATAGTTTATACTGTAATTCAGTTCAGTTTTGTTCAGACGAAGAGAGCGTAGTCTTACTTTTTTTACTTTGAAACCAACTATTTTGAATCGAACAACCACTTTAATTGACATTTGTTCGATGAGTGTTCGTCACAGCCTCTTGATTTTTCGAGCTGAAGTCAAGCGATCGTGCGAGCCCATCAATGCAGTCATCATAGTGCATTCCCATCCCCATCGCGTACAGAGGTCCACACGATCGCGCGAAGAAGGGCGGACGATCGCTTGCCAACGCCACACGATCGCGTGGAGGAAGGGGCGTGATCGCGTGCATCCGTTAAAGCCGCAGTTCGCCTTATAAACATTGTTTCTGCATTATTTTTATTATTCATTCTATGGGGCGCGATCACATGCATCCGTTAAAGATGCAGTTCGCCTTATAAACATTGTTTCTGCGTTATTTTTATTATTCATTCCTGCAACTTTTTCTCTAGTTTGAATTTCCCTTTTCCCCTTTCTCCCTTCCAAGAAACCTACACTCAATACACTCAATTGAAGTAAACATTTTGAATGTTTTTTTGTAACACATTTGAGACGAGGAATTTTAATTAGCAAAAACCTAACTATTTTCGCACCCATTCTTGTTCATCATATTCCCAATATACATGATCTCTACAGAGTCCAAGCTGTATTATCACTTAACTATGGATTAGTACTTCAATTTGTGTTATGTCTTAGATCAGTACTCATGTTTTTTTCTTGGTTTCTTACGATTTTCTAAAATACAATTCTCAATTACATATACACTAAACCAATCACATATAATCATAATGCTAATTAATGACACTTATCGCACTTTGTATACAAATGTGACCCCAATAAACAAAACACATCTAAAACAATCACCAAAACTACTTATTAGAAACGTGTTTCGGCTGTCCAAAATGCATCTCCAAAATGTGCTACAATTCACCGCGTTTGACGGTCAAACTGCATTTCGAAACAAACAATTGCATCCAGACTTTAGAAATGCTATTTGACCATGCTCAAACACACTTTGAAACCAACTAGGCCCTAACAACATTAGAGTCGAATAGGATTTGAACAAGTTCTGACCAACAATACAAGAAAATGAATGTTGCATGGTCATAATTGCTTTCACGGATGACAAGTATTGCAGTTTGCAACTTAAATTTCGTCATCTTCGAAAGGATCTCGTTCTGGAAAGTCTCCAACCTGGAAAAGGGATGGATAAATAGCAGAATCAAGAATTTAAGTTTCAATAATTGATATGTACCTATTAAGCACATACCTTTACTTTATCAGGCCTGACAATCCCACCACAAAGAAGAGGGCACTCAAAATAACGCTTTCCTTTAACCCTGAAAAATTAGAACATATGACATGATTCAGTTCCATATTGGTTTCATCAATATTGATCAAAATCCTACATTGTCTCCCATTCCTGAAACTCCTTACTATAACAAGATGTCTCAATAATTTGGGTAGGAGAAAAGTCTCTAAACAAGCCATTCTAGTCCAGAAACCAGAAACACAAAGAATCATATTTAAATTTCGTATTTCAGATAGGTTGGAAAATCAGCAGCACTATACATGCAATAGCGTATACCATAGAATGTCAGGAGCAAATTTCTACAACATTGCACACAAGACTAGACATATGTTACCCATAATTATAAGAATTGTAGTAAAAGTTACATACATGCCGTCATGCTTCCCCAGAGGTTCATCGTACTGAACTCCAATCCAAAAACCTGGTGCCAGAGTTTCTGCTCGACCCACAAATTTTACAACTCCACGCTTCTCCCCCGGTTCAACTTGACACCTATCTCCCACCTTTTTACCAAAAGAGAGGAACAACAAAAGTTATATAAATGTCAATATCAAAAGATGAAATGGTTCTAACGAGTATTAGCACAGAAAGTATGCAAACCTTTATATTTGCACAAAGTTCCTCCATGTAATTATCAGAAATCTGTTTGTCACAACAGAAGCAAGATCCATTACCGAAAATTCTACAAGACACCAAGAATAAAGACAATTGGCTATAACTGTTTCAGCAATAAGATGATTAACTAATGCAGCCATGTTACAGTATATTATGAACAGTGTGCCATAGTACTTCTTCCAGGAGCAATTTATAAGAAATTGAGAAGGAAGAGAGAGGACACAAAATGTAATACAAATGCCCTAAAAATTAAGACCAATTTCAACAATACCTTCTCTTTGTGAGTAAGACAAGACTAAGAACCAATCAAGAACTGATGGAACGGAAGGAACACAAGTATATGAAGGCAAAATTAAAACCTGTGGTACTTACTTTCGATTCATGAGTGGGATGTTGATGTGCCATTTTTTCTTTATACTTTCTGAAAGTACCTGAAACATGCATAATTCAATTAGCGTGCAGAAGATTGTGACTAGGGAAGAAGAATTAGAGAACAAAATATGGAACAAAAGGAACATTTTACTGATTGAAAGTGAACAAGTAATTGTAGTACATAATAATGATACATACTCATTATTGGAGCATTTGATAATCATATGAAATAGCAAAAAAATCCAAAGCTTGGAGATTTAGATTAAAATGAACTAGACCAGTCACAAAGCTAAATATCTGTACTAGGTTGAAAAATTGCCCAACCAATGTTATAAACTCTATTTGCCAAATTTATTCTCATTGTTAAGTTATATATCTGATGCTATGCACTGAAGTTGAGAAGACCATAACTTCAGATCTAAAATCAATACAATACACTTTAAGCAGCTGAAGAACTAGCAAATTGCACAGATACGCATTGGCCTAATTAATCGTTCAACTAGCTATTTAGCACACTAGTTTGGAAAATTAATCATAATTTTCCAAGATGAACTCCATGATCAAGGCATCCATTGTACCTGAAGCTAATCGTATATAAGGTAAGGACACCATCGGTTCATGGTGTCAACTCAATGTACTTCTACATATAATCATGGAAAGCATAAATTCAGGTTGTACCATCAAGTTTAGCATATGCATCATCAGAAATTTTGTATTTCTCCACTAGAGAAGTATCCTCCAACCAACCACCAGACGTTACAGATGATGGATCGAGATCAATGACGTGCACCCGGAAACTGACATACAAAAATGCACGGTCAAGTTTGTAAAGACAATGTTAACCAGAGCAGTAACAAAGCAAATTGTATGACACGTTGCAAAACACATTTATTGTTCATTCCTTAATCTAGAACAGAATCGAGAAATTGGTTGATGGAACTACAGTTGGCACACGGTTGTCATAAGTAAAAAAAACAAATATAGTTCTTCCCTGAAAAGGCGAATCTCCGTTATATGAAACTCAGCTGAGTCGCAGTTGCAAATCATAAAGAGCAAACATTACACTAGTAGCCTGGAGATTCCAACTTTGATATTGAAATAATCTAATACAGTAGTTGCACTCACTACCAGAAGGACAATCATAGCACTAAGAATAGAGCATCAAAAGGTAGTATCTGCAAAGTCAATTAAACTTCAGCACTCAACTAATGATAAGTTTAACAAACTAATACACCCTCCCTAGGAAGCACGAATACTAATACGCATGCGAATACGAATACGAATACGAAAAAGGATAAAATCCAAAATATTAAAATACGAATACGTCAAGAACACGTTTGGTTATTTATACTTATATATTTTTATGTTGTGATATGGATAATTATATGCCAGGATTAGATCTATTAAATCAGGATTTTAGTAATTAAATCACAACACTTTTGAACTTTGGACTATTTAGTGACAAATATAAGAAGTCTTGTTGAAAAGGGACTCTTCCAAGATTCAGTTCTATCCAAAAAGATAACAGATGAGTATAACTGAAGTCTGGAAAGACAAAAATACGTATTCTTTACGTATTTTAGCGTATGCGTATTAAATACGTACGGAGGTTGAATACTCCAGGTCAGAAACGTATGCATGCTTCCTAGCACCCTCCGTCCCGAACTCAACTTCCCCTTTTCCATTTTGGTCTATCTCAAACTCAACTTCCCCTTCCTTATATATGAAAAATCTCCTACTTTATTCACTATCTCTCCTACTTTATTCACTCTTTTTAATTATCCATTCACTCTTTTTCCTACTTTATTCACTATCTCTCCTAATTTATTCACTTTCTCTTAAAATTTGTGTCCGGACCAAAGGGAAGTTGAGTCCGGGACGGATGGAGTATATCAGTAGAAGAATATAGGACGCGTCAAAACTTAACATATCATGAGCTTCTACATACATGAAAAATAGTAGGTTAGAATCAAGTTAAAACTAACCCATTTTGCGGGGAGTAGAACCCAAGGGGTTTTGTGTTATCTCCAAGAACTGAAACTTTATTCCCCGTATCGTCATAGAGCTCAAGAGCCATTGAATCAACGGAAGTACCACACTTTTTCCATAACTTCTCCTTTACAGCTTCTATTGTCATCTGCAGAAAAAGGAAGATGTAAGCCCAACAATACCAATACACCATAACAAGCCAGGTGATTATCCATCTCAAACGTTAGTGAGTGATTGGACACCGCTACCTTGAGTTCACGGACATTACATGGCTACTCCATTCAGATAAACATTTAAGCTGAGACATGTATTGTAAACATAATACCCAAAGTAGTAGCACTCTGTTATATGAGTTGCTCATCCTACATGTAATAAAACATAGGTGCTAGATACTTGGTATAAATTCATGTCTTGTCTCACATGCATTCAATTTTTCATTCCAGAGGCCAAGTGCTAATAATGTCACTTACAATTGCAAAATAAAGTATCCATGATACTAAGTATGTAAAACACAATACAAAAGAAACTTGAAAAAAATGGCACCAACCTGTGGAGTTAACCGGACATCAGACGAGAAACTCTTCATGTTAGAGTGAGTGACCCGTAAAGTAACTGAGTCATCCCCCGGAATTTGTAACCGAGAAGCCATTTCCTTGTGCTCCTTTAGTCTCCTTTAAGTGGCTATGCCAAATTTGTATATCTGCAATATGGGCCATTTTGTAACATTCAGACCTTTGGATGCTGAGTTAATATTCAAGTGGATTTATCAGAGAATAATGATCAGAAAGAAAAATGTTCCTCTAAGCCCGATAATAAGATCATCTCCCCCTCCTGAATTCACTTGATTCCATGATTAGGCAAACAAGCAAAACTCTCACTCATCCCTAAGTATTAAAGATTTTCATCGTCTCATCATCCCGACCTAATTTTCTACAATGACCTTACACCTACAGTAATATCTACACTGGCTAATTACACATTACTGTAACACATGCAGTTTTTTGTGGTTGATGCCTGCTAGATCATATTCCCAATTTCTGTCCTTACGATACAGGAACTTAAATGAACTTGAACGAAGCCATTCAAGTACATCAGGTGAAAATACATTTAGACGCATAAAGCAACCAAAACCAAGTAAAACTGAACAATTAACAGCTAAATGAATCGGAACGGTACTAGAAGGTTTAGCTTCAGCAGAAATCAATATTCCACAATTAACACAAGTAAGCGAAATGCACTATGTACAAAATTAAATTAGATTCCGCAGAAGTTCCATAAGTATTTGATTAAGCTTCTGAAATCTGGAGAATGAGCAGCAATAGGGAAGTCTTCAACCACAATAACCTAACAGTTCGCTTCGAATCAAATAAAAATTGAGCAAATCTGAACTGGAATTTGAGAAATTCACTGAAATTTTCGAAAGGGGAATCGAAGCTATATTGAGCGCTAATGGCGGTGAAGTAGAGATCAGTAGGCAGAGCACAATTCAGTGGAGTAGAGAAGTCTAAGCTACGTAGTACGTACCAGTGAGGTGAATCAGAACGTAGAGCCACAGCAGATCAGCAAAACCTCAGAAGCATGAATTCGAAGTCGATTATTCGACGAAGAAGAAAGGAACTATTGAATCGACATGGAAGAGGAAAGAAAGAAACAAAGAAAGGAAGTCGATCGATCAACCAATGAAGATATAGCCGCTGAAGAAATGGAGTGTTTGGTTAACGGGTTTAATTTTAATGGCATGCTAAACACAGACGCTTTTTACTTAGCCCTCTTACAGGTATTTTGCAAAATAGCCCTCAAAATCTTATTTTCTTTCTGGCATAAAACCGTCTTCCATGAACGATTTTTGAAACTTTTCAAACTAACAATGAATCGAATCGAATCAATCGAATTAAATCGAATCGAATGGAAAATAACTAAAGAATGAACTAAATGTAATCGAATGTAATGTAATTGAAGTGTAGTATAAAAACAATCGAATCGAATGAAATTAATGAGTTTTCAGATGAAAAGAACATAGCCTTTTTAGCTGTATTTAGAGGCCAATTTTTCATTTTAGTTATTTTCAACTTTAATAACTTAATACATCTAGAAACATTTGATTTTTTTATTTATAAAAACTTATTTTGTTTTTGTTTTGTGTGTTTAATCGTACATGTTAATGTTTTTATGTTTGTATAAATGCATTTTTTTTTTCAATTTTTTGTTATGTTTTATTAATTTTGTCAGATTTTTAAGGAGTCAAGCGCATTTTATTGATGTTACAAGATAGTTGGTATTGCGGGATTGGGTTTCGTTTAATATGAAGAACAAAAAGGACATAGCGAGTAGAGTTTGTTCATAATCGATCGAACCAGGGGCAGAGCCACACTTAATCCACACCCTATATATTCTTTAACCTTATACTACTATATATAGTATTTTTAGGTACTTATCTCGAATAATCTCATTTAAATTTCAACTTTTATTATGTATAATACTTAAATTTAAATTTTATGAACTATAGTTCAACTTTTGGTTTGTAAAAAAAAAAATTTATGACGGTGTGTGGTATTTTTTAGTATGAGTAGTGTATATTTTCAATCGAATTTGTACCGTTTATAATTAGTCACATGTTATTTTAATTCCTGGGTTCTGGTAAACTCATCTGCACACTGCGTCAAATCAAAAGTGTTTTTCAGTAACTCATAAATGAAGCTACTGAAGAATCTATCCCAACTCCCCCACAAGATTATTCCGCCTTTAGCTTGATAAAAGTTATGATGAATTTATTTTCTTTAAAGATTCTTTGCTGGGAATAAATAAAGCACAAGCCTGGATAACGTTGCCTTCTGTCGAATTTGGGTTCATGGTTTGATCAAGGTAAGTTACTATATCAAACTCATGGTTTTCATTTTTCAGTTACAGTCCAGCAATTTTTTTCAGAAATTAATTCTTTTTATACATTTTGCTTGTAGAATCATTCATTGATGTGAGGTATAAGCTGCTCTTATTACTCTGTTATAATCCGGTTTGTTAGAAACTAGTACATACAATATAGTACTCACTAGTTGTTACACTGTTGGACTGTTGGATCAGTCAGCACTTCAAAGATATTAGTACTAGCTGTTGGAAAAAAATTGTTTATCCGATCCCTTTTCATTTATTCCCATATATTCTTAACGAATTAGGAGTTGCAGAGAGTTACAGAGGTTGAGCATGTTACACGAAAACCATTTCCCATTTTTTCAGAGGCTTCTACTAAGTTACTTTGTCTTAATTGGGAAGGGAAACCAATAAAACTAGGGCTAGCACAGACACAGCGTTTATAATAGCTAGAGAGTGTTACTTAGTCTTTTTAATCGAGCTGCCTGTGGGCTGTGGCATCTTAATCTCTACTTCTTGCATGGAATTTTTGGTGCAGCTTAAGGCTACATTGACTTTACAACGAGGGAAAGTCATCTGATGGGCTGGCTTAGTAAAATATTCAACGGTTCGAGATGTGACTTTGCAGATGAGAGATGTAGACATGGAGCAGCTGCAGTTGAGAGCCATCCATCTAGTTGTTCATGGGTTCGTAACCATATTGTTTGCGTTGTACTCCAGGAGCTTCTGGGGAAAATTAAATGTTGATTAATTATGAAAATTTGCAAATAAATGTTAACCATACTGCTCTTAAGGTGTCAGACTATAACATGCAACTTATTAACGGTTGTGTACTAGTATGGCCTATATCTGGTAAATATTATATATATAAAGGAGCAAGGACCATTAACTCAGTGTGCGTGGAAGTTATTATAGACAGTTTTTGAATGAGTTCAGCCTGAGTGATTGAATTTTGATTTACCTATTCATCTAGGCGCACATAAATATGCTCCAGTAAGAAAAAGTAGTGGACTACATAATTCAATATGGATTGCTGATTTCAACTCTGTTACCATTACCATCAAGGTTCAAGGTATTCAATAGGGATGCTGGTTTCTTTTAAAGGTTGGTTGATTGTGCTGTATCCATGCTGTGGTTTGATGAACATCTACCACTATAATAATTGCTCCTTTCTCTCTAATTTGTTCGGCTTCACTAGAAGCAAATTTATAGATGATATTTGATGTAGGAGTCAAGGTCAGAGACAGATGACATAAGCCCTAGCATTGCCTTGTATCATAAAGGAAACATTTCCACCGGTGAGGGCTCTTGTGATCTGCTTGCTTAGTCTGTTGAAGAAATCATGTAATTGGATCAATATTCTAGGCCTATCTGATGCATAAATTTATATTCCCGAATAGCTTCCCCCGTATATTTGGTAATTCAACTTTAGTCCTGTGTTGCTCTGGTTCTTTTATAGAATCTTCACCAGAAAAAAAAACTTCTTCTTTCTATAGCTTTTGCCCCTTTTCCCCTATCTTGTTTTGAAGCTTGAACTGCATATCCTAAAGGCATCTTGCTTCATAGTACAAGTATTGTTCTTGGGACATTCAATGACCATTTGCTTTGATTTGGTTTTGCATAATATGTTTATAGGCAATGAATCTATCTGCATACTGTCTAAATTTCAAGTAACAACTTGGAGGGTAATTCCCCTGCCGTCTGCATTGCGTCTTATATTCTATGATATGATTTTATCAAACAGTAACTCTGTTATGTCTCATATTCTATGGGATAGATAGTCAACATCACTTGGAAGATGATGAACAGCTTGCTACAAATTTTCAGGAGAGCTTGTATGTTGATCCGCTACTGGGGCCAGTGCCACAGAGTGAGAATGACACTAGTTTGGGCAATGAATATGAATACAGACATATAGATGAGAACCTTTACCAGCCTATAACTCTTCCATATTCTACTAGATTCAGGTACATAACATAAAGACTGGAGTACATACAGAAAATAGTTGTCGCCTCTGGCATACAATGTTTCTTATAATGTTTATATGAAGAATGATCTCAATTCCAACATGCTCTTGTATGCCACACTATTCCACTTTCCTAATATTTTTACTCGTAAGGCTAACATGCATTTTATTTTCCTCCATATGGACTTGTCTGTCAACAGTTTCTAAGTTTACATGCGTCTGTCAAGTAACATTGTATTCGTGTTTGCAGGGGCATAACTTGTGCTTTTCTTGAATATATTTTTTAAAATTTCCCAAAAAAATAAATCTAATTGTTACTTCTTTTCATAAAGCTGAAGGACTTTCTCTTAATCTGTACAGTGCAAGACTGCGTGATACTCTTTTGACTTCTGCATAGATATGCTTGTTCCCTACATTATCATTATACATGAGTCAAGATGCAACTGGAATCTCTTCTATATTTATTTCATGTGCTCAATCCTTTATGTTAGGTCAAGTTATTTAATACCAAATGTACCTGTTTGAATGCCACGCATACTCTGGTGACAAACGTATATAGAGAATGATCTTGTCCGGATGAACTATGTTGTTGAATGAAGCAATTCTCCTATATTTATATCAGCTATACACTTTACTTTTGATTGCGATCATAATGGTAAGATACAGAGTCAATTTTTGTTGCTTGCAAAGTCTTATTTTCTGTTTTCACTCGCTTCTAAACTCTCATGTGTTCCGTGATTACATTATAGCACAAGGACAGAAATCCTGTATGTTCTCTCTGTGTTAGGAGTCGATTTTTTATTCTGCTTGTTCTGTGCCAGGATTTGTGCTGGTTGCAACATTGAGATTGGTCATGAAAGATTGTTGAGTTGTATTGGTGCTGTATGGCATCCAGAATGCTTTCGATGCCACGGTTGCAGCCAGCCTATATCTGATTATGAGGTGAGAACATTCTCAATTGAAGTTTTGAAATTCTTTATACAAAAGGGGCTTAATATGGTTGATTTTTTCTAGGATAAATCATAATTTAGGCAGGAAACTCCTAATAAAAGATCTGACTGAGCGAATAGGGAAATAAAAGGGTGGGCCGACTACAAATATTCTATTGCACGTATTTTGGATGGGGCTATTTCCAACTAGCCAATTCAGGCCCAATGCACCTGGTGGTGAGTGTAGAAATATAGCATCATGCATAAACAACTATCGATCAATTTGATAGCAATCGACAGACAACATTACGGGCACTAAATCCACAATTTTAACATAAAAAACGTAATAACTATCATATATTAGAAGTTGTCAAATAAATAAGTAATTATAAAAATTGTAATTAAAATGGTAAATCATTAGAATTGATACTCCCTCTGTACGTTGGATTCTATGCATTTTCCATACCTGTCCATCCCATTGGATTGTTTCTATATTGTAAAACGTTAACTCATAACTTTATAAGTCGACCCACACCACTAAAATAATTGACACATACTTACATAGGAAACTGATTCAAAAGCAAACGCATACAATCCAACGGGAGGCTGGGAGTACAGTTTGGGGAGCAATTGGTCTTCCTTTTAACAATGCAACTTCTAGCTCAGGTCACTCTCAGTGTGTTGATTAATAACTTCTTAAATTTGAATGATGGAAGAATTTGTAAGATTAGTATTTCAGATTATTACTTTTAAGTATTAATATTCATTTTGGGGAAAGAAGTATGGATATCTCTTGGTGTAGGGCCAACAAAGTTGTTTGGTGTGGTTCTGTTCTGTACCTTTCCAATTAAAAGCAACAATCTGAATAAGAATTTGCTTGTTGAAGTTTTCCACGTCCAGGGGCTATCCATATCACAAAGCTTGTTATGAGGTCTCTTATCATCCAAAATGTGATATCTGCACAAACTTTGTAAGTTTCTCATTATATAAAATTTCGTCTCTTTGATAGTTTAAGTTGCAGACGATCTACTTTTTTGATCTATGATAAACCTGATGTTTAACCTTTTTTATAATTATACCATCCACGCATTAAGGCCATAAGTACTGCACATGTTATATCAAATGCATGTTTTTTTATTGTTGCATTTTTTCTTTTCCGAATAAAGTGAGATTTAGAGCAACCAGGATCCCATTTAGCATAGTCTTAGCTTACATGGGTTTCAAGACACAAGCAATACAAAATACTGCATGAAAGGATTAAATAAGTTATTTTGTGTGACATAAAAAATGAGTAATTAAATAAGGTGCTTAATTTTTTTTCTTTCTTTTTCAGAAGGTTTGAGTTTCTTTTAATCTCCCACATGCAGATTCCAACAAATGCAGCTGGTCTTATTGAATACAGGGCTCAACCTTTTTGGTCTCAGAAATACTGTCCTAGTCATGAGCATGACGGAACTCCTCGGTGTTGCAGTTGTGAGCAGATGGAGGTATATAAGTTAGTCTCCACAGACCTTACACTGTTGCTAATGAATTGACTGAGCAATGAAAATTTACATACGTGTAAAATAACGAAACAAAGATTTTGAAAGTAAAATGTTGGATTTTCAAATTTGTGACGTAAATAGGAAAAAGAAAACAAATCTCATTATGAGAAAAGGAGCAATGATTCTCTTTCGAAATGGTACCACTTCAAGTCAACCAGTCTAAAATCATTACTGTAAGAGTAGAACCTAAAGATTTTGAAAAGCGAAGTTTTTTTTTTCCCCGGGGGTAATTTTGCTTAGACTAGTCAATGTTACTTGATTTGTATTAATTCTTTGTTCCAGTCATGGGATGCAAAGTTTTCTGTTCTAAATGATGGGCGAAAGCTATGCTTAGAGTGCCTAGACTCTGCAATTATGGATACTGATGAGTGTCAACCCCTCTTTCTTGACATTCAAGAGTTCTTTGAAGGTTTGAATATGAAAATAAAACAGCAAGTTCCGTTGCTTTTGGTTGATAAGCAGGCGCTAGTTAAAGCGCTATATGGAGAGAAACATGTAAGATGTGCATTTTCCGATTATGAACGGATGCTTGCTTCTCATTATCAGTTTACTCCAATGAAAAGATACGAAACATCATATGGGAGTGTAGCATTCACTTTGGTTTACATTCTCTCTTGGTAGGGTCATCATTACATGCCCGAGACTCGAGGTCTCTGTCTACTTGAGGAACAAACAGTCACCCCAGTAATCTGCTTCGGTTTTATATTTCATTCACTTAATTCTTTTTTTTAATTGCTGAAAATTCGCCACTTGCTTTTGCTTAATGTTCCAAATTTGTCACTGGACATGCCATTTTAATCACCAGATATTGCAACCACCAAGGTTAGGATTCGGAATTAGAGTCCCAGGGATGAGAAAGAAGCCTTGTAAACTAATACGCCGTTGTGAAGTTACAGCTATCCTCATTTTATATGGACTTCCAAGGTGTACATATGTTTTTTATATAAGCACCGTTGAAGATTCATTTTCTGTCGTTAAGAGTTGATTCATAATTCCACACCGAGTTTATGAAATGCTTGCAGGTTGTTGACTGGGTTGATTTTGGCTCATGAGATGATGCATGCTTGGCTTCGACTTAACGGTATTTCCTTGAACCCTGACCAAATTTCTCCCCCATATAATTTCCTCTCATGCGGAAAACCAGTGTTTCTAAGACAGTGGAGTAATGAGAATATCTACAAGGCAAATGCACATAACTTATCCACTTGCTCTTTTCGTGCTGCTCGTCCTTCCTTTTGTTGCCTCTCATTCATCATTCGGAATCATGTTAATGTTTGCTTGCGATTCTGTGATAGGTTATGGGACTCTTAGACAAGATGCTGAAGAAGGGATTTGTCAGGTCATGGCTAGCATGTGGTTGAAATCACAGATCCTATCCATGTCCAGTAGTGACAGCCCAACAACCTCATTGTCATCAAGATCTCCATTTGAAAAGAAACTCGGTGCCTTCCTTAATCACCAGATGGCTATCGATACGTCTGTTGTATACGGAAATGGGTACAGAGATGCTAATCAGGCAGTGCTGAAGTTTGGTTTAAGGAAGACGTTACATCATATGCAGGAGACAGGGAACTTCCCTTCATGAATTTAAGGCTTTAAGCCTTGGTGGCCACTGATTGGGTTTTCATAATGAAATTTATCGTCATTTAAAATCAAATTTTCATCACAATAATTACTGTCGCAACTTATTTTTGTCATCACATTAGAGCTGCCATATATGTAATCGTAGTCAAAATATAAATTTGTCATCACAAGTTTTAGATTACAATTGACCCCTATTGTCAGGTAGATAGAATCTTGTGGCAAATCTTTTACTATGGATAAACCAAATGAAGTCTATATATGTTTCTTCGTGACAATTTATTTGTCACTGTGGCAACATTAATTTGCCCCCTAAAGTCCTAAACTTATTGTTTGACAAACAATTCACCGTCTAAAGTATTGTAGCTTCAGTAATATGCCACCTAAAGCTGATAGCTTATGAGTATTAGCAACTCATATGAATGCATGATTTACACATGATCCACATTTTTATATGGACTATGCTAGATAACCTAGCACTGGGCATGCACATGAATAGCATGGTTCCAAAAATCAGCAGGATATATCAACATTCCATTAACATACATACCAATATTTCTGTGGAGCTTACAAATCAGTTTGTAAAGGTTACCTATAAAACATCAATACAAACTAAACTAAACCGTTGTAGCATTAGTTAGGTTGTAATATTTTTGATAAAAACGCCCGTATCCATCCGTGTGTACTTCGCAGGTGACCTATCAAATAAGTTAAACGGGCATGATCTGAGTGAATATACCCGATAATAAATAAACACAAAGTCTTTGAACAAACTTGCATTAGTGAGAGACCTGAAAGACGGACTGATGTTCTTAACTATAATCATAATGTTTTAAACAGTACCAGCGACATTTTATGTCATCTTATATGTATATCGCCGTGTATCCGGTAAAAACCTTTATATCTAAGTGTAAGGTTTGTCGGTTCCTTTAATTTCTCTATAAAGACGGACTCTTATGATTGAACCCTAGATATTGAAATCGGTTATGCAATTGAATAATTGTGTTGGAGTATAACACTTCGTTTGGTATGGAGATAGCCCCATCCTAACTGCATTTTTATGGCCCAAAACTCTATTTGCTTAAAGTATGGACCGAAGATATGTGGCCCAACTGACCGGCCCAAAAGGAGCGGCCAGGCTTCTGATTGGCCAATTAAATCTACGTGGACTAGTTTGGAGCTTCCTGCTGGACCGAATTTTTGGTGGTTTTGGGCTGGCAAGAGATTGGGGCTACGTTCCACGTCAGATTGAACTAAAGAAAGCGTGGTAATTCGTATAATAGTCTTTTGTCTTGCATAAATTTTATAAGGTTCACTAGTTTAATGAGATTTCTCTTGATTCAAGTCTAATTGAGCTTCCTCTAATGTTTCTTAGTTTTAGGAGTTTCTTTGTTGTAAAATACTTTAGGTACCTAAAGTATTTTTACTTTAAAACTAAAATTTCGAAACTTTTCAAAATTTTTCCGAAAAGTCTCGAGATGTCTCATAAATTTAATAATCCGAAACATAACCCGAAACCGAGATTTTGATCCATGCATGGGAGTACACTTCACTATTCGTCGAAAAAAAAAGCAGCTTGTCTGAAGAAAAAAGGAAACTACGTAATTCCAGCAAACTTCATCGACTCCGTCACTGCAAGGTATTCATCGCCGCCAGGGGCGGAGGTATGTACAACTTGGGTAGGGCCCCTTCCTCCTTGAAAAAATATAATTAGTATACCTTTTACGGTTTTTCGACATTTCGCACTATCCATTTTAGTGTGAAATTCTATTTTCTTTCTTATGATATAAAAATATAGTTATTTTTTTGGGTAAAAATGGCAATATTTGTGTATTAATTTTTATTATATTTTGTATATACCACTAAAAAAAATCTCTCTTCAATAATAATTTTTTAATGATATGCGCCCTAACCATTTTTTTTAATCCTGGCTCCGCCCTTCTTTGGTTTGTATTACTGTATAATTATGGATTGTAAATGCTAGAGGTTTAATGGACTCCTTGTTTACAATTTACCCAGATTCTTTATGCTTGTCTAGTTAAACACATATGTGCTTTCCAATCTGAAATAATGTGTCTGTGTTTATGTGGTACCACTTCAAATTATCAGTACGTGAGGATATGGAAGTGTTAAATTGTACCCTTTCGTGAGGATGTGTGTGTCTATTCACAAGTGAATAGTAGGGCTACAATAGTCAATTCGCTTGTACTGGGCCAAACATACAAGACCAACCCACTAACAAACACAATACGGTTTGGGCCTTCGTTCCCAGGCATAATCGAAGCCCCATGAACCAAACACAACGAAGCCTTGTGCTGCCCCAACTACAAAACCGGTTCTATAGAAAAAAAAATAGTGTTTTAGCCTCATGGATATTCCATAGAACGGTCCACATACGATACCAAACGAAGTGTAAATGGAGTCTAAGGCCATCTCCAGCAGTTGCAACTCTATGCAACCCACTCTTTCCGCCACGTCAACATTCCACTCACTGCAACTCACTTTACAACTCACTGCAATTCTCTACTTCAACAGTGAGGCCCAAACCTATTTTCTTTTAACATTTTCTTTCAAACTTAATTTTTCATTTCTTTCTCTTTTTTCATTTCCTTTTAAACTTTATTCTTGAATTGATTTTAAATGTTCTTAGTTAATTATAAAAAAATCACACTAATGTTTTTTAAATATATTACTTGAAAATATATTTGAAAATATACTTAAAATTTGCAAAAAATATATTACTTGTAATTTAAGTTTGAATAATTAAAAAAAAAAAGAATTAAAATACAAACGAAAACTAAAATAAAATGAAGAATTTAGTTAAAAACGAGTAAAAACAGAAGAGAATAATAAAATAGGTTCAGCAAAACAACAACAAACAATTAAAAAAAAAAAAAAAAAAAAGGGGGAAAGGGGCCAAAAATAGCTGGGCTGCGCCCAAAATCTAAACAAACGGCCAACGATACACAAGTACACAAACTGACAGGCACAGCAAGTGACGGCCAAAATTTCTCTGACTCTCAGCTAGCCGCATCGCATCGCATCTCATCTCCGACCAGGTCGGCCGTCACCCAATTCGACATCCTTATTCCTCCACCTGTGTCTAAAACAGAACTACAGAAGCTTATACAGCAAATTAGCAAGCCGAAGCTCTGCCTCAAGTGTTTGACATATGTCCTGAGAGACCAGGCGCTTTTGTTTTGTGTGAGTATCATTTCAATTCAATTTCCATCCACCTCCACTCTTTCTTTCCTGCAACATACTATCATCGTTCGATTTCAATATCATTCAATTGATGGCATTTGCATTACAAGGTTTTAGCTTGGATTTTGCTATTCGTATGCACTTTTACTTGTCTCAGTGTCGAGTCATTTCACTATAATGTCAAATCCCGCCGCCCAAATCACCCGCCTCTTAATCCTCCGTCGCTTTGACGCTCTCAGCAGCCTCCGCTTCACCTTCTCCGACCACCTCGTCGACGATGTCCTTACGAATCTCAACAACCAGCCAAGCTCCGCCCTTTACTTCTTCAACCTCGCATCAAAGCAGAAACAATTCAGACCCCACCTCAATTCGCACGTTAAGCTCCTCCGAATTCTATCCAATGCAAGAATGTTCGACCAAACCATGTCGTGTCTTCGTCACCTGGTCGATATAGAGGCTGAAAGTCTGACGGTTTATGATGAGTTGGTTAGTGTTTACCGTGAATTTAGGTATTCGGGTATCGTTCTTGATATGGTGTTGAGGGTTTATGCGGAGAAAGGGTTGTTGAAGAATGCGCTATATGTGTTTGATAATATGTCTAAGTGTGGGAGGTTGCCGACTGTGCGGTCTTGTAATGCTTTGTTGAGTAAGTTGGTGAGGTGTAGGGAGTTTCATACGGTTTTTTGTGTTTATGATCAGATGATTGAACTCGGGTTGTTGCCAGATGTGTATACTTGTACGATAATGGTGGACTCGTATTGCAAGGATGGTAGAGTAGCGGAAGGTGTGGAGTTTGTTGAAGGTTTGGAGAGAAGGATGGGGTTGGAGTTGAATGTTGTAGTTTATAATTGTTTGATTAATGGGTATGTGGATAAAGGAGATAAAGAGGGAGTGAATAAAATGTTGGAATTGATGAGTGAACGAGGTGTGTTGAAGAATGTGGTTACGTATATATTGTTGATCAAGGGGTACTGTAAGCGGGGTGAGATGGAGGAGGCGGATGGAGTATTTAGACGGATGAGTGAAGAGAAAGGAGACATGATGGTTATGGATGAGAAGGTGTATGGTGTTTTGATTGATGGTTTTTGCCGAGTTGGGAAAATGGATGAAGCTATAAGAATTAAGAACGAGATGCTGAATGCTGGACTGGTAATGAATCTCTTCATTTTCAGTTCTTTGATAAATGGGTATTGCAAGCTTGGCCAACTTGGTGAAGCAGAGCAAGTTCTACGGAGTATGGTTGAAGGAAACATGAAACCGGATCAATATAGCTACAATTTGTTGTTGGATGGTTATTGTAGAAAAGGATTGATGGATGATGCACGCAAGCTTTGTCACCAGATGACGCATGATGGCTTATATCCTACAATCGTAACTTATAATACTCTTCTGAAAGGTCTATGCCAATTTGGTTATGTGGATGATGCTTTGCATCTGTGGGAGGTGATGCTCAAGAAAGGCGTTGTTCCTAATGAGGTCGGATTTAGTACCCTACTCCATGGACTTTTCAGTAAGGGTGACTCTGGTAGGGCTATGAAGTTATGGAAACATGTTTTAGCCAAAGGGTACAAGAAAAGTACAATTCTGTTAAACATTATGCTAAATGGATTGTGTAAAATGGAAAAGATGACTGAAGCAGAGCATCTTCTCGATAGGACTAAAGAGCTAGGTTGGTCAACTGATGAGGTGACCTATAGAACCTTGATTGATGGGTATTGTAGAGTTGGAGACATTGACAAAGCTTTAAAAATTAAAGGCATGATGGTAGATTGTGGATTCCCGGTTTCCATTGAACTGTATAATAAACTAATTAGAGGATTTTTCAGGGCACAGAAGGCGAATTATATTCCAGATTTACTTTTGGAAGTGCAGGCAATGGGTATAAGCTTTACTGTTGTCACTTATGGATCCCTTATTGATGGATGGTTCAAACAGGGAAAAGTGAATAAAGCCTTTGATGCATATTTTGAGATGAGAGGAAAAGGAATTGCCCCAAATGTGCATATATGCAGTACAATAATCACCGGGCTAAACAAATTTGATCCGAGTGATAGTGCTAATATGGTACTGCAGAAAATGGTGGAGTTAGATGTCGTTCCAGACCTCAAAGAGTTCTCCAATCTTTTTGGCGTTAATACGATCTCGAATAAAGCACAGAAAATTGCAAGCTCTTTTGATGAAAATACCAAAAGATATATAATTCCCAATGAGTTGCTGCATAATGTAATTATATCTGGATTATGCAAATATGGAAAAACTGAGGATGCAAAAAGAGTTATCCGTGTTTTGTCAGAGAAAGGCTTCGTTCCAGATGAATTCACATACTCTGCGCTTATCCATAGTGCGTGCATTTCTGGTGATGTTAATGAAGCTTTTCTCTTAAGGGATGAGATGGTGCAGAAGGGTCTTTCCCCAAATATAGTTACATATAATACTCTTATCAGTGGCCTATGTAGATCTGGAAACTTAGAGCGTGCATTAAGCCTTTTCCATAAACTTCACTCGAAAGGTGTAGTTCCAAATAGCATTACCTTCAGTATTTTAATAGATGGGTGCTGTAAGATGAGTAATACCACGGACGGCTTGAGACTTATGGACCTAATGACCAAGGCAGGCATTGCACCTTCAGTTCAAAATTATTCCTCACTACTTAGTGTACTTTCAGAGCTGGGTAAGAAGGAAGAATACCTGAAAGTTTTTGATCAAATGCGCAAGGCTGGGATTGAAAATAGCTTTACAGGGATCTCCTCACCCATTGAAGGTTATAAATTTAGCCACCAGCATCCTGTGATAAACATCTTTTTCACCAGCTGAAAATTTTTTTCTTGTTCTATAAACTTCTCCGAATATCTCCACCACTGTTATTAACTATGCTCGGTTTGCAGCTGAAGCAGCAGGTGCATGAGCGCTGCTGGGATGCTGTTGGTTTATATGCTTCCTGTCCAAACTGGTTGGATTGAAACATTCTCAAGCTTCCCGATGTTCATTGCAGCTGCAATAACTATCTTCTGGTAATTTGATCTAAAATTGAAGCTTAATTATTATTGAAGCAGGATCTCCACGAGAACTTCTGAGATTGTGTAATATTTACAATCCATAATGCAATATATTGGTTCAACACAGATGCATATGTAAGGTTCCACACTATGTAGTTGATGATATATACATTGGGAATCTATGTAATTTATTTGTAGGTTTTTTATACCTTTGCTTGTAGAATCAATCAATACTATGTTGCTGTTTAAAAGGAAAAAAAAAAAATCAGTGATCTGTTCTAGTTATCAGGCATAAGCTGATATAGTGATTCTGTAAATCTGGTTTAGAAGCCACATATACTTACTAGGGGTTACAATATCGGTTCAGAATTGAAAGAACTTCAAAATTAGCAGTACCCTTTACCGTGGAGAAAACGGCTTATCAGGCCTTTTCCATTTATTCCCAAATCATGAATAGAGAGTTGCAGTGAGTTGGGGATGTTGAGGAGGTTACAAGAAAACCATTGCCAATTTTTTCCTCAACTAGGAAACTCGAGGAAAAGAGGCTTCTACTAAGTTAGTTTGTTGTCACTAGGAAGAGAAACCACTAAAACAAGAGCTAGTGTCGTGTTTATAACAGAGGTGTTACTTAGTCTGTTTTGGTTGACCTGCTTTGCATCTTTATCTCTAGCTCTTGCTTGAACTTTTTGGTGCAGCTGAGGATCCATTGACTTTACAGCCAGTGAAAACTCATCTTGATGGGCTGGCTTAGTAATATATTAAAAGATCCGAGCTGTGAATATGCAGATGAGAGATTTAGGCATAGAGCAGATACAGTGGAGAATCATCCATCTAGTTCATGGGTAGGTAGCCACATTGTTTGTGTTGTAGTCGAGGAGTTTCTTAGAAAATGATAATTGATGATGAAAAGTTGCAAAGTAGTCCGGGTATACATGGGGCATTGCGTAGTTTGGCATCTTGCATACGTCTAGTATAGACTGTACATTATACTGTCCTTAAGGCATCAAACTATGGTGTGCAACTTATTAACAATGTACTAGTATGACCTATACCTGGTAGAGATGAGATATATATCTGCGAGCAAGGACCATTAGTTCAGTATGCTTGGAAGCTATTATAGATGTGGACGCTCAGAAATCTACAATAAAATTAAGGTTAGAAATTGGGGGCACCAGCAACTTGCAAGGCAACAAGAGCAAACGAGACGTAAGGTTCCAAGGTGACACCAGTGTGGTGCCGACCGTATGGACTCCGACGCTCAAGTTAGTATGCCTGTAGAAGATGAATAAGGTAACAGAGGTAGAGAGAGATGGTGAAGGTCGACTTATCTTGTTGGACGGTTCGGCTGAGTATGGATGGATACTGGCGAGAGGCTAGCTGACCTTGTTGGAGGAAGCTAGCTGGCAGTCATCGGATAGTGATGGGTGATGGTGGAATGCGATAGATGGTGATGGACGGTGGTGGATGAAGGCGGATGATGGTTAATGGCTCAAAGCGTTGATCAAATAGCTTGAAAGAGATGGAGGCGTTAGAGTGATAGCTAGGGTTTCTCGTAGTGTCAATGAGATATCTTCCTTCTTCCACCTGCCTTCCTATATAGACTCTCCATCCGTTAGAGCCCATCCTACCCACCTCTCCTAGATTTCGGGTGAGATAGTTGGAGTCTCCTAGTGGGTTGGACCACGTCTTGGTCAGTTGGGAGAGTCGTCAGTCATACCACTTTATCAGTTGAGCTAGCTTCCTATCTAGGCGGTTGGTTGACTAGCCTTCTAACCCGTTGTCTGGTTAGTCCATTAAGCCGGGTAAGCTAGCTAGCTTGTCTACCAGCTGGATGGTCGGCGAGGTCGAGTGAGTCAGGTAGCCTGTGGACTACATGGTTGGATGAGTGGCTTAGCTTGGTGGATGAGCCCATTGATCTTTGGAATCCAACTCGCGTATTTAGTCAAGATGGACTCCTTAATGGACCATGGATTGGGCCATAACCTTGGTGTGCTAATCAAGTACGAATTTTAGCCAATACAACAGACAATTGGGAGCAAGGATAATTTTCTGGATGATCTATGCTAGTGAATGAAGCAATTCTCTTACTGTTTATATCACCTATAGATTTTACTTCTGATTGCAATCCTAAGCAGTATTGGTAAAATTCATAGTCAATCTTTGCTGCTTGCAATATCTTCTAGTTTTCACTTTGATTCTAAACTATCATCCGTTTCATAACCACGGTACACCACAAGATTAAGAAATCTAGTATGTTCTCTCTGTGATAGGACCAGCTCACCGTCTCAGTATTTAACTTGTAAAAGATGCTTTAAGTTTTTTATTCTGTTTGTCCTCTCGCAGGATTTCTGCAGGTTGCAACCCAGAGATTGGTCATGAAAGATTGCCGAGTTGTATTGGTGCGTGCCGTAAGGCATCCAGAATGCTTTCAATGCCACGGTTGCAGCCAGCCCATATCTGATTTATGAGGTACGAACATTCTCAATATGGTTGCTTTTTTCTATGGTAAAGCATTGTTTAGGCAGAATTAGAAAACTCCTATAATAATTTACATTCTGGGCATATACCTGCAGTCCGATGAAGTTGTTGATTTTTATTTGAATTTTTGTCTTGGTACCCTCTATAACCTGTCAAACTAGAGAAGCTATCTTGATCATGGGAATTGGGAGGACAGGACAGACCATGAATCAAGTTGCCTGGGCTCTATAGTATTCGGCTAGATTAATTGCATAAACAGTTAACAGACGCAAACGGAAAACTCGTAAATGATGGAGATATATGAATATAGAAAAGACGTGAGTGCATGTGGTTGCAAGGGGACATTAAAACACTGATAAAATGGTGATAATTGAGTTTTTCCCATAGGCACATCAAGAGGGTTTTTGGCTAATTAAGAGGCCGCTTCAGCCTTCAGGTCATGTTGATATTGATGTTGGGGTTGAGGATTTGTTGGATGATTTTGGTGATGTAAATGATGGAGTCGTTTAGGTGATTATTAGTAATTTCGTGCATTTTGGGTATTTGTTTGCATATTGATGAATATTATGAGTACTATATAATTTTTATGACAAGTATGTCAATACTTCGAATAGTAGACATCCCGCTATTTGGGGTCGGCCGCTCCGCGCCGCTATCTGGGATCGATAATTATGCTATTGGCAAAATTCAAAGTCAATTTTTGCTGCTTGCAATATCTTCTCAGTTTTCACTTTGATTCTAAACTATCATCCGTTTCGTAATCACAGTACACCAAAAGGTTAAGAAATCTAGTATGTTCTCTATGTGATAGGACCAGCTCACCATCTCAGTATTTAACTTATAAAAGCTGCTTCAAGTTTTTTATTCTGTTTGTCCTCTCGCAGGATTTCTGCAGGTTGCAACACAGAGATTGGCCATGAAAGATTGCTGAGTTGTATTGGTGCTGTACGGCATCCAGAATGCTTTCAATGCCACGGTTGCAGCCAGCCTATATCTGATTATGAGGTAAGAATATTCTCAATATGGTTGCTTTTTTCTATGATAAAGCATTGTCTAGGCAGAATTAGAAAACTCCTAATAATTTACATTCTACGCATATGCAGTCCGATGAAGTTGAGTTTTATTCGAATTTTGTCATGGTAAAACCTCTATAACCCGTCAAAATAGAGAAGCTATCTTGATCATGGGAATTGGGAGGACAGGACATACTATGAATCAAGTCGTCTGCATGCAGTCTGTTGTTCTCTAAGGTAGAATTTATTTGGTAAATGCAAAATTAGTGGCTGATATCAAGGCTTGTCTCTATTGGTTTCCCATTGCTTATACTATTTCCTGCTTTTTACTTGTATAGTTGTATTGTTCTCAAGGCCTTTCCTAGTTCAGTGTTCTATTTTCTGTTAACAAACAATCATTCCAAACTTTTTCACAGCGGCTGGTCATGTTCTTCCAGACAGCGATACAGAAGCGTATCTGAAACGAGGTCAACTATACCATCTCATGGTAGTGTTAAACATGGCGTTGTTTAAGAATTGACTTTCCTAATTTGGATGATCGCTAAAAAGTTATTAGGATGATACTGTACAAAATATAAGTTGCATTTGGGATTGGAGTCAAGTACAAGAACAGAAGTGTGTTATCTCTATTATCTAGCTCAATTTGTATGTAAATTCTCAACCTCAGCGCAAACTAGACGTGAATTGTGTTTTTCACGAACTTAGTTAATCCCCAGTGCATTGCCTTGGCAGTTATAAATTCAGAATTTTGGCCAAGTAAAATCTTTGTCCAACTCCATGTGTTAGGCACATAATACTTGTGTGGCTGTGTTGAAGTTCCATTTCCAATTTTCATAAACAAAAGTGGACATGTTTTAAGAACATTTGTTATTGTCTGGGCAAAAGTCTGATACTTGGTCTCGTGGGTGTAAATAACACCTCTGGCAGAGCCACATTTCAAAAAAGGGTTCGCTAGTATTCGGCTAGATTAATTGCGTAAACAGTTTCCAGATGCGAATGGAAAAACTCGTTAGTGATGGAGGTATATGAATTGAACATATAGAAAAGACGTGAGTGCATGTGGTTGCAAGGGACATAAAACACTGATAAAATGGTGATAATTGAGTTTTCCCCATAGGCTCATTTGTTTATCCTTTATTCCACATGGAAGCTACGACAGGTTCAATTTTAATTTCCTGATAAAGAAAGAACCTAAGCCTCTGTCTTTCAATTTTATTTTTCAATAAAAGAAAAGATTGGTAAAAAAGGGGTAGAAAGTTGCAACTTTGAAATTTGGTTCTTGATATGCTATTTTGAGGGTGTCACATCTTTGATGAATTTTCCAATACCGCGTTTCAACTACGATATCATTAGTCGTCATCGTAAGAGTAATATTCTCTACTTATTTTGGCAAAAATTAATTCTACTAATTTTTCTCATTAACAAATAAACTCTTATAACTAGTACTCGATCATCTTTTGTTTTAGATTGGACATATATGCCTCGTGACTTTGTGAGTAACCAAACGGGTCCTTACTACTGCATATGTATGCCGGACTCCTGGTTAAGTTTATCTAATATAACTAATTGTTTTTAGTAAAAAAGAAAGATAAAAAACTCTCAGTCGATCCTATAGATCACTTAACAACACCTTCAAAACATTATTTTAGACATTGCACATGTCTCATTTCTTTTGGCCATTTTAGTTGTTAAATTTTTATGTAAAACAAGTTTCCAATATCATTTGTGTAATGGTCTTGGAAGTTTAGATTATGTTAACACGAGTTTAGATAGAAGTTTATAAATCTAAATGTGTGATCGACTGTATAATTGTAACTAGTTAACTAGCCGATTAGATAAACTACCACACTTAACCTATTTAAAAAGATACTACACTAGTCACTACAAACCAAACTTAAAATTAAGTGATAGATCAACTGATCTATTATCTATGTGTTTTTAATATTCATCTCAACATTATGAAGTAATTAAAGTTATTGTTGTGTACGAGTAGTAGTACTTGAGAAGATCTAATCTATTGAGTTATTGCCCCCCTACATATCTAGTATATTTCATACTAGGCATGGATTATATTATCAATTCTACCCCCCATTGACTTAATCCATCACTATTAATGAGAGATGCCAACTTCCACAATTTTACTTAAATTTCCTTTTGCCGCCGAAAGATTCTCCTCAAAGCGGCAAATTTAATTCCTTCATCCCAAATCCCGGCCTCATCTTACCGTTTTAACGTATGGTTCTTAATCATAAGATATAAACTTCATATGCATCTAATTTAAACCGGACTCATTCATCCTGATGTGGTATCAAAACGGTTAGTACTTTTGGCCTCGGAATTTGAAACTCCTCGAATTAGATTGAACTGGAATCTTCGCGTGTGATCCACCTGCCTGTAAAATGAGGTAGGGTGTTAGACCCTTTTTGGCCGGTTTGCCTTGGACAAACTGGACTTTAGATTCAACTCGTCTTATGGTCCAATTGGTGGCCGAGTAGACTAGAGAGAAGTATATTGCAAGTGAATCACTTACTTGAAGTGGAGTAGATGCGCCCCTTTATATAGGAAGTGCTCCGGGGGACAAGCCTCAGTCTTGCCCGGAGTTTGGTCGGCCCTATTAGCTTCTGACACGTGTGGTCATAGTAGGGTGGCGCGTTTAGATCACGCAGCGGCTTAGGACAATAGGAGGTCGGTTCTCCAAGAGGTCGGCCTTAATTCGCCACGGTCTTTCTCCTTAGTAGATAATCCTTCCGTAGTAAGGAGTGAGGTCGGACCTGTTTGGGTAGGGTCGGTCTGACTAGAATACTGATAAGTATCTTGTGAGGGTTAAGATCAATCCTTCCACTTCAACTTTAGGAGGTCGGTCTCCTAGTGTTGTTTTAGAGGTAAGATCTCCTCGGCTTGTGATGAACTCCGCGGCTCTTGTAACAAAGGGAAGACGAATTTGCCCTAAGCCTTCTTGGATCGCGGGTTCGTGGAGAGGGACTCATTTGAACATATAACATCCCATGATCTCATATAAGATATTCGAACATTCGAAACTTTTATCTACTTTACAAAAATTATGTAAAATTGAACTAGAAGACGAAATCGAGACGGATGGAGTGTCAATTTTCATCATCCCTCCTTGCTTGAAACGAATTCAAACTCATAAACACTTCCAAGTAAAATTCTTTTGAAATAAAGATTTTATTGAATATGATGATGGAAAATCGAATCACTTAGCATCAACTATTTGATCATATAATCTATATTAATGTGATATAGATTTTTCGATTCTTTCACCAGACTTGCTCCTCTTCAACACGCGCTGATGATGACAAGTCTACTCGTGTTTCATTAGATTTTTTTTAAATGTTAGTTAGTATTTGTTTATTTTTGTTGCTAAAGTAGGTGGGTTTCGTTGATTGAACGCACTTTGAGACTTTTATAAAACTCTTAAAAAATCTATCGACAACTCATGTCATAATGTTCTTATTTCCTCCATATGTAGCAAAATCCATCTATAATTAGACAAAAGTAAGTGAAGCTTATGGACCCTAGCTTAACTTCAAGATAAAGAATAATTAAAAACACTTAACTAACATTACAAATACTTCCCTATACCACCATGACTTTTTATTTACTCCTAAACTGATTTTGCAATTTTAATTAATTTATCCCTTCAAAATTGAGTTACCTGAGAATATTATATGTACATATACAAATCAAGAAAAGTAAGATGGTAGTTCTTGTAACTAAAAATATTTGTACACCATCATTATGTTCTATACAGGGTGTTCATGAATTATATAATCCTGAAAAAATGACCTTGATCAATACAACAGTCATCAAGGATTAAACAAAAACAGAGAGATTAATGATTAGTGAATTCAACCAATTCTTGAAAGATGATGATCTGTATTTACCTTTTCAAGAATTAATCATCCATCAAATGAAAATGGAGGTTTCAATAGATCATAAAGTGTCCAGACTTCATCTAGTGGACATGGCCTACTAGCATCCAACCTTACCCATGGCTTCCCTTTCCCACTCCAATGCAACAGGCTTGCTCTTCCAGGGTGCAAATTCCGGCACAGCCCTTGGAAGTTATCGCCTCCGAGCCCGTGTTGGTTCCATCTGTGATCGACTGGGACGATGTTTCCTGCGAAAACAAGCAAGAACGGTGGCAGGGACCCTAGCTCATATATCCTCATCCTCTTTTGCAATTCCATCCATTCTTCGATTTTCCTTGTGTAGTCTCCGGATCGCCACCTGTCGAGATCAATCACCATTACTCCGGTGTTGAAGTAGCACGCGTTCCGGTTTGCAAATGTTAAGGACAGGGATGGATTCGACCAGAATGTGGATGTGAAGTAGGCCGTAAAGTTGGCGTTGCAGTACTCCGGTGCCGCAAGGACTTTTTCGTCCTCGAGCGGGGTAGATGCGAGGTTGGTGATGTCGTCGATCAGGACTAGGTCCGAGTCGAGGTAGACAACACGGTGAATGCACGGTGGCAGGAGGTCCGCGAGGTAGCTACGCGCGTAGTTAAGAGGGCAATCTAAGGCCGAACGGATGGAAGTCGAGATAAGGCCTGCCACAGAAGAGACGTGAAACCGGTAGATTTTGAATGTGAGATATGGGAAGGACGCGGCAATGGTGGAACGTAAGAGGGAGGTGTTAGTCGAGGCCGAGGCGACGAAGTGGAAGAAGACATTTTGCGGGCAGGAGGAGTGTTGGAGGATGGATAGAATGGCAGCCATTGAGCCCCGAATGTAGGCCGAGTCGAGTGTCATTGCAACATGGACTGCCTCGTTCGAGCAAATAGAGTTGTAGTCTTCGTTGTTGGACGTATGGTTTTCGTCGAATTGATCGACGATGGAAGGGCAATGGGGGGCATTGTAGTACTTGGGGGCTTCCCTAAAGTGTTGTGGGATTGATGCATCGTGTTGTGTTGGTTGTGAAGTGGTGAAGAGAAGCAACAAAGTATTGATGAAAGTGAAGAAGAGAATGGTTTGGTATTGTTTAGGCTTGTCCATTTGGAGGATTTGGATTTTGGAATGTCATAAAAGGGTGTGGGTATGTGAGTAGTGTTTTTGTTGTGAGATTTAGTGATCTGTGTGTATTAATTAGTGATGAATTATGGGACACGCTTTTGTATTAAACAAAACAAAAAACAAAATGGTGCAGATTCGTTTTCATTGCTGGCACCAAAGACAAGGACTGGCTGAGTCAAAGAATGATTTCACATGGAATTCCTTTTTTAGACATGTTCTTTTTATTTTCTTTCAAATGGTTTTATTTTTCATAATTAGGTTCATTTATCATATTAGGGAACTTGGAACACCCCGGAATGAACACGAGCTTTTGGATCGACCCGATTACTCATGTGTTGGTCCCATAAATCAAAATATATCAATTCCACGCACGTTGTTCTCACTCGTACGCGACTATGAAATTTCATAATGGAACCATGCTAAACTAGAAAAATCACACTTAACTATAGACTTCTTATAATCTGGGTCCTTAAAAGAATGGTTCACCACATGTGTTTTAGTAGCGCATTCAATTTTAAACTCGACTTATAAAACTATAACTGAACATGCTACATGCCTTTTCTATACTACTACACAAGTTTTTTCTTTCTTTTTCCTATCTACTTTTTGTATGCTTTATCTCTTTTAACTATTAAATGAACATTTTGATTAAAACAGAATGTTCACCTGGATACATTAATCGGGGAAGGAGAAAGTAGAGATACGGTGTATCATGAAAGAATTCGAGTATGGATGGAGTGTAGATGTGATAACGAAAGGAAGGATAAATCATTTGGAGTGGAAGTAAAGAAACTTTGTACAGTAGTAAATTAACTTTGAATATTAATGCGAAAATTGCATGGTGATGGCGTACTAATGACGAGAATTATGAAAAAGTTTGCATGGTGGTGACAATACGATAAAGCCGCTTTTGAGGAGATAATGGGCCTGGCCTATTTATTCATTGGGACCAATCTTTTTTATGTTTCATGTATCGGACAGATTACCGTGGGTATATTCCGATTGATTTGGACATTTGACCGACAAGTCTTACATGAATTTTAACATGAAACTAATTAGTGGTTTTACATAAGAAAAGGTTGTTTTCGATAATTGAGAAATTAAATTAGGATTATCACCTCAAAGTTAATGTTTACTTTGGTAAAAAATCATTAATTTCAATTCAGATAAGTTATCCTTAGTTGTTTTTTATACTACAAATAAATTCAGTTCAATTCAGTTAAGACGATGAGAACAGAACCTAAATAACCTGTAAGAGAGACGGACAAACATTATAGTTTTATATCCAAAAATATTAAAGGTTTCACTAAAAACGCCGGTAATATACATATACATAAAAAGTTATATAAAATATCCACTCATAAAACCAGTCACTCACTAACACATGTCTCTCCCAAGACTTTGTGAAAGTTATAGATTAATATGGTCGATAACACTACCAATACCAACAAGATATACTTTTCTTTTCCATAATCCAAATAATCTATATATAAAGTTTAAAGAGATCGATAGTGGTACGAAGAAAGTCCACTTTTCTTTTTCATATATACATTTATAAGAACTCCACATAATTGTTGTAGATTAATCTTAGGATGGATAACCCTTGGGAGATCTCTTAGGATGGATAACCCTTGCGAGGTCTCTCTAGGTGCACACAAGTAAAAATAAAATGTGTGATAAATGATACATGTTGATATGATGCCGTCATATCATCTAGAGATGAATCCATTAATCCATTAGTACTTGTGGTTGCCAAAAGATTAATTTAGGAGTGACCAGTCTTTGCAAATAATCTCTCCCTTTTATTTTTAAGTGGTTGAATTCACGTTTACTCGATCCGTTCCAGATAGAAACTTCATACATCAAGATTAATGCAAAGTTTTAAGTGAAAACTCAAAATAAATAAAATAAAAAATAAAAAGTTAGACAAAATGTGTATTTTAAGTATAAAATGTGTAATTTATACTACATAAATATACAATTTTCTTATTATTTGTTGGTGTTTGTATACTTTATAGTATGAAGCTAAACATGTTAAATCAGTACTGATGCAATAAGTTATAAATGTATGGATACATGGAGACCGCGAACTGCAACTGTACCGTAAATCATCAGTAGTGATGCAATAAGTTTAAGCCGCTAGCTAATATACACAAAATTGACAGTGTCACGGACTATATTTATATAGTTAAAAAAGCCGTACGAAAATGCAGGCAGGGTTTCTAGTTCCTTCTTACTTGACCTGTCTATAGTCTCTATCACAGAATCAAACTCACCCCTCGAATTATTTATGCCCCTGTACTTACTATATACCTATCCGGTGGCCATCAAATCTACTCAATGTCGGTCCTTACAAACAAAGTGATGGTGAAAAAAGTAACAGTCTAGTACCAGTGAAATAGCAAGTGTTATTATTAGGACTTATATTGACAAAGTGAATCGGTATTTAAAGTTTAAACACCACTCAATATCTATAGCCTATAGCTGTAAATTGTAATGAGTTCACCAACAATAACTTTTCCAGACCCACAAACAAACCTTCTACTTCGTCAAGGAATGAAAGAAACACGGTTTCACTTTGGTCCCACTAATTTCAAATGCTTTACAAACTTTTACCTTTTCCATTACAACTTACAAGATCATCTGTTGATCTCTCTTTTTCAGGACAGGAATTGATATTTCTCCTTTTTCATGTTGACGTCTTGCTCTTCCTGATAATAATGCTTTACTACATATACTAGCTTCCTTCTTAACTACTACTACTAGAGTACTATTATTCTCTAGTATTTTCTTCATCACTAGTATAACTGTATAACAACCCTTTTCAATCCTCTCATACACATCCCAAAGGACTCTTTTAAGTTGATAACATGACAACTACTCTAACTGTCTGTTTGGCAAGCGATTAAAACCTTGAGTTAAGAAAATTTTTTAGGTATTTTTTACTACGTTTTCTTGGTTTTAGTTACATGCCAAACAATAGTTATCATCTCCCAAGTCAAGTAAGTCATATACTCAACTCAATTGTCCTAAAAAAACAGCAAAAAAGAAAAAAACTACCTCAACAAGTGGGGATCCAACATAGTAACCTTTGAAATGACTTCATGATGAGCCTGGTGTGGTGTCTACTTCTCCTCACACTAATAGATGTCTACATCTCACGATGAGCTTAAGAAGAAAATTGTCAATAACATGCGCATCTACTTTAAAGAGTTAATGGGTTCTTACTGCAACTTGGAAGACTCTGGTCACAACCCTAACCAATTGATCACGGAGGATATGATGCATCAAGAAACAATAGGGCTAAAGAAATTGTCATCTGCAACAAGGCTTACGGTAGATAATCATGTATACCCGAAATACCCGACCCGTGCCCGTGCCCGTGCCCGGCCCTAAGCAGACCCAGCAGCCTAGCGTAAGCAAAGCAGTTGCTTACTCTACACATAATTTTCTATTCTAAACAAGTACAACATAATGCTAATCAAGAGAGTCGCATGAAAGAGGGAAATCACAGAAATTGGCGGAGAACATCAGCAAACCTAATGGGCTATAATTAGTTTCCTGATCCAGTGTAAGCAACCAGAGTATAATTAGAGAGGGAAGGGAAAGAAAGTATCGGTCTTTAGTATTTATCTCGAGCAGTATATAGTTGGTTAGATACAAAATTAGCTCCAGCCAAACAACAGCAAATGCATTCCAACTTATTGTATTTGTAGCGCTGGGCAAGCTATAGTCCCTATGCTTTACTGTAATAAAGGTTCATTCATGTCAAGTTGACTATACTTCGTAAGCTTCTTCATTTCCTGGTTCCTCTCATCTCAAATGATTGTACTCATCCATTGACCAATAAAACACTATGATAAAAAAGAGATGAAATAACAGCATCTTGATACTTCGTAATATATCAGAGTAACTCATCCCTTTTCTGATCTATGGATTTTCATACGTTGCATTGTATAAGCGCAAGGAAAGATCTCAAGACTTTATGCATGAACTCATACTACGACAATCATACCCCAGCTTAAGTATGTGTCCCTTATGTATGGAAGAATGCATTAGCGAGAAAACTAATGAACAGAGGTACGATAAATCAAAATATTGGACACTGAAGTGAGATGACAGAACTACATCACATTGTATAAACTGATAGCTGTGAACTCAACAGGCACATTATAAACAGGTAGGGAAAAGGGCTCAGCCACAGGCACTGATAGCTGTGAACTCAACCAGCACATTACACACATACATGGAACCAATTTACCTCGAGAATTGCTTGGCAAATCCAGCTCCAATGCTACCTTCGTCTTAAATTGCTACTAGGCAACTTCAGTGTAAACGGATGTAGTACTAGAAATTGAGCACACTGATACCGATTATAACAAGTGGAACTTCAGCATAAACAGAGGTAGTACTTGAAAGAGAAGCATAGCGTGCACCGATTGCTAACCAGAGGAACTTTAGCGTACTAGAAACAGAAGGACACCGAGACCGATTATTAACAAGAGAAACTTCAGCGTCGAATCTGCCTGTTGCTCTTGATTGCCTTGTTGAGGGAATGGATGACCATGAGCATGTCCACCATGAAATGCATTAGGATACCCATACTGAAAACCAGGGCCTGGTCCATACATGTTTGCTTCAGGAAACCCATGCACTTGAACATTAAAAAATGACGGGAATAGACCCCCAAGTGCGGAAAATGTAAAGTTTCCGAATCTAGCAGTAGCCATGGGTGCAAAACCCCAAGACGGACCAATCCCTCCAAACAATTGTTGCTGTGCAAAAGCATTTGGATCTGGTGGTGGAGCTGTGTCAGGTCTCTGTCCAGTAGGACGATGAGGAATCTCCATCCCAGGAATGGACCTTGAGCGTGGATCAGTCATGTTCTTTCCACGGCCATACAAAGGGACTAACTTCTTCTCCTCAATAAGAGCCTTGCAAACAGGGCAATCTTGTGACCGAGAGTGATTGTGAAGCCACTTGTAAAGGCAAGGCCAGCAGAAGAGGTGACCACAGAGAGTCACAATCGGGTCCTGAGCCAAGTCAAAACATATGTTACACTCGAAATCTCCAGAATCACCATTGTTCCCGCTGCTGGTTGAGCAAGAAGGTCTTGCAGGCCGCTTACTCGTGGATTCCCCAAACTCACTAGCCATATTAACAACTTACTTTACTCCAAGAATCTGCAAAATCCCAATAGATAATACAGGGAACTAATCAGAGTAGTTGAAACACAATATTTCGTAATGAAACAGCGAAAAGGTAAAGAAATTATCATATATTCACCAAATGAAAGAAAATGCAATGCATCATATCATACATAGAGCAGAGTAAAAACCGAGTCACATTAATCAAATTTAACACAAAGTTAGGTCTCCAATCAGTTAATTCTATCAACAATGGCCCTCTTAATCACTAAATCAAACTGATCAGAGTAAGAGCTAGCTAAAACAACACCACAATTAAATAAGATTCATTCATTAACGAAATTAACTAAACAACAATTACACCTCCAATCAGCGATTCAATCAGGAATTGATAGATCAAAGTCATCTAAGACGTAAAACTAAAATAGAAACCGATCAAGTCAAGAAACAAAAATGAAAGTTTAGATACAAAGTGAGAGATAGAGAAAAGACTTACAGTGGGTCGAATCGAAACCAAGAGAAAACAAAAGATAGCAAGATGATGAATGAATGAACGAATGAATACAACCGTACGATTAGAAATTAGTATGAGAATCTGAGTCAGCGGTTATGAGAGGTAAACGGAAAAGGATTGTTCAGGAAGGGTGCTGGAGTGACGTCGTACTGGCAATTTGTTATGGTGCAGGATCTGAGAGACGGATTGATGTCTTAAGTATATTCGTAATGTTTTAAACAATATCAGTAATGTTTTATGATTGAACATTTTATATTATTTTTTATGTAATGTATATCACTGATGTTCTTAATAAAACATGTAATGTTTCGGCTATAACTGTAATGTTTGTCCGTCTTTTTTTATCTTTCTATAACACCGTCTCTTCAGAGACTTACTCGACCTAGGGGTGAGCGCGGGCAGGTATGGGCAGATTTTTACGAAAAATCAAACCGACCCACCTATGGCGGGTGATTATAATTATAAACCGAGGCGGGTGGAATATTTTTCAAACCCGCGACGGTTCGGGTGATAAAAATGGCGGGTGGGTGGCGGGCGGATTGGCGGGTGAATATAGATAAAAATGGATGTAGTAAAAACTTGCAACTTGTGCAGAAGTAGCTGTGCAAGCAAAAAAAAAAAAAATCAGCAACAAAGAGCATGTTCTGAACAAAGAGGGTAGTGATTCTTTTGAAATAGTTATCCTTCTTTACTTAATTTTAAAGATTTTCACGCAGTAATTGATGAAATGTTGACCCGAGAAGTTGCTAACTTGTGTTATTTTGCTTGAATACATGACATAAGCTAAGAAGAACGAATGGTGAGTGCAAAAATGAAGACGAAATAGTGCTTAAAGAGAAGAGGTGTAGGCTCACTTAAACTATATATACAATATATACTCAACGATATAAGCGAAGATGCAACTTCTCTAGCCGATGGGTCTCCTTATACTTAAATTCACAGACATATACCTACATACATACATAAAAATGGCGGGTGGGTCGCGGGTTGCACCCATCCAACCCCCCACCCACCCACTAATGGCGGGTGAAATTTTTTTTAACCCACCAAACATCTTATAAAAAATTTAGTTGACGGGTGCGGGTGAAAGGCGGGCGGTTTGCGCGGGCGGGTGGTTTTTTTGCACAGCCCTAACTCGACCTGATATTTTTTTTGGGAGCACGGTTGCGAATAAAAGAGACATCCATGTTTCGGTAGTTCATGTAGTAGATTAACAAAATTTTCCCTAATGTCGAGCAATGATGAGAACGGAATCAATTTGTAATATGATACTTCCTATTGCACGCACGACCAAAGCGACGTAATTCAATACTACAAGAAGAATAGGAAGAATCTCAACCGAGAAGTTTCGAGCCACGACAATGGTAGGAGAAATCTATATGTTTCCCTCTTCATTGATTTATCTCACTTCTCACCGTAAAAACACATTATATCGATGATCGAATTAGCAATATGTTTTGGTGTTTAGCATGTAAAGATAATCGAGTTGCAGAAATCAAGGAGATTACACGCAATTGAGGAAGACGAACTTCAACGTCAACAACGAATTAACATGATTGTATTGTCCATAGTGCATTTATTGTTGTACTGTGACTTTACCTTGGGGATTGAAGTAGTACATAGCGCATTGATAAGAGTACATTAGATAGTTAGTTATATGAATATGTTATATAGAAAAAGTCTTCAGTTATTGTAATTCACTTTTTCGATTCATTTCAATCAATCTTCTAGCATTGCTAAACAGTCTGCCAGATTTCGACCATTTACCAGAAGTCTTATTTGCAAGTTAAGTTCTGTTGTGACAATGAAATGTGCGATTTAACACACTTTTTGACCTTGCTTTCGGTGCAATATTGAATATTATTATCATATTATGCCCAATTACCTGTTTTGGTGTTTCACAACGGTCAAATATGCAAACTAATGAGATTATGGCGATTATTGAGGCAAATATGATGAATTTACGCTTAATTCGAGAAAATACTGATAGACGATTATCAAGTCGTACGAGTAGTTAGGAGAATCCAATGAAGGCACAAGACCTACCATTACGAAGCTTATTCAAAGTACTAAAACATTGTAGAAGACCACTTTTCGAGATAACGAAGTTTCATAGGTAAAAAAAAATAGCCTGGAAGAGAAAGACACATATGGGAGCTGCAAGTCGACTTTTTTTGAAGAGCCTTAATGCGGCCCATACGAATGATGAGTCTTGAATTCCAGAAGCTTCCTGGCCCAAGTCCGTATCTTCTGGCCCGTGATCTATCATTTCCTTTGGACTGCTATGCACGAAATTTCCATGTTTTATACACTATACATAAGCAATGCTTAGGTCTCTGAGAATCATAACCCTACTTCTCTCGAAGTGCAACGAGAGAAGAGAGAAGAAAACAATCTCGAAACCTAATCAGAAACCCTGGTTGTCATAACTATTGAAGAACGAAGAACACAACCATCATCAACAATCAATCTCTTTCTTTTTCTTTGTGATCTTATTAGTGTTAAGATGTTTACTACTCCTGTTATGAGTAGCTAAACCTTTTCTTAAAGGCGAACCACCAAAACTCTATTGTGTTACTCCTTATATTTTATACATTTTGATGAATTAGTTTTAGATATCCGTGGTTGTTCTCTGTTTTCATATTCTATTGATATGTTATGGTTATACCCCAATGACAAGGTAATCGTTGGTGAAACGTCGGGTATCTTGATTAACTACGTCTTAGTTGATACGTATCCTGACGACCAAACAAGACGAAAATTACTGTTTGAAACTAAGTAGTCGTGAGTAACACAATACGAGGGACGTTGGGGATCCTTTACATCGTCAACCAACTGTTTAAACCTTTAGTTCTTTTACACTTTTACTATTATATACGATCTGTTTACGTTTCAACATGCCTTCAACGCTTTAAATTGATTTTTCTCAAAACAGCCTCAAAGATCTCTTGTTTACAATTACGTCTTTTGCAATTAGATTTCCCAACTTTGTGTCTTGATTTGTTACTTCCTATACCAAGTTTCCGGAGAGAACGACACTCCGAATTAACTTTCTGCTATACTAATTGTTTGTTCGTGAATTTGTAGGCTTTTGACTTTATAAATAACGAAACTTTACAAGTGATTGGTGAAGCGTCTCACCTCAACTATCTCACCTCAACTATATTTGATTTCATATTATGGTTCAATTCATTCAAAATTATCATTCCATACCCCCAAGCAAAAAGAAACAAACGAACCAAGAATTAAAGATAATTTGATTGAATGTTGATTAAGGCTTCAGATTTACTGCTTAAAAGCATATTCATAATATTGTTCGAGTTAATAATATGGTGACACGTGTCCAATTAATTAATGTCAATGTTAATGTAAGCAAGGCTTGTTTGATTGAGCAGTTAAGCTCTCCTTCATTTTCTCCCCTGTTCTTCACCAATATCACCATCTTCCTTTTCTAAAACTCTAAATTAAACAAAAATATGGTGAAGCCCCATGCAACTGATCTGAGAGATTGAAACTTCAATGAAACTTGAGTTTTCACTTGATTAAGTGTTTTGACTTCTTTCCCCCAAAACACTAATTATGCGTTTTGCATATGTTTAGTAGAGAGGTGAAGTGGTCCATACCACAATTATTCTTGTCCTTCTCAATTGCGACTAGTCGGTGGACTAAAATCGTAGATTCCGGAGCCAATTCATACAAACCCAGAAAAGATCAATGGTTCTCAAGGCTAAACGTAGATTCAAATCTGTTAAGGGGTACTTTTGGTTCGGTCAAATAAAGCTATTAAATAGCAGTTGATTAGTGTTTACAAGGCTTAATATTTCTTATCTTGGAGAAGGGAACATTTTGTGATTTTGAAGGAGGTGATCTGTAGATTGAAGATGGATGCTAAAAACTGGGAATGACGAAGACATTCGGGGAAGAAGCAAACATGTCCAATAGCTAACTACACCTGTCACCATATTATTAGCTCAAACAGTATTATGAATAGGCTCTTAAGCAATAAATCTGAATCCGTTGATGGAATCCTAACTTTGAATATTCCCAACTCCCTATATATAGTATGTGCCCATGAAATTGCAATAGGTTGTAGAGAAAGTGACTATAAGATGATAACGTATACAACTATATATACATCCACGGCGAAGAACAGAAGAATAATTAGGGTTCATAATTGTGGAGAAGAATAATGAGCGGTGTTTGGCGATCCTCTGGAATGAAATGGAATAATGATGATGTGGTATTAATTTGTGCCGACTATAAGATAAATTGATATTTTTTTAATTTTATGATTAAATTCATAATATATCAGTTTAAAAAGTATTTACATGACTTTTCAACCCGCTTGTATAGTAAAATTTATGAAAATTGTCATTATATAATTTTTTACAATGATATGGATGCTCAGAATTGAGTACAATTTAAAATATTATTTGTACATATGAACTAAGGGTTGGAAATAAGTACAAATGATATGTACGCATGTTAACTCAATACAAATGTAGTTGGATCGTAGATAAAGCCGTGATACGGGAGATCTTATATCTTGTGCCTCAATTAAATTAAGTGAATTACGTGTTGAGGGGTATGACCTCAAACACTAACTAACTAAACTATTACAAGCAACCTTATCTAGGAACTACCTCCTACTTGAAGTCCGAAACAAGACTAGTCCGAGATGAGTACCTGAAAGGACTAAGTGGGGTCGAATGGGTTACCCGGATTGCCCAAGTCAATCCGGTAAGAGACTTTACTCAAGAGAGAGTTGTAAGCTCTCAATGTAATAGTTATGAGGAAGGTTATAAAATCAAGTCCCACTTAGGGATTGTTGCTTATCTTAAGGTCTTGGATCTTGTGCTATATTTATAGTTATCATGTACTTATGAAGAGGTTCATAAGATGACGCCAAGTGTATGATTCAGATCTGGACACCAATGCTACCTTTGGCCCATAGCCCAATAGTGAACAGTAGTCCAATACCGATTAGTGGGCCTGGGAGGGTAGTTTGGACCTTTTCCCTCTGAGAGTAATGTTCCGCCTGTCGGGTCCGTGTAAGTCTCTCGGACAGATCTGTATGCTTGGTTGATCTGGCCTTGGGTAACTCAAGGTGTCCGTACCTAGAGTTTCACCAAGTATCTCGATGGTTCATTTATACGTTTGGTCTTACTGTGATGGTGGCGTCCGAGATTCTCTCGTCCGGTCCGTTTGG
The DNA here is from genome assembly GCA_026545765.1 of Plantago major. Lineage (NCBI taxonomy): Eukaryota > Viridiplantae > Streptophyta > Magnoliopsida > Lamiales > Plantaginaceae > Plantago > Plantago major. The sequence continues at coordinate 20,751,741 of CM048843.1, forward strand.
CATCCTGGGACTGACAGTTTGCGTTACTTGGAAGGACCATGTGACCTTTTGTCAGGTTCGGAAGTCAACTGTCTAGCTTGGTCGGACCTAGCTGAGATGGCCTGTTGACTTGTAAATACTAGTTGACCTGAGATGGTTCCTTTTATGTCGGACCATTCAAAGGTCGGACTAGCTTTTAATGGCTATTTCAGCCTTAATGCGCTTTAGGACACGCTCTATGGCGCCCTTAACGGATTGGACACATGTCCGTATCAACATATGTCCCCCTAGTTTCAAAGTATCTTCGTAGAAGATAGTTTGTAACTATGAAGAGAACAAATCTGTTGTGGTGCGTGTCCGAATCGTTAACTGAGAAAGGAAAAAATCCTTTTTGTTGGGATCCGTCGTCCGTGTTCTTAGGAATTCAATATATCTCTCTCTCCCCCCCCCCCCCTTTTCCTTCTATAGTCCGAGTTATGTAATAGCCCGGACTGTAGATGGAAAAGGTATTTGTATCCGAGATATATAGATCCGAGTACGGTTAGGATCTGACAAAGTCCTCTGTGGAAGAGTGTATAGGAAGTTGTCCGTTGGACCGAATATGTGAAGTGGTCCTCCTGGGCCGCTGATCCGTAAATCAAGGAGGCCCAGTGAATTGCCTGTCCGGCCCACGGGGAAAGATACAAGGTAAAGCGATGCGACTGTTGGATTGGAAATATATCAACGGTTGGGATTTTAAACCCAATTGATGTGACTCTTCTGATGAGCATTAAATGCGATGCACTGTTAGCTATCCACTTGCGAACCGGCACAATCGTTGGATTGGAAAGATCAACGCCTGGGGTTCGAATCCAGGTGATGTGACTCTTGGCTTTACCCAAATTGCCCCTATAAATAGTAAGCCGATCAGTCACTTTCACACTTTAGCCACATCGAAACTCAGAGTGACTATCCAGCAATCCGAGCAATCAAAGACCAATCCGAGTAACTGAAACTCGCAAAATCTTGGGATTTCCACCTCAGATTCGTAACCTCGGAGAGCTAGCAAGGCTTCGTCGTCCGGATTTCTACCTCAGATTCGTAACCTCGGAGAGCTAGCAAGGCTTCGTCGTCCGTTCAAGCTTATCAAGCCAACTTTGTCAAGTATGCACACCTCGACTCGTCTTGAAGTTTCTTGTCTTCGTGATATGCCTGCTTCCTGCTTAGTATGTTTTTTGCCTTGGTCGAGTATTGTTTCGTTAATTCCGTGTTTTCCAATGTTACTAGTGGTAGGTTTCAGCAGAATACTTAGATGAAATACTCCTCCTTTGTGCTGTAGCGTGCTAATCTCCTTCACCGGTAGCTTGTTGATTCGTCCCGTATGTCATTTCGAATGTAACTAAACTTGATATTGCATGCTTATTTGGTGATGTATCGCTCGATCGTACGATCTTTATAAACTATTTCATTATCGTGCTGCATGGGATAGATGATGGTGCCATTGGCACGTCTCTGTGTGCCAGGGTTTAGTGCCCATATATCATAAGACTAATCCATATATAAAATCTGATAGGGTAGGGTTTCCTTTGACCTCTTGACATAATAAGATATATAAATGAACTCTCGGACAATCACAACTTTCATTTCTCACCCATTTCCTTCTGCCCTAGGATGTCCGGGAGCGATAGTCAGAACCAACACGAGGCTCAAGGTTACAATGATGGAGTAAACTTGGTGACTGAAACCGTAGATTTAACCATGTCCGTAGGAGATTTTCTGGTCGTGGACCTGGTGTCTTCTAGGGACTCTGACGCTGGACAAAGAGTCCGAGGTGCTGCAGAAATGCAGTCCGAAGTAGCGGTGGGCCAGGGAGATGTTGCTAGGACTAGGTCACTAGTCCAATCTCGGACCATAGGTGGTGTTGGAACGTCCATTGATCCGAATGAACCTCAGATTGAGCGGGAAGGCGACAATGGTCGGGAGGTAGATGATATGGAAATGTTCGAGGCTGGGGAAGAGGACCGTGTAGTGGCGGAAACAGGTCCGTCCAACCCGAGCACATCCGGGAGACCTGAAGGTCGCGAGGAGGAGGACGAAGATGGTGAAGAAGAAGAGGACGAGGATGAGGAGGAAGGATCTCCAGTCGCTCGCCTGCGGAGACGCACTGGTCGTCCGATTGTGTTACGTCTTGCAACGTCCGCTCAATCCAGTCTGCCGTTAATAGAGGGCCGTGGTGCAAAAGCCGCGAGAATCAAATTTCCTCGTCCTGCGTCCGCCATCGTGATAGCGGATGAATTTGGAGAGTTAAATGCGGACGGGCTTCTCCCCACTTGTCCGTCGAAGGTTAAGGCGGAGGACATTCCAGAGTGGAGGCGGAAATGGAAAATTCCCGAGTCCGTTGAAATCATGGTCCCCGAGCCCGGACATGCGTTCTACAATCCGCCCGCCGGGTACATGTGCGTGCATGAGGTAGCCTTTTCTTGTGGATGGAAGGTCCCTATTGCACCGGAACTGAGGCACATTCTGAACCATATCGGGATTGGTCCGAGTCAGGTTATCCCAAAGTCGCTGGATAACCTTATTTGTTTTGTGATTTTTTGTAAGAAGAAGGGGCAGCCGGTGAATTTTGAGAACTTTAGGCAGCTTTTCCATGTTACCTTTAGTCCGGGAAATCCCCTGTTTTATACTTTTGTAGCTAGAAAACCCTATAACTTCATTTCGGACTCCATTTCTTCCTTGGGGTCGAAGTGGTGGGATAGGTACATTTTTGTGCGGATGGCCCTGAAACCTGTGACGTCCGAGAGGCAGCGAGAACAATGGGGGCTGCCGGTAAAGTTCTCAAGGGAGTCCATCCCGGATTGGCGCCCCCTTCCGAAGAACGTGGCTCCGTGGGTGGCGACGATCCACAAAGAGAATAACCCACCTACTTACCCGTTCCACGGATTGATCTGTCAGACGCTGCCTTACTTGTGCGGACTGACAGACGTCGTAGAAGTTGGAGGGAAGACGGACTTCAGTAAGGATTTTTAACTTTAGGAATTGTGCTTTTCTTTCTTTGCAGTGCTCTGTCTGGATCATTATTTCCGTGATTCTAGTAATCCTTCCTTTATAGATCCGTATCTGACGCCTTCATGTTATTGTGCAGCTTACTGGTTCGAGTATATCATGTCGACCCTCCGGGAGAAGAAGAGATTACAGAGGGAACAACAAGCTCTGGAAGTCGCTGCTGGTCAGAGGACCAAAATCATCAACATATCCGCAGGTCTTTCGATGTCGGATCCGAAAAATGTGGTAGTGTTCGCCGCAGAAGAGGAAAGACGGAACAAGGCCGGAGAAGACCCACAGACCTTGGTGGTGCCCGACAAGGGCAAAGGCCCTGCCACTCGGAGCGCCACTGCCTCTAAGCCATCCGCACCCCAGTGGGAGGTGTTGATGCGGGACGCCATAACCTCGAAGCAAGAGGGAGCAACCTGAGGCATCCTTGCGGCTAAGAGGCGCAGCTTGTCTGTTGTCACCGAAGCTGCGCTCGATCAGGAGTATGAGCGGGCTCGTGGACTCCCTGAGGTGGTGCGGGTTGGAGGGCTCGACGAGCTATACCAGCGGGTAAGTAATTATCTCATGCCTTTCTTGCCAGGTTTTTGGTATAAGAAAAACACAACTTATATCCCTGCGGACCTCTTGCAGCTCGGATGTTTCGTCAGAGCCATGCAGTGGAAGGCCGGTGAACGTGCTACTATTGAAGAGGATCTGCACAAGGCCGTAGCCACTTCCGCGGATGAGGCAGAGAAGGTGAAGCGGTTGGAAATACAACTGAAAGAAAATGAAGTGAAGTTCCATAAGTTGAAGACCAGCTGGGAAGAGATCAAGGCGGACCTTGACTGGCAGGAGAATTCTGTCAGTAGGTCAATGAAGGCCTTCCTGGACTCGAAAGATATCCTGCTCGGGGGCCTCCAATATGCCCGCCTTGAGGCTGGTCGTGACTTCATGAACTCGGACTCCTTCAAGTTCTTCATGGCGGACAAGTCTAATGCATGTCGCCTAGATGGGTTTTCGTCCGCTATCGGCCAGCTGCAGTCCAAGGGACTACTTCCGCAGAACTTTAACTGGAAGGCGGAAGGGTTAATCCCCTCTGCGGATGCTAATGGTGTGGAGGTCCCTGTGGACAATGTCTTGGACGAGCGATTGGCCGCGTGCGAGTTTGCGGAGCTGGTCACTCAGGAGGGTGAGCTCGAGATTGAGAACGGCGGACCTTTTCTCCCGAGGTGTGTCCCGGAAGCCCTACGAAAGGTGTGTTTTGTACCTTTTGAGAATTACCGGGCTTTCTTAAGGGACTGGTACTTCATGCCTGCTCGGGTTGTTGGTCACGATGCAGATTTTAACTTGTTCGAGGTCGCTGAATTCCTTGCCGCGCAAGTCGCCTCCAACACGTCTTCCGTCAATCCGCCTCAAACTGGTGAAGCTGGTCCGAGCCAAGCCGGCCCCCAGTGAGAAGTCTGGGGTATGCCCCGTGGAAATTCTGTACTTGTTGATTTTTTCTGTTGAATATGTTATCTTTTGATGGCGCGGAATGTCGCCATGTACAATGCTTTTATTCCGAACTATCCGTGGAGCTATGCTTCCCGTGCCTCCGAATCATTACTTGCTCTCTTCTCTGCTCCCTTTTTATTTGTTGTTCCTATGCTGAGTTATCATAAAATACACATCTCTTAAGAACACGGATAGCTGTTGATGGCGTCTATTGTAGAAGTCAAACCATCATCTTTCTGATCCTCGGATCGTTCGTTCTTTGGGATGCGTAATTCTTCTAAAGGGGGAAGGTGAAACAATGAAATAGTCATTATTACTACGTCTTTTCATCTTCCTAGCCGTCGGATGATTGACAAGTGGTGTGATCGTAAAGATCCATCGTTACTATAAATAAGACTATAGTAACTTCTCCTTTCTTACTGCTTGGACGTTTCACCAATTCTCTCCTTGTTTAGCACACTTTAATTTTCAACAGAGGCATATTTCTTCAGGATGTCGAAATCCGATGGAGAAGAATATCAGCATTGGGTAAACTGTTCTTGCGGGCATATGCATCCGCCGATTTATCCGGGTAAAGGGACCGCGGACGACCCAATCCTTCTCGATTTTGAAGGCGATCCCCCTCGATGTCCGGGATAGCTAGGAGGTTAGCTGAGGAAGAGAGGGAGTGGACGCTGAAAATGATCCGTAGGAGGATTCGACTACAGCAGCAAGCTCGTCAGGCTCGAGGCGGTGGCTCGGAGTCCCAAGGCTTAACTTTCGGAATCCGCTGAAGGAACAAGGCGGGGTATGCCCCGTAGAAGTATGTATTGTTCTTGGACCTTTTCAGCTTGTACCTTCCATGTATAGATGTTCGGATAATTTTGTTTATAAAATTCGGACAACTTTCATCAGATGGAATCGCCACCTTTTTCCTATTCGTACTTCGTCGGATTATATTGACGCGCTTACCCTTGTAAGATGATGACAAATATGAACTCGGACGTGGTTGATGAGCTTGTTTGGGTTTGGTTGGATAAGTCAACACTGTTCGACCTAAACGGGTGACTCAAGGCCATTGCTGACGTCAATCTGTTAGCGTGGCGGACGCTGATTGGTTGGAGTGTTCTATAAAAAGACACGACCCCAATGGCAAAACCGTGTAAACTGATCCCAGATTCTTCTTTTTCTATCTTTGCCGTTTGGGTTTGTCTGCAAACCATTAAAGCCGGACCTCTTCTCTTTTCTTCCAATCCTTCTTTAGTGGCTCGAACCTCTCTTGAATCGGTAATGGTCTCCTGATTTCGAGAGAGGTGGAGTCTCTAAAGGTGGTTAGGCAGAGATCTCAGTCGTTTCGGCTTGTATATACCTTTGTCTGTTGGTACTTTGTTCTTCCCGGACACTGGATTTACATGACCATGGTTCGGTGATATCATGAAAGATTCTGTCATGTTTTAACCATTTTTCCTTGTGCAGGTAGACCAAGTTCTTGGTCTCCATGGAAACTGTACTTTCCGATTAATATGGAAATAGCTTTTCTTGACGGGAGAATAGTCTCGACGGGAGATGACGTATCTCTGGAGACTTTCTCCATAGTTTATGTATTGCGTCTGTAGATCCGGATAAAGATCCGAGATAGTAGACTGTAACGACAACATCATGTATAATTCGTTTCAGCTATGAATAAAACTCATTGCTTACCTTTTTTGTCAATTGAACGTTAAATCTCAGATGCACGAATTGAAAGATAGAAGTTGTATTGATTTGCCGGAAATTCAATTACAACTTGCGGGCTACATGGCCAATGATGAAAGGATTAACAAAAAACAGAACTGACGGAGTTCCGTGTAATAGATAGTTGGAATCTGAAATAACCAAACGATCTAACGGAGATTCGCGTAACCATGCCTATGCGTAAAACTTTTGAAGGTTTATAGCGTTCCATGTACGCTTGAGTGGGTGCCCGCGCTCATCTTCCAATTCGTAACTCCCATTCACTCTTGCTCCGACAATCTTGTAGGGTCCTTCCCATTTAGGTTTGAGTTTTCCAACATTGCTCAAAATGTCAGCCCGGCGAAGCACTAGGTCCCCGACTTGCAAGTTATTTGCTCGAACATTCCTGTTGTAGGCTCGGGTAGCAGTTGCTTGATACCTATGGATATTAGTCAGCGCTTCAGTTCTTTTCTGTTCCAGTATGTCCAGGTCGAATATCCGAGCTTCACGATTGGCGAAATCTTCGAATTCTTGGATCCTCATAGTCTCAACAGCGATTTCTGCTAGTATAACTGCTTCCGAGCCATATACCAGGGCGAATGGAGTTTCTTTGGTCGCGGTCCGTGCAGTGGTGCGATGAGCCCATAGTACGCCATCTAGGTCGCCCGCCCAGCTTTCTTGGGAAGTTCTCAACCGCTTTTCCAGGATCTTGACTATTGTCTTGTTTGTGGACTCGGCTTGTCCATTAGCTTGCGGATATCCAACAGATGTGAAACGTTGTTCGATTTTGAAGGACGCCAGCCATTCCTTGAGCCTATTGCCCAAAAACTGGGCACCATTGTCCGAGACGAGAACTCTGGGCAGGCCAAAGCGGCAAATTATGTTCTTCCAGATGAAGGTCCGCACTCGACTCTCTGTAATGGTTGCCACAGCTTCCGCTTCCACCCATTTGGTGAAATATTCCACGGCCACAATCAGGAACTTCTTCTGTTGAGTGCCCCTCGGGAACGGTCCGACAATATCAATGCCCCACTGATCAAATGGACATGCTATGACCGACGAAATCATAGGATGCGTCGGAAGATGTGGAATGTTCGCATAGTATTGGCAATCAGGGCACTTCCGAGCGTGGTCGGCGGAATCCTTATCAATGGTAGGCCAGTAATAGCCTTGTCGTATGATTTTGTGGGCCAGAGTTCTTCCCCCGGAATGACTTCCGCAGCTTCCGTTGTATATCTCTTCTAGCACAGTCTTTGCTTCTTGCGGGCTCAAACACCTCAAGTGAGTCCCGACAAAAGATCTCTTGTACAAATCTTCTCCCAGTATAAAGTATCTGTTCGCTCGGCACTGCACGCTCCTTGATTCCTTCGAATCAGCTGGTAGAGATCCGTCCTTGAGATAGTTCAAGATGTCAGTCATCCAATTTCTTCCTGTGTCAGTTATCATGACAGCTTAATTGAGACTCATGACGGATGAGTCAGTAACAGTGAGTAGGATTACTCTCCTCATGTCCAGAGCCGCTGTTGCGGATGCGTATTTTGCCAAAGCATCCGCTCTTTCATTCCAGGCTCTGTCAAACTTTTCCAGGGTAAATTCCTCAAAGAGGCTGGCTTCCTGCTTGAGTAGCACAAGATACTTGATCATCGAAGGACCTTTGGTGGCAAAAGTTCCTGAAAATTGAGCTTCAACTAGCTGTGAGTCCGTGTAAGCTTTGAGCTTCCGGACTTGCAGGGATTTGGCCAGACGTAGCCCGACTAACAACGCTTCGTACTCAGCCTCATTATTGGTGACTTTGAATTCCAAGGATATCGCGTAGTCGAGTTCCGCGCCATCAGGGCTCTTAAGAAAGATTCCAATCCCTCCCACTCTTCCAGTGGAGGAACCATCCACTTCCAATGTCCAGACATCAGAAGGATGTTTTTCGGTCTAGAGATCTTCTGTAAGCTCCTGAGGTTCCAATCTTTGTTCCTCTTTTTCTTTGATTTCCGGTCCGGAGTTGTTAATACCGGATCTGCTTGCGATATCTTCAAAAAGGAACATTTGGTTGACCCGAGTTTCCTCATATGATGCAGGCAGGGACTGATTAATGGATTGAGCATCCTCGAGGTTTTCTGGGTGGAACTTCGGCGGAACTGGCTTCCGGACGATCTGCTTGGTGATTAGGCATTGAAATGCCTGTTTGTCAGGGATTTTCTCTGAATCCGCTTCGGGGTATTCCGCTAGGAAATCGGCGAGGACTTGAGCTTTCTTGGATGACGGAGCCTGATAGCAAATGTCGTATTCACTCAGCTCAATCGCTCACTTAGAGAGTCATCCAGATTGATCGGGCTTCCCCAGGACCTGTTTCAAAGGTTCCGCAGTTAGTACCACTATTTTGTGAGACTTGAAGTATGGTTTTAACCGTCTTGCGGTGTAAACCAAAGCATATGCGAGTTTCTCAATCTTCACGTATCTTGTCTCCGCCCCAGCAAGGGCTTTGCTAAGATAGTAGATTGGCAAATGATCATTAGCCTAAATCCGTACTAATACGGAACTCATTGCCTCTTCCGTGATTGCTAGGTAGAGGTAGAGTGGTTCTCCTTTGACGGGTTTGGAGAGCAGTGGAGGGGAATGGAGGTACTTTTTCAATTTTTCGAAAGCCTAAGAACATTCCGCAGTCCACACAAAGCTCTCTCCTTTCCGGAGGATTTTGAAGAACGGAAGGTTTTTTTCCGCAGATCGTGAAATAAAACGACTTAAGGACATGAGACTTCCTATGAGTCGCTGTACCTCATTGAGGTTTTTTGGATGTGGCAGATCTAGGATTGCCTTGATCTTCTCGGGGTTCGCGCTTATCCCTCTTTCTGTGACCATGTATCCGAGGAACTTTCCTCCTTTCACTCCGAAAGTTCATTTTTCTGGATTCAACTTCATTCCGTATTTCCTAAGGATAGCGAAGCACTTGTTCAAATGATCCACATGTTGTTCTTCAGTTTTGCTCTTGACGAGCATGTCATCCACGTATACTTCCATGGTTTTTCCAATTTCTTCCTTGAACATCTAGTTCACCAGTCGTTGGTAAGTGGCTCCCGCATTTTTCAACCCAAAGGGCATTACCTTGAAACAGTATACTCCTCCTGCGGCGAAGAAAGCTGTTTTCTTAATGTCCTCCTTGGCCATCCGAATTTGGTAAAAACCTTGATACGCGTCCATGAAACTCAGTAACGCACATCCGGACGTGGAGTCAACTGATTGATCTATCCGTGGCAATCGGTACGGATCTTTTGGGCAGAACTTGTTCAACCTGGTGAAATCATTGCACATCCGCCAGTTGCCCGACGATTTTTCGACCAGAACCACGTTGCAAACCCATTCGGAATAACGGACCTCTTCGATGTGTCCTGCTTTCAGGAGTCGATCAACTTCAGCGGATATGATGGCATCCTTGATCGAACCAAAATCCTTCCTCTTTTGTAGGATATACTTAATCGAGGGATCCATGTTCAGACGGTGAACAACGATCCTCGGATCTATCCCCTTCAGGTCATCGGTGCTCCAGGCAAACACATCACTGTTGTCTCGGAGACAAGCAATGAGCTTCATTTCTACCTCCGCATTCATCTCTGTTCCAATTCTTGTTTTCTTGTCCGGGCTTCCAGTAACAATCTCAATTTCCTTGAGAGTTTCATGAGGCTCGATTCGCACAGCTCTAGGAAACTTCTCCTTCTGGCTCCCCACTCCAATCTGCGGATTCTCCTTTTTGGCCGGAAGAACGACTGGTGGGTCAGAGGTCAAAGTAGTTGTCAGCACGGGGGCGGACGCTCTTCTTGTGGACATAATGTAACATTCCCAGGCTTCACGGACGTTTCCCACCTCTTCTCCAACTCCGAAGGGAGTTGGAAACTTCATTCTGTTATGGAGGGTGGAGGAAATAGCCCGGAATTGGTTGAGCCCCGGACGCCCAAAGATGGCATTGTAGTCGAAAGTCCGGTCCACCACTACAAATCGGACCGACTAAGTCACCCTTGCTGGGGAAGTCCCGAGTGAGACGTGCAACATAACACTTCCTAAGGGTCGAACAGTTCCCCCTCCAAATCCTAGTATAGAGGTGTGGACCCTCTCATACCGGATTCTCCCCAGTTCCATCTGGTCCAGTCTTCTTTTGGAAATGATATTCGAGGAACTGCCTGTGTCTACCAAAATTTTGTTCACTCGATAAGTCACGATGGTTAACGAAACCACCAGCGGAACATCTGGATTATCAATGTCTTCTCCTCCTTCCGTAGGAGGAGGGATCTCGCTATCATCGAAGGATATAGCGTTTGTACCCCTAACTGCTGGAGCAGCGTACGCTCTATCGTTGTTCCGAATATTTTTGGCAGTCCGCTCTCTCGCGTTCCTACTATCACCTCCAGAGGGCCCGCCTGCGATGGTGTTGATCACTCCGTTGTATGGAGCGTTCTCCATTTCGATATCACCAGCGTACCTGTATGGGTGTCGGTCCGTGCGAGGCGGATAGTTAACCGGCGGAGGTGGCAAGGACAGCGGATGGGGTGGTGGTTCCGTGACATTTTCCTCCCTCCTTCGCTCCGTTCTATCATGCCTGGAAGGCTCATCCGCATAGACATGCTCCTTTAGTTTGCCATCTCTTACTAGGTGTTCAACCTCGATTTTCAATTGAGTACAGTCATCGGTCTCGTGACCACGACACTTGTGGAACTTGCAGTAGCCCTTTGCATTCTTATTCTTCCGGTTGTTGTAAGAGGGCTTTGGCCATTGGACATCTAGCTTCTTCTCAATGATAGTCGCCAAGATGTCGGATCTTGGTCTATTGAGACGGGTATAATCCGTGTATCTCCTCGGCGGACTCCTTTCTCTGTGGAAGCCTTTATCTCTGTGATCTTTATTTGGGTCAAACTTCCCCTGGCGTTGCTCTTGTTTCATCGGCTCCTTTCCTTTCTTGGAACCACTCTTCATCGGAACATTCCTGATGGTCTCTCCGTACATCACTTCTTCGCAGATATCATCTAAATGCTTTTCACTCCTCACTTCCTGGCTAGATAGTTTTCTTCGGAGCTCTGAGTTGAAAGTATTAGCATACAGGTGACGGACCCGTTCCTTAATACTGTGTGGCTCAACTCGAAGAACTTCCGCATGAAAGCGATCTAGGAAGGTCCTTAGATCCTCTTGCTCAGGCTGTATAACTTCTGCCAGGTGCTCTACGGTACACTTTCTCCTTTTTGATTTCCCAAATCGTGCCAAGAACTTGGAAGAAATGTCTGCATATGACTTTATTGATTTGTTTGGCAAAGCGGTGTACCAATCCATAGCCGTTCCGAAGAGAGTGGATGAGAACGTAAGAGCTTTTGTATTGTCTCTCATTCCCTTGGAATCCATCTTGCTGTTGTACCTTGTCAAGTGACCAACGGGACAAGTATCCCCATAATAGTATTCCAGGTTCGGGATCACGTGATCCGAGTTTCTATTTCTTTCCTTTTCTCTCATGATGTCATCGCACAAGGGATTTGTTGCACTAGTAGTTATCTGCTCGTGGTCTTTTACCAGGCGTCCGAGAGTCAGAATCTGGGCCTCCAAAGCCTTCTGTTGAGTGTATATCTCGTCAGAAGTCATGATCTATCCTGTCCTCGAATGAATAGCTACATCCGCGGGGTAGGTCATCTATTCGGACCACTGGAACAGTTTCTGCTACTTGATCTCTGTCTCTCGGAGGTGCTTGTCGCGGAACTCCTGGATACCTATTATCCCTTTCTTGACACTCTCTCCTTCCATTCGGGCTTCCCTCACCTCGAACTTGAGAGGCAAATGCCCGCCGATCCAGAAGGTCTCGCAAATCCTCTTGAGGTGGCTGATTCCCTAACCTCTGTTGGATCGGACATTGCCTGTTTCTTGATAATGTAGGCTCTGCTTGAGTAGGAGTAACCACTGGCGGAGTGGATTGCTGAGGATGGTCATTGTTAGACCCCATGCATCCTTGGATGATTGTGAGCAATCTATCAAACTGAGTCTCACTTAGTCCGTGGTCACTAGTGCGGACAGTGCGACCATCGGGCATAGTGAACTGTTGACCTGCAGTGGGGCCTTGAGCTTCTGCCGGAGAAGCTCGTGCGACTCCCTCTCCATGGCTCGCAGGCACAACATTCTCAGGAACACTTCGGACTCCCCTGTGCGGAGCTTCTCTTCCTTCATCTGAGGATGGGCTGGCTGTGCGCCCTTCGCTCGGATACCTCCAGCCACAGTGACCCTCCGTCCCCGGGTGGGTGGACGTCCTCGTGGACGTGGTGGTGGAGTTCCTACGCCTGTAGCGCTAGTCCGCACTGCCCGTCTTGTTCTTGTCATCAGCTCAACTGAAACACAAAAACTTTTTGTAAAGTTCCCACAGACGGCGCCAAAATGTTGAGGGGTAAGACCTCAAACACTAACTAACTAAACTATTACAAGCAACCTTATCTAGGAACCGCCTCCTACTTCAAGTCCGAAGCAAGACTGGTCCGAGCTTGAGTACCTGAAAAGACTAAGTGGGGGGGGGGGGGGGGGGGGGGAGAATGGGTTACTCGGATTGCCCAAGTCAATCCGGTAAGAGACTTTACTCAAGAGTGAGTTGTAAGCTCTCAATGTAATAGTTATGAGGAAGGTTATAAAATCAAGTCCCACTTAGGGATTGTTGCTTACCTTAAGGTCTTGGACCTTGTGCTATATTTATAGTTATCATGTACTTATGAAGAGGTTCATAAGATGATGCCAAGTGTATGATTCAGATCTGGATACCAATATAATGCTACCTTTGGCCCATAGCCCAATAGTGAACAGTAGTCCAATACCGATTAGTGGGCCTGGGAGGGTAGTTTGGACCTTTTCCCTCTGAGAGTACTGTTCCGCCTGTCGGGTCCGTGTAAGTCTCTCGGACAGATCTCTATGCTTGGTTGATCTGGCCTTGGGTAACTCAAGGTGTCCATACCTAGAGTTTCACGGAAGTATCTCAGTGGTTCTGTTTATATACGTTTGGTCTTACTGTGATGGCGGCGTCCGAGATTCTCTCGTCCGGTCCGTTTGGCATCCTGGGACTGACAGTTTGCGGTACTTGGAAGGACCATGTGACCTTTTGTCAGGTTCGGAAGTCAACTGTCTAGCTTGGTCGGACCTAGCTGAGATGGCCTGTTGACTTGTAAATACTAGTTGACCTGATGGTTCCTTTTATGTCGGACCATTCGAAGGTCGGACTAGCTTTTAATGGCTATTTCAGCCTTGATGCGCTTTAGGACACGCTCTATGGCGCCCTTAACGGATTGGACACATGTCCGTATCAACATTACGAATAGAAAAATATTCAGCATTTTCTTAAAGAAAAAGAAAATGATAAATTACAAAGTAGTGTCTTTACTGTTTATTAATGCTATATACTTTCTTTCCTATAAATTAGTGACATTTGTATGATCTTCCAGTATACCCTCCCTCAGTTGATTATAGTATTAGTTTCAAAATACCATTACAATCATCATACTAATTGACTAATTGATTCCTAAAATCGCTCTAATTATTGAACGATTTCTATTCGACCAAACATCTCTATTTCAATTTTGTGGATGCTTCTATAATGGTGCATGCGATGCTTGTTTAAATTATTAATATGATTTGATGATGCTCCTTGTTTTGAAAATGTATCATTGTTGATGGTGTTTTAGCTTGTATAATGATGCATTAGATGCTTATTTATTCATATGTCTGACGAAATACTCGTTCTTTTCTTATGTGCATATATATAATTGTATTATAATGGTGCATCGTATGCTTATTTTACTCACATAATTTGATGATGCTTGCATAATATAATTCAAAATGAAGTTTGAGTTTGAAATTTAGGTAGATTGTTTTGATTTTAAGAGTATATTGGTTATCAAAATAGATAATTTGATTAAATAAAATGTACAATTAAGGGAGTGATGACATCAAGAATAATAATGTTTCATTTCAAAATTACTAAATTAACGGAATTATAAGAATTTTATTATTCGTATAACTACTGTGTAAATTTTCTAAAACTAACCTACATCACATTTGTTCAAATTCTAACAAGTAGCTCGATAATATTTCTAGTACCTAACAAAATCATAGGACAATAGTACCTACCTAGAAAAGATGAAGTTGGAACTTGTTTCACTGGTTTAACATTTAAGTTGGCTTAAATTAACTTTGAATATTAGAAAGTAGGCCTGCGCAACGGACGGATACGGATATATCCGATCCGTTTGATCGGATATCCGGTCAAACGGATAACTAAAATGTCTATCCGTTATCCGATCCATTCAGAGTGGATCGGATAACGGATAAATTCGCGGATATCCGTTATCCATGAAACTTAATTAAAAAAAACTACTCCATTTTTCAACACTTGCACAACAGAAGAGTCCCCAACAACAACAAAACAATCCATTTTAGGAGAACAACATAAAGAAGATAAAGGAGAGAAAGTGGAATTTGAATCTGCGGGACCAAATAAGACAAAACAGAAGTCGTAGGCGGGAGACGGTGGACCAAACCTAGAAGCCGAAGCCAAGAAGTCAGACACGGAGAAAGGAGGAGCGGAGATCGGAGCAGAGAGGCGGCGAAGGAAGGAAATTAAATTGAGTAGAGACACGAGAAAAGGAAGATGAAGCAGAGACACGAGAAGAAGAGGAAGTGCGAAGTGCGAAGACAGGAAGAAGATCGGCTATTCCGATCTAAGAGAGAGCGGTGGAGCTCTGATTCCGATCTGAGAGAGAGTCAGAGAGCGGCTGAGTGTTGGTATTGGGAGAGAGTGAGACGTTTGCAGAAGACGAAGTGTGTGTTTTGTTGGTGACCTAATTGAATTTATGTATATGTAATTATGTATAATTGTAAATTATTAAAAAAAAATGGATAACGGATATCCGGCGGATTTATCCATTCGTAACGGATAGGCAAAACTCTCGTATCCATTATCCGATTTGTAAATGCGGATAAACGGAGACCGGATCCACGGATACGGATGGAATGAGCAGCCCTAACAAACATACACCTGGTACGGTTTTTTCTACCCTACAGCATGATGCACTACTTCCTGGTGCTTTAATATGTTGTACAGTACAACATTTAATGCATATGGTACAACCATAGTACAACCTTTAAAGCACCAGGAGGTAGTGCAACATGCGGTAGGGGAAGAGGAAACCACCTGGTACATGTATTTGACATTCAAACTTCATGTTCAACTTGAGTTGAGTTTCGGAGGTCCTTAATAATAACTAAATCGAAGTTGAGTTTGAAATTTTATATTTGATACTTGTGATATTGATAAGTATATTTGAGTTTGATGGTTTAAAATTTTGAATTGATGAATACTACTCCCTCCGTTCCATAAATCTCGTTCCATTTTTTTTTTTTTTTTGGCACAACTTTTAAGAAGTTTGAGTAAAAAATGGATTTATATAGATAAAGTAATAAGTGTATGGTAAAAAGTAAGATATAGAATAAAGTGTGAAAGAGAGGGATTAAAATATTAATAATGGAGATAGTGGATTTGCATAAAAGGAAATGGAAAGTTTTTAATGGAACGCCCAAAATGAAAAAATGGAAAGATTTTAGTGGAATGGAGGGAGTATATATTAACTCAACTCAAATAATGTATTTTAAAATGGGAAAATTACCAGAATAAATCAATATAGTAAAACTATTGCAAATAAGGACCATTCGGTAAAAGTGTTGCAACTAAAGCCATTCTAATTTAAAACAACTGTAATCGAACGAAAATACCCCCAACTTCATCTCGCTCCTTTCCAACATCTAAATGGCGGTTCTGTTCTGTATACTTTGTGATTTGCAGATCGCTTGTCGAAGTGGAACACAAAAATTTGTTAGTTTCAGGTTCATTAAAGTTAGTTTCAAAGTCAACAATGTTATCATGTTCACTAAAGTTAGTTTCAGATTCATTACAATTAATTTCAGGGCCAATAAATGTTAGTTTCATAACAAAATAGTATTAGTTTCAGAAACTAGTTTCAGGTTCATTAGTATTAGTATTAGTTTCAGTTTCATTAAAGTTAGTTTCAAAAACTCAGAATGTTAGTTTTAAAAACTCAGAATGTTGGTTTCAGGGCCAAAAAATGTTAAGAACAAAATAATATTAGTTTAAGCATAATTAGTATTAGTTTAGTTTCATGAACTCAGAAAGTTAGTTTCAGGTTATGTTGGTTTCACGAGTCTTTGAGTTAGTTTCAGGAGCCAGTTCTGTTGGTTTCATGAGTCTTTGAGTTAGTTTCAAGAGCCAGTTCTATTGGTTTCATGTGAAGCATATCCTATGATCTCTGTTTATTTTAGTTTCAGGTGCCTTGAAGTTAGTTTCATGTGCCTTCATATTAGTTTCAAGATCTTTTATGTTAGTTTCAGAACCACAAAACCTGGTTTCAGAACCACAAATTCTAGTTTCATGTTCACTAAAATTAGTTTCAGAACCACTAAAGTTAGTTTCAGGTTCACTAAAGTTAATTTCAGAAGAACTCATAATTCTAAAACCCTAGGGGAAAATGGTGAACCCTAAATCAACTGAATTTGAATACTCCCTCCGGGAGCTACGGTCTTAATTAGGGTTTAGGACGGGTCCAGGGGCTAACCCTAAACCCTAATTAAGCGGTTGTTGGACCTACAATGTTAGTTTCAAGATCTAGTCTGTTAGTTTCAGCAAAAATAGTATTAGTTTCAGATTCATTAAAGTTAGTTTCAGGCCCAACAAATGTTAGTTTCAGGCCCACTAAAGTTAATTTCAGGGTCATTAAGCTTAGTTTCAGAGCTATTCTTGCTTGTTTCAGGAACTTAGAAGCTAGTTTCATGTTCATTAATGTTAGTTTCAAGTTCACTAAAAGTTAGTTTCAGGTTCATTAAGCTAGTTTCAGGAACTCAGAAGTTAGTTTCATATTCATTAATGTTAGTTTCAGGAACTAAAGATGTTAGTTTCAGGTTCACTAAAAGTTAGTTTCAGGTTCATTAAGCTAGTTTCAGGAACTCAGGAGTTAGTTTCATGTTCATTAATGTTAGTATCAGGAACTAAAAATGTTAGTTTCAGGTTCACTAAAAGTTAGTTTCAGGTTCACTAAGCTAGTTTCAGGTTCACTAAGCTAGTTTCAGGAACTCAGAAGTTAGTTTCATGTTCATTAAAGTTAGTTTCAGGAACTAAAAATGTTAGTTTCAGGAACTCAAAAGTTAGTTTCATGTTCATTAATGTTAGTTTCAGGAACTAAAAATGTTAGTTTCAGGTTCCATCACGCAACACAAAAGGAAAAATTCTAAAAAAACAAAAACACAGAAAGAATGTAAACAATGTTAGTTTCAAGATCTTTTTCTGTTAGTTTCAGCATCATTAGTATTAGTTTCAGGAACTCATAAAGTTAGTTTCAGGTTCATTAAAGTTAGTTTCAGAAACTCAGAAAGTTAGTTTCTTTTTCATTAAAATTAGTTTCAGGATCATTAAGCTAGTTTCAGGAACTCAGAAGTTAGTTTCATGTTCATTAATGTTAGATTCATGAACTAAAAATGTTAGTTTCAGGTTCCATCACACAACACAAAAGGAAAAATTCGAAAAAACAAAAACACAGAAAAGAATCTACTAGTGCACTCTGCCCTGAAACTAGTCCATTAATCAAAATCATTCAACCTGAATTTCTCGATTGCGATCTCCAACATATTAGAAAAACGTGAAACCAATTTCTATGCCAAAAGCATGGCTAAGACCATTACAAGTCAATAAAACCATGAAATCCATGTCGAAAACGAGAAGAAAATAGGTGAAAATAGCAAAGAGAGATGAGGAAGAAAGGGTGTTGGAGGAAGAAAGCATGGAGGAAAAAGCGAGAGAAGAAAAAATCAGAAACAATACGTATTGTACTGGCACTGGATCTGGAAGAAAAGAGTAACGGTATATTGGAAAAATATGGAAGGAATTAGGGCTAAAAAAAATAGAATGACCTTTTTTGCAAATCTTTTTTTGAGTGGTCATTTTGTGCAAGTCCAACCCACTAAGTGGTTCTTATATGTCGTTTCCTAATTTAAAATTGTTAAACAAATCCAATAAATTAGTAAAATTCAACTCGAATCGAGAAAACTCATTCCAAACAGTGGACATTTTGTAGCTAGTAGCATAATAAGGTCCTCCATAATATTGTTTGGACGAATGAACGCGTTCAAGAAGATGCATATTGGAAAGGAAAACAAAACAATTTTGCCTTAATGAAGTCCGCTAATTTCTGGTTAATTAGTATGGCAGAGTAGCGGACCTAGACCCAGAATTTTGGTTTAAGCCCAATGCCTTATTTTGACCGGCAAATAAATTCGTTTTTCTTAATCACTACAACCTTTGTAATTCAGGAAACTTTCAATACTTCTTTATTTTCCTAACTATAAATATAACCAACTTCCACGTCCAATTCATAAATCTCTCTTCACAGTTCACACCAACAACCTCAAACATGGATGCCCTTATTGCTCTGCAACTTCTCGTGCTCTTCATTGGTATGTATAGTTCTCTCAAGCTCTACCTTTTTCTCAAACATACACCTAACACATTAAAAACGTTTCTTTCCTTAAGTATCATTATTTTAATACTACCCATTAATCACAAGATGCAGTTAATTATCTTTTTTTAAAACATGCATGTAATTTCTTGGTGAATAATTAAAATGTGTAATTTGTTGAATGTGGGTCTTTATTATGGTTTTTCATGAACAATTTTGCAGGAATAGTATCTAGAGATGTTTCGGCTACTGTCTTCACAATTCAAAACAGTTGCAGCTACACAGTCTGGCCGGGATCACTCTCCGGCAACTCTGCTGCCCTTGGCGGTGGTGGATTTGAACTCGGTCCAGGTGCCATGAAGCAGCTCCCAGCACCACAAGGCTGGTCCGGCCGCTTCTGGGCCCGAACTGGCTGCCAATTCAGTGAATCTGGAGCTGGAACTTGCACAACCGGTGACTGTGGTGGCTCGATCAAATGCGTAGGTGGTGGTGCCCCGCCTGTCTCCCTAGCCGAATTCACACTCAATGGTGACGGCGGGAAGGACTTTTATGATGTCAGCTTAGTCGACGGGTACAATGTGGGCATCGGTATTAGGCCTTCGGGAGGAAGTGGGGATTGCCAATACGCAGGGTGCACAAACAACTTGAACGCGAACTGCCCTAGCGAGCTTCAAATTAAGGACGGCAGCGGACAAGTGGTGGCGTGTAAGAGTGCGTGTTTAGCTTTTAATAAGCCCGAGTATTGCTGTACCGGGGACCATGACACTTCGGCTACTTGTCCTCCTACGCAGTACTCGAAGATATTCAAGGCATCGTGTCCATCAGCTTACAGTTACGCGTATGACGATCAAACCAGTTTATTTACTTGCACTGGTGCGGATTACTTGATCACATTTTGTCCTTCGAGTTGATCGTTGGTTCTTGGTTGGATTTAGATGATGATGATCATCCAATTCCAAGGCTTATTATATATATGACCAGATATATATGGTGATATAAGGTTGTCTTGAAGTTTATCTATATGTCCGTACGTGTTCTTTTTGTGTGTCTTCTTAAAATAAAAGTGGTCTAGGCCATTCATATTTGTATTTCTTGCTTTGCTTATAGCAATAACACACTCCCTCCTATTCATATTACTAGAATTGGAGCCTTCAGCCACCGCGCTGTCCCATATGATTAACATCGTATGTATTTGTTCTACCATATAGCGTTTATTTTAATTATGAAAGGCCAAGCTTCGAGAATTTAATCAAATTGTGCCATCATGAGACAACTATTCAACGAAGCTGGCTCACATTAATTTGCTCTAACCCTGAACAATATTTGTTGTGATTTTCATTTTCTATATGAAGCGAGAACTGGAGAACATCACATCACATTACAATATTTTCAGTAAATATACAACAGAACTTGTACTGAACATGGCTTCCTCAGAAATTGCAGAAACCCATTTATGGTTCAATGTATAGCTGAACACATTTCAAAGTACTGGAACCGTAAAATCTTGATCACGTTGATGCAACTGGGAAGCACAAATGAAGGTAAAATATTTCCGCGGATCGGAACAAACTTACAACAAAAATGCCACGCTAATAGCTTATGTGGCAACAGCTTAGTAAGAGATGGGCCATCCAAAATCTGCACCACAACTGTAGATGTTTCTCAGCTGTAGAGAAGTAGCTTAACAAATATCAAAACGGTGATAAATTAATTTCATAACTACCTCACAGCACTAACATGATTCTTTTTTCTTTTTGAAACGACAACAAATATATTAATGATCAATCAAACATTTACGCGAGCACAAGGGGTGCTCTTAATTACAATTACACTCGAAATTAATATCAAAACCGACTGTTCCATGTTCTACCCAGTTCCATCCATCGGACCAATCCTACTCCACGAGTCCACCATCTTCCGAGAGCATGAAGAGGTCTCTGTTGGTGATGTCCTTAGTCTTATTGCATAAACAAATCTCATCAACATACCATAGAGATTTGTAAGGTCTTGTGTATTACTTTGCTGACAAACACTAACAATAAAATGCTTCTCTTATAGGATCCCCACATACAAAAGCATTCCATGCAAAACCATGGAACCTAAAGAAAAAACTACATCAACAGTGCCTGAAACGTAAGGCCACGGTAGACGAGACTGGAGATTTCAAAACACAACCATATTCAGTATCATCATCGCATTCTTCTAAGCATCTTCAGAATACTTTCCCACCTCTTGCACTGAGGCAAAAATAATTTAACTAATAATGCCAAAACATAAAACTGCTTTACAATTGACAATATGTAGATTATATTACTAACTAACATGAATATACCTTAATATTTTTCAATCTAGAAGTTAGAGCTAACTGTACATCAAATCTCATACCACTACCCGCAAAGTTACTCATCGACATCAGCATCAACTTGCCTAAGACTTCTCCAAAGATGTAAATCATGGATAGAGAGCAATCAGGTCGTAAGAATAACCCACAACCTCATCGTTGATAGTGAACATGAAGTGCCAGTCCATAAGAACCTTTTTGAGCGAAACAATTTCATGCCACCTCTTGCTAGCACAATCCGTCCTAAAAACTGCTGGCAATGAGGAGGTAAGCGAATATCCATTCCAACAGATCATAAGGAAGAATTAAATCTATGGAAACGCCATAATTTACCTTAATCGACTACATCAATTTGATCTGATAAACAATTCAAACATCACATTGTTGGTTCTGTAGCTATCAAAGCAATAAGTTACCAGTGCATGTATGGTTTTGTGTATAGGCTAATGTACAGGAGAATTGCTAAAGCACAGTACCTGAATCCGGATGCCCGCCACCCATAGATCGAACTGATCTCACAATGCCTGCAGAAAAAGCAGGTCTGTGCATGTCGTCTATAAACCGGCGTTCTCGAAGACCTGATGCAAATATCATTTGTAGTGGCAAAACTTGTGAAGGCCAGAGTTTGGAGTACATTAGATTTTTTTTTTTTTTTTTTTTTTTTGGCTTGCATTTATTGAGAACAACAAAACAATCCACTATCACCAGAAAGATTACAAGAATCGAAACCTTCAACCTCACAGCAATGGCGATTGATCGGTTTCTAACAACTCTCTCTCTCACAAGTGTTTTTCTCACTATAACTGTAAAAAATAAGATGATAATGATCTAATCTCAATTCAATTACAAGAGAAGATAGATATATAGCCGAATTAAGCAACGTAAGAGACAAATTGGCTAGCTGAAGAAATAATGCTCAGTTTCTTCTTTCCTGCAACTGCTTTTCCCTCTTTTCCATTTAAATCTGAGCCATTGGATGAGAACAGATCAACGGTTGCTGAGTAATCTGGCAATAGACGAACTACTCTTCACGAATTGAACCAGAACTAACAACTTACAATTCTCCACCTTAGTGAGTTTCTTGATTTCAGCTCTAAATTAATCAGTTTCTCAGGTTAGAACCAAACCCCTTCCTGCTCCTTAAAGGTTAGAACATATCCCATTTCACGTCACAGACCAAATTACCCATCAATCATTGAATCATTGCTGCATTTGTTGATGGGCTTACAGCAATATTCAAACTTGATAGATGGTAGAACCTTAGTTAAAGCATTAGCAGGATTGTCCAAAGTAGATATCTTCTCAACTTTAATTTCTCCCTTCTCCACTATATATCTCTGATGAAATAGAACTTCACATCAATTTGTTTAGTGCGCTCATGATACATATGATGTTTAACAAGATGTATGGCACTCTGACTATCACAATGAACAACAATGACCTTCTGATCAATACCAAACTCCTTGATGATGCCCTTTAACCAAATTGCTTCTTTTATAGCCTCGGTAAGAGCTATAAACTCAGCTTCCGTAGTTGAGAGAGCACCAACAGGTTATTGAACAGACTTCCAGCTTATTGCAGTTCCATAGAGAGTAAATACAAAACCTGTGAGAGATTTCCTGCTATCCAGATTTGCTGCAAAATCAGAATCCACATAGCCAACTAGAGCTTCTGAATCTGCAATGTCATTCTTCACAAATCTCAAACCATGATTAGTTGTTTTCTTCATGTACCTCATGATCCACTTTACAGCTTCCCAATGAGCTTTTCCTGCACAACTCATATACCTGCTCACAACACTCATACTATGAGCTAGATCTGGTCTGCAACATACCATAGATACATGAGACTCCCTACATCACTTGCCATATCTGCTTCTTCTTTAGCATCTTTAGGACATTGATCTAAAGATAACTTTATATGTTGTCCCAATGGAGTAGAAGTCTCACTGGACTGATGCATAAAGAATCTAGATAGAACTTTATTCATATAATGATATTGAGACAGATAGAGAGTTCCTTTTCCCATTTCTCTAGTAATATCCATGCCTAAAATACTTCTGGCATTACCAAGATCTTTCATCTCAAACTCATTCTGAAGAAGTTTCTTAATTAACCTTGTTCACCCAAGACATGTTATTCCTAGCTAATAACATGTCATCCACATATAACAATAGATATATGACTAGAATGTAAGCACAACTATCATAAGAGCTCCTTGTAAAACTAATGCTCAGTACATAACTATCAAATCTCTTATACCACTGTCTAGGACTTTGTTTCAGACCATAAAGCGATTTCAATAATAAACATACCTGATCTTTACTCTTATCAGATATAACTCCTTCAGGTATAGTCATGAAAATCTTTTCTTCTAAGTTACCATGCAGAAATGATGTCTTCACATGCAATTGTTGCAGAACTAACTCATGATATGCCACAATAGCAAGTAACAACCTGATTGAACAATGTTTAACCACATGAGAGAAGATTTCATTAAAATCAATACCTTTTCTCTGAGTGAATCCTTTAGCTACCAGTCTGGCTTTGAATCTTATTGTTTCACCTGCTTCACTTGTCTCCACTCGTGTTTGACCTGATGACATTAATGCAGACAACTCAGCAGTCAATGGGGTCAAATGGCGATTTTTGGCCAAAAGGATCGTTCAAGCCGGAATATTGATATAGTGGGACTATAGTTGCCGGAGCGGACAAACGCTAGATCGTCTGCATACCCCCAAACTTTATGACCATTTATGCCTTTTTGCCCCAAAGGAAGTCTCTATTCAATTTATTTAGCCTATTACAAATGTGTTCCGGCAGCCAGCTTGATTGCATATCATAGATTGGTACTGCTGAGGTTACTGATTGTATCAAGGTTGCTCTTCCCGTTGTGGATAAGAATTTTTTCTTCCATCATGCATGTATATCGTGCTGTGACCTTGTCAATCAGTTTTCCAACTTCGGCTCTTGAAACTCTTCCATGTCAAAGATAAATACCAAGATATTTATCTAGATTCAGCATTTGGTCGAAGCCCAGTATACCCGATATTACTCTCTTTAAACTCGCACCACCAGATTTTGAAAAAAAAAAAAAAAAACACTTTCGACTTCCTCATGTTTAGGTTCAGTCCTGACATAGCACATTATTCATCTATTGTCTTCTTGATGACTCGAGCATTAAGTACAGTTGCTCATGTACTCATCAAAATTAAGTCATCCGCAAAGAGGATATGAGAATTCATGCCACTTTCGATAAGGTTTGATCGAATTCAACTTTTTTCTTCTCAATCAAGTCATTTATCATGTACGACAAACGCTCAATGCATATATAGTACAAATAGATAGGGGGAAAGTGGATTACCTTGTCGTAGTCACATGTATGCTTGATAGGTTCCAGTGGCTATTCATATGATTTGATAATGCTCGTTGTTTTGAAAAAATTTCATTGTTGATGGTGTTTTAGATGCTTGTATAATGGTGCATTAAATGTGTGTTTATTCATATGCCTGCCAAAATGTTCTGTCTTTTTCTTTTTGTGTGTGTGTGTGTGTGTGTGTGTGTGTGTGTGTGTGTGAAGATAATCTATATTATATATTAAGCCAAAAAGGATTTGAGCCATTCTAGACTATCCACATGATTTAATTAGTTGTCAAAATCTTATTCTCTGATTGGTCAATTCATTTGCTTGGTTGTTAAATTATTTTATTTTGATTGGTCTAATTTTGCTGATGTGGTATGATCTGGACAAAGTCAGAGCCTTCAAACTACGTTTTATGTAGAAAACGGTTCTCTATTTTGGAAGGTAGTGTTGAGGGGTAAACCGCTCAACACCAACACTACTACTGCAAGTAACCTGATCTAAGCTCCTCCTCCAACTTGAAGTCCGAGAAAAGGCTTGTCCGAGAAAGAGCACCTGAAAGGACTAAGTGGGGGGGGGGGGGGTTAGAATGGGTTACCCGGATTGCCAAGGTCAATCCGGAAGGAGGCTTTACTCAAAGGAGAGATGAAAGCTCTCAATGCAATAGTAATGGGAAAGGTATTATGGATATCACTTATCACTTGAAACTCCCTTGAATGTCACCCTCCCCCTAAGGTCTTGGACCTTGTGCTATATTTATAGTTATCATGTACTTATGAAGAGGTTCATAAGATGATGCCAAGTGTATGATTCAGAGATGGACACCAATGCTACCTTTGGCCCATGGCCCATTAGTGAATAGTAATCCAATACTAATTAATGGGCCGGGAGGGTAGTTTGGTCCTTTCCCTCTGAGAGTACTGTTCCGAACGTTGGGTCCGTGTTAGTCCCTCGGACAGACCTGTCTGCTTGGTTGACCTGCCCTTGGGTGACTCTGGATGTCCGAGCCTAGAGTCTCACGGAAGTATCTCAGTGGTTCTGTTATATACGTTTGGTCTTAAAGTAATGGTGGCGTCCGAGATTCTCTCGTACGGTCCGTTAGGCATCTCTGTACTGACATGGTCAGGTTTGGAAGTCCTTTCCTTAGCCAGCTCGGACTAGCTGTGGAGATATAGTGACTTCAGCGTACTGGTCGGACCACGTGAGGTCGGACTAGTACTGAATTGGCTAGTTAAGCCGTGATGCGCTTTAGGACACGCTCTATGGCGCCCTTAACGGATTGGACACATTTCCGTATCAACATATGTCCCCCCAGTTTCCAAGTATCTTAGTAGAAGATAGTTGGTAACTATGAGGGATCAGCCGTGTCTGTGGAGCGTGTCCGAATCGTTAGGTAAAAGAAACAGGAAAGAAAATCCTTTCTGTCGGGATCCGTCGTCCGTGTTCTCAAGGATTCAATATATCTCTTCCCCCCCCCCCTCCCTTTTCCGTCTACAGTCCGAGTTATCACATAACTGGGACTGTAGAGGGAAAAGGTATTTGTATCCGAGATATATGTGTCCGAGTACGGTTAGGATCTGACGTAGCCCTCCGGAAGCTGTCCGTTGGACCGATTGTTGAATTGGTCCTCCCGTAAGCCCAAGAGGCCCAATAGGTTGTCCGGAGTCAAGGGACGTGACCGTTGGATCAGGACGACATCAATGGTTGGGGTTCCAAGTCCGATTGATGTGACGCGTCTGTCAAGCATTAAATGCGACGTACTGACAGCCATCCACTCGCGAAGCGGCCCAACCCTTGGATTGGAGAGGACCAACGGCTGGGATTCGAATCCAAGCGATGCGACTCCTCGGTTAGGCACCAAATGTAATGCGCTGTTGGCCATCTATTCGTGAATCGTCATGACCGTTGGATTTGAAGAGATCAACGGTCATGGTTTAATCCTAAGTGATGTGACGCTTGGCCTTCCCACTTTGCCCCTATAAATAGTTAGGCGATTGGTCACTTTCATACTTTAGCCAAATTGAAACGCTGAGCAATCTTTAAGCAATTCAAACAACGCAAGATCGATCCGAGCAACTGGGACTTGTAAGACTTTGGGCCATCCAGCTGAGATCTGTAACATCGGGACATTATCCAAGTTTGATCGTCCGTGGAGCTTCCCTGTTTGAATATCAGCAAGTACGTACCCCTCAATCTTTGGCTTTGTTAAAGTTGCATGTATTCGCTATACGCCCATTGCATGTCTAGTGTAGCTTCCCTTGCTGCTTCCGTAATTGTGCTTGTCTTTAGTAATTGGCTCTTGCGATACCTTTGGTTTAGATGATAGTTGATGTGTTTCTGCTGCATGCTTATAATATGCCAATTTTCCTCATTGTTGTCTTGTACTCTTATTTAGTAAGTCCCGTCCGACACAACCCGTCTTGACAATGCATGCTTACTTGTAAATCAGTATTGGTTGTGGTGTTCGCCCATAAATTGTTTCTTTTGTTGTCGTGCCATAAGGGGCAGATCGTGGTGCCAGTGGCACAGCTTCGTGTGCCAGGGTCTTGGGGTCCTTGTCCCTCTTTGTACAGAAAATCTTAGGGTTTAAACTTTTACCCGGATCTCTGGACTTAATAAGACATATAAATGAACTCTCGGACAATAACAATCATCGTTTCTGATCCGTTTCCTTCTGCCCTAGGATGTCCGGGAGCGATAGTCAAAACGTTCGTGAGGTGCGGGATTACCAGGATGGAGTAGATTCGGGCGGTGAATCCGTCGACGTGAACGTGTCCGTAGAAGACTATCTCGTGGATGTCTTTTCTTCCAGAGATTCCGACGCTAGGCACGGCACCTATGAAACAGTCAATCCTCCGACGGACGGGCCAGTGGTCGAAGAAGGTGTTAATGGGGCGAGAACGTTGGTCCAATCTCGGACTATAGGCGGTGTGGGAGGGCCTATAGATCCGAATGAGCTTCAACTTGAACGGGCAGGCGACAGCGGGCATGAGGCGGATGACGTGGAGATGTTCGAGGCTGGAGTGGAGGACCGTGTTCTGGTAGAGACCGGTCCGTCCAAGCCAAGCACATCCGGGAGACCCGAAGGTGTCCTCGAGGGCGAAGAAGATGGTGAGGAAGAGGAAGATGAGGGCGAGGAGGAAGAAGGAGAAGGATCTCCTGTCACTCGTCCCCTAGACGATCCAGCCAGCGGATTTCACTACACCCTGCTGCGCCCGTTCAGTCCGGTCTTCCATTAATTGAGGGTCGTGGTGCCAAGGCGGCAAGGATCAAATTTCCTCGTCCCGCATCCGCAGTGGTGATAGCAGACGAGTTCGGAGAGCTAAACGCGGACGGGATTCTTCCTACCTGTCCATCGAGGGTCAAACCTGAGGAGATTCCGGAATGGAGGCGAAAATGGGAGATCCCCGACTCCGTAGAAATCATGGTTCCCGAGCCCGGGCATGCATTCTCTAACCCTCCCGTTGGATATATGTGCGTGCATGAGGTGGCCTTCTCCTGCGGATGGAAGATCCCCATTGCTACAGAGCTGAAAAACATTCTGAACCATATTGGTATAGGTCCGAGTCAGGTTATCCCCAAGTCCCTGGGTAACCTTATTTGCTTTGTAGTTTTCTGTAAGAAGAAAGGGCAGCCCGTAAATTTTGAGAACTTTAGGCAGCTCTTCCACGTCTCGTTCAGTCCGGGGAATCCACTATTCTATACTTTCATGAATAGGAAACCTTACAACTTTATCTCGGATTCCATTTCGTCGCTGGGATCGAAGTGGTGGGATAGGTACGTTTTTGTCCGAATGGCTTTGAAGCCAGGAATGTCCGAGAGACAGAGGGAACAATGGGGGCTACCCACAAAATTCCTTAGAGAGAGTATCCCGGATTGGCGTCCCCTTCCGAAGAACGTGGCTCCGTGGGTGGCGGCAATCCACAAAAAGTATGACCCACCTACTTATCCGTTTCACGGGTTAATCTGTCAGCCACTTCCCTAACTTTGCGGACTAACAGGTGAAGTAGATGTAGGAGGGAAGACGGACTTCAGTAAGGATTCGTTGACTCGAGACTTGGCATCTTTTCTTCTTCAATATACTCTATTTTGATTACGTATTTCCACAATTCTACTAATTCTTCTTTAATCCAACTGTATCTAACGCCTCTGGTTTATTGTGTAGCTTATTGGTTCGACTATATCATGTCGACACTCCGCGAGAAGAAGAAGTTGCAGAGAGAGCAGCAAGCCTCGACGAGCGTACCGGGTCAAAGGACCAAGATCATTAACACTTCATGGTCTTCCCATGCCCGATCCAAGAATGCCGCGTTTTTCTCAAGGAGGAAGAAAGGCGGAACCAGCCGAGAGGATTCTCGAGCTTGGCGGTGCGACAAGGGTAAAGCCCCCTCACTCGAGCGCCACGCTTGAAGTCCCAGCTCCACGCCGCACCACAACGGGAGGTGTTGATGCGGGACGCCATTACCTCGGGGCGAAAGAGAGGAGCAACTTCGGAGGCTCCTCCCGCAGCAAAGAGGCAGCAATTGTCCGCTGTCCTTCCTGTTGACCAAGTTGCTCTTGACAAGGAGTACGAGCTGGCTTGCGGGCTCCCTGAGGTTGAGCGGGTCGGAGGGCTGGATGGGCTATACCAACGGGTAAGTAATCTTTGGATGCTCTCCTTGGTTTGTTCTTAGTATGATAAAAGTGCAACTTATATTCTTACGGACTTCTCGCAGCTCGGCTGTTTCGTCAGGGCCATGCAATGGAAGGCCGCTGAACGTGCTACCATTGAGGAGGATCTCCACAAGGCTGTGGCCACTTCCGTGGATGAGGCTGAGAAGGCGAAACAACTGGAGATGCGGCTGAAGGAACAAGAAGTGAAGTTCCATAAGCTGAAGGTCAGCTGGGAAGAAATCAAGGCGGACCTCGACTGGCAGGAGAACTTTGTCCATAAGTCGATGCAGGCTTTTTTGGATTCCAAGGATATACTGCTCGGAGGCCTCCAATATGCCCGTCTTCATGCTGGTCGTGACTTCATGGGGTCCGACTCCTTCAAGTTCTTGATGGCGGACAAATCCGATGCTTCTCGCCTGGATGGGTTCGTGTCCGCTATCGGACAACTGCAGTCCAAGGGACTACTTCCTCCGGACTTTAACTGGAAAACGGAAGGGTTAATCCCTTCTGCGGATGCTAATGGCGTGGAAGTCCCCGTTGACAGTGTCTCGGATGAACAGTTGGCCGCGTGCGAGTTTGCAGAACTCGTCACTGAGGAAGGTGAGATCGAGATCCGAAATGGCGGGCCCTTCCTCCCAAGATGGATCCCGGATGCTCTCCGAAAGGTATGCTTTGTACCCTTCGACAATTACCGTGCTTTCCTGAAGAAGTGGTTCGCCCTGCCTTGCCGGGTTGTTGGCTATCCCGCGGATTTCAACTTGTTCAATGTTGTTGAGTCCATTGCTGCACAAGCTACTTCCAACATGCCCCCTGTCGATCCGCCTCAAACTGGTGAAGCTGGTCCGAGCCAAGCTGGGCCTCAGTGAGAAGTCCGGGGTATGCCCCGTTGAAATTCTGTATTCGCTGACTTTTTCTGTTGTATTTGCATCTTTTGATAACTCGGAATGTCCTTACACACTATAACAATGTTTCGTATTTTATCCGAGGAGTTGAACCTCCTATGCTTCCGAACTATTACTTGCTCTCTTTTTCGTTCCTCTCTATCTGTTGTTCATAAGCTGAGTTGTTATAAATTGTCCATCTCTTAAGAGCACGGACCGCTGTAGATGGCATCTGATGTAGAAATCAGATCATCGTCTTTTCGATACTCGGGCCATTCGCCCTTTGGGATGTCTAATCCTTCTAGAAGGAGGAAGGTGAAACAGTGAAATAGTCATTATGACTACGTCTTTTCATCTTCTTAGTCGTCGGATGATCAACAGATGGCGAGATCTGAAAGACTCGTTGCCACTATAAATAAGGGTGTGGTAATTCTCCCTTTTTCACTGTTGTACTTTCCCTCACTCTTTCCTGTGTTTTATCCACTTTATTATCCCGCTAGAGTCAGTGTGTTTTAGAATGTCAGAATCGGGCGATGAAGAGTATAGTCACTGGGTGAACTGCGCCTGCGGGAACATGCATCCGCCCATTTACCCGGGTAGAGGCACATCAGAAGACCCGATTGTCCTGGATTTTGAAGGCGATCCCCCTCAATGTCCAGGGATAGCTAGGAGATTGGCTGAGGAGGAGAGAGAGCGGACGCTGAGGTTGATCCTTATGAGGATCCGTGCGCAACAGCAAGCTCGTCAGGGCCGAGGTGGAGGCTCGGAGTCCCAAGGGTCGACTTCCGGAGTCTGGTGAAGGAACAAGGCGGGATATGCCCCATCGATGCATGTACTTATTCTTGGATCCTTCCAGATTGTACTTCTGTTATGTAAATGTTCAGATAATTTTGTTTATAAAATTCGAACTATTTTTCCTCGGATGGGATTTCTATCTTTTTCTTGTGCAGACTTCGTCGGATGATATTGACGCATATATTTTTGTAAAATGGCTAAGAAACTCGAACGTAGTTGATGGGCTTGTTTAGGTTTGATTGGATAAACCTGTCTTGCCCAATACTGTTCGGCCCAAATGAATAGTTTAGGCCCAATGTCGACGTCGAAGTTCTGACGTGTCAGACGCCTATTGGTTCGTCACTTCTATAAATACTGCGGATCCCTCTTAGCCTTAGTCGTGCAGATCCAACTTCCACTTTCCAAATCTACTCAATAGCAAGAGGACGATCTCTTGAATAGTATCCCCCTCTTGACTCCCGTCCACTCTCAAGTCGGCGTTAATCCTGAGTTTGAGAGTGGCGTGGGTCTAGAGGGGAAAATTGTTGAAGATCAGACGCCGAAAGGCATAGATCTTGGTTTTAAATGTATGTCCGTCTCCTTTGCTTTCTTCCAACTCCACTTTAGTGGTTCAAATCTCTCTTATATTGGAAATGGTTTCCGAATTTCAAGAGAGTTTGAGTCTCTAAAGCCGGTGAGGCGGAAATCTCTTCTCGTCTGCACTTTGTTTTCCCCGGACACAGGACTTGCATTGCCATGTTTTGGTGGTATCCCGAAGGATTCCAGCATGTTTAACCATTTTCTCGTGTGCAGGTAGATCGAGTTCCTGGTCTCCACGGAAATCAAACTTGCCGCTCGACACGGAAGAAGTTTTTCTCGGCGGGGGAACGATCTTTGCTGGGAGATGACGTATCTCCAGAGACGTTTTTCTGCATTTTTCGTGTTGCGTCCGTATCTTCGGATAATCGATCCGGGATTGTAAATTGTACAGACAAGATTATGTATAATTCGTCTTAGTATGAATGAAATCTCTTGCTTTCCTTGTCATTAATCGAACATTAAATCTCAGATGCGTAAATCGAAAAATCACAAATCGAAAGATAAAGGTTGTATTGATTTGCCGGAAATTCAATTACAACTTGCGGGCTCTATGGCCAATGACAAAAGGGCCAAAAAGAAACAGAACTGGCGGAGTTCCGTGTAACAAATAGTTGAAATTGAGATGGTCAATTGACATGATGGAGCTCCGCGCAATTATCCTTATGCATAGAACTTCTGAAGGTTTCTAGCATTCCACGGACGCTTAAGGGGATGCCCGTTCTCATCTTCTAATTCATAACTCCCATTCACTTTTGCCCCAACAATCTTGTAGGGACCTTCCCACTTGGGCTTGAGTTTTCCAATATTGTTCAAAATGTCGGCTCGTCGGAGCACCAGGTCCCCGACTTGCAAGTTCGCCGCATGAACGTTCCTGTTGTAGGCTCGGGCAGCGGTTGCCTGATACCTAAGGATATTCGCCAGTGCATCAGACCTTTTCTGTTCAAGCATGTCCAGCTCGAATATCCGAGCTTCTCGGTTTGCCTTGTCTTCGAACTCTTGGATTCTCAAAGTCTCTATAGCAATCTCGGATGGTATGACTGCCTCTGAACCATACACCAAGGAGAAAGGAGTTTCTTTGGTCGCATCCGCGGCAAAGGTGCGATGCGCCCATAGCACGCCTTCCGTGTCGTCCGAAACTTTCTTGCGAAGTTCTTAACCGCTTCGAGGATCTTGACTATTGTTTTGTTTGTGGACTCGGCTGTCCATTGGCTTGCGGGTATCCAGGATGTAAATCGTTGTTCGATTTTGAAGGACGCCACCATTCCTTGAGCCTATGTCCCGAGAAGGGCACCATTGTCCGAGAGAGAATCTCAAGGCCAAAGTGACATGATATTCTTCGATAAAGGTCCGCACTTTCGACTCAGAATGGTTGCAAATTTCGCTTCTACCCATTTGTTAAAGTACTCCACAGCCACAATGAGAAACTTCTTCTGCTGGGTACCCCTCGGAAATGGTCCGACAATGTCGATACCCCACTGATCGAACGGACACGCTATGATTGACGGAATCATAGGGTTCGTCGGACGATGTGGGATGTTTGCGTAATATTGGCAATCCTGACATCTCCGGGCGTGGTCGGCGGAATCTTTACCGATGGTGGGCCAATAATAGCCTTGTCGTATGATTTTCTGGGCGAGGGTCCTCCCCCCGGAATGACTCCCACAGATTCCGTTGTGTATCTCTTCCAGCACGTTCTGTGCATCTTGTGGGTTCAAGCATCTCAGGTGGGTCCCGGAAAAAGATCTTTTGTACAAATCATCACCCATTATAAAATATCTATTTGCTCGGTATTGCACACTCCTGGATTCTTTCGGATCGGCTGGCAAAGATCCGTCCTTGAGATAGTTAAGAATGTCAGTCATCCAGTTTCTTCCTGTGTCAAGTATCATGACCGCCGAACTGGGACCCATGACGGATGAGTCAGTAATGGTGAGTAGAATTACTCTCCTTGTGTCCAAAGCCGCTGTAGCAGATGCGTATTTTGCCAAGGCATCAGCTCTTTCGTTCCAAGTTCTGTCAAACTTTTCCAAGGTGAATTCCTCGAAGTGGCTGGCCTCATTCTTGAGTAGCTCAAGATACTTGATCATCGAAGGACCTTTTGTGGAAAAACTTCCTGAAAATTGGGCCTCGACGAGCTGTGAGTCCGTGTAAGCTTTGACCTTTCTGGCTTGGAGTGACTTGGCTAGCCGCAGCCCCACTAAAAGTGCCTCATACTCTGCCTCATTATTGGTAACTTTGAAATCCAAGGAAATCGCATAGTCGAGTTCCGCGCCATCTGGGCTCTTAAGGTAGATTCCAATTCCTCCCACTCTTCCAGTGGAAGAACTATCGACTTCCAATGTCCAGATATCGGAAGGATGTTTTTTGATTTGGAGATCTCCTGCGAGCTACTGAGGTTCCGCTCTTGGTTCATCCCCTCCAGTGATTTTCGTTCTGATGTTGTCGGAACTGGGGTTTCTGGGAACATCACCAAGTAGAAACATTTGGTTGACCCGAATTTCCCCCTCTGACAAAGGGAGGGGCCGATTGATGAACTGGGCTTCCTCAAGGTTTTCTGGGTTGAACATTGGCGAGGCTGGCTTTCGGACTATATGCTTGGTGATTAAGCACTCGAACACTTGCTTGTCAGGGACTTGCTCTGAATCCTTCTCTGGATAGTCTGCTAAAAAGTCGGTGAGGACCTGAGCTTTTTTGGCTGACGGAGCCTGGTAGCAAATGTCGTATTCGCTTAGCTCGATCGCCCACTTAGAGAGTCGTCCTGATTGCTCGGGCTTTCCTAGGACCTGTTTCAAAGGTTCCGCAGTTAGTACCACTATTTTGTGAGACTTAAAGTAAGGTTTTAGCCGTCTGGCGGTGTAAACCAAAGCGTATGCGAGTTTCTCGATCTTCACGTATCTTGTCTCCGCCCCAGCAAGGGCTTTGCTAAGATAGTAGATCGGCAAATGCTCGTTAGCTTGAATCCGTACTAACACGGAGCTCATTGCCTCTTCCGTGATTGCTAGGTAGAGGTAGAGCGGTTCTCCTTCGACGGGTTTGGAGCAAGCGAGGGAATGGAGGTACTCTTTCAGTTTCTCGAAAGCCTCTGAAAATTCCGCGGTCCACACAAAGTTCTCTCCTTTCCGGAGGATTTTGAAGAACGGAAGATTCTTTTCCGCTGATCGGAAAATGAAACGACTTAAGGACATCAAACGTCCAATAAGCTGTTGTACCTCGTTGAGATTCTTCGGATGGGGCAGATCCAGGATTGCTTTGATCTTCTCGGGATTTGCACTTATCCCTCTTTCTGTCACCATGTATCCCAGAAACTTTCCCCCTTTCACCCCGAACGTACACTTTTCGGGGTTCAATTTCATCCCATACTTCCGCAGAATGGAAAAGCAATTGTTGAGATGCTCAATATGCTCTTCTTCAGTTTTACTTTTAACAAGCATGTCGTCTACGTAGACTTCCATAGTCTTGCCCAACTCCTCCTTGAACATTTTATTCACCAATCGCTGGTATGTAGCTCCCGCGTTCTTCAATCCGAATGGCATCACCTTGAAACAGTATACTCCTCCTGCCGCGAAGAAGGCTGTTTTCTTGATGTCTTCCTTGGCCATCCGGATTTGATAGAAGCCCTGGTATGCGTCCATGAAGCTTAGGAGCGCACATCCCGCGGTAGAATCTACCAACTGGTCTATGCGAGGTAGGGGATAAGGATCCTTTGGGCAAAACTTGTTGAGCCTTGTGAAGTCATTGCACATCCTCCACTTTCCTGGGGCCTTCTCGACGAGTACCACATTACAGACCCAGTCCGAGTATCTAACTTCTTCAATGTGCCCGGCTTTCAAGAGTCGGTCAACTTCCGCAGATATAATTGCATCCTTGACCGGGCCAAAGTCTTTCCTCTTCTGTCGGATATACCTGATCGAGGGATCCATGTTCAGACGGTGAACAGTGATTCTCGGATCTATTCCCTTCAAATCATCAGTACTCCAAGCAAATACATCCCTGTTGTCTCGGAGACAAGCAATAAGTTTCATCTCCACTTCTGTGCTCATCTCTGTTCCGATTCTTGTCCTCTTATCCGGGCTTCCAACAACAATCTCGATTTCCTTGAGAGTTTCGTGAGGCTCGATCCGTGCAGTCCTGGGGAATTTCTCCTTCGGGCTTCCTACCCCTATCTGCGGATTCTCCTGTTTGGGCGGGAGAACAACTCTCGGATCGGAGGTCATCGTCACTGCCAAAACGGGGGCAGATGCCCTTCTCGTGGACATAATGTAACACTCCCAAGCTTCTCGGATATTTCCTACCTCTTCTCCTACTCCGAAGGGAGTTGGAAATTTCATTCTGTTGTGTAAGGTGGATGAAATAGCCCGGAATTGATTGAGTCCTGGGCGCCCAAAGATGGCGTTATAGTCGAAGGTCCGATCAACCACGACAAATCGGACCGACTGCGTTACCCTGGCCGGGAAGGTTCCGAGTGAAACGTGTAACGTAACACTTCCTAGTGGTCGCACAGTTCCCCCTCCAAACCCCAGTATTGAGGTGTGAACTCTGTCGTAGCGGATTCTTCCCAACTCCATCTGATCTAGCGTCCTCTTAGAGATGATATTCGAAGAACTCCCGGTATCCACCAGAATTTTGTTCACTCGATAAGTCGCGATGGTCAATGAAACCACAAGAGGAACGTCCGGGTCGTCAATATCCTCGCCTCCTGCCGTAGGAGGGGGGATTTCGCTATCATCGAAAGATATTGCATTTGTTCCTCGAATTGCGGGGGCACCGTACGCCCTGTCATTGTTCCGGAGGTTTTGGGCGGTCCGCTCCCTTGCATTCCTGCTATCACCTCCAGAGGGTCCGCCTGCGATAGTGTTGATCACTCCGCTGTTCGGAAGGTTCTCCATCTCCGTCTCATCGCCATATCCGTACGGATGTCCTCCCCTGCGCGGCGGATAGCCTACTAGCGGAGGTGGCAAAGATAGTGGGCGAGGTGGTGGGTCAGCAGCGTTATCCTCCCTTCTTCGCTCCGTCCTATCGTGCCTGGAGGGCTCGTCCGCATATATGTGCTCCTTCAACTTGCCTTCTCTCACCAGGTGTTCGACCTCTATTTTTAACTGGATACAGTCGTCAGTCTCATGGCCTCTGCTCTTGTGAAATTTGCAGTATCCCTTCGCATTTCTATTTCTCCGATTATGGGATGGCTTTGGCCATTGGACGTCCAACTTCTTCTCAACAATAGTGGCCAAGATGTCGGATCTCGTCTTATTGAGGCGCGTGTAGTCCGCGAATCTCCTGGGCGGACTCCTCTCCCTGTAAATGCCTTTGTCTCTGTGATCTTTCTTCGGATCAAACTTCCCCTGGCGTTGCTCTTGTTTCTGCTGTTCCTTTCCTTTCCTTGATCCTGCTCGGACTGGTACATTCCTTCGGTATTCTTCTCCGTACATCACCTCCTCACAGATGTCATCCAAGTGCTTTTCGCTCCTCACTTCCTGACTGGAGAGCTTCCTCCATTTCGGAGTTGTAAGTATTAGCATACAGTGACGGACCGTTCCTTGATACTATGGGGCTCAACCCGAGTACTTCCGTATTAGGCGATCTAGGAAAGTTCAAGATCTTCCTGCTCCCTTTGGATGACTTCAGCCAGGTGCTCTACATTACGTTTTCTTCTTTTCGATTTTCCGAATCGTGCCAAGAACTTTGAAGACAGATCTGCATACGACCTTATTGACTTGTTTGGCAAAGCGGTGTACCAATCCATAGCTGTGTCGAAGAGGGTGGAGGAGAACGTAAGGGCTTTAGTATTGTCACTCAGCCCCTTGGAATCCATCTTGCTGTTGTACCTTGTAAGGTGACCCACGGGACAGGTATCCCCGTAGTAGTATTCCAAGTTCGGAATCACTTGATCCGAGTTCCTATTTCTTTCCTTCTCTCTCATGATATCATCACAGAGAGGATTCGGCGCACTTGTAGTGATTTGCTCATGGTCCTTTACCAGGCGTCCGAGGTTCAGGATTTGGGTTTCTAAAGCTTTTTGCTGGGCGTATATTTCATCCGCTGTCATGACCTCTCCTATCCGTGGATGGACTGCGACATCCGCGGGGAGTTCGTCTAGCCGGACGAATGGAATGGTTTCTGCTACATGATCTCTGTCCCTCATGGGAGCTTGTCGCGGAACTCCTGGCTGCCTGTTACCTCCTTCTTGGTATTCTCTTCCCTCACCCCGAACTTGTGAAGCAGAGGCCCGTCGGTCTAGAAGGTTTCGCAAATCCTCCTGGGGCAGCTGATCTCCTAACCTCTGTTGGATCGGATGCTATCTGTTTCTTGACAAGGCGGGCTCCGCTTGAACCGCAGTAACCACTGGCGGAGTGGCTTGCTGAGGGTGGGCATTGTTAGACCCCAGGCATCCTTGGATAATCGTGAGCAACCTATCAACCTGAGTTTCGCTTAGTCCGAGGTCGCTTGCGACAACGACCATCGGCATCAGAAATCGCTGACACGTGGTAGGGCCTTGAGCTTCTGCCGGAGAAGCTCGTGCTACCCCTTCTCCATGGTCCGTAGGCACGATATTCACAGGGACGCTTTGGCCTCCTCTAAGCGGGGCGTCTCTTTCCTCATCCGAGGACGGGCTGGCGGTCCGCCCGTCGCTCGGACATCTCCTTCCAGCGTTCCTCCCAGCCCCAGCGGCCCGCCGTCCCCGGGTGGGCGGACGTCCTCGTGGGCGTGGTAGTGGTGTTCCCACGCCCGCAGCAGTAGTTCGGACTGTTCGTCTTGTTCTAGCCATCAACACAACACAAACACAGATCTTTTTTGTAAATTTCCCATAGACGGCGCCAAAATGTTGAGGGGTAAACCGCTCAACACCAACACTACTACTGCAAGTAACCTGATCTAAGCTCCTCCTCCAACTTGAAGTCCGAGAAAAGGCTTGTCCGAGAAAGAGCACCTGAAAGGACTAAGTGGGGGGGGGGGGGGGGTTAGAATGGGTTACCCGGATTGCCAAGGTCAATCCGGAAGGAGGCTTTACTCAAAGGAGAGATGAAAGCTCTCAATGCAATAGTAATGGGAAAGGTATTATGGATATCACTTATCACTTGAATCTCCCTTGAATGTCACCCTCCCCCTAAGGTCTTGGACCTTGTGCTATATTTATAGTTATCATGTACTTATGAAGAGGTTCATAAGATGATGCCAAGTGTATGATTCAGATATGGACACCAATGCTACCTTTGGCCCATGGCCCATTAGTGAATAGTAATCCAATACTAATTAATGGGCCGGGAGGGTAGTTTGGTCCTTTCCTCCGAGAGTACCGTTCAACGTTGGTCCGTGTTAGTCCCTCTGATGCACTGCTCATGGTTGACCGCCTTGGGTGACTCTGGATGTCCGAGCCTAGAGTCTCACGGAAGTATCTCGGGTTCTATATATCGTTTGGTCTTAAAGTAATGGTGGCGTCCCGAGATTCTCTCAAATCTGCGTTAGGCATCTCTGTACTGACATGGTCAGGTTTGGAAGTCCTTTCCTTAGCCAGCTCGGACTAGCTGTGGAGATATAGTGACTTCAGCGTACTGGTCGATTCACTTTGGTCGGACCACGTGAGGTCGGACTAGTACTGAATTGGCTAGTTAAGCCGTGATGCGCTTTAGGACACGCTCTATGGCGCCCTTAACGGATTGGACACATTTCCGTATCAACAGGTAGCATTTCGACAGGTCATTTATTTGTTTAATTGTCTTAAACATGGAAAATAAATTTTTAACCATAAAGACAACATTTTGTGTTACTTCTCACGTATTAAAGGTAAGGTGATGCAATCTGATAAAAAATGAAATATTTATGCGATGTTCTAGACTTGGTTAAGGTGTCCTACATAATCATGTCAAAAAATATTGCATTATATTTGAATTGTGAAATTGCAATTTCGACTTTAGAAATTCTAGGAGGGACGTCTCCTATAAATTTGTCGTGTATCATGCACTCAAATTTGCCATGTATCATGACTGAGAAGATCGAGTTGGTTTTTAAATTCACTCAAATTTGATCATCATCCATGCAGAGTTTAATTCGTGGACAACTTGAGCCATTTTAAAATGTCCACCTCAAACAATTATGTGGCAAATTATTATATTGTGATTGGTCCATTATTTAGCTGACTGTTAGATTCTTTAGTTCTGATTGGTCAAGATTTTAAATCCTAGTGATGTGTTATGATATGCACAAAAGTGCAATTAAGCAAACATTCTAAGTACAAATTTAATTCTCTGTTTTGTGCTAAACGTGGAAATTTTAATAGACCATAATAACTCAATTCTATAAATTTAATTCTCTGTTTTGTGAGAATTTTAAAGGAAAGTTGACAAATTCAGATCTTAAAAAATACTGTATTAATGAGGATCTAAATTAGTTTAAACCATTCTAATCACCACGTCCAAAAATTCAACATTTTACATTTGAATATCTCCTAAATATCACATTCGGTAATCCCCATGTTTCATTCATTCACTCATATCTTGACTGCGCAGAAGAGAAGTGTAGACTGTAGAGTTCGGAAAGGTAATTGTTCACTCATATTTTACAAGTCGATTGTTGACTGATGATCAATTGTTAATGATGATGAGTCCAACTTCAATTTTGGGAAAATATGAGTGGTGAAGGGTCATTCTAGATTTTGATAATTTCAGTAGTAATTGGTTTAATTGAGTTGTGCAAATTTAATTGACCGGATTTTAAGTGAGTTTTAACTGATGAATAGTAATTAAATTTTAATTGAGTTGTAAAATTTATGTTTAGTAAAGTGTCAAAACTTTATCATAAAGTTTGAAATAGACGTGTATTAATGAGAGACATGAGAGACGGATTCATATTCTTATACATATGTATAATGTTTTATACAATATCAGTAATGTTTTATGAGTGAACATTTTATATCATTTTTTATGTATATGTATATCACCGATGTTTTTAATAAATTCTCTAATATTTTTTTATATAACAGTAATGTTTGTCCGTCCCTTTTAGTTTCTCCATAAGACCGTTTCTCAGGAGACTTGGATCAATTCGGATTGGATTGTTCGGATGTGTAATTATTTCGGATCGAGTTCGGATCGGATCGGATTTGGATGTTGTTCGGATTCGGATCTTATTCGGATACGGATCATGTTCGGATGATAAAACTTCATGTTATTTCGGATCGGATCAATTCGGTTCAATTGTTGTTCAGATTTGAGACTTATTCGGATTCCAATACTTCATACTATTTCGGATCGGATTAATTCGGATTCGGATGAACTCGGATTGAGTGCTTTTCTTATTTTCAACATGTAGCTTGTAATGTAATGATAGTTTGCTCTTCATGTTATACCTTGAATTCTCATTGTATTTATTCAGTTGGAATTTCTTTGAATTTGGTCTTGTACACTGTATTCTTGGAGCTACTGCACTTTGCTTATGAACTTGTTTTTCCATCTTGTACACTGTTCTGCCTTAGCTTCACTAGTGGCTTTGAACATAATTAATTTTGATTGTTCGTTGAATCAATGGCGATGGAAGAATTTCTTGGGCAGCTGGGTGGCTGGATTTTGTTTGATGAAGAATGTTGTAATTTCTGACTTTTTGTTACTTTTGGCTTTGTTAAAGCACATTTTCTCAAATCCTATATTATCCTTCATTTTGTTATTGGGTCAAGGGCTCAAGGCTAAGGAAATGACATATTATCCTTCATTTTGTTTTATTTATATTTTCTCAATTAACTTTAGTAATTGGACATTTGAGGCAGACTGTGAAGAAAAATATGAGGCAGACAACAGGCTCACATATTAGAAGAGGATTCTTCTTGTTTCTTTTTGAAAGAATTTAATAGATATGGCAAAACAAAGAAAACTTAATCCTGTTATTTCCAAATTTCCCCAGGGCGGCATACTTTCCTTCAGGATCTGTGGCAAATTATATAGATAAGTTTTCATGGTAGCTATATTTAACATTAAGAAAAAAACTAAACAAGCACGACACAGTAGTGAAGAAGCATAACAGCTAAAGCAATATCACAATTCACAAGGAAAGAGTTTGGCATCATAGTATCATAAAGAATTTTGAAAATGTGCAGATATTTCAAAGATTCGGATGATTTCGGATCGGATGATTTCGGATTGTATTTAATTTTGATTAGTTCGGATCGGATGATTTCGGATCAGATTTAATTCGGATCGGATGAGTTCGGATGAAATTTAATTCGGGTCATTTCGGATCGGATGAGTTCGGGTATTTTTATTCGGGTCACTTCGGATCGGATTTCGGATGACTATTTGGATGGTTGACCTCGTCAACTCGGATCAAATTCGAATTTCAGATTGGATAATTTCGGATCGGATTTCGGATTCGGATTAAGTTTGCCAGGACTCAAACTTTATAGGTGAAAGCTATAAAAATTGTGCCTGGGGGATCATGTGGAGATTTTAATTGTGTTCGTTAAATCAAAATTGGTAAGAGTCCAACTAAAAACATGACAATTCAAACCAGAATGAACTGAAGACCAAATTTTACGCTTAATGGCGTGCCAAACAGCCGGTTAATTCTCCTTAAGTTCCTCACAGACAGATTTTCATAATGCCTCTATTTTATTTTAAAATTATTTTGCTGAGTAAGCTTCCTAACAGAACATCTATTCATAAGTTATCTATGGATTCACCTATGTTGTCACTAAAATTATTGATGTTATAGATAAAAACGTCTATGTTGTAAATAAAATGAATTTTTGGTATAAGAAACACCAATGTTGACAACATACACGTTTTTAATAATAATAATAATAATTTTATTAACAACGTAGGTCGATCTTTAAATAAGCTATATTTTGTGCCATTTGTTTAGTTGCATTTTCTTATTCCCGTTACAGAACAAATGTCATGTCATGTTCGTTCTGTACACCAGAGATTGAGAAGAAGTTGGAAACATAGTAATAAATCTTGATTTGAGTCTATAATTGTATTTATGTTGATTAAAATATTTGGGTGCTTAATTTATTAATTAGATTAATTAAATGAACTAAGTAATGATATTTAATGTAAATAAAAGTAAGTTTGGGGGATAAATTCCTATTACCGATAACGTTATTAATTAGATTTATTTTATATTCAATATGTATTTTTTTTCTTTCTAATTTCATGTTAAAATTATTCCAATCTGGTTTGCCATATGTCGAGAGAATTTGCTAAGTGGATATTTCATGTCAGTGACAGTGTTGATATCAAGATTCTCGATGCTATACTTATTTGAGAAATGTGTAATTCTATTTCAACCATTATGATAGCAAATATATGTCATTATTGGAGCATTTAACCGATCCATCACTTGAGAATATTTCTGATCATCGATTTTTCTCTTCCATCGACTAATGTTGTAGTTGATGAGATTAATAATTAATTTGTTATGTCGAAGATGCCGTATGAATGTGAAGTACTCAAGTAGGGATATCATTACAAAGGTGGATGGCGTTGAGAATTGTCATAGGGATGTTTTCACAGCAGTTCTTGAGAGCTCAAGGTTCGATGGATGCATGTATGATCATGATGATGCAAAAACATATCATCGAGGCAAAATGATATGTAAAATTAATGTAAGGAAAAAACTTTTTATTCTTATGATGATGATCCAATCTCAGGAGACCAAGTCCCCATTCAATTTTGATAAATGTAACATCATAAAGTTTCAGAGAGTTTAAAAGTATTGAGAATGTTACTTATACCATAGAGGTGCACCCTTATTCTCGGTAACCACCCAGAAGGACTCAAAGTTACGTTAGGCGTGCTTGCTCTAAAGCAATCATAGTATGGGTAGGCGATCCACTATATAAGAAGTTTATCTTTGCGCGCACGAGTGACAACAGGGTGCGCGTGAAAGAATATGCACGTGTTGGTTTTTGGGCCAACATATCATGGGAAAAGCATATTAGGAGTAACAATGTTGGGCCTGACCCACATGGGGATGGGTGTTATAAATGGTATTAGGACCGGACAAATCGTTAACGTATAAGGGTAGACACTTGGTTAGGCATTGCACGACGGGGACGTTCATAATTTAAGAGGGGGTGAATGTAATGTCTCAAATTTAAAAAATAAATAAATTGATAGATTGCTAGCATACCAGTATGGTGTAGTTTTCTTTTTGAGAATTCATACATAAGAAATCCATAAAAGCATGCTTTCGTTGGAACAATATTATAAATCTTGGATGAGGCATTCATATGTTCTCCCAGTGTGCAAAAAATGAAATGTGTGGATTTATGGGGTCAGAATATCACCCGAAGAGCAGTACATGGGTAACCGCTCTAGCAAACAATAGGATGAAGCATTACAAGACCACCCATATATTGGTCTAATTTGCTATAACAATAAAGAAGAGCCAGTGACAGTATCTCACTTTCACGTCGAGATCCACCATCCTCACCTGTATTCACCCAATGTTACTTATATGTTGTATTTTCTAGATTCACTATCACAAATTGACAACTTACTGGTCATAATGGGCACCTAGACCCTATCTAAAACCTTTTAGTTGAACATGGTCCGTACTAGATTCGAAAATGTAAAACCAGACTTCGACCAAGATTTTAGGAATGGGTCGAATCGAGAGTTCGAGATTCGTTGTTAGATTTTTTTAATAGAATCATACTTCTTTCTTGGATGCACAAATTATTATGAAACACATTACAAAATCCTAAAAAAAACACAGTATTTCAATCGGGACGGGTTCTACTTTGTTCGTACCAACGTGCACAATCCCGTTTAAAATAATTATGTCCGGGTTAGGTATTCATTGAAGCTGTCATATCCATGTAACAAGACCAAGACACTACATCGATCGGGCCATAATAGTTTATGTTAGTTTATATAATAATTTTTTGGTGCCCTCTCAACCGCCCGAATTTTTTTCACCAAAACATGTCAAGAAAAATACTCCCTCCGTCCCGGTTTCATCATAAAGAATCATAATAGTGAAATCTATATAATACATTAATCAAAAAATATTTAAGCCATTCTAGAGTGTTCAACTCAAACAATTATTTGGCAAAATAGAGAGCTCTTATTGGTCCATTTGTTTCCTTGATGTCCAATTATTGAATTCTGATTGGTCAAAACATTTTTATTTTTATGATGTG
This sequence comes from Plantago major, assembly GCA_026545765.1. Taxonomy (NCBI): domain Eukaryota; kingdom Viridiplantae; phylum Streptophyta; class Magnoliopsida; order Lamiales; family Plantaginaceae; genus Plantago; species Plantago major. The sequence continues at coordinate 20,796,174 of CM048843.1, forward strand.
TTATGAGTTGGCAGATTATTTAATCTCAGTTTGTATTTTTAGAAGACTAAATGGTTTGGATTCATACTCTACTTTCTCAGACCATACCCACCAATAAATGTTAATAACGGTCTCGGGTACTAAACGAGTTCAAAACTCAAATGCACTGGAGGTTGCATAAAAAGCTACGGTACCACTACAAGAATACTGGCAAATAAAGACGGATATTAGCGACGGATAGAATCCGTCGCTAAATAGCGACGAATCGCTAAGGATTAGCAACGGATAGAGCGTTTCGCTATTCATCGAAACATTGCAAGCCTTTGAACCTGGATTTTTACAAATGACATTATTTTTCACTATACCCGTCGAGTATCGACGGATCATTTACTAGTTGTATAATGGTGCATCATGATTCATGCATATGGTTATTTTATTCACATGATTTGATGATGCTTGTATAATATAATTCAAAACGAAGTTTGAGTTTGAAATTTAGATATATTGTTTTGATTTTGAAAGTATATTTGGTTATCAAAATAGATTATTTGATCAAATGTACAATTAATTAAGGAAGTGATTAATGATAATAATATTTCATTTCAAACTTACTAAATTAACAAAATCACTAATTTATAAAATATTTTTCGCTATAAGATGTTTATTTTACGTATAACTAATGAAGTCACCATACATCACTTGTTCAAATTCTAACAAGTAGCTAGATAATATTTCTAGTACCTGACAAAATCAAAGGACCATATATAGTACCTACCAGGAAAAACTTGTTTAAATTGAAAGTCACCATACATCACTTGTTTAAATTGAAAGTAATTTGGAAATTTAAAAAAAAAAACGAAAATGGGATGTGGCCGGTTTTAAAACCGGCCAAAGGGTGATTTGGCCGGTTTTCAAACCGGCCACATCCGATTCCTAGTTTTTTTTTCTATTTTTTTTTTAATTTGTTTTTTTACTTTTTTAATTGGTTTTAATTGGTTTTCTTTTTTTTTTTAATTTGGAAATTGATTCTGTTTTTTTTTCATTTCTATAAATTGATTTATATAATTATTTGATTGTTTTTACGTTTTGCTAATTCAAATTTGCAATCGGGTTTGAAATTTGAACAAGGATACAAACTTGAATAGGAAAATATTACATCAATAACTTCATCAAAAGTAATATACAATACGACTAGAATATCAAATAACGTACTAATATGAAAGACTAGATACTTAATTTGGAATTAAATCTTGCAAGTGTTCGCAAACTTGATCAACAATCGTTAATATGTCTTGCATCTGCATATACTGCCTGTTTAGTGGAGTGATGTGTCCGAGCATTGCAGCAACCATTCGTAGCCTCTACAAATAAAAATGAAATAGAAATAAGGATTTTGATAATACGAGCAAACATCGTGTATGTATATATTGAATGTATATGAAACATACCACGCCTAGATCCATAGTGGCTGGTTGGAATTGTTGAGTTGGATTAAATGATTAGGGCGGTGTCACTTGGATATGCGTACGTTGTCGAAACCAGTTTACGTACGCTGGAATTGTTTCATGACCAAATTGCACTCGCACAGCTTGTTGATCGAAATTACATCGATAGTTCATGAAGTCTTCGAATGAGTCCCGAACGGAATGAGAACATCGGTAGAGTGATGGTTGTGGTGGCCTCTGTACAAGCAATGGTTTTATCAGTTCCTTAGGAATGTACTGGGGGTATCCGAACTGCCGCATAACACGGTCTGGCATGTAAGCCTCCATAACCTTCAGACAATGAATAATTCCCCTATATTGTGATATGGGGACTGCCTCATCCGCCATTGTTCCGAATGGTGTCCAATTCACCTATTCATGAGAGGCAAGTAACATAAGTGTATATAATTTTTAAAAAAAAAAAATGAAAGAAGAGTAAAATTTAATTGAATGTCATACTTCATTTGTTTTAACATTGTCCAATGCAGTTCTGTACATAAGATGTATAGAATCTTCATCGTCGGTTCCCAAGTTCCATCTCTGAAGATGTGGAAAATACCGGTATATCCACGCCTGAAATAGTTTAAAGACTTGATTGAAATGATCTTTTCTAAAGTTATGTAAAAATTGTATATATATATATATATATATATATATATATATATATATATATATATATATATATATATATATATATATATATATATATATATATATATATAATAGAGGCGCGAACTCGTAAGTGAAAGACACCATCAACTGCTTGCAATTGATACGTGTTGCAATTCCCAACCGTCAGACTGCTTGTTGCAAGTGCGTGACTCCCATGCGTCATTTAGTCAACCTCATTCAGTTAACGAGGCTTAGAAACCAGAGAAACTTTCGATGACCAGATTTGTCGACAAATAGAGATGTGCCTAACAACCACAACAAGTACATGATAGTGTGTGATTCCGGTGGTAGAGTTTGTGCTTTTAAAGTTGCCTCAATGGTGCTACGCTTGAAACCAGCACTTTTAAAGTTGGATTTCACTAAGGCTTCAGTCATTTGCATATGAGTTGCTAATGCCACCTTAAGTGCTTCTGGTGCGGCTTTTGCCTTAACAGCACGACCAAGAACAGGGACCCCGAGCAAATAGTGGACATCATGCAGTGTTATTGTCATCTCACCAAATGACATGTGAAAGGTATTGGTTTCAGGATGCCACCGTTCAACAAATGCACTAATCAAAGGCATGTTGATCTTCGGATGCATATAGTTCGGCAAGCGTGCCCGACATGTGTTGTTGACAATATGAATGACACCATCGTTCAGATAGTCTCTGAAACGGCCTAAAGACCGGGGCTTGTCAAATCCCTCGAGAATATTGCGGTCCTGTAGATTTCAAATCTCAGTAAAAATAGTCGGATTTTAAAAAACTGGAATGCACAGTTGTGAAAAAATTGAAGTAACTTACAATTCCTATCCATATGGAGTGAGCAATGTGGCCTAGAAATCCGGTGAGTAACTCCGCATTTGTAGGGCCACCAGGAATACCGTGTGTGAGTTCTCTCCACGCCTCATTAGGTTCTGCCTGTCCAGGGTCTCCGCTTCCACCCTCATAATCAGGCTCTGCTTCACGCACACGGTCTCCGCTTGTACCCTCTCGTTGATTATGGCCACCCCTGACAGAAGAACCATAAATGTGCTGGTTATAAACATTACCAGCAGTGTTATGAATGTTGTGTTCAACTGACATCGATCTCCGGCCCGAACGCATAGACTGTCTATGTGGGGTGAAGTTTACATCAAAAGGAATTTCATCTTCATCTCTACGCATAGACTCTGAGCGGATAGAACCGGGTGTCACGAACGAGTCTTCTCTCGGCGGGGGTGATTCCATTTCATCAGGACTTCCCTCAGTTTGTTGCATTAATCATCCTCATTGCTCTAGCTGATTGAGCAATTGGACCTCTAGTTTTGCCACCAATGTTGTTTAGTCGTCGAATATTGATCGATGTATTTACGAATCTCCTTGACCAATCTCTTGCTCCGTCTTGATCCTCAAAGACCACCATCTTTGGATGCACCGCCCTTATACAATTTCTGTACAAAGTTGAGAGTATTATCAACACAAAAAATTATGAATATTAATGTTCTAATCATATATTAATTAGAAAAATGCAATGGTTTATTAATGTATTAGTATTATTACCTTCCACATGGTCTCCACTTGATAGTCGGGATTGCTAGTTTTATTGAAGTGTGAAAATGAGAGAGTATGAAGATGAAGTAGAGAGGAGTGAGTGAAAAATAACATCTGAACCTCCTCTTATTTATAGAAATCGTTCGACCGGCCGATTTTACGGTGGAAAATGCAGACCGAACGGTTCGACCGGTACTGTTCACTGTTGACCGGTCAGCTGTGAACAGTAACCGACATGTCAATTCCCGAACGGTAACCGGCATGTCACTGTTCACCGGCACTGTTCACATGCGTTTTTTTTTTTTTTTTAAATTATTTCAATTCCGTTTGTTATTTTTTACCTTCCCATTTCAATTCTAGTATTATTTCAAGACATTGGCACTCCATATTTATATTCGTTCGAGGCATTAGACAAAATATTAGAGTGTACTATAACAAGCCCAATGCCTTATTTTGACCGGCGAATAAATTCTTTTTCTTAATTACAACCTCTGTAAATCGGTAAAAACTTCTTTATTTTCCCAACTATAAATATAACTAACTTGACGTCCAATTCATAAATCTCTCTTCATACTCTCAAGCCTCAACCTCAAACATGGATGCCCTTATTGCTATGCAACTTCTCGTGCTCTTCATATATATATATATATATATATATATATATATAGTTCTCTCAAGCTCTACCTTTACTCGAACACTTAACACGATAAAAACGTTCCTATGATACAATATACAATATATGCTCGAAGTATCATTATTTTAATACTACCCATTAATGACAAGATCAAGTTAATTATATAATGCAAAACATACATTTAACGTGTAATTTGTTGAATGTGGTTTCTTCATTATGTTTTTTCGTGAATAATTTTGCAGGAATAGTATCTAGAGATGTTTCGGCTACTGTGTTCACACTTCAAAACAGTTGCAGCTACACAGTTTGGCCGGGATCACTTAGCTCTAGTACTGCCACCCTTGGCAGTAGCGGATTTGAACTCGGTCCAAAGTTACGATGCGCTCCCAAAGACCACAAGGTGGTCCGCCGCTTCAGGCCGAATCGTCGCCAATTCGGTGAATTGAGTCGAACTTGCACAACCGGTGACTGTGGTGGCTCGATCAGATGCGTAGGTGGCGGTGCCCCGCCTGTCACCCTAGTCGAATTCACACTCAATGGTGCCAGTGGGTTGGACTTTTACGATGTCAGCTTAGTCGATGGGTACAATGTGGGTATCAGTGTTAGGCCTTCAGGAGGAACGGGGGATTGCCGATACACAGGGTGCACAAACAACGTGAACGCGAACTGCCCTAGCGAGCTTCAGATGAGGGACCGTAGCGGACAAGTGGTGGCGTGTAGGAGTGCGTGTTTAGCTTTTAATACGGCTGAGTATTGTTGTACCGGGGACCATAACCGTCCGGCTACTTGTCCTCCTACGCGGTATTCGAATATGTTCAAGGCATTGTGTCCATTAGCTTACAGTTACGCTTATGACGATCAATCCAGTACATTTACTTGCACTGGTGCGGATTACTTGATCACATTTTGTCCTTCGAGTTGATGTTGGTTGGATTTAGACGATGATGAATCGATGATCATCCAATTCCAAGGCTTATTATATGACCAGATATGGTGATATAATGTTGTCTTGAAGTTTATCTATATGTCCGTACGTGTTCTTTTTGTGTGTCTTCTTAATTTCTTTGTTTGATCAGTTAAATAAAAGTGGTTTGGGCCATTCATATTTGTATTTCTTGCTTTGCTTATAGCAATAACAGTTTGAATATCAATATATCATACATACTTTGCTACTCATGTATATAGTACATCCACATAAGTTTCTTAATCTGCAATTGATATTGTCATGAAGCAACTTGCATTGTACTTGTACATTAATCAAAGGTCAAAACAGCAGTACTTGTTCTTGAAGAATGAAGTTGCAGTTTGACTTGTCAAGAACCTCTAGCATGCAGTCAGTGTTGCAACTGCAAGATTCAAGACTGGGTCGGTACATAAATTGTTATTAAACGGGTTCCATGTAACAATATCTGGGGTGCAGAGGAATACTATATATTAATGCATCAACTTGTAAAGCACATATTGCTACTTGTACTCCCTCCCTCCCTCCCCTCCCCTTTCCAAAAGAAATCTTTCCATTTTGACTTTGACGACTTTAACCGCGAATTACTCTTAAACTATAATAGTAAATAATTTAATAAAATCATATTATTAAAATTTAATAATTAAATTTTCATTATATGATTTTATTAAATTATCTACTATTATAGTTTAAGAGTAATTCGCAGTCAAAGTCGAAGACAGTTGACCACAGAATAATAAAATGGAAATATTTCTTTGTAACTGGGGGAGTACAAGATAACAAGAATGGATTAAGAATGCTATTCCAACTAGGTACAACTTTTTTTTTGGAAATTTATCCATAAGAACTCAAGAGTTAATCATACCTGTTAATAAAGGGCACACATGACGTCCATTAATTTAGTTATACAACAGCATATTATATACTTCCTACCTTTGAATTACGCACGTGAATACCACGTGTCATATTCGCTAGTGACTATTAAAAAAAACCATATTGTTCTGATTCTTATTGTTTAATTAGATTCGGAGAGCATACATCTATAAGTTATGAATTTGACTCTCGTCAAATACAAATTTATTCAAGCTCGATTTATCCAAGTACTAGTACAATATATGTAACGACCCGACCACTGTACCAACAAATGTCATTTCCCGCGCACTTTGTCCTCACTCGTGCGCGAACCGGGAGACTTCTCAATTGGTCACTCATCATAAGATTGCTCCAGATCAAGCACGCTTAACTTTGAAGTTCATATTGACGAATTCTCGAAAAGAAAGGTGCACCTTGTGGTATGAGTAGTCGCTCTCGGTCCTTCAAGCTCTTTGACTTGACTTGGAACTTTGGGGCGTTACAGTATCTCATCGAATCAGTTAGGTAATACCCTCCGTCCCGTAACAAGTTTCCCACTTTGACTTTTTGCGGTCAAACTTTTCCAACTTTGACTACGAATTAATCTTAAACCGCAAATGTAAAATGCTCAATTTTTTTATATAATGAAAATTTAGCCCCTAAAGTTTATTATATAAAAAAATTGAACATTTTACATTTGCGGTTTAAAATTAATTCGTAATCAAAATTAGAAAAGTTTGACCGCAAAATGTCAAAGTGAGAAACTTGTTCCGGGACGGAGGAAGTAAGAATCACTACTAAAAAACCAGGTTATATTCAACAGACAATTACTGTTACTTATATGGAAAATATGTTGGTTATAAATGATTATGTACAGGTATTTGTCGAATATGTCTGTTGGTAATGTGGGTGTAAGATATTCACCATGACTAACGGTGTTGTTGGCTATACAATAATAACTAACAGTGGCGATTGACAGTTGTATGTTGATTATCGATACCTCACGTGAATACAAATTAATCAACAGCCATCACCTATTGGTTATCATCATTATACGTATTTGCATTTCACATATAGCTAACGGGAAAAGTTGTTGGCGATCATCATATACGTATTTGTATTAGAAATATAACCAACAGCCATTTGCTAGTCATTACTTGCGTACAAATACACAACCAGCGTCTTTGTACATCACACATAACCAACATCAATTTATGTTGGTTATCTCTAATTTATCCACATTAATATATAAATGTAAAATAAATTTAACTTACAGATATATGTTGATTATATTATAATGATAACTAACATACTTTTGTTGCCAATTTTGTAATTTAAGAAATTAAAAAAAAAATGCATTTGCAGAGAAATGGTTCTCTGCAAATCCCATTCCCGAACAAATTCGATTTTCCTGAAATTCCATTTATGTGCAAATTTGATTTCTCTGCAAATGCTAGGATAGTTTAACAAATTACAAATTATGTACAAATTCAATTTCTCTGCAAATGCTAAATCAATGTGGTAACTAATAATTTCATTCATTGAAGAGAGCCAAATAATACAATTTCATACTTCCAAGTTACATCTATTTTTGAAATTATTTTTGTCCTCCTTTCTTTTCTAGTAATTAGATTCATCCCTTCATAGCTTCCTTCTTGTAAGACCTTGAATGGAGCTGATTCGAAGCGAGATTGCTTATTAATGTTTTGTCCAGCTTTCTTTTATTAGAGACACCCCACTTCGCAATTTATTGTTGAATGGGATAAGAAGATGAGCTAAATTCGCAAGTACTACAAGATCTTGATGAAATGATAGAACATTACAATTTTACAATTGTATATTGAATAAAAAAGGAGAAACAATGAAACCATGAAAACAGATCTTGAATACTAACCTCGTGAAAGGGAAGAGACGGAGGAGGCATTGACCTTCAGCCGGAATATAGACGGATGTGGTGTGCCAAATTTGTGAGATAATTTGTGTTGATTGAGAAGAGAGAAGGGTAAGAAGGTATGGTGAGAAACTGAGAATGAATTGTCTCTGTAAGAACAGGCTTATAAAGAATTTCAGATTTATAATAAACAATAGAAGTTTGTTGGTTATATGAACTAAATAAGCGGGGACTGGCTATTCAAATTAATTTCGCGAAAAAATGTGCGGGACTGAAGCAATTTCGGCGAAAAATTTGCGGGAAATGAAAATTTCCAACAGGATAATCTACGTATATTTGTTGGTTATTGATCATTTCCACATATTAATTAATTCTTCCATCAACATCCTAAATTCACCACTTAAATAGACTTACCCTAATTTAACTTAATCTTAGTGAGTATATCATGCATATAAAATATATATTTCATAGCTACGTATTTTATATAGTATTTTAATATTAATTAACTTTTTCTAAATTAAGTACTATATAAATTTCCTTAACTGAGAAATAAGACCATGAACATGAGATAAGTCTACAAACAAGACAAACCCATCCACCTCAAACATCCATTCCCAAAACTGATCAAACAGAACAACTATAGAAAAGAACGGTTTCGTATATTTTGACCTGTATTACAGTTGCATCCTCACAAGACTTGTTATCAAACACAACCCTGCATCAAATAGCAGACAACAATAAGTTTCACACACTAAGTGTTTGCAAATCATCATATCACATAATTTCAGCTTTACTGAATCATAATTCATAATCACTGAAAATTCTCTTGGCAAAACCAGATTACAACCTCTAACAAACTATTACCAGATAAATTCCCAAAAAATCTAATTTCACCTGATTATAGAATCAGGAAATGACAATTACACGAAGAACCCTAACTGAGAAATTCGGTAAAGAAAGTGAAAAAAGAAAGAAATTGGGAATAATCGGAAAAAGGGTACTACCTAGGTGGATTAATCCGGTGAATCAAGGAGAAGATATTACCAGAATTCAGTGAAAAGAAATCGCTGGACTAGGACGGAGAAGACAAGAACTAATGTCAATATCCAGCTAATTTGGGGATTTAGGTTTTAGTTATATTCCAATAACCAACAACGTTAAGTAAATTAAATGGGTACATGTATACGGCGTGGTGTATTTCAATTAAATAACCAACAATTATTCGTAATTTATATTGTATTTATACTTATCCTAGGTGTATCGCATTTGAACCGTCACTAGTAACCGTGACACGCGGATACCCGCGAGACATTGTTATTAGTTTAAATTTTGAATTCATAATATACAAAAAGATTAATATACCATTTTAATCACAATAAAAAATTGCAAATTTATAAGGTTGATAGAACGTGCTATCTCATTACTGTTTAAAAAGTTATCTGAAAAATGTAAAGTAATATTTGGATTCAGTATTATACCCCTCCGTTTCGGACTCAACTAATTTGTACCCATTATTTTTCATACTCTATTCTCACTATTTCATAATTAATTCATTCTATTTCCTACTTTATTTTCATCACTCCTACTTTTTTTATTTTTATCTTAAATTCGTGTCTAAACCAACGAGAAGTTGAGTCCGGGACAGAGTGAGTATAACCTAAACTCATGAAAGTGGTGTTTCAAATATCAAATTTGTACCGCTGCATATTTATAGTAGTATAATAATTCATAAAGTTTCACTAAGTTTATAGTTCAACTTGAATCTTGTATATACACGGGTCGCTGTTTAAGTAGAAGGTACATGGATCGAATCTCATTGGCATAAGTTTCTCTATTTTATTTATTATTTTTAAAAATCACCAATTTGTCAGTTTATATAAAAACCCTTAACACACGTAATGTGTTACGTAAATACTAGTACTTTCAAGAATGTTTTCTCACATACCGCATTTATACGAGATAAATGTAATACTATATATATTAATAGAGTATTGTATTCAAAGTAAGATTAGATAATGGACCCACAAATTATACGGCGTACGACAGGGGGTGGCTAGTATCAACTAATAACCAACAGATGTGTGTTAATACTATATTAATAGAGTATTGTATTCAAAGTAAGATTAGATAATGGACCCACAAATTATATGGCGTACTACAGGGGGTGGCTAGTATCAACTAATAACCAACAGCTCTGTGTTAATGATCAATGTTCAAAATTCAATATATATTACTCCCTCCATTTCAGAAAAAGTGTTACATTTTGACTTTGACCGGTCAACTGTCTTCGAGTTTGACCACAAATTACTCATAAACGATAATAGTAAATAATTTAATAAAATCATATAATAAAATTTTAATTACTAAATTTTCATTATACAATTTTAATAATTTATTTATTAATATCGTTTAAGAGTAAATTGTGGTCAAACGCGGAGACAGTTTACCGCAGAATAGTAAAATGTAACACTTTATGAAATGGAGGGAGTATGTTATTGCGTGTGGGGTCTGAGCCTTGTCATAATTAACAGACTACATTTTGCTGTTGGTTATGATTAAATATATCTAACAACATACAAGACTGTTGGTTATATGTCGTTGGTTCTATTTCAGTTTTGTAGTAGTGAATTAACTTAGTTTAGGTGAACTGAATTGGGGCATACACATATATACTAGATACTTCTAATGCTAAATGTACAAGAATATTACAAATATTTAAACTTCGGCCATAGGTTTTACTTCTCTTCAATTGAATCCATAGCTTCTTCTATTTCTTTAAAATAAACTCTTAATTTATTCCAGTTTGGTCCTTGATGATAACAAAAGGTTGTCGAGTGTTTGTAATCCTTAATATATACTATGTGCCTAAAGTTTCTAATTAAAGGACAAACAGCCATCCAGTGATATTCGAAATGAGGATCGACGTTGTTGTTATGAGTTGAGATGAATGATAGACTCTGATTAATTGAATTGGTGTTGTTTTAATATGTAGAAGCAACTCCAAAGCCCCTTCATAATTATTTCCCCTTCATAATTACTACTAATAACCCGTGGCGATGCCACGGTATAGTTTATTTTTTAATAATACTACCTCTGGTCCATTAATAACTTCATAAGGAGACTTTTTTTTTAAGTTTAACCGTAAATTACTCACAAATTACACGACAAAGACATATAATAAAATTATTATTATTATGAAAATAAATTAAGTATATTTTACTAACATAACGTTGTTTTTTATACATTTTGCGTGTAATTTGCGAGTAATTTACGGTCAAAATTCGGAAAAAAAAAGTCTCATAGGAAGTTATTAATGGACTGGAGGGAGTATATAGAAAGAGGACAAAATTAATTAATCGATATATTAAAAGTAGTTGTCACACTAACAACAGTCAAATACATAAAATGAAGTACACAATTTATTCATGTTTCAACATCCGAGTAAAGTTTTATTAGCTACATGATATTGATGTGTTTATACCTGGCCAAAAACTTCATTCTTAGACAATTAATGTATGTTATGGCCATTAGCAAGTTTGTGTAATATGTCGAAAATGCGCAAATAAATTAAATAAGTATATGTTGTTGATTTTTTTTTTTTGGCAAATTTTCTACTTTATTAATAATAAGATAATAAGTTCACGGGAGTTTGTAGGAACTCGCATACAAAACAAAGAACCAATTGCTACCAAAGTTGATTCGGGTGTTGCTTCATTGACATTGATTCTAAACAGAAGCTCATACGTAGCTGATGGTATCCCAAAATATTGTTCTTACCTAAACTACTCCACATTTCTCCAAGTTTAGCTTTTAAATGGTAGGGTCCAACCCGATCGAACTCGTTTAAAGCCAATGGATGATACATGTTAAGTTTTTGAGGGATCTTTTGCATGTACATGACCCGAACCCGTTAATCATTAATGGGTACATGTCCGGTAGGAATTTAGTAAAACCAACTCATCCAACCCGTTTGAAAGTTCAAATAAAGCAAAATAAACTCGTTTTTAGATACTCATTTTTCACACTCATTTATGTGAGTCTGGTAGATATGCTTTTAAACGGGTCAAGAACAACCCGACCTCAATGCATTCAGGGCTCTAAGTTGATACCTACTCCCCCCCCCCCCCCCCCCAAACGGAATTTCATACGTTTATCATTTTTAGACGTCCCACAGAACTTCATACATTACTAAAAAAGAAGCTACCCACACCCAATAAATGATAAACAATCTCAACTTTACACACAAATTACATTTTTGCCACTAAAAGTACACTTTTCCCACCTTTTTCATTTTTCATCATTTACTTTAACTTTTCACTTAAAACTACGCGACAACCCTAATGTATGAAGTTTTTCGGGGACGGAGGGAGTAGTAGTTTTTAGTCCTCTACCAGTCCAACCCATTAATTAGTGCGGGTACGAAATTAGAAAAATGAATCAGTCCAACCCAAAACCCCCCACCCCCCCACACCCCCCCCCCCCCCCCCCACTAAAAAGAATCCCATGCAAAAATCATAAATGCGATGTGGGTCGAGTGGGGTTTATCAAGTTGTCGAATTCAGGTCTAGTTACACGTGTAAACGGCCTCGGGTATATATCCGACCCGAACTCAAAAACCATTTATTTTAAGCGGGTATATTGCGGGTTTTCTTCGAGTTGGATAGAATGCGACCCGTTTTAAAAAGCCTACAGATAGAATATGGAACTGTAGGAGCTAGCTGAATAAGAAGAACCATGTTGGTGAAAAACCAATTCAAGTTAACTCATTGCTAGAAGAGACTTACTGCATGTTTGGCAAAGAGTTAAAAGTCACCGTTCATCAACTAAAAAGTAAACGACATTTGGATTGTAATTTATACTGTAAAATGTTTAACTAAATTTTTTGCCCGGCCACTAAGCAATTAGCATTCTCTTTCTAGTTTCTACACTATTCTTTACTCTCCCACTCTATTTTTTTCAATTAAAATAACAACTTCAAACCAATCAAATAACCTTTCAAAAATCAAACCCATCAATTTTTTCTTACACACCCTATACAACAACACAATAAAATTTTAGCTCTATCTTAAACACCATTTTCTTTAACTCATATTTAACTCAGTTACTATTTATCAACTAAATTTTTTTCCTTTCACTCAGTTTTTTAACTCTACATCAAACAGTCAGTTAGTAGATCATTACCATAATATAAATGAGAAACCACCACACAATCATGAAGTTAGCAATTTGTGGGGTAATACCGTCAAACACAATTGTAGTTGTAAATCTCATTTAACACAATTATTGTTTAAATTATTGAAATAATCATATCAAATTATTTCAGTTTAATACTCATCACGTGAATTTTAGTTTTAATTCGTATCAATTTGTACAAATTCCAAATTATCATGGAGAACTATGACAAATACTATAATTATTCTTATAATTGAGAAATATATGTACGTTGAAGAATATTTTAAATACTTTATCTTATTATGCGCATTTTGTGAAGTTTCAGTTTTATTTCATTTTCTGTTTATATAATATATGCACGGAATATCCCTTTGTACCTAACCATCTTACAACTTTATTCTCGCAAAGACCTTTTTTTATGCTCTAATTGGTAGGGTTTAGGTTTAATTTGGGTTGAGAGAAAAATAGGGTGGAAAATAGGGGAAAATAAGATGTTCCACCATTTATAAGAAGTCTAGAAGTTATGACAAATATTGAAAAATCTTTTATCACTCACACATACATACATACATACATACATACATACACACACACACACACACAAAATAAGAAAAATTATTTTCGCCTAAAACATTTTCCTGTAAATTCTTGATTTCCACTATTATTTTTCTTTTTCCACATTTTGGTGCTGGTATCAAACTCGTTCGCATGTCCTATGGACATGGTTGATTGCAAAAATACACAAAATAATACATGTGCTATATTTAACTACAAATTTTGCATGCCCGAACCGTACCCTTGACAAATGCATATGTTGAGTTCTTCTATAGAGTATAGACAGTAGAAGGAACCCATTTACCACAACCGGCTCATCTCCTCTCAAACTGATATAATTGTTTATCGATTTGTGTTTGCCAATACCATAACAATATTCTCAAAAGAAATAAAAAGCATTTGTCTAAACATATCATGTTGGGTGTCTAATCATAGACATGAATGAGTACATCAATTTGGTGTAAATGATTATGTTGTTGGGTTTTTTAAGCGTTTACGGATATCAAGGTGCCCAGAAACGATTAATTTTACACAACGGAATAACTCGAATTTTATTCAATATAAACTAGTACTATTTTGGTACAAAGACTCAAAGGCTATTGACTCACACTAGAGCTACTGCTCTTTAGTACTCACTCTTTTCACTCTCTTTTAATTCTTTTATACTCACTTTTGCTTCTGCACTCTACATCAAACAACACAAGCAAACTAATATTTATATACCTCCTAAGTCGGTTAGCATAGCTAATTAATTAGCTAAACTCATTTCTCCATGTTGCCGTCATTCTCGACCTTTCTTGTTTCTTCAATTGCTTTCTTATTCCAACTTGGTCCCTCTAGAATTTTCTTTGAGTCCTTTATTTTTTCATTTCATTTCTAGGTCCCTCTAGATTCTTCTATTTATAAATTGAGCTTAATATTTTCAACATCCTCCCTTAAGCTCAATTCTTCAACGTCCTTATGCCGAGCGCCATCTTCAGTCTTCCAAATACGTCTGTTTCAAAGGCTTTGTAAAAATGTCCGCAACTTGATCTTCTGATCTACAATATACCAACTCTACTTCATGATTTCCCACGTGCTCCCGGATCAAATGATAGCGTGTGTCAATATGCTTACTCCTCTCATGAAAAACTGGATTTTTCGCTAATGAAATTGCTAACCTGTTGTCGACATTTATGCCTGTCGGTCCATCTTGTGTGAATCGTGAACTTCAAAGAATTTCTTAGCCATATTGCTTGACACACGGTCACTTAACGTTCCGCAACGCCTCACATGTCGATAAAGTCACAATGGCTTGTTTCTTTGATGACCATGTAAATGCGGCATCTCCAACATAGAAACAATATCCGGTGGTGCTTTTCCTTTCATCTAAATCTCTACCCCAGTCGCTATCCGAATAACCGACAAGTCTAACTTCTTGATTGGAAGGATAAAATAAACCATCTTTCAACGTACCTTTAATATAGCGTAGGATCCTTTTTGCGGCATTTAGATGCGATTGATACGGAGTCTCCATGTACCTGCTGATTAGTCCAACTGCATAAAGAATATCAGGTCTAGTGCAAGTAAGGTACCTGAGACTGCCCACAAGACTTTTGAAGTATGTCGGATCCACGCGATTCTCATCATAAGATCTTCTAAATTCTTGTCCGCATTCAATTGGAGTATTTACTGGATTGCATGACTCCATCTTGAATTTCTCCAATATTTGCTTTGCATAAGCACTCTGGGAGATAAAAATTCCTTCTTTGCTTTACACCACCTCAATTCCGAGGAAATGTGCCATCAAGCCAATATCGGTCATCTCAAACTCCTTGATCATACTTTTCTTAAACTTCTCGAACATAGCCTCATTGTTTCCTGTAAAGATCAAATCATCGACATAGAGGCAAACATATAAAATGTTACCTGCACCGTCTTTCTTCATGTATAGTGCATGCTCGTACGGGCACTTCGTAAACCCATCCTTCAGAAAATACTCATCGATCCTTGTATTCCATGCTCGAGGAGCTTGCTTAAGCCCATATAATGCTTTCTTGAGCCTGTAGACTTTATTCTCCTGTCCTCCCTTGATGTAGCCTTCGGGCTGTTCCACATATATTTCTTCTTGAAGAGATCCGTTCAAGAAAGCAGACTTTACATCCAATTGATAAATTTTCCAGTTGTGTTGTGCTGCAAGTGAAATAAAGAGTCTGATAGTCTCCAAACGTGCTACGGGAGCAAATACCTGTAGTCGATTCCTTCCTTCTGACAATATCCTTTTGCCACTAACCTTGCTTTATATCTCTGAACTTCTCCTTGGGCATTTTTCTTAGTCTTGTATACCCATTTGACGCCAATTGCTTTACGACCTTCCGGCGTAAATGCCAAATACCAAGTGTCATTTTTCTCGATGGAATTTATTTCTTCATCCATAGCAGTCCTCCATTTCTTCTCCAGCGAAGCTTCATCGAATGATACATGATCAGAATCCATGTAGGAGCACATCATATTCACATCCTCATTTTCTTCTTGTGCTTCTGTTGCTTCATAGATATCCCTTAAGCTTCGTGTCCTTCTCGGTGGCGACTCAGCTTCATCAACTGGTATAGGAGCTTCTTCTTCACTTTCTTCTCCTTCAACAACTATAGATTTTCCTTTATCTTGTGGATCTTCCCAATTCCACATTTGATCTTCTTCAAACATGACATCCCGACTTATAATATTCTTCTTTGTTAGTGGATTATATAACTTATAACCCATCGTTCTATCTCCATATCCAACAAAAATGCATTTCTCACCTTTGTCGTCAAGCTTGGTCCTTCTGGCCTCCGGGATTTTTGCGTACGCAATACATCCAAACACTCTCAAATGTGAAACGCCTGGCTTGAACGAACTCCATGCTTCTTCAGGAGTCTTGAACCGTACACTTTTCGTAGGACAACGGTTCAACAAGTACACGCTCGTTGCTGCTTACGCCCAAAATTCTCGAGGCAAGTTCTTTCCTTTCACCATGCTTCTTGTCCAATATAGTGCGATTCTTTCTTTCGCAACTCTATTCAACTGCGTGTGGTAGATCGTTAGCGATGTCGAATTCCATGGTCTCTGCAAAATTTCTCGAACATATCCGACGTATATTCTCCACCTTGATCGGATCTTAGGACTTTTATACGACAACCACTTTGATTCTCCACCAAGTTCTTAAATTCTTTGAACACTTCAAATACTTCTGATTTTCTCTTCAAGAAATACACCCACGTCTTTCTAGAAAAATCATCAATGAAAGTAAGGAAGTAATTGTTACCTCCGAGAGATGCGGGCTTTAGTGGACCACAAACATCTGTGTGCACTATCTCCAATGGACGTGATGCTCGCCATCTCTTTTCCTTCGAGAAACTCGGCCTATGATGCTTTCCAAGAATGCATCCTTCACATACTTCATTCGGGTGATCGATATGAGGCAGACCTTTCACCATATTCTTAGCAGACAACAACTTCAGGCCTCCAAAGTTTAAATGTCCAAACCGCAAATGCCACAACCATGACTCATCATATCCTGCTTCAACAATTTCCCACAAGTCTTGCGATTGCAACAAGACTCGCATTTGGATGCTCCAATTTCCATAGTTATGCTTTTCAAGCTTCGGGACCTGCTGCTGCATGGTATTTGCCACGAACGCCATATATACCTTCGGGTACTCTTCCTCCAAATGACGTGGCTCTGATGCCAAATTTGTTGGGTTTTTTAAGCGTTTACGGATATCAAGGTGCCCAGAAACGATTAATTTTACACAACGGAATAACTCGAATTTTATTCAATATAAACTAGTACTATTTTGGTACAAAGACTCAAAGACTATTGACTCACACTAGAGCTACTGCTCTTTAGTACTCACTCTTTTCACTCTCTTTTAATTCTTTTTTACTCACTTTTGCTTCTGCACTCTACATCAAACAACACAAGCAAACTAATATTTATATACCTCCTAAGTCGGTTAGCATAGCTAATTAATTAGCTAAACTCATTTCTCCATGTTGCCGTCATTCTCGTAACTTCTAGCCGTCATTCTCGACCTTTCTTGTTTCTTCAATTGCTTTCTTATTCCAACTTGGTCCCTCTAGAATTTTCTTTGAGTCCTTTATTTTTTTCATTTCATTTCTAGGTCCCTCTAGATTCTTCTATTTATAAATTGAGCTTAATATTTTCAACATATGTTTCTAGGTATCGTATATTCAGAAATCGAATTTTGAAAGTGTGACAGCTTATTTATTGTATTTAATTATGGCATGTTATGATTATTGTGACCAAACGAAATATAAAAAATGGGGAGTTAACCCACAATGTTCATCGACTAAAATGGCCTTTGGCGTTCTTGCATGAAGTTAAAGTGGATTGTTACAGTGGTGCCTTTTGATTTGCTAGCAACTCCACTAAACCTGACATTTCGCTTTCTACTTTGCTCTATTATTCCTCTTTCTTAATTTTTTTTTTCATTTATACTTACAAATTGGTATCATATCTTAAAGTACTTGAAGATATTTTCACAATTTTTTATTCTACGCTAAAATAATAAGAACTGCTAAAATTTTCATTAAGTGAAATAATATTGTAATGGGCATACAAAAAGTTAAGAAGAAAAATGTTTAAATGATTCTTACACATGCACACACAAAAATGACCCCTAAATAGCTAGTACTATTTATAATTGTCACGGTTTCTATTTTTATTTCGTGTCAACAAAACAACTAAAAATATTACTCGCCCAGTTTATAAGAACTCCATGCATTTTCTAATTTTTAGGTGTTCCATATAATTTCATACATTGTCTAAAATGAAAACAAATCTTCACATAATACATTAGTTAAATATTTACTCATGTGGATCATGTGTTCTTAAAGTAAACCATCAACTTTAGAGTATAGTGTGATAAACGTACCTTTCAATTCATGGTTTGAGTATAAGTGTAACGACACGACCATTAATCGATCAAGATCCAGCCCTTTAGAACGGTGAGGTTATTCCCGCGCTACTCTTCGAATGATATGTTGGCTCCACTGTACAAAAACATATCACTCATGCGCGCACCGGAAACCTTTTCAGGTGGTCACCCATTCTAAAATTGCTCAAAAGCAAGTCTGTGTAACTTTGGAGTCTTTATGGATGGTTCTCGAAAGTAAGGGTGCACCTTGTTGGTTAGAGTAGTGTTCCTAATTTTAGTAAGATCTATAAAACTTCTCTGGAAACTTCGGGTGTTACAAACGGAAATGAAAACTATAATTAAATCCGACTTCTAAAATATTTTAAAGATTGCAGTGACCATAAAATTGTGCTAAAGATGAGTGTTGGATCCGGGTAATTAAGAAGATGGACTTGGTACTAATTATCTATATGAAATTTTGTAAATTAATTATCATAGTTGAATGTCATTTAGCAGGGCCATAAATATATTTAATATGTATCTCTATTACAGTAGATTGTATAGGATAATCAAGATCAAATCCGTTGCTAGAAATCTTTGGAAGTTTTTCAACTTTGTGGTCTGATAACACACTCGATCTATAATTACGGAACACGTACTCCAACATCCATCTAGGTGGGATGGGGTTGGCATTCTAAGTGCAGGCCGTCGTGAGCTTACGGCGCGCCATCGGCGCACCATAAGCCCCCTGCGTCATGTAATGACGCGGGGTACATGACGCGGGGTGGATTGGTAGCCACCTGTAGTGCAGTGCTGTGTGACTTTTTTTTTTTTTAATTTTTGTATTGTCCAATTTTGTAACGTCTATAACTTGAAAAATAAAAATGCAAAAAAATAAACAAAAATTACCAACGGCTTTATTTTTTCGAGATCTATAAATAGACACCACTCTTAACTATGTTTGAATCATCCCATCTCCAACTCCTCTTTCTCTCTTAATTAAATTAAAAAAACTCTCTTCACTTATCTAAATTGTAAAACTAATTCTATAAATGCAATTTTTTTATTAATTTCAACTTCTAAACACTCTTATAATATGGTAAACATGTAAAATAAAAAATAAAAAAATTAAAACAATTAATTCCAGGACGGCATGACGACGCATCACCAATGCAGCAGAATCTCGTCACGAATCCCGTTATCAGCGGAAATCACCCAATGCAAATGGTCTAATACTAAGGCCAGCTATACTGATTAAAGTAGTTTTGGCATTTGGATTATGTAATCATTCAAATACACGTATTTGTAATTATTTACTCTGTGTGACAAACGGACGGGTTGTTTATATTCATCAATATATATTAATTATGCTTTATTATGTTGGGTAGACATCGTTCTAATATTTGCCGG
This sequence comes from Plantago major, assembly GCA_026545765.1. Lineage (NCBI taxonomy): Eukaryota > Viridiplantae > Streptophyta > Magnoliopsida > Lamiales > Plantaginaceae > Plantago > Plantago major. The sequence continues at coordinate 20,816,195 of CM048843.1, forward strand.
AGTGCGTTTATTATGTATGATGGGTAACACCCATTATTTATCGGACGTTTTTGCATTGTTGGGTAGACAGTAACTAAATAATTGTTTATTAATCTATTTTGGTTTTTCATGAGATTATAACACTAAGAATTTTAATAATTAATTTCTCACAGGACATAGCTGAATATCGAACTCAACTTTTCCAAAAGGAAAAAATACAACCTTAAATTTGAAGAAATCAGTCTATTATGTGTGAGCTTAATCTTGGATTTTATTATTAATTAATTAATTGCTATAATTCAATTGGCTTGAAGATAACATCATTTCATCAGAATATGTCAATTGCATTTCCATTAATGGCTAGAAAGATCGAGAGGCGGATCTTAATCGCAAAGGGAAGCTCGTTGAAACATAAAGTCCGGCGGATCTTCAGTGGTGGCGAACAACACTGAACGAAACCTTGAGGAAGTTTGATCGTGTTCATCATAGGGGCTTGTAATTTTTGTTCGCAAATCATGAAGAATGGCTGGGGTCTGTATTTATACTTCTGTTCGTAGTACATAAACTGTAAAATTTTGGCCTTGGTTTTCAATCTTGGGGAATCTTGTAAAAATATGAGAATACGATGGGAAAATAATGGGAGATTAGTACTATGTAGCCATGTATGTATTTAATCTGTAATCTTGCAGATGAATCTTGAACATCATTCTAACTATTAATAGAATAACTAACTATCGATTTTAATGGATATTAGTGTGAATGGGGAGATTTCTTTGGGCTATTAAAAATTTGATCGATCACCTCCAAAAATAGATAAAAGTGTGTTGTCTTCATTCCCAGGTCAATCAACGTGTTGCATGGGCTGGGCTTCTAAACTTGCCTTCCGTGTAATTAATTTGTATTTTTTATCAAATAAATCAAATCAATTCAAAGAAATTCTCAAAATGATTTGAGGGCAAAGTGCTATAGCTAGAATTGTGAATAAAATCTGGTCTTTTAAATATATATAGATTTCCTCTTTTTTATTCGTTTTGTAAGACCGTCTCTCCAGAGACTTGCTCAAACCAATCACAAAGTATTAAAAGAAACGTGTACTAGTGAGAGAACTGAGAGACGGATTGATGTTCTTAAGTATATTTGTAATGTTTTTGTTAATCAAATCAACCCAATTCAATCCAATAAACTCCAAACCAACCAACAAACAAACGTAAGAAAATAAACACAAGATAACCAAGATTTCTATTAACCAAGAACCAAAACGCAGTTTACAAGGAATCGACCAAATCTCCCGAGTTTCAAGCTACACGCTCCTCTATTCTCTCTTCCTCACTGTGTTTCTCTCAGAAATCTCTATATGAGTTCTCTCTATGTTCTCATATCATTCTTATTGAACTAACTAGTTATGGAACCACCTATTTATACAAAGTAAATAGTACCAATTCACTTCTAAATAGGAATCAAATAACTAATAGTTTCATTTTCCAAGTTGGTTTCCAGTTGCCAATGGAATTCCTAATTCTGTTTCCAAAAGGATTCCTCAACATCCAACTCCTAACACCTTCAGTATTAGATGTTTAAGCTAAACTCACAATTCTCCACCTAGCTTCAACATCTGAAAATCCTCAAGTATTCCTTAGGTTAGAATACACCCCTTCCATCAACTTGATAGAACTTAGACACGATCCAAACTTCATCACCGAAATTGACTTAGTAAATCCATCTGCCGGAATAACATCTGTACTGATCTTCTCAATCTTGATAGTACCCTTCTCAACTTCATCTCTGACAAAGTGAAACTTTATATCAATGTGTTTGGAGTAAGCTTGATGTTTTGACAAATGAATTGCACTTTGACTATCACAGAATATAGTCACCGGTGTTTGCAACACACCGAACTGCCCCAGAATTCCCTTGAGCCAAATAGCTTCTTTCACAGCTTCCGTCATGGCCATAAATTCTGCCTCTGTAGTTGATAATGCAACCACAGGTTGATGAGTAGACTTCCAACTCACTGCTGTCCCAAATAATGTGAATACATATCCAGTTAAAGACTTCCTAGTATCCAAGTTTGCAGCATAATCCGTGTCGACATACCCAATCAGTGCATCATTCCTCGTCTGGTGTTGCTCAAACACCAATCCCAGTCTAATCGAACCACTAATATACCCGCGACCACTTAATCGCTTCTCCCAATGATCCTTGCCAGGATTATCCATATACCTGCTTACTGAGCTCATTGCATGAGCCAAATCCGGCCTGCAACATACCATGGAATACATAATCGACCCTATAGCATTAGCATACGGTGTGTTCTCTATACACCTCTTCTCTTCATCAGTATTAGGACAAGACTTCTTAGATAACTTGAACTGAGACCCCAGAGGTGTTGCAGCATGCTTGGATTTATGCATGTTAAATCTCCTTAACACCTTCTCCAAGTAAGCACTTTGATTCATAATGATCTTTCCATCACCTCCATGAATAATATCAATGCCCAGTATCCTCTTAGCTATTCCCAAGTCTTTCATCTCAAATTCTGACTTCAAGAGATTCTTCACATGAGTGATTCCTTTCATATGCTTGCTTGCTATAAGCATGTCATCCACATAAATGAGCAAATATATCATGTCTTCGACATTCTCTCCATAGAAGTAAACACAGGTGTCATAGTCACACCGCCTGAACTTGTGACTCAACATAAACTTGTCAAATCTTCTATACCATTGCCTTGGACTCTGTTTCAGACCATACAGTGATCTCAACAATAAACAAGCCTTGTGCTCCTTGTCATCTACCTCAATACCCTCAGGTATCCTCATGTAAATTTCTTCATCCAGCTTCCCATGCAAGAATGCAGTAGTAACATCCATCTGTTGTAAGTGTAGCTTAAATTGAGCTACCATAGCAATCAAGATCCTGATTGAGCTATGCTTCACCACTGGAGAAAAAAATCTCATTGTAGTCAATACCCTCTCTTTGTGTGAAACCTCTAGCAACTAGTCTGGCTTTGTATTTCACCTTTTGCTCACCATCAGCTCCAAGTTTCTTCTTAAAGATCCACTTACAACTGACAAGCTTCTTTCCTTTAGGTATAGCTACAATATCCCATGTATGATTCTTTTCAAGTGACAAGAGTTCTTGCTGTATAGCAATGCACCAACTATTCTTCTCTGAGCAACTTATAGCTCTTTGATAGTTCTCAGGCTCATAACAATCAATATCCTCGGCAATATTCAGTGCAAAATACACCATATCTGGATCTGCAGTAGAGATTCTAACTCTTGGTTCTCTGTCTCTGATGAGTTGATAATCCACAACATCATCTGGATTATTGAGCTCTATCCCTGTCCTTCTTCTAATCACATGCCTCTCCACCTGATTGTTCAATTCAGGCTCCCCCTGATCATGTACGTCAGTATTTTCCTGAGATTCAGCATGCGGTGTTGTCAGAACACCATGGTCTGTGAAAACTGGTGTTATCACCACACCAGTGTCTGTCTGCTCCATATTCAGTGTTCCTGATACACCATCTTCGACAGGCTCCACCTGACTGAGTGTTCTCTCAACACTGTCAGTATTCCTCAATAATGGCATCACATCTTCATGGAAAGTCACATCCCTGCTGATGATGCATCTATTTACCCCTGGTTCTAAGCACCAGAGTTTATATCCCTTAACTCCCTTTGGATAACCAAGAAACAAGCACTTTACTGCTCTAGCCTCCAACTTATCTTGCTTGACATGAGCATAAGCTAAGCATCCAAATACTTTTAGATATGAGTAGTCTGAATGAGTTCCTTTCCAAACCTCTTCAGGTGTCTTGAAACCAATAGCTGATGATGGGCATAGGTTAATAAGATATGCTGCCGTAGTCACAGCCTCTTCCCAAAAGCTTTTTGACAAACCTGATCCAAGAAGCATGCACATCACTCTTTCTAGGATTTTTCTATTCATCCTTTCAACTACTCCATTCTGCTGTGGATTTCCAGGAACTGATTTGTGTCTCAAGATGCCCTTCCCAACACAGAAGGTATTGAATTCATTAGACAAGAATTCCAGCCCATTATCAGTTCTGATCACTTTGAGCTTCTTGTTAGTTTGATTCTCCATCTCCACAAGCCATTCCTTGAATTTCATGAAAGTCTCATCCTTGGACTTCAATACAAACACCCACACTTTCCTTGACAAATCATCAATGATGGACAAAAAATATCTACCTCCATTCCTAGTGGTGGTTCTCACGGCCCCATAACTGCATGCACATACTCAAGTATGTCCTGTGGTGTGTTTCCAACACCATAACTGTTCTTGGACTTCCCTAACACACAGAGCTCACAAAGTTCCATCTTATGTATCTTGTCTCCACCTAAGAGTCCCTTCTTAGATAAATCCATAAGACCTTTCTCTCCAACATGTGCTAGCCTTCTATGCCATAGAACGGTATTGTCAGAACACTGCCGGGTGTTCTCGTAACATCGCATAATCGGAAGATTCACGCCATTCTTTTTCCTTGTAGATAATACAATTCTCTCCTTTTCAGAGCCTGCATAACCACCTTATCACCCTTCTTAACCTGAAGGACACCATTATCACCTGAATACTTGTATCCCTTAGTATCCATCAATCCTAAAGATATCAAGTTTCTCTTCAAGTGTGGTACATATCTCACATTAAGCAAATCCCTTATCACTCCATCAAACATCTCAATTCTCACTGTTCCCATACCCTTTATCATGCATGGTCTATCATCACCAAGAACAACCGATCCACGCTTCTATGCTCAAAAGTTGAAAACCATTCTCTAATAGGTGTCATATGAACGAAACAACTGAATCCATAACCCATTCAGTTGATTGACTAGTTTGAGTGACTGAAAGTACCTCAGTAACAAGAGCTTCCGCAGTATGATAGGCCTCTGATTTGTTTGTAATGTCTGTGCCATAATTAGTATTCGGTGTTGTCACCACACCCTTGCCTTTCTGCGCCTTTAGACTCATACAATCCTTCTTCAAGTGTCCTTGCTTCTTGCAATAATAACACTTCCTTGTTTCAGGGCCATCCTTGTTGTACTGAGCTTTCCTTTGATCTGGATATTGCTTCTTCTTAGGTGGAAATTTGTGATATTGTTTCACCATAAGGCTTTCACCAGTACTGAGTGTTGGTGGAACACCATCCTGGTCCAGCTCCCTTGATCTTAATGCAGATTCGATAGTCTCCATTGTCAATGCTTCTGTCCTCCCATACACCAAAGCATCCTTGAATGGAACAAGAGACCTAGGGAGTGAATTCAACAAGATAATTGCCTTGTCTTGGCTCCTCATCCTGTTCTTCTCATCAGTTTCCAGATTGTCATGGTGTGCAACCATCTTCTTGAACAAATCCAACTGACTCATGATTGATTTTCCTTCAACCATCTTGAATGCAAAAAAGCCTCTGTTTTGCATAAATTTTATTTGCATCCGACTTGTCGTTGTACAATTCTTCTAGCTTCTCCCAAATTGCTTTTGCCGATGAAAGATCACCAATTTCAATAAGGGCATTATCTCCCAAAGCTAATAACAAAGAACTGTACGCCTTGTTCTTGATCGACTTTTTATCAGCATCAGACATGGTTTTATCAAACTCCTCCGTCAGTGCATCGATCACACCCTGCTGCATTAACAGAGCTTTCATCCTTCTCTTCCACAGACCAAAGTCGGTCTTTCCTTCCAACGGTTTGAGGTCGAACTTTGGAGATGCCATTGATGAATAGATAATGATTCTCTTCCCACAGACGGCGCCAATTGTTAATCAAATCAACCCAATTCAATCCAATAAACTCCAAACCAACCAACAAACAAACGTAAGAAAATAAACACAAGATAACCAAGATTTCTATTAACCAAGAACCAACGCAGTTTACAAGGAATCGACCAAATCTCCCGAGTTTCAAGCTACACGCTCCTCTATTCTCTCTTCCTCACTGTGTTTCTCTCAGAAATCTCTATATGAGTTCTCTCTATGTTCTCATATCATTCTTATTGAACTAACTAGTTATGGAACCACCTATTTATACAAAGTAAATAGTACCAATTCACTTCTAAATAGGAATCAAATAACTAGTAGTTTCCTTTTCCAAGTTGGTTTCCAGTTGCCAATGGAATTCCTAATTCTGTTTCCAAAAGGATTCCTCAACATCCAACTCCTAACACCTTCAGTATTAGATATTTAAGCTAAACTCACAGTTTTAAACAATATCATTAATGTTTTATAAGTGAAAATTTTTTATCATTTTTTTATGTAATGCATATCATCGATGTTCTTAGTAAAACCTGTAATGTTTTTAGATATAACTGTAATGTTTCTCCGTCTTTTTTAGTCTTTTTGTAACACCGTATCTTCATAGACTTGATCAAAACCAATTAATGTCTAGGACATAAAATTGCTGTTTTATTTTGTTTGTTTCTCCCAACTTGTTGGTACACAATGACCAATAATAGCAAAGGCTAGCTGAACTCGCAAAGACCAGGACCAAGAAAGTTCCAACAAAATTAACCCAATCGAGTGTACTATATTCGGAACACCGCCTAATTATATAACATTTCTATTATATAGTTCAACGTCAACCACGACTTGACACTCTTATGGTCAGTCTTTGCGAGAAATAAAAAGCCACCAATAGAACTCGTCAGTCATCTGCAAATACTTCGTAAATTAATACCCGTTATTAAGGAGTATAACTTCATTCTAATTTGTAAGTCTCAACTTATAGGTGTGAATTAACCCATTACCACGTCCAATGTTTGGATACACAAATTTAACCGTAAATGTAAAATGTTCTATTTTTTTATATAATGAAAATTTAAATTTTCATTATATAAAAAAATTGAACATTTTACATTTGCGGTTTTAGATTAATTCGTAGTCAAAGTTGGAAAAATTTGACTGCAAAAAGTCAAAGTGGAAAGCTTGATCCGGGACGGAGGAAGTACTAATTAGGAGATAGATGTAAGAGTTTCTTCCGCTTCTTTATTGGAAATTGTTGCAAACTTAATTTCGATTTATTGTTCATTTCATTGTTAGATAAAACCTCACTTATAGTTGGCATGTGTATTTTTAAGTATTCGAACCAAGATCGCAATAAAACCAATCAACTACTTGACAAATACGGTCACCAAGCAAAGCAGTAAAACACAAACACAATTTAACGTGGTTCGATTGAATAAATCCAATCTACGTCCACGGAGAATCAATGAATTTTATTACTCCACAACCTTCCTCAATCCAGCTAAGTTACAGAGAAATTGACTCAGAATTACGCCTTGAATTCTACTACACAACCACAGCTAATAATGTCACTAATCTAATCACGAAGAATAGTAAAAAAAACCGGAAGATTAATAATCAGCTTGGGAATGATCGATCGATGTTGCTCTGTTTCTGTTCTTATATATATAAGAAACAGGGGAAACTGATTTGAACAGGAAACGGAAATCTGCCATAAAGAATCTAGGCCATTGATCATTTAACTGCCATCATCATCAAACGGCTGTGGGAAAAGTGCATTTCTACTTATCCTTCTCTTATTACGTTTCTTCTCCGAAATAAGCTAGGAAACCAACAGCTCTTCCAATTTTGCAATCAGGTCCATGTACTTCTAAACTCATTGAAAACAAGTCCCTGTAAATCTGAAAACTTGCAAACTGGTCCCTGTAAAACCTGGGATCTTCGAAACACACCCCCAAAACTTCACAATCTCCACCTTGTTGAGAAGATAACATGAGTAACTTCATTCATCTCACTTTCTCTTCATCACTATCATCCTTTGATGGACAATAGCTGGCATCCCTCAACACTTTGAGACACCAACTAAATTCAAACAATGTAAGAACTTAGTTGGATTTAACACCTTTGTTAACATATCTGCAGCATTCTCTAAAGTTGATACCTTCTCAATCTTTACTTCACCTTTGTTTATGATGTCTCTGACGAAATGCAACCTCACATCAATGTGTTTGGATCTCTCATGAAACATCTCATGCTTGGACAAGTATATAGCACTTTGACTGTCACTAAATATAGTTCTGACTCCTTGTTGCGCATCAAACTCATTGATGATTCCTTCAACCATAAGCCCTCCTTAATGCCGCCTCAGTTATTGCCATGTACTCAGACTCAGTGGTTGATAGTTCAACCACACTTTGCAGATTAGATTTCCAGCTTATAGCTGAACCAAACAAGGTGAACACATATCCAGATTGAGATCTTCTGTTATCCAGATTAGCTGCATAATCTGCATCCACATATCCTAGTATAGGATCATGTAACCACTTGTCATTCTTGCAGAATTTTATCCCAATATCTGTAGTTCCTCTCAGATATCTCAATATGTTCTCCACAGCATTCCAATGACTCCAAGATTAAACATGTATCTACTTGTAACACTTATTCCATAAGCAACATCTGGCCTGCTGCAAACCATAGCATACATTATGCTACCAATGGCATTTGCATATGGGATCTTGTTCATATGCTCCACCTGCTCCTGTGTTGTAGGACTATTCTCCAGTGATAGCCTAAAATGTTGAGCCAATGGAATGCTACTAAGTTTGCATTCCTGCATATGAAACCTCTGAAGTACCCTCCTCAAGTAGTCACCTTGATTTAACTTAAATACTCCAGCTTTTCTATCTCTGTAGATATCCATCCCAAGAATCCTCCTTGCATTGCCAAGATCTTTCATCTCAAACCTGTTACTGAGTTGATCCTTCACCTGATTCAACTCATCTATGCTACTACTAGCAATCAACATGTCATCTACATACAGGAGTAGATATGTAATGACATGTACACCCTCTTTCTTCAAGTACACACATCTATCATATGCAGATTTAATGAAACCAATTTCTTCCATATATTCACTGAACTTTCTGTACCACTGCCTGGGGCTTTGTTTTAATCCATAGAGAGACTTCTTCAGTAAAAACACCTTTTCTTTATTCTCTGGTAGAATAAATCCTTCAGGCTGTGACATATAGATGGTTTCTTCAAGATCACCATGCAGAAATGTTGTTTTAACATCCAGCTGTTGTAGCTCTCAGTTAAATTGAGTTACAATACTCAATAGAATTCTTATAGAGGTATGTTTGACCACATGGGAGAATATATCATTGTAATCCACTCCCTCATTCTGAGTAAATCCTCTAGCAACTAGCCTTGCCTTGTACCTCACTTGTTCTGTAGTTGTAACTTCAATCTTGCTCTTGTAAATCCATTTACAGCTCACTATCCTCTTGTTTTGTGGTTTTGGAACCAATTCCCATGTCTTGTTCTTATCAAGAGATAGCAACTCCTCCTGCATAGCAACCATCCATTCTTGCTTATTCACTCCTGTACTTGCTTCTGTGAAATTCTGAGGCTCTTGGTATTCAATATCATGACAAGTACTTAGTGAATATGCCACCATGTTGCTAAAACCATACATATTGGTAGGTTTAGGCTGTCTCCTCTCTCTATCTCTTGTCAGCTGGAAGTTTCTGATTTCTTCTGTAATTGGTACCACATTCCTCCTTGTGTGGTTTCTATTCTCAGTAGCCGGTTGTGTAACTTCTGGAGCTTGTTTTTCCTGTGTAGAAGTACTAGTTGTGGTAGTTGGACTAGTATTAATCCTGGTATGAGATCTCTGTGTTGTATTACTCCTCACATGTGAGCTTTGTGATATTTCAACTCCAGTTGAGTTGTTGGGCTGATCACTTGCATCTTCTTGAACATGAGAATCACTCACTACTTCGTGGTTTTCTTTAACTTGATCATTGATTCGCATAAGATCCACCTCAATCTCATAATCTTTAAACTCCTTCATATCAGTTTCCATGTGATGATCAATGTTCTTGTATGGGAACACATCTTCTTCAAACATTACATCCCTGCTAATAACTACATTCTGATCATTCTTCTCAATACACCACAACTTGTATCCATTCACACCCTTAGGATAGCCCAAGAAAATGCATTTCAATGCCCTGGGCTCAAGTTTGTCCTGCCTGATATGTACATATGCTAGACAACCAAATACTCTTAAGTGTGAGTATTCCTTCACAGCTCCATACCACAATTCATCAGGAGTTTTCATCTGTATGGCTGGTGATGGAGTTTTATTGATTAAGTAACACACAGTAGTTACAGCTTCACCCCAGAAGGACTTAGGAACTCTAGCTTGAAACATGATGCATCTAGTTCTCTCTAGAAGAGTTCTATTCATCCTCTCAGCTAAACCATTTTGTTGAGGAGTACCAGGTATACGAAAGTTGGAATTTTGTTGGTGTTAAGTTTTTCTGCTCTTTCTGCTCTAATTTTGTTTTTTTTATTAATTTAGTTTTTTTATTTTAATTTCATTTTATTTTAAATAGGTTTTCTATTAAATTTATCATTTTGTTTTTTATTTTTGGTTTTTGTATTTTCTTTTTGAGTTTTCTTTATTCTAGAGATGACATAGCTGCTTATGTGGTAGTCAAACCCGTGTTTGACCTGATGACATTAATGTAGACAACTCAGCAGTCAACGGGGTCAAATGGCGATTTTTGGCCAAAAGGATCGTTCAATCCGGAATATTGACATAGTGGGACTATAGTTGCCGGAGCGGACAAACGTTGTACTGCGTACGCCATACCCCCCAAACTTTATGACCATTTATGCCTTTTTGCCCCAAAGGAAGTCTCTATTCAATTTATTTAGCCTATTACAAATGTGTTCCGGCAGCCAGCTTGATTGCATATCATATATAGATTGGTACTGCTGAGGTTACTGATTGTACCAAGGTTGCTCTTCCCGTTGTGGATAAGAATTTTTTCTTCCATCATGCATGTATATCGTGCTGTGACCTTGTCAATCAGTTTTCCAACTTCGGCTCTTGAAACTCTTCCATGTCAAAGATAAATACCAAGATATTTATCTAGATTCAAAGATTTGGTCGGTTAAGATACCCGATATTACTCTCTTTAAACTCGCACCACCAGATTTTGAAAAAAAAAAAAAACACTTTCGACTTCCTCATGTTTAGGTTCAATCCTGACATAGCACAATATTCATCTATTGTCTTGTTGATGACTCGAACATTAAGTACAGTTGCTCATGTACTCATCAAAATTAAGTCATCCGCAAAGAGGATATGAGAATGCATGCCACTTTCGATAAGGTTTGATCGGATTCAACTTTTTTCTTCTCAATCAAGTCATTTATCATGAACGACAAACGCTCAATGCATATATAGTACAAATAGATAGGGGGAAGCGGATTACCTTGTCGTAGTCACATGTATGCTTGATAGGTTCCAGTGGCTATTAATATGATTTGATAATGCTCCTTGTTTTGAAATTTTTTCATTGTTGATGGTGTTTTAGATGCTTGTATAATGGTGCATTAGATGTGTGTTTATTCATATGCCTGCCAAAATGTTACTCTTTTTTTTTACGTGTGTGTGTGTGTGAAGATAATTGTATAATGGTGCATCATGATTCATGCATATGGTTATTTTATTCATATGATTTGATGATGCTTGTATAATATAATTCAAAACGAAGTTTGAGTTTGAAATTTATATATATTATTTTGATTTTGAAAGTATATTTGGTTATCAAAATAGATTATTTGATCAAATGGACAATTAATTAAGGAAGTGATTAATGATAATAATATTTCATTTCAAAGTTACTAAATTAACAAAATCACTAATTTATAAAATATTTTTCGCTATAAGATGTTTATTTTACGTATAACTAATGAAGTCACCATACATCACTTGTTCAAATTCTAACAAGTAGCTAGATAATATTTCTAGTACCTGACAAAATCAAAGGACCATATATAGTACCTACCAGGAAAAACTGAAGTTGGAACTTGGAACGTTCACTGGCTTAACGTTTAAGTTGTCTTAAAGACAAACACACACCTATTTGGCATTCAAACTTCATATTCAACTTAGATTTGAATTTTGAATGAATTGCTAAAATAAGATTCTTTCAAAAAATATATTTCAAACTAGACTTTTATAAAATTTGTTTTCCTTTATAGCCTTCTTTACCACATGAGATGTTATGTAGATAATAAAATGTTACAAAAACCAACTTAAAGTGTCACAAAATTATTGAACAAAATGCAGAGTAAAAGAAGAAGAAGAATGAAGAACAAAAAATTGACAGTTACAATTTCTTTTACAGGAGAAAACGTAATGAGAAAAGAAGAAAGCGCAATATCATTTATACTCCTGTTTCCCGCCTTCAGACGTCACTCCACATTGCCTTTTGTCAAATAGAAATGTGTTTTCTCCAGTGAAAATGCCTATTTAGAACAAATCAAACAGAAACATACTTGCTGTGTTCCTTCTCCTTTCTTGTTCATTATTCAACAATTCAATCTACTGTCACAGTTCAATTACATTACATAATTAAATTTTTGAAAGTAAGGTTTCATTATACAATTTTAATTGACCATTATATATTTACGGTTTAAGATAAACTCGTAGCCAAAGTTAAAAAATGTTTACTGTAAAAGTAAAAATAGAACATGTGATCTGAGACGGAGGGAGTGACAAAATTGAAGTTGAGTCTGAAGTATTGTAGTTGATATTCAATTGTGATATTGATAGGTACATTTGAGTTTTGAGGGTTTAAGTTTTTAAGGTGATGAATATTAACTCAACTCAAATAGCACAATTTAAAATTGTTAAACAAACACAACAAATTGGCAAAATTCAATTCGAGTTGAGAAAGCTCAAAGCAAAACGAGCAGACAGCTTGTAGCTAGTTGCAAACCTAGTAGCATAATAGGTCCATAATATTGTTTGGACGAATCAACGCGTTCAAGAAGATGCATATTGGAAAGGAAAACAAAACAATTTTGCCTTAATGAAGTCCGCTAATTTCTGGTTAATTAAGTTGGGTTTTTCTACGGTGAAATAGTAGTCGTACATGATTAAAATGAGATAGTAATCGTACATTAAAGTGTTTACCAAATATACCCTTTAGTTATTCATTTAGGTCTTATTTTATAATTCATTCATAAATATACAAATATTCAAAAAAAATTAGGAAAAAAATTATAATTGTAATTAGACATAATTGTTGATTTACCATTATACCCTTTCATTAAAAAAGAAAATGTATTAGTACGACTACTATCTCACTTTAACAAGTAGTACGACTACTATCTCACCGTAGAAACCCTCAATTAAGTTTGGCAGACTAGCGGACTTAGACCCAGAATTTTGGTTTAAGCTCAAATCCAATGGAAATGTCCGATTCAGAGTGTACTATAACAAGCCCAATGCCTTATTTTGACCGGCGAATAAATTCTTTTTCTTAATTACAACCTCTGTAAATCGGTAAAAACTTCTTTATTTTCCCAACTATAAATATAACTAACTTGACGTCCAATTCATAAATCTCTCTTCATACTCTCAAGCCTCAACCTCAAACATGGATGCCCATATTGCTATGCAACTTCTCGTGCTCTTCATAGGTATGTAATATATATATATATATATAGTTCTCTCAAGCTCTACCTTTACTCGAACACTTAACACGTTAAAAACGTTCCTATGATACAATATACAATATATGCTCGAAGTATCATTATTTTAATACTACCCATTAATGACAAGATCAAGTTAATTATATAATGCAAAACATACATTTAACGTGTAATTTGTTGAATGTGGTTTCTTCATTATGTTTTTTCGTGAATAATTTTGCAGGAATAGTATCTAGAGATGTTTCGGCTACTGTGTTCACACTTCAAAACAGTTGCAGCTACACAGTTTGGCCGGGATCACTTAGCTCTAGTACTGCCACCCTTGGCAGTAGCGGATTTGAACTCGGTCCAGGTGCCACGATGCAGCTCCCAGCACCACAAGGCTGGTCCGGCCGCTTCTGGGCCCGAACTGGCTGCCAATTCAGTGAATCTGGAGCTGGAACTTGCACAACCGGTGACTGTGGTGGCTCGATCAGATGCGTAGGTGCCCGCCTGTCACCCTAGTCGAATTCACACTCAATGGTGCCAGTGGGTTGGACTTTTACGATGTCAGCTTAGTCGATGGGTACAATGTGGGTATCAGTGTTAGGCCTTCAGGAGGAACGGGGGATTGCCGATACACAGGGTGCACAAACAACGTGAACGCGAACTGCCCTAGCGAGCTTCAGATGAGGGACCGTAGCGGACAAGTGGTGGCGTGTAGGAGTGCGTGTTTAGCTTTTAATACGGCTGAGTATTGTTGTACCGGGGACCATAACCGTCCGGCTACTTGTCCTCCTACGCGGTATTCGAATATGTTCAAGGCATTGTGTCCATTAGCTTACAGTTACGCTTATGACGATCAATCCAGTACATTTACTTGCACTGGTGCGGATTACTTGATCACATTTTGTCCTTCGAGTTGATCGTTGGTTGGATTTAGACGATGATGAATCGATGATCATCCAATTCCAAGGCTTATTATATGACCAGATATGGTGATATAATGTTGTCTTGAAGTTTATCTATATGTCCGTACGTGTTCTTTTTGTGTGTCTTCTTAATTTCTTTGTTTGGTCAGTTAAATAAAAGTGGTTTGGGCCATTCATATTTGTATTTCTTGCTTTGCTTATAGCAATAACAGTTTGAATATCAATATATCATACATACTTTGCCACTCATGTATATAGTACATCCACATAAGTTTCTTAATCTGCAATTGATATTGTCATGAAGCAACTTGCATTGTACTTATACATTAATCAAAGGTCAAAACAGCAGTACTTGTTCTTGAAGAATGAAGTTGCAGTTTGACTTGTCAAGAACCTCTAGCATGCAATCAGTGTTGCAACTGCAAGATTCAAGACTGGGTCGGTACATAAATTGTTATTAAACGGGTTCCATGTAACAATATCTGGGGTGCAGAGGAATACTATATATTAATGCATCAACTTGTAAAACACATATTGCTACTTGATACTCCTCCCATCCTCCGCTCCGTTAAAAATCTTTCCATTTGAGCTTTGACGATTTTAATCAATTCATTCTTAACTATAATAAGAATAATTTAATAAAATTATATTATTAAAATTTAATAATTAAATTTTTATTATATGATTTTATTAAATTATCTACTATTACAGTTTAAGAGTAATTCGCGGTCAAAGTCGAAGACAGTTGACCGCAGAATAGTAAAATGAAAAGATTTCTTTGTAACGGAGGGAGTACAAGATAACAAGAATGGATTAAGAACGCTATTCCAACTAGGTACAACTTTTTTTTCGGAAATTTATCCATAAGAACTCAAGAGTTAATCATACCTGTTAATAAAGGGCACACATGACGTCCATTAATTTAGTTATACAACAGCATATTATATACTTCCTCCCTTTGAATTACGCACGTGAGTACCACGTGTCATATTCGCTAGTGACTATTAAAAAAAACCATATTGTTCTGATTCTTATTGTTTAATTAGATTCGGAGAGCATACATCTATAAATTATGAATTTGACTCTCGTCAAATACAAATTTATTCAAGCTCGATTTATCCAAGTACTAGTACTATATATGTAACGACCCGACCACTGTACCAACAAATGTCATTTCCCGCGCACTTTGTCCTCACTCGTACGCGAACCGGGAGACTTTCCAATTGATCACTCATCATAAGATTGCTCCAGATCAAGCACGCTTAACTTTGAAGTTCATATTGACGAATTCTCGAAAAGAAAGGTGCACCTTGTGGTATGAGTAGTCGCTCTCGGTCCTTCAAGCTCTTTGACTTGACTTGGAACTTTGAAATAAGATATCTCATCGAATCAGTTAGGTAATACCCTCCGTCCCGTAACAAGTTTCCCACTTTGACTTTTTGCGGTCAAACTTTTCCAACTTTGACTACGAATTAATCTTAAACAGCAAATGTAAAATGCTCAATTTTTTTATATAATGAAAATTTAGCCCCTAAAGTTTATTATATAAAAAATTGAACATTTTACATTTACGGTTTAAAATTAATTCATAATCAAAATTAGAAAAGTTTGACCGCAAAAAGTTAAAGTGAGAAACTTGTTCCGGGACGGAGGAAGTAAGAATTAACTTATTTTAGGTGAGCTGAATTGGGGCATACACATATATACTAGATACTTCTAATGCTAAATGTACAAGAATATTACAAATATTTAAACTTCGGCCATAGGTTTTACTTCTCTTCAATTGAATCCATAGCTTCTTCTATTTCTTTAAAACAAACTCTTAATTTATTCCAGTTTGGTCCTTGATGATAACAAAAGGTTGTCGAGTGTTTGTAATCCTTAATATATACTATGTGCCTAAAGTTTCTAATTAAAGGACAAACAGCCATCCAGTGATATTCGAAATGAGGATCAATGTTGTTGTTATGAGTTGAGATGAATGATAGACTCTGATTAATTGAATTGGGGTTGTTTTAATATGTAGAAGCAACTCCAAAGCCCCTTCATAATTATTTCCCCTTCATAATTACTAGTAATAACCCGTGGCATATTATAGTTTGTTTTTTAATAATACTACCTCTGATCCATTAATAACTTCATAAGGAGATTTTTTTTTTTAAGTTTGATCGTAAATTACTCACAAATTACACGACAAAGACATATAATAAAATTATTATTATTATGAAAATAAATTAAGTATATTTTACTAACATAACGTTGTTTTTTATACATTTTGCGTGTAATTTGCGAGTAATTTACGGTCAAAATTCGGAAAAAAAAAAAGTCTCATAGGAAGTTATTAATGGACTGGAGGGAGTATATAGAAAGAGGACAAAATTAATTAATCGATATATTAAAAGTAGTTGGTCACACTAACAACAGTTAAATACATAAAATGAAGTACACAATTTATTCATGTTTCAACATTCGAGTAAAGTTTTATTAGCTACATGATATTGATGTGTTTATACCTGGCCAAAAACTTCATTCTTAGACAATTAATGTATGTTATGGCCGTTAGCAAGTTTGTGTAATATGTCGAAAATGCGCAAATAAATTAAATAAGTATATGTTGTTGATTTTTTTTTTTTTTTTTTGGCAAATTTTCTACTTTATTAATAATAAGATAATAAGTTCACGGGAGTTTGTAGGAACTCGTATACAAAACAAAGAACCAATTGCTACCAAAGTTGATTCGGGTGTTGCTTCATTGACATTGATTCTAAACAGAAGCTCATACGTAGCTGATGGTATCCCAAAATATTATTCTTACCTAAACTACTCCACATTTCTCCAAATTTAGCTTTTAAATGGTAGGGTTCAACCCGATCGAACTCGTTTAAAGCCAATGGATGATACATGTTAAGTTTTTGAGGGATCTTTTGCATGTACATGACCCGAACCCGTTAATCATTAATTAATGGGTACATGTCCGGTAGGAATTTAGTAAAACCAACTCATCCAACCCGTTTGAAAGTTCAAATAAAGCAAGATAAACTCGTTTTTAGATTCTCATTTTTCACACTCATTTATGTGAGTCTGGTAGATATGCTTTTAAACGGGTCAAGAACAACCCGACCTCAAAGCATTCAGGGCTCTAAGTTGATACCTACTTCCTCCCCCCCCCCCCCCAACAGAATTTCATACGTTTATCATTTTTAGACGTCCCACAGAACATCATACATTACTAAAAAAGGAAGCTACCCACACCCAATAAATGATAAACAATCTCAACTTTACACACAAATTACATTTTTGCCACTAAAAGTACACTTTTCCCACCTTTTTCATTTTTCATCATTTACTTTAACTTTTCACTTAAAACTACGCGACAACCCTAATGTATGAAGTTTTTTGGGGACGGAGGGAGTAGTATTTTTTAGTCCTATACCAGTCCAACCCATTAATTAGTGCGGGTACGAAATTAGAAAAATGAATCACCCAACTAAAACCCAACTCCCCACTAAAAAGAATCCCATGCAAAAATCATAAATGTGATGTGGGTCGGGTGGGGTTTATCAAGTTGTCGAATTCAGGTCTAGTTACACGTGTAAATGGCCTCGGGTATATATCCGATCCGAACTCAAAAACCATTTATTTTAAGCGGGTATATTGCGGGTTTTCTTCGAGTTTGATAGAATGCGACCCGTTTTAAAAAGCCTACAGATAGAATATGGAACTGTAGGAGCTAGATGAATAAGAAGAACCATGTTGGTGAAAAACCAATTCAAATTAACTCATTGCTAGAAGAGACTTACTGCATGTTTGGCAAAGAGTTAAAAGTCACTGTTCATCAACTAAAAAGTAAACGACATTTGGATTGTAGTTTATACTGTAAAATGTTTAACTAAATTTTTTGCCCGGCCACTAAGCAATTAGCATTCTCTTTCTAGTTTCTACACTATTCTTTACTCCCCCTCTCTATTTTTTTCAATTAAAATAACAACTTCAAACTAGCCAAATAATATTTCAAAAATCAAACCCATCAATTTTTTCTTACACCCTATACAACAACACTATAAGATTTTAGCCCTATCTTAAACACCATTTTCTTTAACTCATATTTAACTAAGTTACTATCTATCAACTAAATTTTTTTCCTTTCACTCAGTTTTTTAACTCTACACCAAACAGTCAGTTAGTAGATCATTACCATAATATAAATGAGAAACCACCACACAATCATGAAGTTAGCAATTTGTGGGGTAATACCGTCAAACACAATTGTAGTTGTAAATCTCATTTAACACAATTATTGTTTAAATTATTGAAATAATCATATCAAATTATTTCAGTTTAATACTCATCACGTGAATTTTAGTTTTAATTCGTATCAATTTGTACAAATTCCAAATTATCATGGAGAACTATGACAAATACTATAATTATTCTTATAATTGAGAAATATATGTACGTTGAAGAATGTTTTAAATACTTTATCTTATTATGCGCATTTTGTGAAGTTTCAGTTTTATTTCATTTTCTGTTTATATAATATATGCACGGAATATCCCTTCGTACCTAACCATCTTACAACTTTATTCTCACAAAGACCTTTTTTTATGCTCTAATTGGTAGGGTTTAGGTTTAATTTGGGTTGAGAGAAAAATAGGGTGGAAAATAGGGGAAAATAAGATGTTCCACCATTTGGTAGAAGTCTAGAAGTTATGACAAATATGGAAAAATCTTTTATCACACACACATACATACATACATACATACATACATACACACACAAAATAAGAAAAATTATTTTCGCCTAAAACATTTTCCTGTAAATTCTTGATTTCCCCTATTATTTTTCTTTTTCCACATTTTGGTGCCGGTATCAAACTCGTTCGCATGTCCTATGGACACGGTTGATTGCAAAAATACACAAAATAATACATGTGCTATATTTAACTACAAATTTTGCATGCCCGAACCTTTGACAAATGCATATGTTGAGTTCTTCTATAGAGTATAGACAGTAGAAGGAACCCATTTACCACAACCGGCTCATCACCTCTCAAACTGATATAATTCTTTATCGATTTGTGTTTGCCAATACCATAACAATATTCTCAAAAGAAATAAAAAGCATTTGTCTAAACATATCATGTTGGGTGTCTAATCATAGACATGAATGAGTACATCAATTCGGTGTAAATGATTATGTTTCTAGGTATCGTATATTCAGAAATCGAATTTTGAAAGTGTGACAGCTTATTTATTGTATTTAATTATGGCATGTTATGATTATTGTGACCAAACGAAATATAGGGGGGGGGGGGGGGGGGGTGCGGAGTTAACCCACAATGTTCATCGACTAAAATGGCCTTTGGCGTTCTTGCATGAAGTTAAAGTGGATTGTTACAGTGGTGCCTTTTGATTTGCTAGCAACTCCACTAAACCTGACATTTCGTTTTCTACTTTGCTCTATTATTCCTCTTTCTTAATTTTTTTTTCATTTATACTTACAAATTGGTATCATATCTTAAAGTACTTGAAGATATTTTCACAATTTTTTATTCTACGCTAAAATAATAAGAACTGCTAAAATTTTCATTAAGTGAAATAATATTGTAATGGGCATACAAAAAGTTAAGAAGAAAAATGTTTAAATGATTCTTACACATGCACACACAAAAATGACCCCTAAATAGCTAGTATTATTTATAATCGTCACGGTTTCTATTTTTATTTCGTGTCAACAAAACAACTAAAAATATTACTCGCCCAGTTTATAAGAACTCCATGCATTTTCTAATTTTTAGGTGTTCCATATAATTTCATACATTGTCTAAAATGAAAACAAATCTTCACATAATACATTAGTTAAATATACTCATGTGGATCATGTGTTCTTAAAGTAAACCATCAACTTTAGAGTATAGTGTGATAAACGTACCTTTCAATTCATGGTTTGAGTATAAGTGTAACGACACTACCATTAATCGATCAAGATCCAGCCCTTTAGACCGGTGAGGTTATTCCCGCGCTACTCTTCGAATGATATGTTGGCTCCACTGTACAAAAACATATCACTCATGTGCGCACCGGAAACCTTTTCAGGTGGTCACCCATTCTAAAATTGCTCAAAAGCAAGTCTGTGTAACTTTGGAGTCTTTATGGATGGTTCTCGAAAGTAAGGGTGCACCTTGTTGGTTAGAGTAGTGTTCCCAACTTTAGTAAGATCTATAAAACTTTTCTGGAAACTTCGGGAGTTACAATATAAGTTATTTAATTCTTTCCAAACGGAAATGAAAACTATAATTAAATCCGACTTCTAAAATATTTTAAAGATTGCAGTGACCATAAAATTGTGCTAAAGATGAGTGTTGGATCTGGGTAATTAAGAAGATGGACTTGGTACTGATTATCTATATGAAATTTTGTAAATTAATTATCATAGTTGAATGTCATTTAGCAGGGCCATAAATATATTTAATATGTATCTCTATTACAGTAGATTGTATAGGATAATCAGGATCAAATCCGTTGCTAGAAATCTTTGGAAGTTTTTCAACTTTGTGGTCTGATGATACACTCAATCTATAATTACCATTGGAACACGTACTCCAACATCCATCTAGGTGGGATGGGGTTGGCATTCTAAGTGCAGGCCGTCGTGAGCTTACGGCGCGCCATCGGCGCACCATAAGCCCCCTGCGTCATGTAATGACGCGGGGTACATGACGCGGGGTGGATTGGTAGCCACCTGTAGTGCAGTGCTGTGTGACTTTTTTTTTTTTTTAATTTTTGTATTGTCCAATTTTGTAACGTCTATAACTTGAAAAATAAAAATGCAAAAAAATAAACAAAAATTATCAACGGCTTTATTTTTTCGAGATCTATAAATAGACACCACTCTTAACTATGTTTGAATCATCCCATCTCCAACTCCTCTTTCTCTCTTAATTAAATTAAAAAAACTCTCTTCACTTATCTAAATTGTAAAACTAATTCTATAAATGCAATTTTTTTATTAATTTCAACTTCTAAACACTCTTATAATATGGTAAACATGTAAAATAAAAAATAAAAAAATTAAAACAATTAATTCCAGGACGGCATGACGAGGCATCACCAATGCAGCAGAATCTCGTCACGAATCCCGTTATCAGCGGACATCACCCAATGCAAATGGTCTAATACTAAGGCCAGCTATACTGATTAAAGTAGTTTTGGCATTTGGATTATGTATGATGGGTAACACCCATTATTTATCGGACGTTTTTTCATTGTTGGGTAGACACTAACTAAATAATTGTTTATTAATCTATTTTGGTTTTTCATGAGATTATAACACTAAGAATTTTAATAATTAATTTCTCACAGGACATAGCTGAATATCAAACTCAACTTTTCCAAAAGGAAAAAATACAACCTCAAATTTGAAGAAATCAGTCTCTTATGTGTGAGCTTAATCTTGGATTTTATTATTAATTAATTAATTGCTATAATTCAATTGGCTTGAAGATAACATCATTTCATCAGAATATGTCAATTGCATTTCCATTAATGGCTAGAAAGATCGAGAGGCGGATCTTAATCGCAAAGGGAAGCTCGTTGAAACATAAAGTCCGGCGGATCTTCAGTGGTGGCGAACAACACTGAACGAAACCTTGAGGAAGTTTGATCGTGTTCATCATAGGGGCTTGTAATTTTTGTTCGCAAATCATGAAGAATGGCTGGGGTCTGTATTTATACTTCTGTTCGTAGTACATAAACTGTAAAATTTTGGCCTTGGTTTTCAATCTTGGGGAATCTTGTAAAAATATGAGAATACGATGGGAAAATAATGGGAGATTAGTACTATGTAGCCATGTATGTATTTAATCTGTAATCTTGCAGATGAATCTTGAACATCATTCTAACTATTAATAGAATAACTAACTATCGATTTTAATGGGTCTTAGTGTGAATGGGGAGATTTCTTTGGGCTATTAAAAATTTGATCGATCACCTCCAAAAATAGATAAAAGTGTGTTGTCTTCATTCCCAGGTCAATCAACGTGTTGCATGGGCTGGGCTTCTAAACTTGCCTTCCGTGTAATTAATTTGTATTTTTTATCAAATAAATCAAATCAATTCAAAGAAATTCTCAAAATGATTTGAGGGCAAAGTGCTATAGCTAGAATTGTGAATAAAATCTGGTCTTTTAAATATATATAGATTTCCTCTTTTTTATTCGTTTTGTAAGACCGTCTCTCCAGAGACTTGCTCAAACCAATCACAAAGTATTAAAAGAAACGTGTATTAGTGAGAGACCTGAGAGACGGATTGATGTTCTTAAGTATATTTGTAATGTTTTAAACAATATCATTAATGTTTTATAAGTGAAAATTTTTTATCATTTTTTTATGTAATGCATATCATCGATGTTCTTAGTAAAACCTGTAATGTTTTTAGATATAACTGTAATGTTTCTCCGTCTTTTTTAGTCTTTTTGTAACACCGTATCTTCATAGACTTCATCAAAACCAATTAATGTCCAGGACATAAAATTGCTGTTTTATTTTGTTTGTTTCTCCCAACTTGTTGGTACACAATGACCAATAATAGCAAAGGCTAGCTGAACTCGCAAAGACCAGGACCAAGAAAGTTCCAACAAAATTAACCCAATCGAGTGTACTATATTCGGAACACCGCCTAATTATATAACATTTCTATTATATAGTTCAACGTCAACCACGACTTGACACTCTTATGGTCAGTCTTTGCGAGAAATAAAAAGCCACCAATAGAACTCGTCAGTCATCTGCAAATACTTCGTAAATTAATACCCGTTATTAAGGAGTATAACTTCATTCTAATTTGTAAGTCTCAACTTATAGGTGTGAATTAACCCATTACCACGTCCAATGTCTGGATACACAAATTTAACCGTAAACAAGGTGAACACATATCCAGATTGAGATCTTCTGTTATCCAGATTAACTGCATAATCTGCATCCACATATCCTAGTATAGGATCATGTAACCACTTATCATTCTTGCAGAATTTTATCCCAATATCTGTAGTTCCTCTCAGATATCTCAATATGTTCTCCACAACATTCCAATGACTCCAAGATTAAACATGTATCTACTTGTAACACTTATTCCATAAGCAACATCTGGCCTGCTGCAAACCATAGCATACATTATGCTACCAATGGCATTTGCATATGGGATCTTGTTCATATGCTCCACCTGCTCCTGTGTTGTAGGACTATTCTCCAGTGATAGCCTAAAATGTTGAGCCAATGGAATGCTACTAAGTTTGCATTCCTGCATATGAAACCTCTGAAGTACCCTCCTCAAGTAGTCACCTTGATTTAACTTAAATACTCCAGCTTTTCTATCTCTGTAGATATCCATCCCAAGAATCCTCCTTGCATTGCCAAGATCTTTCATCTCAAACCTGTTACTGAGTTGATCCTTCACCTGATTCAACTCATCTATGCTACTACTAGCAATCAACATGTCATCTACATACAGGAGTAGATATGTAATGACATGTACACCCTCTTTCTTCAAGTACACACAGCTGTCATATGCAGATTTAATGAAACCAATTTCTTCCATATATTCACTGAACTTTCTGTACCACTGCCTGGGGCTTTGTTTTAATCCATAGAGAGACTTCTTCAGTAAAAACACCTTTTCTTTATTCTCTGGTAGAATAAATCCTTCAGGCTGTGACATATAGATGGTTTCTTCAAGATCACCATGCAGAAATGTTGTTTTAACATCCAGCTGTTGTAGCTCTCAGTTAAATTGAGTTACAATACTCAATAGAATTCTTATAGAGGTATGTTTGACCACATGGGAGAATATATCATTGTAATCCACTCCCTCATTCTGAGTAAATCCTCTAGCAACTAGCCTTGCCTTGTACCTCACTTGTTCTGTAGTTGTAACTTCAATCTTGCTCTTGTAAATCCATTTACAGCTCACTATCCTCTTGTTTTGTGGTTTTGGAACCAATTCCCATGTCTTGTTCTTATCAAGAGATAGCAACTCCTCCTGCATAGCAACCATCCATTCTTGCTTATTCACTCCTGTACTTGCTTCTGTGAAATTCTGAGGCTCTTGGTATTCAATATCATGACAAGTACTTAGTGAATATGCCACCATGTTGCTAAAACCATACATATTGGTAGGTTTAGGCTGTCTCCTCTCTCTATCTCTTGTCAGCTGGAAGTTTCTGATTTCTTCTGTAATTGGTACCACATTCCTCCTTGTGTGGTTTCTATTCTCAGTAGCCGGTTGTGTAACTTCTGGAGCTTGTTTTTCCTGTGTAGAAGTACTAGTTGTGGTAGTTGGACTAGTATTAATCCTGGTATGAGATCTCTGTGTTGTATTACTCCTCACATGTGAGCTTTGTGATATTTCAACTCCAGTTGAGTTGTTAGGCTGATCACTTGCATCTTCTTGAACATGAGAATCACTCACTACTTCGTGGTTTTCTTTAACTTGATCATTGATTCGCATAAGATCCACCTCAATCTCATAATCTTTAAACTCCTTCATATCAGTTTCCATGTGATGATCAATGTTCTTGTATGGGAACACATCTTCTTCAAACATTACATCCCTGCTAATAACTACCACTACAAAAAATGCTATCTATTGTGATAAAAAACAAGTGACAAGATATAATTTTGTCACTATAAACCTAATTCAGTGATGAATTTTGCACTTGTCACTAAATATGACATCATTTGTGACGAAAAGTGCTCTTGTCACGGATACTATGGTTTTTGTGAGAACATTTAAATTTCATCACAGATGGATACTTTTTGTGAGAAAGTAAATTCCTCATTTGTTTCCGACATTTAATAAAGGAAAAAAAACTACCAAGATTCCTAATTACTACATGGAGATTAAATTAAATAACCATAAAATAATATTTGGAAAATTTTTGACAATGACAAAACATATATCTCTCTTATATGATATTAACATAAATCTCTCTTATATGAAATTAACATAAATCTTTATTATATGCATTTTAAAAATATTATTGAAAATGAAAGAATAAAAATTAAGAAAGTAAAACATTATAGCTTATATGAAATAGAGTTGGGAGAGAAGTAAAACTAGGAAAATCAAATAAGTTGTGAAAATGAAGAAGGGGTTGAAAAGGTTTGAACCCAGGCTGCTCCAATTGTGCAACAACCCTGCTACCACTCGGCTACAGCTTATTTCGATGACATTTCATCACAGCGCCTTATATTAAATGTTAAAACCGAAAAACAATGTTAAACAGATTACTTTGGTCGATACCAGAAACAACAGAGGCTATGAATCAATCATATTCCGCGCGAATACCTTGCGCCCTTTTCCCTTCTTCATTACAACCTAACGCATCCCCTTCTTTCGTCAATTCTGATTGCCAGCAATTTCACCCAAAGAAATAGACAATTGACGAGGTAAGTCTGATCAAGCACCATTCATCAATTTTCTTTTGTTTCTTTTGTTCAAGGGCTGGTGGATTTTGAGTTTTATTGTTGTGTATAGATGAGTGTTTATGTGAAGTAGTTGTGTTGTGCCCAATTTCATGCCTAAGTCATGCTCGTCTCTCTTCTTTGGATTCTATTGTGTTGTTAATTTGTTGATCCAGTTCTTTTTTTATTCTTCATTAAAGGTCTGTCCAATTACACAGTTGGGTTCGGTACATTACTTTCAAAAATTTCTTCCTTGTTGCTATCTTGTAGGTTCTGGGTCATGGATAAGAGTTGGACTAGAGAAGCTAATAAGCTATCCGAATCATTTGAAAAAGGAGTCAAGTCATTTCTTCTCTTTGCCATGGAAAATTCAGCATCACAAGATAACTTGATTCAATGTCCATGTGGTTTCGCATAACACAAGACGTAAATCATTTCACCAAGTTTGGAAAGATTTACATGAATTTGGTTTCTCGATAGTTCTGATTATGAGGATGGATATTTCATGGAGAGGAAATGAGAAAAGAATTTTTATAGTGATGATGAAGTAGGAGGTGATTCGAACATAGTGCACGAACTAAACGGTGGTTTAGATGACTTGTTGGTGACATGGCGACAATGCACCACGAAAAAAGGTGAAACAGAAAGTTTTAGGAAGCTGTGGAAGAACTCAACCTGTGAACTTTATCCAGGTTGTGGTAAATCTTTGCTAAGTGTGGTTACTGAATTGTTGCACATCAAAGTGATGAATAAGTGGAGCAATAAAAGTTTTGAGATGTTACTCGTGTTATTGAAAGATATCTTACAATAAGGTCATACAATTCAAAATTAATTTTATGCATCTAAGAATTTTTTAGATGAGATTGGGACGTGATATAATGAAATTGATGTCTGCAAAAATGATTGTGCTTTATTCTACAAGGAGAATGAATCAATTGAAAATTGTCCCATATGCGGAGAATCGAGGTGGGAATTTGATGATGGTAAGGGCAATAGGATTCCTCATAAAATATTGAGGCATTTTCCACTGAAGCCACGATTGCAAAGATTGTTTATGTCTAGTGAAGTAGCTTCCGATATGAGGTGGCATAAAGACAAACGCGTGGAAGAGGAAGGCGTTATGAGACATCCTGCTGACTCACCTGCATGGAAGCACTTCGATAAACTATACCTAACATAGCTCAAGATCCTCGCAATGTGAAGTTTGGATTAGCAACTGACGGCTTCACTCCCTGGTCAGATATGGGAAATTCTTATAGCATGTGGCCGGTTATACTCATACCTTACAATTTACCATCTTTTCAGTTCATGAAAGAAGAATTTCAGATCATGTCACTACTAATTCCAGGTCCAAAAAGTCCGGGAAAGGATATTGATGTCTACCTTAGGCCTTTGATAGATGAGTTGAAAGAATTTTGGCATCTGAGTCGAGACTTATGATGCATATGCTCAAGAAAGATTCCATTGCATGCTTCGCTATTGTGGACTATTAGCGATTTTCCAGCGTATGGCTCAATTTAGGATGCGTTACAATGGGTAAAATGGCTTGCCCTTGTTGCTTTGATGAAACTCGATCCATACAAATAAGATCCAAAACGGCATTCTTGGGGCATAGGTGTTTTCTAGGTAAGAATCATTCGTGGCGCAAAGACAAGAAGTCATTTAATGGTAAGGTGGATCATCGATCAGAACCGAAGGATTTATCCGGTAGGGATGTGTTTCTTTGGCAGAAAAGTTTAGCTCATTTGTTCGATGGACTAGGAAAGCACCCATCAAAGAAAAAGAGAAAAAGAACTCCTGAAGAAGCTAATTGGGTGAAAGTGAGTATTTTTTTCGAATTACCTTATTGGGAATATTTGTTGATCAGGCATAATTTCGACCCTATGCATATCGAGAAAAACATATGTGATAACATAATAGGAACCATGTTCGACATCAAAGGCAAAACAAAAGATACGGAAAAGGCACGTGAAGATTTACGTGATATGGGGATCAGATATGAGCTTCACATGAGAGTACGTGCAAGTGACAACAAGCCTGTGAAGCCAGTGGCATGTTATAAACTATCTCCCACTGAAAAGAGTGGGTTTTGTGAATTCCTAAAATCTGTGAAATTTCCTGATGGTTATCTTGCAAACATTTCAAGATGTATAAAGGATAAAAGATATGTGGTTTGAAATCACATGATTGCCATGTTTTACTTCAACGGCTCATCCCAGCAGGTGTACGTGGATTTCTGAACAAGGAAGTTGTTGATGCTTTATATGAATTGGGTAATTTTTTCAAGGAACTGTGCTCAAAGACTCTAAGAACGGAGGATATAGATAAACTAGAAAAGAATATACCTTTAATCTTGTGCAAACTAGAGAAGATATTTCCTCCAGCTTTCTTTACAGTCATGGTACACTTAGCTGTTCACTTGCCTCGACAGGCTAGAATTGCAGGACCTGTACATCCACGCTGGATGTACCCAATTGAGAGGTAAATAGAATATATTGTAGCAAAAATTATTTATTAAGTTGTTGTGTTGTATATAGACTTATATAGTTCTTTATGCATTTTTGAAGGATGATGGGCTCTCTAAAACGTTTTGTCCGTAATAGAGCTCATCCAGAAGCTTCAATTGCAGAAGGGTACATTGTAAAGGAGCTTTTGACATTTATATCGATGTATCTTACTGAGATTTCGACTAGATTTAATCAACGAAGCAGGAATCACGATGGTGTCTCAGATGAAATGGATGACCTCTCAGTTTTCTCAATGAGACTACGTCCATTTGGACACGTTAAACGTAATTCACTCAGTCCAGGACTTGTATTGGGGGATGAATACTTGAAAAAGGCGCATCTCTTCATTCTAAGGAATTGTGAAGAAGTAGAGGAGTATCTAAAGTAAGATTATTTCAAGCTTGCATTATGTGAGAAATACATTATTTATTTGTTTTAATTTTTACTTATATGCATGTGATGTACTGCTCTTCATTTTGTAGGTTATACATGGTTGAAATTCGAGGTATTACAATACAAGAAGCCAACATTTCCGAACTTGGTGATGCAGAAATGAATCAGTTCCCAAGATGGTTTAAAAATCATGTAAGATGGATTTAATTGTATTACATTGGTCATAATATCCAGAACTATATCAGATGCTAAGATAATAATTTTCTATCGTAGATTAATGTTTTACGTCATAATGGAGATGTTGAAGCTACAGAGGGATTGTGGGCACTTGCTAATGGACCATTTGATTTGACAAACTACTATAATGGTTGCATGGTGAATGAAGTACGTTTCCATACAAAGGATCATGAGGCGCGTCGTAGAACACAAAATAGTGGGTTGGTGGTTGAAGGTGAGCATAAAAAGGAAAAGATGGATTTTTTTGGATTTTTAAGTAGTGTCGTTGAGTTGGTGTATCTTGGTAGTCGTAAAGTAGTATTGTTTCGATGTGAGTGGTTTGATACAGGGAAACGTACTGGTAGTCGAAAAACCATACATGATGATAAACACTTCATTAGCATTGACACAAGGTCCCGATGGTACGAGCAAGATCCTTTTGTATTACCTGTCCATGTTCAGCAGGTCTTTTACGTTAATGATACTAAATTGGGTAACAATTGGCAAGTAGTACAGAGAGTGCAACATAGACATTTATGGGACCTTCCTGTGGATGTAGCAAAAGAAGATGATGTCAGGAGATCTAGTTCACAGACTCCAATGCAACAGTTCGAATCAGAGGGGGTTACTGAAGTTAGTGATGATGATGTTGTAGCTGGCCTTGTGAGGGAAGATCTTGAGCCGGATGAAATTGATATGCAAGAATTTCTTAAACTTAGGCAGGAGAGTAATTCACTAGTTGATGAGGAAGAAGAATATGATGATGAGAAACATGCTGAACTCGAAGAAAGAGAGAAGTTGGACCATTTCCTTGATGGAGATGACATGGGTGATTTTGATGAATTGGACTGCAGTGAGAAAGAGACCATGGACTCAAATGATAGTGAAGAGGACGATTATGATAAACCAAAACGAAGAAGATGCAAATGTCATTTTTAGTTATAAGAGGCAAGAAAAGTAATATATATCGTGTCTTCCATATGTTTTATATAGGTCTTTACATATATATATTCATATGTTCTGATATGTTTATGTGGTTTCTAACCTTAATCAGGTGTGTCATGCAGAGTTAGCAGATTCGTCATTGGATATCGTTGCTTCTTAACCACCAGATTCTTGTCACCTTGTGATGGATTTTACTATTCTCTCCTTAATGTGTTTGTTCTCATTGAGACTTGCTGAACTACTCTGCCATTTCTATCATATAATGGTGATGAATATTATGAATATAATAGTGATGAGGAATAGGAGTTTTGATCTTCGTTTTGATATAGTTCAGTTTAGCCTTTTCCTACTATATTGAGTTTGATTAACATTGTTATATGAGTAAGAGATTGTTTTGAATATCTCTGCAACATTGACAACTTAACTTTGACCTTTCAACACTCCTTTTTCTAATTTCATGCTATATTTTGTTCTTTTATATCAGTTATCATTTTATTCATTTCTTTGCTTCAATATCTTTGTTTTTATGTATAAAACGAATCTCACTATCATTTCAACATCATACATAGCACAATGAAAATGGACCTCTAGGCTCTCCATTTTCATTTTTCTGTTATTTAATTTGTCAATTTTTGGGTCATGTTTGAGTTGTTTTAATTGCATTCCTTTTGCCCAAGAACTCAGTTCTGTACTCAAGTACTTCTACAAGCTCCTTTCAACTAAACACATGACTAATGGTGTAATGGACCTGTAGGCAGGCCATTTTTCTTTTGTTTATGTCAATTTTCTGCTTTTTTAGATTTAATTAAGAGTTCTTTTCACTTTCTTTTTCTGTTCTTATTATAGTTTATTCACTGAAATTTTGTTATGTTTTGTAAGATCTAAATATTATGCCATTACAAAGATTTTAAATCACTAGAAGACAAGGACATCATTCAGAATTTTGTCCTGTTATTTGGAATTAGGCCTAATATTCTGGTTTGAACACACAATTTTCACTCTAGTTGAAATGAAATTCTGTTTTCTCTCGGACATAAATAGACATCATGGGATACATTGTTGTGAATATATACGAGTCTATTTTTATAGGAATTTTGAATTTTATAATTTGCATATCGGGTGAAGAATCTACGTCAATTTTACTAAAACTGCTCAAAACCGTCAGAACATACAATTTTCACTCTAGCTGAACTGAAAATCTGTTTTCTCTCGGACATAATTAGACATCATGGGCTATGTCGTTTCGAAGATATACGATTCTAGTTTCTTAGGAATTTTGAATTTTATAATTTGCATATCGGGTGAAGAATCTACGTCAATTTTTATAAAACTGCTCAAAACCGTCAGAACATACAATTTTCACTCTAGCTGAACTGAAAATCTGTTTTCTCTCGGACATAACTAGACCTCATGGGCTATACCGTTTTGAATATATACGAGTCTAGTTTTTTAGGAATTTTGAATTTTATGATTTGCATATCGGATGAAGAATCTACGTCAATTTTACTAAAACTGCTCAAAACCGTCAGAACATACAATTTTCACTCAAGCTGAACTGAAAATCTGTTTTCTCTCGGACATAACTAGACCTCATGGGCTATACCGTTTTGAATATATACGAGTATAGTTTTTTAGGAATTTTGAATTTTATGATTTGCATATCGGATGAAGAATCTACGTCAATTTTACTAAAACTGCTCAAAACTGCCAAAACACACAATTTTCACTCTAGTTGAACCGAAAATCTGTTTTATCTCGGACATAACTAGACATCATGGGATATTCCGATTCGAAGATATACGAGTCTAGTTTCTTAGGAATTTTGAATTTTATAATTTGCATATCGGATGAAGAATCTACGTCAATTTTACTAAAACTGCTCAAAACTGTCAAAACATACAATTTTCACTCTAGTTGAATTGAAATTATGTTTTCAAAAATTAAGTGCACGTAGTACGTAAAATATGTCATGCGTTTAACAAGGGATTTTAAGATCCGTCATTGAGTTGGAGGTTATATATATACACCGAGTTGGCTGTCGCATATTGTATCATAATGTTGCTTTTAATTATTGAGTAATAATCCCATCTGATCGATCCGCCACTCTACTTGTCAATAGTAGTAGTAGTTGTACTATATATATATATATATATATATATATATATATATATATATATATATATATATATATATATATATATAGTGGACTCCTGAGAGACGGTCTCTAGATAATTTATATAGAGACGTACCTATATTTACAATAAATCATCGATATTATTAATCAAAACACCTATGTTCTCAACATTGGTGTTTTATCACATTGCGAGACTTATTTCGTTAATGATGTAGACATTTTAATTAATAACATAGATAGTCTTATTGATAACATAGACCGTCTCTAGATAAGTTATCTATAGACCGTCTCTCATGAGACTTTGTGTTATTATTATTGTTGTTGTTGTGGTTGTTGTTTTTTGCCTAATGGTGGCGGGTCGACCATATCGGGTGGGATTATACAATTCACAATATTATATAGTAAGATTATGATACATGATACGACAACCAACGCGGTGTATATTTTGAAGAAAAAAAACTATAAATTAAGTCTTTTAAATACGATCCACCAAAAGATGTGTGTATGAAGATACAACAACAACAACAACAACAACAACAATAATAACACAAAGTCTAATGAGAGACGGTCGATAGATAACTTATCTAGAAACGGTCTATGTTATCAATAAGACCATCCATGTTATTAATCAAAATGTCTATGTTATCATAGATCTAGGGACCGTCTCTCAGGAGACCGCCTAGTAAGGGAAAAATGGTCATTTTGCTGCTGGAAACTTTGGAAGTGTTACAGTCAACACATAAACCTTTGAAAATTATTTCACTTGACATATAAACCTTTGGAAAGTATTTCACTCGCTACATAAACCTTTCATACTCCCTCCGTCCCAGTTTCATCTTCCTATTTGATTTTTTCCAGTCAATGCTTATAAACTTCGTCTGCGAATTACTCATAAATAATGTTGATGGAAAAAATTAAAAATTCGCATTATAAATATTTACATTTTAATTGAAAGTTGAACGGTGTTGACCAAAAAAATTGAACGATGTTAACCGGAAAAAGTCAAATGGGAGGGAAATAACATTTATTTGCCGCCTATCCCAAATTATTTTACCCTACTAAAGTGACTTCACAATTACATAAAGAATAAAGAAAGAAGAAGAACCTTTAACCTTCCCGCCTCCACCTCAGATCGCCCTCCACCCTCAGATCTCACCATCAAATCCTAAGTTCCTTCACGAAATCAGGTAAACGGTACTCTAACTTTTCATCTTTTCTTCCATTTCCTTGAGATTTTAACAGTTTGTTTGGACTGGAATGGTGAAAAATATATTATGAGCTTCGTTTGTACTTCTCTCTTGAATCCAACAAATTTAAAGCATAAACACAGTCGTTTCTTAGGCAAGCTGGGGGGATTCCGCCTTATTATAGTTATTGTAGGAATCACTTGTAGAAGAAGTCTTTTGTTTTACTGCTTTGCTCTTAATTCTCACTCTTTTCTCTTTCTCGAGATACTTGAAATTCTACTCCTGCCCCTTGCGTTTTAGAAAGAATTCATATACTTTATTCTTTATTTGGTTGAAACAACTTCATGACTTCGCCAAAAGTTGTTGCTTGCTGCTGGGCTGTTGTGTCTCTGCTATGTGCATGGTGTTCCTGCTGGTGTGTATGAGTGTGGTTCATTTGTGGTTTTAGTCGACTTGTTTTGTATCATGGCTTTGCTTCTTTATATTGATATATGCGCATTCCCGAAGAACTGATTGCCACTTCCGTTGTCGAAACATACTAGACGACGGGGCGGCCAAATCTCCATCCTTTTTTATCGTTCTTCGGTGTTTTGTGTAATGTCTTTGTGAGGAGTATGGTCTGCGTTTTAGTTTCCTTGTTTAGGGAGTTAGTTTTTGCTGTTTTGGTGATTATCTGTTAGTGTACCTTTCGTAATTTTTTTTAACTTTGTTGGACCTACACATCTTGTGTAGTGTTCAATCGTTGGAATAAATTTAAATTCTTCCAAAAAAAAATTTATGAATTAAGTATCCCACGTTTCAGAGTTATGATGTAAGTTTATGTTGATTTTTGTCTTGAATCAAGACATGAATGTATGTACTTACACTACCTATATTTATTTTTATACACCCCAGGATCAACAATCAACTGATATATAGTGCTGAGTAGTGCATCCCCATATTTTATAATATAGAACTTTCACAGTATCCTATATGTTGATGTTTGCTTGATTTATCCAGGATGTTATTGGTGATATTATTATAGTGTAGCAGATAGTGTTGTTTGTATTGGTCCAACAACGTCTTAACTTTTTTTTTTGTTTATTTTTTTTTGAGGCAACAGCAACCTATCAAAATAATTAAACAATGCATTTCACATTGTGGTGCAGATGTCAGGCCCAGGTATTACCGGGTCAAAGAGGATTAGACGTTTATTGGGCGAAGAATGTCAAAATTCAAGCAAAATTGTGTCCAAACGAATCACTAGAGCATCTGCTCCGGTGTCAGCATCACGTGTGCTAGATGAAAAAGAGGATTATGTTGGCAAGATTTCAAATGGTACAAAATTTATTAATTGAATCTTGTTTCTATATTAAATTCATTTCATTTCATTAACATACTATGTTTTATTTTAAGGGTCTGTTGGGAAGAAACGTTGTTTTAGTTTAGACCCTCATCAGACAAAAGAACTAGCAATGAATTTGAACGGGCATGGAGGCTCAAGTAGTAACTCTAAAGATTCAACATCAAACTTGCATGAACAAGGAGGTTCTACAAGTAAAAATATCACAAATATAGGTTCGTATCCTTACCTTTGAATTAATTTGTAAGATATGAGTTTAAACTTCTGATTTCGGCTTTACTTTTGTTAGATGAAGAGTGACTCTCCATGGTCACTTTTGTTGGGTACGAGTAAACTTGCTTTAAAAATAAACATTTACATAATTTTATTTCCTATGCTGATAATTTTTATATTCAACTTGTTGACTATCTACTTTCCATAGACATTTGAGTTCAATTTTTCTTTGAATGGTATAGAGAAACTACAGAACTCGTCTTCTCGTTCTGCAACTACTACTGCTCGTAGAGCTACTATGACAATTACAGAACATGAAGCTTTACCTAAGATCACCGAAACTCCAGTAGTTGTAGAATCTGAAGCTCCAGCTCCAAAGATCACTAGCACTGAACCACCAAACTTGAATGTAGCTCCAGCACGGAATACCACTGTAGCTCCAAAGATCACTGTAGCTCCAAGTGAGTACATTTGAATGTCTTTCACACACTATGTTATGATTGTCAGTTTTGATTGTTTTATTTGTTTGTATTGAATTATTTTATTTGTTAGAGTTAAAGAGGGCAGTTCGTGGTGTGGCCCGGGGCGAATCATTGGAGAAACTTGTTGAAAAGGTAAGTTACTGCTAATTATATTATTAATAAATAACTATTTTGGAACCTGAACATTGTATTTTATTATCCTGTGGTGCTATCTAGCATGGGAAGTTGAAGATATTGTTTTTACCTGGAGAAGCTGTGTCCATGAATAATGATGAACAATTTAGCTCTGCAATTGGAGTCATAGTGAGGGTGCATGCTGATATTGGAAAAGAAGTTCATGGTTGGGAGGATGTTTCGGCTTTTAGCAAAGACTTTTGCTATGCTAGGCTTGGTGTAAGTACAGTCTTCATATTTTGTTAATATTTCAAACTACATTTTGTTTTTTTTTTTTTTTAAATTCAGATTGGATTTCAGTTGCCTTTGTACATGACAAAAACATTAAATATATTTGCAGCACTTGTTTGATATTGAAGATCAAGAGACTCTACGTGTTCAACAAATCATTGAACTTAAGTTTCAAACCGCATATACAAGGTGGAGGTATGTTTTGCATAATGCATACAAATCCATAAAAGCTAAAGGCATTAGTCCGAGGAGTGTCTCTCCTAGAAACGATGTTACTCTAGAGAAGTGGCAATTGGCATGTGACTTCATTGAAGATGAAAAATACCAGGTCATTATCTTCAAAATCGGTAAAATGTTTTATATTTATTATTACTTTCTGATTTTGTCTCGATAATGCATGTTTTTGGAAGTTAGAAAAATCCGTGGATGAAATTTTTGCTCTAGTGAATCTGACAATTGTATCTACGCTTCTCCATTAAGTTCCGGTGCTGGTTTTGCATTTTTTGGTAGCTCAAATAATGTATAACTCTTATTTTCATTACATTATAACTCATGATATTGTTAGTAAATTCTGGGTTTTGTAGTGCATTATTTATCGAAATATGGATAAATGGCATGCGAGAGGTAAAACTAATTAAATTATTTCGATACTCCATACCACTCTAACTGAACATATTATCTAGTCTTGAATGTGAGTCTGAGGTAATTTGCATGTGAGATTGTGATGTAAATTGCTTTTATGATGATCTCTTAGTATTTTGCATATAAGTGGTTGATGGATATTCGGAACAAATCAATCTTTAACATATTTTTAGTCAACATTTGTGGTATTTGCAGAAAAGATCAAGTATCAACATTCAGAATCGAGGTAAAATGCTATTCGAACAAACCACTGGAAGAACACCTTTTCTTCGCAGATTCAAAAATATGGTACATTTCTAGAATTCTCAATTTCAAGACATTTGATAATATCTAGTATATTTATGCTTGTAACATTTTGAGCTTTTTAAAAAAAATATATCAATGTATATATTTCTTCTTTTCTTTTCGAGTCAATTCAGATGTAAGCATAACATTATGCTAGTTAGCTTGCATGCATCAGTTTCGTTATTGTCTTCTTTTCCAACTGATTCATTTTGTATTTTGACTTGAAGAAAGAGAAAAGTGAGATTGAGTTCTTCAAATTGACTCGGAGCAAAAAAGGAGGTGACTTCGTGAGTCCTGCTACAAAGTTAAAATATGTAAGCAGACTCTAATTTGTTCTATAGCTACCTAATTTTACACGTTTCATGTTTCATTAGTTGATGTGTTAAATAAATGCAGGAGGAGATGGTTGATATGCGAAACAAAGGTACAGAAAATGACGAAGAGCCAATTTCTGAGTCTCAAATTGTAAAGGCAACACTTGGTCACAAGTCCGGATATATCAAGGGGATGGGGCATGGATTGCAAGCATCTCGTGGAATTACATCAAGTATGACTATTGGAATTGACATCAAGGAGAAACTATCTGAGTTGGACAAAGCCAATGAAAAGATACTTTATCTAACTAATAAATGTGAGGAACAAGGAAATAGTGTGAACTTCATGAAAACTCAAATGTTGAAGTGGGAGAAGATTCTGGAAAAGTTTCGGTATTCTTGAATTGATTACCCAGACGTGTTAAGTTTTCTTATTATTATTTTTTGTTTATGTATTTATTGCCTAAAAACATCCGGCATGCTTTCCTTATATTGTTTTCTTATGTAAATGATAAACAAACCAGTTTGGTGTTATGTGTACAAATAGGTTGTTGAATGTTGGATTTGTTATTTTGTACTGATGATGTGTTGGATGAGTCGAGACAAACTAATTTAACCTATAAACCAATTTAGCATTATGTGATCATCTCATATATGTATGTTGAAGTGTTGAATTTTTTTCCCCTCTTATACAGATGGTGATCTCGATGAGGCATGAGAAACTTAGAGAGATGGAGCATTGAATTTTTTGAGTGGAATGGCGTATAATTGAAGAGGAGCATGTAGTTTGTTATCATTATATTTAGAATTTTATGTGAAAGTTGGTGTTGGACAAGTTTTCGTACTTATTAACTCTTATCTTATTTTGCAAACTCAATTAGTCTATCAATACTTATCAATACTGATCTATTTGACAATTATTATCATTTCAATGCTTCTTGTTTGTATTTTGATTATTTTTTAGTTTTGTACTATTTAATTTTATGAAAAATTGATGGTTGTAAAATTGTACTATACGCTATATGTGATGACATTTTGTCACAATGTTAGTTTTATGTGATGAAAATTGAACATATCGTGATGATACTTTGTCACAATTCTGAAGTCTTATGTGAGGAAAATTGAACATATGTGGTGAACTTTGGCGCATCAAAAAATCGACTTTTGTGAAAAAAAATGGTTCACGGTGACAAAATAATTTGTCACTGTAAAGTACTTTATGTGATGAAATTTAGTCACAAATGTTCCAGTCTATCGTGATGAAATGTCGTCACAAATGTTTCAGTGCTTCGTGATGAAATGTCGTCACAAATGTTCCAGTCTTTCGTGATGAAATGGCGTCACAAATGTTCCAATCTTTCGTGATGAAATGTCTTCACAAATGTTCCAATCTTCCGTGATGAAATTTAGTCACAAATGTGCTACCCTATTGTGAGAAAATGGATTAATAGTGATGATTTTTTTTGTTGCCGGAATTGGCTTTTATGATGAAAATAGAGTTATTGTGGCAAAATAACTTTGTCACGGTAGATATAGCTACTGTGACGAATTAGTATTTTATCACAAAAAGTCTTTTATGAGGGGGAATAGGTGACAATGCAGTGACAAATTTATTTGTCACTAGATCTCTATTATGACAAAACTTTACCATTATGTGATAAAATATTTCATCACCGGAAACTGTTTTTTTTGTAGTGTACCTTCTGGTCATTCTTCTCAATACACCACAACTTGTATCCATTCACACCCTTAGGATAGCCCAAGAAAATGCATTTCAATGCCCTGGGCTCAAGTTTGTCCTGCCTGATATGTACATATGCTAGACAACCAAATACTCTTAAGTGTGAGTATTCCTTCACAGCTCCATACCACAATTCATCAGGAGTTTTCATCTGTATGGCTGGTGATGGAGTTTTATTGATTAAGTAACACACAGTAGTTACAGCTTCACCCCAGAAGGACTTAGGAACTCTAGCTTGAAACATGATGCATCTAGTTCTCTCTAGAAGAGTTCTATTCATCCTCTCAGCTAAACCATTTTGTTGAGGAGTACCAGGTATACGAAAGTTGGAATTTTGTTGGTGTTAAGTTTTTCTGCTCTTTCTGCTCTAATTTTGTTTTTTTATTAATTTAGTTTTTTTTATTTTAATTTCATTTTATTTTAAATAGGTTTTCTATTAAATTTATCATTTTGTTTTTTATTTTTGGTTTTTGTATTTTCTTTTTGAGTTTTCTTTATTCTAGAGATGACATAGCTGCTTATGTGGTAGTCAAACCCGTGTTTGACCTGATGACATTAATGTAGACAACTCAGCAGTCAACGGGGTCAAATGGCGATTTTTGGCCAAAAGGATCGTTCAAGCCGGAATATTGATATAGTGGGACTATAGTTGCCGGAGCGGACAAACGTTGTACTACGTACGCCATACGACCCAAACTTTATGACCATTTATGCCTTTTTGCCCCAAAGGAAGTCTCTATTCAATTTATTTAGCCTATTACAAATGTGTTCCGGCAGCCAGCTTGATTGCATATCATAGATTGGTACTGCTGAGGTTACTGATTGTACCAAGGTTGCTCTTCCCGTTATGGATAAGAATTTTTTCTTCCATCATGCATGTATATCGTGCTGTGACCTTGTCAATCAGTTTTCCAACTTCGGCTCTTGAAACTCTTCCATGTCAAAGATAAATACCAAGATATTTATCTAGATTCAGCATTTGGTCGAAGCCCGGTATACCCGATATTACTCTCTTTAAACTCGCACCACCAGATTTTGAAAAAAAAAAAAACACTTTCGACTTCCTCATGTTTAGGTTCAATCCTGACATAGCACAATATTCATCTATTGTCTTGTTGATGACTCGAACATTAAGTACAGTTGCTCATGTACTCATCAAAATTAAGTCATCCGCAAAGAGGATATGAGAATGCATGCCACTTTCGATAAGGTTTGATCGGATTCAACTTTTTTCTTCTCAATCAAGTCATTTATCATGTACGACAAATGCTCAATGCATATATAGTACAAATAGATAGGGGGAAGCGGATTACCTTGTCGTAGTCACATGTGTGCTTGATAGGTTCCAGTGGCTATTAATATGATTTGATAATGCTCCTTGTTTTGAAATTTTTTCATTGTTGATGGTGTTTTAGATGCTTGTATAATGGTGCATTAGATGTGTGTTTATTCATACGCCTGCCAAAATGTTCTGTCTTTTTCTTTTTGTGTGTGTGTGTGAAGATAATTGTATAATGGTGCATCATGATTCATGCATATGGTTATTTTATTCACATGATTTGATGATGCTTGTATAATATAATTCAAAACGAAGTTTGAGTTTGAAATTTAGATATATTATTTTGATTTTGAAAGTTTATTTGGTTATCAAAATAGATTATTTGATCAAATGTACAATTAATTAAGGAAGTGATTAATGATAATAATATTTCATTTCAAAGTTACTAAATTAACAAAATCACTAATTTATAAAATATTTTTCGCTATAAGATGTTTATTTTACGTATAACTAATGAAGTCACCATACATCACTTGTTCAAATTCTAACGAGTAGCTAGATAATATTTCTAGTACCTGACAAAATCAAAGGACCATATATAGTACCTACCAGGAAAAACTGAAGTTGGAACTTGGAACGTTCACTGGCTTAACGTTTAAGTTGTCTTAAAGACAAACACACACCTATTTGGCATTCAAACTTCATATTCAACTTAGATTTGAATTTTGAATGAATTGCTAAAATAAGATTCTTTCAAAAAATATATTTCAAACTAGACTTTTACAAAATTTGTTTTCCTTTATAGCCTTCTTTACCACATGAGATGTTATGTAGATAATAAAATGTTACAAAAACCAACTTAAAGTGTCACAAAATTATTGAACAAAATGCAGAGTAAAAGAAGAAGAAGAATGAAGAACAAAAAATTGACAGTTACAATTTCTTTTACAGGAGAAAACGTAATGAGAAAAGAAGAAAGCGCAATATCATTTATACTCCTGTTTCCCGCCTTCAGACGTCACTCCACATTGCCTTTTGTCAAATAGAAATGTGTTTTCTCGAGTGAAAATGCCTATTTAGAACAAATCAAACAGAAACATACTTGCTGTGTTCCTTCTCCTTTCTTGTTCATTATTCAACAATTCAATCTACTGTCACAGTTCAATTACATTACATAATTAAATTTTTGAAAGTAAGGTTTCATTATACAATTTTAATTGACCATTGTACATTTACGGTTTAAGATAAACTCAGAATAAAGTTAAAAAATGTTTACTGTAAAAGTAAAAATAGAACATGTGATCTGAGACGGAGGGAGTGACAAAATTGAAGTTGAGTCTGAAGTATTGTAGTTGATATTCAATTGTGATATTGATAGGTACATTTGAGTTTTGATGGTTTAAGTTTTTAAGGTGATGAATATTAACTCAACTCAAATAGCACAATTTAAAATTGTTAAACAAACACAACAAATTGGCAAAATTCAATTCGAGTTGAGAAAGCTCAAAGCAAAACGAGCAGACAGCTTGTAGCTAGTTGCAAACCTAGTAGCATAATAGGTCCATAATATTGTTTGGACGAATCAACGCGTTCAAGAAGATGCATATTGGAAAGGAAAACAAAACAATTTTGCCTTAATGAAGTCCGCTAATTTCTGGTTAATTAAGTTGGGTTTTTCTACGGTGAAATAGTAGTCGTACATGATTAAAATGAGATAAGAATAAATGCATTAAAGTGTTTA
Source organism: Plantago major (assembly GCA_026545765.1). NCBI lineage: Eukaryota > Viridiplantae > Streptophyta > Magnoliopsida > Lamiales > Plantaginaceae > Plantago > Plantago major. Next base: position 20,857,876 of record CM048843.1, read on the forward strand.
CCAAATATACCCTTTAGTTATTCATTTAGGTCTTATTTTATAATTCATTCATAAATATACAAATATTCAAAAAAAATTAGGAAAAAAATTATAATTGTAATTAGACATAATTGTTGATTTACCATTATACCCTTTCAATAAAAAAGAAAATGTATTAGTACGACTACTATCTCACTTTAACAAGTAGTACGACTACTATCTCACCGTAGAAACCCTCAATTAAGTTTGGCAGACTAGCGGACTTAGACCCAGAATTTTGGTTTAAGCTCAAATCCAATGGAAATGTCCGATTCAGAGTGTACTATAACAAGCCCAATGCCTTATTTTGACCGGCGAATAAATTCTTTTTCTTAATTACAACCTCTGTAAATCGGTAAAAACTTCTTTATTTTCCCAACTATAAATATAACTAACTTGACGTCCAATTCATAAATCTCTCTTCATACTCTCAAGCCTCAACCTCAAACATGGATGCCCATATTGCTATGCAACTTCTCGTGCTCTTCATAGGTATGTAATATATATATATATATATATATATATATATATATATATATATAGTTCTCTCAAGCTCTACCTTTACTCGAACACTTAACACGTTAAAAACGTTCCTATGATACAATATACAATATATGCTCGAAGTATCATTATTTTAATACTACCCATTAATGACAAGATCAAGTTAATTATAAAATGCAAAACATACATTTAACGTGTAATTTGTTGAATGTGGTTTCTTCATTATGTTTTTTCGTGAATAATTTTGCAGGAATAGTATCTAGAGATGTTTCGGCTACTGTGTTCACACTTCAAAACAGTTGCAGCTACACAGTTTGGCCGGGATCACTTAGCTCTAGTACTGCCACCCTTGGCAGTAGCGGATTTGAACTCGGTCCAGGTGCCACGATGCAGCTCCCAGCACCACAAGGCTGGTCCGGCCGCTTCTGGGCCCGAACTGGCTGCCAATTCAGTGAATCTGGAGCTGGAACTTGCACAACCGGTGACTGTGGTGGCTCGATCAGATGCGTAGGTGGCGGTGCCCCGCCTGTCACCCTAGTCGAATTCACACTCAATGGTGCCAGTGGGTTGGACTTTTACGATGTCAGCTTAGTCGATGGGTACAATGTGGGTATCAGTGTTAGGCCTTCAGGAGGAACGGGGGATTGCCGATACACAGGGTGCACAAACAACGTGAACGCGAACTGCCCTAGCGAGCTTCAGATGAGGGACCGTAGCGGACAAGTGGTGGCGTGTAGGAGTGCGTGTTTAGCTTTTAATACGGCTGAGTATTGTTGTACCGGGGACCATAACCGTCCGGCTACTTGTCCTCCTACGCAGTATTCGAATATGTTCAAGGCATTGTGTCCATTAGCTTACAGTTACGCTTATGACGATCAATCCAGTACATTTACTTGCACTGGTGCGGATTACTTGATCACATTTTGTCCTTCGAGTTGATCGTTGGTTGGATTTAGACGATGATGAATCGATGATCATCCAATTCCAAGGCTTATTATATGACCAGATATGGTGATATAATGTTGTCTTGAAGTTTATCTATATGTCCGTACGTGTTCTTTTTGTGTGTCTTCTTAATTTCTTTGTTTGGTCAGTTAAATAAAAGTGGTTTGGGCCATTCATATTTGTATTTCTTGCTTTGCTTATAGCAATAACAGTTTGAATATCAATATATCATACATACTTTGCCACTCATGTATATAGTACATCCACATAAGTTTCTTAATCTGCAATTGATATTGTCATGAAGCAACTTGCATTGTACTTATACATTAATCAAAGGTCAAAACAGCAGTACTTGTTCTTGAAGAATGAAGTTGCAGTTTGACTTGTCAAGAACCTCTAGCATGCAATCAGTGTTGCAACTGCAAGATTCAAGACTGGGTCGGTACATAAATTGTTATTAAACGGGTTCCATGTAACAATATCTGGGGTGCAGAGGAATACTATATATTAATGCATCAACTTGTAAAACACATATTGCTACTTGATACTCCCTCCCATCCTCCGTTCCAAAAGAAATCTTTCCATTTTGACTTTGACGACTTTAATCGCGAATTACTCTTAAACTATAATAGTAAATAATTTAATAAAATTATATTATTAAAATTTAATAATTAAATTTTTATTATATGATTTTATTAAATTATCTACTATTATAGTTTAAGAGTAATTCGCGGTCAAAGTCGAAGACAGTTGACCGCAGAATAGTAAAATGAAAAGATTTCTTTGTAACGGAGGGAGTACAAGATAACAAGAATGGATTAAGAACGCTATTCCAACTAGGTACAACTTTTTTTTCGGAAATTTATCCATAAGAACTCAAGAGTTAATCATACCTGTTAATAAAGGGCACACATGACGTCCATTAATTTAGTTATACAACAGCATATTATATACTTCCTACCTTTGAATTACGCACGTGAGTACCACGTGTCATATTCGCTAGTGACTATTAAAAAAAACCATATTGTTCTGATTCTTATTGTTTAATTAGATTCGGAGAGCATACATCTATAAATTATGAATTTGACTCCCATCAAATACAAATTTATTCAAGCTCGATTTATCCAAGTACTAGTACTATATATGTAACGACCCGACCACTGTACCAACAAATGTCATTTACCGCGCACTTTGTCCTCACTCGTACGCGAACCGGGAGACTTTCCAATTGATCACTCATCATAAGATTGCTCCAGATCAAGCACGCTTAACTTTGAAGTTCATATTGACGAATTCTCGAAAAGAAAGGTGCACCTTGTGGTATGAGTAGTCGCTCTCGGTCCTTCAAGCTCTTTGACTTGACTTGGAACTTTAGCATAAAGATCTCATCGAATCAGTTAGGTAATATTCGTCTTCGTAACAAGTTTCACTTTTTTTGCATTAAACTTTTCCATTTTATACGAATTAATCTTAAACAGCAAATGTAAAATGCTCAATTTTTTTATATAATGAAAATTTAGCCCCTAAAGTTTATTATATAAAAAATTGAACATTTTACATTTACGGTTTAAAATTAATTCGTAATCAAAATTAGAAAAGTTTGACCGTAAAAAGTCAAAGTGAGAAACTTGTTCCGGGACGGAGGAAGTAAGAATTAACTTATTTTAGGTGAACTGAATTGGGGCATACACATATATACTAGATACTTCTAATGCTAAATGTACAAGAATATTACAAATATTTAAACTTCGGCCATAGGTTTTACTTCTCTTCAATTGAATCCATAGCTTCTTCTATTTCTTTAAAATAAACTCTTAATTTATTCCAGTTTGGTCCTTGATGATAACAAAAGGTTGTCGAGTGTTTGTAATCCTTAATATATACTATGTGCCTAAAGTTTCTAATTAAAGGACAAACAGCCATCCAGTGATATTCGAAATGAGGATCAATGTTGTTGTTATGAGTTGAGATGAATGATAGACTCTGATTAATTGAATTGGGGTTGTTTTAATATGTAGAAGCAACTCCAAAGCCCCTTCATAATTACTAGTAATAACCCGTGGCATCTTATAGTTTGTTTTTTAATAATACTACCTCTGGTCCATTAATAACTTCATAAGGAGATTTTTTTTTTTAAGTTTGACCGTAAATTACTCACAAATTACACGACAAAGACATATAATAAAATTATTATTATTATGAAAATAAATTAAGTATATTTTACTAACATAACGTTGTTTTTTATACATTTTGCGTGTAATTTGCGAGTAATTTACGGTCAAAATTCGGAAAAAAAAAAGTCTCATAGGAAGTTATTAATGGACTGGAGGGAGTATATAGAAAGAGGACAAAATTAATTAATCGATATATTAAAAGTAGTTGGTCACACTAACAACAGTTAAATACATAAAATGAAGTACACAATTTATTCATGTTTCAACATTCGAGTAAAGTTTTATTAGCTACATGATATTGATGTGTTTATACCTGGCCAAAAACTTCATTCTTAGACAATTAATGTATGTTATGGCTGTTAGCAAGTTTGTGTAATATGTCGAAAATGCGCAAATAAATTAAATAAGTATATGTTGTTGATTTTTTTTTTTTTTTTGGCAAATTTTCTACTTTATTAATAATAAGATAATAAGTTCACGGGAGTTTGTAGGAACTCGCATACAAAACAAAGAACCAATTGCTACGAAAGTTGATTCGGGTGTTGCTTCATTGACATTGATTCTAAACAGAAGCTCATACGTAGCTGATGGTATCCCAAAATATTATTCTTACCTAAACTACTCCACATTTCTCCAAGTTTAGCTTTTAAATGGTAGGGTCCAACCCGATCGAACTCGTTTAAAGCCAATGGATGATACATGTTAAGTTTTTGAGGGATCTTTTGCATGTACATGACCCGAACCCGTTAATCATTAATTAATGGGTACATGTCCGGTAGGAATTTAGTAAAACCAACTCATCCAACCCGTTTGAAAGTTCAAATAAAGCAAGATAAACTCGTTTTTAGATTCTCATTTTTCACACTCATTTATGTGAGTCTGGTAGATATGCTTTTAAACGGGTCAAGAACAACCCGACCTCAAAGCATTCAGGGCTCTAAGTTGATACCTACTTCCTCCCCCCCCCCCCCCCTCCCAACAGAATTTCATACGTTTATCATTTTTAGACGTCCCACAGAACTTCATACATTACTAAAAAAGGAAGCTACCCACACCCAATAAATGATAAACAATCTCAACTTTACACACAAATTACATTTTTGCCACTAAAAGTACACTTTTCCCACCTTTTTCATTTTTCATCATTTACTTTAACTTTTCACTTAAAACTACGCGACAACCCTAATGTATGAAGTTTTTTGGGGACGGAGGGAGTAGTATTTTTTAGTCCTCTACCAGTCCAACCCATTAATTAGTGCGGGTACGAAATTAGAAAAATGAATCAGTCCAACCCAAAACCCACAACTCCCCCCCCCCCCACTAAAAAGAATCCCATGCAAAAATCATAAATGTGATGTGGGTCGGGTGGGGTTTATCAAGTTGTCGAATTCAGGTCTAGTTACACGTGTAAACGGCCTCGGGTATATATCCGATCCGAACTCAAAAACCATTTATTTTAAGCGGGTATATTGCGGATTTTCTTCGAGTTTGATAGAATGCGACCCGTTTTAAAAAGCCTACAGATAGAATATGGAACTGTAGGAGCTAGATGAATAAGAAGAACCATGTTGGTGAAAAACCAATTCAAATTAACTCATTGCTAGAAGAGACTTACTGCATGTTTGGCAAAGAGTTAAAGTCACTGTTCATCAACTAAAAAGTAAACGACATTTGGATTGTAGTTTATACTGTAAAATGTTTAACTAAATTTTTTGCCCGGCCACTAAGCAATTAGCATTCTCTTTCTAGTTTCTACACTATTCTTTACTCTCCCTCTCTATTTTTTTCAATTAAAATAACAACTTCAAACCAGCCAAATAACCTTTCAAAAATCAAACCCATCAATTTTTTCTTACACCCTATACAACAACACTATAAAATTTTAGCCCTATCTTAAACACCATTTTCTTTAACTCATATTTAACTAAGTTACTATCTATCAACTAAATTTTTTTCCTTTCACTCAGTTTTTTAACTCTACACCAAACAGTCAGTTAGTAGATCATTACCATAATATAAATGAGAAACCACCACACAATCATGAAGTTAGCAATTTGTGGGGTAATACCGTCAAACACAATTGTAGTTGTAAATCTCATTTAACACAATTATTGTTTAAATTATTGAAATAATCATATCAAATTATTTCAGTTTAATACTCATCACGTGAATTTTAGTTTTAATTCGTATCAATTTGTACAAATTCCAAATTATCATGGAGAACTATGACAAATACTATAATTATTCTTATAATTGAGAAATATATGTACGTTGAAGAATGTTTTAAATACTTTATCTTATTATGCGCATTTTGTGAAGTTTCAGTTTTATTTCATTTTCTGTTTATATAATATATGCACGGAATATCCCTTCGTACCTAACCATCTTACAACTTTATTCTCACAAAGACCTTTTTTTATGCTCTAATTGGTAGGGTTTAGGTTTAATTTGGGTTGAGAGAAAAATAGGGTGGAAAATAGGGGAAAATAAGATGTTCTACCATTTGGTAGAAGTCTAGAAGTTATGACAAATATTGAAAAATCTTTTATCACACACACACACATACATACATACATACATGCACACACAAAATAAGAAAAATTATTTTCGCCTAAAACATTTTCCTGTAAATTCTTGATTTCCCCTATTATTTTTCTTTTTCCACATTTTGGTGCCGGTATCAAACTCGTTCGCATGTCCTATGGACACGGTTGATTGCAAAAATACACAAAATAATACATGTGCTATATTTAACTACAAATTTTGCATGCCCGAACCTTTGACAAATGCATATGTTGAGTTCTTCTATAGAGTATAGACAGTAGAAGGAACCCATTTACCACAACCGGCTCATCACCTCTCAAACTGATATAATTCTTTATCGATTTGTGTTTGCCAATACCATAACAATATTCTCAAAAGAAATAAAAAGCATTTGTCTAAACATATCATGTTGGGTGTCTAATCATAGACATGAATGAGTACATCAATTCGGTGTAAATGATTATGTTTCTAGGTATCGTATATTCAGAAATCGAATTTTGAAAGTGTGACAGCTTATTTATTGTATTTAATTATGGCATGTTATGATTATTGTGACCAAACGAAATATGGGGGGGTGCGGAGTTAACCCACAATGTTCATCGACTAAAATGGCCTTTGGCGTTCTTGCATGAAGTTAAAGTGGATTGTTACAGTGGTGCCTTTTGATTTGCTAGCAACTCCACTAAACCTGACATTTCGTTTTCTACTTTGCTCTATTATTCCTCTTTCTTAATTTTTTTTTCATTTATACTTACAAATTGGTATCATATCTTAAAGTACTTGAAGATATTTTCACAATTTTTTATTCTACGCTAAAATAATAAGAACTGCTAAAATTTTCATTAAGTGAAATAATATTGTAATGGGCATACAAAAAGTTAAGAAGAAAAATGTTTAAATGATTCTTACACATGCACACACAAAAATGACCCCTAAATAGCTAGTATTATTTATAATCGTCACGGTTTCTATTTTTATTTCGTGTCAACAAAACAACTAAAAATATTACTCGCCCAGTTATAAGAACTCCATGCATTTTCTAATTTTTAGGTGTTCCATATAATTTCATACATTGTCTAAAATGAAAACAAATCTTCACATAATACATTAGTTAAATATTTACTCATGTGGATCATGTGTTCTTAAAGTAAACCATCAACTTTAGAGTATAGTGTGATAAACGTACCTTTCAATTCATGGTTTGAGTATAAGTGTAACGACACGACCATTAATCGATCAAGATCCAGCCCTTTAGACCGGTGAGGTTATTCCCGCGCTACTCTTCGAATGATATGTTGGCTCCACTGTACAAAAACATATCACTCATGTGCGCACCGGAAACCTTTTCAGTTGGTCACCCATTCTAAAATTGCTCAAAAGCAAGTCTGTGTAACTTTGGAGTCTTTATGGATGGTTCTCGAAAGTAAGGGTGCACCTTGTTGGTTAGAGTAGTGTTCCCAATTTTAGTAAGATCTATAAAACTTCTCTGGAAACTTCGGGAGTTACAATATAAGTTATTTAATTCTTTCCAAACGGAAATGAAAACTATAATTAAATCCGACTTCTAAAATATTTTAAAGATTGCAGTGACCATAAAATTGTGCTAAAGATGAGTGTTGGATCCGGGTAATTAAGAAGATGGACTTGGTACTAATTATCTATATGAAATTTTGTAAATTAATTATCATAGTTGAATGTCATTTAGCAGGGCCATAAATATATTTAATATGTATCTCTATTACAGTAGATTGTATAGGATAATCAGGATCAAATCCGTTGCTAGAAATCTTTGGAAGTTTTTCAACTTTGTGGTCTGATGATACACTCAATCTATAATTACCATTGGAACACGTACTCCAACATCCATCTAGGTGGGATGGGGTTGGCATTCTAAGTGCAGGCCGTCGTGAGCTTACGGCGCGCCATCGGCGCACCATAAGCCCCCTGCGTCATGTAATGACGCGGGGTACATGACGCGGAGTGGATTGGTAGCCACCTGTAGTGCAGTGCTGTGTGACTTTTTTTTTTTTTTAATTTTTGTATTGTCCAATTTTGTAACGTCTATAACTTGAAAAATAAAAATAAACAAAAATTATCAACGGCTTTATTTTTTCGAGATCTATAAATAGACACCACTCTTAACTATGTTTGAATCATCCCATCTCCAACTCCTCTTTCTCTCTTAATTAAATTAAAAAAACTCTCTTCACTTATCTAAATTGTAAAACTAATTCTATAAATGCAATTTTTTTATTAATTTCAACTTCTAAACACTCTTATAATATGGTAAACATGTAAAATAAAAAATAAAAAAATTAAAACAATTAATTCCAGGACGGCATGACGAGGCATCACCAATGCAGCAGAATCTCGTCACGAATCCCGTTATCAGCCGACATCACCCAATGCAAATGGTCTAATACTAAGGCCAGCTATACTGATTAAAGTAGTTTTGGCATTTGGATTATGTATGATGGGTAACACCCATTATTTATCGGACGTTTTTTCATTGTTGGGTAGACAGTAACTAAATAATTGTTTATTAATCTATTTTGGTTTTTCATGAGATTATAACACTAAGAATTTTAATAATTAATTTCTCACAGGACATAGCTGAATATCAAACTCAACTTTTCCAAAAGGAAAAAATACAACCTCAAATTTGAAGAAATCAGTCTCTTATGTGTGAGCTTAATCTTGGATTTTATTATTAATTAATTAATTGCTATAATTCAATTGGCTTGAAGATAACATCATTTCATCAGAATATGTCAATTGCATTTCCATTAATGGCTAGAAAGATCGAGAGGCGGATCTTAATCGCAAAGGGAAGCTCGTTGAAACATAAAGTCCGGCGGATCTTCAGTGGTGGCGAACAACACTGAACGAAACCTTGAGGAAGTTTGATCGTGTTCATCATAGGGGCTTGTAATTTTTGTTCGCAAATCATGAAGAATGGCTGGGGTCTGTATTTATACTTCTGTTCGTAGTACATAAACTGTAAAATTTTGGCCTTGGTTTTCAATCTTGGGAATCTTGTAAAAATATGAGAATACGATGGGAAAATAATGGGAGATTAGTACTATGTAGCCATGTATGTATTTAATCTGTAATCTTGCAGATGAATCTTGAACATCATTCTAACTATTAATAGAATAACTAACTATCGATTTTAATGGGTATTAGTGTGAATGGGGAGATTTCTTTGGGCTATTAAAAATTTGATCGATCACCTCCAAAAATAGATAAAAGTGTGTTGTCTTCATTCCCAGGTCAATCAACGTGTTGCATGGGCTGGGCTTCTAAACTTGCCTTCCGTGTAATTAATTTGTATTTTTATCAAATAAATCAAATCAATTCAAAGAAATTCTCAAAATGATTTGAGGCAAAGTGCTATAGCTAGAATTGTGAATAAAATCTGGTCTTTTAAATATATATAGATTTCCTCTTTTTTATTCGTTTTGTAAGACCGTCTCTCCAGAGACTTGCTCAAACCAATCACAAAGTATTAAAAGAAACGTGTATTAGTGAGAGACCTGAGAGACGGATTGATGTTCTTAAATATATTTGTAATGTTTTAAACAATATCATTAATGTTTTATAAGTGAAAATTTTTTATCATTTTTTTATGTAATGCATATCATCGATGTTCTTAAGAAACTCAGAATGCTTTTAGATATAACTGTAATGTTTCTCCGTCTTTTTTAGTCTTTTTGTAACACCGTATCTTCATAGACTTCATCAAAACCAATTAATGTCCAGGACATAAAATTGCTGTTTTATTTTGTTTGTTTCTCCCAACTTGTTGGTACACAATGACCAATAATAGCAAAGGCTAGCTGAACTCGCAAAGACCAGGACCAAGAAAGTTCCAACAAAATTAACCCAATCGAGTGTACTATATTCGGAACACCGCCTAATTATATAACATTTCTATTATATAGTTCAACGTCAACCACGACTTGACACTCTTATGGTCAGTCTTTGCGAGAAATAAAAAGCCACCAATAGAACTCGTCAGTCATCTGCAAATACTTCGTAAATTAATACCCGTTATTAAGGAGTATAACTTCATTCTAATTTGTAAGTCTCAACTTATAGGTGTGAATTAACCCATTACCACGTCCAATGTCTGGATACACAAATTTAACCGTAAATGTAAAATATTCTATTTTTTTATATAATGAAAATTTAAATTTTCATTATATAAAAAAATTGAACATTTTACATTCATTAAGATTAATTCAGAATAAGTTGGAAAAATTTGACTGCAAAAAGTCAAAGTGGAAAGCTTGATCCGGGACGGAGGAAGTACTAATTAGGAGATAGATGTAAGAGTTTCTTCCGCTTCTTTATTGGAAATTGTTGCAAACTTAATTTCGATTTATTGTTCATTTCATTGTTAGATAAAACCTCACTTATAGTTGGCATGTGTATTGTTAAGTATTCGAACCAAGATCGCAATAAAACCAATCAACTACTTGACAAATACGGTCACCAAGCAAAGCAGTAAAACACAAACACAATTTAACGTGGTTCGATTGAATCCAATCTACGTCCACGGAGAATCAATGAATTTTATTACTCCACAACCTTTCTCAATCCAGCTAAGTTACAGAGAAATTGACTCAGAATTACGCCTTGAATTCTACTACACAACCACAGCTAATAATGTCACTAATCTAATCACGAAGAATAGTACAAAAAACCGGAAGATTAATAATCAGCTTGGGAATGATCGATCGATGTTGCTCTGTTTCTGTTCTTATATATATAAGAAACAGGGGAAACTGATTTGAACAGGAAACGGAAATCTGCCATAAAGAATCTAGGCCATTGATCATTTAACTGCCATCATCATCAAACGGCTGTGGGAAAAGTGCATTTCTACTTATCCTTCTCTTATTACGTTTCTTCTCCGAAATAAGCTAGGAAACCAACAGCTCTTCCAATTTTGCAATCAGGTCCATGTACTTCTAAACTCATTGAAAACAAGTCCCTGTAAATCTGAAAACTTGCAAACTGGTCCCTGTAAAACCTGGGATCTTCGAAACACACCCCCAAAACTTCACAATCTCCACCTTGTTGAGAAGATAACATGAGTAACTTCATTCATCTCACTTTCTCTTCATCACTATCATCCTTTGATGGACAATAGCTGGCATCCCTCAACACTTTGAGACACCAACTAAATTCAAACAATGTAAGAACTTAGTTGGATTTAACACCTTTGTTAACATATCTGCAGCATTCTCTAAAGTTGATACCTTCTCAATCTTTACTTCACCTTTGTTTATGATGTCTCTGACGAAATGCAACCTCACATCAATGTGTTTGGATCTCTCATGAAACATCTCATGCTTGGACAAGTATATAGCACTTTGACTGTCACTAAATATAGTTACAGCTCCTTGTTGCAGACCAAACTCATTGATGATTCCCTTCAACCATAAGCCCTCCTTAACTGCCTCAGTTATTGCCATGTACTCAGACTCAGTGGTTGATAGTTCAACCACACTTTGCAGATTAGATTTCCAGCTTATAGCTGAACCAAACAAGGTGAACACATATCCAGATTGAGATCTTCTGTTATCCAGATTAGTCATAATCGCATCCACATATCCTAGTATAGGATCATGTAACCACTTGTCATTCTTGCAGAATTTTATCCCAATATCTGTAGTTCCTCTCAGATATCTCAATATGTTCTCCACAGCATTCCAATGACTCCAAGATTAAATATGTATCTACTTGTAACACTTATTCCATAAGCAACATCTGGCCTGCTGCAAACCATAGCATACATTATGCTACCAATGGCATTTGCATATGGGATCTTGTTCATATGCTCCACCTGCTCCTGTGTTGTAGGACTATTCTCCAGTGATAGCCTAAAATGTTGAGCCAATGGAATGCTACTAAGTTTGCATTCCTGCATATGAAACCTCTGAAGTACCCTCCTCAAGTAGTCACCTTGATTCAACTTAAATACTCCAGCTTTTCTATCTCTGTAGATATCCATCCCAAGAATCCTCCTTGCATTGCCAAGATCTTTCATCTCAAACCTGTTACTGAGTTGATCCTTCACCTGATTCAACTCATCTATGCTACTACTAGCAATCAACATGTCATCTACATACAGGAGTAGATATGTAATGACATGTACACCCTCTTTCTTCAAGTACACACATCTATCATATGCAGATTTAATGAAACCAATTTCTTCCATATATTCACTGAACTTTCTGTACCACTGCCTGGGGCTTTGTTTTAATCCATAGAGAGACTTCTTCAGTAAAAACACCTTTTCTTTATTCTCTGGTAGAATAAATCCTTCAGGCTGTGACATATAGATGGTTTCTTCAAGATCACCATGCAGAAATGTTGTTTTAACATCCAAATTGCTAGCTCAGCTAAATTGAGTTACAATACTCAATAGAATTCTTATAGAGGTATGTTTGACCACATGGGAGAATATATCATTGTAATCCACTCCCTCATTCTGAGTAAATCCTCTAGCAACTAGCCTTGCCTTGTACCTCACTTGTTCTGTAGTTGTAACTTCAATCTTGCTCTTGTAAATCCATTTACAGCTCACTATCCTCTTGTTTTGTGGTTTTGGAACCAATTCCCATGTCTTGTTCTTATCAAGAGATAGCAACTCCTCCTGCATAGCAACCATCCATTCTTGCTTATTCACTCCTGTACTTGCTTCCGTGGAAATTCTGAGGCTCTTGGTATTCAATATCATGACAAGTACTTAGTGAATATGCCACCATGTTGCTAAAACCATACATATTGGTAGGTTTAGGCTGTCTCCTCTCTCTATCTCTTGTCAGCTGGAAGTTTCTGATTTCTTCTGTAATTGGTACCACATTCCTCCTTGTGTGGTTTCTATTCTCAGTAGCCGGTTGTGTAACTTCTGGAGCTTGTTTTTCCTGTGTAGAAGTACTAGTTGTGGTAGTTGGACTAGTATTAATCCTGGTATGAGATCTCTGTGTTGTATTACTCCTCACATGTGAGCTTTGTGATATTTCAACTCCAGTTGAGTTGTTAGGCTGATCACTTGCATCTTCTTGAACATGAGAATCACTCACTACTTCGTGGTTTTCTTTAACTTGATCATTGATTCGCATAAGATCCACCTCAATCTCATAATCTTTAAACTCCTTCATATCAGTTTCCATGTGATGATCAATGTTCTTGTATGGGAACACATCTTCTTCAAACATTACATCCCTGCTAATAACTACCTTCTGATCATTCTTCTCAATACACCACAACTTGTATCCATTCACACCCTTAGGATAGCCCAAGAAAATGCATTTCAATGCCCTGGGCTCAAGTTTGTCCTGCCTGATATGTACATATGCTAGACAACCAAATACTCTTAAGTGTGAGTATTCCTTCACAGCTCCATACCACAATTCATCAGGAGTTTTCATCTGTATGGCTGGTGATGGAGTTTTATTGATTAAGTAACACACAGTAGTTACAGCTTCACCCCAGAATGACTTAGGAACTCTAGCTTGAAACATGATGCATCTAGTTCTCTCTAGAAGAGTTCTATTCATCCTCTCAGCTAAACCATTTTGTTGAGGAGTACCAGGTATACGAAAGTTGGAATTTTGTTGGTGTTAAGTTTTTCTGCTCTTTCTGCTCTAATTTTGTTTTTTTTTTATTAATTTAGTTTTTTTATTTTAATTTCATTTTATTTTAAATAGGTTTTCTATTAAATTTATCATTTTGTTTTTTATTTTTGGTTTTTGTATTTTCTTTTTGAGTTTTCTTTATTCTAGAGATGACATAGCTGCTTATGTGGTAGTCAAACCCGTGTTTGACCTGATGACATTAATGTAGACAACTCAGCAGTCAACGGGGTCAAATGGCGATTTTTGGCCAAAAGGATCGTCCAAGCCGGAATATTGATATAGTGGGACTATAGTTGCCGGAGCGGACAAACGTTGTACTACGTACGCCATACCCCCCAAACTTTATGACCATTTATGCCTTTTTGCCCCAAAGGAAGTCTCTATTCAATTTATTTAGCCTATTACAAATGTGTTCCGGCAGCCAGCTTGATTGCATATCATAGATTGGTACTGCTGAGGTTACTGATTGTACCAAGGTTGCTCTTCCCGTTGTGGATAAGAATTTTTTCTTCCATCATGCATGTATATCGTGTTGTGACCTTGTCAATCAGTTTTCCAACTTCGGCTCTTGAAACTCTTCCATGTCAAAGATAAATACCAAGATATTTATCTAGATTCAGCATTTGGTCGAAGCCCGGTATACCCGATATTACTCTCTTTAAACTCGCACCACCAGATTTTGAAAAAAAAAAAAAACACTTTCGACTTCCTCATGTTTAGGTTCAATCCTGACATAGCACAATATTCATCTATTGTCTTGTTGATGACTCGAACATTAAGTACAGTTGCTCATGTACTCATCAAAATTAAGTCATCCGCAAAGAGGATATGAGAATGCATGCCACTTTCGATAAGGTTTGATCGGATTCAACTTTTTTCTTCTCAATCAAGTCATTTATCATGAACGACAAACGCTCAATGCATATATAGTACAAATAGATAGGGGGAAGCGGATTACCTTGTCGTAGTCACATGTATGCTTGATAGGTTCCAGTGGCTATTAATATGATTTGATAATGCTCCTTGTTTTGAAATTTTTTCATTGTTGATGGTGTTTTAGATGCTTGTATAATGGTGCATTAGATGTGTGTTTATTCATATGCCTGCCAAAATGTTCTGTCTTTTTCTTTTTCTGTGTGTGTGTGTGTGTGAAGATAATTGTATAATGGTGCATCATGATTCATGCATATGGTTATTTTATTCACATGATTTGATGATGCTTGTATAATATAATTCAAAATGAAGTTTGAGTTTGAAATTTATATATATTATTTTGATTTTGAAAGTATATTTGGTTATCAAAATAGATTATTTGATCAAATGGACAATTAATTAAGGAAGTGATTAATGATAATAATATTTCATTTCAAAGTTACTAAATTAACAAAATCACTAATTTATAAAATATTTTTCGCTATAAGATGTTTATTTTACGTATAACTAATGAAGTCACCATACATCACTTGTTCAAATTCTAACAAGTAGCTAGATAATATTTCTAGTACCTGACAAAATCAAAGGACCATATATAGTACCTACCAGGAAAAACTGAAGTTGGAACTTGGAACGTTCACTGGCTTAACGTTTAAGTTGTCTTAAAGACAAACACACACCTATTTGGCATTCAAACTTCATATTCAACTTAGATTTGAATTTTGAATGAATTGCTAAAATAAGATTCTTTCAAAAAATATATTTCAAACTAGACTTTTATAAAATTTGTTTTCCTTTATAGCCTTCTTTACCACATGAGATGTTATGTAGATAATAAAATGTTACAAAAACCAACTTAAAGTGTCACAAAATTATTGAACAAAATGCAGAGTAAAAGAAGAAGAAGAATGAAGAACAAAAAATTGACAGTTACAATTTCTTTTACAGGAGAAAACGTAATGAGAAAAGAAGAAAGCGCAATATCATTTATACTCCTGTTTCCCGCCTTCAGACGTCACTCCACATTGCCTTTTGTCAAATAGAAATGTGTTTTCTCCAGTGAAAATGCCTATTTAGAACAAATCAAACAGAAACATACTTGCTGTGTTCCTTCTCCTTTCTTGTTCATTATTCAACAATTCAATCTACTGTCACAGTTCAATTACATTACATAATTAAATTTTTGAAAGTAAGGTTTCATTATACAATTTTAATTGACCATTATACATTTACGGTTTAAGATAAACTCGTAGCCAAAGTTAAAAAATGTTTACTGTAAAAGTAAAAATAGAACATGTGATCTGAGACGGAGGGAGTGACAAAATTGAAGTTGAGTCTGAAGTATTGTAGTTGATATTCAATTGTGATATTGATAGGTACATTTGAGTTTTGAGGGTTTAAGTTTTTAAGGTGATGAATATTAACTCAACTCAAATAGCACAATTTAAAATTGTTAAACAAACACAACAAATTGGCAAAATTCAATTCGAGTTGAGAAAGCTCAAAGCAAAACGAGCAGACAGCTTGTAGCTAGTTGCAAACCTAGTAGCATAATAGGTCCATAATATTGTTTGGACGAATCAACGCGTTCAAGAAGATGCATATTGGAAAGGAAAACAAAACAATTTTGCCTTAATGAAGTCCGCTAATTTCTGGTTAATTAAGTTGGGTTTTTCTACGGTGAAATAAGAATGCATACGATTAAAATGAGATAGTAATCGCATTAAAAGTGTTGCTTACCAAATATACCCTTTAGTTATTCATTTAGGTCTTATTTTATAATTCATTCATAAATATACAAATATTCAAAAAAAATTAGGAAAAAAATTATAATTGTAATTAGACATAATTGTTGATTTACCATTATACCCTTTCATTAAAAAAGAAAATGTATTAGTACGACTACTATCTCATTTTAACAAGTAGTACGACTACTATCTCACCGTAGAAACCCTCAATTAAGTTTGGCAGACTAGCGGACTTAGACCCAGAATTTTGGTTTAAGCTCAAATCCAATGGAAATGTCCGATTCAGATTGTACTATAACAAGCCCAATGCCTTATTTTGACCGGCGAATAAATTCTTTTTCTTAATTACAACCTCTGTAAATCGGTAAAAACTTCTTTATTTTCCCAACTATAAATATAACTAACTTGACGTCCAATTCATAAATCTCTCTTCATACTCTCAAGCCTCAACCTCAAACATGGATGCCCATATTGCTATGCAACTTCTCGTGCTCTTCATAGGTATGTAATATATATATATATATATATATAGTTCTCTCAAGCTCTACCTTTACTCGAACACTTAACACGTTAAAAACGTTCCTATGATACAATATACAATATATGCTCGAAGTATCATTATTTTAATACTACCCATTAATGACAAGATCAAGTTAATTATATAATGCAAAACATACATTTAACGTGTAATTTGTTGAATGTGGTTTCTTCATTATGTTTTTTCGTGAATAATTTTGCAGGAATAGTATCTAGAGATGTTTCGGCTACTGTGTTCACACTTCAAAACAGTTGCAGCTACACAGTTTGGCCGGGATCACTTAGCTCTAGTACTGCCACCCTTGGCAGTAGCGGATTTGAACTCGGTCCAGGTGCCACGATGCAGCTCCCAGCACCACAAGGTCGGTCCGCCGCTCGGCCCGAATCGCGCCAATTCAGTGAATCGAGTCGAACTTGCACAACCGGTGATCGTGGTGGCTCGATCGATGTAGGTGGCGGTGCCTTTGTCACCCTAGTCAATTCACACTCAATGGTGCCATGGGTTGGACTTTACGATGTCACTAGTCGATGGGTACAATGTGGGTATCGTGTTAGGCCTTCGGAGGAACGGGGATTGCCGATATTGTGGTGCACAAACAACGTGAACGCGAATCGCCTAGCGAAGCTTCAGATGAGGGACCGTAGCGGACAAGTGGTGGCGTGTAGGAGTGCGTGTTTAGCTTTTAATACGGGAGTATTGTTGTACCGGGACCATAACCGTCCGCTACTTGTCCTCCTACGCGGTATTCGAATATGTTCAAGGCATTGTGTCCATTAGCTTACAGTTACGCTTATGACGATCAATCCAGTACATTTACTTGCACTGGTGCGGATTACTTGATCACATTTTGTCCTTCGAGTTGATCGTTGGTTGGATTTAGACGATGATGAATCGATGATCATCCAATTCCAAGGCTTATTATATGACCAGATATGGTGATATAATGTTGTCTTGAAGTTTATCTATATGTCCGTACGTGTTCTTTTGTGTGTCTTCTTAATTTCTTTGTTTGGTCAGTTAAATAAAAGTGGTTTGGGCCATTCATATTTGTATTTCTTGCTTTGCTTATAGCAATAACAGTTTGAATATCAATATATCATACATACTTTTGCCACTCATGTATATAGTACATCCACATAAGTTTCTTAATCTGCAATTGATATTGTCATGAAGCAACTTGCATTGTACTTATACATTAATCAAAGGTCAAAACAGCAGTACTTGTTCTTGAAGAATGAAGTTGCAGTTTGACTTGTCAAGAACCTCTAGCATGCAATCAGTGTTGCAACTGCAAGATTCAAGACTGGGTCGGTACATAAATTGTTATTAAACGGGTTCCATGTAACAATATCTGGGGTGCAGAGGAATACTATATATTAATGCATCAACTTGTAAAACACATATTGCTACTTGATACTCCCTCCCATCCTCCGTTCCAAAAGAAATCTTTCCATTTTGACTTTGACGACTTTAATGGATTATTTTAACTATATTAAGAATAATTTAATAAAATTATATTATTAAAATTTAATAATTAAATTTTATTATATGATTTTATTAAATTATCTACTATTATAGTTTAAGAGAATTCAAAAAGTCGACATTGACAGTAATAGTAAAATGAAAAGATTTCTTTCAGAACGGATGAGTACAAGATAACAAGAATGGATTAAGAACGCTATTCCAACTAGGTACAACTTTTTTTTCGGAAATTTATCCATAAGAACTCAAGAGTTAATCATACCTGTTAATAAAGGGCACACATGACGTCCATTAATTTAGTTATACAACAGCATATTATATACTTCCTACCTTTGAATTACGCACGTGAGTACCACGTGTCATATTCGCTAGTGACTATTAAAAAAAACCATATTGTTCTGATTCTTATTGTTTAATTAGATTCGGAGAGCATACATCTATAAATTATGAATTTGACTCCCATCAAATACAAATTTATTCAAGCTCGATTTATCCAAGTACTAGTACTATATATGTAACGACCACCAATCGCATCAACAAATGTCATTTACCGCGCACTTTGTCCTCACTCGTACGCGAACCGGGAGACTTTCCAATTGATCACTCATCATAAGATTGCTCCAGATCAAGCACGCTTAACTTTGAAGTTCATATTGACGAATTCTCGAAAAGAAAGGTGCACCTTGTGGTATGAGTAGCCTCTCGGGGTCCTTCAAGCTCTTTGACTTGACTTGGAACTTTGGCGTTCATAAAGATCTCATCGAATCGTTAGATATCGTCTCAGAAAGTTTCACTTTGATTTTTGGTCAAACTTTTCCATTTGACTGAATTAATCTTAACAAGAATGTAAAATGCTCAATTTTTTTATATAATGAAAATTTAGCCCCTAAAGTTTATTATATAAAAAATTGAACATTTTACATTTACGGTTTAAAATTAATTCGTAATCAAAATTAGAAAAGTTTGACCGCAAAAAGTCAAAGTGAGAAACTTGTTCCGGGACGGAGGAAGTAAGAATTAACTTATTTTAGGTGAACTGAATTGGGGCATACACATATATACTAGATACTTCTAATGCTAAATGTACAAGAATATTACAAATATTTAAACTTCGGCCATAGGTTTTACTTCTCTTCAATTGAATCCATAGCTTCTTCTATTTCTTTAAAATAAACTCTTAATTTATTCCAGTTTGGTCCTTGATGATAACAAAAGGTTGTCGAGTGTTTGTAATCCTTAATATATACTATGTGCCTAAAGTTTCTAATTAAAGGACAAACAGCCATCCAGTGATATTCGAAATGAGGATCAATGTTGTTGTTATGAGTTGAGATGAATGATAGACTCTGATTAATTGAATTGGGGTTGTTTTAATATGTAGAAGCAACTCCAAAGCCCCTTCATAATTACTAGTAATAACCCGTGGCATCTTATAGTTTGTTTTTTAATAATACTACCTCTGGTCCATTAATAACTTCATAAGGAGATTTTTTTTTTTAAGTTTGACCGTAAATTACTCACAAATTACACGACAAAGACATATAATAAAATTATTATTATTATGAAAATAAATTAAGTATATTTTACTAACATAACTTTGTTTTTTATACATTTTGCGTGTAATTTGCGAGTAATTTACGGTCAAAATTCGGAAAAAAAAAAGTCTCATAGGAAGTTATTAATGGACTGGAGGGAGTATATAGAAAGAGGACAAAATTAATTAATCGATATATTAAAAGTAGTTGGTCACACTAACAACAGTTAAATACATAAAATGAAGTACACAATTTATTCATGTTTCAACATTCGAGTAAAGTTTTATTAGCTACATGATATTGATGTGTTTATACCTGGCCAAAAACTTCATTCTTAGACAATTAATGTATGTTATGGCTGTTAGCAAGTTTGTGTAATATGTCGAAAATGCGCAAATAAATTAAATAAGTATATGTTGTTGATTTTTTTTTTTTTTTTGGCAAATTTTCTACTTTATTAATAATAAGATAATAAGTTCACGGGAGTTTGTAGGAACTCGCATACAAAACAAAGAACCAATTGCTACGAAAGTTGATTCGGGTGTTGCTTCATTGACATTGATTCTAAACAGAAGCTCATACGTAGCTGATGGTATCCCAAAATATTATTCTTACCTAAACTACTCCACATTTCTCCAAGTTTAGCTTTTAAATGGTAGGGTCCAACCCGATCGAACTCGTTTAAAGCCAATGGATGATACATGTTAAGTTTTGAGGATCTTTGCATGTACATGACCCGAACCCGTTAATCATTAATTAATGGGTACATGTCCGGTAGGAATTTAGTAAAACCAACTCATCCAACCCGTTTGAAAGTTCAAATAAAGCAAGATAAACTCGTTTTTAGATTCTCATTTTTCACACTCATTTATGTGAGTCTGGTAGATATGCTTTTAAACGGTCAAGAAAAACCCGTCCTCAAATCATTCATGGCTCTAAGTTGTTACCTACTTACTCCCCCCTCCCAATGTAATTTCACGTTTATCATTTTTAGACGTCCCACAGAACTTCATACATTACTAAAAAAGGAAGCTACCCACACCCAATAAATGATAAACAATCTCAACTTTACACACAAATTACATTTTTGCCACTAAAAGTACACTTTTCCCACCTTTTTCATTTTTCATCATTTACTTTAACTTTTCACTTAAAACTACGCGACAACCCTAATGTATGAAGTTTTTTGGGGACGGAGGGAGTAGTATTTTTAGTCCTCTACCACCCAACCCATTAATTAGTGCGGTAACGAAATTAGAAAAATGAATCACCAACCTAAAACTCACAACTCCCCCACTAAAAAGAATCCCATGCAAAAATCATAAATGTGATGTGGGTCGGGTGGGGTTTATCAAGTTGTCGAATTCAGGTCTAGTTACACGTGTAAACGGCCTCGGGTATATATCCGATCCGAACTCAAAAACCATTTATTTTAAGCGGGTATATTGCGGGTTTTCTTCGAGTTTGATAGAATGCGACCCGTTTTAAAAAGCCTACAGATAGAATATGGAACTGTAGGAGCTAGATGAATAAGAAGAACCATGTTGGTGAAAAACCAATTCAAATTAACTCATTGCTAGAAGAGACTTACTGCATGTTTGGCAAAGAGTTAAAGTCACTGTTCATCAACTAAAAAGTAAACGACATTTGGATTGTAGTTTATACTGTAAAATGTTTAACTAAATTTTTTGCCCGGCCACTAAGCAATTAGCATTCTCTTTCTAGTTTCTACACTATTCTTTACTCTCCCTCTCTATTTTTTTCAATTAAAATAACAACTTCAAACCAGCCAAATAACCTTTCAAAAATCAAACCCATCAATTTTTTCTTACACCCTATACAACAACACTATAAAATTTTAGCCCTATCTTAAACACCATTTTCTTTAACTCATATTTAACTAAGTTACTATCTATCAACTAAATTTTTTTCCTTTCACTCAGTTTTTTAACTCTACACCAAACAGTCAGTTAGTAGATCATTACCATAATATAAATGAGAAACCACCACACAATCATGAAGTTAGCAATTTGTGGGGTAATACCGTCAAACACAATTGTAGTTGTAAATCTCATTTAACACAATTATTGTTTAAATTATTGAAATAATCATATCAAATTATTTCAGTTTAATACTCATCACGTGAATTTTAGTTTTAATTCGTATCAATTTGTACAAATTCCAAATTATCATGGAGAACTATGACAAATACTATAATTATTCTTATAATTGAGAAATATATGTACGTTGAAGAATGTTTTAAATACTTTATCTTATTATGCGCATTTTGTGAAGTTTCAGTTTTATTTCATTTTCTGTTTATATAATATATGCACGGAATATCCCTTCGTACCTAACCATCTTACAACTTTATTCTCACAAAGACCTTTTTTTATGCTCTAATTGGTAGGGTTTAGGTTTAATTTGGGTTGAGAGAAAAATAGGGTGGAAAATAGGGGAAAATAAGATGTTCTACCATTTGGTAGAAGTCTAGAAGTTATGACAAATATTGAAAAATCTTTTATCACACACACACACATACATACATACATACATACATGCACACACAAAATAAGAAAAATTATTTTCGCCTAAAACATTTTCCTGTAAATTCTTGATTTCCCCTATTATTTTTCTTTTTCCACATTTTGGTGCCGGTATCAAACTCGTTCGCATGTCCTATGGACACGGTTGATTGCAAAAATACACAAAATAATACATGTGCTATATTTAACTACAAATTTTGCATGCCCGAACCTTTGACAAATGCATATGTTGAGTTCTTCTATAGAGTATAGACAGTAGAAGGAACCCATTTACCACAACCGGCTCATCACCTCTCAAACTGATATAATTCTTTATCGATTTGTGTTTGCCAATACCATAACAATATTCTCAAAAGAAATAAAAAGCATTTGTCTAAACATATCATGTTGGGTGTCTAATCATAGACATGAATGAGTACATCAATTCGGTGTAAATGATTATGTTTCTAGGTATCGTATATTCAGAAATCGAATTTTGAAAGTGTGACAGCTTATTTATTGTATTTAATTATGGCATGTTATGATTATTGTGACCAAACGAAATATGGGGGGGGGGGGGGGTTGGCGGAGTTAACCCACAATGTTCATCGACTAAAATGGCCTTTGGCCTTCTTGCATGAAGTTAAAGTGGATTGTTACAGTGGTGCCTTTTGATTTGCTAGCAACTCCACTAAACCTGACATTTCGTTTTCTACTTTGCTCTATTATTCCTCTTTCTTAATTTTTTTTTCATTTATACTTACAAATTGGTATCATATCTTAAAGTACTATTATATTATTAAAATTTAATAATTAAATTTTTATTATATGATTTTATTAAATTATCTACTATTATAGTTTAAGAGTAATTCGCGGTCAAAGTCGAAGACAGTTGACCGCAGAATAGTAAAATGAAAAGATTTCTTTGTAACGGAGGGAGTACAAGATAACAAGAATGGATTAAGAACGCTATTCCAACTAGGTACAACTTTTTTTTCGGAAATTTATCCATAAGAACTCAAGAGTTAATCATACCTGTTAATAAAGGGCACACATGACGTCCATTAATTTAGTTATACAACAGCATATTATATACTTCCTACCTTTGAATTACGCACGTGAGTACCACGTGTCATATTCGCTAGTGACTATTAAAAAAAACCATATTGTTCTGATTCTTATTGTTTAATTAGATTCGGAGAGCATACATCTATAAGTTATGAATTTGACTCTCGTCAAATACAAATTTATTCAAGCTCGATTTATCCAAGTACTAGTACTATATATGTAACGACCCGACCACTGTACCAACAAATGTCATTTCCCGCGCACTTTGTCCTCACTCGTACGTGAACCGGGAGACTTTTCAATTGGTCACTTATCATAAGATTGCTCCAGATCAAGCACGCTTAACTTTGAAGTTCATATTGACGAATTCTCAAAAAGAAAGGTGCACCTTGTGGTACGAGTAGTCGCCCTCGGTCCTTCAAGCTCTTTGACTTGACTTGGAACTTTAAAGCATAAAGATCTCATCGAATCGGTTAGGTAATACCTCGTCTATAACAAGTTTGACTTTGATGTTGGTCAAACTTTTCCAACTTTGACAACGAATTAATCTTAAACTGCAAATGTAAAATGCTCAATTTTTTTATATAATGAAAATTTAGCCCCTAAAGTTTATTATATAAAAAAATTGAACATTTTACATTTGCGGTTTAAAATTAATTCGTAATCAAAATTAGAAAAGTTTGACCGCAAAAAGTCAAAGTGAGAAACTTGTTCCGGGACGGAGAAATTAAGAATTAACTTAGTTTAGGTGAACTGAATTGGGGCATACTCATATATACTAGATACTTCTAATGCTAAATGTACAAAAATATTACAAATATTTAAACTTCGGCCATAGGTTTTACTTCTCTTCAATTGAATCCATAGCTTCTTCTATTTCTTTAAAATAAACTCTTAATTTATTCCAGTTTGGTCCTTGATGATAACAAAAGGTTGTCGAGTGTTTGTAATCCTTAATATATACTATGTGCCTAAAGTTTCTAATAAAAGGACAAACAGCCATCCAGTTATATTCGAAATGAGGATCAATGTTGTTGTTATGAGTTGAGATGAATGATAGACTCTGATTAATTGAATTGGTGTTGTTTTAATATGTAGAAGCAACTCCAAAGCCCCTTCATAATTATTTCCTCTTTTTTATTCTTTTTGTAAGACCGTCTCTCCATGGACTTGCTCAAACCAATCATACAGTCTTAAAAGAAACGTGTATCAGTGAGAGACCTGAGAGACGGATTGATGTTCTTAAGTATATTTGTAATGTTTTAAACAATATCATTAATGTTTTATAAGTGAAATTTTTTTATAATTTTTTTATGTAATGCATATCATCGATATTCTTAGTAAAACTTGTAATGTTTTTAAATATAACTGTAATGTTTTCCATCTTTTTTAGTCTTTTTTTAACACTGTATCTTCAGACACTTGCTCAAAACCAATTAATGTCCAGGACATAAAATTGCTGTTTTATTTTGTTTGTTTCTCCCTACTTGTTGGTACACAATGACCAATAATAGCAAAGGCTAGCTGAACTCGCAA
Source organism: Plantago major (assembly GCA_026545765.1). Lineage (NCBI taxonomy): Eukaryota > Viridiplantae > Streptophyta > Magnoliopsida > Lamiales > Plantaginaceae > Plantago > Plantago major. The sequence goes on from CM048843.1 coordinate 20,883,075, forward strand.
AGACCAGGACCAAGAAAGTTCCAACAAAATTAACCCAATCGAGTGTACTATATTCGGAACACCGCCTAATTATATAACATTTCTATTATATAGTTCAACGTCAACCACGACTTGACACTCTTATGGTCAGTCTTTGCGAGAAATAAAAAGCCACCAATAGAACTCGTCAGTCATCTGCAAATACTTCGTAAATTAATACCCGTTATTAAGGAGTATAACTTCATTCTAATTTGTAAGTCTCAACTTATAGGTGTGAATTAACCCATTACCACGTTCAATGTCTGGATACACAAATTTAACCGTAAACAAGGTGAACACATATGCAGATTGAGATCTTCTGTTATCCAGATTAGCTGCATAATCTGCATCCACATATCCTAGTATAGGATCATGTAACCACTTATCATTCTTGCAGAATTTTATCCCAATATCTGTAGTTCCTCTCAGATATCTCAATATGTTCTCCACAACATTCCAATGACTCCAAGATTAAACATGTATCTACTTGTAACACTTATTCCATAAGCAACATCTGGCCTGCTGCAAACCATAGCATACATTATGCTACCAATGGCATTTGCATATGGGATCTTGTTCATATGCTCCACCTGCTCCTGTGTTGTAGGACTATTCTCCAGTGATAGCCTTATGTTGAGCCAATGGAATGCTACTAAGTTTGCATTCCTGCATATGAAACCTCTGAAGTACCCTCCTCAAGTAGTCACCTTGATTTAACTTAAATACTCCAGCTTTTCTATCTCTGTAGATATCCATCCCAAGAATCCTCCTTGCATTGCCAAGATCTTTCATCTCAAACCTGTTACTGAGTTGATCCTTCACCTGATTCAACTCATCTATGCTACTACTAGCAATCAACATGTCATCTACATACAGGAGTAGATATGTAATGACATGTACACCCTCTTTCTTCAAGTACACACAACTATCATATGCAGATTTAATGAAACCAATTTCTTCCATATATTCACTGAACTTTCTGTACCACTGCCTGGGGCTTTGTTTTAATCCATAGAGAGACTTCTTCAGTAAAAACACCTTTTCTTTATTCTCTGGTAGAATAAATCCTTCAGGCTGTGACATATAGATGGTTTCTTCAAGATCACCATGCAGAAATGTTGTTTTAACATCCAGCTGTTGTAGCTCTCAGTTAAATTGAGTTACAATACACAATAGAATTCTTATAGAGGTATGTTTGACCACAGGGGAGAATATATCATTGTAATCCACTCCCTCCTTCTGAGTAAATCCTCTAGCAACTAGCCTTGCCTTGTACCTCACTTGTTCTGTAGTTGTAACTTCAATCTTGCTCTTGTAAATCCATTTACAGCTCACTATCCTCTTGTTTTGTGGTTTTGGAACCAATTCCCATGTCTTGTTCTTATCAAGAGATAGCAACTCCTCTTGCATAGCAACCATCCATTCTTGCTTATTCACTTCTGTACTTGCTTCTGTGAAATTCTGAGGCTCTTGGTATTCAATATCATGACAAGTACTTAGTGAATATGCCACCATGTTGCTAAAACCATACATATTGGTAGGTTTAGGCTGTCTCCTCTCTCTATCTCTTGTCAGCTGGAAGTTTCTGATTTCTTCTGTAATTGGTACCACATTCCTCCTTGTGTGGTTTCTATTCTCAGTAGCTGGTTGTGTAACTTTTGGAGCTTGTTCTCTTGTGTAGAAATACTAGTTGTGGTAGTTGGACTAGTATTAATCCTGGTATGAGATCTCTGTGCTGTATTACTCCTCACAGGTGAGCTTTGTGATATTTCAACTCCAGTTGAGTTGTTAGGCTGATCACTTGCATCTTCTTGAACATGAGAATCACTCACTACTTCGTGGTTTTCTTTAACTTGATCATTGATTCGCATAAGCTCCACCTCAATCTCATAATCTTTAAACTCCTTCATATCAGTTTCCAGGTGATGATCAATGTTCTTGTATGGGAACACATCTTCTTCAAACATTACATCCCTGCTAATAACTACCTTCTGAGCATTCTTCTCAATACACCACAACTTGTATCCCTTCACACCCTTAGGATAGCCCAAGAAAATGCATTTCAATGCCCTGGGCTCAAGTTTGTCCTGCCGGATATGTACATATGCTAGACAACCAAATACTCTTAAGTGTGAGTATTCCTTCACAGCTCCATACCACAATTCATCAGGATTTTTCATATGTATGGCTAGTGATGGAGTTTTATTGATTAAGTAACACACAGTAGTTACAGCTTCACCCCAGAAGGACTTAGGAACTCTAGCTTGAAACATGATGTGTCTAGTTCTCTCTAGAAGAGTTCTATTCATCCTCTCAACTAAACCATTTTGTTGAGGAGTACCAGGTATTGTTCTGTGTCTCTTAATACCTTTATCCATGCAGAAGTTGTTGTATTCCTTTGACAAGAACTCTAAACCATTATCAGTTCTCAATACTTTACTTTCATGCCCTTTTACAGCTCGACCCCTGCACACCACTCTTTAAATCTAGAGAATGCATCACTCTTGTTTCTAAGCACATACACCCACACTCTTCTAGTGTAGTCATCTACCAGTGAAAGGAAATATCTACCTCCACCTTTTGTCTGCACTTTTGCAGGTCCCCATAGATCTGCATGTATGTAATCTAGAGGGGAATCACTGGTATGTACACTAGTTGGGAAGGGGGTCCTTTTAGCTTTTCCCATAATACATTGCTCACAGGTTTTCAGCTTCTCAATCTTGCTTGTATCAAATACCTGCTTCTTCTGCAATTCAATCAACCCCTTCTCACTTACATGTGCCATTCTCCTGTGCCATAGCTTAGTATCATCCATACTAGCTACTGATACATCACCAATAATCACCCTACACCTCATATAGTAGAGCTTATTCCTCCTTATGCCACTCATGACAGCAGATGCATCTTTATTATACACAGTAAGCGCACCATTCTCTGAGCTAAATCTATACCCTTTATGCTCTAATGTACCAAGAGAGATTAGATTTCTTCTGAGCTCAGGAATATACCTGACATCTGTGAGTGTCTTCACAGATTCATCATCCATTCTAAGCCTTATGTCACCAGCACCTTGAATGTTGCATATCATATCATTCCCCAGCATAACTGTGCCTCCATAGCTAACATCCAACTTGGTAAACCACTCCTTATATGGACAAATATGGAATGTGCATCCAGAATCAAGAATCCATTCATCATTGGCTTGATCTGTGACATTTAACACTCCTCCTGGGATATTTATCACCTCATTTGTGATATTTAACACATCCCCATCATACTCAACATTCCCTGCAAACTCATGAGAATTACTCCCTCCACCTTTATTGTCCTTTTTCTCTTTAACAAGAAACAATTTTTCTTAAGGTGACCAGGTTTCTTGCAGTGATGACAAATCCTGGTTTCCTTGTTTGCAGAACCACCACCAACTGGTATTTCACCCTTGTTCTTCTGGTATTGTGGTTGAAACTTAGGCTTGTAGTTATTGTTCTTGACCATGAGACCCTCACCAGATGCCTCTACCTTAGCTGTCTCCTTTTGTTGCTCCTTCTGCCTGATTAAACATTGAACTTCCTCCAATGTAACCTTCTTTTGGCCTGTGAATGCAATTGCATCCCTGATGCTCTCATAAGACTTAGGTAGAGAATTAAGCAAAATCATTGCTTTATCTTCATCAGGCAGCTTTGAATCTTCAATGCTATCAATCTCATCAAGAGTTTTGTTGAACATAGCCAGTTGCTCAAGAATGTTCCTATCTGGATTCATCCCGTAATAATACAGTTGTGATTTCATAAATAATCTTCTAGCTAAAGATCGTGTTTGATACAACGATTCTAGCTTCTTCCATATATCAACTGCAGTTTTCTCCTTAGCAACCTCCCTTAATGGTTCATCACCCAAACTCAATATGATTATACTTCTGGCCTTCCCTGAGAGAATCTTTAACTCATGGTATGTAATTGTTGCAGGAACTTCACTACGAGGCATCAATGCCATATCCACGCCTTGTTGAACCGAGATAGCCTCCATCTTGATCTTCCACAATGCAAAATCGTTTGCACCGGTAAACCTGTCAATGTCAAACCTTGTTGAACCCATAGTTGATCAAAACAAAAAATCCGCAATCAATTAACGAATATAGCTCCTTCTTGTTCTTCCCACAGACGGTGCCACTTGTTAAGTATTCGAACCAAGATCGCAATAAAACCAATCAACTACTTGACAAATACGACCACCAATCAAAGCAATAAAACACAAACAAAATTTAATGTGTTTCGATTGAATAAATCCAATCTACGTCCACGGAGAATCAATGAATTTTATTACTCCACAACCTTCCTCAATCCAGCTAAGTTACAGAGAAATTGACCCAGAATTACACCTTGAATTCTACTACACAATCCTCACAACTACAGCTAATAATGTCACTAATCTAATCACGAAGAATAGTACAAAAAACTGGAAGATTAATCAGCTTGGGAATGATCGATCGTTGTTGCTCTGTTTCTGTTCTTAATATATATAAGAAACAGGGGAAACTGATTTGAACAGGAAACGAAAATCTGCCAGAAAGAATCTGGGCCATTGATCATTTAACTGCCATCATCATCAAACGGCTGTGGGAAAAGTGCATTTCTACTTATCCTTCTCTTATTACGTTTCTTCTCCGAAATAAGCTAGGAAACCAACAGCTCTTCCAATTTTGCAATCAGGTCCCTGTACTTCTAAACTCATTGAAAACAAGTCCTTGTAAATCTGAAAACTTGCAAACTGGTCCCTGTAAAACCTGGGATCTTCAAAACACACCCCCAAAACTTCACATGTATTATGCACATTGGTGATTTAATACAAAATTTTAATATGTTTTTCTATAAAATATAATTTATTTAATGTAAAACATTGATGTTATCAAGTAAAAAAAACCTCCAATATTTTATAGAGAAAGTCTCCTGATAGACGGTCTCTATATCACGTATCTATAGATGGACCTGTATATCAAGAAAATCATCGGTTTTGTTAATCAAAACGTCTATATTCTCAACATTTGTGCCTTTTCATATTAAAAAAACATATTTTGTTAACTACATAGACGTTTTGATTAATAACATGTATGATTTTGTAGATAACACAGGTCCATCTCTAAAGATCGTATCTCTAGAGACCTTTTTTTTTTATAGTAAGACTCTGTTCTTTTCGTCTGAACTGAACTGAATTGTAGTATAAAATATAATTAAGCAGAACTGAACTGAACTGAAATTAATGAGTTTTCGGATGAAGAGAACAGAGAGCCTAAGTCTGTAACACTCATATTTCCTATCAATTTTTGTCAGTTTATAAGATCTCTTCCCATGGAATTATGTTAATTGTTTTTATAAAAATACTCACGTAATGTTATAAAGCGTTCTCACTAGTAATAACATAAGACCTTAAATTAATGTACTAAATCATGGTTGCTCTTGGATTTGTATTTTCTGTTCTTGTTGTTTCCTTAGCTGTCATGTTGTCATCATTCTGTCTGAAATCCAAGGCAAAGCATATTTAGCCCAAAAGATGAACATGCATGTAATTTTATCTTATATAAGTATATATACTGATACCAGCTACAATAAAAGATTAATAGCTCCTTTAGCAACCATGTCAGTGTTCTGTGTTCTGATAAAATTGTTTACAATCTATATTTCCAATATATTTCATGGATAAGCAACTGGCTGTACTTCTGCCGATTCTTGTGATGGCATTACAAGCATACGCAGATCCATTTCCATGTAAGTTATGTATATCAGTATATGATTCTCAGAAAATATAGATTTGGAACGCAGGGAGCCTAAATAACTGCAGGGATGTGTGCCTGAGTCTGCAGAACTGGTAGAACTTCTATTTCAAGCTGCTGCAATGCAGAGTCTATTTTTTTATAGATTTCTAATCATGCATGCATTTACAGTCGATCTTCAAATATTGTGAAACTCTTCTGTAATGTTAAACCTGACCTTTCCAGAATAACATAAACTAGCCATTGTTTCTATCTCCAAGAGTCCAGAGTCCAGATGAACAATGGATCGAATAAAATGGGTTCAAAGAAAGAAAAAGGCCAATGATCTTTTCTTCTCCAAGAATACTCAGAAGAATCACATTAATTTTTTCGTTTGTGTATATGTACTGGTTCGAACTAATCATAAAAATTATACAAGCTCCTCTACCTGAAGACTTATACTATCTACACTTCTAATTCACCATCTTGTTTATGCATATCTGATGGGGCAAGTTGCAGGTTAAGAAAAGACTTGCCTACTAGTTGAACTAAAATTTGAAGTTATTCAACCTTCTCCTTTGCAGTCACACATATGCCAAAGTTGTTCATAGACTGTGGAGTGGACAGCAAATTCACCGTGAATTTTCATAGCCAACTATGGTTTCCAGACAGCATGTTTATCAACAACGGAAAGATCAGACAGATTGATATCGGAGACAATAGTAATGTGAAGATTAGACAGTTTCTGTGGGTTTTAGCACAAATACTGTGGGTTTTAGTGCAGAATCTGTGGCTTTTAATACGGAATCTGTGGTTACGAGTTACAGGAAGAGTCTATTTGCCAGATTGCTCAGGAACCGTTGATCTTGATCATCCTACGGCTGAGATTAAAAGGTGACACGGGGGAAAAACAGTTGGAAGCAGGAAACAGAGCATGACAGCCTGTTTACTTGTAATTCGTCTTTCTTTGTTTGTAATATGTTTAAATAGACTTGTAACTTGGCTGTTAAGAAGAGTTTTTTGATCTCATTAATCATTCACTTGTCAGTTATAGAGAGAGAAACACTAGTGAGAGAGAGAATAGAAGAGAAGAGAGCAAGTCGCCATTGATGATTGCTTGAGAGCTTCTCAGATTCTTGTAATCTTTCATTGATTAGTGGATTGTTCTTGTTGTTCTCCGTGGATGTAGGCAAAGCCGAACCACGTAAATCTTGTGTTGATTTCTTTATGCATTTGATTGATTATAGTTTCGTAATCGTCTTTGTTCGATCGGTTATTTGATCGGAATTGTTCGATTGTTCAACAATTGGCGCCGTCTGTGGGAAGTCGAGGTTGAAACGGGTGATCAATGGCGTCTACAACAAGATTTGATACAGAGAAGCTAACTGAGAAGGTGGACTTCACTTTGTGGAAGGCGAAAATGGAAGCACTTCTAGTACAGCAAGGTGTAGAGCAAGCTCTGTTAGGCAATGATGGTTTTGACAAAGATTTCGATGAAGCTGAGAAGAATAGAATCATTGGGAAGGCCCGTAGCACCTTGATCCTGTCTCTTGGTGACAAAGCTCTGAGAGAAGTAATCAAAGAGAAGACCGCAAAAGGTGTTTGGGACAAGCTTGAGGAGCTATATCATGTTAAGACTGTGGCAAGCAAAATCAAGCTTAAACAGATGTTCTTCTCTTTCAAGATGAAATCTGATAGGTCAATTATTGAACATCTTGATGAATTTAACAAGCTGTGTTCTGATATGGAGTCAAGGGAGATGACAGTTGGTGAGGATGACAAAGCAGTCATATTACTTAGCTCATTGCCTCAGAGATATGAACACTTTGTAGATGCAATAGTCATGTCAAAGCCGGATGATCTAACAGCTAAGGATGTAGAGCTAGCCTTGAGAAACAAGCTGGATCAAAAAGGTGTTAGTAATCAACATGACACAGTTGCAGAGAGCTTATCTGTGAAGCAACCATGGAACAAGAATCACAATCTGAGGAACAAACCATTCAATAACACCAGGAGAACTGCCAAGCTACCTGAGAGAGGTGGAGCTGATAATGTGGAGAAGAGGAAGTGCTATCATTGCAAGAAAGCTGGACATCTCAAGAAAGATTGTCCCCTCATGAAAAACAAGTCTGCAGTCCAATACAACACGGCAGATATTGCAGAAGGTAACATTTATGATAATGCAGAAGCACTTGTTGTTTGTGAATCCCATATCAGTGATCAGTGGGTGTTAGATTCTGGTTGTTCATTCCATATTTCACCTATTAAATCTTGGTTTAGTGAGTTAAAGACATTTAATGGTGGTGAAGTGTTACTGGGGAATGACCATGCTTGCAGAATTAGGGGAATTGGCACTATATACATTAAGATGTATGATGGAGTAGTGAGAAAGGTTACAGATGTGAGATATGTTCCTGGTATGAAGAGAAACCTACTATCATTAGGTGTGTTTGATAGTAAGGGGTACAGCTATGGTTCATACCATGGTGTTCTGAAAGTGAGTATGCAAAATAAGGTGGTTATTCAGGCAATTAAGGAGAATGGTCTCAGACATTTGCAAGGATCAACCATTACTGGGCATAGTCATGCTACTAAGGAGGTGAATCACACTGAGTTATGGCACAGGAGGTTGGCACATGTCAGTGATAAATGACTGAGTGAGCTAGCAAAGCTACAGGTATTTGGTGATGATAAAATCTGCAAACTAGAGTTCTGTGACCATTGTGTGATGAGTAAAGCTCATAGAGCTAGTTTCCAGTCTGGCAAACATACCACACATGGAATTCTGGAATATGTTCATTCAGATTGTGGGGCAGCAAGGGTGCAAACTCTGAATGGAGGAAGATACTTCATGAGTATAATAGATGACTATTCAAGGAAGCTGTGGGTTTTTATTCTCAGATCAAAAGATGAAGCCCTTGAGAAGTTTAAAGAGTGGTTAGTTGAAGTTGAAAACCAAACAAACAAGAAGCTGAAGTGTTTAAGGACTGACAATGGCATGGAGTTTGTTTCAACTGAGTTTAATAACTTCTGTAAAGAGAGAGGGATCCAAAGACGCATGACTGTATCAGGAACTCCACAGCAAAATGGAATTGCAGAGAGGATGAATAAAACTTTACTGGAGAGGGTAAGGTGCATGCTATTGAGCTCAGGATTAACTAAATGTTTCTGGGGAGAAGCTGTGAACACTGCATGTTTCTTGATCAACAGGTGTCCCTCTAGTGCAATAAAGTTTAAAACTCCTGAAATGGTATGGTCGAAGCTCTCTAACTACTCAAACTTGAGAGTGTTTGGTTGCTCAAAGATTTGCACATGTGAGACAGACAAGCTTGAGCCAGGCTCTGAGATGCTTATTCCTGGGTTATCCTAAGGGTGTGAAAGGCTACAAGTTATGGTGCATAAATGAGAGAAAATGCATCATAAGTAGAGATGTGATCTTCAATGAAAATGTGATGCCATTCAAGCAAGAATCACACAGTATACCTGAATCTGTGAAAACTGATAAGAGTAATCAGTCTAAGGTTGAGATTGCAAACAATGATCCCACTATAGATGACATAACTCAAAATGTCATGATATCAGATGTTACACAGGAGAGATCAGTTGCAGATATACAGGAGGAGAATAATCATGACACTGATCCATCTACACCGGTGAACATTTCAACTGACAATGAGGACAGCTCACATTCAGAAGAAGAAGAAGTTCAAATGTCTGAACAACAACAAGGTGCAACCTCAAATGAATTGAGAAACTGGAACCTGACATAGCACAGGAATAGGAGAAAAGGTGCAGGAAAACATTCAACTAGATTTGGTTGGGCTAACTATGTAGCCCATGTGTTGAATGTAGCTGTGATATTGATAATATTGAGCCTAGAAATTAAAATGAAGCTGTAAGTTGCAGTGAAAGTAGTAACTGGATTAAGGCCATGAATGAGGAACTGCTCTCACTAAACAAGAATGGTACCTGGAAGCTTGTAAATAAGCCTAGTGGTGTCAGAATCTGGATGTAAATGGATTTACAAGAAGAAGGTGGAGACCAATGAGGTGAGAGTCAATCAGGTTCAAAGCTAGACTAGTAGCTAAAGGATTTACTCAGAGAGAAGGTATAGATTTCAATGAAATCTTCTCACCAGTGGTAAAACATTGTTCTATCAGGTTACTTCTTGCAGTTGTTGCTCAACAGGAGTTAATTCTACATCAGCTAGATGTGAAGACTGCATTTCTTCATGGAAATTTAGAAGAGAAAATCTACATGTCAATACCTGATGGAGTGAAGACAGAGAAGAATCAAAATCAGGTATGTTTGTTGCTGAAATCTCTATATGGATTAAAACAAAGTCCAAGGCAGTGGTATAAGAGATTTGACAACTATGTTCTGAGTGTTGGTTTTTCAAGGAGCTCATATGATAGTTGTGCTTATATGTTCCATCCTACATCAGAATCAGTCATATTCTTGTTGTTATATGTTGATGATATGTTATTGGCTGGGAATGACATGACTGAAGTGACTAAGATCAAGAATTTACTTCAAAGAGAGTTTGATATGAAAGATCTGGGAAATGCAAGAAGAATTCTTGGTATGGATATTACTAGAGAACCAGGTGGAGGAGTACTGTATCTGTCACAGATGCACTATGTGAACAAGGTACTATCTAGGTTCTATATGCATCAGTCAAGTGAGGTTTCCACACCTCTGGGGCAACACATTAAGCTATCTCTTGACCAGTGTCCTAAAGATGAGAAGGGAGTTGCAGACATGGAAAAGATTCCATATGCTAGTGCAGTAGGGAGCCTTATGTACTCAATGGTATGTTGCAGGCTTGACTTAGCTCATTCTATGAGTGTTGTAAGTAGGTACATGAGCTGTGCAGAAAAAGCTCATTGGGAGGCTGTGAAATGGATCATGAGATACATGAAGAGAACTGCTAATCATGGATTAAAGTTTGAAGCAAACTCTAATGCAAACACAGATGCATTAGTGGGGTATGTGGATTCAGATTTTGCTGCAAATCTTGATAGCAGAAAGTCCCTCACTGGTTATATCTTCACACTATATGGAACAGCAATTAGTTGGAAGTCAGGTAACAACACCGTTGTAGCCTTATCAACCACTGAGGCTGAGTTTATAGCACTAACAGAAGCAGTCAAGGAAGCTATTTGGTTGAAAGGCATAATCAAGGAATTTGGGATTTATCAAGATATGGTTGTGGTGTACTGTGATAGCCAGAGTGCTATTCATTTAGTTAAGCATCAAATGTTTCATGAGCGTACTAAACATATTGATGTGAAGTACTATTTTCTGAGAGACATTGTGGAGAAAGGAGAGATCAAGGTGGCTAAGATTTCGACTTTGGATAATCCTGCAGATGCTTTAACTAAAGCATTATCATCTGAGAAGTTTGAATATTGTTGTGAGCTGGTGAATAAGTGTAGCATTGCTACTGCAACAATGAACTGAAGAAGATGAAGGTTGGGGGATCTGTTCTAACCCTTAAGGAACAGGTTAAAGGGGTGGTTCTAACCTCAGGAACTATTTTTGTTTAAGAACTGAAGCAAGAAACTCTCTAAAGGTGGAGAATTGTGAAGATTAGGCGGTCACGTGGGGTTTTAGCACAAATCTGTGGGTTTTAGTGCGAACTGTGGCTTTTAATACGGAATCGTGGTTACGAGTTCTGAAGAGTCTATTTGCCGATTGCTCAGAACCGTTGATCTTGATCATCCTACGGTTGAGATTAAAAGGTGACACGAGGGAAAAAGGTTGGAAGCGTGAAGCGAGCATGAAATTGTTTACTTGTAATTCGTCTTTCTTTGTTTGTAATCCGTTTAAATAGACTTGTAACTTGGCTGTTAAGAAGAGTTTTTTGATCTCATTAATCATTCACTTGTCAGTTATAGAGAGAGAAACACTAGTGAGAGAGAGAATAGAAGAGAAGAGAGCAAGTCGCCATTGATGATTGCTTGAGAGCTTCTCAGATTCTTGTAATCTTTCATTGATTAGTGGATTGTTCTTGTTGTTCTCCGTGGATGTAGGCAAATCCGAACCACGTAAATCTTGTGTTGATTTCTTTATGAATTTGATTGATTATAGTTTCGTAATCGTCTTTGTTCGATCGGTTATTTGATCGGAATTGTTCGATTGTTCAACAAGTAACAATATCCTCATGACCACATTGCGATACTTTTCAAAAGGAGGCCAAAAACATTGCTACACATTGCCGCTGGACAATTCTGGGAGATACATATTTCGCGCAGGTTTTTACTATGGAAATTATGACGGCAAATCACACCCACCGATGTTTGACCTCTTGCTCGGATGCCAACTGTGGGCCACTGTCAACTTCTCTGAGACGGCGCAGCCTGTTTTTCATGAGCTTATGTATCGGCCAAAGAATGATGATATTCAGGTTTGCTTAATGGGTATTAAAGATGGAGGGAATCCTTTCATTTCATCAATTGAAGCAACTTACCTGGATGAGTTCTCTGATCGTCAGAGAGATCCTGATCACTATATGTATGCATTTATGGAGAATGGCACGGCATATCACCTTGTGAGCAGGCTAAACTTTGGTAGTTACGACCAAGTTGAAGCGTAAGTTCTATGTCTATACTGGTTTCTAAAAAGAAATTTGTGTAGTCTAAAGGTCCGAACTTATAACTTTGGGGATAATTCATTTTGCACAAATTATCTAACAGTTATAACTGGATGTGTATTAAAAGGCATTTGACTGAACTCTGTCTTCAATTGGTATTATAGGCCTTGGTCAGGACTGGATCATTCATGCGGAGAATGGTTAAACCGGTACTGGATACCACATCCGATGCCTGGCTACGCAAATTTAACCTTCAAGGCAAATAATTGCATAGGGCCTTTGTATGACAACTGGGCTCCCGATTCTGTCATTAACACTGCAATATCTCCGGTTGATCCATCCCTGTCAATATATGTACCTATCAACTTATCGGATGACAATCCACAATCTGCTTACATCGTGGTTTATTTCCACCAAAGATTGAATGAGAACGCCACGCAGAATTTTACCAGGAACATGGATATCTACATTGATGGTTTTATCAGGGGGACTGTGAAGCTAAACGAAAGTGAATGGGGTGAAGTCTTGAGTCTTAACAATGTATCGGTGCAGAGTGTAGTAAACATTACAATTGCACCAGGCGACGGGACCGTATTACCGCCATTGCTTAATGGAATGGAAGTTTTCGTTTCAAGTAAACTGTCAGATGAGTTAACAAGCGATGGATCTATCAAGGTTTCATACTCTTTGGTGGTGACTATGATTTCTGTTTTTCTGTGTTATTTTTTTGGCTTCAGTTCTTACTGAATTTTTTCCCCTAAACATCATACTGTACAAATGTCTAAATGAATCTAAGTTGTAATCTAAAAGAATGTTTGTTAGATCAACAGTTTTGAGCTGATGCCTTGTAAGTGCTAATGAAATAAACATGCTTGAATTTCATTAACCATAAACAACAATCATTGAAATCACTGTGGAAATAAGATTTGCTGAGAGGAGAATATGTTGACAGAAAAAGAGACTCTGTATGGATTGCCTCCAACAGAAGGATCACGGTAGCAAATTAACTTAATGGTCTTGCTGTCAATCTTGTGACTGAATATTTCTTGCTCCAAGATTAGGACAGCAACAACATCATTCGATAGAATAAAGGCCTCCAGTTTCAAACACATTGCTATTCTTGGAACTGTGTAATCACTGTCCGTCTTGTCATCTAACAACAGCTTCATGTCTTTCCTGAAAGAACCGGCCATTCTGTCACGGTTATGGTTGTTGTAACTTCCATTTTCATCTTTCTGAAACATCAAAAAGCTTGTATTATTAGCAATAAGGCTAAAAGTGACTGAAATCTTGCCAATAAGATAGAACAACAGTATTTGAATCAGACTCCCAGCACTTGAACTCTGACTCGGCGAACTAATACAATAAAGGTTTATTTAGGCTTTTTAGAGAGTTTTAAGAGAGAAAAGAGAAGGATGGATTTGTGTGTCTAAATCCGAATGTTGAGGGTCTATTTATAGTTTCGAAGTTGAGTCTGACAGGTACAATTATTCGCGAACTGGCACAGTTCTGAACGGATATGTCCCATGCGAGCAGATGTATTCGATATGTCCCATGCGAGCAGATGTATTCGCTCAAGCCCAATCCGAACAGGTATACAACCGTTGGGCTTTTCGTTTCAGACTTAATCTTATTGGGCTCAACTAAGAGGTTTCTGGCCCAAAAAGATTATAATCAACTCTGCATCATGAACCCGTGAACCGGACTCGCCTCCTAGCGGAGCCAAAGGGTGCGCAGTCAAGTGATGGAGTACCTAGCTCCTCCCCCTTCCAAAACCATGGGTGCCCCTAAGGGCCCAAACCCTTAGTCAAGTCTTGACTATTATGTACTTCATTCTTTCTCAATTTTAGCCATATGAGACTTTTCCCATTCCAACTCTTGGCATTCCATAACAATGTATCAACCAACACACTTTGAGCTTCAATTACTCTTTCATCTTTCAATGAATTTTAGTAATTATTTCTCAAATGCCATCTACTACTATAGTAGATTATACACGTTTGAGTAAACTTCATTTCCAACGTGTGGGGCCCCTTTGGTTGAGGTGCAAAGTCATGGGCTAGCCTCTTTGGTGACTAAAATTCTAACAATCGTAGGCATATCGAACTTTTTGGAATCATATGGAGTAGAACATTTGTCTAATTGCTTAACAGCCATGTTTTAGAGTTTAGACATCGATTTTATCTGATCCCACAGAATATTCACAAGAAATCATATTATCTACGCAGAAATTAAAAGACTTTAAGATACTATTTCATGGTTGGTCTTGGATTTGTATTTATGTTCTTGTTTTTCCTTAGCTGTCATGCTGTTCACATTCTGTCTCAATCCAATGCAAAACTCATTTAGCCCCAAAAGACAAACATACATGTAATTTTATTACATACAATGCAGTATTGTGTACTGACACAAGCTACAATAAAATATTAATCTGCAAGCTAACCTCCTTTAGCAACCATATGAATTATCAGTGTTCTCACAAGTCATTGTTCACAATCTGGTTTTTCTATATAACGTAAATGACGGGTAAATTGGCTGTACTTCTGCAGTTCTGCAGATTCATGTGATGGCATTACAAGCATATGAGCTCCATTTCATGATCTGTGCAAGTTTATTTTACTCACATAAATAAAGATTGCAGATTCTGTGAAACGAAGAAGATTAAC
This sequence comes from Plantago major, assembly GCA_026545765.1. Classification (NCBI taxonomy): domain Eukaryota; kingdom Viridiplantae; phylum Streptophyta; class Magnoliopsida; order Lamiales; family Plantaginaceae; genus Plantago; species Plantago major. The sequence continues at coordinate 20,898,100 of CM048843.1, forward strand.
TACATAAATAATCAAACAAAATTACTTTTCCCCGAAACCCAACAAAGGTGCAGATTATGCGAACCAAAGAAGATTAACTACACACATAATGTTAAAGCCATGCACCAGAGGCATATGCATAATCTACAAAAACCGTGCAAAACCCACAAATTCAATAACCCGGGAAGTGTTGCTGTGATTCTGTTCGCCAATGAACTCTTTGAGGCATTTGCTGAAAGCCACTATGAAAACTAGTTTAGCTGTGTTAAATACACTCTGGAGTCAGCCTTCTGAAGTTTTCATGTCTCACAGTCGAATTCCAAATCCTTCAGGACAGAATTGACTCTCCAAGCAAGTTTCTTATCTGCCAGTGACCAAGAAAAACATAAATACACTGAAAATTAGGTACTCTACGCAAACTATCATTAGTTCTATGAGGGCATTGTTCCGTCGAACAAATTCTAATGAGAAATGACTGGATTTGTAGATGTTCGCCAGAATCCACAATGGTCAACTCAGGAATTCCCTTAAACACGTTTTCAAGTAACAGATGCAGAAAAAGAACTATCTTCAGGCATTGAAAGCATGTGACTTGCATCGCTGCTTTTTGAGTACTTCACATATACAGGCGAACAACAGGCAAACTTGACTTCGTGTTTCTGTAATCCCACAGAAACAAGAAGATTATAAAAGAAACTTTTTACCTAAATAATTTGTTGCGAAATCTTTCCCAAATCAACCACAATCTATCAACTACAATCTATCGATCGAGAACGAGAATAATCGAACAACAATCACAATGAAAGCAATAAGAACACGAAGCAATTACGTAGTTCGGCAAATGCCTACATCCACGAGAGTAATATCAGAGTCCAGAGATTTTATTGGTCACACAAGCTTTACAAGATCATACAATGAATCTTACAAACATATATAGATTTGCAAATTTCATCAATCTCAGCTCAAGAACCCTAACTTCTCTTCTATATCGAATTGAAGAAGAAAGGTAACTATTTTTGTGGAATTGGAAGATGATAACTGTTTTCTAGATTGTCTATAATGACTGGAACGAATCAATTTATACAATTTAGCTGAGACGGAATCGAATTTGGCTGATTGAGCGAAACGTTGCTCGCCAGAAAATAGAGAACTAACTTTGCCTCCAATCTGCCAACTTTGAATCTCAGCCCTTGGATCATAACTGATTTGATATGAGCTAATAGCTATCCATTTCACTAATCCCAGATTGAGCTACATTTTCATAACATTGAATTCCATCTCTCAGCTTGTCGCTTTTCTCTCCTCAATTCTCTGATCGTCAAATCTTTCACCGTCGCTTTTCTCTCTGCTCATCGATTCTTCGATCGTTCTCTCATCTCGTCAATTCATCATCGGGAACCACACATTCAATCTCAACATAGATCAACATTAAAGCTCATATCAGGTACGTAATCTAATAATATCATTGAAGCTTTTATGTTCTTCAACTTTTTCCAAAGAGAACAAAATAATCGATGATTTTACTTTTCTAACTTTTACTTGCGTTTTCAATAGCCATCTAATTGCTCATAAATCTCAGACAAGAACACAAAGTAGAGTTTATCTTCAAAATAACATATATAGATGATGTTTTAGGTGAAATAGTAGATGTCAAACATATAACATATGATATTTTTAATATACTACCTTAAGGATCATCAAATCATGTTTTGATGTGTATTCCAACATCATAAAAAAATATGATATTCTGATTTGCAGTGTTTTCAATTCAGGTGGGATCCCGCTATCCTGGAGCGGTTACATGCATGCTTGGTACATATACATCTATCCAGCATTGCATAGAATCTCAGACAATCCCGATGTTTTCCGGACCGGATCCCAACAGGAGAGCGCCAGGACATTGAATTTTGACGGTAAATCATCAACTTAGCCTCCATTTCCTCGACTTCGCTTGTCTTGATGCCTCTATATGAAGAACTATATGACTTCTTATTATTAATCAAACTATTGTGAAGTTATTTAAATTTACACGTACTTATATATTCAGTATGTAAACAATGTTATATGATAGGGGAAATTACAGATACCACCCTTACAATATAGCCTCTTGTCACTTTAGTCCCTCCTATTCAAACTATTACAGATCAACCCATTTTTTTTTTTAACTAGAATATATTATCAATCTCCAAAAACAAATACAAAGCAAGAGGCGATCAATGATCCAGCCTAGGTTATCAATAGTAAACTAGAGTTCTAATGCAACATAAGACGCCCAACATGGGGTCGAAGACTAGGTACCAACCAAGTTCGATAAGTCACTACACCAATAATCTTTTGTGCTATATGTAATTGGCTATCAGCGGTACCAAAACACACATTATTTCTATGCTTCCAGATCTCATAAACTGTCTCTAAAAAGGCTACCTTAATTAGTCGATGTCTCCAGTTCTTGCCTTTGCTGTGTCGTAGTATCCAACGAATCTCATTAGACCAACCTCCAGGGTTGTGTTGGATCTGTAACCAACGCAAGACCTCCTTCCATATGCCTTTAGTGACGCCGCACTCGAACAACAGATGATCCATTGTCTCAATATGCGTACAGAATACACATGCCGCATTGTCTCGTAATTCGAAGCGCTGGAGCCTTTCCTTGGTGGCCAATCGGCCATGACATGCAAGCCAGGTGATCATCTTGGCTCTGGGTCGAGCAATTGTTCCAAACATGAGCGATACTGAGGGATCGTCTGTGTAAGTATTTGGTCCCTTTGCATATAATATGCATGAATCCATTTAACCCATAAGCTGTCCTGTTTACCACACAAATTCCAGAGTAACTTTAGCAAGCACGACTGACTCCAAATCGTTAGATCAATAATCTGTAATCCGCCCTGCTTTTTTGGCAAACACACCTTCTCCCAAGCCACCAGAGATTTTCTTGTAACTGTGTCGTTGTTTGACCATAGGAAAGATCTGCAGATAGATTCGATAGCCTTCAAGACGCCTTTTGGCAGAGGGAAGCATTGTAGCCAATAGTTAGTGACTGCAAATAGAACACTTTTAATCAATTGCACTCGACCGCCATAGCTGAGAAGCTTAGCACTCCAATGTCTGATCCTTGAAACAATTCTATCAATGAGGGGTTGGCATTGCACAATAGTGAGTTTTCTACTAGTGAGAGGGACGCCCAGGTATCTAAACGGCAATACTCCCTGCTCGAACCCCGTGAGCTGCTGTATATCCGCCTGTATGTCCTCGGGAACAGCGCCAAAGAAGATCTGGAACTTTGCTGGGTTGGCTCGCAAACCGGTGGATTGAGAGAAAGAGGTGAAAGTCTCCATTAGCAATTCAACTGATCGCACGTCCCCTCTAGAAAATAATAATAAATCATCAGCAAAGCTAAGATTTACAATGGCGTCTCACATTTTGCATGGAAGTTAAAATCGGGAACATGCTTTAATCCCTGCAACATTCGATGCATATATTCCATTACGATAACAAAGAGAAGGGGAGATAATGGATCTCCCTGCCGCAGTCCCCGGCGCGCCCTAAGAAGCTTCGTAGCTTTTCCATTGACCATATATCTATAAGACACAGTTGTAACACAAGTCATGATCCATCTGATGAATTGCGGTGGAAAACTCATCTCCTGCAAGATGCCCTCTAACGCAGACCACTTCACCGTATCATATGCTTTTTGCAGGTCCATCTGTAACATGCATCTCGGAGTACCAACTTTACGGTTATACCCTCTTATGAGCTCGTAGGCCAGGAGAATGTGGTTGTGTATTTGTTGCCCAGGAATAAATGCAGCTTGACTTTCATGAAACACTGTTCCTAATACTTTACTCAGTCTGTTGGTAAGTATTTTGGAGATAATCTTATAGAGTGTAGTACAACAGGATATAGGTCGAAAATCCTTTACTTGAACCGCATTATCAATCTTCGGGATTAATGTAACAGCACTACAATTCACCGCCATATACATCCTGTTATGGTTGAAGAACTCAAGGACGGCTCTAATGGTATCCGCACCCACAATACTCCACGCCGCTTTAAAGAATTTGGCATTATATCCATCGATTCCTGGGGTTTTTAAATCCCCAATATCCTTCAAAGCATTTAGAATTTCAACCATACTCACCGGTGCAATAAGAGATGCAGCCGCAGTCTGCGGGAGCTGGGCTCCTGCCCGCAGTACACTAATGTCCAGCCCTTTGAGTCTAGGGTCCGAAACACCAACTAGCTGATTGTAGAAGTCCAGAACTTCCCTTTCTAAGTCGATTTGTGTAGTTGCTATACTCCCATCCAGCTTTTGTAATTTGGTGATCCCAATGTTTCGATTTTTTTGCTTTCAAAGAGGCATGAAAATATGCATTGTTGCCATCCCCAAGGCGCAACCAATCAATCTTGGATTTTTGCTGAATTAATTTCTCATCCAAAGCATTCCAATACAACATTTCATTCGTATGCTCCTTCACCTGTTCAATCAAATCTATGTTCATCTTATCCTGTAGAAGGGCCTGTTGCGTTTCACTCAGTTTCAATCGATTCGCATTGATCTTTTCTTTGATTCCCGAGAAACTCTTTTGCATATTTCTAATAACTGGTTGTAGCCGTCGCAATTTATTCCAGACTATAACCATGGCTCGTCCTTCCATAGGTGCACACCAGCTAAGCTTTATCTTATCAAGGAATCCCGGTTCGTCAACCACACCATTGATGAATCAGAAAGTTGGTTTTACCGGCTGCGGTGGTGCCCATAGACGTAGCAATAACATAGTATGATCAGAAATACTCGGTTCCAAGATCTCCACTTGTACGTGACTAAATGTTTGAAACCAACACATATTACCTATAGCTCTGTCAATCCGAGAGTAGATAGGGTCCTGGGTGTGTTTATTATGCCACGTAAAATGATCACCAATACTATCAATTTCATTCAGACCTACCGTATCCATCATGTTCACCAAATCACAATATTCAGCTGGTTGTGCGAGGGTTCCGCCAATTCGATCTTGTGCAGTCAGCACATTATTAAAATCACCCATCAACAACCACCGTCCCTGAACTTGTTGGTTTAATCTTTCAATATCCCTCCATAAATTGCGTCTCTCCTCTAGTCGATTTAAGGCATATATAGCCGTCAACCATGTGATAAAATCACCATTCATATCATATAACCCGCAATTTATAAACTGTGAGCTACCTGTAAGAAAATGAACATCAATTTGTTTAGGATCCCATAGCATCCAAATCTGCCCATTCGGGTGGAAGTCATAGTTATCCAGATAGGACCATCGATATCCCAATTTTCCTCTAATATTCTTGCTTTTTCCTTGCTTGACACGAGTTTCCACCAGTATAGCCACTGCAAACTTAAGACCAATGAGATGGGAGCTGATCTCTCGAAGTTTGGCTATATTATTACACACCCTCACGTTCCATGAAATAATCATGGACGTGGATTTTGAGTCGAAAGAGGATCATCCGTAATCCGTTATGACTTTGATAATTGCTTCCTGTAGCTCGGTCTGGTGGGTCAGCCGAATGTTCCTTACCTTTATTCCTTGTCCTAGGTGAGCCCCCAACAGTAGTCCATTCACCCGGTTGCTGTATCACATTAGGTTGTTGTATCGTTTTGTCCCCAGCATCGCAGCTCACGCCCAAGATGCAGAAGCTGACCATCGCTCCACCCGTGTGTTTGCACTACACGGTTGTCAGCCTGAACACGCCACTGCTTCACCGACTGTTTTGTGGTGGTTTTGTGTCGCTTATGGTGCATACATGCCCAATTTTCTGACACTTCTCACAGAATAACGGTTTCCACTCATATTCCACAGGTTGTGAAATCATCTTTTCCTTTAAGTCCTTAATCGTGATGACCTCCCGTAATTTCTTAGTAATATCAACTTCGACCAGAATTCGTGCATAAGAAACACGTAGTTTTCGTGCAGTACATTCGTCTGTGAATAGAGGTTTACCCAGAGCACTACCAATCTTCCCCAAGATTTTCGGACCCCAAAGGTGCAACGACAATTGAGGTAGCTTAATCCATATTGGGACTGCACGCATCATATCATCTTTTAAGGAGAATCCAGATACCCATTCTCGTAAGAACATTGTCATGTTATAAATCGTATAGGGTCCCTTACTCATCACTGCATTCCTATCATCCAAAGTCTTAAATTTGAGGATAAAATAGCCATCATCATTGTAGAACATCTCCGGTAATGCAACAAAATTCCAAAATTTGGTCATATACTGCATTCATTGATAACTCACCTCCGAAGACATACATAATCAGTGAAGTTTTCCAGAAACTGATTTCGGATTCAACATCATCTTCCTCAATTTCCACCTCGACATCCCCATCAATAATAGTCGGAGCAGAGAAGGTGATTTCCAGTCCCCGTGAGGTTTCCTGATTACCTCTAATCACATTAGTCCATAGCTTAACAGGAATTACCTCAGTTTTGTCAATGTCACCAGATTCCGACTTATCATCATCCTGCAAATCCTGTTCATGCTTTTTCGAATTTTCCGACAGATTGTCTTCCAGCAAATCTTCGTCGTCCTGCTTGGGTAAATCCGAAATTTCGTTTGCCTGAGTAATGAAATCTTCCAGCTGCGATGGTATCTCAGAGTTGACAGCCGCCGTACCTGGATTCTTGGAGTTGCCCAATTGATTCGAATCGAACCCTAGGTTCTCCGTCTGCTCCACAGCCCGAGTCCCGTGGGAATCTGGGATCATCCTGTTTCGTGGTGGTAGCGGCGTAGCCACCTTCTTCCGTGGCCGACCACGCGCCTTCTTCATCCTGCAAATCGCCGATCAAAGTCCAATTTCGCCGCAGAGCTCCGTCTGTTTACAGACAAAAAAAAATTTATAATTACAGATAGGCCCAAAAGTCAACTTTTCTCCCTATTTTAGAGAAAATTAAATATACCACCCCTGCAATTTGTCCTCTTGTCTCTTTAGTCCCTTCTATTCAAACAATTATAGAAACACCCAATACACACGAAAAAAAATGTAATTACAGATAGGCCCAAAAGTCAACCTTTTCACCCATTTTATCTTTTCTTTATAATTCAATAATTCATTAATTCTCCCTTATTGCAAAATAAACCCCAAAATGTTCTTAACACTCACAAACAAAGCCCAACATTTTTTATTCTTCAAAATTACTACCTACCATCTCCAACCACCTTCCACCACCACCTCTAACCACCATTTCCACCACCTCCAACCTCCTTCTTCTTCCTCCCTCCTTCTTCTTCTTTAAAAAAACAGCCTTCGTCTTCTCCAAAAAAAAAAAAAAAAAAAAAAGCTCCAATCGGAGCTATGTACTGATCCGTTATAACTCCACCGGAGCTGAATTACACACCTCCGATGGGAGCTGTCAACAGCTCCGACGGAGATGGAGCTGTAAAATAGCTCCGATCTGGAACTTTTTTGATCGAAGATGTTGGAGCTGTTGATCGGAGTTTTAACGAAGAAGAAGGAAAATAATTGGGTATATTTTAAAAAATAAATTTTATTGGGGTTTAATTTATAATAATATTGTGTCAATGTTGTAAATTAAAAAACATTAGAGTCAAATGTGTAGTAAATTGAACATTATAAATTGCAACTAAGTCCAATTCCTTTTCTTTTCCATTTATTTTTTTCCTGGCCAACTCAAAAAATCACGTTTTGGGTTTATCTGTAATTGTTTGAATAGAAGGGACTAAACAGTTATTGGCTCAAATTTAAGGGGTAACAAACGTAATTTCCCCCTATTTTATCTTTTCTTTATAATTATATAATTCATTAATTAACCCTTATTGCAAAATAAACCTCAAAACGTTTCTAACTCTTACAAACAGACCCCAAAATTTCCAGTTCTTCAAATCTAAGTACCCAACACCACCACCACTTCTAACCACCATCTTCCAACACCTCCAACGTCGGTCAACTTCTTCTTCTTCCTCCCTCCCTCCTCGATTTGGAGCTGTTACAGCTCCTCGTCGGAGCTGTAACACCTCCAAATCGGAGTTGTTAATAGCTCCCCGACGAGGAAGTAACAGCTCCGGTGGCTCCTCACCGAAGCTGTATATAATAGCTCCGATCGGAGCTTTTTTTTTAAGGATGAAGAAGAAAAAAAAAAGGGTATGTTTTGGAAAATAAATTTTATTGGGGTTTAGTTTACAATAATATTGAGTCATTGTTGCAAGTTATAAAATATTAGAGTCAAATGTGTAGTAAAATAAAATTTGTAAATTGCAACCAAGTTCAACTAATTTACTTTTCCATTTATTTTATTTCTGGTTAACTCAAAAATCAGGTTTTGAGTGTATCTATAATTGTTTGAATAGAAGGGACTAAATTGTAATTGGCTCAAATTTAAGGGGTAACAGACGCATTTTCCCATATATATATATATATATATATATATATATAGACTTGATTTGGGACAGGCTTGATTTAGTAGTAAGTTTTGATTTTGATAGACACGCATATAATTCCTTGGATAGGTGTGTAAGACGATGTCTGAATTAGCTTTTACGAAACAAGCCAGTAAGATTAATGAATAAGCTTTTTAGGAACAATATGACTTCTACCTCATTATCTGTACCAGATACTAATGAAAATGTAGTATCTACTATTGAAAATAATTGGGAAGATAAAGATTTGTTCAATTGGAAACCACCAAATGTAGATAAGAGTACAATATATAAACAAAGCATATTAGACTTTAGATCAGCTTATACTATAAAAACAGAAGAACAAGTCCTTCCTTTAGTAAGTGATCAACAAACTTTACATTTATTCACCAAAAAGTCAATTAGAAAGCATATAGCCAGTGGATACAAATTCTTACATATAGGTCTTGTACAAATTGCTATTAAACCTTTAACAAGAGAAGGATTAGATACTAGCATTTTTGTTGCACTCAGAGATGCTAGACATTTTGATTTTCAAGATTCCCTTTTAGGATTAATTGAAACAAGTCTTTGTAATGGACCAATTTATTTTAATTGTTATCCGAATTTTACCATATCCCTGACTGACCCACATATTTTAGATATTCTTACTTTAAATGTAAAAACTCATAATTACAAAATGAAGCATGGTTCGCATATATATGAAGTATTTTATAGGATACATTACAAAGTTATGAATACGGGTTTAAATGTCAAAGCAGTACATTATGAAAAATCTTCTGGACAAACTATCTTTTGGAAAATTAATAAGTCAAAGTCTAATCTTACAGTCCCTAAGACTATAGAATGGAAAAATGTTAATCTTCCTGAAGCTTGGTTGCTTCCTTCTGGAACAATACCAAGATCCCAACCAATAGAAAATACTGAAATAGAAAATATAGTAGACCACCCAGATGGAGGGGTTAGTATAAGATTTAACAGACAAAGTTCTATGTCATTTAGAGATTATAGCTCACAGAGAAATAGTGAATATTTATCTCGGAGTAATTCCCATAGAAATTCTTTTAGTATTTTTGAAAAGGATAGACATAATTTTCAAGGAGTTAGAACACATAAAAATGTTGCCCAACCAGTTTATACTTCACAAGGCTTTAGTGATAGCACAAATGATTTAGAACAACAAGAAGAGGATAAACCAACTTCACCAAATCTTTCAAGCATATATGTTTTGACAAAAGAATTTTGTATAGATAAGAATTTGATAAAAAAAGATTTTATGAGTGACGAAAACAAACAAGAAAGAAAATGGTTCATGGAAACATTCTCTGAAAAACAAAGGAATGTCATAAGAAACAGTTGGTATGAATTTATGGTTACTATACAAAATCATATACCATTTTTTACTTATTTTTTTCAAAAGTATGATAAACTTTCAGTTTTAACCAAAACAAAATCTTATTTTACAAAGAAAGATGGCTCAAGTATCTTACATGAATTTCCACCTTTAGAGCCTGTATTTAACAAAGGTTTTAAGATGTCATAGATTATGCCAGTCCTTCATCGACAACAAAGAAGATGAGTCAGGAATGAAACAAAGAAATTACACTAATATAAGTTTACATTGTCTGAGAAAACAATTAGAAAGAATAGAAGATAGTATAGAAAAGAAATTAGGTAGCCAATCTCCAGTTGAAACAAATTTAGCATCCTCAAGTAAAGAACATACTTCACCAGGTTAGCAGAATACCAGATTATAAAAATTTGTCAAGAGATGGTAGTCATATCAAACATATACGGAAATAGAATGGACCAAGTTGATTGTGCAAAAACTTTAATTTTAGGATTTAATGGACAATTAAAAGGATGGTGGGATAACTCCCTTACACCATTAGAACAAAATGTAATATTAGATAGTATTAAACAAGATGACAATGGAATACCAATTTTAGATGATAATAATAGACAAATTTCAGTAGCAGTTACTTCTCTCATTTACACTATGTTACTTCATTTGGTTGGGGATCCTAATTGGTATAGTGAAAGAAATACTGAAATTTTACAAAATCTAAAATGTAGAAAGCTTCAGGATTTCAAATGGTACAAACATGTTTTTCTTACGAAAATTTATGAGAGGGATGATCCGAATAATTATTGTTGGAAAGAAAAATTTATTTCAGGATTACCAAAGTTATTTGCGGAAAAAGTAAGAGAAAAGATTAAAAACATTAATGGGAATATAGAAACAATGCCTTACGGAGAAATTATAAACCAAATAAATCTGACTGGATTACAAATTTGTAATGATTTAAAATTAAAATCCCAGTTAAAGAAACAAAATATGGTAAGTAGAAAAGAATTGGAAAGCTGGTGCGAACAGTTTGGTTTTGATAAAATCAAACCCCCAATTCATAGCCATGACAGAAAAACTTACAAAAGAAAATATTCCAACAAAAAGGTCAATAAGTAAGATTACAAACCAAATAATAAAAATAATTTTTATAAGAAAAAAGAAAGATTTTATATAAAAGAAAGAGTCCCTCTAGACAAAATAATATGTCACAAGTGTAAGACACCTGGACATTATGCCAACACTTGCAAGGTAAGGCAAAAGATACAAGAATTAATTTCAGACGAACAATTAAAAAATCAGCTTTTAAATATAATTTCTGAAATAAGTTCTGATGAAGAAGGAATAGGAACAGATAAAGAAGATTATCAATTTAATCAGATTCAATCAGATAATGATGAAACTTCTGATTATTCAGAAGAAGAAGATTCGTGTTACTGTCTCCCTGACCAAATGGGAAAAAGTGTTTGCAATTGTAGTAAGAAACTTTTAGTAATCACAAAACAAAATCAATATGAGTTAATATTTGAAATGATTGATCAGGTCAAAGACCCTCAACAAAAAGATAATTATCTAAAGAAATTAAAAGATATGATTTTAGAAAAAGGACAAGAAACTTCTACTTCAAATAAACAAAAAACAGATTTCAAAGATGTAATAAAAACATTCAATTCCCACAAAACAAACAGCATCTCTGTTAATGATATTCAACGAGAGATTAAGGAAGTAAAAACAGAAATACGACAATTAAGGCAAGAAAATGAAGAAATAAAACAAGATATTTTAATTTTAAAACTAAAAGATGAATTAAAAGAAGAAAGCATTACCGACAAAGTTGATGATGTAGAAAATAAGAATAATGGAGAATCATTCATAAATGCTCTATCACAAATTACCTACCAAAGATGGTATGTCAAAATTAAAATTGTTATAGGGACATTCACCCTAGAAACAATAGCCTTAATGGACGATGTGCGTATATGAATTGCATACAAGAAGGACTGATACCGACAAAATATTTTGAAAAAACAAAAGAAAGGTTATCAACTGCAGATGCAACAAACCTAAAAATAAATTACAAACTTTCAAATGCACACATTTGCAATGATGGAATTTGTTTCCGAGCAAGTTTTGTTTTAATAAAAAACTTGAACACCAAAGTCATTTTAGGAAATCCATTCTTACAAATGTTATTTCCTTTACACGTAGATAACCAAGGTGTAGGAACTACGGTCCTAGGAAAGAAAATACTTTTCCAATTCCAATATCCGGTAACAACCAGAGATGTAAATCTTTTACAAGAAACTGGAATTTTTCAAAAAATAAAAAATAAAGAAAAACAAATTATGTATCTAAAAGAAGAACTCAGTCATAAAAGAATTGAAGAAAAAATTAAAAGCCCAGTTCTTCAGCAACAAATTTTACTTTATCAAAAGAAAATAGAAAAAGAGATTTGTTCAGAGTTTCCCATGACTTTTGGGAAAGAAAAAAGCATATTGTAACTTTACCCTATGAAAATGATTTTGAAGAAAAAATAAAATTCCTACTAGAGCAAGGCCTATACAAATGAATCAAGAATTATTAGAATACTGTAAGAAAGAAATTTCAGAATTATTAAAAATGAAGATTATTAGGCCTAGCAAATCACCATGGTCATGATCTGCATTTTATGTACAAAAGAATGCTGAACTTGAACGAGGAACTCCTAGACTAGTTATAAATTACAAACCATTGAACAAAGTCCTCAAATGGATTAGATATCCAATTCCAAATAAAAGTGATTTACTCAAGAGACTTTATAATGCTAAGGTATTTTCAAAATTTGGCATGAAGTCAGGATTCTGGCAAATACAAATTTCAGAAAAAGATAAGTACAAAACAGCATTTACAGTTCCATTTGGACAATTTGAATGGAATGTTATGCCTTTTGGATTAAAAAATGCTCCATCAGAATTTCAAAAAGTTATGAATGATATATTCACCCCTTACACTACTTTTACAATTGTTTACATAGACGATGTTTTAGTATTTAGCGTGACATAGAACAACATTGGAAACATCTAAATATTTTCTTAAAAGTCATAAAAGAAAATGGTTTGGTTGTTTCTGCCAGAAAGATAAAATTATTTCAAATAAACATAAGGTTTCTAGGACATCAAATTCATGAAAATACTATCATACCCATCCAACGGTCCTTAGAATTTGGAGCTAAGTTCCCAGATGAAATTAGAGATAAAACCCAATCACAAAGGTTCCTTGGAGCTTTGAATTATGTAGGGGATTTTTACCCTAATTTAAGACAAGTTTGTAAACCCTTATTTGAAAGACTGAAAAAGAACCCGCCAATTTGGTCAAACAAACATACTGAGATAGTTAGAGAAATAAAAACAAAAGTCAAAACTCTTCCATGTTTAACCATTTGCCACCCTAATACTCTTAAGATTGTGCAAACAGATGCATCAGAATTAGGGTATGGAGGTATTCTTAAACAAATTATTGATAATAAAGAGACAATTTTTAGATATCATTCGGGTACTTGGAGATCAGGAGCACAACAAAATTATTCAACTATTAAGAAAGAGATACTTTCAATAGTCTTATGCATTAACAAATTTCAAGATGATTTATTAAACCAAAAGTTTTTACTTAAAATTGATTGTAAAGCAGCAAAAGAAGTTTTGACAAAAGATGTACAAAATTTGGCATCAAAACAAATATTTGCTAGATGGCAAGCTATCTTATCCATTTTTTATTTTAATATAGAATTCATAAAAGGAACTGACAATTGTATTCCAGATTATTTGACAAGAGAATTTCTCCAGGGATGGAAGAAAGAAGATTAGTACCATTGGCAGCAGCGAGCACAAGTTCCGGGAAAAGACCAATGGTAAATTTAGCACAATATGCACAAAGTAAGCCTGAACAAACTTTGTCACCAAAACCATTACAAAATAGCCCACAAACAAGGCAACAGACATCTCTGCAGATTGCCAACAAATTTCAACCTCTTAGCAAAGTAGCATTAACACCATATCCCAAAACTGAACAATTCCCACCTCTGCATTTAAAATTAGCCACATTACCTACCTACAAACAAACTTTGACACAAACTAAGTCCTAACAAACTTTGACACAAACCAAGTCCCAAATTTCAAATAGAGATGACCAGCCAGATTGTCCCTATTTAAGCACAGGACACTTTCACAAAGAATGTGTCATTGAAGATGACTGGTTTCCAGAAAATTTTCCAAAACAATTAGATAATGATAATGCCTCACAATTTGCAGAACAAGGTGCTATCATTTCACAATTTATCTTAGACGACAAATTTTGCAGGATCTATGAAAATCATCAGAAACCACAACAATATTATGAGGACATCTTAGTCCAAACAAATTCTCTTCATATTCAAAACAAAAATCCAAAAAACCATCCAGATACCTCATCAGCCATTGGTTATCGAAAAATTTTCATCAACAAAGTTATTAGTTTAGCTGATTGGGGAAACCCTTATACTCTGAGAGAGATAAGACCCCATCTTATTTGTAATTATTTTGATTACATACAAGCTTGGACAAAATTCCTCTACAAACAAAATGCAGTCAACTCCAGGTCATATTTCTTTTTAATGGGAAAAACTCTACCACCTCCAGAAGAACTTCCTAACGGTTTCTTGCATGGTGGCATGATTTTGGACCATTACGTAAATGTTCCCCACAAAGTTAAAAATCTTTGAGTACTTTTCGGATAGGTACAAAAAACAAAGTTGTTCTCACAAATACCCCCTGATGATCAAATTTTACAAAGAATTCAATTTAACTTGGATTTTGAGAATCCTACAAAATGTTTGGTATGATGAAAATACCAATTTATATTGGTTAACAAAAGAAGTTAAATGGTGGAACAAAATGGACACCACCATTAGAATCTGGACAAAGATATCGGAATGGTTCAAACTTCATCCAAAGTTTAGCAAACAAATTGTCTCCCGTAAAAGGTTCAACAAAATGAAGAATTCATGATGATGAAAAATACCATTCAAACAAGATTAGCACAAGCAAGCTCATTGGATGAGATGAAAGCAATTCTACAAACTGCAAGTGAAGATGAAGAATCAAGTTCCTCAGTCAATTTTGAACAAGACAATGAAGATGATTGTTATGGGATTTTTACTCCCATACAAAGAGGTAAAAACAAGAGAAAGTGACAAGATAGATTCCCGACAAACTGCTCAATTAAAGAAAAGAAAGATAAAGTGAAGGACAAAATCACGACAGACTGTTCCCGACAGACTGTTCAATCAGAGAAAAATCAGCACAAAGCAAGATTCCCGACAGACTATTCAATCAGAGAAAAATCAGCACAAAGTAACAAAATTCGGATGTGAATTGAAGATTTTCAAGTCCGCACAGAAGCCTGACATTCCTTTAAATAAGCTTCAATCAGAAGGAAGAAAAGCAGAAGAAAAAACAGACAGAAGAAAGGAAATCCCAGAGCAAAAAATGTATTCAGATAGTTTTTTCTTTGTATTGTATTCCTCCAGATTCTTTTATGTATTTGTAAAAATTTCACCCAAAAATATTAGCTTAGCAATATTGATTCACGTAATCTGATCAAGTTTCAAAGTTAAAGTCAGAGTTGTAATCCGATCAAATTTCAAGTCAGAGTTAAATTCAGAGTTATCTCAGGTATAATTCTGGTTATTTTCTTCATTGCTACAGTAATTTTGATTTTTCTACAGTAATTAATTATAATCTTGTCAATCATTTCATCAGTATATATACATATATTTCCGCTATGCTACCTGATACAAATAGTATATATATATATATATATATATATATATATATATATATATATATATATATATATATATATATATATATATATATATATATATATATATATATATATATATATATAACTTCGGTATCCCGGTCATCCCGCTATCCCAAAACTTTTGGTGGACCGCTACATGTCACAATCTGGGATTGGTAACACTAATGGTATGTTTGATCAGTGTTTAACATATAATAGTTGATGTATTCAAATAATGTTCACAAGAACATATTGATGGTGCTAAACTATAAGAATCTTTCATAGGTAGACTGCTCCAACATGGGATTATCTTTTTGAATCGTATAGGAGGCAATGTGCTCGGGTTCAAGGTAAAAATCTCGACTACATAGCATTATAAGGCGGATTGTAGTATAAAGGAGAAATATTTGAGATGTTTATCTGAAGGATGGACTACTTCAAAAAGGCCAAGAAGCCAAAAACACCATTACAATAAAAAATAAGGCTATTTGAACGATAATAGATATGAATGATAATAAAGTTCCGGTCACAAGGTCATGATGCATGTAAAGCTGCAACAAGAGTAGTGCTATTGTAAAGACACGATGTTGTTCATGGTCGAAATGCATATATGCGTCACACTCATGAATACACTAAAAATGAATGGTGTAAGTAGAAACGAATAAGGTATTGTTTGGCACAAGCTTAACAGCTCGATAAACTTATTATATAAATAATCATGTTACGTGAACGTCTAGCTGGTAGCTGATAAGTTAGATGATTAAATAAGCTTATCCATGATTATAAGAAAAAAAAAAGTTAGCCGATTTATTTTTACATATTATATTTAGCTAATTAGTTAGTTTATCAATTAATTAATTTACTAAAAACTTTTATAAAAATCAACTAACTTATCAGCTACCAATTAGCTTATTAGCTATCAGCTACCCAATCAATTACCAGTTAGTTTATCAGTTCGTTTTGGTGAATAGAATCTAAGAAGGATCCTCATTGCTCCAGTTCACATTTCCAGAACCACCATCAATTGTTCGAGTCTCTGAGAGCGATTAGCGGGCTACACAAAGTGAGACAAGGAGTAAATGAAGTGGACGAAGTGAGCTTGAGGTAAATTCTGTTGTAATGTACACATACAAATAGCAATGGAAACAGATACAATCAAATGCACAAATCACTGATTCGATAATTGATGGGGTACAACACATTAAAATATTGTGATGCATGAGATAGTTCATAAGAAATACCCTCATGTACACGATAGATTGACTTATTAATATCATTTTCCATGCATATAATATGACAAAGATAAATTTTCTTCTGGAAAAGAAGGATATTCAACTAGAGTTTAATGCAAATAAGAGGAGATTTTATATCCAATAAATGGAAAATTGTTAAGGTACATTATTACCATTCCTAGAATAGAGAAAATTATATAATCAACAAAAGGAAATTTGTTATTAATTTTTCATAATTCAGATTTACAATTGAACCTATCCATTACAATTATAAATACATGCACACACTATCAATGATCAAGTGGTAGCATCAAAGAATTCTAATTATAAACACTAATTATATGAGTGCAGGTGGTAACTCAAGTTCTTCATGGTCATGGAATGAAAACAAGCAGTTTGAGAACTGCCTTGTTGAATTCCCTGAGCACTGCCCTGGTCGATGGGAACGAATTGCTGAGCGGCTAACCACAAAAACAGCCGAAGAAGTCGAGCAACACTACATGATATTGCTAGAAGACATAGCTGCAATTGAAGTTGGACTAGTGGAGGAACAGGTGTATGTGGACCAGAAACCTGCTGTGAAAAGAAAGATGGTTCCGAGGCCGTGGACTGAAGAGGAACACACATCCTTTTTGGAGGGGTTGGCAAAATATGGACAGGGAGATTGGAGGAGCATCTCGAGAGGCATTCGAACGAGGACTCCTGCCCAAGTTGCTAGTCATGCTCAGAAGTACTTCCAGCGTCAGCAAAGGGATGCCAGTAGCAAGAAAAGATGCAGCATCTTTGACTAGTCAATTGCATAGATTGACTCAAGTTTTTTTCCTTATGATTTCTTATGCTATTTTATCATGATGATTTTGTTTGTGTGAAGTCCATATGGTATGTGAAGGGGTATGCCCATGGTTTCTAATAATGCCCCCGCATCTAATAAAACATGTAATGGAGGTTGATTATTGATTTATTCAAAACTTTTTGGTATTTATTCAAGTGAAATTCCATAAATATATATTCGGTGTGGAACTTTTGATAAACGAAATCGATTGTTTGATTGTTCATTTTTCTACTTTTAAATTGGAAAATGATATCCAAACTTTTTTTTTCTTTATACCGACCGAACAGGTTTTTACCGGTTTGAATGGTTTCCCCACCCCGTCTAAATGACGCTTAGTCCACTACCACTACTCTAGTATTATAGTATCACCTTAATCCCATTCAACCTTAATCTTTAACATTTTATATAACCATTCACCACCTAGTGATGATGTAGTCCTACTGCACATCTTAACATGGTCCAGTGAGTCAGTAACCACTGACCAGTGAGGCAAAATGTATTCGCATAAACTTGTGATTTTGCGAAATCTCAAAAAGTTAAGATCCTTCATTGCAAATAGTACTCTGCATGAGATTGTTCTATTTAATTCTATGTTTGGTAGTCGCTACAAGACTCAGATTATCTCAGTGAAGTGAAATAGAAATTTCTATAACTGCCAAACGCGGTTCACCGAATTTCAAATAACCCTAAATTTTCTTTTCCCGCTAAGATACCCAAACGCATTTCTTTCTTCCTCAACCACAATTTCGAATCGCATACACAAGCTTAACGGTAAGTCCTTCACGAGATAGAGTTATCTGAATCTAGATCGCGGCTTGAAAATGTGTTCTCAGAGTGTCAAGGTGCAAAATCAGAGACTGAGCAGTTAATCACGAAGTGGGATGAAGAAATCGCAGATTTATGGAGCTTGTTGAGGAAAAAAGATATACTTTTCAATGAAATGAAATACAAACTTGCACAGTTAGAGCAGGAAAACAGTTACTTATATATTTCAAAGGAAGATTTTGAACAGGCTCAACTCAACAATAGTGTCACATCTTGTTCTTCGAAAAAACTGAGAGATAAACTTCATAATTTGGAGAAGTTGCACGATAAATGTGCAGCAGACATGAAAGAAAAGGAAGCAGAATGGAATGTACATATTGAAAAACTGAAGGAGGATCTGAGGTATTGTACATCTGAGTTGGATGACAAAAATAGAAGCATTCAAGAAACCTACAAGGAGTTGGAAATTACCCAGTATCCGTTGGAGGTGAAGAATGAAGAGATCTTTGCAATAATCATGGTGTTGAAATCTGAATTTCATATTGCTTACTCAGAGGTTTTTGATGCAAAAGAGAAGTTGGAGATGAAAACTAGGCAATTCGAGGATAGAAATGTCCTTCTTGAACAACAGTTGGATATAAAGAACACTGAGCTACTTAAAGTTACTAACTAAGAAGGCATAAGGTATTATTGGATGATTTCAATGCATGTCAAAGCTACTTGAAAGAAGACGGAGTAAGCACTTTTGATGCTCTAGAGATAGCAGAACTATTGGCAAAAAAAACTTCTGAAGTTGAGAAATATGAGCTTGAATTACTGAAGTGGAAAGCAGACATGGACAATCTGAAGCTAAGACTTGAAGAAAGTCAGCAAGTTCATGAGCAGGAAAATGCAAAGCTTCTTCTGGTTTTGAAAGAACAAAGTGACAGACATACTAAATTGCATGAACAGGTTTGTGATCTAGAGGCACTTGCAGTCCAAAAATCAGAAGCTGCCAAAATGCTCAATGAAGAGAACTATATATAGTTATGCGCGAATTACGCAAGAGATGGAACACAGCACTACAAGACTTTTTGATGAATTGTCTCAGCTAAAAACTGAGATATCTAATAAAGAAACTGAAATTTTGGATTTGTCAGAAGCGCATAAGTGTCTTGAGCTGGAAATAGAGGAGAGAGATCTTAAAGTACGAGAACTTGAGAAACAACTTGAAACATTGGATCAGAACCTCACAAGTGTTAAGATCTCTTTTGCAGAAAAGGACAGTCTGTTTAATCAATCTCTAAAGCGATCCACTGATAACAATATGTTACTGAGTGAAGAGATGAGCAGGAGAATTGCCAATCTGAAAAGTCAGTATGAAAAAGAAAAGAGTTCCTCCAAACGTATGGTTGAGGAGTTTAAGTCCCAGGAACAAGTTCTGCTCACAGAACTCAAGAAAGCCTCAACTGACAGGGACAATTTGCTTTTGCAATTTGGGAGCATCTCTGATCGAATTGAAATGTTCACTAGAGATGGGGTTGAGTTGATGAACATGTTGGAGAAGATGTCAGGCTCTTCCGAGGAATCCAGTGAACCAGAAAGTGATAATGTTGGCGAGTAATAGATTCAATGATACCTTTCATTTCAATCTCGGGTAGATCAGCAATTCAGCACAATGTTGATCAGAGAATTCTATTGACAGAGTGAATCTGTTCAGCTCCTCTTCAGATATATCGAAGTACACCTGTTTTATCGAGAACTCTAGATTGAGTGTAGTATATCGCCTTTTAATGAACAGAGTAGATGTCAAGGAGCTACTTGTAGTAGCATTACATATATATAGATACAGCATGTTTCCTTTTATCAAATTTGTAACTGCTTTATGTCAGTTTAAAAGAAGCGTGATCTTATACTATTTGGTTTGTGAGTAACATATACTGTTGTATCATATTTACTGAACCATAACACAGGGCATACAAGAATCTAGAAGGTGAATGGGTATGGATGAGTATAGACTTGATTGGTTTCAAGTATCGAGGATCGAATCCTAACTTTCAGGATTCGTGCATCATCTTTCACACCCACTTGCAGAATCCTAACATGAATGAAAAGGTTCCCAAGTCTACTGCTTGTTCTACTTAAGGATGAAGTCTTCAATATAGTACTATCAGATGAGCTGCACATTTGAGGAAGAAAATGGGAAGAAACAAACTAGTAAAATGTGCAGCTCAGGTACACCATCAGGTGCACTACTCTGCAGTCCAGGAAATGAATTAAGCACCAGAAGTTGAAGATTCCGATGGTTGCAGATTCGTCAAGTAATCTGTATAGATATATTGGAAAATTTCGACATCTATTTGCAAGATATAGCAGCGCATTCGAGCCGCTATGTGGAATTATATAGCATGTTATTGATCAACCAACATACCAGTTATAAGTTTCAAATTATCTAGCATTCGAGCCGCTATGTGGTTTCATAGCATAGTAAACTGATTGTTGTAGAATACACGATATTTTAAGTCGTAGAAGATTGAAATGCGTCCTTGATCAGCTAAAACAAGGAGAGACGGGTACGCGATTACTGAATTCAGTGGAATAGGATTAACACCTAAGATCTATAAGGAACAGAGAAATATCTGATATTCAGGAAAGATGCTTAATTAAAGGAGAAACATAAACAGTACATACCTGAAACACTTTGCATGATACTTAGGATTACTCAGCAGTTAGCAAGCATATGAACTAAGTCCGCCTCCTTTGGCTGATCAATGATCTTCACAAACATATCAGTCGAGTTTGAGTGACCGACCATATGTTCTAGAATCTGATCCTCAAAATCAACAGTCCGATTCTTCACTTTATCGTGCTCATCAGATGTTGAGGAGAATACAAGCTCAGACAACCGCCCCTTCTGTGCTTGGCAACAATATTTGTGTCCCTCATTCGTCCCAGATGTCATTAGGTGGTAGGTATGCACAAAGTTCTTCTGACCAATTCTGTAGGCACGGGATATAGCTTGCCTCTCTACTGAAGGATTCCAAACAACATCCAGCAGAACTACCCTTGATGCCCCAACTAAACTAATACCTTCATTACAGCACTTGGTGGAGGCAAGCATGACTTTGGCTTCACTTAAAGGATCATTGTAATAGTTAATTATCCATTGCCGCTTCGTCTGTCCGGTATCACCATTCAATATCAAAATCTGCTTATCGACATCCCAGTTGAAAAGATATCTCAACTGCTCCAATATCCGTTCCAGCGGATGAATAAACTGGCTGAAGATGAGGACTTTCTCGTTTGCCGCCACTGCAAGGCGCAAAAGCTCAAAAATAAATCTTGTTTTGGCACCATCATTAGGACTTAGCTTCAAAGCCTCCACGTAAATCGGATCAATTTCAAGTCTTTGTATTTCTGCAGAATTACAACGTTGCAGGAGATACGGGTGCACAGATATCAATGCAACCGTATGCTCATACTCAATTGACATCCGCCCTTTCAGTTTTTGAATTAAGTCCTTCTGGAGTGATGGTGGTTTCAAAACGATGACAACTTCTCTCAACCCGGGGAGACTGTCTCGAAGTATGGTGCCTTTGTGCACATTGACAAATGGTTGTATGGCAGATTTCAGCTTCTCTAAAATGTCGTGGTTAATGACTTCTGGCACTGCAGCAGCAGATTGAGTAGCTTTATTTTTGTACTTTCTCTTACCCTTTGACGTGTAAATCTCGGCAAATGTTTTCTCACCTTCAAGCATGCTAGCAACTACAGGTCTGACCAAACTCAGTGTGTTAAAGAGTTCATTGAAATTATTTTGAAAAGGAGTTCCAGAAAGTACCACTCGCTTTTCTGTCTTGAGTTTCAGGAAACAATTCCAGATGTTGCTTTGTTCATTACGAGGATAATGGCCTTCATCGAGAATAGCAAGTCCAGGTTTCTCAAGAAGTATTTTCCTAAGAGATCCATCATGCTCTTCAAGATTTTCTTGGCCTGTATTTTTGTTCCTGTTCCCACTGGTCAATTTCTCAAGTAAGGTATAGCTAATTCCCAAAACACTTACATTGTCATCCCATGAATATGCTTTACCAATACGAATCGTGTCCTTGGTTTTCATGCGGCCTGTCACCTTGCGTAAAACAAACATGCTCTCCTTGCCTGAGAACTTTGGGGTTTTGAGGTCATAGAATGGAAATGGAAAATTCCATTTTCGTAACTCTTCCTGCCATGTCAAGAGCATGCCTGAAGGAGCAATAATCAGAGGTTGGCATCTTGGGAACATTTTCAAGTATGTTTCCAGAAAAATAATGGTCAACCAGGTCTTTCCGGTCCCTGGAGCATGCAATATTATGCAGCCACCCCCTTGAGGAGGTTGAGAGCTCTTCAGCTCACCCAAATTAATGCTTCCAGCCAAGTTTTGCCACAGGAATTCGAAGCCTTCTTGCTGATGTTTGTACATGCGTTCTCTTACACCAGGTTTGATATCCCAAACAGTCCCATCATCACTAATGTTGAATGAAGCATCCCTTTTCATTAATGATTTCAAAGGAACTTCTTCTTCTAATTCTGGGAGATCCTCAAGATAACAAGGTGGTCTTTTCCTTTCTGGTCGACGTCGAGTACTTTTACCCTAATTAAGAGAGAAAAGTTTCAGTATCGCAAAAAATGTTACTAGTATAGAAGCTAAAAAAACTGTTCATCCTAGATCTTTATGTAATTGACAGTTTCCTTGTGCATCATTTACTTGTACACTTACCCACTCAGGCAAAATATCTTTTGGATCAAGCCCCACAGAAGAGCAGTAGATACATACTTGACCCTCATCATCTTTTGTTGTATACTCATGCTGCCCTCTAGCACATCGGTCCTCATGAGTTTCTTCGGCAACTAAGCATTCATGTTCAGGATTAACCTGCACAAACTCAAAAGATATCAGCCATTGATTACACTACTGCGGTACTGCCCCATTTTGATCTATATTCTGTAGTTTTACAAACAAAAAATTTCAACCAGGCCCCAAAGCAGAAGTGATCAAGAAATAATAGTTTTTTAGGCTATTGCAATATTTATATGAAAGGTTAACACACATAATATGCACCAGGGAAACTATTTTGTGAGGAAGCATTAAAAGAACATTCATATTCTTTTCTTGAGAAATAAGAACATCAGAGGCAACATAGAATTAAATTTTCGTCATCTGAAATGCATTAAGAGTAAATATTATCTGCTGTTGGACTTACATTAGGGGTCTGAGAAACCTGTGGCACGCTCATTTGAAAGGCAAGGTTCAATTCGGTGAATAATCGTTTTCTCTCCTTCTCATCTTCTGTTTCCTCGACAACTTCAGGTATTTCATCCTCAAACCTGAATTTGAGAGGAAGAGTAGTCTTTTGGGTATCAGTTGCGAGTGTCTCAACCTGATTATTATCTTCATCATTATATTCCACTTCCACATCTTCAGCCCGTGGCCCCTCTTTCAATATGGCATCTGCAAAGAGTCTATATATGTCACGAGCCGAAGTCAGTTTCTTTTTCATCTTCATTTTAGTTTTAGCCACAAGTATTCTCTCAGAGTTTCGATCCTCATCAATACATAAACTGGCAGTACCAAACTCTCTGTGGACATCAGTATCTTTATTGCAGTTAAATTTCTTACATTCTGATGCTACTGCCTCAGTCAGCCTCCTCATGTGAGACTGAGATTCATCGTGCAATCTAGTCACACCGTCTAAGCAGCTAGCGTGCTTTTCTCCAGTTGCACCAGAAACAGCAGTAGGAGATCTCTTCTTTTCACCAGGGACTTTAATTCTTTCATCTGCTTTCTTCGAGGCCCTGCTGCCCGGTGACTTCTGTAAAGGGACTGCCTGTTCTCCGAAAGCATCTTCATTAGATTGCACCCGATGTCCCTGTTTGGCAATTGCACTATCTACAGCTTCATTACCTTCTTCAATAACAAATTCTTGAACATTGTCCGGGGCCCTGCTGCGCTGTGACTTCCCATAAGCATCTTCATTAGATTGCACCTGATCTCCACGTTCCACAACTGCACTATCAACAGTCTCATTACGTTCTACCTCCTCTTCTTCATTAAGAAGTTGTTGAACATTGATTGAGGCCCTGCTGCACTGTGAGTCCCGTAAAGGGAATATATGTTTTATGAAAACATCTTCTTCACTAGATTGCACCTGATGTCCATGTTCAACAATTGCATCATCAACAGCCTCATGACATTGTTCTTCATGAAGAGGTTGTTGAACATGTTCAAAAGAATTTTCATCTCTCTTACTGTGATCTCCTCCTGTGTCTTGAGTTGAAGTATGTGTCTTTTCCACTCCATTATCCTCCTCAGGATACAAGGACAGGCACTCCACACTATCTGAAGGATGAGAGCTCATCACTTCAAAGCCATCATCATCTCCAGAACAATGGTATCCGTGATCGGAAGATGAAGACGATATACTTATTACATTGTTAGATTCTGGAGACTTTTTCATGCTTGCCGTCCTTGACTGAGTGAGACTTGCATTGCCCAGGTTTTCGTGCTGACTGGCATCAATATGCTTGTTCCTGTGCTCATCTTTTTCAACTATGTATCCCTCTGAATCCATATCTTTATCAACGTTCCCTGTAGAAATATAAGGAACCTATTGTGAAGTGTCTGGGACATATTAATCTACACTTGTGAGATAAGCATGTTACATTTAGTTCTTAAAAAAAAAAAAAAAAAAAAAGCTTTTGCAATGGACAGTTGGACTCTCAATCTTAGTGCATTACTTATTTGTAGGGAAAAAGCTATAAATGCTCTAAGTTTTCTAAGCAATATATAGTGCATGCCAAAAGATATATATTGTCCTAATGTTGACATTGAAACTTACTTAAATCTTATCATTCCTCCATTAACAAATGTGGAGTCTCTATCCCATAGATATTACACTAAAACGGCAGTGCAAAATAAACTGGAGATCCAAATAAGATTACCACTTTTCTATGAATCTGAGCTTGACTCACCAGTTTCTCCTACACCAGAATCAATAGGAGCATCGTCGGAGGAAATGGACCAATAACCATTGGCTGAGGGTACCCCATCGCCGGCGCCCCAAGAAGTTTGATGCGCACTTGCAGACCCTATCATGTTACCAAAAGGAAAAAATGCCACTCAAGTGTGTGTTCTACAATTACTTTGCACATCCTCAGTACGAATTACAAATTATGCAAACTTATAGAATAACACCACTCCAGGTCATACAACAAAGATTATAAGGCTTCAAGCAAGCCAACAACAAAACAGATACTACAGAAGCATCACAACTGATGAAGTACTAGAGTATATATGAACATGGCATGATGATTGCAAATTAAATTGGCATGCTTCAATGAGACAATTTTCATTTCTGATTATAACATCTAACTTACAGTCAGTAACATGTTTTGCTTATACTCCTAGCAAGTAAACGGCACAAAAGATGAAATAAGCATTCACCAAATATACATTAAAGTTATCTTGAAATACCTTTATATGTTCCTTTCCTCGCAGACGGTCCTACCATTTGCATAGAACCTATTTTCTTTATGAACTCAGCTTCGTCAACTTCCATAACTTCATCTTCATAGTCATTATCTGCACATTAATTATTAACATGAGAACCCGAGTATTAAAGTCTGTCAGCCTATATAATGAGCATTCTTAACATTGACTCGTAATTAAGGAGATGAAAATAGTTTCGAATAATTTTACTCTTGAATTTTCATACAACTCAAAAAGTTGTTGAATTTCTTTTCGAGAAGGTTCAAACAAAATTTTCATGTTGGAAATAGGTACGCCATCAGCAATCACATGAATATATGTAAGATGAACAACAAAATATAACACAGTGGAGAAAAACATTAAGAAATAAAAAGCTTGACGTTAAGAAAACTATGAAACAATAATTTCCATTCAGTTCACAAGCCGCTGGGTAACATACTACGAAATCCAGGAAACCAAAAAAAATTAAAACACCTATCTAGACTGGTTTTAATTTGATTCACTATTAGGTGGAGCAATTCAATTTTCATATATAGGGTCCGATTGGTTGTGTGCAATTCAAAGGTTCACCGCACCCGACGAGGTGATTGGCAGCGTGCAATTCAGCCCATACGAGATTCGCTAGGCCCGTGCAAAATTCCGGGCTGCAATAGTGCAATTAGAAATGCCTAGGGGACCTGGTGTATTTCTGAATCGCACATACATGTGCAATTCGGACAAGACTTGAAATGCCCAATAACGCATCTGAATTGTACTACCAATAATCACGTTTCGTGGTCAATGTACTAATCGCAAACAAAAAGAATTTAAGTAGAAAAGATAGTAACACTTGAAAAAAAATGCTCTTCATAAGTTACCAACTCTATTGTACCGCAATCGGTGCGTTGGTCTTTTCGGCCTTTGAGTATCCCTCTCGGAACCAACTCTTGATATGATGATTTGATTTCGCTTGTTTTTCTGCGATATCCTATGATCTTGTAAGGGTGATACTCTTCCCCTTATCTGACCTAAATCCCTGAAAACCTGAGGGGCTGACATACGCAGACTCTTTGTCAGGCTCTTTTTACTACTTGTATCATTAGTAGCACTGTTGTTGCTAACCCTACGCGCACTCTGTGTCAGACTCCTTCGGGTACTTGCATCATCACTTGCACTATTGTTGATAACCCTTGGCACACTCTTTCTGAGTCTCTTTCGACTACCTACATCATCACATGCAAGGTTGCTAGCAGTTTGATACTTGTTCAGATTTGGAAAGTATCTGTACCTCTTTCCCATAGTGTGCACAACTGTAGTATCTCTAACTTGTGGTACCCCCAAAGTGGCTTCAAAATCAGAACTAGTATTTGACTCAGTATGATCAACCTGCATAGTCATGTGAAAGTTGGTTAAGCAAATCTCAGGGTTGAAATTACAACAATGTTTGTAAGTAGATATATAAATTCATATCTGAACATGTTTAGTATATTGGCTGTGTGCAATTTTTGTGCTATTTGTGTGTAAAATTCAAATGAACTTGTAATGTGGAAAACAAGTTCTAGAGTCCAGATTTATATGTGGACCGAGCGTATAAGCACGGAATGACCCGAATTTTAGCAGGATGTCACTGTATTAAACACGAACTAACACGAACTGAAGCTTAATATATATCACTGTATAGCTTAATTTAGCTCAATATATCCTACTAATTAATCGGGATAACATAATACAGTAATACATCTATCTGCGAAAAGAAAATCCAATGCATTAAGTTAAGAGCTAGAGTTGAAGCAAGCACACAACATCTGTATTACTCATTAGATTAAAAATACTTTCTACATAGTGTATAGGATTGCTGAAAACAATAAAGAAAGCAGAACATTGAATGAAATCCACCCATAAGGCAGTAGTAGTAGCTATGTTGAGATTAAAAGTAGGGTAATTAAATGTATGATTCATAGTGGCTCAATACTCGTTACATCAAACTTCATGGTCACATAAAGAGGACGGAATGGAAGGATCACGGTGGCAGGCCGGTGGTGGTGGTAGTGGGAAGGAGATAGTTGAACCGGGAGGAGGGTATTTCCGTCATAATCCAATTTACAAGAAGAAGAAAATGATCCCTAATAATCGGGTGGTTATTACTAATCAGGTTGGTTTTTCCAATTATCTACTAAGCTTATCAGCTCGATAATATTATTTTTTAAATAAACTTGTTTAGGTAGCTTATTAGTTTAAGAATCTAGATGAATTTTATATATATATATATTATATTTAACAAATCAGTTAGTTTATCAGCTAATTAATTTACTAAACACATTCATAAAAATAAACTGGATTACCAGCTACTTAATCAGCCACCAGTTAGCTTATCATTTAGTTTTCCTAGACATAGCCTTAGATGGGATATAATTCTTTCATGGAATGATAGACTTAGAAAAATACCAATCTAAGTATTAGATCCCACCATAGATATCTTCACCCTTATTATATTGTCCACGATTAAAAACAAAAGGTAATTATCCCATTTAGTAATTTTGTATTCGTTTGTTTGTGGTTCAAATGTTATGATTCTATTAATACTTTTATCGTGCATATAATAAAGAGATTCTATTTTTTGGCTTGGAAGAAAGTTGGTCAATCAAACACATTTTGTAAACCTTATTATGTAACAATTTGATTCTGGTATATATGGATTTGGGAGTTTCCACTTTGTCAACCATTAAATGAAATACAATAGCACTTCATCGTTTCAAGTTCAAAGAAAACATGTTATGTTTATACAAATCTTCAATCAATATAATGGTATGTGGCCCTTGATTCATCTTTTAACTGATTGGGCCCAAGAAAATCTCAGTTATATTTCATTGTTGTTTTGCTCAAGATGGTTGACTTGTTTCCAACATCCTTAAAGCACAATGATCGTGTTAAAAAAATACTGATTAATTAAGATTTTGTACATAGTCATGTTTTGGCCAATCAGATAGTATTGTTGTGCACAAGTTCTTATAAATCCTAGTGAACTTTTACTTACTAATAATGAAGTCTGAAGCATATATATTATTGGTTAAAATAATAAAATTAAAATCTTCGTAATTTATCAAGATGGAGCATAATCAAAACTAAATAAACGTACCATTTATCAAACTTGAGATGAGAGACTGTGGCAACTTATGGTGTTGATTATCTTTGGTGGCTAGCTTCTTTGCGAATAATATCTTCAAAATTAATCTGTTGAAGACAAAGTGATTATGATTCAAATAAATAAAGATATTAATATGATCCATATATATATATATATATATATATATATATATATATATATATATATATATATATATATATATATATATATATATATATATATATATATATATATACATGCTGCATAAAATTTAGGGTTACAATTTATGCATTTTATGGGCCATATATACAATTTATAATTTGCATAATAACTCCAATGCTCATTTGTAGCATATTTGAAATTTGAAAATAAACTTATACATGTGCCATTACTTCAAATTATTTAATAAAACGTCAAGCCAACTATCTATGCTGACAAATTAATGATCTAGGACAACAAACTACGAATTGAAGTAGTATGTCAAATTGAAATCAAATTAAAGTTAGGATACAGTTAAATTATTTAAGTAAACTAGAAGTTCAACTTCCTAAGATGAATCGAGACAGACCACCAAAGTCATTGTTCCAAACTGAAATAAAAAATAAAGTTAGACCAGAGTCCGTGTAAGATGAGGTCCTACTTTAAAAATGGTTTAAACTATATATGTTAAGAGACCTCACACAAAGTATAAGTATGAAAACTTTAGATTCCAACATGATTATTTAGTCATATGTAGTTAAAATATGTCATGTTCGGCCACATGTTGGACAAACACATAATTATTAGACACACAGTGCATAAACGCAAAATCAAGTCACATGTTGGACAAACATTGAAACATCTAGTTACATGTTACATAAATGTTAAATCAAGTAACATGTTATACAAACCAGCAACCTTTAGTACCATGTAGCACATTCGTAACATTAAGGTTCAACAAAATTATTTTAAATATGCAACGATATTCTAAAAGTTGGGCCCTGAAGTCCACACATTGTCGACAAACAAAAATGTGAGCAAACAAAGTTATTGACCATTCAAACCAATAAATTATGCAAGTACCTATCACATCAAATATTTTGGTACACAATCTACATAAAAAATTTACTGAGAGGAATA
Organism: Plantago major; assembly: GCA_026545765.1. Taxonomy (NCBI): domain Eukaryota; kingdom Viridiplantae; phylum Streptophyta; class Magnoliopsida; order Lamiales; family Plantaginaceae; genus Plantago; species Plantago major. Next base: position 20,928,220 of record CM048843.1, read on the forward strand.
AGAATTGTTGACATGAAACCTTTAAGTTGTATGGCGCAAAACCAATTGAATTTCCTCTAAGTTGTATGATGTCATTTTTTTTAAAAATCCATTTTCATCGATATCCTCTATTATTTAATTTACAATGACACACTATTCAAATGACAAACTTGTACGCAACCACACAATAGGAAAACATGTCAATTGCAATGTAGATCTGCAAAACCAATCAAGGAATTGCCGCAAACCAACAAATATAGTTGATCACCATAGCAGATCTACATATCCATTCACATACTTTTGTAAAACATACATAATATAAAAAAAAAACCCATATAAGTTAAATTGACACGAATAGATCGGTAAATTGACAGATCTACATCGGACTTGTAATTCAAAAGAGGATCAAGCAAAAGTTCCCTTACAATTTCAAGATCGGCGAAAACAATTTGTTTGGTATCAACTTTCAGTAATTTGTCTTGATGTCCTCCACTCCCAGATCTCACATGTAAACAAAGTACAACTCAAAATTTTATATATGAAGTCGTGAAGTTTTCTCTCTTTGATGATGTATCAATCTTTTTACATGTTTTTCACCATTTATAAGATCTACAATGTCCTACTCCACATGTTACATGAGAATGGATTTCAATGAAACACGAATAGAAGGTAAAACAAAAGTAGCAAATTATGCGTTAAAATCAAAACTTTAATAAAATACCATTGTGTAAAGAAAATTTTAAAAAGTTAATAAGTTATGCTATAAACATGTACTTATACCTCGGTGGCGCCGCTGCTGGTTGGAAGAAAAGTGAATGTAATGGAAATGAATGATGCGAATGAGCACGAATGTATGTTTAGTTGTATTTCAACTATGCAAATGGAGGGTATTTTAGACATTTTAGTACAAATAAAACCCTAATACAAAAGTTGAGTCTCATAGAATACTTCTACAGTGGAGGCCCATATAGTGTTGACGGTCATAGGAAAGCAGATGAGTTCTAATTGTAAATGAGGAGTATTATATTCAAGTTTAATATAAAGGCAAAAATTATATAAGCTCCACGGGCCTAAATAAGTCTCAACCCTTTTAAATTTTATGTATTAGTGTCATCTCTTTTCTACTTGATACATACTTATTTGGACGGTTTCCGCAGTACTTCAATTATTTGGGAAAATATTGTAAACGCAATACTTTTTGTAATTTATGAATTTTACATTTAATTGGTAGGAAATACTTAATTCAAGCAAATTTTGTTTACACAGTTTGGAGATACAACAATTCAACTTATTTCACATGATAGGGTTAAAGGACCTCGACTTCGACTTCTTGCATGTTGACGTACTGTTAGCATCGATGTTGAGAAAACAATTAATAACATAATCTATATAATATATTAAGCAAAAAAGGTTTGGAGCCATTTAAGGCTATCCACATCATTTAATTATTTGGCAAAATAATGCTTTGTGATTGGTTGATTCCCATTCCATGTTGTCATATTCTTTTATTCTGATTGGGTTTCTATCTCATGATGATGTGTTTCGGTTATTTAGCTTACATATGCACCAATTTTTTTTAAATCAATCAACCATTTTAATTTCTGATTTCTTTCCATTTTTGTAAATATTTTCCATTCTAAATGAAAGTCCAACATCTCGGTTACTCTTTATTTTCTAAATTTCATGTGTTTATTGAATCTATAAAGTAATTGGTTGCTCACTATGTTTCTAAAAATCACCATATTCGAGATGTTAAAGTAATTAAACAACTTTTTTATGGTTTATTAACATAATTGGTTGGTTGATTCATATTAAGCAAATATATAAATATATATATATATATATATATATATATATATATATATATATATATATATATATATATATATATATATATATATATATATATATATATATATTCATCTGATAATATTATTGGGACTGACAAAAAATATTCTTATAAAGAGTTTATTCTTAGAGTTTTTTTAAGCATTTATACACAAGTTGGGACTGTAAATTTTTATTATTATAGAAAGTTTATTCATTTATAGAGTATTCTTTTAGAGAGTTTCTACTGTATATATAGACACACACACTAAAATGTGAGAACATTTCAAAGTTGAATTAGGGTTTTAAATTAGTGTGAATTGATTTGTTTTAATTTAATTGAATAACGTGGAGAAGAAAGATTCATTATGGTTGACTTTTTAATGATGAATTTTGTTATTGAATTAGGATTGAAATTTAATTTGAGAAGATAGATTGAGTTTTCTATGATAGATTGATAATTTTGTTGTGGTTGAATTAGGACTTAAAATTAAATTGAGTGATACATATTGGTTTTTTGCAACAAAAGTCTAATTTACATATATATTACAAATTAGTCTAATTAGGGATCGGAGGTGATGAAAAATGTAACGGAGAGACACGCGCTATTTGTCTTCTTGTGAGAGTCCTCATCATTTTAGTGAGATTTGTACTGTTTTTTTTTACGAAATTGAGCAAAAATGGGCACAAATAATGACTTTTCCCACTCGCTTTTTATTGGGTTATATCATTACTTTGAAAAAAAAATTACTATAGTATATACGTGTGTGTGTGTGTGTGTGTATTATTGTATATGTGTGTGTGTATATCATTGTAGTCCCACTCGCTTCAATTTTGATGATGGTTTGAAATGGAAAACGCTGGCAAATTAGTTATAGTTTCCCTAATAAATTTTCTAATGACATTGTAGTCCGTAACTTTTGAACAATAACAAATTTCAACCTTTTTCATAAATCTATTACTCCCTCCGGTCGTTTAGAAGGTTTACATTTTGGTTTGGTGTGAATTTTAAGGAAATAGAATAAAATAGTAAGTAGATGGTAAAAAGTAAGAGAGAGTATAAAAAAAGTAAGAGAAATAATGGATAAAGTTTGAAAAAGAGTATTTAAAAAATTAATAAATGTAGATAGTGGGGTTTCCAAAAAATGAAACATTAAACTTTTAAAAAAAATCCCCAGAATGGTAAAATGTAAACCTATAAAAAGAACGGAGGGAGTATTGTATAGTCCAAACTCATATTGCAACCAAACACATCCAAATGAATTGGCTAAGGGCATGTTTGGTTTGTGAATAAGTTGATTCAGCTTATCAGTTAGTCAACCCAAAAACAGATTAATGGACCTGGATGTAATTGTTCGACTAATGGTATCCAGATTAATAGAGGGCATCTAATAGGGGATGTTAGGAAATTTGTTAGATATTTTGTTAGAAATATCTGTTTAGATTTTGATCAGCAACATGATGACTTATCTTAGTCTCAGAAAGGTGATTAGTACTCTTGGTTCACGTGAACATTGTAAAAGAGGAAACCCACTTAATATGATAGTCTAGCTAATCTTGTATAGGATGTTAGGTCTCAAAATGTAATTTTTATTTTATGAAGAGAAGACCAAGAAGAAGACATCCAAGCAGAACAAACTCAACGACATTGAAGACTTGAAGAAACTGCACAAGATTACTGAAACAGTTTTTCAGATACCTTAGCCAGATATCTTGAAGACACGAATAGTCTTAAATAAACTGTGTCACAAGAGATATCTGAGAAATAAAAGGTCTATCTGAAAACAAGGAAAGTGTCCACAGATATCTATTCTCAGATACCTTGAGCTTTAACCACATTTCTGAAAAAGAAATATATATATTGCAAACAAAGTTGTTTCAATAAATGTGGTATCTGAAGATTGAAGATAAGGACGTGCAAAGAATCAGATAATACTAGTCTCTGATACAAAGCATAGTTCCGTTGGCACTACAGGACAAAAAGTATAGTACAATGCATTTAATGCACGGACAGAGATGTCTGAACAAAAGCAACGGCAGCTTCTGAAGAAGAAGACAAGACCTGCTACAGTACTATGCACAGATATCAATAGTTTGAATTTGAGCCTAACGGATACTATTCAAACGGCACTCAAATTCATCTGTAAATATCAACACTTAGACTGCTTGAGAAGACACACTGAACACTTTGAACACCAGAGAACTCTGAACATCTTACTCTCTCAAAGCAAATTACTTATCCTCAAAGCTTTCTGTTGCGACCAAAGCTCTTGATCTTGAGTAAAACTGAAGTTCTAAGTGTCCTGATCCTAAACAAAATCGCTATCTGTGAAAGAGTTGAATTGAAAGATCAAGTATCTGAGATTCATTCTCTTGAACACTTATCTAAGACTTGGGTCAGTAAAAAGAACAAGATACCATACATTGCAAAGTGTATTAAGTATACTTGATTCACAGAGCTATCTGATTAACTGAAAAGTTATTAAAGAAGCTCATCTGACAACTCAAACCAAAACCAACACCATCACTGGCGTGGAGTACATGAAGTACTTAGTTTGAAAAATCAGGGAATAACTCCAAGGTTAACGGAGTATAGGAAGTACTTAATTTGGATAACTAAGGAATAACTCCAAGGTTATTGAGCACAGGAAGTACTTAGCTTGGGAAGCTAGGGAATAGCTCAAAAAGGTTTCTGAGTACAGGAAGTACTTGGCTGTGAAAGCCGGGGAACAACTCAGGGGGAACATTTGGTTGGGAACCATCTGTTTAAGAAATCTTAGAATATGATTTTTGTAAGGTGACCTCAATTATCTATTCTAGTGAATTCTAGGTCTTTGGAAGCCGAAGTGGATTAGTTGGAGGATTACGCCACCTCCAGATACCACTATACTTGTTGTGTTATTTACTTTTATGTACTTACATTTCAGCAACACACACACACACACTTTAACTGTTTCTGCACTTATCTATCTTAAGTCTTCCGCGCTCTGATTCTAAGTATCAGATATCTACTCAGATATCTGAGAAATAGTTTTTATTGACAAAAGTTTTAAAAGACTATTCACCCCCCCCCCCCCCTCTAGTCTTTTACTTTGCCGTTATCTGGACCAACAAGTGGTATCAGAGCAGGAGGTTCACAAGCCTTCTGCACTGAACCTAGATCCCCATATAGGTGAAGGAACTCTGTCCATTTTCGAGGACTATTTAATTTGTGTGTTAAGTGTGCAGGAATGTCTCTGAGTGATGCACCCGTTCTCAAACCAGAGAACTACGAGAAATGGAAAAATAACATGATGCTCCACCTTGAAGCCATAAGTGACGAAATGATCGAAGTGATAAAGAATGGCCCAATAGTCATTCAACAACTCAAACAAGTCATGGAGGTTTCTAATGGTAGAGACAGAGATCAAAGCGAAGGATCTTCACAAACCGATGCGTCAACAAGTGGGAGATCTACTAGTCAAGTTATTTACGAACCAAAGCCCAGAGAACTCTGGACATCGGAAGATGCCAAGAGGAATCGTCTGGATGGTCAAGCTCGTAATATCATCATCAGATCGACACCTGAGCACATACAGTGTAAACTGTGGGGTGCTAAAACGGCGAAAGTTGCCTGGAAACTGATTGAAGAAATCATGCGGATCGAGAAAACCAAAGAAAACAAGTTCGAAGTTCTCAAGTTGAAATTTCAAAATTTCAAACAAGGACCCACTGAAACTCTGGAAGAACTTGATTTCAGATTTACCACTCTCATGAGTGATATGGCAGCACTTGGGGAAAGCAACAGATACTCCCAGTCAGAAAAGATTAAGACTATTGTCAGAAGTCTTAACCACAACTGGGAGCATACCAAATTCTTTTATTTTAACCAAGGAATGCCAAATATCACTCCAGTGGAACTCTTCTCACATCTTGCTACGGTAGATTATGAGACAACACAAAGAGAACAAACAACTGAAAAGTTGCAGAATATTGCTCTAGTTGCTTAAGGAACTTCTGAAAAGAAGAAAAGTAAGGAAGAGACTGAGGATGCTCTTGCTGCAAAGTAAATGAGCAAATATGTCAGTCGATAAATTGAGAGAAGAAAAGCCAAAGAGAAGCTGAAAAAGCATCTAGGCTCAAACTATCACCAGTACAAAAATATGCAAAGCTCGCTGAACAAGCCAGCTCAGAAAGCATCATGTACTGAGGAAGCAGAAATTGGAAACGATATCTGTTTCTATCGTCAGAAACCTGGCCACTTCAAGAAGGATTGTCCTCCCTTCAACAAACTAAGGACAGGTGACAAGAAAGATAGAAGAATCTTCAGAAGAAGCCAGAAAGCTTTGTTAACTGAAGAAAGAAAGAAAATACAAATTCAACTGGATGCTCTAGACGTTGAGACAGATTCTGAAGATGACAATTCAGATGACTCAACCTTACCATCACCAGAATTATGTGGAGTTACTCATGATATAATCGACTTCGGCCTCAAGAAGAATGAAATGTGTGGAGTTGCTGAAATTGACGGACCAGACATCTCTAACATAGAAATCTGTCTTATGGCTGATGAGGTAACACATACTTCTTGTTACACTTATGAAAGTGATGAAGAAGAAATAAAAGATCTAGAAAATCTCAGGAAAGAACTTGACATCTATGAAAGAGAATTTCTAATGATCCGAGCTAGAACTGAAAATCCTGAAAAAGAAAAGAATTCTCTTGCAAAGGAAAATTCTCAATTAGTTAAGCTATCTGAGAAAAAGGATGCTGAAAATGCATTTCTCAAAGCTCAGATATCTGAGACTGAAAAGTCATATAAAGAAGCAATGGCTGAATTACGAAAGAATTATGAAGATCTTCTTTCTAAGAACAAGGAACTCAAGAAGAAAGAATCATCTTTTCAATCTTATGCCAAAGCTAGCGACACTCTTACTGAAGTACAATCTTACTTAAGAGATCCTTCAGAAAAGAAAGGACTTGGGCTGAATACACAGACAGATTGTTCTATCACTCTGAATAAGAGTAAGGAAAGAAGAACATTTGTAAGTACTCAGCAAGATGGTTCCCATGCAATCTATAGTATCGGTGAGAAGACGAAGATCGTTGACAAAGGAAAGGCAGTTGCGAATAAACCTTTGTGGGAAAAACAAGTCAAATACAAAACTGTTGGGCACGTCTCTGAAAAGAAACACAACACTGAAAAGTGTAAACACCCACAGTGCTATGTCTCTCAAAAAGGTAGAATTGCAGGAGCTGGCAAATTCTCCCATGTCACTTTTTCTGGAAAGAAATTGGACCAACCAGAGACTAGCAAAGCTGCTGAGAAAAGATCTCAGATAGCTTCAAGTGCTCGAAACGGTATTGGCTATAAAGGCATCGGGAAACGACTTGCTCATGAATACAAACAGGAGCAAGAACGATGGCTAAAAGCTAGAAATGCTCAAAGCAATTATCAGAAGTGGAAGTTGAATCAAGCCACTGAAAATCTGAATGCCAGGGCTAGAAGAAATCTGGCAAGGAAAGCTAAGTTTGCTGAAAAGCAAACTCAGAAACCTGACAGGTATCTGAAAGCACCAAATGGAGCACCTAGGAACACACCAAGGAAGAAAATAATTCTCAATAATGATAATCATTCAATTAGAATTCCTCCTTATGTTCCTATCAGACAAAAGAATGTTCCAAGGAAATTCATTCAAAAATGGATTCCTACTGGAAGATTATTTAGTCCTGATGGTTCCAGTTGTAAATTGAGAACCTAATCTCCTGTTTCTTGTTGTGTGCAGAATGCTTCCTGGACTAAAGAACAATGGTTATTTGATAGTGGATGCGGAAAGCACATGACAGGAGACAAAGCAAATCTGGTCGATTACAAAGCTTGCAACACAGGACCAGATATCAGATTTGCTGGAGGAGAATTAAATCCCTCTCTGGGATTTGGCAACGTCAAATTGGGAACATTAACAATCACTGACGTATTACATGTTAAGGATTTGAAATATAATCTATTTAGCATGAGCCAGTTTGCAGACAAGGGCTTTACTATAAAATTCAAAGCAAAATACTGCAAACTAATTGACAATGAGTCAAAGCAGACAGTCTTGGTTGCTCGGCGGAAAGGCAGTCTTTATGTTGCCGATTGGGCATCTGCCACAACTGAAGAATGTCTCATGATGAGTCAATCTGGTCACCGTAAGAAACCTTGGTTATGGCACAAAAGAATGAGTCACTTGAACTTCAAAACTCTGAACAGACTTGCCAAGAAAGAGTTAGTGGTTGGCCTTCCCAGAACATCTTTCAGAAAGGATGGTATCTGTTCTGCCTGTCAGATGGGGAAACAATCTAAGATCTCTTTCAAGTCCAAAATCAGACACTCTAGTGTTAGACCACTGCAACTATTACACATGGATCTTTTTGAATCATCTGTAACTAGTTATGCAGGAAAGAAGTATGAATGCAGTTGTTGTAGATGACTTCTCAAGATTCACTTGGGTTGTCTTTCTGAAACACAAATCTGATGCCAGGGTGGAGATACCAAACTTGCTGAAAAAGCTTGAAGTCATGAAAAATGACAAGGTATCTGCAATCAGAACAGACCATGGTACTGAGTTTGTCAACCAGTACATAAAGGAGTTTTGTACCTGCAAAGGTATACAACACCAACTTTCCTCTGTAAGAACACCTCAACAAAATGGTGTTGCAGAAAGGAAAAACAGAACCCTTAAAGAAGCTGCAAGGACAATGCTAGCTGACACTGAAATAAGTGAAATTTATTGGGTTGAAGCTGTAAACACAGCTTGCTACACTCAGAACAGATGTTTGATAAACAAACACCATGACAAGACCCCCTATGAAATCTTGGTTGGTAGACCCCCTAATATCAAACATCTGAGAGTATTTGGTTGTAAATGTTTTGTTCTAAACAATGGGAAAGATTATCTGAGAACATTTCAACCAAAGGCAGATGAAGGTGTATTTCTTGGTTATTCCACAAATAGCAAAGCCTACAGAATTTACAACAAAAGAACAAAGAAAATTGAAGAATCAGTTCATGTTGTATTCTATGAAGGAAGTAAGAAAACACCTCCTAATGATGAACTCTCAGAAAGGTTCAAAGAACTATTGCTGAGGGATTCTGAAGAAGAATCCTCAGAAAGGAGAAACATCATTATGGAAAGTGAGGATGACTCTGACGTAGAAAAGCTTGATATGCCTAGTAACAACAAGATGACTCACAAACATGATGAAGAATTTCCTATGAAACTTCCAGAAATGGAAACTGAAGATGTTCATCATGAAGCTAACTCTGGAAACAATCTCTCTGAAAGACATGTTCCAGATAGCTCAAACACTGAGCAAGTGTCAGACATTAATTGCCCTTCTGAGGAGCAAAATGTCTCAGATACTGAAATAGTATCAAATCAAAATCCTAGTGATTCACATTCAAATCATTTGGATATTGATCCTACTAGCACTAAACCTATGATGAAATGGATCAAGGATCATCCTGCAAAAGATGTGATTGGACCAATTAATCAAGGTGTTAGGACTAGGAGAGCAATAGCTGAAAATGCTAATTCTCTCTTTGGATGTTTCATCTCAAATATTGAACCTAAAAATATAGAAGAAGCATTAGGAGACCAAGACTGGATCTCTGCAATGCAAGAAGAGTTGGATCAATTTGAGAGAAACAAAGTCTGGAAACTAGTTCCATTTGTAGAAGGAATATCTGTGATTGGAACCAAATGGGTTTTCAGAAACAAGATGAATGAATCTGGTGAAATAACCAGAAACAAAGCAAGATTGGTTGCCAAGTGATTTACCCAGACTGAAGGCTTAGATTTTGATGAGTCATATGCACCAGTTGCCAGATTGGATGCAATAAGACTCTTTCTAGCCTTTTGACTCATAAAGATTTTAAAGTTTATCAGATGGATGTCAAAAGTGCATTCTTGAACGGTGAACTTGCAGAAGAAGTTTATGTTGAGCAACCACCTGGCTTTGAAGTTTCCTCAGAAAGTAGAATGGTCTATAAACTACAGAAAGCTCTGTATGGACTGAAACAGGCTCCAAGAGCATGGTATGACACTTTGGCCAAATACCTTCTGGAAAGTGGTTTCAAGAAAGGTGAAGTTGATAAAACTTTATTTACCTTAAATCATGACGGGAAACTACTCTTAGTTCAAGTATATGTTGATGACATCATATTTGGATCTAAGGACAAGCAACTTTGTAATGACTTTGCAAATCTCATGAAAAGCAAGTTTGAGATGAGCATGATGGGAGAAATGAATTATTTTCTAGGATTGCAAGTCAAGCAACTCAATGATGGAATATTCATTAGTCAAACAAAGTATGCAAAAGATATGCTCACAAAATTCAATCTTAAGCCTTCTGAAAATGATGCTAAGATACCTATGAGCATTGGAACCAAAATGACCTATATTGAATCAGATAAGAGTGTTGAAGAACATAAGTATAGGAAATTGATAGGTTCACTACTTTACCTCACTGCAAGTAGACCTGATATTCAATACACCGTTGGAGTGTGTGCTAGATTTCAGACAAATCCGATGCAAACACACTACAACGTTGCTATGAAAATATTAAGGTATGTAAAAGGTACAGTAGATATAGGATTGTGGTATCCTAAAGAAAGCGGATTGAGTTTAGCTGGGTACTCAAACGCTGATTATGCTGGATCACTGCTAGATAGGAAAAGCACCTCAGGAACCTGTCAGTTTCTAGGTACTAGACTTATCTCGTGGTTTAGCAAGAAGCAAAACTCAATTGCAACTTCTACCACAGAGGCTGAATATATTGCTGTTGGTTGTTGTGCAACACAAATTCTGTGGATACAACAACAACTTAAAGACTATGGACTCGATGAGAAGAAAACTCCCATTTTCAGTGACAACACAAGTGCTATTGCGATTACACAGAATCCTAAATTTCATGCCAGAACAAAGCATATTGATGTTAGACATCACTTCATCAGAGACCATGTTGAAAAGGGCAATATAGAGATACTCAAGATTGGCACTGAAGACCAACTTGCATATATCTTCACTAAGCCACTACAAGAAAGTAGATTCTTAGTCTTAAGACATAGTCTTGGACTAATGGAATTACCAATGAACTAGAAGAAGAGGTATCTAGAACGGGCATCCAGAGAAGAGGACGAACGGCATCAGAGAGAGAGATCTGAACGTATCGTAGAGAAGAGAAAAGAGAAATCTGGAACGGGTATCCAGAAGTCAAAAAAAAAGCTAAAGAGCAAAAAGACAGCTTAAGATCTCTGAGACGAGAACTCAGATATCTGAATCACTCTAAAAACGGGGAACACAAAAGTGAATAGTACAACTATCTGCAGTCAACTACTCTCTTGAAATTCGCATTATTTCTATCTTGATGAAAAACTTGGAAAAATCCTAAGTATAAGACAGATTCAGATGCAAACAGTGTTCTTGGTCATACAAAAACGTGATTCAGATAGCTATTAGCCAAAATTCATTAAATGGGCACAATTACACTTGTCAATTGTGATCATTGCTGAAGAAGCAATGGTGACCCTTGATGAAATTAAGCGATTGATCTATACGGTGGAAATTAATTCACAGTAAATAGTGGACTGTAAAAATTCTGACAAAGCCCACTTTGCATTTAATGCCGAACTAACTTTTGCTCACGCCTGCTTGCAAATTACAGATACGTACACACAAAATCAATTTGTATGTATATGTCTGTTGAGATTCTATTGCTATATATATAGGATTTTGACATAGGAAATCACTTTTGCCTAATCCGAAAACTCATCTTGCACAAAAATAGCAAATCCTTCTCTTGATTCTCTGCAAACCTTCTACAATCTCTGCAAATCAAGATTAAGTTTTTCTGCAAAGAATTACTGAATCAAATCTCTTTCAAACACCAATTTCAAATCCCTACACTATATAAAGAGATGGCCCCTAAAAGTTCAACCACACAGAAATCTCAATCCTCCATTGGTACTGCTGAAAAGCAAGCACCAGAGTTGTTTATTGTGAACAACCGACTGGTAGGAAATTTTAATCCTGACCATTGGACTTCAAATCACAGAATGATTTGGGGTGGTGCCATGGTTGAGGAATACATCACGGCTGCAATAGAAAACCAAGCTGACAGAAAGCTAATTCTTGACATGCTTGAAAAGGCACAAATCAAGGGTTTTCTATCTCGCTGCCTAGTGGAATTTCATCACTCGATGTGTTGGAATTCTACAACAACTCTGTGATTATTTCTGTGTTTTCAAAACCGAAATAGTGTCTCAAAACCTCGATCGAGAAAGGAAATCCTTCTGGACTTAACAACTTTCTGTAAGTTGTTTGAGTTTCAAAATCTTGGAAAGGATTTTGAAATAAACACCAAGGACGATGATCTCCTTGAAGGTGTTAAAGAACTGTACAGTGACGTGTGTGATCTTGAAAAATCAGATACACCCACTGAATTCAAGCTTGCGACATCCGAACCGGACATCGATGGTTCATTTGGGATGTATGGCTTGCATTCTTCACAGATGCTTTGATGGTCTACAAGGAGGTCTTGACGGATAAGCCAAGAACGATGGATCATGATATTCTTGCTGAATCAACAAGACAAAAAAGAAAACCCTTTTAAGCGGGAAAGTACGCCTTCATGAAGTTTGTGAAGAAGATTCAAGGCTTGAGCCTAAGATTGCCAAAGGACTAGCTGAGCCAAAGGCCATGAGGCTAGTGCGAAGATATGCTACTTGCTGGAGAAGCTTGGCATTGAGCTCAGAGAGACGGCTGAAATAGCCAACAGTAACCTACTCTACAAATATGAGTATACAAACTTGATGAAAAAGGTTACTGGGTCACAGAAATGTTCTAAGAAGCGAAAGTCTGAAAAGGTATCTGAAGAAAAGGTTGCGACCAAGAAGCCCAGAACTTCAAGAAAGAAGTCTGCTGGCAAATCAGAAGACACACCCAAAGAGGTTGTCGATTCTCAGATATCTGCAGGCCTTGCCGATGAACTGATAAAGGCAGATGAACTCATCAATGCTGCAAAAGAGTTATCAACTACTGAACAAGTAGACTCAACAAGGGAGAGTGCTTTTAGAAATGTGAAGACTATTACAGAAAGCCTTGCTGATGAACTCATAAATGCTGCCAAAAGTGGTGAAAAACACCAAGCCCTATCTGCAGAAACCGCAGGAGTAATGGACCAATCAGTTCCTAATGCTGATGAGAGCTCTGACGATGAAGATGATGAACTAGTCATCTCTCAAGTCCTAGAAAGAACAAAGAGGGCTAAGGTTACTGTAACAGTAACTGGTGATAAGGTTTCTGAAGAAGAACCTACACCTCAGGTTGCTGAACAAGCACCTATAGCAAAGGTTGTTGGTACAAACACTTCATCAGGAAACGTTTCTTATGCACAACTTCAAGAAGCCCTGGTGAGTGGTAATTTAGTGCTGGCAGATGCTGATGAAAACGCCACATCTAAAAATCTGGAAGAACATTCTACTGACCAATCCTCTGCTTCCAGACAACCACAACAGCCACAAGTGGTTGATGAAATGGTAAATGAACTTCATTTTGAATTACCAAAGAATGCAAGATATCAAGAAAATCTCGCAAAAGCGGGTTCCCCAACTCAATGAGAGGGATCAAACTGAGACATCTACTCAGAATGATCAACCAGGGGAGGCAACTGAGTTGCATACTCAGGAAAGGTGTGAAGTACCTGAAACTTCAAACAAAGAAGAAATACTGGGACAAGAAGACCAAAGTATAGAAAGGTCACAAGTTCCAGAGACCAATCAGCCTGAAACTGCTCAGGTAGCTGACTGGTTTAACTCTTATCTTGTGAAAAAAATTTATGCTTATACATCTTGTTACTCATAAAATTTCTTTATTACAGGCTGAGTTAGAAACACAAAAACAAGAGGAAGCTGAAAAGCTTACCTCAGAAACTGAGAAGGAGGTTCCCTCAACCTCGCCTCTTAAGATATCTGAGCACATGCCATGTGCAATAACTGATTCTTAAGATAACACTTCTTCAGTTATATGTTTATGTGCTTGATCATTTAAAATAAATGTTTCTAACAGGCTCCAACTGAGAAAGAGGAAGATAAGGCAGAAATGCCAGAAGAAAACCCAGAAACCGACAAGGTTTCTGAAGAACAGATCATTGAGCCTTCCATTATGAAGGTATATGAAAATCAATGATAAATATTCTTCACCTTGGGTTAACTAAAATCTTCTCTTAATTATTCAATGCTTTCTACTCACAGGCTCACTCAGAAGTAGAAGTGCAAGGGGACAGAGTTGCGACATCCCCTGCACCTATGGAAACTGATGAGGCATCAATGCCTTCATCACAAGAAAATATTCCAGAGACTGCACAAGTCTCTGAGAGACAAGTATCTGAGCCTCCCATGGAGGTAATTGACCTCTCAGATATCTGATTTGTCATCTAAAGCTTTCTTGATAAAATTTCCTAAGTATTGTGATAATTTTAATTCTCAGGTTCAAGAAAGAAAGGTTGATGAGGACCAGACTTCCAAGTCTCCGCCTCACAACAAGATATCTGAGACACCAATTGTCTCAGTAGCACAAGTCTCTGAGCCTGAAGTACTTACTCTGGCTCAAACGAGTGCCAAGCAGGCTCCCAATGTTGAGACAAGGGACCTACTTCCCTTCTTCAAAGCTCACACCCTGCCAAAGCATATTCAATGCTTCAAGAAATGGCAAAGGTTAAGGTGCTCTGATCTCTCTGAAATATTGAGAATCACATATCAACCAAACAGACGAGCACGAGCTCTTGACTTGGAGACATATATCCATGCAATGTTCCCTACCGAACAATACACAGTTGCGACTCTATTGCATAAGGATTTCTCCAGAGAAGTGGCGCACAGTTTGATACAAGCCTTTGAACAGGCAGATGGTCAGACAAGATTACAAATGACATTCAAGCCAGTTCTGCCCCAAACTCTGCAATTTATACCTTCTGAACAAGAACAGGTTAATGGGCAGAAGATCACTATTCCTGAAGTGATCAATCTTGTATCTGAAGATGATGAGGAGGAAGAGATAAACGAAAATGACTTCGATGAACCTCCCACTGACCATCACCAAAAGGATGACCTTGACAAAAGGATGATGATGATGCCCCACGCTGTGGACCGGAGAATTTCGCTAAGAAATAATGCCTCATTCTGAAAAGCACCGAGAAGACTTCACGTAAATCTCCGCTCCATCTCCTCGTAAATCTACTCATCCATCTTCTCACCAACACCCGCCATTACTGAACAAGTAGTTGAGCTTTCTGAAGAAACCAATCAGAAAATATTAAACACTCAAACCAGAACTGCTCAACTCAGACAACTGTTGGAAGAAGAACAACAGCTCCATCTTCAACTGGAAGATCAAATAGCTAGATCCAGAGACAAGCTTGATCAACTACAAGATCAATACTTACAAGAAATGATTGCTTACTCTGAGGTTAAAGAGCTACAGGATGCTGTGAATGCTATCACCAAAGAACTCGATACTGAAGAAGTATCTGAAGTCAAGCATGATGCTAAGGCTGCATCATCTTCAAAAGAAGTACCATCCTCCTCCCAGAAAGGGAAGAAACCAATCTCTGAGATGGTTGCTGGACTCGATACAATCGATGAGAATGTCCAAGAGGATGAAGATCACTGGGCTGATTACTCAGATGATGAAGAAGACAAGACTTTGGCAGAGCACCGCAATGAACATTTAGCGGTTTCTCACTTGAAAAGGAAGCTGATTGCTCCTGCAATATTCAGCAAACTGCCAAATGTCCACTCCCATGAATACATGAACAGATACCAATCTTGGCTCATCCGACAAGGAGTTGTCTTCACAGAACAAGGAAGTAATTGCCTCCGTCCCCTCTGAAATGAAAAAGTTCACTGAGCTCATCACTCAGAGAACAACTAGCATAGTCATTGCTCAGAAAGATCTGGGAATGATAAGGGACGATGATGCGTCTTTAGCTGAAAAAGCTTTCCAAGAGGCAAGTTACACTGCTGGAAAAGCAGATGCCATCCTAGGCCCATTGGCAGAGCTCACTGATAAGGACAATGGACTTATCAAACAAAATCAGGAGCTCAAAGCCGAACTTCAGAAGGTGGTCACTGTCTATAATTATTTACAAGGGAACTTTAACTCTCTCTCAGATTCTTTTATGAGACTGAGTCAGCCAACAATGACTAAGGGGGAAAGAGTGTACAAATCTGGACCTCAAAGTCAGGGGGAATGGGAAGAAGGAGAAGAAAATAAGAAGAAATCTGGAGCTGGTGCGGCTCAGAAAGGAAGAAGAAACATGAAAACTTCCCAGCCACCACTCAGAATCAATGAACCCTCCTCAAGCCAAGCTGCTTTGCGAATAGTAGCTGCTTCCCAGAAACCTACTGAAGGAACTACAATGATAACAAGGGCCATGGCACAGAAACCTCCAAGGAGTACCAAGGCTCCAAGGAGAAGGCAAGTTAAAGGGATTGATGAATCTTCTGAAGAAGAAGAATGTCAAATCAAGTCCCTGGGCAATGAAGAAGGCTGTAAAACTCTCACAAGATTTAATCTTGATGATGATGAGGAAACTGATGAAGATGAAGCTCCTCTTCACAAGAAAAGGAAAATTGAAAGCCTAACTGAGCCCATAGCTGCAAAGCCCCTAGCAGCTAAAACACCCTCTGGAAATACCAAGTCTATCTAGGGTGGTTCTTCAAGCAACAACCCCAAAGAGAATTCAAGACAGAGAAGGAACAGACTAAGAGCTGAGCAAAGACAAAGTCAACTTCCACTTAGGCCAGAAGAAGCCAAAATAGAGTATGTGAAGTATGACAATGATTCCTCTGTCTACAGGTGCATCAATCAGAAAAATGGCTATTGGATTCTGGAACTTAAGCATCTACTGGTAAATTCAAGATTTCCAGAATCAATCCATAAACAACTTATGGCATGGAGAACATATAAGCCAACCTTGATCAACACCAATCACATTAAAGCCTGGTTGGATTTTGAAGTTGTCAAGAGAACTGAAGCCATGAGAAAGGACCTCTCTGATGAATGTCCATATGGAAAGCCAGATGATGTGCACAAAATTCTGAATATCACAGGAACAGGCACAAGAGCAAGACTCGCTGTGGAACCCTATGAGTCGTTCTATCTAACTGAAGATCAATACAAGGGTGACATCAGATATCTGAGGATTATCTACGAATACTTCAAGCTTTCAGATATCAGAATAGAGCATGCCTGGAAGTGGGGAAAGTATCTGTGGGTCAAACACTTTGTCAAGAAAAATCCTACCAAAACCTACAAAGAGGTCTGTGGATTTGCGGAGACCTTTGAGATGCTCGTCAGAACACTTCTCTATGATTATTCTGATGACATCAAAAGGTTTGGAGATAGGAAATTTGCAGACTGGTCCATAGAAATACTGTTGAAGACTTGAAGAGATTGAAGACTTGAAGACTAGTCTATTAGGATGTTTACTTGGAGCTTGGTTACTCCTGTTGTCCTAATTTACTATGTGTTTTTGTATTTTTGCTGACTGAGCTAAATTGTTTTATGTATTGAAGTTATCTGTAATCTTTCTTTGTAACTTATCTGAAGAACTTACTCTCAGATAGTATTCTATAAAAGATAACTTGTCAGCAAAGATTACACCTTCTGATTTGGTTGATGTTTACTTTCTGCACTTAATTGAATGAATTGAAAATCTTAAGAAAAGATTAAGTGTTGGATTGTTCACTCATCCAAATTTGTAATAGGTCAGATAGTCATCGTTGACTGATCAAAAAGGGGGAAATTTGTTAGGAAATTTGTTAGATATTTTGTTAGAAATATCTGTTTAGATTTTGATCAGCAACATGATGACTTATCTTAGTCTTAGAAAGGTGATTAGTACTCTTGGTTCACTTGAACATTGTAAAAGAGGAAACCCACTTAATATGATAGTCTAGCTAATCTTGTATAGGATGTTAGGTCTCAAAATGTAATTTTTATTTTATGAAGAGAAGACCAAGAAGAAGACATCCAAGCAGAACAAGCTCAACGACATTGAAGACTTGAAGAAACTGCACAAGATTACTGAAACAGTTTTTCAGATACCTTAGCCAGATATCTTGAAGACACGAATAGTCTTAAACAAACTGTGTCACAAGAGATATCTGAGAAATAAAAGGTCTATCTGTCAATAAGGAAAGTGTCCACAGATATCTATTCTCAGATACCTTGAGCTTTAGCCACATTTCTGAAAAAGAAATATATATATATATTGCAAACAAAGTTGTTTCAATAAATGTGGTATCTGAAGATTGAAGATAAGGACGTGCAAAGAATCAGATAATACTAGTCTCTGATACAAAGCATAGTTCCGTTGGCACTACAGGACAAAAAGTATAGTACAATGCATTTAATGCAGACAGAGATGTACGAACAAAAGCAGCGGCGAAGAAGAAGACAAAACACCTTTCTGATTATGCACAGATATCAATAGTTTGAATTTGAGCCTAACGGATACTATTCAAACGGCACTCAAATTCATCTATAAATATCAACACTTAGACTGCTTGAGAAGACACACTGAACACTTTGAACACCAGAGAACTCTGAACATCTTACTCTCTCAAAGCAAATTACTTATCCTCAAAGCTTTCTGTTGCGACCAAATCTCTTGATCTTGAGTAACACTGAAGTTCTAAGTGTCCTGATCCTAAACAAGCACTGCTATCTGTGAAAGAGTTGAATTGAAAGATCAAGTATCTGAGATTCATTCTCTTGAACACTTATCTAAGACTTGGGTCAGTAAAAAGAACAAGATACCATACATTGCAAAGTGTATTAAGTATACTTGATTCACATAGCTATCTGATTAACTGAAAAGTTATTAAAGAAGCTCATCTGACAACTCAAACCAAAACCAACACCATCAACGTAGATGGTGAAGTACTTAGTTTGAAAAATCAGGGAATAACTCCAAGGTTAACGGAGTATAGGAAGTACTTGATTTGGGTAACTAAGGAATAACTCCAAGGTTATTGAGCACAGGAAGTACTTAGCTTGGGAAGCTAGGGAATAGCTCAAAAAGGTTTCTGAGTACAGGAAGTACTTGGCTGTGAAAGTCGGGGAACAACTCAGGGGGAACATTTGGTTGGGAACCATCTGTTTAAGAAATCTTAGAATAGGATTTTTGTAAGGTGGCCTCAATTATCTATTCTAGTGAATTCTAGGTCTTTGGAAGACCGAAGTGGATTAGTTGGAGGATTACGCCACCTCCAGATACCACTATACTTTCTGTGTTATTTACTTTTATGTACTTACATTTCAGCAACACACACACACACTTTAACTGTTTCTGCACTTATCTATCTTAAGTCTTCCGCGCTCTGATTCTAAGTATCAGATATCTACTCAGATATCTGAGAAATAGTTTTTATCGACAAAAGTTTTAAAAGACTATTCACCCCCCCCCCCCCCCTCTAGTCTTTTACTTTGCCGTCATCTGGACCAACAGGGGAGGTATATGTAATTGTTCCGTACATATAATATGCAATATGCATACCTTCCTCTAAAATTAGACTTTGACACTAGATTACCAGTTGTTACGTATTAAATTTTTTTCTCATTTTCAATCTTTTTACATATAATCCCTCCGTCCCGTTAAACGTGTCTCACTTATTTTCGACACTATTGTTAAGAAAGTCTATAGTTTGTTGTTTGTTGTGGAAGAGATAAATGATAAATAATGGAGAAAGTATAAGAGGTAAGAGACAGAAATGATAAAAATGGAAAAGTCTTGGAATGGAAAGTATTGCAATCCCATATCGTTTTATGGAGGGGCGTAAGTTGTTTTTACACAAGAACTAAACCGACCCAGTACTATAGGCTCTCGGCTATAATAACAACTGGGACAGGTATAATAGTTTTTCAACCCATGGCGGTCTGGTGATAACAAGGGGGCGGATAAACGGGTGAAAATAGACAAAATTAAATACATAATTAGTTAAAAACTTCAAATAAAAAACAATATAAATGTTTAAATCAAAAAAACTAAGTAGTAAGTGATAAAACATTAAAATATGGTAAAAATGTGTAATTTTAGTGGGAAATGTGAGAGGTGGTAAAAAGTGCAAGAGTAGGATTTATTATTATTGGTTGGGTGTGGAGTACCTTCCTTTTTTAGTAATGTATGAAGTTTTGTAGTACGTCTAAAAATGACAAATGTATAAAGTTCTGCGGGACGAATAAAGTATATATTAAATAAAACATGCAAATCATTAGTTGTTGAATTTATTGTATATGCCATTTAATATAGATAATTTTTTATTATTGTAATTTATGGATGTACACATATATTTACTCTCTTTCTTTTTCACATATTGACGAGGTCGGGTGACTGAAGAGTTGTACCAGCTCATCTGTCGTCGGTTGAATAACAAAGTTGAAAAAATTAACTCGTAAATGTTTTAAAGAAAATAATCATGCGCTTTTTTTAATACCTAATTTTAGGGGAGTACGATCGGTGAAGATGGTATTGTTAACAAATTAGACTGCCCACTATAGATGTGTGGTTTAAATAAAATCAAGGTGGGTAGATTGCTTTACTAACTCGTATGATTGACAAATGAGTTGGTGGGTAACATGGAATGGGTGAGGTATATACCCGATCCGTACGCCATTATTTTAAATAGATACCATTAAGGTTCGCAACGGGTTGGATATACCTCGATCCATTTAAAAGACTTGATTGGAAAAGGTCTTCTCAGCTTATAATACTAATACGATTAATTACTCAGGTGCGACTTATCATAGATCATGATAAAGATTGGCCAAACTTTTGAGGAATATTGATCATGCATTAAAATTGTGCAATGGCACGATTGAGAGTCACTACTCTTATAATTATAATCGAGGTAAAAATGATGTATGGAATAAACGCATGCAAAAAGTTTATTGTTCTTAATTAGTGTGATGATGAGTCCATCAGAGACAAACTAAAAATGTAACATCCCAAAGTTTAAGATAAATTTTCAGAGAGTTTAAAGGATCGAGAACGCTACTCATACCAACAATGTGCACCTTTCTTTTCGGAAATTCATCCATAAGAGCTTTAGACTAAAGCGTGCATGCTCAGCAGTAAACTTAGGGTGGATGACTATAAACTAGTAGTATATATAACACTAATTTGCAAGCACATAAATAATAACAAAACATCGAAAACAAAACTTGTAAGTCATAAATTCTTTTCTAGCATGTATATTTCCATACCTGTCGAGCCTTAAGCAAAATATCCTCCAGTATAAAAAGAGAACTTTCAATGGCTCTATTCAATCTTCCACAAGTTAAAAGCTTGAATTGCAAAAGAGTTAGATGATTGAATAGCTTCTATTCTAATACCACTGACCTGTACAACTCTAGATTACCGAGTTCAAACAACCCTTTCAATAGTAGTAATAAAAATTTAGATAAAACTTGATTTTCAATACTAGAGAGACCAATCAAATAACTCTTCACTATTGCTCCAGACTCACTAACCTACCCAATATCCCTGTTTTTACTTATGTGCAGCGGACGTACGGAAGATTAGGTCCAATTTTTTTTTTTGTTGATTCACGTTATCCCCAAGAGCTCTAATCAAGCCAGTCTCATTTTTCCTTCAAATAGTCCAATTCTCTAAAACTATTCCTATCTTTTAAGAGTCCAATAACTGCAAGATCGTCTAACTTGTCTCCTAATTATGGCAAACATCTAAACTCGTAGATCTAATTAAATTAAATTAGTGAAAATCTCGGCAAATGTTCCCAAGTCTACTGCTTGTTCTACTTAAGGATGAAATTAATTATTCACTATAGTACTACCAGATGAGCTGCACATTTGAGGAAGAAAATGGGAACGAACAAGTAAAATGTACAGCTCAGGTACACCATCAGGTGCACTACTCAGCAGTCCAGGAACTGAACTAAGCACCAAAAGTTGAAGATTCGTCAAGTAATCCGTATAGATATTTTGGAAAATTTCTACATCTATGTGCAAGATATACCAGCGCATTCAAGCCGCTATATACAGGGGTTGAACCAGGAGGGGGCATAGGGTAACGTTCGTCCCCATAAAATTTGAAAAAGAAAATTTTTATATTTAATATTTTCGTTAATTTAGGATTTTGTCCCCTTAACCCCTGAAATAACAACATATATATCATTTCGCCCCACCAAAGTTTTCGAATCCTGGGTGCGCCCCTGGTTATATGTGCAAGATAGCTGACACCTTCTAGCATCTATAGTGTAGATGGTATACTCCCTCCGTCCCATGTCAGTAGTCCAGTTTGGACTAATTCGCGGTCAACAAAATTTGACTTTGACTACGAATTAATTTCAAACGGTAATAGTAAAATTTTCAATTAATTGGACGGTCAAATGGGCAGAATGGTAAACATATAAAATCAAATTGAATATTTTCCGAAGCTAACTTATTATCTAGTTTTGCTACAATCAATTTTAACGCACTTTATCTAACAATATTCAAAGCTTAATTTACAATTAAAAGAGTTATTGGTCAGTCACTTTCATATTGCTTCACTTGCGTATTGCAAGACATATCTTGGTATGTTCTCTATTTCAACTCTACCAATAATGGTTTATCACAATTTATTTTGTTATCATATTAAGCTTTAAAATATCATAGCTAGATTTATACTCCATTTGTACCAAACTACTAATTTGACTTTCATCTTGATAATCATCGTTCATCACAAATTAATTATAGATTGCATGATTTCATAGAATCATGGCGTGAAACACAACATACTTTCATAATACTACCTCCGTTTTTATAAACATGCATTTACGTCGTCCCAAAACTAGCTTTTTTTTATAAACATCGACTTTCAAAATCCACTATTTACTCTTATTAATTTCTTCATTTTAGAGCCAAAGACCATAATTATTAATTAAGAAACCCAAAAATATTTAAAGATACTCAACCTGATAGGGCGGTTCGACCTGCGCATTGTTGTTTTATTAGGAGTTTGTACATATATATTAGATAGAGAAGAAGAAGAAATAAGAACTAATCAACAAGCAATATACTTCATTAATGGAAAAGAAAAAGGGAAAATTAGATGAAAACCTCATAGGTATATGCTAAATTACACATAAACCTGATCTCCGTTAAAATTTTACTAATAGACCCCTCATCATGAAGACCTTTGTTGAAGACATCACGCTCATCTAAACCCTTGTTAGTCTATCAATAACATTTGGGTCAAAAAATGAGTTTAAAATTTGACTAGCTTATATTAAGTTTGTACAAACAATTACTCCCAAATAAGCCCTTAACTCCTACTCGATTATTATTAAAATCTTTAAAAAAATTACAATGGACTTAATTGGAAATTTAAAAAAAATAATAATAAAGTTGAAAAACAAAAGAAAAATCACCTTGGGCTTCAATGGTGGAGCTTTCATGTTGGATTTGGAAGCTCCAATGTGGAGCTTCCATGGCCAAGGGAGCTTCTAGCTTCCATAAATTGCCATTTCTATTTTTTTTTAATTCTTTTTAAATTGCAAGGTCAATCCCCCGGTAATTAAGTCTTACATTCAATTGAACCTAAATTTCTTTTGAAATTTTGAATATACCCCATATTTATTTTGGAAACTTTCAACTAGATTTGAATTAATTGCAAAAAGCCCCTTGGACTTACCCCATAATTGTTTTAATAAAATTTGAATTTAGTTAATTACATGTAAGTAATAAATTACCGGACATCAATTACATCGGAGTCCACAAAAAATTAAGTCTGTTTGATCCCTCCCAAAATCCAATTTCTTAACAAGGGTAAAAATGACATTTCTGCCTTTTAATTCGAGAAAAGTCAAATTCATGGTCCCATGCGTAACTAAAATTATCTAAGAAGGTATCAACATGTTATTGTTTGTCTAAGAGGGATTCAGGTGTAATTAGAATGGAAGGGGTTCAGATGTGATGTACCCATATTAGATAGAGAAGAACAAGAAATAAGAACCAATCAACAAGCACTATAATTCATTAATGGAAAAGAAAAAGGGGGAATTACATAAAAACCTCCTAGGTATATGCTAAATTACGCATAAATCTGACCTCCGTTAAAACTTTACTCATAGACCTCTCATCGTTAGTTTCACAAAATCACCGCAAATTTTGACTGGATTAACAAATTTGCACCTTTCAAAATGAAAATGAAAAAATGAACTGAAAAAATGTAATGAAACAAAACAAGAATAATTGTCTGAGGTAGTGCTATCATAAACCGCTCTACCATCAAGCGAAGCTCTGGCTCCAAATCAAAGAAGATTCTGATATGGAGCCGAAGCTCTACCTAATGGCTTCATTGGAGGTAGAGTAGATCAAGATCGGAGCAGAGGTCAGCTCCGACCTGCAACAACTACATGCTCTAGTTCGAAGCAGATCTAGGCTATGCTGCTCTAATCTGGAGGCGGAGCTCAAATTTTCGGCCATGGAGCTTCGCCCATGGTAGGGGTGTATTTTGAACAGAACGAAATGAACATTGACCTTAATAAACGTTTGTTCGTTAATATATGTTATGTTCATGTTCATTGAACATCTCAACACTTCATGTTCATGTTCAGTTTGTTAAGGTTTCAACATATTCACGAAAAGTTCGTGAACTATTATGGTTTTGTGTAGGTTAGGTTATAAAATACTCTCTGTCCCGAATTCAACTTCATGCATTCCATTTTGGGACGTCCCAAATTGAACTTCTCATTCCTTTAATGAAAAATCCCTCTCATACTTTATTCAATCTCTTCTACGTTATTCACTATCTCTCCTACTTTATTCAACATCTTTCCTACTTTATTACCATATTTCCTATTTTATTCACTTTTATATTAAAATCTGTGTCCAGACGAGTAAATGAATTTGGGACGGCGGGAGTATTATAACTTATGTAAATAATGAAAATGATAGATTAGGTTAGAAAATATTATACTCCATATATAAAATAATATAAAATTATTATAGATATAATTTGTTCACGAACAGTTCGCGAACTACCGAACAATAAATTATATGTTCGTGTTCGTCTATTAACGAACATGTTTGCGAACTGTTCGGTTAGGTCAAACTCGAACACGAACTGAACGTTGATTGAAATTTTTCGTGAAATCTTCACAAACGTTCGTTTCATTTACACCCCTAGCCCATGGCCAATTATATATTTATTTTCAAAAAAAATTGTTTACTTTTAATTAATGTAATTCTCTTTTAAATTTTATTTTCTTAAATTGTCATTTATGGCGTTATCGGTGTCATTACTGGAATACTTAACTGAGTTGGGTTAATTTATGTAATAAAGTACTAATGACAAGGGATCTGAATAGTTCACTTGTAACAAGTTCATGGTTAATGTGTGATTTAGCATATACTTGGGTCTATATGTGACTACAAAAATAAAATAACATTGTATTCAATTCCAGGGGATACTAATTTGCACAATAAACCCAATGCAATTAAGGAGTCAACTTTTGATTTTTAACTTGTACATCACTCTAACTAAATAGCATGGCATTCTTAGAGAGTTATAGCAGTATTAATTTGTAACTGGCGAAAAGAATCAAAGACCACAAATTCAGTCACACAAGTTACCAGCCATAATAAATATACAAAGTCTCAAGAGGAGGTACGGTCAATAGATAACTTATCTAGAGACGATCTATGTTTTTAGGAAAATGATTTATGTTATTAATCAAAATGTTCATGTTGTTAACATATTCCATTTCTTTTGTAATATGAAAAAACACCAATTTTAATAACATAGACATTTTGATTAATAACATCGATGATTTTCTTGATAACATAGTCTGTCTTTAGATGGAGACCGTCTCTCAGGAAACTTGCTCAAATAAATAATTATATCTCTATGTTATTTAATTCAAAACAAAAAACAAAAAGACCATGGCCATGTTTTAATTAAAGTATTCTGTTACCATAATTAACATCTAGTTTAGACTTAAACATCAAATTTAGTCAACCATATTGCAACATTTGACTTTGAACACAAGTTGCGAAAAAACTTACTCCACTTAATTAGGAGATGTTTAGTACTAATATCTATATGAATCCACCTCCAACATACATAGATTATATTCATCCATCCATAAACATTGCCACCAGTCACCAGAATCACCACCACCAGGTCTTGCAGTTAGGATGGCGCCAACATCTTCCAAACACTCAACTGTGGCTGCAGACATAACATTACTAGGTTGGGCAACGGTTGCTTTATTCGCTCTTATCCTATTATGCTGTATAAACGATAGCATAGCTAACGATGAGGTGAAAGGAGCGCGGTTTCTGGACAGGCCTTGTGAGGAGATATATGTGGTCGGAGAAGGTGAAACGCTTCACACCATCAGCGAAAAATGTGGTGATCCTTACATAGTTGAGAGGAACCCACATATCCATGACCCTGATGATGTCTTTCCAGGTCTTGTTATCAAGATTATGCCAGCTGCTCCCTACATGTTCAGCTCTATAAGGCATTAAATTTGCTCAAACCCGATCATCTTTTACAAGTTTAAGCCGCAATATCATGGTTTCGTATTTTCATATCGTTCTATTAGCTAGCTAGTAGTTCGATTCATGCTGATTTTGTAAATAAATTTCAATAAGATCCGTTACTATTTGTAAATAAACACCGGAAGCAATCATAATTTGTGTGTTGACTCCGTTTATTTGATCGATCATGACATAAGAACTCTCAATTGTTTGTTAGAGAACACCAGAGAATTTATGAACTGAAAGTTGTTGGCAGATCAGGAACACATTTACCATAAACACATCGTATCTGATATGGAACCTCTTAATTTCTATCTGAAAGAAAATGTACCTGGCTGTATTCAACTTGAATTGCAAGTGTGCTCTTTTTTATATTCAACTTAACAACATCAAATCAAGAATACAAAATCTCCCCGGTATGAATGATCCATGATATACAAGTAATGTTCAAAATTTTATCTACCAATCAGCTGGCAAGATCATTAGCTAGCCTACGTTTATGAATTGCTCAAATGTACTATTGAAAAGAGCTTCTCATCAAGTTATGAGCTAGGATAAACTATAAAGTGATTTCATTAGACATGAAGAACCACTATGTAAGACGTGAAAAAAATCTTATCGGCAGAAGATGGAGATTGTGAATCTCAGTTCATGTTTGAATGATGAACAAAACCTATTTCTAGCAAATAGGAAAAATAAATGAGTGAGTAAATTGGAAAGAAAAATTATGTGATTGTTGTGTGAGTCGGTTGACCATATTTAAAATATTTCAATATTAATTATGTTTAATGATGCCAAGTGAACCAATAAGAAGAGTGAGGTAAAAAGTGGGGCATTTTATGGGATAGAGGATCTGGCTCTAACACTATACTAGTTTTCATATATACCAACCTTTACAAGGACTTTTAAAGTTAGATCTCTCATTTCCTATAGGAGATGTTTAGGATATTCTCAACTGATGTGGGATATTTAAAACATTAGACAGAAAATCAATCTACAACTTCACTAACTTTATCTAGCATCCATAGTTCTGTATACCGATCTATTAGAAATAAGAGTCATGAAATGCAAAATAAAACTTGAATTGATCGTGATTCGTGTTGGAAGAAACAAGAGAAGTCTTTCAAGAATAAAAATGAAGCACTGCAAAACCGAGGAAGAGTTAAGAGAGGAGAGATGCTCCTGTCCATTCAAATCGGTCAAGGTATCTACCTATGAAATCCTTCCTAACTTTACAAGGTGCCTTACAATTACTAATTGTGTAGTACACTTTACAATAATTTTTATTTTTATTTTTATTTTATTTTTTGTGATAGGTATGCTACAAGAAGCTGTTGTGCCACCTGATATTTATACTATGTGGTGTACATAACACACTTGTACCAATTGATTCATGTGTATCGAACAATACTTAAAGGATCATATGACACTACACATTTTCATTCTGTACAGTGTCATGTATGCAAAAACAAACAATGACCGAACCAGGGAAGAATTGCCAAATTTACTCAAACACCAAATATGTCAAAATAAACTAAATGAACCTCAATTTTATAATGGATTTTTGAATTTTGTGTACACAAGACTCATACAATTCATTACTTTAATGTTCCATAAATCTAAGGAACTATAGTCACATTGTAAAAGAAAATAAACCAAGTCCTCTTCAACAATCATAAACGCAAACGCATTGATACTTCCCGGTCAGCCCACCACCGATGCACTGGCCACCTGTAGACTGGTGCTTCTCAAAGCATTCCTCTCTACAACCCGAAAGATCACAACTATTCGGATTCAATATATCTTGACATCTTTTTGCCTCCACTTCAAAAAACAGACACAACTGCATTACATGGTCAAAATCGTCAGATTTACTTAGTATATCAACACCTAGTAACTAATCAAGGTTGGAACAATATTATTCTTGGGGCCATGTTTCACTATTATTTGTAAGTTGGTGTAAAAGAATTTGAAGGTATATATGTCCTTGAGACAATCATATTGGAGACAAATATACTTATTCACATTTAGTATTTGCATATAATTGTTATATGTAATTATAATGTATACATGGACATATACATATATTAGCATTACAGTGTTTAAATGTTTACTAGTACTAACCCGTGACGATGCCACGGTATAGTTTACTTTTAATAATAAATAAAAATTTAAGGATAAAATAAATTAATCGAGAAAATAAGATAGTTAAAATTCCTTGTAAACAACGTTGGTCGTGGTGTCAGTGTGTAGTCCTTCGTCAAATACTATATCATTGTGCCTTATAACTATAGAAAATGTAAAATACGACTCATCATGACGTATATGCTTTGAAAGGGGTAGGACCCAACCCGAACCCGTTCAGGACTCGACGGGTTGATAACATATACTCCCTCCGTCCCAGAACAAATGTCATGTTTGGTTCTGGACACGGAGTTTAATGTGCAGTGTAAATGTTGGGGGACAAATACACATGGGTTGTAAATGTTGCCAAAAATGGAAATGTGACATTTGTTGTGGGACCGAGGGAGTAGCATTTTATATCGGGTCCTCCCCGTAGCTAATACGTTAATTAATAACTTATACTCAAATCCGAACCAAAATAAAATACTGTTGGGGTATAAACCTCTCAACACCAACACTACCACTGCAAGTAACCTAATCCCAGCTCCGCCTCCAACTTGAAGTCCGATAAGTGGGTTGTCCGAGAAAGAGCACCTGAAAGGACTAAGTGGGGGGGGGGGGGGTTAGAATGGGTTACCCGGATTGCCAAGGTCAATCCGGTAAGAGGCTTCACTCGAAGGAGAGGTGGTAGCTCTCAATGCAATAGTAATGGGAAAGGTATTATGTTCCAGAACACTTAGGGATTGTTGCTTACCTTAAGGTCTTGGACCTTGTGATGTATTTATAGTTATCATATACTCATGAGGTAGCTCATAAGATGATGCCAAGTGTACGATCCAGATTTGGACACCGATGCTACCTTTGGCCCATTAGTGAACAAGAGTCCAATACCGATAAGTGGGCACAGGAGGGTAGTTTGGACCTTTTCCTCCGAGATCTTCCGCTGTTGGGTCGTGTTGGTCCCTCGCACGATCTGTCTACTTGGTTGATCCGCCTCGGGTGACTCTGGGTGTTCGAAAGAGTCTCACCAAGTATCTCGATGGTTACATTATACGTTTGGTCTTAAAGTAATGGTGGCGTCTGAGATTCTCTCGTACGGTCCGTCAGGCATCTCTGTACTGACATGGTCAGGTTTGGAAGTCCTTTCCTTAGCCAGCTCGGACTAGCTGTGGGGATGTAGTGACCTCAGCGTACTGGTCGATTCACTTTGGGCGGACCATGTGAGGTCGGACTAGTACTGGATTGGCTAGTTAAGCCGTGATGCGCTTTAGGACACGCTCTATGGCGCCCTTAACGGATTGGACATATTTCCGTATCAACATATGTCCCCCCAATTTCCAAGTATCTTAGTAGAAGATAGTTGGTAACTATGAGGATCGATGGTAATACGTGGAGCGTGTCCGAATCGTTAATTAAGAGAAAAAGGAAGAAATCCTTTTTGTCGTGATCCGTCGTCCGTGTCCTCAAGGATTCAATATATCTCTTTCCCCCCCCCTTTTCCGTCTACAGTCCGAGTTATCGCGTAACTGGGACTGTAGAGGAAAAGGTATTTGTATCCGAGATATATGTGCCCGAGTACGGTTAGGATCTGACGTAGCTGTCTGGAAGCTGTTTGTTGGGCCGATTGTTGAATTTGTCCTCTTCGTAAGCCCAAGAGGCCCAATAGGTTGTCCGTTCGGCCCACGGGAGAAAGATCCCGAGTAAAGGGACGTGACCGTTGGATCAGGACGACATCAACGGTTGGGGTTCCCAGTCCGATTGACGTGACGTATCTGTCCAGCATTAAATGCGACGTACTGACAGCCATCCACTCGCGAAGCGATACAACCCTTGGATTGGAGAGGATCAACGGTTGGGATTCAAATCCAAGCAACGTGACTCTTGGCTATCCCATATTGCCCTTATAAATAGTCAGCCCATTAGTCAATTTCACACTTTTAGCAATCTCGAAACTCAGAGCAATCCTTAAGCAATTCAAACAACGCAAGGTCGATCCGAGCAACTGGGACTTGTAAGACTTTTGGAACATCAAGCTGAGATCCGTAACCCCGGTACATTACCCAAGTTCGATCATCCGCGGAGCTTCTCTGTTTAAAAATTAGCAAGTAAGTACCCTCCTTTGGCCTTGTTTAAGTTGCCTGTATTCGCTATACGCCTATCGCATGTCTAGTGTAGCTTCCCTTGCTGCTTCCGTAATTGTGGCTGTCTTCAGTAATTGGCTCTTGCGATATCTTTGGTTTAGACGTTAGTAGATGTGTTTCTGCTGCATGCTCATAATATGCCAATTTTCCTTATTGATGCCTTGTACCCTTATTTGATAAGTCCCGTCCGACACAACCTGTCTTGACAATGCATGTTTACTTGTAAATCAATATTGGTTGTGGTATTTGCCCATAAGTTGTTTCCTTTGTCATCGTGCCATAAGGGGCAAATCGTGGTGCCAGTGGCACAGCTGCGCGTGCCGGGGTCTTTGGGTTCCTTGTCCTTCTGTGTATAGAGAATCATAGGGTTTAAACTTTTTCGCGGACCTCTGGACTTAATAAGACATATAAATGAACTCTTGGACAATAACAATCATCATTTCTGATCCGTTTCCTTCTGCCCTAGGATGTCCGGGAGCGATAGTCAAAACGTTCGCGAGGTGCGGGATTATCAGGATGGAGCAGGTTCGGGCGATGCATCCGTGGACGTGAACGTGTCCGTAGGAGACTATCTCGTGGATGTCCTTTCTTCCAGAGATTCCGACGCTAGGCATGGAGCTCATGAAACAGTTAATCCTCCAGACGAGCCGGGTGGAGGCGGTGTTGATGAGGCGAGAACGTTGGTCCAATCTCGGACTATAGGCGGTGTGGGAGGGCCTATTGATCCGAAGGCGCTTCGACTTGAACGGGCAGGCGACAGCGGGCACGAGGCCGATGACGTGGAGATGTTCGAAGCCGGAGTGGAGGACCGTGTTCTGGTAGAAGCAGGTCCGTCCAAGCCAAGCACATCCGAAAGACCCAGTGGTGTCCTCGAGGACGAAGAAGATGGTGAGGAAGAGGAAGGTGAGGGCGAGGAGGAAGAAGGAGAGGGATCTCCTGTCATTCGTCCCACTAGACGATCCAGTTGGCGGATTGCATTACATCCTACTGCGCCCGTTCAGTCCAATCTTCAATTAGTCGAACGTCGTGGTGCAAAGGCTGCCCAAATCAAGTTCCCCCGTCCTGCGTCCGTTGTTACCATAGTGGACCGATTTGGAGAATTAAACACGGACGGGCTTCTTCCTACGTGTCCATCCAGGGTTAGGGCGGAGGACATCCCCGAGTGGAGGCGGAAGTGGGAGATCCCTGACTCCGTAGAAATCATGGTTCCTGAGCCCGGTCATGCCTTTTACAACCCGCCCGCCGGGTATATGTGCGTGCATGATGTAGCTTTTGCATGCGGGTGAAAGGTACCCATTGCAACGGAGTTGAAGCACATCCTAAATCACATTGGGATTGGTCCGAGTCAGGTTATCCCGAAATCCTTGGGTAATCTTATTTGCTTCGTCATTTTTTGCAAGAAGAAAGGGCAGCTCGTAAACTTTGAGAACTTCAGGCAGCTCTTTCACGTTTCCTTTAGTCCGGGGAATCCCCTTTTCTATACCTTTACGAATAGGAAACCTTATAACTTCATTTGCGACTCCATTTCGTCGTTGGGGTCGAAGTGGTGGGACAAGTACGTTTTCGTACGCATGGCTCTGAAACCAGGGGAGTCCGAGAGGCAGCGAGAACAGTGGGGACTGCCCATAAAGTTTCTGAGGGAGAGCATCCCGGACTGGCGCCCTCTTCCAAAGAATGTGGCTCCGTGGGTGGCGGCAATCCACAAAAAGTATGACCCACCTACTTATCCGTTTCACGGATTAATCTGTCAGCCACTTCCCTACCTTTGCGGACTGACCGGTGAGGTAGATGTGGGAGGGAAGACGGACTTCAGTAAGAATTCGTTGGCTGGAGACTTGGCATCTTTTCTTCCTCAATATACTCTATTTTGACCACATGTTTTCGCAATTCCGATAATTCTTCTTTAACCCGCTTTGTTTAACGCCTTGGTTTATTATGCAAACTTTGGTTTGACTACATCATGTCGACTCTCGGAGAGAAGAAGAGGTTGCAGAGGGAACAGCAAGCTCTGGAGGTCGCGGCTGGGCAAAGGACCAAGATCATTAACACTTCTGCGGGTCTGCCCATGTCGGATCCGAAAAATGCTGCTGTGTTTGCTGCTGAAGAAGAAAGGCGGAGCAAAGCTGGTGAAGACTCCCAGGCCTTGGCGGTGCCTGATAAGGGTAAGGCTCCTGCTACGCGGAGCGCCGCTGCCAACACTCGAGCTCCACCCCGAGACGTGCTTATGCGGGACGCCATCGTCTCGGGACAAAAGAGGGCGGCAAGCTCGGAGGCTCCTGCTGCTGCGAAGAGTGATTGTCCATTCCCTTCCTGTGGACCAAGCCGCTCTGGACAAGGAGTACGAGCGTGCTTGCGGACTCCCAGAAATGGAGCGGGTTGGCGGGCTGGATGCTCTATACCAGCGGGTAAGTAATCTGTCCTTAGTTTACTCGTTTAGTTCTTAATGTGATACAGATATAACTTGTGTCTACTCGGGTGTTTCCCCAGCTTGGGTGTTTCATCAAGGCCATGCAGTGGAAGGCCAGCGAACGGGCCACCATCGAAGAGGACCTTCACAAGGCTATGGCCACATCCGCGGATGAGGCGGAAAAAGTGATGCAGCTGGAAATGAAGCTGAAAGAGAAAGAGGTGAATTTCCACAAGCTGAAGACCAGTTGGGAGAAGGTTAGGGCGGAACTCGACCACCAGGAGAGGTTCGTCGATAAGGCGATGCAGGCTTTCCTGGATTTTAAGGACTTCCTGGTCGGTGGCCTCCAATATGTCCGTCTTTACGCCGGCCGTGACTTCTTGAGGTCTGCTTCTTTCAAGTTCCTGACGTCGGACAAGTCGGATGCCTCCCGACTGGATGGGTTTGTGTCTGTGATCGGACAGCTGCAGTCCAAGGGACTTCTTCCGCCAGACTTCGACTGGAAGGCGGAGGGATTAATCCCCTCCGCGGATGCGAACGATGTCGAAGTGCCCGTCGATAGTGTCTCGGACGAGTAGTTGGCTGCATGTGAGTTCGTGGAACTGGTCACCGAGGAAGGCGAGATTGAGATCCAGAACGGCGGGCCTTTCCTTCCTAGGTTCGTCCCGGAAGCTCTCCTGAAAGTGGGCCTTGTACCCTTTAACGATTATCGAGCTTTCCTGCAAAAGTGGTTTGCCCTACCTGCCCGCGTTCTCGATCTTCCCGCTGATTTCGACTTGTTTGCCCACGCTCAAGCTCTTGCTGCGGAAGCCACCAATCGGCCTGAAGCTGAGGAAGCTGGTCCAAGCCAGACTGGGGCCGAATGAGAAGTCCAGGGTATGCCCCGTTAGAAATTCTGTATTTGCTAACTCTTTCTGTTGTATTTGCATCTTTTGATAACTCGGAATATCCTTCCACATTATGACAATGTTCCGTATTTTATCCGAGGAGGTGAACCTCCTATGCTTCCGATCGTTTACTTGCTCTCTTCTTCGTTCCTTTCTTTATCCGTCGTTTATAAGCTGAGTTATTATAAATTACCCATCTCTTAAGAGCACGGACCGCTGGAGATGGTATCTGATGTAGAAATCAGACCATCATCTCTCCGATACCCGGACGGTTCGTCCCTTGGGATGCGAGATTCTTCTAGAAGGAGGAAGGTGAAACAGTGAAATAGTCATTATGACAACGTCTTTTCATCTTCTTAGTCGTCGGATGATTGACAGGTGTCGAGATCTGAAAGACCCGTTGCCACTATAAATAAGGGTGTGGTAATTCTCCTTTTTCACTGTTGTACTTTCCCTCATTCTTTCGTGCGTTTTATCCACTTTCTTATCCAGCGGAAGTCAGTGTTCTTGAGAATGTCAGAATCGGGCGATGAAGAGTATGGTCACTGGGTGCACTGTGCTTGCGGGCACATGCATCCACCCATCTATCCGGGTAAAGGCACCGCGCAAGACCCTATTGTCCTGGATTTCGAAGGCGATCCCCCTCAATATCCAGGGATAGCTAGGAGATTGGCTGAAGAGGAGTGGGAGCGAATGCTGAGGTTGATCCGTATAAGGATCCGTGCGCAACAGCGAGCTCGTCAGGTCCGAGGTGGAGGCTCGGAATCCCAAGGCTCGACTTCCGGGGTGTGGTGAGGGAGCAAGGCGGGGTATGCCCCGTGAATGCGTGTACTGCTCTTCAGGCCTTTTCATATTGTTCTTCTATTATGTAAATGTTCGGATAATTTTGTTTATAAGATTCGAACTATTTTTCCTTGGGTGGGATCTCCGTCTTTTCCTTCTTGCAGACCTCGTCGGATGATACTGACGCATATATTTCTTGTAAAAACTTGGCTAAGAAACTCGGACGTCGTTGATGGGCTTGTTTGGGATTGATTGGATAAACCCGTCTGGCCCAATATTGTTCAACCCAAATGAATAGTTTAAGCTCATTGTCGACGTCGAAGTTCTGACGTGTCGGACGCCCGTTGGTTCGCCACTTCTATAAATACTGCGGATCCCTCTTGGCCTTAGTCGTGCAAATCCAACTTCCACTTTCCCAATCTACCCGAAAGCAAGAAGATGGTTTCTTGAATAGTTTCCCCCTCTTGACTCCCGTCCACTCTTAAGTCGGCGTTTGTTCTGAGCTTGAGAGTGGAGTGGGTCTAGAGGGGAAAATTGTTGAAGATCAGTCGTTGAAAATCATAGATCTCAGTTTGAGTGTATATCCGCCCGTCTCCTCTACTTTCTTCCAACCCCACTTTAGTGGTCCAAATCTCTCTCATATTGGAAATGGTTTCCGAATTTCGAGAGAGTTTGAGTCTCTAAAGCCGGTGAGGCGGAAATCTCTTCATGTCTGCACTTTGTTTTCCCTGGATACAGGACTTGCATTCCATGTTTTGGTGGTATCCGGAAGGATTCCGGCATGCTTAACCGTTTTCTTGTGCGCAGGTAGAACCAGACCTTTCTGCTTTGACGCGAAGGAAGCTTTTTTCTACGGGGAACGATCTTTGCTGGGAGATGACGTATCTCCAGAGACATTTTCTGCCTTGTTCTCGTAGCGTCCGTAGGTCGGATATCGGTCCGAGATTGCAAATTGTACAGACAATATTAAGTGTAATTCGACTTTGTATGAACGAAACCTCTTGCTTTATTTGTAGCCAATTGAACATTAGATCTCAGATGCGAAGATCGAAAAATCACAAATCGAAAGATAGGAGTTGTATTGATTTGACGAAAATTCAATTACAACTTGCGGGCTCTATGGCCAATAACAAAAGGATCAAAAAAGAAACAGAACTGACGGAGTTCCGTGTCACAAATGGTTGATATTGAAATGATCAATCGACATGATGGAGCTTCGCGCATTTCTTCTTCAAGCATAGAACTTCTGGAGGTTTCTAGCATTCCACGGACGCCTGAGGAGATGTCCGTTCTCATCTTCTAATACATAACTTCCATTTACTTTGGCCCCAATAATCTTGTAGGGTCCTTCCCACTTGGGCTTGAGTTTTCCAACATTGCTCAAAATGTCGGCCCGTCGGAGCACTAGGTCCCCGACTTGCAAGTTTGCCGCATGAACGTTCCTGTTATAGGCTCGGGCGGCGGTTGCCTGATACCTAAGGATGTTCGCGAGTGCATCCGACCTTTTCTGTTCAAGCACGTCCAGCTCGAATATCCGAGCTTCTCGGTTCGCCTTGTCTTCAAATTCTTGGATTCTCAGAGTCTCTACAGCAATCTCGGGTGGTATGACTGCCTCAGAACCGTACACCAAGGAGAAAGGAGTTTCTTTGGTCGCATCCGATGCAAGGTGCGATGCGCCATAGCACGCCTTCGGTCGTCCTTGACTTTCTTGCGAAGTTCTCAACCGCTTCTCGAGGATTTTGACTATTGTTTTGTTTGTGGACTCAGCCTGTCCATTGGCTTGCGGGTATCCAACAGATGTAAATCGTTGCTCGATTTTAAAGGACGTCAGCCATTCCTTGAGCCTATGTCCCGAGAACTGGACGCCATTGTCCGAGACGAGAATCCTGGGCAAGCCAAAGCGACAGATGATATTCTTCCAGATAAAGGTCCGCACTCGACTCTCTGTAATGGTCGCAACAGCCTCGGCTTCTACCCATTTGGTAAAGTACTCCACAGCCACAATAAGAAATTTTTTCTGCTGGGTACCCCTCGGAAATGGTCCAACAATGTCGATACCCCACTGATCGAACGGACACGCTATGATTGACGGAATCATAGGGTTCGTCGGACGATGTGGGATGTTTGCGTAATATTGGCAATCCTCACATCTCCTGGCGTGGTCAGCGGAATCTTTACCGATGGTGGGCCAATAATAGCCTTGTCGTATGATTTTCTGAGCGAGGGTCCTCCCCCCGGAGTGACTCCCACAGCTTCCGTTGTGTATTTCTCCCAGCACGGTCTGTGCTACTTGGGGGTTCGAGCATCTCAGGTGGGTCCCAGAAAAAGATCTTTTGTACAGGTCATCACCCATTATAAAATATCTGTTTGCTCGGCACTGCACACTCCTCGATTCTTTCGGATCGGCCGGTAAAGATCCGTCCTTGAGATAGTTAAAAATGCCCGTCATCCAGTTTCTCCCCATGTCAAGTATCATGACCGCTGAACTGGAACTCATGACGGATGAGTCAGTGATGGTGAGCAGAATTACTCTCCTTGTGTCCAAAGCCGCTGTAGCGGATGCGTATTTTGCCAAGGCATCGGCTCTTTCGTTCCAAATTCTGTCAAACTTTTCCAAGCTGAATTCCTCGAAGTGGCTGGCCTCATTCTTGAGTAGCTCAAGATACTTGATCATCGAAGGACCTTTTGTGGCAAAACTTCCTGAAAATTGTGCTTTGACGAGCTGTGAGTCCGTGTAAGCCTTGACCTTCCGGGCTTGGAGAGACTTGGCTAGTCGCAGCCCCATTAAAAGTGCCTCATACTCTGCTTCATTATTGGTAACTTTGAAATCCAAGGAAATCGCATAGTCGAGTTCCGCGCCCTCCGGGCTCTTAAGGTAGATTCCAATTCCTCCCACTCTTCCAGTGGAAGAACCATCGACTTCCAATGTCCAAATATTGGAAGGAGGTTTTTTGATTTGGAGGTCTCCTGCGAACTGCTGAGGTTCCGCTCTTGGTTCATCCCCTCCAGTGATTTTCGTTATGATGCTGTCTGAACTGGGATCTCTGGGATCATTACTAAGTAGAAACATTTGGCTGACCCGAGTTTCCCCCTCTGACCAAGGGAGGGGCCGATTGATGAACTAGGCTTCCTCAAGGTTTTCTGGATTGAACATTGGAGGGGCTGGATTTCGGACTATATGTTTGGTGATTAAGCACTCGAACACTTGCTTGTCAGGGACTTTCTCTGAATCCTTCTCTGGGTAATCCGCTAAGAAGTCGGCGAGGACCTGAGCCTTTCTGGCTGACGAAGCCTGGTAGCAAATGTCGTATTCGCTGAGCTCGATCGCCCATTTAGAGAGTCGTCCAGATTGGTCGGGCTTTCCTAGGACCTGTTTCAAAGGTTCCGTAGTTAGTACCACTATTTTGTGAGACTTAAAGTAAGGTTTTAACCGTCTAGCGGTATAAACTAAAGCGTATGCGAGCTTCTCGATCTTCACGTATCTTGTCTCCGCCCCAGCAAGGGCTTTGCTAAGATAGTAGATCGGCAAATGCTCGTTAGCTTGAATCCGTATTAGGACGGAACTCATTGCCTCTTCCGTAATTGCTAGGTAGAGGTAGAGTGGTTCTCCTTCGACGGGCTTGGAGAGCAGTGGAGGGGAATGGATGTATTCTTTCAATTTTTCGAAAGCCTCGGAACATTCCGCCGTCCACACAAAGTTCTCTCCTTTCCGGAGGGTTTTGAAGAACGGAAGATTCTTCTCGGCTGACCGGGAAATAAAACGACTTAAGGACATGAGACTTCCTATGAGCCGCTGTACCTCATTGAGGGTTTTCGGGTGTGGCAGATCTAGGATCGCCTTGATTTTCTCGGATTGGCTGATTCCTCTTTCCGTGACCATGTATCCGAGGAATTTTCCTCCCTTCACTCGAAAGTGCATTTTCGGATTCGCCATCCCATACTTCCGCAGGATGGAAAAACAATTGTTGAGATGCTCAATATGCTCTTCCTCAGTCTTACTTTTAACAAGCATGTCGTCTACGTAGACTTCCATCGTCTTCCCGATCTCGTCTTTGAACATTTGGTTTACCAGTCGCTGGTAGGTGGCTCCCGCGTTCTTCAGTCCGAATGGCATCACCTTGAAGCAGTATACTCCTCCTGCCGCGAAGAAGGCCATTTTCTTAACGTCCTCCTTGGCCATCCGAATTTGGTAGAAGCCTTGGTATGCGTCCATGAAGCTCAGTAGCGCACATCCGGAGGTAGACTCAACCAGTTGATCTATTCGTGGCAATGGATACGGATCCTTGGGGCAAAACTTGTTCAACCTTGTGAAGTCATTACACATTCGCCACTTGCCTGGCAACTTTTCGACCAGAACAACATTGCAAACCCAGTCAGAGGGACTTCCTCGATGTGTCCTGCTTTTAGGAGTCGATCGACTTCGGCGGATATGATGGCATCCTTGATGGGGCCAAAGTCCTTCATTTTCTGTCGGATGTATTTGACCGAAGGATCCATGTTCAGACGGTGAACTGTAACCCGTGGGTCGATCCCCTTCAGGTCGTCGGTACTCCAGGCAAACACATCGCTGTTTTCTCGGAGGCAAGCGATGAGCTTCATCTCTACTTCCACATTCATTTCGGTCCCGATCCTTGTTTTCTTCTCGGGATCGCCAGCAATAATCTCGATCTCTTTGAGGGTCTCATGAGGCTCAATTCGCGTCGTTCTAGGAAATTTTTCCTTCTGGCTTCCTACGCCGACTTGTGGGTCCTCCTTTCTGGGTGTAAGGATAGTGGGTGCGTCGGGAGTCACGGTGACTGTTAGCACGGGCGCAGACGCCCTTCTTGTGGACATGATATAACATTCCCAAGCTTCTCTGACATTTCCGAGCTCCTGCCCGACTCTGAAGGCCGTTGGGAACTTCATCCTGTTGTGGAGAGTAGATGAAACGGCTCGGAACTGGTTGAGACCTGGGCGTCCAAAGATGGCACTATAATCGAAGGTTTGTTCGACCACCACGAAGCGGACTTCTTGTGTCACCCTTGCCGGAAAGGTACCAAGAGAAACATATAACATGATACTTCCGAGGGGTCGTACAGTTCCTCCTCCGAATCCTAATATGGAGGTGTGCACTCTGCCATATCGGACTCTGCCCAATGCCATCTGATCCAGTGTCCTCTTAGAAATGATGTTCGAGGAACTTCCAGTGTCAACCAAGATCTTATTCACTCGGTAGGTCGCAATGGTCAATGAGACCACTAGCGGGACATCTGGGTTTTCGATGTCTTCTCCCCCTGCCGTAGGAGGAGGAATTTCACTGTCATCGAATGATATGGCGTTAGTGCCTGGAATTGCCGGACTAGCATATGCTCGGTCGTTGTTTCGGAGGTTTTGCGCAGTGCGCTCCCTTGCGTTCCTGCTATCTCCCCCCGTTGGTCCTCCATGATAGTGTTGATCACCCATTGTATGGGGCATTTTCCATTTCGATATCGTGATATCGGTAAGAACATTGGTCCAGATGGGGCGGATAGTCGTCATGAGGGGGCAAAGGCAAGGAGTGGGCGGTGGTTCCGTCCTCTCATCTCTCCTTTGCTCGTTTCTATCTTGTCGCATGTGTTCGTCCTTATAGATATGCTCCTTCAATTTTCCATCCCTTATCGTGTTCCACTTACCTTTCAAATGCAATCGTCTGCTTCGTGTCCGCGACACTTGTGAAACTTGCAATAGCCTTTTTGCTTTTTACTCTTACGGCTTCGCCATCGACGTCCAGCTTCTTCTCAACAATAGTTGCCAAGATGTCGGATCTTGGTCTGTTGAGCCGGGTATAGTCCGCATATCGTCTTGGCGGACTTCTCTCCCTGTGAAAACTTCTGTCTCTTTGATCCCTTCTTGAATCAAACTTTGCTGGGCGTTGGTCTTGCTTCACCGGATCCTTCGCTTTCTTGGAGCTGGCTCTCACTGGAACATTTCTTCTGTAATCTTCTTCGTACATCACTTCCTCACAGATGTCTTCTAGGTACTTTTCGCTTCTTACTTCTTGACTTGAGAGTTTTCTTCGGAGTTCCGAGTTGAGAGTATTAGCATACAGGTGTCGGACCCGTTCTTTAATACTGTGCGGCTCAACCCGAAGAACCTCCGTGTGAAATTGATCCAAGAAAGTCCTTAGATCCTCGTGCTCCCCCTGTATAACGCCTGCTAGATGCTCCACGGTACGTTTTCTCCTCTTGGATTTGCCGAACCAAGCCAAGAATTTAGAAGACAGATCCGCGTACGACTGTATCGAATTATTCGGCAGAGAGGTGTACCAATCCATGGCAGTTCCGAAGAGAGTAGACGAGAAAGTGAGGGCTTTAGTGTTGTCACTCATCCCTTTGGAATCCATCTTGTTGTTGAAGCGGGTCAGGTGTCCCACGGGACAAGCGTCCCCATAGTAGTATTCCAAGTTTGGAATCACTTGGTCCGAATTCCTGTTTCCCTTCTTCTCCCTCATGATACCGTCACATAGGGGGTTTGGCGCGCTGGTAGTTATCTGCTCGTGATCTTTTACGAGACGTCCAAGGCTTAGAATATGAGCTTCTAAAGCCTTTTGTTGGGCATAGATCTCGTCTGCCGTCATGATCTCCCCTGTCCTCGGATGCATGGCCACATCCGCGTGAAGTTCGTTCATGCGGGCTCTTGGAATTGTTTCCGCCACTTGATCCCTGTCCCTCGGAGGCACTGGGAGTGGGACTTCCGGGTGTCTATTGTTCACGTCTTGGCGCTCTCTCCTCACCTGATAGCTTCCTTCCCCTCGGATTTATGGCCCGCTTTGTCAATAGATCTCGTAAATCCTCCTGGGTGCTGATCTCCCGCCTTCTTTGGATTGGACGTTGTCCGTTCCTAGACAATGCTGGCTTTGCCTGAGGAGGCGTAACCACTGGCGGAGTGGCTTGTTGTGGAGGAGCATTGTTGGATCCCAGGCACCCTTGGATGATTGTTAGCAGCCTGTCAAACTGCACCTCGCTCAATCCAAGGTCGTTAGTTCGGACAATGCGTCCATCAGGCATCGTGAATTGTTGGGGTGCGGGTGGGCCTTGAGCTCCTGTCGGAGAAGCTCGGGCCGCACCTTCTTCCGAGGAAGGACTGGCTGTGTGTCCCTCGCTTGGATATCTTCCTCTTACTGTTGCCACCCTGCGTCCCCGGGTGGGAGGGCGTCCCCGCGGGCGCGGTGGTGGAGTTCTTAGTTCTGTAGTACCAGCTCTCGCTGTTCGCCTTGTTCTTGCCATTGGTTTACTCGAAATGCAGATGCTTTTTGTAAAGTTTCCCACAGACGGCGCCAAAATGTTGGGGTATAAACCTCTCAACACCAACACTACCACTGCAGTAACCTAATCCCAGCTCCGCCTCCAACTTGAAGTCCGATAAGTGGGTTGTCCGAGAAAGAGCACCTGAAAGGACTAAGTGGGGGGGGGGGGGGGTTAGAATGGGTTACCCGGATTGCCAAGGTCAATCCGGTAAGAGGCTTCACTCGAAGGAGAGGTGGTAGCTCTCAATGCAATAGTAATGGGAAAGGTATTATGTTCCAGAACACTTAGGGATTGTTGCTTACCTTAAGGTCTTGGACCTTGTGCTATATTTATAGTTATCATATACTCATGAGGTAGCTCATAAGATGATGCCAAGTGTACGATCCAGATTTGGACACCGATGCTACCTTTGGCCCATGGCCCATTAGTGAACAGTAGTCCAATACCGATAAGTGGGCCTGGGAGGGTAGTTTGGACCTTTTCCCTCTGAGAGTACTGTTCACTGTTGGTCCGTTGGTCCCTCGCATGATCTGTCTGCTTGGTTGATCTGCCCTCGGGTGACTCTGGGTGTCCGAGCCAAGAGTCTCACGGAAGTATCTCAATGGTTCTGTTATATACGTTTGGTCTTAAAGTAATGGTGGCGTCCGAGATTCTCTCGTACGGTCCGTCAGGCATCTCTGTACTGACATGGTCAGGTTTGGAAGTCCTTTCCTTAGCCAGCTCGGACTAGCTGTGGGGATGTAGTGACCTCAACAGATCGGGTCGATTCACTTTGGGCGGACCATGTGAGGTCGGACCAGTACTGGATTGGCTAGTTAAGCCGTGATGCGCTTTAGGACACGCTCTATGGCGCCCTTAACGGATTGGAAATATTTCCGTATCAACAAATACAAAAGTGTATAATGCAGTTAACAAGGTTGGTTTCCAACAACCCCTGGGGTGCCCCCTCCACCCGCCTCGAACCCTAAGGGTCACACAATATAGTAATTGTTTCATTAATTGTATGTTGAAATTAATTAAATGTTAATTGGATTGAACATTTAATTTAATTGAATATCTAATTGTATTATGGATATTTAATTTATATTATGAAGGATTTTCTATTTGATAGAAAATAATTAAATGTTAATTGGATAAAACATTTAATTGAATTACATATATTATTGGATTAAATATATTTAATGGAGAATTTTCTATTTGATAGAAAATATTTAATTGAGTTAAATTGGATTTATTTGGACTTAATTAGTGTTTTATAATATAATGCGCTTGGGCGGAATTTGATTTATGCCTAAGCCCGAAATGGAAACCAAAAAGAGAACAGGGAAGAATGTTGGGCCAACCTGGCCCAACAATGGGTTCTGCGATGCTGCAGTAAGTTTGAATCGGTGCACAAAGACGCTGTAAACAAACATAACGGACGCGTGTGTGCGCACGTGCACCCCAAGTTTGGGGATTTTCTCGGATTTTGTGCGATCTGTTTCCCCCTCTTCTTGGTTCTTTGTTTTGGTAATTTTCCTTTTGAAGGATTATTGAAACCTTATAAATAAAACACCCCATTCATAATTCATACATCAGAATTCATCAGATGAATTCACAGTAGAGAATTCACAAGAGAATTCATTTAATGAAGTCTTTTAAGAATTCCAATAATTCTTATAAATAGTTTATGTAGAATTTCTCCTAGAAGAATATCCTAGCAATTCTTCGAAGGAGAATCCAACAATACGCGAGATTGTGCTCAAGTGCTTTTGGTGCTCAATTGCTGTGGATCAGCTAAGGTCGACCGCTTATACAAACAACCGGAGCTAGGGTTTCGTTGTTCAATGCATCAGGATTCAGGAAGCTTAATATGCCGCCATAGCAAGTAAGCTTTCGATTTAATATGTTATCGCAATTATAAGTATCTGTATAGTTTATCAGTTATTCATTGTTGGGGAAAATTTTAACTTTTCAATGCGTTATCTTAGAGATTATTTTCCCGAAAAACTCAACCGAATTCACATCAATTCAAACAAAATGTTACGAATACCATGGCGCATTACAAAACCTAAACTATATTTTATTAATCTTGACAAAAATGCATGCGTTCTATATAAAATTATACTAACACCAATTTTCTTTTTG
The DNA here is from genome assembly GCA_026545765.1 of Plantago major. Lineage (NCBI taxonomy): Eukaryota > Viridiplantae > Streptophyta > Magnoliopsida > Lamiales > Plantaginaceae > Plantago > Plantago major. The sequence goes on from CM048843.1 coordinate 20,972,335, forward strand.
AGTTCTAACATTTTTATATAATGTACTACTTGGAGAAGAAGGAAAAATGGAAACACAAACCTGAGACAAGAAGGAAAAGAATCCACACGAACTTGGCCATTTTGAGATAAACTTCTAAAGTATATAACTGAAAATAGCTAGTAATATTTTTGTGCGTTTTGAGCGATGATGCTCTTTTAATGAATATCATACTAATATTTTAAGAGTGTTTGCTCTGGAGCAGTCTTATGGTGACCATCTGAAAAGTTTCCCGGCTCGCGCACGAGTGGAGACAAAGTGTGCGAGAAATAATATATATGTTGGTACAATTGAGCCAACATACACCCAGACATCAGTAGTAGTCATGTCGTTACATATATAGTGGTGTTATTGTGTCTCGACTCTCGATGTGTCCCCAAGTTTATTTAGCTTTGTGCAAATCTCATGAATTTTTTGATCAAGCAGAAATTTGTAATTATCAAAAAAGTTAAAGGTAATATGATGTCAAAGTATTTGAAAGAGATAATTAGATACACCATCCCTGTTAGATAGCCCTTTCTCATCCAAGTACCAGTTAGTTCAACAATAACGAAGATGTAACAATTAGAATATTTCTATTTCTATTACATATAAGTCCAAAAGTAAAACAAATTTTAATTTTGCCAAACACAACCCTTACATGTTTTTACCCCAAATTGCAACTTTAACCCTAGATATTTACTCCAAAATCAAATTCTTATAATATTCAACAAACTAATAAATAAAATCTTTAAAATCAAAAGAAAAATTGTCTAGAAAAAAAAATATATTGGAAGGAGATCCGGTAACCGGAGCTGCTCCGGCCAGTGGAGGAGCTGTAAATGACAGCTCCAATCGGAGCTTAGATATATACTTCTTTCTGGCACTCGATTAAGCGGAGCTCCTAGAAAGAGAACACTCGTAATAAAATCATTTTTTTAGCAAATTTTAGAACCCAAATAAATAATCAATCCTACCAGGTCGGCCTAATTGAAGGCAAGAAAAATGTAGACTACGGCGAACTCCCCATATCCTACGATTAAATGAAAGGTTACCAGTCTGCCCTTCTTCCCATTGCCTAGCCCTAGTCTGGTGACTTGTCTTTTATTTTAACCTTTCCTTGAGACTCTCATCATTTAATGGATAGAATCGACCCCTCTTACTCTTTTCTTCTCCGACTCTTAGATTTGGATACGGTATAGGTCCAAAGGAAACTCCACTCTTCTTCGTGCACGGATCACAAAGTATTTATCCAGCATGATGAGATTAGGAAGGAATCTTTCTTAATAAATACAATAAATACGTAAAGGAAGTCCAGCTTAAAATTACGAGGAGAAAGAGTTGGAGTCACGAAAACGAATGGAACTGGTGGCAGACAGTTGTTGTGGGTATGAAGTATGTAAACGGAGTAGGTAAGAATAGGATTAGATCACGAAAAAGGTGGCCTTATTCCTTAAGATCAGATTTGCCCTGGTGCTAACGGTTTCTTGACAAATAGTCTCCCAAGATAGAATGAAGATTTGAATCGAGTTCTAAGACTCGAACTTTGACTCTGCGAACTAATACAATAAAGGTTTTTCTGGCTTTAGAGAGAGTAGTTTAAGAGAAGGAAGAAGAATGGATTTCTGTGTGTTGAAATCGATTCTAGGGGGGGCTATTTATAATATTGAAGAGTTGCAGTCTGAATAGATGTATCCTTTCGCAGAAAGGTCCCTGCAGAAACAAAAATTCGAACAGACACATCTGTTGGAATTTTCGTTTTAGTTACATCCTTTGGCGAATGGTCGCAGTCATTAAATTCAAACCGAACGGACACAACCGTCGCTCGACTAACCGGACTCAACCGATGTAATTTTCAGATTTAATTATCTTATCGGCTTAACCAAACACAATATGTTTACGCCCAAAAGATAATAATCAACTCTAGACCATGAACCCACGGACCCGGACACTCGAACCCACGAGCCCACGGCCCACGCCCGAGACTGGCGAATCAAGTGAGCTAAAGTGCGTGTAGGAGCATCTAGCCTCCCCATTCCAAAGCATGGGTGCCCTAAGGCCCAATCACTTAACCCAAGCCTCGACTAATAAGTAGTTCCTTCTTCCTCAATTTTAGCCATGTGGGACTTCTCTCATTCCAACTCTTGGCATTCCATATTCAATGCATCAACCAACGCACTTTGAGCTTCAATAACTATTTCACCTTTCAATGACTTTTAATAATTCTTTCTCAAGTGTCATCTACTACCATAGTAGATTATACACGTTTAATGAAACTTCATTTCAAACGTGTGGGACTCCTTTGGTTAAGGTACAAAGTCATGGACTAGCCTCATTAGTGCTAAAATTCTAACAATCCCCACATGAAAGAGAATTGATGCTCACAAAGACAACGTGGTGCTCCACTAGAATTTCCTGCGGAAAATCATATTGCATCGGGATCGATTGTCAGTGACATTGAATCGTCCCTAGTAGAATACCATCGGATTTACTTGCCACCCGGTGTACGTGATGCCTTGAACCAGTCGGCGTTTTGTGTAAACCAAGACAATGTTATCAACACAATAATTTTCCTTATTGCCTCGTTCCTTTTATCAGTCCGTTAAAAGGCCTTGGACTGCTCGGATTCATAGGTGTTCTCGTTTGAAGCGGCCTCCCATACTTCACACCCAAATAGGTGATCTCGTTCTAAGAGCATTCCTGCCAATGCTTTGCTCGTAAGCTAAAGAGATTAAGAATCTTCTTCAGAGATCATTAAGAGTTTAGTGACTCATCCTCCGCCCGGTCTGCAGGAGCACTTAAAATGTCTTTCACGGGAATGGCGCAAGTGGAGTTAGTAACTCCTAAGTGCTCTTATCTCGAAGTACAAAACTTCACGAGGCGCCATCGGTCCTTACGCTTTAGTTGTCCCATTGAATCAAATTCTTGGGATCTCCACAAGGTATGATTGGGTTTCCACCGTAAATTTCCTTATTTTGTGGGTCTTAAGCCCATTCCCTAGACAAGCAAAGGTACTTGATCCCCGGTAGCGCTTTGGTTAGCGGATCCGCAATGTTATCCTTTGATTTCACGTAATCAATAGTGATAACTCCCGTAGAGATCAACTGCCTAATGGTTTTATGTCTTCGACGTATGTGTCTAGACTTACCATTATACATATTGTTTGCTGCCCTTCCTAATCTTATACCGTCACGTTGAATTGTCACGAAGGCACAGCTTATCCCAACAAGGACATCCTCTAAAAATTCTCAAGCCATTTCGCTTCTTCTCGACTTTGTCCAAAGCTATAAATTCGATTCCATTGTGGATCGGGCGATGCACGTTGTTTAGAGGACTTCCATGAAACAAAGACCGCCACCAATGGTAAATACGTAACCACTAGTGGACTTGGTGTTTGTACTATCAGATATCCAGTTTGCATCATTGTATCCTTCTAATACTGCCGGATATCTTCCATAGTGTAATCCATAATCTATTGTGGTCTTTAAGTATCCCAATAGATGAAGTAGAGCTTTCCAGTGAGCATTTCCCGGATTACGCGTAAATCTAGCCAACTTGTTGACTGCATGAGCAATATCAGGACGAGTGCAGTTCATTACGTACATCAAACTGCCAATTATCTGAGCATATTGCGTTTGGTTTACAGGATCACCTAAGTGTTTGTCCAAACACAAAGATTCATACATTGGTGTCCTTGCACATTGACGGTCAAAGACCTCATATCTCTTTAACATCTCTTCAATGTAATGAGATTGTGAAAGCACCAAACCCTCGGGTGTTTTAGAGATTTTTATCCCTAAGATTAAATCTGCTACACCCAAGTCTTTCATATCGAAAAGTTGTTTCAACATTTGCTTTGTTTTCAGGATCAAATCCGTGCTACTTCGAAGAATGAGCATGTCGTCTACATATAAGCATATCATGACAAAGGATTCGGCGTTCCCCTTCACATAGACACACTTATCACACTCATTTATAGAAAATCCCTTTGATCGCAACGTGTTGTCAAACTTTTCGTGCCATTGTTTAGGAGCTTGCTTGAGTCCGTACAATGACTTGACAAGACGACAGGCCTTCTTCTCTTGTCCTGGAACCACATACCCTTCAGGTTGTTCCATATAAATTTCCTCGTCCAAATCTCCATTTAGGAAAGCAGTTTTAACATCCATTTGGTGTATCTCAAAACCACGCAGTGCAGCTATGGCTATGAATACTCTAATGGAAGTTATTCTAGACACAGGCGAGTATGTGGCAAAGTAATCAAGTCCCTCCTTTTGTCTATAGCCTTTGACTACTAGACGAGCCTTGTATTTATCAATGGTTCCATCTGCTTTATACTTGCGTTTGAGTATCCACTTGCAACCCAATGGCTTATTTCCCGGAGGAAGGTCAACCACTTCCCAAGTATGATTTTGCAGGATGGAGTCCATTTCACTTTCAATGGCCTCTTTCCAAAATGGGGCTTCAGGAGTAGACATCGCCTCTTGGATAGTCCTAGGCTCATTTTCCACAAGGTATGTGAGAAAATCAGGACCAAAGTCTTTCTGAGTCCTAGCCCGCTTACTCCTCCTTGGTTCGACATCAGGAACCTCCACGTTCTCTTGATGTGCGACTTGACCTTCGGGAATTCTCCGTGGTAAATCTTACATCTTCGTAGCATTCTCTAGAGGAGGTGATCCTATAGGTTCTGCAACATTTTCTGAAGGTACACCTTCGAATTCTGCATTAGGGCCTCTTGGGTCAGGGACCTGCACAGGGACCGCAGTGGTCCCCACAGGACTACCAGGGCCCCCAGGACCACCGCATTTGACCCTATTGTCAGTATCATAGTCTCGTTTAGAGACTATCTTTCCTTACTAGGAAAACTTCTTCAAAGAATTTGCATTCCTTGATTCAATGACGGTGCCTCATGGATGTCCGTACCAAATGACTTATGCACTAGGAAGCGATAAGCCATCTTGTTTGCATATCCTATAAATATGCAATCTACGCCTTGGTCCAATCTTTACTTGCTTTGGTTTGGGTATTACCACCTTAGCCAAGCAGCCCCACACTTTCAAGTGTTTGTAAGAGGGCTTGTTTCCTTTCCACAGTTCATATGGAGTAATATCACTATTTTTCCGGGGTATTCTGTTAAGAATGGTAGTGGCTGTGAGAATAGCGTCCCCCCACAAATTCTGGGGTAATCCAGAATCTAGTAATAGTGCATTCATCATCTCCTTTAGAGTACGATTTTTATGCTCAAGAATAACACCATTAGATTAAGGAGAATATGGAAGCGATGGTTTGATGAATAATGCCAAACTGTGAGCAATATTCTTCAAGTGGTCCTGCATATTCTCCACCTCTATCACTTCGAATTACTTTAATTCGAGTACTAAGTTGATTTTCAACTTCAGTTTTGTAATGTTTAAATGCTTCTAAGGTTTCGTCCTTACTCCTTAGCAAATAAACATAACAATACCTAGTGCAATCATCGATAAAAGTAACAAAGTACTTTTTCCCTCCTCTAGTTTGCACAAATTTTAAGTCACACAAATCACTGTGAATTAATTCTAGAGGAGACGTGGTTCTGTTCACTGAGTGAAATGGTGCCCTTGTTAGTTTTGCTTCCACACAAACCTCGCATTTACTTTGAGGATTGATTTCAAAGGACGGCAAATGATTCGTTTTAATTAACTTTCGAATCGCATTGTAGTTTGTATGTCCTAATCTATGGTGCCATAAATTAGAAGACTCAATCAAGTAAGTAGAATCATTGTTTTCATTGCTTGCAAAAGAGCGTACAACAGACATTACAGACATTTTGAAGAGCCCATCACACATGTAGCCATTTCCTACAAACTGACCATTCTTCATCGTTACAAACTGACCGACTCGAAAGTCAACTTAAAACTGCCTAACAAGCAGAGGTCGGACACCAAATTCTTGCGAATATCTGAACGTGCATCACTTGCTCAAGATGAGCTCCTTCCTAAGTCATCTTCAGAACCACCTTGCCAACTCCCTTCACCTCGGATGTAGCGTCGTTCCCCATGAACAGCTTCTTATCCTTCACCGGAGAGTAGGTGGAGAAAGCACCCCTGTCAGAACAAATGTGCCGAGTCGCACCCGTATCAATCCACCACTGTTTCGGATTCTCAACCAGGTTTGCCTCCAAGACCACAGCAGCAAAGGAATTAACCAAATCCTCCACTATAGGGTCATCCTTTGTTTCTGCAACATTGGCCTTCTCCTTCTTGAGTTGGTGACAATCCGCCTTCATATGCCCCAGCTTTCCTGAATTGAAGCGCTTTCCTTGATCCTCTGGAAGGTCCTGGTTTCGAATTCCTCGAGACTTCACGTCCCCATCACGCATCTTGCGTTTCTTTGCCGAGTTCCTCGACTTTCCTTGAATCGACAAGGTGAGCCTTTGCTTCAACTTGCCGCCTTCGCTTAGAGCCTTGCGGTTGTCTTCTGAATCAAGCTTGATGATCAACTCCTCAAGCCCCATTTCCTGGTCTTCAATTTGAGATAACTCATGAACTCGTTCCATGATGGCGGCGCTTCTCAATCTGAAGCGACCAAAATGACTCATTAGGTTTCATGCCCTCTGTTCCAAATCATGGAGAATCATTTGATACTCGAACACGACTCATCACAGACTTGAGTCACTCATTCGAAGTTCAAAATTTCCCGAATGAACTTCTTCAGACCGCATCCTGTGCACGATTTCTGTCCAGCTGCTCTACAACTCCTTTGTGGTAATCTGGCGGTAAAAGCGATGTAGAGAACATCCGAAAGATTTAGAATGTAGTTCTTACATGAAATCTGCATGGATCCAAGCATCATAGGATAGTCGTTTAACATTTGTCTTCTTGATGCCTTCTTCTCCTCTGGAGACATGGCGGCTGATCAATCTCCCGCAGAGGGTGGAGCGAGATTCAGAAGAAGGTAACTTCGAACCCAATGGTTGTCAAGTAGAACCTCATATTTTGTTTCCTTTGCTGAAGTTCGTCCCCAGGAACTTCTCTGGTTTCTCCCCGTGGTTGGCAGGAGCAACATTGATGCCGGGGACAGGAACGTCAGCAGCAACTCCGTTGGCAGACATCTTCGATACACTGGCAAAGTACAGTCTTAAGTTGTTGTGGGTGGCAGTAGTGTATGAGGACAGAAACGGAGTAGGTAAGGAATAGGATTAGACTGCTGAGCAAAGGCTGGGCCTTATTCCTTAAGATCGTATTGTTGCCTGGTGCTAACGGTTTACTTGACAAATAGTCTCCCAAGATAGAACAACAAGATTTGAATCGAACTTTGACTCTGCGAACTAATACAATAAAGGTTTTTCTGGCTTTAGAGAGAGTAGTTTAAGAGAAGGAAGAAGAATGGATTTCTGTGTGTTGAAATCGATTCTAGGGGGGGGGGGGCTATTTATAATATTGAAGAGTTGCAGTCTGAATAGATGTATCCTTTCGCAGAAAGGTCCTCAGAACAAAAATTGAATGCATACATCCGTTGGAATTTTCGTTTTACATCCTTTGGCGAATGGTCGATCGTCATTAATTCAAACCGAACGGACACAACCGTTCGCTCAGACCAACCGGACTCGACCGATGGGCTGGTTTCAGACTTAACCGATTATCTTATTGGGCTTAACCAAACACAATATGTTTCTGGCCCAAAAAGATGAGCCCAAGGCCCACGACCCGGGCCCGGCTCCTGGCGGAGCCAGGCGGGTGCGTGTGTAGGAGCATCTATCTTATTGGGCTTAACCAAACACAATATGTTTCTGGCCCAAAAAGATAATAATCAACTCTAGACCGCGACCCGCGAACCCACGGACCCCGGACCCACGAGCCCACGACCCGGGCCCGGCTCCTGGCGGATGCGTGTGTAGGAGCATCTAGCTCCTCCCCCCTTCTAAAAGCATGGGTGCCCTAAGGGCCCAATCACTTAACCCAAGCCTTAGACTAATAAGTAGTTTCTTCTTCCTCAATTTTAGCCATGTGGGACTTCTCCCATTCCAACTCTTAGCATTCCATATTCAATGCATCAACCAACACACTTTGAGCTTCAATAACTCTTTCACCTTTCAATAAATTTTAGTAATTCTTTCTCAAGTGTCATCTACTACCATAGTAGATTATACACGTTTAATGAAACTTCATTTCAAACGTGTGGGGCCCCTTTGGTTGAGGTACAAAGTCATGGACTAGCCTCATTAGTGCTAAAATTCTAACAACAGTTTCATCAGCAACTGTAGTGCTCCGGTGGAGCATTTATTTTTTTATTTCTAATAAACTTTCACTTGCTTGACCCGGAACTTATTTTTTACTCTGCAATTAAGTCCATAAACTTTTTACAAAAATATAATTATATTATGAAAATTATAAAAGGCCCCTAAAATTTTTAATTAATTGATTAAACAATAAATAAGGTACTCAATAAAAAATGTTGAACAATAAATGATTTAAGTTGAATTAGGAAAAAATTAGGATTATCTTTTTAAATTGACAAAATAAGTCCATGTTTGGCATCGATACTTTGGTCAATGAAAAATGGACCTATATGTTATTATTGAACTAACTGATATCTAGGTGTAATTAGAATATCTAAAAGGGTTACTGGATTTTGAAATATGGGACATTTTTCGAAAAGCACGGAATTCGGAGGTCCTTTTGTAATATTTACAGCTTTCACCTTTCTTCCCAGTAGTAAGCATTTTTGAAGAAACCCTGAAAAATGGCGGACAGCAAACCGGACGACCAAATATTGGAGTTTCTTCAAACAGGAATCTATCGTTTCGGTAACCCAAATGTGGTTTTCCTCGACCCGGTTCGCATACTGAACAGGTCCTACACCCGATTCAGTGTTTCTCGCTCCGTTTACTACTCCCGCTTCTTCTCCATCTCGCTCGATTCTTCCACCGGAACCCGCAAACGAAAAAGATTCCCAAAACAGAAGAAGAAGCAGCCTCCAAGTCTCAATTCTCAGGAAAAAATCGCTGATCAACGTCATCAGGTAGTTTGCTTTTGCTGTTTCTGTGAATTTTGTGAAAATTTGTGAAATGTAGTTATTAATTGATTCTTTTGGTTTAGGAGGTGAGATTGGAGTTGTTAAAAGCTCATGAATCGTTGCTTGCAGCAACTCAGCTGCTACAGAATTTGAGCAATTTGAGGAATGAGAAAGAGTGCTTGGGAGAGTTGATTTCGAAGGAGACTACTGAGCTTAATTTTGTCGAGTTGGGGAGTGTCTGGCAAGCTCCGTTATATGAAATTTGTCTAAACGTTCAGGAAGATGGAGCAATAGTCGAGAACTCAGGTTTACGTTTGTTTCATTGAGTTTAATTGTTGCATTCGAAATTTTGGCAGGCGAACATTGATTACTTGATTGATTTCCAACCTGAAATATTGTCATAATAATCTTGCTAGTTGTACAGTACTAGGCTAGTAGCTTTCTTGAAAATGCTTCATCATCTATTTTTTTGTTCCTTAGTTTAGTAGTGGCACGCTAGTATGCAACTGATGATGTGCTTACGTTTTGATTAGTCTCCTCTTATTTTACAAGTAGATACGATCCTCGGTGAAATTATGTATCTCTCAGTAAAAATCCTGTTCTTTCTTCCTAAAAAGCCAATGATAGTGTCAGATGGTAACATCTCTTATCAGAAGGTGGAAACTGTTAACTATGCGCCATAAGGCGCATTGGGGCCACTCATATTCTGTGAATGCTATCATTGGTTAGGTAACTTAATCCATTTGTAGATTCCTATCATGTAGATATAGATCCATCCCTCGTGAGTCGTGACATAAGTTGTACAGTCACGCATGCTAAATAATCCTTGCTTGAGTAGATGCTATTGTTTCTTGTGATTGTAGAAGCCACAACAAAACGTTCACGTCTCAAATTTCCTGAATACTTTGTCATATTTGCTTTTGATATCGGCTGTACTTCCATTCTTGTGATTTTAATGGAGCTTTTGTTTGCACTTCAACCTTGACATCATTGGCAAGGTCATTGGTCATTCAAACATGATAATGTGTGCTTCTTTCATTCCTTTTTTAGTTTATGATCAAAGACTTGTTCCAGTGTTTGATAACCTGGTTTCCAATGACGCGAGTAATGATCTAGAGGCTGAATTATTGGACCATAAGTACATTTTGCCTAAGAGAAGTTGTTTTTACATGGTATGTGACCAGAACTCTTTCATTGTTTTCTATCTGATGATATTTATTTATTAAATGAAAACAGTTAACTATTTTGGTGTTCATTCAGCCTTCGTTATTAAGTACTCCCTTAGTTCTTTTTAAAGGTTTACTTTTTACCATTTCGCGAGTATTTTTTAAAGTTTAACGTTTCCATTTTTGGAAACCCACTATGTCTACTTATTAATTTTTTAAACACTCTTTCATACTTTATCTATTCTCTCACTTACTTTTCCTATTCTTCATCTTACTTTTTACCACTTACTTAATATTTTATTCTATTTTCTTAAAATTTACACAAAACTAAAATGTAAAGAACGGAGGGAGTATAATTTTGTTGCATTGATAACAACCCCACTTAGTTTGGGAGTCATATAGTTGATGGATCTTTTTTTTTTTTTTTTTTTTTTTAATCTAACCTTTGTATTTCTGTTTCTTATTTTTTTGTCCTTTTCATGATGAAGTCTGATCTCAAGAAGATTCACAACTTAATTCTTGGTAAGAATCTTTGTTCTATTAAAATTGGAATATAAATTGTCTACAAAGAGATCCATTGCATGTTTTTGTGAGTCATATGCTCTCTAGCCCTGAGAATTAGCTCGCTCTTTCTGTTTGTGAATATTATTCTTCTGGTTGCTAGATTCATATCAGATTAATACTCAGTTCCCTGTTCTCATTTTAATTTTGGAATTTATACATGTCTTGAAATTTCAGAACAGTATAAATAAGGAAAATTAATAAATGTTGGTCCCTAAAAAACAAGGTTTTGGGGGGGGGGGGGGGGGGGGGGGGTTAAATTGTTTTTAAAACACTGTATTTTTCCAACTTTTCTTTACACGAGTCTTGAACAGACCGTGCGAACAGCCATAATTCAGAGTAGCGAAAGTCTTTCTAAGTGCAGTGCTGAGTGTAAGTGATCAGTGAACAGATAACAAAGCAATTAAACGAATAATATGCTGAAAGTAAATTGCAATAAGATAAATGAACTCAGATATTATAGTGGTATTTGAATGTGGCGTAATCCACTTCGCCCTGCTTTAAGGACTTGGATTCACTAATATAGAATTTGAGATCCGTTATAAAATCTATCTTTAGTTAAATCCCCTTTTAAACTCAAAGTTTCTAACTTAGTAACTTGTGATGATTCCTTAAATTTCCAAGTTAAATACTTAAGCACCTCCAAGGGGTGCAATCTGGGAGATTGTGTAGTTGCACCTTTACTCCAAGGGGTTTTCCTTAATCTCCCACATTAAATAGTTTCACTTTTCTTCCTTTTCTTCACGCCTGTCTGTTTGTTTGATTATGAGTGAGTGTCAAAATCAAGGCTTTGCTTAATAACTTATTTAGTTATCAAGACAACACTGAAACTATTCCTTAGTTCTTATCTTTCAAGATCTAGGGAGTTTGTTCCAGTTTGAACAAGACTTTTTCTTGTGAGTGAGAATTGATGAAGTCGCAACTTAGTTCACTTTTTTCTTCACAGGAAGATTTTCAAAGCTTATGTCTTGTAAGGTGAAAAAATAGGGAGTCGGGACTTTTTCTGAGCTTGAGAGAGGTTGATCGCAATTTCAGTTCAATATGATTTTCTTCTTCAAATGCTCTAGCTAGCTGTTTTTCTCAAGCAACCAAGTCTTTCTATTTATAGTGAAAAATAGTTTTGTTGATGAATGTATCCATTGGATTCAAACTCATCATTGGAGGCTTAGTTTGTCACAATTAAAGATAGTACATTGTCTTTAATTTGTCTCCTAGTTCTGTTCAGCAGGAATGCTTTTCGGCAGGAGTACTTTTGACTTGTAGTGACAGTTGCATTAAATCCCTTATCCCTAGTCTAACGAATACTACATCTTACCGAATTCTTTTTCTATGTTTGGAGTGACTTTGAAGCTAAGTGAGTTATCCTTCCAGCATGGTGGCTCTCCGAATAGTGTGCAAGTCAACCTAGTATGTCTCTTAGAATTTCACTTGACTTTTACATCGTGCTGATCGTCACTTAGCTGTTTGGAGATTTCACTTTTGTCTAGCAAATTTGTGCAGCATGACCAAGTCTCTTCCTTGTAGTCTCCCTGCTAGTGTTGTAGCAACTTTATGGTCTTCTTCAGCTTGGCGATGAAAACATTACTAGAGTGTTTGGTATAGAGTTAAAACCTTGAGTTAAGGAAACATTTAGGTCCTTTTAACCAGGTTTTCTTAGCTTTAGTTTTTATCTAAACACTCCCTTCATAACTGAAAACCTAACGGGCTAACACCTATACAAGTTTTACTAAACGAATCAGTTAACAAGGTTCCTCTTTTACAAATTTACTTCTGAAAACTACTAAGGACTAAGAGTACTATTAGTCTGAATCTGATACTCTATAGAATGTTATTTGCTCATCAAAAACCGAACAAATTATCTAACAATAAACCTGTTATGACTGCCTACAAGAATGTATATTCCTTGAATATATAGGAAAAACGGACCGCCATTGGCAGATAATAACTATCAAGTTTTTCATTTTTTACTTTGCCATTTTAATACCATATATTGTTGTATTCCTATTTGAAATGGAATAATTTAGTGCTATAATTTCTGGCAGCGGACTCCAGTTATGGCTTTAATCTTATTGTGATTGATCCACCATGGGAGAATGGCAGTGCACAACAAAAACTGAAGTATGTTTTCTTGACTTCATAGAGTTACTTACTATTACTAACCTCTCACTCCAGCCACCACCCTTGAAATAATTAAATGAATAAAAAGGCTTTGATCTAGGCATCTAGCTAGGTTTTGAAATTTGTGAATTAGAATGTTTTACTTATTATTTACTACAGTTGTGTATCCGGAAACATTTATGGACAACAAAAATTTGGATCATGTGGACTCTAGACTTTAGGAGTTATTATAACATGTCATTACTTTTGGCTTTATAACTTTGTGTATTCTATCCAAGTAACTTTGCCATTTTGCTCTTTTGACATGATCATTTTTCAAGTAATCTCTGTTATCATGACATAAAATGGACAACAAAGCTGAATCATGTTGACTCAAAACTTTAGGGAGTTAGTATATTTATTAATGCGATCATTAATTTCGGCAGAGTTATTTCATTGCTCTTAATCTATACCTTTGCACATATTTTCCAAGCCCAACTATGCCCTCCTGCTCTTTTGACATGATCTAATTTTCCTTGAGATTCCTGTTCTCACGAGTTACATTAGATGTCACCAAATTTACGGCTTGGCCTCTGAGCTTAATGTGACCTTCTCATTCAATTGTTTCTGCCAAATCCAGCGTAAACATAGACACTGCAAAAGTACTCACATGTCACTCTCAACTCCAAGTCTACCCTGCCCAAATTATCTTGCACCCAAAGATGACCTTTTTTCTAGAATGTTCGTGGGAGATGATAAAAATGTTAAAAATAACAGTTCATATGTGCTCAACCTCAACCTAGCAGTTTTATTTCCTTTTCGTTCTACTGTGGATATGTGGTACTCAAATTAAAGTTTACACCTCATGTATTGTTCTCCTTTCTCTTGAATTTGTGCTTTTGACATTTTGTATGACATGAGCCTCTAATTTTTCCTTTTGTGTCTCCTTTCTTACAAATATAGGTACCAGACATTGCCTAATCGACATTTTCTCTCTCTTCCCGTAAAACAACTTACTCATACTGATGGAGCGCTGGTAGCCTTATGGGTAACAAATAGAGAAAAACTGCGGAGCTTTGTGGAGACTGAATTATTTCCCAAATGGGGAGTCAAGCATGCTAAAACTTTGTACTGGCTAAAGGTATCACTATATTCTCACGTATTGTAAAATAGGGCTCAATTACTAACTTTACACTTAATAGGAACTTTGATGCCTGATCTCGGGGAGAACCTTAAACCACCAACCAATGATGTGTTTGCAAAAAAATACAGAAGGGAAATTGCCACAACTGAAAATGCCGGCTATTAACCATCACAAGATATCATTAATAAATTAAGGTTTCTTTAATACAAAAAGTTAGCCATCTGGACATAGGGCAATCAAGTAATTTAGTTTGTTTAGTCATTCATAGGTTGGCGTTAGAGGTTCAATGTGTACCATATTTATTCTTGTGCAGTAATTGGATCTATTACATTGCTTTCCCCATTGAGATAATTCAATTTTGGCTTAACTTTTTATCAGATGCAAGTGTCACACTAATGTTTTCAATTCATATAGGTGAAATCAGACGGCTCATTGATAAGTGAACTGGATCTCTTTCATCACAGACCATACGAGTGCCTTCTCCTTGGTTTCTGTCACAAAAGTGTAAGGATTAGTATTCTGGTCTCAGTACTTCTACCATTAGATGCTTGTCAATTTGTCGTCAAATCTCAATCGCACTTCATGTAGGAAACAAAATTTCACCAGCTAGAAAGTGCCATGCCAGACAACCAAGTCATTATTAGTATTCCTGGCGATTATTCTAGGAAGCCCCCAATTGGAGGTATTCACGATATGGTAGCCTTTTATTAGAATTGTACATTGGGAATCTGTTCGAGCACAACGTTCTTTTTTTGTGTGTCAACTGTTGTCCCAACTCCGGATTCCTGCAGACCGGATAAGTATTTGACAGTTTTGATTTTCATTTGATGAGTTTAAATAGTACGAACTCTTATTCATCTTCGTTTATGGATAAATAGAGTTGTTACTGGACTATGTGCCGGGAATTAAGCCTGCTCGATGCATTGAACTATTCTCCAGAGAGATGATGGCAGGCTGGACTTCTTGGGGTAATGAACCCCTACATTTTCAAGACTCTAGATACTTTCGTAGCAGGATGGATGGTGGATAAATGTGAATTATGCTCAGAAAAGCATCGGAGGGTACTATCCTTAAAAGCTCCACTGTTGTAGGCACTGTGCTGTTGATATCAACATCTCCATTGGCCTGAGTAAGTAACCATTCTCTCATATCTGATTCTTGATTTTATGCTGTCCTAAAAACCTATACTGCAATGTATCACATACCTACAAGGTCTTATTACTCCTGGACATCTGATTGATATAGGCAACTTTTGCCAGAATAACGGCGCTTGTCAAATAATTGCTGAATTTTGGTAAAAGTAACTCGGACTTAGTTTATGCTCGCTGTCCTCTCTGAGTGATGAGAATGATAACCTTCGTATTACTTGAGAAGAAATCCCTTCTCTTTTTCTTAAGCAAAAGTGTGCATTGTTCAAAGATTGTTGCTTTTATGAGTCACTTATGGAACTGGATCGGTGGATATATGTACTCAATTGTGGTAATTGTCTGTGTGCAATCTGTGGTGTGCAGGTAAACCATATACAGTATTATCTGATGGTGTGATTGTGAAGGATTGGCTCAATGCTATGCTTAAAAGTTGGAAAGTTATTATGGAGCGTATGAAAGTGATGACTGATGAGGTAAGCCTCTTCAGGCATAATCTGTAATTATAGAAGTCATTACTCATTATTCTGTAAAAAATGTAGTATAACACGTGCCATATGCATGGTGCAATTCGAAAAGTCATTATTCTACTGTGCAGTCCATGTCTGCTTGAGATTTATGTTATATATAGTGCAACCCTTGAAACATTTGATAAAAAATGTAGTAGAACACATTAAAGTATCTTGATACACTACACGATAATGTAGCATAGACAAAACCCTAACTACGAGCAATTCTTCACTTCGTCGGACAGTGTCTTCTGAATCCTTAACTGTTTCCTAAACTCTTCAATAAACCTTTCTGATCTCTCATCCACATCTTCAAATTCTGCAACTTTATTGCCATGTTCATCATTCTTGCTCTTTATCAATGCATACACATCTCTCCAACTTAATCTATCTCCATCACAAAACTTGTCATCTTCTTCATTTATTCTCCGACTTGTAATATGCAAACCTGTAGCATCATAGTCTTCTCCCTTATCTCCGAGAACCACAACATCGCCCTTCATAGAATTTTCGGACGTGTCATCTTGAACTTGTTCGCCTTCATATTCGTATGGGCTCCTCCCATCTGTAATAAATAGAACTGTGGCACCATTGTTTTTTCCTGTATTCTCTCTGTGAAATGCAACGTTGTCTCCATGTTTAGAAGCTAATCGCAACTCATACTTGTACCTCTTGCGTTTGTGATACCCGCAAGGACACTTATAAGAACTCGGTTTTGGTTCGTAGGAAGCAGATGAAGATGAGAACAATAGTGAAAAGATGTTCTTGATTGTCTTGAACAAGTAGTTGATCTTCAATTGCTTCTTTTTCTTCATTATTACTCTAGGGTTGTATCTGTTACTAGCTTGTAACAAATATATAATGTACGTGTTGGTAGAAAAAGATTACTATGAGAATTTAATTTCGACATATAGTAAAAATTGTTAACAAGGAATATGAAATTTGCAAAATTTACCTAAAAGAGTGCGAGAGATCCTTTGCACCCGTTATTCATTTGTGACATTATTGTTTTTCCTTCTCAAGAAATCAAACGCCATCGAGATTCAATCTAAACGGGATTTTCTTGATTCTGAATTTGATTACATTCCAAGTTTAAATGTTCCATTGGAATTCATATGCTTGTACCATCTTTCATACCACCAGATCACTTTGCGACTCCCGTTGATCAGTCTTATTATCACTAAATTATGGTAATTCTTGGTAAATGTAAGTGCTACTTAAACGTTTTCATGAAATTTCTACATCATTCGTTTTATTACAAATGACAAATTTAACTTTTCAGCATTTATTTAAATTGACTTTGATTATAAATTACTTCTGAATTATATGCGAAACATAGTAAAATCACATTATAAAAGTTCATGAAGTGTATTTAATTTCGTTAAATACTATTTCGTATTTCTTTTTACGTAAGAGTAATTTGTGACCAAAATTTGACATAAAACATTATTTACAATTTAAATAGTTTTGTAGACTTAAAATAAGTGACCTTGTCTAATGATAATTACCCAATCAGTAACCATGGCTGTGGAAGCTTTTACCGGAATCCGAATCAAATTTTCGAATCAGAATTCACGGCAAAATCAACATTTTTAGTTAAATTCACCACTATTCACTTGCCTTGACGTTTTTATCTTTTGTAACACGCTTTTTAATTTCTCATCAATTGCCTCCACTTCCAGCTTCTAATCCGGGGATGTCCCCAGTGCCGCGAACTACTTGTTTCATACAAATAGGGAAATATCCACTGCACGAAGCTGTGACGATTCTTTACTCCGAAAACACCTAGGATTCTAGCTAATGTTTCTTTTTCTTGGAATCATCGATCCCAATCAACTTCCATCTTATCAGCTACCAGCTAGATGTTCACGTAACATACTTATTACGAAAATAAGTTCATCAAGCTCATAAACTTGTGCTAAACAGAACGTGAATCAATTAGCTGATAATAAGCTAGCCGATTTACTAAATATAATGAGAGAAAGGCATGCTAAAAACAAACCAGCTAGCTTATTTTTTTGATAAGCTTCATGGACAAGCTTAACTACCAGCTAGACGTTCACGTATCAGGCTTATTGCGAAAATAAGCTAATCGAGCAGATAAACTAACTGATAAGTTTGTACTAAACAGAGCCTAGGTGTTTAATAAAGTAATTTATTGATTTGCTAAAGTGAGTATTTGAAAACTAATCAAATATTAATCTTTTTTATAAGCTAACTGAATAAATCATACTACGAGCTAGATTATAAGGTAGCAACTCGACGTTGATATTTATTTCGAATATAAGATAATCTTGTATTGAACATTAGCCAATGTGATCGCTGCAAACATACTCTCCGTTTTTTAGAAGCTGTCAAGTTTTGACTCTTTGTAGTCAATAAAATTCAGCAACGAACTAATTTTAAATCGTAATGGTAAAATTTTTGATTGAACTACATAATGAAAATTTAGGTCTAAAATTTTTATTATATAATTTAATTGAAAATTTTGTCGTGATTAAATCGTGATGATGAATTTTGTAGATTGTACATATAAGTTATAACTTGAACTATTATTATAATTAGTGACAGGGATTATATCCTATATTCCTAATTAGAGTCGCATTGTGTAACCTGAATCGTCATCATCTCGATGGCAAAACAAAAGTATATATATAAGCTGCGAATCAAAACAATAATAAGAACCAGCACCTAATTATCGATCGATAAACCCTTGACTCTAAGCTAAACACAACTTCTTTACGTCCAAAACCTGGCTGTACGTTACGATCCGGTATACTACTTTAACACCTTCGCAAATCCTTTCTGTTTGCATGATTATTTATTTATTTGTTGTAAAATTTTGTTCTAGAGTTCTTGTTTTTTGCCTAGGTTAATTGGTTTCTGATCCTTCTTTTAATGGTGCAATGTTGAACATTGCAATTTTAGGACCTCTTCTTGTTCTTCAAACTAATTATGAATATACACTACATTGTTTAATTATCCAGTTGTGTATATACATTACAGGCAATATGATCAAGCTATTCAAACAGAAGGAAAAGCAGCAGCTCCTTGCTCAAACTGCCGATGGCAAACCACTACCCAAGAAACAAACTGCCGGAGAACTCCGTCTTCACAAAGGTAGTAACAAGGCTAGCTAGTTTGTTATATAATTTTTTTTTGCTTAATCTCAACATCATACGATGTGTTAATGATCGATGTTCTGCATTCATCACTCTATACGCTCGTTATATATTACACATATTGCTTATGTATAAGATTGAATATATTACGATATGTATTGGATACTGCAATCTGCATCGGTGAGTTTAGTTGCAGGACAAGAGATCTTTTGTTATGCCTGCACATAACTTTTTACATAATGAACCGGAGGTGAAGTTTCACGAATTAGGCTTCCTTGAGACGGCTTAATATAGTTTCGTTTTCACTCAGAGTCTAGTCACTTGTGTTGTGTAAGCGACGTCACAAATATGTTACAAGTATATGCATTTATAGTGAATTTGATATCTTTTGTGAAACTTTCATTATGTTAGGGCGATGGTTTCTTACCACAATGAAATTGTTTATCGAAGCAAGCCTGTTCTATCAGGAACTGTTATCAGTTATTATCCATTTGAACTTAGAAATCTAGTTGTGCATAGATTTTATGTATCCTAGATAAAAATATACATAGAAGCTTACTTACGCAGGTATACTCACGACATGGATACATCTTCCACATAGAGCTACATTTCTCGGTTTACACTATAAGATTTAATACTATGTTGTTATGCATTCACTAGCATTGGATCCATGTCCTCCTTTGGCTTGATTTTCTCTTTCACTTTGATGGTGCAGATATTAGTGAACTAAATCTGCCTAAAAGATGTACTATAAAATTTCCTAATGGCAAGGATAATCTCATGAACTTTGAAGTTTCTGTTTGCCCGGACGAAGGCTATTATCTGTAAGTATATATCTGAAAGACTGATTATTTTAAATCAGTTATACATAATGTGTGTTTTGCTGTTTCCATTAACGCTATGTCGCTATTGCCTAGTTGTTGATATTATTGTATTTTGTTCAGGCGTGGGACATTTGTTTTTTCTTTCCAGACTACTGCAACCTATCCTCATGAAGCGCCGAAGGTCAAATGCAAGACAAAGGTAAGCGCAGCATTGAACTCTGATGTGTCCCTCAAAATTAGACTTGAATAATTTGTGACTACACATTGAGCAGTATTGTTATGTTTTAAGATGTAAAAAAAAACTTAACATGTCTTGGAAGCTTGCTTAAACATCATTTGTGTTTTTTCAGGTTTACCATCCCAATATCGACTTAGATGGAAATGTATGTTTAAATATTCTTCGCGAAGACTGGAAACCAGTGCTAAGCATAAACACAATCATCTATGGACTATATCACCTTTTTACGGTATGTGGATCACCTCTTGCTTCTTCTCTCTGATATTTTGTGGCTTAATTTTCTGATGTGAGTTTCTGCAAATTTCAGGAACCAAATCATGAGGATCCTCTCAATCAGGATGCTGCAGCAGTATTGAGAGATGATCCAAAAGCCTTTGCATCAAATGTTAAGAGGGCTATGGCCGGTGGTTATGTGGGAGAAACTCGTTTCACTCGGTGCTTGTAGTATCGAACATATGGCATCAGCAACTTTGGTGGAATCTGGACAGAGTGTAAATTTGGATACACATATATCTAGACTCAAGAGACTTTTTGCTCGAGATTTGAAATCGGTCTAAATTTCACCAATGTTAGTGTCAAACGAAGATGAAGAATCTCTATACTTAATTTTGTTCAAGTGTTCTGTTTTTCATATATTTGCAATGTAACAGAAGCTGCAAGTATTATGATCATAAATTTTATACAAAATTTCAACATCTTGTTATCTCCAAGTCTGTTTCCTCTACTTTTAAGCACAAATATTGAAATTCCTTCAAATCTGTTTACTTTACCGCCCAAGATGATCCCTAAATTGGTTGCAATAGTAGTGGAACTCAATACATTAACCAGCTAATGATTATGAATGCAATTGTTGTGTCAAACACCATATGTAAATTGTTCTTCATGTTACTGGCTGCGGCATTCCCTGGTGGACTTTGCGTTGAATTCGTAGTCGGACATGATGAGTTGCTTGATGTGCATAGCCCAGGATTTCCAGTCACCCTGCGATATTTCAACAGACAAAAAATGCAGTGAATATACTACACATAGAAATGTTCATCTGTTCTGATAATTTACTTCATATCTTAAATGAGCTTACACTAGATTCAGTCCTCTTCTTCGAGACAGGGAAGCTGGTATTGATCCATTGAACTGGTTATTTGCCAGATTCCTACAACAAATCAAGAAAACGTTGCATAATTCCGTCAATACACACATTCATTGACATTAATTTCATTTTCCATCTCTACTTACAGTTCTGTGAGGCCAAGTAACGTCGTTCCAAGGAAATCGGGAATTGGCCCCTGCAAGCTGTTATTGCGAAGATCTCTACAAATCCATTTGAAAGAACACGAGTGAGTTTAAAGAAACGAAATTCAGCTTTGTGGACATGTGATGAGAATTGTTAGATAAAGCAACTAACATCATCCGAAGAGCGTTCATGGAACTAAAATCTGGTAGCACCCCTGAAAGGCCAAAGCTACCAAGCAACCTACATTCATATGATTCACAAATGTTGTTAAGAACATAACTTATCGATGAGCGTTTATCTACGGAATCACAGATGAGTCGAGAGAAATAACCAATTTCATGACTTGTTCAATGAATATACATCTACTTACAGAGCAGTTACTCTTGGCCTAGTGTCATTGTTGCACTGAATCCAGTCCCATGAATAATTTGCCGGGAGACATGGATCACCGTTCCAGTCTTCTAACTCTTGGAACGCACGTTGCAAAGTAGCTAACCCTTGGACTGCGTTACCAAAATTCCAAACATAAGCACAAGATTGTTGTGTATTTGTAGCAGAAGCATAACTTAAGCACATAATGTGAGCAGGAAGTATATATA
The DNA here is from genome assembly GCA_026545765.1 of Plantago major. Taxonomy (NCBI): domain Eukaryota; kingdom Viridiplantae; phylum Streptophyta; class Magnoliopsida; order Lamiales; family Plantaginaceae; genus Plantago; species Plantago major. Next base: position 20,993,962 of record CM048843.1, read on the forward strand.
GATTGACTTACCATCATTGGTGTTGGTACCATTAGTCAATGGATCTCCAATTTGAAAGACTTCCATGGCATTGATCAACGGAGCAAGGGTCGAAACATTAGTCGGAACCAGAGTAATGGTAGTATTGGAAGAAACAGGCCAGTTCCATGCAACCCACTCGGTAGAGTTCATGTATGGGGGAGAAATCGGTACGTCAGTGATCAACCTGTCACCCAAGAAAATCCGGAAGGAACGTGTCTGGTTTGAACTTAGACGAGTCACCTCGGAGAAGTACCAGTTTATGTAAACTCTGATGGTGGCATTATCAGGAAATCCTCCAGGTAATAATATGGTTGTGTTGGGACTAATTCCAGTAATGGCATGTTGGAGCACTGCAGGAGGGGGTCGATCGGTTGCGCTGGTAATATCGCCGAAGGTGGCGTTGTTGCTTACCCGAATCAATCCACTGCCAACGCTCACGGGAGTCCATATTCGGTCATATGGATCATCGCCATATCTGAAATTTTTTGTTATCTTAAAACAGTGTTGCAACAAGATTGACAGTTCTGAATGCTACAAATGGAATTCACCATTGATAACCAAATAAGGTGTAGTTCTGGGGAAAAATCCTCCATTCGAACCTACATGTTCACTACTCTGCCAATTTGGTCCTGTAATATGTACACATATACGCTATTTAGGAACTTAAAAGAGTCAATGATAGCAATGTTGATACCTGACAGTTGAATTTGATCCATAAGCTGATCTTGTTGACAAATAAAGTGGATATTCACCACCTATAAAATTATACATCAACGGCTCCAAAGCACGAACCTCAATGGCAGATACAAAGGGAAATTCGCCTACTCTTGTTTGCGAAAAGCATAAACTAATCGAATCACTCTTCATGACATAGATCACCTCGGCAGAGACATAGTCATCAATCAGAGTCCCAACTGTACCCCAAGCATTTCCATCGTAATGAACGTCAAAACTAGGAGGCGAAGACCTGCCATCGTAATTTCCATAGTAAAAGCTAACACGTAGCAGGACACGACCCTGTCTTACAGAGTCAATGTTGTAACAGTTTCTGTTTCGATCATTATTGAAGACTCGTAAACTGTCCATGACACGAGATATCGAATTGTTTGAGGGCACAACACGGGACTCACCCGTGTTTATGTAGTTAGCGTCTCCTGACCAACGGATCAAGTTCTCATCTTGATACGAGTCTGATGATGATCCACAGTCGATGCTAACGAACACTTCATCTGCGAACAATTAATACACGTACGTTAGTTTTTTTTTCGAAAACTTAAAATATAAATTACGAAATGCGAACAAGTACATTTGTACGTACCTTGGGCAGAAGCAGAAAGGATGCAGAGAGTTAATAGAAGAGGAAGAAGTAGAAGGGAGAGTTGACGAGGAGTAGCCATGTCAGCTTGTAAGTTGTAATTAATGATACTAGTACTACTTATACTAACGTTGTTTCAAGTTCAACGAATCCTTGTTGGTATTTTCTCGGTATTGTTTGTAAATGATGATTAAAGTATATATGTAGAAAGAAAGAAAAAGTCAAAGTCTACTTAAGCTAATTAATATTATGATCAAGTGGGAATATATACATTTTCATGTTTGTGGGGATTATTAAGTCAAAAATTGTAGCCAAGATCACATTATTTCATGGTTAATTATTAAGAAAGGATGATTTTTCTAAATATTATGAAATATCATATTCCTTCGATACCAGTATTTGACATGCTCATATAAATTACAATAGTTTAATGTGGTCTTTTATATTGTATAGTAAAATCAGACCTTTTACTAGATTTGCTCGAAACCAAAAAAATGTCTGTGCCGATCAGTGGTTACAGATTGCTTAACACATAACTTTAATATATTGAATTTTAATTGAGCCATAACTGATGAATAATAATTAAATTTCAATTGTATTGCGAAAATTTGTGTTTGATATACGGTTAAAATTTATAGGGTTTTTGTAGAGTTAAAATAAGTAATGTGAGTTTAATTGAGTTTGTCACTGAAAATGATAACGGGTGGATTAAATGAAAATTGAATGGACAGACGGTTGAGAAATTTGGACTCAATTAAAACGGACAACTACAATTGTGTTCCTTAACAAAATAGTTGCGCGCAAATATTTGTCCAGTGTAAAGTTGATTGTCTCACCGCCGAAATTGGAATGGTTGTAAATATCATCCAAGGAGGACATGCCAATCTGGATATACACACACAAAAATCAACTACTTAGCTAAGACGACTTTGACTTAAAAGATTGAAAAGTCTTTGTGGAAACAACGTTTAAGTACCTCATTTGGCTACCTTGGAGTACCATACGTTACAAGTTGATCACACGGCCAGGGACGGACCCACAAGGGTAAGCTACACAAAAAAACCCTCCAATTATACTAAACATGCATGAAACACATTCAATTATTAAAATTGCACCAAATCCCCCGAAATATTAATAAACATTGTAGGATATACCCTCAATTATCAAAATTGCACCAAATCCCCCGAAACATCAATAAACATAGCACGATTGACCCTCACTTATCAACATTGCACCAAATCCCCCCGAACCGTTGAAAAAATAGCGAAAAATTCCTTTTTCGTCCATATAACTGAAGATGCGCTTCACATGCAGCAAGTAAGATTATTTATACCTATAATGTTACAAACTTAACCCTATTTTTTAACAAAAGAAATTATAATTTTTAATTTAGCAAACCATAAGAAATTAGAAAACAATTAAATAAATAAAAGGGCCCTAATATCTCCGATTCTGCGGAACATAAGGGTTGTTAAAAAATAATGAATGTTTGGTCACTATTAATGAGTACAAATGCCTCCATTGCAAGGTCGTAAGATCAGCGTTTCTTTATTCTTTTTATTGATTCTTACTTTTTTTAGTTTTCGATTTAATCTTATAATGGTATATCGTTATAATTATAAAAAATAGAAAGAAACACCGACCTAACGACCAGATGGTCACAATTTTGGGATTCATAGTAGTATACGAAAAACCGAGACCTTAGGGTCATTTTTATATCCTATAATTTTTTAATGTTTTAATTATGCTTTTTTGTAAGAAAGATTTTCCTTATAAATTTAATAAAAACTATACGTAACTTTGTAACTCAACAAGCATGAATAATGTCCGGTCTCATTTGTTGTATGTGAATAATACATTTAACAATTGGTAGTTTCAATTTCCCCCTATATTTATTAACATTTTTTTAGATTTGGAGAAATTTTGATAATTGAGGGGAAAATGAGGTAATTGTTATTATTTCGGAGAGTTAGGTGCAATCAAAATAACTGAGGGTGTTTCGTGTAATATTTATTCATGTTTGGAGAATTTGGTGCAATTTCAATAATTGAAAGTGTTTTGTGCCTCTTTAATATAATTGGAGTGGGTTTTGTGGAGTTTACCCGACCCACAAATAAATTTAAGGTGTGCAAGAACACTAGTAATTCAATTGGGGTGTTCTTGATATCATCCGCACCAACTTCGCAATGATAAGTAATACTTGCGAATTCCAATTCCAAATGTGAATAATAACTTGCTCGGAATCGTTAAGATTGGAGGCGTGACAATCACAATAATTGAACCGACGAAGGTTAGCTGGATAATTGCGGCTGAATTATTCACCATTTGCGAAGTGGTGTGGTTCACGTCCATTCATTCGGGTCGCCTGCGATGGCTTCTTTTCACATGGCTATAGATACCGAGCTCAACGGAGTTTTAGTAAGTCCAGCGTACGAAATAGGTAAAATGTATGTTCTATTAAGACTAGACTATGATATACTGTTGTTCTTCGTGTTACTGCTCACACTGCTCTGAGGTGTACTGTGAGATGAATTCGTCGTGAGTCATGAGGAGTTGCTCTATGCACATACTCCCTAATTCCGGGTCACTAGTTTGCAGTATACAAGAAGAGAAAATGCAGTGAATAATACGCATACATGCTAAGTACAGTTATCCAATAAACATGAGGCCTCGAATAGTCTTACATTTGTTTATGCATTCTGTCGGACAGTGAAGCTGGTATTGAGCCGTTGAACTGGTTTTTTCCTAGTCTCCTGGAACAAATTACTAGCAAGTCAGTCACTTGGTTCTTCTGATACATAAGTTGTCATGAAAGTAAATGAGCAATCACACTTTAAGAAGATTTTATGGCAGCACTCACAGTTCTATGAGATCTGGAAATGTGCCAAGGAAATCAGGCACAGGTCCCTGTAAGCTATTGTTGTAAAGATCTCTGCAAACCAAATGACATTTATTAGGATTTAATTATAGTAGAAAATCAGAAAACGTATGCACGTATTAGCTAGTTGCTATCAAGAAACTAACATTGTTCGAAGAGCATCCATAGAACTGAAATCTGGAAGCACCCCTGAAAGGCTAAAGCTACTAAGACGCCTATCATGGTTCATAAATGTTGATATGTAAGTAGGTATGTAACACTTCATGATCAATCATCAAACTACAGGAATTGTAACTAAGTATGATGTGCGTACAATGCTGTAACCCGTGGCCTAGTTTCATTGCTGCACACTATCCATTCCCACCAATAAGGTACAGGAAGACATGGATCACCCTTCCAATCTTTCAACACATCAAACGCGTCTTGCAAAGAAGCCAGCCCTTTGACTGCGTTACCAGAATTTGGAACATAAGCATACAGTAGGTTCTAATCTGATCATATGAGTTATATATAATTAATACAAAAAATTGAGCTCAGAGTAGTGACTCACCATCACTGCTGTGGGTGCCATTTGTCAATTCACGTCCAACTTTAAAGGCTTCCATGGCATTGATCAACGGAGGAAGTGTTGAGACATTCGTAGGAACCAGAGAAATCCGAGTATTCCCGGAAATAACCCAGTTCCATGCAGAACCCTGAAAAGAGTTCTGGTAAGGAGGTGAAATTGGAGTGTCCGAGATCAACTTGTCACCTAGCATAACATTGAAAGAACGAGTTTCGTTTGAATCCAGATGAGCCACCTCTGAGAAGTACCAGGTTAAGTAAATTGGCACTTCGGTTCCAATTTTTGAATTAGGAAATCCTGTGGACAAGTGTATGGTCCCATCGGTTCGTTGTGAAGTCACTGCATGTCTGAACACTGTTAGCGGTGGGCGATTGGTTCTATTTGTAAATCGCCTAAATGTGCAGTTATAGCTAACGTCCATCAATCTACTGTTGTTGCAAGATCTAACTGGATTCCATATTCTGTCATATGGATCATCCCCGTATCTAAAAAAAATTGTTATGCGTCAAAATTAACATAGAGATGTGTCATATGGTATGTACATGCCCTCACATTTGAGAACACTTCTCATTGTTTACCAAAAAACTAATCATCCCCATATTCATACACATATTGTACTAATTGAAGAGAGATTTGAGAATTTATCAAGAAAAAAGAAGAGCTTAAGAACTGTACCTGATAGGTGAACTAGATCCATAAGCATCTCTTTTCATCAGAAATAGTGGATACCCACTGCCTATATCCTTGTACATATCCATTTCCAAACCACGCACTTCAAGCGCAGATATGAACGGAAATTCACCTTCTGTAGATTGCGAAACACAGACACTAATTGAATCTCGCTTCATAACATAGATCACCTCATAATAGGAACCCTCACCCGAGGTCTCAACTGTAGCCCAAACGTTCCCATCGTAATGAAGATGAAAACTTGGAGGCGAAGACCTGCCATCGTAATTTTCCATAGTAAAAGTGAGCACGTAAGAGGACACGACCCCGTCTTACGGAGTCAATGTTGTAACAGTTTCTCTTTTGTCCATTTCTGAAAACTCGCAAGGTGTCCATGACATGAGATTCCGAGTTAATGGACGGAACAACACGGGATTCACCAGTGCTTGTGTAGTTTCCATCTCCTGTCCAAGTGATCAAGTTTTCGTCTTGATACGAATCTGATGATGATCCACAGTCAATGCTAATGAACGCTGCGAGCAAACGTTACAATACATTATAGTTTCTCATTTATATCAAACAACGATAATGCGAATGTGTTAAATATAATGTACCTAGTTTGGCTGAAGCAGGTAGGATGATGTAGAGAATTGAAAGAACAGAAACAAGAACATTGGAAGAAGCAGCCATGTGAATTTGTAATAATGTTAACATGCTGATGGGAGCATGTGTCTATTTATATGATCACATTATGCTGGACAAGGTAGGCGGCTAATTCTTATTAAATGATTGTTTCATAAGACTTCTTGAAGTTATAATATCATTGGAATAATGATGACTAAGAACAGCTAACTTGCAATTACAGAATGTAAGGCAAAATGAAATGTCAAAGTCAACTTTGCAAAGAGCTAGTTTGCATCCAACCTTTAACTGTCCTCTTGATGATGAATCATAATGTTCTCTTAAGCACATGGTATGAAGCTATTTACCTGATTGTATATTAGCAACTCTCCAAAAAAGAAAAAAAAAAAAGAAGCCTGTCGGGACTCGAATGCTTTACAAAGTTGAGATAGACCATTCCACAGTTTGGTACAGTTTACAAGTTAAAATCATCATCTGAAATTGAAGATGCTTCCAAGGAACAAGGTGTTCACAGGTTGTGAACCGCAAATATGCTTCTATGTACTGTGGACAAAAATAATCTTAAGAAAGTGAAAATTAAAACATCATATCAGAACATGACAAACCAAACAAAAAATGCACATATTGCAGCATTAAACATCATATGCAGAATGTTCTTCTTCTTGATACTGCCTACAGCATTGACGTCCCCTGGTAGATCTGTTGAAGTCGGGCAGGAGGAGTTGCTTACTGTGCAAAGTCCAGGATTCCCAGCCAACCTGAATTTTACAGACAAAAAATGTAGAGTGAATATGTGCTTTTATACTGATCAGTACTTCAACTCTTGTACAATTGTGCTTACATTAATAGTAGGCCACTTTTATTGGACAGTGAACCTGGTATTGATCCATTGAACTGGTTATTTGCCAAATTCCTGACACAAATTAACAAAGTTCATATACTTCTTACATTCAACATGGATATAAATTGTCAAGTGAGAAACTAATTAGTTCATGCTGCTGAAAGTTTTCATCATAGTTTCACGCACAATACGGTAAGTACTGGGAACGTGCCAAGAAAATCAGGGATCGGACCAGTCAAACTGTTGTTGTGAAGATCTCTGCAAGTTAGATAAAAAGTTATGAGTGTGTGGAACACCATATGAATATGTCTTCCTTTTATACTACGTAGTTACTAACATTGATCCAAGAGCATCCATGGAACTAAAATCTGGAAGCACACCTGACAGGCCGAAGCTACCAAGCAACCTATCAAACAATATGATTCACAATCATAGATAATCAAAATAATTGTAACTAATGACAAGTATATATATGCTCTGTGATCAGTATACATGTACTCACACGGCTGTTACTCGTGGTGTAATGTCATCACTACAGTGGATCCATTCCCACTTGAAAGTACCAGGAAGACAAGGATCACCACTCCATTGTTCCAACACAGGGAAAGCATTTCTCAAAGAACGTAACCCTTCCACTGGGTTACAAACATTCGTAGAAGACATAAACATATACATAATTAGTAACATCAATGATGCAAATTAGCTAATGCATTACATACAGACTCACCATCTCTGGTATTGGTTCCATTAGACAATACAGCTCCAATCGAAAAGACCTCCATGGCATTGACCAACGGAGCAAGTGTCGATACATTAGTCGGAACCAGAGTAATTGTGTTATTGGAAGAAACAGTATAGTTGCTAATAGTCCATTCAGTACATCTCTGGTAAGGAGGCATAATTGGGTCAGAGACCGACTCGTCACCTAAGAAATCTGAAAAGACCGGGTCTCATTTGGCTCCAGCTGAGTCAACTCGGTGAAGTACCAGTTTATGTATACTTGAAATTTAAAATCAAAAAAATCTGAGGTCAAGATTATGGTTGTACTGGGTGTAAGTGAAGTAACCACGTTTTGGAGAACTGCAGGCGGTGGGCGATCAGATGTTGTTGTGATCTCTGCAAGTGAAGTCGGACTGCTAACCTCAATCAATTCACTGCCATTGCGAGTCCTCGAAGGCTTCCATAATCTGTCATATGGATCATCACCATATCTGAAATTTTGAAGGTTAAGCAAAGAACGTCCCATTCAAGATACGAAACAGCAGGTGAATTAAGTTCACAAGTTATATAATAGTACCTGATACTGGTTGTTGAATTCGATCCAAATGCAACCCGCCTCAACAAAAAAAGTGGATATTCGCTGTCTATAGAACGATACATGAACGTCTCTAAAGCACGAACTTCAATAGCATTTATCAATGGATATTCACCTTTGCTAATTTGTGCAAGACATACACTAATCGAGTCGCTCTTCATGGTATAGACTACCTCGTAGTAGTAAAAGCCATCACTTGAAGCTGTAATAGTACTCCAATAGTTCCCATCATATTGAAGCTGAAAAGTTGGAGGCGAATCCCTGCCATCGTAATTTCCATAGTAAAAGCTAGCGCGTAAGAGAACACGTCCCCTCCTGACAGTGTCAATGTTGTAACAATTCTTTGTTCGACCATTTCTGAAAACTCGCAAGGTATCAATGACATGATTTTGCGAATAATTGGATGGAACAACATAGGATTCGCCAGTTTTAATGTAGTCATCGTCTCCAGTCCAAGTGATCAAGTTTTCGTCTTGATAGGAGCTTGCTGATGATCCACAATCAATGCTTACAAATTGTACTGCACACAAATGCAACATATATGATCAGTTCAAGGTAATTTTGCTGAGAATTTGAAGAACGTAACTAATACTATATGAGGACATTAGACCTTGGCAGGAAGCTGATAAGATGCAGAGAGTTAGAACAAGAAGAAGAACGGAGAGCTGATCATAATTAGACATGTTGATTGATTAGCTTGTAACATGAATCATAATTTTGCTAGCTATCTAGTACTTAAACGTGTTCTCCACGAAGACTTGTTGAAAAATTACAAGTGTCATTAAGGAATAATGATGATTGAGAAACAGTTGATTGTGATTACAAGATGCACACAAACTAAGTCAATGTCAACTTAGCTAAGAGATGATTGCGGTTCATGCCTGTGCTTGGCTATATATATACTAGTGAGAAATCACCGCGCTTGTACGCTATAATGTCACATGAGTACTTGTTACAAAAACAATTAACATAATTTCATGGAGATATAGATCCTTATAATTCACAAAAATAGATGAGAAATAACAGGATTATAGTAACCAGAAAGTCTCTAGAGAGTTAGTCTTTAAATAATTTATCTAGAGACGAACTCTACAAAAAACTGGCTATTTAGCGACGGAACTATCCGTCGCTAAACAAGCACCGATCCGTCGCTAACGTCCTAGCGACGGATAAAAATCCCGTCGCCAATTCCTTCGTCACAACGATCAAAATGACGGATAGACTGTTGACTTTTTAGAGACGGATATTAAAAGCTGGTTTTTTCTTTTTTAAAAAAAATCAAAATCTGCTCTATTTAGCGACGGATAAACTATCCGTCGCTAAATAGAGACGGAATTAGCGACGGATAGGGATTTTTCTTTTTTATTTTTAAATTAATAGGATATTTAGCGACAGATACTTTATCCGTCTCGAAATTGTGACGAAATTTGTGACGGATTATGTTTTTCCGTCACTAATTAGAGACTGATAAGTTATCCGTCGCTAAATTGAGCAGATTTTGATTTTTTTAATGAAATTATTTTAATTAAACAGAAATCATTCGACAAAATACAAATTATCCGTACATTTAAAGTAAGAAGTCAGAAAAATATAAGTTCAAATCTAACTACCGTGCGGGGGTGGCTGGTGAGGGAACATTGTCATGAAAGCCTACATCTGTTGCTGAAGACGCTGGTTATCCTCCTATTGTTGTCTAGCTAGCCGCTCCAACTCCTGTCGGTGTTCCTCCTGAACTCTAGCTAGCTGTGTCGCAACCTGTGCCTCCACCTATGACTGCACCAACTCCGAGACATGCTCCTGGTGAAAAGTTTATATCTAGGTTGTTGGGATGTTGAGTAGCTAGGAGTAGCCACCACAGGACCGAAACTCCCCAATCCATAAACTCGACCTTTGATGTCCATTGGGTTGACGTATAAGAAGATGTTGTTTTGTTGTTCAATTGTCAGCTCCCATCCACATCGGCGAGCTACCTCTCCACCTCAGCCTAAATCGTAAAGTGCATATATCATGAGTTACAGTTTTTTCAAAATAACTTGTACTGTACAAATATGAACTTTAACCAAAATTAACGTACCACAATAGCCTCGGACTTCCTGTCAACCCATTTGTCGTTCTTCAGCTTGGCTCTTTTAAAGTGCTCGGGTGCGCTCTTCTCCTCCCCAATTGACACCTGAAGAACATATATATGCAAATATTTAGCTAGCAACTCATTAAAGGTGTAGAAATTAAACACAAAACACATGTACGACTAAATTGACAAATTAGATGTACACTTACCGATTTAACGTGATCCGTAACAACAGCTCACGACCCATATATAGTGGTGCCTGGCCACCCCGGTACCATTAGACGGCTCAGTCAGCCGGTTCTCTCTGTTTTGGTCCGCAATCTGCTTGACATCATCACGCTGCCAGTAGGCCTGCCAAAGCGCCCACTCCTCCGGTCCACACCATCCAGGCTTAAGGTCTCTGAGGTATAACATTTTAGCTCCATTAACCATTTTCTTATACAGGTCTGACCCCAGCGTCTCGAAACAAGGCCATAACTGGGGGAGGAACTTGTTGGGAATGAAGTACATTTTCTACATTCCCAATTCCACACAACATCCAAATTACATAGCGTAAACCGAGACATCAATTTAATAAGATAACACAACTGAACATATTCAATGGTGACTAACATATCACTCAAGTTCAGCGGCTAACATACCACTCACATATAGTGGCTAACATACCACTCACATTGTCCAAAATTTTACTAACACAGTTGTGACTAACATATCACCCAAGTTCAGTGGCTAACATACCACTCACATACAGTGGCTAACATACCACTCACATTAAAAACGATTATAGCAACAAATAACGATGGAATGTCATATTTAAACATACCCGCAACTCATTAAAGTACTCGGCTTTCATCCGGTCCGAGATGTGCGACCACTTCTCGCCCCCCTCCTCGGCATCTCCCTCTTGCCCCGTAAGATATCACCGAGTTTAGTGTTAGCCTCTGGAGGCCATAACCTGTTATCAATGTATAAGATACAAGAAACAAATATTAATTAGTATAGTACAACAATGATATCATAAATTATCTTAAGTTATGTTCTATATAAAGGAATGCATAATACTTACTTCGATCTACCGTTCGGGAACAACACAAGCTTCCCATCCCACTTAGTGTCGACCACAATTCCTTCGGTGAAGGGACAACCGTCATCTGGTAAGTTACCCCAGACCGATGTCGAGCCCCTGCTCGAACTCGGTGGGGTCCCAGGAACCGCAGACTGGTGCTCTGACTACTCTGACCCTCCTGCTCCTCTGACTCTGACCCTCCTCCTCGACTACCCTCCGGCTAGCTGCATGGGGGAGGATGGTAGGTGGGTTTCCTTTGTCGCGGCATCTGCAAAAACATGTAACAAATACAGGAAAAATGTGTTAGTATACAACTACATGTAAAACATATATACATTTGACATTTGACTCATAGTAAATCACAAATACTTGGTATTATCAACAACTCTCTCTCTCTCTCTCTATATATATATATATATATATATATATATAATCTGCCCTACATACATTTTGACTCTGAATGTAAATCACAAATAATTGGTATTATCAACAACTAACTAGTTATATACATTTGACTCATAGTAAATCACAAATACTTGGTATTATCAACAACTATCTCTCTCTCTCTCTCTCTCTCTCTCTCTCTCTCTCTCTCTCTCTCTATAGATATATATATATATATATATATATATATATATATATATATATATATATATATATATATATATATATATATATATATATATATATATATATATATATATATATATATATATATATATATCACTACAAAAAACAGGGGTTTAGCGACGAATTATCCGTCGCTAAACCCCCGCCGATCCTTAGCGGCCTTATGACGGATGACCTGCCTTAATGACGGGCGCCTCTAAGGCTAATTAGCGACGGATTTGTATCCGTCGCTAATAATTTTAATTGGCTGACGGATAGGCGTCAATTGTCGCCATTAGAGACGGATAATTATCCGTCTCTATCGAATAAGACGCCCTAATTCGTTGTTTAGCGACGGATAATTATCCGTCACTAAACAACGAATTAGGCATGCTAATTAGTTTAGAATTTGATAATTATCCGTCGCTAAACTACTGTTTTTTTTTTAAAAAAATTTTTAAAATTATTTTATAATTTTCACCTGTTTTTTTCAACAAATATAATAGTGATATGTCACAAAGGAGAAATTGCATTAATTAACAACAACGATTCGTCCAAAAAACAAATTATCCAAAATAAAGTCTACATATCCGAATATAAATCCAAATATCCAACAAAGTAAAAAGTAGCATAGTATCCAAAATATCACAACATCACTAAGACGAGGGGGCGGGGGTATTCTGGCTCATATACAAGCGGCAGAGCTCTTCCATCATCTGATTCATACGAGATTTCATCCTCAATCTCACCGAGAGGAGTCACTGCTTCATTCACCATCTGCTCGACCTGCCCCTGTGTATAAACACCACCATGTCCCTGAGATTGTTGCTGGGACACGGAGAAGCTCTGCGTCAGTGTCTCGCCATAACTACCAAGACCATAAACCCGACCCTTGTTGTCGGGTGGGTTGACCTGTAGAAAGATCCGGTCTTGTTCTTCCACGGACAACTCCTCACCCTCGAGCAGCCTCTCCGCAATGATCCGCTCCACCTCACTATAATAGTCAAGTGTATACGAAATGAGCTACAATTTCATATTTAATTTATAATACACATGCATATACAACTGTAACACTTAGTAAATACACATACCGCAATAAGCTCGGACTTCTGGTCCACCCAAACGCCGTTCTTGAACTTCCCCATCTTCATTTGCTCTAGGCAAGTCTTGGGTTGGTTCAGGTTCAGCTAAAGAACATTATATATTGCAACAAGTAGTTAGTAAGTTGGTAGGAATGCAAACAAGTGGTAAATTGGTATAAATGAAAGCAATACACATGTGTACAAATCATGTTGTAATCAGAACACACATATATATACTTACCGACATCTGGCGATCGGATAACACTTCGTGACCAAGTGATGCTGCAGAGCCCTTACCATCTCATGGCTCACCAAATTTTGCTCTTGTAGGACTGATCCTCGACGTGATTAAGTCTCCAATACTCATGCCACATAGCCCACTCTTCGTCCCCAATATGCCTATACTGTGGCGGCTTTCCTTTGTCTCGGTATTTTTTCATGTCAGCCACTATATGCCTATACATGTCAGAGCCTAAACTCTCGAAAACAGGCCACATCTGGGGAATAAGGCCAGTCGGAATGTAGTATTTTTTCTACATTCCAATTCCATTCAAAGTAAAAAAATAATGCCCCAAGGTCACAATTTCAAGATAAACAATGGTGACTAACATATCACCCAAGTAAGTGGCTAACATACCACACAAATTGTCCTAGAATTTACTAACACAATGGTGACTAACATATCACCCAAGTAAGTGGCTAATATACCACACAAATTGTCCTAGAATTTACTAACACAATGGTGACTAACATATCACCCAAGTAAGTGGCTAACATACCACACAAATTGTCCTAGAATTTACTAACACAATGGTGACTAACATATCACCCAAGTAAGTGGCTAACATACCACACAAGTTGTCCTAGAATTTACTAACACAATGGTGACTAACATATCACCCAAGTAAGTGGCTAACATACCACACAAATTGTCCTAGAATTTACTAACACAATGGTGACTAACATATCACCCAATTAAGTGGCTAACGTACCACAACAAATTGTCGAAATATAAAAGCTTACCCGAAGCTCATCAAAGTAGAAGTGCTTCGTCTCAGCCTTGAGTGTGCTCCACTTTTCGCCTCCCTGGCCCGGCAACTCCCTCCTAAGCTTGAATATCTCATGCAGGTCGTCTGAAGATTGCTGAGGCCACAACCTGCAGTTATGAATGACATATAGAAGAGTACATATATTTATTAGACAATTCATGTGACATATATATAAACTCTTATCTTAAGTTATGTTCTACAAATGTATATATAATACTTACTTCCCCCTGCCATTAGGGAACAACACCAACTTCCCCTCCCACGTAGCACCATCGACGATCTCGATATATGGACACCCGTCAGGCGGGTACTGTCCTGGCCCATAACCACCACCAGACGTCCCCATGCTCGATCCACTAGGAGTCTGACTAACATGAGAGTAGCTGCCCGATCCACCAGGACTACTCTCAGCAGTCAGTGGTGAACCCTGGTTCCCACTAGAGCTGAGAATCTGGTAACTACACTTTCTTTGCCGGGGCATCTGCAAAAAGCATATGACAAACACAAACAAATTGTATTAGTATAAATGAAGACATGGGCATACCCTCACAACAATCTATGGTTTCCATGGGCAACCCCATCCCTCGCATCTTTTTCTTCGCCTGGTAAAAGTTGGTGGGAACTAGGTTTGGTTCTGGACAAAGCTCCGACATTACTTGTACCCATTCATTGAAGCTCGATTCAGATTGCTGGCCATTAGCCTTACAACTCATTAGCCGAGCCAACAATGACAATTCGGTGTGCTTACACCCCGGATAAACAGGCTTCTTTGCGGATTCCATCAAGTCGAAGAAGACCTGATCCTCAGGATTCGGAGGCTCCTCCGCATCCCCCTCGGTTACTGGATCCCTGGTGTCCATGAACTATGGACCCGCAATATCATATACCATTTGCTCAACCCGTTCATGATCATTATTAGCATCAGATGTAGAAGTATTTTGAGTACTTCCCATCACAGTTTCCTGTTTTCTTTTACGCTTCCCCAAATTCTCATAATCCATGAACGGCTTGTATGTCTCACCATGAGAAGTCCATACGTCATACTCATTCTAAACCCCTTACGTTTCAAGTGTTCCACTACCGCTTCGGAGGTAAAATTGCTTATTTCTACATTTATCTTTGGGTGCAAGGGCACTTCATCATCCCCCACTCAAACAATTAGTCTGTGTCAGTGCAAATGTAACGAATGCATCAACTCCTTCCACAAAACTAGGTAAAACTCTGCCATTAACTATCCTTTGGTACATCCATGAACGATCGGTGTTCATTGGATGATTATATAACCTGACACGTTTGAATTGATTAGATCGTATTTTTTCAACTCGATTCCCATTTCCCCATTTCTTGCATGTTATAAAGTTTTTGTCTCTTACCAAAATTTCCATTACAAATAAAGCATTCCAACCCTTTAATGCGAATTTATAAATTATAAATTACATGCATTTTACGAATGTAATCACCAAATTATATCAACACACTTCATTAATTAAATTCTCATAATTTATAATCTAGTACATGTATAAATTTATCAAATGAAACAATTGCAAATCTTAATTAACATACTTAACATACTTAAATCAAAACTACGACATACTTAACATTATACTAATTAACAATTCAAATAATTTCACATCTCAAAGTTAATTAAACATACAATTACAATTGCTTAAATTAGTCTAAATTAACTAAATTTTCCAAATATGTCAAAAAGTTAGGGTTTCAAAACGAGGTACTAAATCTTCATAATTTTACTAAATATACACCAATATCAAATTAATTAAAAGTCCAACATACTTACAAACATACTAACTAAAAATTCAAATTCACAATCAATATATATCAATTGCACATCTCAAAGGTAAAACATTACCTAATTACATCTAAACTAAGTACTATATACTCTCCATTTACATTCAATTGCTCAAATTAGTCCAAAGTAACAAAATTCTCAAATATAAAAAAATAGGGTTTACCTTCGAATTCGGAGAAATGAGCGGATGGAATTTGAAATTGACGGCACAATTGACCTCCTTGATTCACGAGCTTCGAATGTACACGAAGAATGGACAAAATGGTTGAGATTTGGACCGGAATGGCTTTGGGCGAAATAAGGAGAAGAAAGGAAGAAGAATGAGGAAGAAGAGAAAATGGGGAAGAAGCATTCTGGTTCCCGTAGAAAACAGGAAATCTAGCGACGAATAGCCTATCCGTCGCTAATAACGATGGATAAGCCTATCCGTCGCTAGAGTTCCAGTTTCTTTTAAAAAAAAAATATTTTCCCTTTTTTTTTTTTCTTGGTCAAAGGATCTAGCGACGGATGGATTATCCGTCGCTAGGTTTAACGACGGATACGACTATCCGTCATTAACTAAAGACGGATAAGCCTATCCGTCGTTATGTTTAACGACGGATAGGCTTATCCGTCGTTAAAACTAGCGACGGAATTTATCCGTCGCTAGAGCTAGCGATTCGTCGCTAGCTAGAGACGGATAGATTCCGTCGCTATTCTTCCGTGGCTATTAACAGGCTTTCTTGTAGTGTGTATATATATATATATATATATATATATAATCTGCCCTACATACATTTTGACTCTGAATGTAAATCACAAATAATTGGTATTATCAACAACTAACTAGTTATATACATAATCGACCCTACTCACATACCCTCGGCGTCCTCGTCTAAGTCTACATACTGGTCATCATGCAGATCTATGAACTCAACCCCCCCGCTTACACAAGTCGTTTGTGTCATCGCATTTCAACCCCTACCAAAAAACTAGATTGAAATCTGCCATTAAAAGTACGACAGTAGATCCATGAACGATCGGGATTCATTGGATGATTAACCTGACACGTCTGAATTTATTAGATTCATAACTATACACATTACGTATTGAATTCCAACTCAATTCCAATTTCTTGCTATAATTGCATTGTTAATTATAATACGTTCCAAATTTCATGAATTACATGCATTTTACGTTTAAAGTTTTTTTTATAAGTTTCAAATTTCCATTACAATTACGAATTATAAATTAAAACAGTAGTAATTCTTAATTTCTAAGTTAATACGAGCCAATTATACTACAACCACCAAAATCACTATATCTAAATGGTCTCCAAATACTCAACCAAATCTCACTAATCCTACTACATATACGAAAACATCAAATTAAATACCATACATACTTACAAACATCCTAACGTGATACTAACAAATCAATTTCACAATAAATCAATCAATTGCACAACCTCAAGCTTAACCCACTACTTAATATAAGCTATACTAGCTAGTAGATGAGTTTAAAAACAAACAATTGCTCAAAATTAGCAAAAATCTCAAATTTAGAAAAGTAAGGGTTTTAGACTAATACCTTCAATTACGGGAAAAATAGCCGAAGAAGGATGAAATTGAAGGACCACCCGAGTTCCTTGTTGAACGAGCTTCGAAAAGAGCCCAAGATTGGCCAGAATGGTGGAGTTTTGGTCGGACTTCACAAATGGCGAAAATGGAGAAGGGAGAAGAAGAAAAGAGAAACAGAGAAGAAATGGGGAAGAAGAAGCTCACTGCGTGCTTTTAATTCTGTTCTAGCGACGAATAGATTCATCCGTCGTTAGATATATTTTTTTAATTAATTTTTTAACGACGAATAATCTATCCGTCGTTAAAAAAAAAAAGTCAGCAAAATATAACGACGGATTATCTATCTGTCTCTAAATAGCAACGGATCTATTTAGCGACGGAATCAACGATGGCTTAGAGACGGATAGAGCGAAATGCTCTATCCGTCGCTATATATCGACGGATAGGGTCCGTTGCCGCTATATAGCCAAATTCTTGTAGTGACCTATCACTACAACATATATATATCTACGACGGATATTAACCATCCGGAATACTCTCAACTGCCCATTTTGTTGTAGTGTTATCAACAAAATCATCCATGTTATTAATTAAAACGTCTGTGTTCTTAACAAAATGTATTTTTTGTAATATGAAAAAACAAAAGTACTGAGAACATAGATGTTTTGATTAACAACATCGATGTTTTTCTTAATACTTTATCTATAGACCGTCTCTTAGTAGATTTGTTATAGGGGCATGTTAAACGCAGGACAGTGACAATTTTTAATATATTGCAAAAGGTCATTCAAATAATATAAATATAAAAGTTAGTCCCATATTTATCCTATATTCCGCTAAACCCCACAATACCTTATATTTTCAAAAGTATATAACTGTAAACATACTACAATACCATACGAGAACAAAAATCATGTCGTACAAGTATTGCCCGGACTATGACAATGATGGCAAATTTGAAGAGGTATGAATTGTTTTAATTTGATATTTATAATTGTTTATAATTATTTTATTACGTTCGTATATTTAAATTAGCTAAGATTTCACCAAAATTTTGCAAAAGAAAAAAAGCCAAAAAACAACTAAAACATGTCCGGTAGCCATACGGCTGACCAAAACGATGTTGAGGCTGACCACAACAGCGTTATGGCAGCCCTCAAGGCTACTAGGCGGGTCAGCCCTCAAGGTTGACCACTACCAGAACAATGTTGTGGTCAGCCCTCATTCAAGGCTACCAGAATGTCTTTAGCCCTTTTTGTTTTTTTTAAGTAATTAGTTCTTTTGTTTTATCGTGTAGGATTTGATTAAATTTGTTTTTATTTGTTTCTAACATTGCTCTTATGTTTTAATTTGTCAATGTAATCCATTTTTTGATCAAGATAGATATCCAACGGATTCAGACGAAGAACAACCCGTCAATGATGAAGAAGCATAATATTTTATATCTTCACCGGAATATGATGGCGATGAAAGTATTTTTAGGGCGGATTATGCACTACAAGAAATATGTTGTAACGGGACGGAAATGGGCGACGGATAGATGCTATCCGTCGTTATATGGGGCGACGGATAGATTCAATCCGTCGTTACATTGGGTGACGGATAGAATTTATCCATCGCCAATAATCGATTTTTAAAAAAAATAAATAAAAAAAGTCAAACATGATAATCCGTCGTCCTATCCGTCGCAAATTGGACGACGGATGATGATCGTGTCGAGGAGGACGAGAATGAGTATGAAGATCATAACCACTTGTTCTTCAATTTTGTTTGTTTGAAGATTCAAAGAGGAAGATGTATGTAAGGGAGTTGAAATGCATAATTTGAAGTGATTTTGGGTAAAATCGTATTATTTGAAGTTAATGGACTGTTTTATAAATTAATATAATTTTGGGTTGATTTACAAAATGTTGAAAAAGTGTCCTGCGTTTAACATTCATGTCGTTATATAATAAAAAGAATCAGAGTTTTTTACTTGCATGATATTTTCATGATGTTTGTAATGTTTTCAAGAATATATAGGATCTATGACAAATACATTCTACTGTTTCTTATTTTATTACAGAATTTGCAGGGCCGTCTTACAGATTTTAGGGGCCCTGTGCGACCTTTTAAGTTTGGGCCCCGATTAATAGTGTAATAAAATATTTATTATTTTCTAAATTGAGATAAAAAGTTTTAATTGAAAATGTGTTGTTAAATAAATTATTAAAGGAATAAATAATAATATAACGAAGGAAATCATATTCGTATAAGGTATACTGTTATATTAGAAAAATGAAAATAAAAATATAGAAGGTATATGTAGCGCCCCGACCGGGAGCTGCCAACTCCTAGTCAGATAACCACCCGCATGTAATAATCTTTCAAGTGGAATTTTTATCTTTCAGATTATTACAAGAATGGCCAGGCAATATCTAAACAAAACAATGAAGAATTCAAATGACTTTTATTCCAAAAACTTGTATACAAAAGTGTACAAATCTAAATCGATCTCAAATACGTACAAATCAAGTCATTAAGAGCACTTCACATAAGGGAGTCGGGGTTAGTGATTACACTTTAATATACATGAAGTTTCCACAAGAACAAGATGAGTCCACTTCAATCAGGACATCTGTCGCATGATTCAGTTGTTTACTGCGGAAAGGAAACAAACGAGTGTAAGTCTTAGAGGACTTAGTGAGGGTAAATAATTAGCCCAATGAATAACAAGATCAGGAGGATTGACGGCAGGTGTAGAGAAACCTGAAATACAACAAGATCAATACACGATAACATTTAAAATGAAAGTTGAGACATGAAGTTCGAGGATTTACAGGTCGGATACAAGAAACATGAGAAACAGATACCAACCAACACCATAATAGATACCAATGTACTACCATATACTCCCAGGCGAGGAGCTACCTCGAAACACGACAACATGCCTAGGTACATGTTGATTGGATCGTATATTGCAACCAACTCCTGACTACTCTATACATCCAAAAGGTAGGATCTGAACATAGTAACCTTAAACCGTCAGTCCTTTCTACCCGGTAGTTAGATATCGCAGTCCTAGGGCCCACAAGTTCAAGCACCAGCTCATGTATTAGGGAAACACGAATTCCCATTATCCAGGTAAGTTTCACAATATCAAGACAATTCAGTACTGGTTACAAAAGATAATATACATTGGAATGCGGTGAACATGACAGTCCAAGGAATGTCGACAAGAGAACAATCACGAGCAAGAGATGAAAGACAAGGGCTAAGAGTAATAGAACACGGTCAAGTGGTTGTGACAGAAAGCCAAGACCAGATAGATACAAGATGAGACTCGATTTATAGGTTCCGAAAGACAAGACAAGTGAGTCAGTTCAAAAGAAGGATTCAAAGTGACAACAACTGAAATGCGAGACAAGGAATGAATACAAGATTTCAGGCGAAATTGATGAGATTCAAGATAATAAGAGGTGTTCAGGAGAATAATGGCTAGCAATATCAACTCAGGTGCAAGAAAAGGGAATGAGGCCAAGCTCAAATGAGCATAGAAAGGAACCAAGAGAATGAAACAAGTTCAAGAAATAGTTTAGTATAGAATGTATGAAAAGAGATACAAGTGAAGTCCTCGAAATAGAATTTCCAACATGCGGAGTCAAAAGAAGGTATGCAATGATTAAGCAAGTGTAATAAGAACAAGATCATTGACATATTCATTGGGCAAGGAAGCAAGAGAAAGAGATAGGAACCATAACCTTTCTTGTAGATCATTGTACATCAATATCATGGCCTTTATAATACCATGAAACTAAGTTCATTCATCCAACTCGGGACCATAAAATCCGGCCTTTATAAATGGACAAACAAAATCTGCATATATAGACCCATGACAAATTAAGAATCAGGCAAATATTTCATCAATAATGCTTGTTTGTTTGATTATAGGTTTGTAAACAACTCTGAAGTGTATACACAGGCCTTTACAATAACATAGATAAACTAATTTGTTTTAGTTACAGGAAACTAATTTTAATAGCCTAACGTGATTTTAAACCATATAAAGATCGGTTCGACCTATATAAACATATATTCACATCCAGATTCACACTTTTACCAAATTCAGAATAGCTTGTAAACATACTGACTAGCATAACATTGGGGTTTTCAGCCACAAAGTACCAAATCACATGATTCGTCGATTTCATATACTTTATTTATCAAAAGAATTTATAAAAGTGCTTGTGTGTTAAAGATTGAAATATTTTCAAATCTACAATTTCAAATTATCGTAATAGAAGAACCTTCACATGCTAAGATATTAATTAAGTCATATTTTTTTCAACAGACTACTCGTGTTCGCAAGAACTACGACTTACTCGATCCAGTGACTACAAACATGGGGAAAATTATATCAAATGGACAATAGTAAACCCAATCACCTGTAGTAAAACTTTATCTAATTACTTCTTATCTCAACAACCTCAACTCATATAAATCAGCAGGAACATAACATATATAAATATAATCTCTACCAAAGCTAATATACTTCAGAATTCAATTAGACCCTAGCTATGTAAGAACAGAACCAAAGAATTTTCATAAAGAAAATCAACCCGTTCATTTTGCAATAGCAAGTTGTTAGGTCTGTTTTTGACAACAAATTGTCTTAGTCTTTAAAAATCTATTTGTTAGAACTTAAGGACCAGGATTAGTACTTCTGGACTGTTTTGAATGATGTTGACTATTGATGTTGAGTCAACACCGTTACGACAACATTGAACAGTGTTCAACTAAACTACGACAATAGTGAACTGTGATCGACAAAACTCAGTAAAGTGCAGCGGAATAAAACTGAACACAGAAAATTATCAAGCGGGTATTTGACGGTGCGTAGGCTAAATTTCTACCAAATATGAAAAGTAGAATTACAAAAAGAAGTTTAAATCAATCACAAACGATTGTTTAAACTTACGAAAAACTAGACCTAGAACAGATAAGAAAAATCTATTCTAGTTCGAAGATACTAGAGTAAATCTCAATCTTTAGAAATCACTCACAAGTATAAACGAAATAAAAGTCTAGTAAAGCAATGAGCCCTAATCTAAATAATATGAATCAATGATGATCAAAGGCGTCTTCTTGCAGATGTCGTTCTTCTTGTATATATAATGTTTTGATCAATCTCGTCAAGAAGAACGCTCTAAAAGGGTGTGTTCTTGCAGCAAGCTTCTTCTTGTATATAAGATGTTTAGTCGATCCCCGGAGAAGAGCCGCCAATCGAACTGAAGAAGAAGAACGCAGCTTGCTCTTTTTTCTTTGCGTTCTGTCCCCGCCCAAGAAGTACGCTGATCCTGTTCCTTCTTTACGTTTTCTTCCAGAAGGAAGTCTTCCTTATTTGGATATCTCAAGATCTTTATTTCCTTCTTTCTCTCCAAGTGTCCATGCCTTCACCAATCCTTTCCTTATACAATATCCTGCGCCTAGCTCTTTCCAAACCACGTTTGGATTCTTTCCAGCTCATCCAGATTGCGTTGGATTTCTTCCTTGAGGCCCAAGCTAACCAATCTTGATCCGTTAAGCAATGTTGAAGCCCAACTTGTTATTTCCTACAAAATATCCATAGAAAAACAACTACAATTGTCGAACCGGTTAATAAACGAAGAAAGGCCGAATTAACAAAACAAGTACAATATAAATTACACTTTCAATCTCCCCCTTAATTCTTGCCTTTCTTCACAAAAACCCGAAAGTAATTAGTAGGAAAATTCAAGATAATATCAAGCAACTCCCCCTTGCTCCAAGAACTCCCCCTTAATACAAAAAAACCAAGAGTACAAACATTCTCCCCCTTTTTTGTGAGGAAAGAAAGAAAACACAGTTCTTTGAAGAACTTCAACATCTTGATAATTTGTTGAGGACCTGCAGACAAAGTACAAATGCAGAGAAACGATGTTGACTCAACATTGTAGTCAACACTGGCAAAGGAAGTAGCAAAAGCAGGAATAGAGGTCGGATCAGCTGGAAGGCAGTAATCAGGAATAGAGGTTGGATCAGGTGGAGGGCAGTGTTAGGACAAGAGTGGATGGTCATGAACACAACTTACAAAATAAGTCATAATGGGTGTTGTTGGGTTGGCTTCAAGGTAGATTCCTGCAAATATAGATCAAAGCAACGAAAAACTGTGCACAACTGTTAATTAAAAATTAAAGTTGCAAGTAAAACAGTTATCCGTCAAGTCAACGTAATCAGATAAACAGATAAACCCCAGGGAGGTTGACAAAAAATCTTGATCTTAAAGACAATGACTTGAAATGCATGAACAGGAATGCAGAAACCCAAAAACTCCAAGGAAACACCTAGACCAACTCCCCCTCAAACCCAAAAACACACAGAACTAGCACAAAAACTGGAGCACAACAAAAGAGCAAATAGTACTTCATGCACAGTCTCTGTTGACTAGATTATTGACTCAACAATGATGACAACATCGGAAAATCAAACCACTCTTATTGTAAGTCAGCCAGGAAACCAAGACTCAAAATGTGCAGATTCGATTAACTCCACTAATGCTGAAGGCAAAACAGAAAGAGAAAGGAATACCAAAGAAACACACCCAACATTGCCTCAAAATGTAAAGTAAACAATTAGCATAATTTTGAGTGGGGGTGACCATGAGACAGTGAACCATGTCAAATAATTGGAACATGTATGAATCTGCTCCAAGCCTGAAGCCTATGCGGAGTTAGGTAAACACACGTCTCATGGCATAAAGATCACTCATTTGACCACATTGGATAATTTGGTACTCAAAAAGTGAACCAGCAGCATTACGAGAATCAGCACTTTTGTGCATGTCGGTTTCCAGTACAGGCCATCAACCCTCACGACATATGACACATTGGTCACGTTGATATCTGGATAGTATTTGAACCTGCCCAACACGATCCTCGACGGAAACACCTCGAGCCCTTTTAAACAGAATTCATTAGATTTATAAAGCATATAAAGGACAGGAGGCAACATCAAGTGCGAGTCAAGGTACGAGTAAACAGAGCCAAAATCAGCAAAAGTGAGTTTTACATAAAGCAAACACACAAGAGACCCGATACTTTCAACCTTGGTTTCAAACAGCCTTTCAAACCCTAAGCATCACCACTGTGAGCTACAAAACAAGAACAGCCAGAAACCAGTACAGAAGCACAGGAAACAAAAAACATAACTAAAAGATAGAAAAGAAAACAGCATCACTTATTCTAATTTTCCAATGTTGACCGTGATGTTGAGTCAACATTGGTCTCAACAACGTAAATCACAGAGAGCACAGACCGAGAGATCTTCGAAGACTGAAGAATCTCTCACTATCTAAAGGCTTGGTGAAAATATCTGCAAGTTGATTTGTTGTATCTATGTGTTCTATGTCAATTACTTGCTTATTGAACAAGTCCCTAAGGAAATGATGTCTAATGTCTATGTGCTTTGTGCATGAGTGCTGAACTGGGTTCTTAGAAATGTGTATGGCACTAAGGTTGTCACAGAACATCAAAAGGGTAGCACTTTGAAGACCATAGTCATGCAACATATTTTTCAACCAAACTAGTTGAGACACATAACTCCCAGCTGCAACATATTAAGATTCAACAGTTGAAAGTGACACACAGTTTTGTTTCTTGCTATACCAAGACACCAAATTTGGACCAAGATAAAAGCAACCTCCACTAGTGGATTTTCTATCATCTAGATCACCAGCCCAATCAGATTCACTAAATCCCACCAGATTAGTGTTTGTATCACATGCAAACCATAATCCAAGATTAACAGTTCCTGATATATATCTAACGATTCTTTTGTACAGCAGTTAAATGGGGGCTTTTAGGGTTGGACTGATACCTAGCACACATACACACAGAGAACATGATGTCGGAACGGCTGACTGCAAGATACAAAAGGCTGCCGATCATTGATCTGTACAATGTTGGGTCAACATCCTATCCAACATCGATTCTGCTCAGCTTCACAGAGGTAGCCATATGAGTACTGCATGGTTTTGAATTCTCTAGTTCAAGAAAGAAGCTGAGTTTACCGATCATATTCATCTCAAAAGTACCTATCATAGATTGCACAAACTGATGTACTATGGAAAGATTAGTCAAGTCAAGCACAATATAATCTTCTTTTGCACGATTGTAATTGTGGGGATCAGCCACCACATAGCAGTTGTCAGGAGACCTGGTACCTGTCATATGTCTTGAACATCTGCTATCAAAGTACCATTTACCTGCATTGTTAGGAGAGGTAACAACAGAAAAAGCAACATTACAGACAATCTTTTCCCTAGGAGCCCAAATTCTCTTATACTTTTCTCTAGAGTTTTTCCCAGTTCCGGTAGGTTTACCATTCTGGACAGTGACAGCAGAAGAAGCAGTTTTAGAAACAGACTTTCTGGAAATAGACAATGTTGATGTCGATGTTGACTCAACAAAGTGCTCAGTACATTAGATTTTTCATTCTGCTTAACAGGAGCACCCAAAGGAACAAATTTTGGACCAGACACTTTAGATTTTTCTGCTTTTGAAACTGACATATTCGATGCTGACTCAACCACATGTTTTTCTATCTTACCCTTTTCAGATCTCTTAGATAAGCAAAGCAGTGGGGTTTTATGTGACCAGTCTTAAGGCAATATTGACACACACAAGTCTTTTTGGTTCCTTCCACAACCTCACCCTTTTCTTTGACAAAAACAGGAGCATTGATAAGTTCAGAAAGAGTTTTGACTTTTTGCATAACATCAATCCAGTTGTCATCTTTTAAAGCTTCTTTTACATTCTTAGGTTCAGTGAGAGATACAAAACAAGAGGAACTTACAGATTGGCAGATTGTTGCATGTCTTACCATGTCCTTGTAGTTTTTCCGAGTGTTTCCTCTTAAGGTCATTCTTCCACTGGTGCTTCCGATGACTTGAGAACTTGGATGATCTTTACAAATCCTAGGAGGAGGATATCTTCTGGCTTTATCCAAAGGATTAGTCTGAGGTTCAGGTTAATATTCCAGATCAGGTTCATCTTCTTTTTCAGAGACAGAGTCATCTGATGAACTTTTTGCCCGTGTTGTTGGGCGCAATGTTGAGTCAACACTGTGATCAACATCGATCACTTCTTCTCAAGAATCGGGATCCGATTCAAGACACGCATCAGTTCAAGACTGTCTCATCCTTTTCAAGTTCAGCATCTTTCAGTTTCATCTCTTCCACCATATGTTCGTCAGTGAACTCTTCTTCAAAGGGACAATCTACAAATAAATCAACTGAGCCATGTAAACAGTAAATGTTAGTAGACACATAGTTTTCAGAGTCCAAAGATTTATCACGAAATATCTCTTCACAGTTCTGTGAGTCATCATAATCAAAGAAGAGGATCTGTGACGATGTTGAGTTTTCATTGTTGACCAAATATCGATTTCCAACATTGTCCAGAACAGAGGACAGAGCTGCAACACGACCTTCTGTAGTATCAGCTTCCTGTTCGTCACCTGAATCATCACTAAGACAAGCAAGAAACGTTTTTCCCTTCTTACGAAGAGTGTTAGCACATTCATTCTGATAGTAACCCCATCCATGACATTCAAAACATCTAACTTTGTCTAGTCGTTTAGAATTAAAACCAGGAAGCTCTATGGCCTTATTGAACTTGCCAGTAGCCTTAGGATTACTTGGGGAGGCATTGTTAGAATTCTTCCTAAAGCTGGTTTTGTTGAACTTTCTAAGCAACTTAGTATAAGCTTTACCAAAGGCTTCTTCAGTCATCTCATCAGACTCATCACTACTGCTTTCAGACTCAGAGATTTTTGATTTTGAGTGAAGAGACATACTATGGCTTTTCATACCTTTGCGCTCATTCTGTTGGAGCTCAAAATTTTTCAAATTATTCATCAGGGTATGAAAATCCATAGTAGCCAGGTTTTGAGTATCTTCCAAAACAGTTCGTTTAATATCAAATTTTGAAGAAATAGTACGAACAGCTTTGAAAATCAGTTGCTTATTAGACATAGCATCACCTAGCAGTTGAATATCATTTGAAATAGTGAGCAGTTTATCAAAATAAGAATCAATGGTTTCTTCTTCTACCATTCTCAAGTTTTCAAATTTTGACCAAAGCAGTTGAAGTTTAGTTTGCTTAATACTGTTATCACCTTCACAATGATTTTGCAACAAATCCCAAGCTTGTTTAGTAGTAGTGCAGTTCTGAATGAGCTTAAACATATGTGGATCAACATGCGAAAAAATAGCATTCAAAGATTTTTCATTGTAAGAGCTTCTGGTTTAGGAACGACATTTCCATCATCGTCTGGTTCTATGGTAGGCCACACATAGCCTCAAGAACAGATTTCCATGCACGCCCTTCAATGGATTTGATGTACGTTCTGATCCGTATTTTTCAGTAGTGGTAGTTCGACCCATCTAGCACAGGTGTCCTGTTGACACTTGAATTGATAGCGTCCATCGTAGTAGTACCAAATCCAGACACCAATTAATTAGGTGGCTGGCTCTGATACAACTTGTTAGAACTTAAGGACCGGGATTGGTACTTCTGGACAGTTTTGAAAGATGTTGACTATTGATGTTGAGTCAACACCTTTACGACAACAGTGAACAGTGTTCAACTAAACTACGACAACAGTGAACTGTGATCGACAAAACTCAGTAAAGTGCAGCGGAATAAAACTGAACACAGAAAATTATCACGCCGGTATTTGACGGTGTCGTAGGCTAAATTTCTACCAAATATGAAAAGTAGAATTACAAAAAGAAGTTTAAATCAATCACAAACGATTGTTTAAACTTACGAAAAACTAGACCTAGAACAGATAAGAAAAACCTATTTTACTTCGAAGATACTAGAGTAAATCTCAATCTTTAGAAATCACTCACAAGTATAAACGAAATAAAAGTCTAGTAAAGCAAGAAGCCCTAATCTAAATAATATGAATCAATGATGATCAAAGGCGTCTTCTTGCAGATGTCGTTCTTCTTATATATATAATGTTCTAATCAATCTCGTCAAGAAGAACGCTCTAAAAGGGTGTGTTCTTGCAGCAAGCTTCTTCTTGTATATAAGATGTTTAGTCGATCCCCGGAGAAGAGCCGCCAATCGAACTGAAGAAGAACAAGAACGCAGCTTGCTCTTTTTTCTTTGCGTTCTGTCCCCGCCCAAGAAGTACGCTGATCCTGTTCCTTCTTTACGTTTTCTTCCAGAAGGAAGTCTTCCTTATTTGGATATCTCAAGATCTTTATTTCCTTCTTTCTCTCCAAGTGTCCATGCCTTCACCAATCCTTTCCTTATACAATATCCTGGGCCTAGCTCTTTCCAAACCACGTTTGGATTCTTTCCAGCTCTTCCAGATTGCGTTGGATTTCTTCCTTGAGGCCCAAGCTAAACAATCTTGATCCATTAAGCAATGTTGAAGCCCAACTTGTTATTTCCTACAAAATATCCATAGAAAAACAACTACAATTGTCGAACCGGTTAATAAACGAAGAAAGACCGAATTAACAAAACAAGTACAATATAAATTGCACTTTCACTATTCGGACCACCAAACCACGTCCAAATCTCGCAAAGTAAAATTCCTAGCATAGCTATATCAGTTGAGGAGTCCCTGTAAAAATATTGATATTTTAGGAGTTCGGAATTACAAACAGTAAATTAAACGCTACAGGTTGTCCGAAAGAAGGTATTTGGTGTTAAAAAGGGATAAAACTTGTCAATTCAATCCCAAATGGTATACTAAGATACACCTAATGGATAAATTTTGTAAGCATTTAGATTTTCTTTCCATCTGTCAGAGTTATTTTGTTAAAGGAAACTGTTAGGCATTTTCAAAACTCTCGAAGACGAAAAATTTGGACAAATGATTCGAATAAATTCAGACCAGTATGAAAGTATATATGTCCTAGAGACAATCGAATTAAAGACAAATATACATATTCGATTCAGTATTTATTTATGATTATTGTTCATTTATAAATAGGCATTACGGTATATAAATATTATTATCTGTTTGTCTGTAATTGTTTACATACGTATTCGCATGAGCTTCATGTTATCACTAAGAATGTGAGATCTTGAGTGACATAACATAGCTCTAAAATAGTCCCAATCAATGCTCATCGAGAATGGAATATCGATGATGCATTGGAGATTTGCATGTGGTCTGCATCATATCCTTTGAGAGTGTAGTAGTTCTCACGACTACGAATTACTTGGTAATCCGTGATGGACACATGGACGCCTTAGAGGGTGTTGGTATACCCAGCCGAGAAACCGTTTGATGTACTCTATTTACGTGTCTACGAAAGTAACGGTTTGTAGGGTGGTGTAATAGTCATTTGACTTGAGGTCAATACGTACTACATGTGTGGACTCGTGTGCTTTGACCATGACCAACGCTTGCACTCCTTATAGGGGTAGATACACGTGTGTTGGTACATCACGAACGCACGCGTTGGTAGTTGAACCAAGATAGGATTCATTCCTCAAAATAGACTTGGAGAGAACACTTAACTTCTCATTACTAGTTTGATCAAAGTCGTTGGCCAACACAATATATATTTGGAATGGTGTTCAAATATTATGGATCAATTAGTAGAATGAGATAAAGTGATTAAGTTATTGGAACAGACACGAAATCAAGTTCTAGACTTAATTGAGTGTTCGCGAATGAAAGGACCGTATCATCATAAGTTCTACATTACAGGTGGTTTGCAATCCTTTCCAACGTTCCTTATGCATTGAGAATGTTTGGTAAATTGTCTAGGAGTTTCACCAAACATTAATTAGATTAGTGCTTACTTACATAAGGCCCTATGGGTCACACTTTGTGGTGATTGTTCTACCAACTGAGTATTAGAGTGAATTAAATATTGATTGGAATAATAAATATTTAATTTACTGTTATTGAGAATTGTTCTATTTGATAGAAACAATTAATAAGTCAAATTGATTTATCGGACTTAATTAATTGTTATACTTTAAGAAAGTTAATTAATTAAATTAGATTTAATTTATATTTGAAGAAAAATTAATTAGATTAAATTGGATTTAATTAATTAAAGCAAGAAAGTTTATTTGGACCAATTGGAATGAAGTCCAAATATAAAAGCCCAAAAGAGATAAAGAAAAATAAGCTGGGCTTGGTGGGTTTCAAATCCATGACTTGATGCTAGGTGGATTCAAGCCCAACCAACTAGGCTAGAAGTCATCATAATAATGGATTGCATTCACTATATATTAGTACATATGATCTGCTAGATCATTGAATATATATATATACACAACACACGTTTTCTTCTTCTCTTACTTGTCCATCTTGACATCTTTCTTCATGATTCAATTACCCATAACTCTACTCACTAAATAGTTTAGTCTAGTTTCGAACGGGAACCTCCTAGCGTTCTTCGGTAGAAATAAATTGCCCGTGGATACCGAGGTCGAGGAAGCTAATCATGATGTAGTGGGTTTCAACATATCATACATGGCGAACAGATTTGAAGTACTTGACGAACAGATTCGCAGAAGAGCTTTAAGGTTTTAAAGCTGCTGTCTGAAAAGCTAGTGAGACAAGTAAGTATTGATTTGATTGTTTTACGTTATATAGTCATTGGATCATGTTTAATATGCAATAAAATTTTCGAATTTTACTGTGTTAACCTAGGGTTTGCATTGCATATTTTCCAACATAGTATACTCCACGAGTTTAATAAACAGATGAAGATGAGCAAGAAGAGATGATTCAAGAGAAGAACTCAAAGATCATGTATAACAATCCATAACTCAGCAAGCAAACTAGACAAGCTACTTGTACGAAACAAGTGCACATCTTTCTTATAACACTTAATAATAATCATATTCAAACCTGAGATAAATCAATCAATTACTAGTTCTTACGTCAACAACTCAGCCCCTATAGATTAGCATGAACAGAACATGACCATAAATTGCTTCAACCTAAGTACATATAATTTAGGATACCGTTAAACCAGAAATATGCCAATTGAGATGTATCATATTCAAGCTGAGAATCAATCCATTCACAAGTTGGAAAGAATAAGGAACATACAAGATTACCTCTGGATGCCCGTTTCTCGGACCAAGCTCGGATTTCTTCTACGGCTTACTATGTAACTTTGATTGAATTGCTGGGTTTGAAAATCAAGGCTGAAAATTGGTCTTTATATAGAGGATGGAAGCAACTGCGTGTTGCAAGCTCAATTACGGGACAGAGATAGGTGAAAGGGAATTCTCACACCTGTCTCTCAATCGATCAACTTGAACTTCATCGATATAATTTGCTGAACTTGAAGCAGTCTGATCGGCATGTGGCATCACAAAATTACAACGATGAATAAGCTTTGAAAGTCCGAGTGCGATTTATTGCACTTGTTTTATTAATTCAGCCTTTCTTCGATAACCGGTTCGACAATTGTAATTGTTTTTCTACGGATATTTTGTAGGAAATAACAAGTTGGTCTGCAACTTAAGTTGATGGACTGGACTTGGCTAACTTAGGCCTTAAAAAAAAGATCTGGAAGATCTAGAAGCTGCCAGCAAACAGATGTGAAGAAATCTGCCTGGACGCTTGCTGGAAGAATAAGGAAGGAGTTTGATTTACTTTGAACACAATGAAAGAATTTGAAGCAAGAAGGAAACAGGATTTATGAAGATAAAACTTAAGGAAACTTTCCTTCTGATAGAACGCGAGAAGCTGGAAACAAATATACACCGTTCTTCTTCAAGATCGATCAGCACCAGTATATATACAAGAAGAACAATTGCAAGAAGACTACGCCTTTGATCTTCATCGATTCACATTATTGAGATTAGGTCTTCTTGTTTTACTAGACATTGATATTGAAATCACTTGTGAGTAGTCTCTAAGGATTGAAATTTACTTTAGTGTTATCGAACTAGAATATGTTTTGTTTGTCTGTCCTAGGTCTAGTCTTTGCAGTTTAATCATTCATCTGTGATTGATTAAACGTAGTTTTTGTAATTCTACTTTTACTGATAGTGAAAATTTAGTTTGACGGCATTCGATTATATTTTATATCTTGACTAAAATTTATCTGTGTTCAAGATTTTTATCCATTTAACGCGCTCGTTAATTCTTGTTCACATTGTCAATTCTTTGTTGAAGACGTCGTTGACTTAACACCATAGTCAACATTGTTTGAAACTTGTCCAGAGTACCAATCCCGGTTAACACCATAGACATTAGGCATCATTTTCATAAGAATTTGGTCAATTTGCAAGTAATTGATATATAACACATAGATATAACCAATCAACTTGCATATATCTTTACCAAGACATAATATATATCTTAAACCACAAATGTAAAATGTTTAATTTTTTTATATAATGAAACTTTAGGGACTAAATTTTCATTATATAAAAAAATTGAACATTTTACATTTGCGGTTTAAGATTAATTCGTAGTCAAAGTTGGAAAAGTTTGACCGCAAAAAGTCAAAGTGGGAAGCTTGTTCCGGGACGGAGGAAGTACTATATTAAATAACACTAGTTTTATTGGTATTAATCTATTCTATACAATTCTATCTATTTATTTAAGTGACAAGTAATTTATTTCACATACATATACTTTTTTGTTATGTGGACAATCTGGCGGGTGGATTGTGGGTTGCACCTAACCAACCCACCAATTGGCGGGTTATATAACCCACGTAATTTTTTTTAAAAAAAATTCATCGACGGGTGTGGGTGAGATGCGGGCGGTTTGTACGGACGGGTCGGTTAGGCGGCTTGTTTGCACAGCCCTACTTTCTTACATAAAGAGTATATATGTACAATGCTCTAAAATTTGGGGCCTCCAAAATTTTCGGGGTCCTGTACGTTCGGGCTCACCACACAGGGCCTTAGCCGGCCCTAAGAATTTGTAGATGGAATTTGTAGACATATTATACTGAAACAGATCAATTTCAAGAGATCGACAACAAAACATGATCAGGGGCGAAGCCAGGATTTTTAAGTACCTAGGCTCAATTTTAAATTTATAATATATTTTCTAAAATTTACATATTAATATTTCCAAATCAATTAAATATTAAGGAAGCCATGATTATTTAGCCAAATTATGATTAAATATGTTCAATAAACAACATTTAACATAACAAATATTATATTGAGTAGGGCTCATTTTCAATTTACTTTGAAAAACACCAATATAACCTCTTTTTTCAATAATATACATAATATAATTTATTTTTTTTAATAAGGATGGGGAAGGGTGGGGCTCAACCCTTCTTCCCTTCGCCCCTGAACGTCTGTGAAGATACGTAAAACTACTTCATTATATCTTCGTGGGTCTTCCAAACACATCAAGCAACACAACAAACTTTTATGTTATGGAGTCCGTCTCATAAGAGTTCACAATATATTGAGAGTTTTTGAGAGTCCATAATAATAGATGACAATTTACAAAAAAAAAAAAAAAAAAAAAAAAAACTATACAATCTAATTTTTTTCGCGGGTCGACCCGGTCAAATCGGATCGACCCACCTTTTTTTTTAAAAAAAACAGCTCATCATGACTTCCATGTATACATCCAATCATATTCATATTTTAGATCAAATTGTCGATGTTTAGTATGTAATCTTTTATGTTTAGCGTAAAATCATTGATGAGAACCCCTACTTATCCAACTAAAAAAAAAATCATAAATAAACATAGAATTCAATTTTATTCATCAAATAATAAATGTCATTACATATAAAACAATAAAAATATTCAAATTCACTAAATACAAACTACAATCATTTCTGCAAAAAAAAAAAATCATATGCAATAACATTTTTCACACCCTTCACTTGTTCGTCGACCCCTTCATGTCGCCATCTTTGTCATCAATCTTTTTCTTTATTCGACCACTATTATGAAAACCAATACATACAATACAAACATCAACAAACATCACCTATTTAATATTTAACATCAACAATTGCAATATAAATATATCTATTAGTTGTAAGAAAATTTAAGCATTCACAAACAAAAAAATCAACTAATATCACCTATTTTACATTCAACATCAACAGTTACAGAAAAAACATGCACAATTCACAATGAAAAGATACCAGTTTTACAAAAGTAAAGAAACACTAAACAAAAAAGCAATGAAACCAAATAGGCTATTCATACATACGTCCAAGTTCTACAAAACTACAAAAACTCTAAAAAATAAATTGAAACTACAGATATCAGCAATTTACAACTAAACATTTTACATCAAAACCTAAAGAATAATAACTTCAAAATATTAAACAAAAACCTATATTGAAACGTCAGCTATTTATCATCAAATATCAACAATTTCATTATAAACGTGCATAATTCACACTAAAAACATATCGATTTTACAACCCAAACAAAAAGAAATTAAATCACAAAAATCAACAATTTACAGATAGAAGTACACAATTTACTTTTAAACAAAAACCTAAACGATAAAAAATTTGAAACTGAGGTGTCACAGCAAGTACAATATCTACAAATCTGACAACACATTCAAGTTCAACAATGGCTAAAAGAAATTCAACATATGTATAACCATACCTTCACGATTACTAATTTGGTAACTCAGGTAAAGTAAAACATCATATTTATAGAGTAACAATAAGATTTGAAGCAACTACGAACACAGCAATCAGATATTCAGATCTAAACAACTGAAAATGGTACCACGAGTAGTCCAAAAACATAAATCGAGCGAGTAAAGCTTACCGGAGATCAATTTAGTCACAGATTCATGAGTTCCATAAGAATACATCACCGTTGAGCATGAAATTAGAATCAATTGAAGCTCACAAATTGTAGATCATAACCGCAAAGGATATCGAACAATAAAGAATAGAAAACCAGGACCAATTCGAGCAGAAATCACAAATGGATTAGGTTTTTTCGCCATAGCTGTGCAGCAGAGAAGAAGCTTATAAAAACTGAAAGCGATGGAAGAAGAAATAGCTGGATATCTGCTTTTTCCCAGCAATATATAGCGAGCTTTTAACCCGTTTGACCCTGAGGAAACCGAAACCGGGTCAATTATTGGATCCGCGAAAAATTGGATTAAATTGTATTTTGTGAAGTATTTTGAGACTCTTAATAATTAAACACAAACTCTCCTAATAAACGGTCTTTAGTTAATTTATCTAGAAACAGGATTGTTTTACAATTTACCATTACATATGTGTTTTTAACCTATTTTTGCGGATCCTCTTGCGGATCCGGGTCAGTACCACTTTTATCACGGGTCAGGTTTATAAGGCTCTTTTTCTTCTTCCTTTTTAGACAGTTTCTTCACCTGTCACTACTGTTCTCTCCCATTTTCTCTTATGCAACTGCTCTTTAGAGTGAGATCTTACTGCTCTCCTGCTCAAATCTATTAGAAACTTGTTTGTAAGTGTTTTGTTATAGTTATCGTTGTGTGATTTCGTTTATTTTTCAGTTTTTTGTGTTCTAGGGTTTTGTTCGAGTTTTTTTTTTTCGCGATTTTTTTTGTAGTATGAGGCGTAATAATGCTTGCATATGAATTGAGCAATGTTTTCATTCAAAATTCGACCTCAATCATCAACTTAGATATGAAAAAATAAGGTATACAACGTTTTTAAATTCTTTCGTATATGGCTATGTTCTCAACCATATTGCCCATGTTCTCTGGAATATGTCCTATGTTTTCATTCATAACCTGACAGTCATTTTATGCTCTGTTTTTTACAATATTACCTTGAGCTTTGGTTTTTACTGTATTTTCCTATGATCTTACATATATGCACTATCTTCTCACCAATATATTCTATGTTCTTAGCTATCCACTATGTTTACGTATATGAACATCTTTTTTTTTTTTTTTTTGTGCATTGTAATCCATATTCTCTACCACTTAGTATATATGCATTTTATTTATAGCATAGTTGGTTTGGTTGAGAACATAGTGGTTTTTTTTGCTTGTTGTGTTCTGTGAAACATAGTTAGTATCTATGCTTTTGAGAACATAGTTGTCATTGTTCTGTTGAGATCATAGATGTTTTATATTGAGATGCTAAATTTGTTTTTGTTGAGATTATAGTTTTTTTGGTTGAGAACATAGTAGTTTATGTTGACATCATAGGATGTTTTGCTTGAGAACATAGTTGTTTATGTTGAGATCATAGACTGTTTTCTTGAGAACATAGTGTCTTTGGTTGAGAATATAGTTGTCTCTGTTGAGATCATAGATTTATTTTTTGCTTGAGAACATAGTTGTTTATGTTGTAATCATACATTGTATTCTTTGAGAACATAGTTTTTGTTGAACAAAGTAGTTTTTTGTTCTTTATATCTTATGTCTCTTTCCCCTTTCTCTTCTTTCATTAGTGCCTGATGCAAAGAATGCTAAGAAGACTAGGGGCAACAAGAATAATATTTTCAAGCCTGATGATGAGCGGCTTAAGGTGAAGCCCGGTAGGAGGGGGAAGTCACAGCTTGTTGGGGTGCCTGTGAAGGGTAGTAAAGACATAGCAAATCCTGCTAAGGAGGATTATGTACTCTCACCACTGATGAGGGCTGCAAATCCTGCTATGGAGAATTATTCTCTTTCTTCAGTTTTATGGATTATGATCTCAATATAAGTACCTATGATTTCAGTGTTATACACTATGATCTCATTATTATACGCTATGATCTCAGTGTTATATCTGCAGTGATACTTTTGTTCAGAACTAGGATCTCATTGTTATTCTATATGATATCATTATTATACATTATGTTCTCAGTGTTATGTCTATTGTGATACTTTTGTTCCGAATTATGATCTCAACATAAGAAGCTATGATCTCATTGTTATCCTATATGATTTCAGTATTATACCGTATGAACTCAATATAAATAAAAAGAACAAACACAGTGATTAAGAAAAACATAATCTTTTATTGATAAAATCATTCTACTGAATGCTGAATTATTACATAGATTGAAATAGGAAAAATATAAGATTACAACCACTGCATTCCCTCCACAAACTTGATAGCTTCAGTCATGTAGAGGTTCTCAAAAGAACCAGCCCTACCACCTCCCATTGAATGGAGGTTGACAAGTTGGTTTCTCAACTGAGAAGCCCACATCAGACGTTGAGGGTGGCGAAGTTCAATCAGCTCTAGACGAGCTACAATGTCTGCAGCCCTCATCAGTGGTGAGAGTGTTGAATCCTCCCTTAAACACTCTCTTATAACAGAGATCATAGCATTAGATGCAGAGAACATAGAAATTATGATAGAGATCATAATACTAGATGCAGAGAGCATAGCAATGACAAATACAGATCATAGCATTAGTGGCAGAGAACATAGAATTATAACAGAGATCATAGCATTAGATACAAACAACATAGCAATTATGATAGAGATCATAATACTAGAGGCAAAGAACATATCAATGAAAAATACAGATCATAGCATTAGTGGCAGAGAACATAGAAATTATAATAGAGATCATAGCATTAGATGCAGAGAACATAACAATTATGATAGAGATCATAATACTAGAGGCAGAGAACATAGTTATAATAATAGAGATCATAGCAGTAGTGACAGAAAACATAGTGATTATATTACAGATCATAGTGAGAACATAGTGATTATATTATGTCTGTAACAACTTCACATCGAGTTCGTAGTATAATTTTTACAGAACAAAAAGGCTGAAATTATAGCAATATTGGAAGAGAACATGGACATGTGGTTTGAATCACCGTAGGATCATCAATGTATGTAGTTGCAGAGTTTGAAGTCGATTCCGGCATCTATGAACAATAACGATAAAAAATTTCAATTAAAATCGACGTAAACATGATGAAAAATAGCTCATCAACGTAACATGAAGAACGATGAAAAACAATCAGAAATCTCAAAACAAACGTTCGAAATCAGATCTTATCTTTGTTCCAGCTCCATATGAAGGTTTCTAGCTCAGATCTTCTCAGTTGACAGTTTTCGGAGCGATTTCTGATCAGAAACCGGCTTGATCAGAACTGTTTTGGTGGAGAGTTTTTAGAGAGAGAATTTTCGTATGAGCTATTTTGAACATTTATGACGGCAGCTTGTGCGTTTTTCCAGATTATAACGTTTACATATGGATCCATTTTCTCAATCTAGTAGTTGGCCCTTGGTTGGATAATATTTAGGAAGTAGTTTTTGTTTGGGGTCAATATGTAATATATATAAACTTTATTTCTATGTCTTTATCTAGAAGATGTTTCTTAGAAAACTTACTTATGATTAGGACTCATTTAAGTTTTTGTATAAGTGATATATCATACTACACTTTTCACATTTTTTCAATACTTCGATGTTCTAATACATATCATTAAGGTTCTGGAGTAAACTATCAATGTTTTAAATGCATATAGTACATTATTTTTATAGCAATTAAGAATGACATGGCAAAAATAGTTAGTTAATTATGAATAATTAATCGATGACTTTGCTTAAAAACACTAAAAGAGTTGGACTTTTAGAGTAATTTTGTGATCGTCTGTAATATTACTAGAAAAATATTTCAATTACTTGTATTGGATGATTCCTGTTATTTTTTTCGGTTCTATACAAAAATTAATTTTTTTTATTATATTCCCTGGATATCATTTAAACTCGTATGAGTGTATTGCTGAGTATTAAATATGATCATAACGATATATATATCAACATCTTATTATCTCCATACCTGTTTACATTATTTGTTTAGCACAAATATTGAACCTATATCCTTGTTTTTTTTTCTGCTGCACAAAATATGAATGATCTTTAAATTGATTACGATGGTAGTGAAACTTAATACATTAAGTAAAGCAGGTAATGATTATGGATGCAATTGCAGTGCCAAACACCATATGTAAGTTGTTCTTCTTGTTACTTGCTGCGGCATTCCCTGGTGGACTACTCTGCGTTGAATTCGTAGTCGGAAACTTTTCAATGACCGTGTCAACGATCTTGTCAATGATCGGTAATTCCTCATTTTTGAAACATGATGAGTTGCTTGATGTGCATAGCCCAGGATTTCCCCTCACCCTGCAATATTTCAACAGACGAAAAATGCAGTGAATATATGGATCGATACATACATAAACGTGTATCCATTCTGAATTTCTGGTCATTGCTTCAGATCTTAAATGATCACTTACACTAGATTTAGTCCAGTTCTACCGGATAAGGAAGCTGGTATTGAGCCATTGAACTGGTTATTTGCCAGATTCCTGCGACAAATCAATTAGAAATTACTCGGATGCATTCAGTATAACATAAGTTCATGTCAAGAAACGAAACTGAACCATTCTTTCGAAAATTTTGTTATCATAGCAGTACTCACAGTGATCTGAGATCTGGTAAAGTGCCAAGGAAACTAGGTATAGGCCCCTGTAAGCTGTTGTTGTGAAGATCTCTACAAGTACAATAACTTTAGGAGTTAGTACGCAGAAAGTTGCATTTTGAGGAACTTGTTAAATGTGTTATCAGGTAAAAGAAAGCATCTAACATTGTTCGAAGAGCATCCATAGAACTGAAGTCTGTAAGCTCCCCTGAGAGGCCGAAGCTACCAAGAAGCCTATCATATGATTCACAAATGTCAGATATACCTTATTTTGACAGGGAAAAATGAACCACTTATTCGTTTGTTCAAGGAATATATATTTACTTACAGGGATGTTACTCGTGGCCTAGTCCTAGTGTCATAGTTGCACACGATCCAGTCCCATGAATATGGTGCAGGAAGACAAGGATCACCGTTCCATTCTCTCAGGACATCAAACGAACGTTGCAAAGAAACTAACCCTCTGACTACATTCCCAAAATTCAGAACATACACATGTCTCTTAATTTTTAAAATAGGCCATTTACTTCTCAACAATCTGAAAGTTGAAACTAAAACTCTCTATGCAAAAACTTGAGCACAGAGTAGAAACTCACCATCATTGCTGTTGGTACCATTAGTCAATCTAGCTCCAATCCGAAAGACTTCCATAGCATTAATCAACGGAGGAAGCGTAGAGACATTAGTTGGAACTAGAGACATCGTAGTATTGGAAGTAACATTGTAGTTCCACGCGACCCACTCTGTGGAATTCTGGTAAGGCGGTGAAACAGGTGGGTTCGAGATTATCTGGTCTCCCAGGAGAATATTGAAAGAACGAGTTTCATTTGGACCCAGGCGAGCCACCTCTGAGAAGTACCAGTTTATGTAAACAAAAACTTCGGTATCAGGGAATCCTGTTGCCAAGTTTATGGTTGCATTGGATGTATTTGCGGTCAACGCTTGCCTGAGCACTGCTGGTGGTGGACGATCAATTGCGCTTGTAACCGCACCAAACGTACCGTTGTTGGTGACCTCTATCAGTCCACTACCGTTTAGGGGTCTCCTAGGAGCCCATATTCTGTCATATGCATCATCCGGATATCTGAAAAACTTGTCACATTTCAAAATTAACATATGGATTATGTGTAAAGATACAGTTTTTACCAAGTACTCTATCTACATCAAAACACGGATAACTATTCTTTAAGACCTAAATCAAGATATCAAGTTATTTTCACGGTACTCTTAGGCTCTGCTCTCTTCATCTGAAAAACCATTAATTTTCAGGCGAAGAGAAAAAAGCCCTATAACTTATAATCCTCTTTCACACAACCACATCAAAATCAAATATTAAGTCTACCCTGTAGCAACATTTCTGATAAGATGAAGGTTTTATACAGACTTTTTGTACATCAAACAATCAATTTCAATTAAGTTAATAGTACCTGATAGTTGAATTAGAGCCATAAGCAACCCTTCTCAATGTAAACAGTGGGGATTCACTGCCTACATACTGATACATAGCCGGCTCCAAGCCACGCACTACAATGGCAGATATGAAAGGAAATTCGCCTGGTCTAGTTTTCGAAACACATACACTAACCGAACTTTTCTTCATAACATAGATCACCTCGTAATAGATAGAATTATCAGTTTCAGTCTCAACAGTAGCCCAGTGGTTCCCATCGTAATGAAGATCAAAAGTGGGAGGCGAAGACCTGCCATCGTAATTCCCATAGTAAAAGATAGCACGTAACAGAATCCGACCCTGATTCACTGAGTCAATGTGGTAACAGTTTCTCCTCCGACCATTGGTGAAAACACGCAGGCTGTCCCTAACATGAGATATGGAGTTATTGGATGGCACAACACGGGATTCACCAGAAGTTGTGTAGTTAGTGTCACCTGACCACTCGACCATGTTTTCATCTCGATATGAGTCTGTTGATGATCCACAATCAATGCTAATGAATACTGCACGTACGTACGAAGATGTTATTAGTTTCGAATTGATGGATGTGAATAATGTAAGGAAGTTCAAACATCATGAGGTGATATAGACAAATTAGGTACCTTGAGCTGATGCAGAAATGGTGATGCAGAATATTGTTACAACAAGAAGAGAAAGGAATTGAGGATGATGAGCATCCATTGTCATTGAGCTTGTAAGAAGATGAACATAGTCATGGGAACATGTAGTATATAGCACTTGACTTGGTAGCTACCTACTAGAATTTACACGGTTCTTCACAAAATAACAAATACTAAGTCGTCTTCATCTATTTATTTTAGCGTATCATTTAAACTACCAAATATTCCAATTGCAATTAGATATTTTAAATGTATAATTGATAACACTTTGAAAAGTCAAAGTCCACTTAGCTAATATATACTCCCTTCTACTCAGAAAAGTTGTCCAGTTTTAATATTTTACAGTCAACAAAATTTAACTTGGACAACGAATTAATCTCAAACCGTAATGGTTATATAATGAAAATTTAGAATCTAAAGTTTCATTATATAGTTTAATTGAATATTTTACTATTACGATTTGAAATTAATTCGTGGTGAAAATCAGATTTTATTGACTACAAAAAGTTAAAACTGCACAGTTTCTTAGGAATGGAAGGGTATGCAAGATATTAATTGCATAATCTATATATATGGTAAATAACATATTCAGGGGTAAATTACATTACTGGTCCTTTAAATTGGAAGTTGTGTTCACACGTCCTACCGGTTTCAACTTTAAAAGTCCAATTTCCCCACATGTTTAATCTTCATTTTAGGAAAAAGTGTTACATTTGGCTTTGGTTATTTATCTTGAGTTTATTAATTACTTATAAACGATAATAGTAAATAATTTAATAAAATCATATAATAAAAATTTAATTACTAAATTTTCATTGTATAATTTTAATAATTTATTTATTAATATCGTTTAAGAGTAAATTGTGGTCAAATGCGGAGACAGTTGACCGCAGAATAGTAAAATGTAACACTTTTTCTGAAATGGAGGGAGTAGTATTACATAGAAATTCACTTTTCGACCACACTAGTTAAAAGTAAAAAATCGCAAAAAAATGAAGGAAAAGAAATAGAAAATGGCGGAGCTTTGCCACTGTGTGCAGCTATTAAGTGGCAAAGCTAAGTCGTGTGATCCTTCCATATCAGTGTTTTATGCTTCGTCATGGGTGGAGCTCTGAGCTCGCACCTCCGTCGGCTGTTGCTAGAATGAGTGGATAAAATATAACGATGTTGCCACTAAAAGTAAGAAGTTGGTAACTGTAAGTCTAATTAGCGCTGCTCATATCATCTGTATCCACGGATCCGGTCTGTTTATACGCATTTACGGATCAGATCATTAGCTAACGGATCGGATAACGGATAGAGTTTTTTTTTTTTCTATCCGTGAAAAACGGATAAATCTGCCGGATATTCGTTTGTTTTTTAATGAAATAATTATAATTGCATATGCATCAATTAGGTCACCACAATTCACTCAGCCGCCTTCTATTCTCGATTCACAGAGAGAAACACTCAGTACTCTTCTCCTTCTTCGATCAATTCACTCAGCCGTTTTTTCTCGTTTCTTCTCCTTCTTCGATCAGTCCTCTGCCGCTGCTCCCCCTCTCCGCCGCGTCGGAGAGCTCCTCCTCCACCGATTCTCTGTCCTCTCACAGATCTCGTCCCTCCGCTCCGCCGCCACTTCTCGCTCTTCCTCACTTCGCCGCCCCCGCCTCTGTCATCTCACATATCTCATCTTTCTTCCATGTTTGTCCACGACTTCACTTGCTTTTTGTAACTTGGTTCAATTTTGGTTGGTTCTTATTTGTCTGTTGTTTATGTTGGTTCGTACTTTGCAGTTCAATGTCGACAGCCACACCTTCGAAGAGTGTTGATAACACTGGAACTGGAAGCAATCCGACCTCAGAGGTTCCAGGAGCTGGTGGTTGTCCAATTGATGTTGAAAAATATTTTTTTTCATTAAATTTCGACGGATTACGGATATCCAGCGGATTTATCCATCATCCGGCGGATTTATCCGTTATCCAATCCGCTTTGAATGGATTGGATAACGGATAGACATTTTAGTCATCCGTTTGATCGGATATCCAGTCAAACGAATCTGATATATCTGTATCCATCTGTTGCGCATCCCTAAGTCTAATAGTGAACATTAAACCTAACTAAAACATGTATGCAATTTAGCATATGAATGTATCTTTACTTGATTTCCCTTGTACATGCATTTATGTTCTTTCATTCCCATCCGTCCCGCAGAATTTCATACATTTGTCATTTTTAGCCGTCTCACAGAACTTTATACATTACCAAAAAAGGAAGCTACCTCACACCTAACAAATAATAAACAATCTCAACTTTACACTTAAATTACAACTTTTGCCACTAAAAGTACACTTTTTCCTACATTTTTTATATTTTATCATTACTTTAACTTTTCGCATAAAACTGCGCGCTAACCCTAATGTATGAAGTTCTCCGGGACGGAGGGAGTATCATTTTCCGGCATTCGAAGAGCGCCTCATTTATGTGGTGCACCGTGCACGACATTTTAAATACGACGCGACGACTTGACAATATATTAAAAAGGCGTTCGTGTAAAACGGTGCAATTCGCATATGAGACAACTCAAACAAATGCCGACGTTTCAACCCTAACATTTTAAGGTGGCCAATTTTAGAATTCTGCACACTTTAATGACGAGTTAATTTCATAACACCCCGAGTTATTAATAATGTGTGCGAAACCCTTCTGAGTTAACGAATTAGTACCAAACCTCTTGAGTTATTAAAAATGGATACAAAACTCCCCACCCTTTATTTTTAAAGTGTGTTAGGTACACTATCATGAGGTGCGACTATATATGTTTGTTTATGTTATCTTACACCAAATCAATGCAAAAAAAAAATCATAATTATTAAAA
The DNA here is from genome assembly GCA_026545765.1 of Plantago major. NCBI lineage: Eukaryota > Viridiplantae > Streptophyta > Magnoliopsida > Lamiales > Plantaginaceae > Plantago > Plantago major. The sequence continues at coordinate 21,038,775 of CM048843.1, forward strand.
ATAATCCCAAAATCCCATGGAATTCTTATAAAGTCATTGCAATACCCCTTTTACATGAATACTAAATATACATGATGAATTCGTATTGTGTGCAGTTTGACTCGTTTGTCCAAATTTTCGAAAATATTAAAATGACTTAAATTTGAGCTATTAAAAATAGTAAAACTCTACGTTTTTTCCTGGATAAATGAACAACAAAAATCGATCACACACTACTGTTTATATAGCACTGAAATATATAAATAATAACCATAGATAATACTAATTAAAATTGTCACTACATATCAACAACATATACCAATTAGTCATATAAACGGAAAAAAGTGAAGGCAAAAGATAATAAACTGAAACTATGAATATCTAGTCCACCTAGTTGCGTTAATTTGGAGTAAGAAAACCTAAAAGAACATCAATTGTCGCACACGAGCACGCCGGAAAAAAAAAAGGCTGAGGGGGTTCCACGTACATGTTTTAATAACTCAGGGGGGTTTCGTGCACATTTTTCATAATTCAAGGACTAATTTATTAACTCATGGGAGTTTCGCGCACATTTTTTATTAACTCAGGGAGGTTTGGTACTAATTTGTTAACTTAAGGGGGTTTTGCGCACATTTACAATAACTTAGGGGTATTTTGCATTTAACCCCTTTAATGACAAATAAAAAAATACTAAATTAAACTACAATAATATAAAATACACTAATATTATGAAATTGTGATGGATCTACTTTGCTTTCGAACGTATTCGGAAAGATCAATTTTACCGGGGGTTGAAAGGGTTCGAGAAACATTATACTTATAGTCAGAAATATTAAGGATTTTATTGTATTATTTAAAACTAGTAATGAAGCACCGCGCTAAGCGCGGTGCCAAGTACATTTAAAAGATATTCTGGAGCCATGTGAGGTCAAATCCGAGCGAATGAGTATGAATAAGGCTCCATACACACGATACTTAAAAGCCATATCCATGAGAAGTAGATTCATGTGTCAACAATGTCTTAACATGGGGTGTCAAATTCTAAGATGACACATTAAAAAAATGAAACAAAACTTATGAAATACAACTTTCGTTCATGGAGAGAATCTAATACAACCGAAACAATATGCGAAGATCCAGTAAAAACCGTATGTTCTTATCTTAGTTATTAGATTTGTCATAAAGAAACTCATGAACAAACCTCGTGTAGGATGTTAATTAGTATCACTCTACAATTAAAATTGGTTGGCATTGCAATTTTCTGGTCTTGGAATAATTCTATGTAATCAAGTTCTAATTTTCTGCAATACATAAATTTAACACCGTTCTCTTTGGATACCTTTCATCCAACAATCGATGATGAAGTTGTCCGGATCTGTCTCCAGCAATATCAACTCATGATTTTGTCGCAGTGCAACTCTAACACTCTTCCTGAGTATCAATTCTATCACAAAAATTGGAGTTAACATAAACATAAAAACCTAAACATATATGATAAGAAATTACAACAAAATACTAATAGCTGAACTGAAATAGAAGCCGCTCGTCATTGATTTGCTTTACTTCCATACCATGCATTAATCCCTAGCTATTCTTCATCAATTGATAGGACAAGTCCAAGTGAATCACTCTTCGCTAATGCGCGATCCACAAGAGCCATGATGTAGTTCGTAGTTGTAGTCGTCCAAGCTTCTACTGGTGTACTTGGACCCCTTTCGCTTCCTCTATAAGATGCAGTTGCTTTGACATTTTTGTGACCAATTCGTCTTCCATGCTGCGACGTATCAGTAATATATGGTGTGCAAAAGTGACGAAAAAAGCTCGATAACCCTGGTAAGAACGCAGACAGAGAGATTCTTAGTGAGAAAAGGCAGGTTGAGAGGATGGTGGTGAGGGAGATGGATCACTACAATGTTCTTAAATAGCCTATTGTAATCCAAGAAGCGCGGAACAGTAGGGATCACCAGAATATTTTCAGATCTCGACTTTAATAAGATAAGTCTGTAAGGATTAAGAAAATTAAAGGACTACTACAAGAGGCAGAAAGGGAAATAAGATGCATATTTGGGGAGACAAAAGAAAACATGAAGCTCTCAATTAGACGAGAGAGCAAGATCTTCATCCGAAGCAGACATTTCACTCATACAAGGAAGAGATCTTTGAGATCTGATAGATCATCCATGCATCTTTTGAACAGGATCAATTTTCTTAGCCATTACGAGTTAGAACATCAAGCTGCACACGCTTTGGGGGGAAGAAGGGGGGGGTACACCTACTTAAAAATTTCATTCTCTTTCAAGTGCAGCTCTCCGGTGATAATCAGGATTCCAGCAATTATGAACAATGGCAGTTGAATTCAATTCTATGATTCTAAACATACAAAGTTTAGTTGGCAGGATCAACAATTTTAGCAATATTCAGAAAACCAAGAGAGCTGCACTTGAGGGGGAAACTCGGCGTGATAATCTAGCATGTATCCTAGATTATTCATTTATTGAATAGTAGAGGCTGGCATATCTTTTCCTCAGAAAGCAAGTGAGGTTGCTCGCTTTCACGCCTAGTAATAGAAGTTCACACTAAAGAGATCAGCAACAAGAAGATGACATATCAATATTTTCCAATCTGTACGGACTGATTTTTAATGGAATTGTCAAGTGTAGATTTGCCACATTCAACCTTAATAGTTCGTGTCTAAACATCAAATCATGTGTTAGTAAGAGGCTAATTATCTATATCTCTAAAGAGATCTGAATACGTACATCCATACAATGATCGACTTATAATGAAAAAGCATAATGAGAAGCCACATTCAACCTTAATAGACCGGGTCTTAACTTCAAATCATCTGTTGGTAAAGAGGCTAATTACCTATATCTCTAAAGAGATCTCTAACAGTTGCTATACGTATACCCGAACAAATACAATGATCGACTTATAATGAAAAGGCATAATGAGATAATGCAAGTCTATTAATTTGAACAATCATTTCATTCTAAATTGCAAAGGTGAGGACGAAGCGTACCTGGAGTATAATTCTCAAATGCCAAGGTATTAGCCGGATAACCTCTCCTATCTGTCCCTTCGATGCTACAAAGAATTATGACATTAATAAAAAGAGCATGAAATTCGAATAAAACCAGCACAAACCGCACAAACAAGCCCTTAAATGTCCCATAATCGACCCAAAACGGGAGAATGGCACAATTGGTCTCATGAATTAGGGCAAATGGCTAACGCAGTACCACGTTTGATCACCATGTCATGGATAGTCCTATTGTTTGTTTGGTCATGGCAATTTTGGGACTTTTCGTCCAGGTGGCGTGCAGTCAACGTTGACTGCTGAGTTTTCGGTGCCACATCACCCGCCAACTAATTTCTGAAAATAAAGAAAATGGAAAATAAGTTTGAAAATTCAAAAACTATAAAATAAATTAAAAAATAAAATTTAAATTCAGTAGATAAAAAAATAAAATAATTTAAAATTCAGTAAAAAAAATTTAAGAAAAAGTAAACAAAATCTGGTCGTTGGTTCTAATACACCATTTACGGGAGAATTGCACTTTTGGTCCTCTAACTCGATGCCCTCTTCGATTTTGGTCCTACGAATTGACGAATTGACAAATTTGGTCCTAAATCCGTATAAAGCTCATGTATTCATACGGTATATGCCATGTGGCTGCCAACTAACAAGAAACACACGCCAAACACAAGTCTCCACACGCCAACAACCTTAACAAAACAAAAGCCAAGTTTCCTAGTATGAAACATCAGACAAAACGAAAAAAGAGGGATAAATGATGAACTTTTGGCGCCAGAATCTTCTCTTTACCCTAGTAAATGCGGCTGCCTCCATATTTACTCTGAAAACAAGCATTTACTGCTTCTCTTCTTCTCCAAAAACGACCAATTAATGCTTCATTAAACTACCAAATCTTTGTCTCATCATGTCGAAAAGACCTTTGGAAGAGTTGTATATGCCACCCCCTACATATGGTAAGCTCAAACTTTGTTCTCATGCATAATTCTACTGTAAGGTTGATATCTTGAAGTGTTTTTATGGTATATATATATATGAAGATGCTCTGTTTGTTGCTCTGTTTCTGTTAGTTTTTGTTTAAGTGATACATATTTTGATTTTATGTGTATGTGTTTGCGTAGATTCGAAATCCTCTAATATTACAGTGGTTGTGCATTATGGAGGTTCTTTTTTCACCGATCCTATCAGTAGAAAAGAAAAGTACTTGAGTGGTAAGATGATGAAGTTTGATTATGTGGACTATCAAGAACTGAACATTTTTAAATTCCATGCATTTGCTGATGTATGCAATGTAGGAGGTGTTAGAAAGTTCTACAGGTTTGGCACAGATGGATTCTCACCTATTAAACGTGACTTTGAGGTGTTTAATTTGTGTATGGCTTCAGTCGACAGTAGGGAATTATCTTTCTTTATGGAAGGGAAAATGGTAGAAGCTAATGATGTGATTGATTTGGAAGATGGAAACCCTAGTAAATCCCACAAGGAGAAAGAGATAGACAAAGAGGCTAAGAGTAAGGAAAAACTGGCTGAGAAAATTGAGAGGGCAAAGAGAGAGCCTGAGAAGAAAAAGAGTATTCTTGAGGAGTCTGATTTTGATGATGATAGTGATTGGGAATCTGATGTTTTGGGGGCTAGTTCTGAAGAGTTTGATTCTGCGCTTGACTTTGATGATGAGGATGATATTCAGCTTGATACCTAGAGGTGGGTTCTCATCATTGCCTTCGTAGTCTTCATATCTGCAATATGTAGAAACATGAGTTAGTTGTTTGTGTTTTAAAAAAACAGAGTAAAAATAGAGTAAGGCTTACTGGATTCCCCAATACAGGTGGTGTGCAAGGCGTCTAGTGATTAGTTGTTCCATGTCTTCGTGGGCCATTTTTACAGTGGAAAGTTTACTGAGATTGTTGTGTGAGGAATAAGAGTGTATTACTCCCTTTTTATGGTGGATTTTTGGGTAGTTGAAAGGTTATAGCTGGCAATTAAACTCATTGAAGTAGTGACTCTTGACCTTCATGCATTGGTTATAGGAACGCCGGTTACTTGTAGTAAATGGTAAAAGGTAAAGGTGATGTATCAAGACTTACATGCATTGGTAGAATGGAAAGGTTACTTGTAGTCATGGTTAAAAGATTTAAGAGATGTAAATACACTTGCATTTTCAATACAAGACATGACATGACCATAGAAGACAACAATTCCCACCAAAATCCGGCTGCATTAATGTGACACCATAACTAGTAGTTAAACCTGAATAATAGTTTTACAACTGACTAATGTATATGTTTGATCAAAAGGTACATGGAAGTAACATCAGTGTAAACTATATATGTAGGCCAAAACAAGTGATCATGTTCATTCACTTTTTCTTCTTCTCCTTTGTCACCTTGACTTTCTTTTTCTTGTTAATCTCCTCAAAAGCAGGAGCCAAATTCTTCAAAGAGACATACTTCTTCCCACCACTAATAAAAGAAGGCCCTAAACTAGAGTCAGTTTGTGATTGTACCAAAGTTGGTGTGGTAAATCCTGAGATAGTGTTGCTATGAGCTGAAGAAAGCTTAGAAAAGCTAGCCTTTCCTTGGAGCAATTGTTGATGATTAGAAGGACCCTCCACATAATCTCTTGGAACCTGAGATTATTTTGTTGCAATGATGTCCTCATCCTACATTGCAGAACAATATAACTTAAACTATAGAACTATACTACTTCCTAACTTAATAACATACACATATACTACAACCATTACCTGATCTATAGTGAAGTCTAACACCTCAGATTCTAAGTAGCTCTTGGCTCTTTTCTGAAATAGATAGAAACAACAAGCATACACAATAAATATACAGACATTTGCATCAAGAACAAATATACCAATGTGAAAACATATACCTTGCACTTGAGCTTAGCTCTCTTAGCCTGGAACTGAGCAAGTGTAGGCTCCTCCTCACCATGTTCTTCACTAACAACTTCACTAGGTTGTTCAGTTTGGTGTTGGCTGGTTGATCCATCCCAATGTTGACCACCAAACATCTCTTCAAAGTCATCAGGGCCACCAGTTTCATCATCAGTTCCTTCTCCCATTTCATCTCTAATCCTTCTCTTGCAGAAGGTATAGTTATGTCCAGGGGCACCACAATAACTACAATGAATTTTAGTTTGATTTCTCTTGCTTCTGATGACCTTCTTTTTCTTACTCTTGTTAGAAGGTTCCTCTACACCCCTTCTTCTAGCAGTAGATGGCATCCCTCTTTTCTTAAGAAATTTTGGAGGCAAAGGAGGTATAAAGAAGGTCTCACCCCATAGCTCTTGGCCATTGATCCCATAAATTGCTCCTTCATACACCTTCTTGTAAACATCCACAGTGTAACACATGTTTACATAGTCATTGTAGTCAACCTTTGCTCTTAGCATGGCTGATAGTGCATGCTTGCAAGGTATACCACTGACTTGCCACCTTCTACAAGTACATGTGTGGCCTTCAAGATCAACATTGAACTGGCTACCATCAAATCCCAGAATTTCCCAATGAGTTGCATCAGATTTCCTTGTAATACATTCCTTAACTCTACCAAGATTCTTATCAATTAAGACCTTTATTCTAGGGCACAGGTAGCCCTTCCACTTCTTTGCAGCATAATCCCTCAACTCTTGCATTCTCTGCATCAAACACTCTCTTATCCATTCAAGCTGGTGAGTATTGGTTTGAACCTAGCCCTCAGAATCATCTTGTTGAAGGATTCACTATTGTTGTTCATTGTCAACTCACATTGGGGATGTGTATCAAAGTGACTCTTGGACCATTGTTCAGGAGGCTTGTTCTCTAACCATGCATAAGCTCCTTCATCAAGATTTCTCATTGCCTCCATGGTCGCTTTGAATCGAGGTGGAGTAGTAGCATTTGATGCCTGCATAAGGCATGTTTCAATGCATCACCTCTATATCCGCACACCGTAAATTCTTCAACATATGTCTAACACAAAATCTATGTTTTGAGCACGAAACACATCTACTCCCTTAATTAAACCCTTCTGTTTGTCAGACATGATAGTAAACTTTGAAGGATCATCAATGTTCAAGTCACTTTTAAGTAAACTCAAAAACCAAGTCCATTGCTCCCCTGTTTCATGAGACACAACTGCATAAGCTATGGGAAATGGCTTATTATTAGGATCAACACCAACTGCAGTCAATAAAACTCCTTGATGAGGACCCTTTAGGTGACATCCATCCACACCTATTAAAGGTCTGCACCCAATGATAAAGCTCTCTTTAAGTGCTCTAAAACAAACATAGAATTGCCTGAACTGATTTGTATCTCTGTCCACATCACAAACAACAGTTGACCCTGGATTTCTCTCTCTCAACTCTTCAGCATAATCCCATAGCATTCCATACTGAGCATCTGGATCACCTTCTAGGATAGCCAAAGCCTTCTTCCTTGCTCTATATGCCTGATGCTCAGTAATTTTCACACCAAGCTCATTGGACACTTTAAGAACAAAAACCTTATTATTCTTGTTTGGATCAATCTTGAACTTGCTCAGGAACCTATAAGCCAACCAATTGCTCTTACAAGATAACACATTTTCAGTTAGTCCACAAGTGTGATCAGGTTCATAGGTGTGCACAGTAAATCCAGGACCCTCCTTATCCTTATGACAATGAACTCTCCAAGGGCAGACATCATTTTCAACACAGTTAGCATACATCCTTGACTTATCATTCTTGACAACCCTTACATTTCTCCTACACCTGACACCATGGGACTGCACAGCTCTTCTAAAGTCAACCTTGGATGTGAATATCATCCCTAAATCAAACTTGGGATCATAGTTCTTTTGGCTTGTATGCACATGTCTCATTGGTCTATTAGCTGGCCTAGAGGCATGTCCTCAAGTGGAGCCAACAACCAAACCCAGCCTTCACTCACATGGAACAGGCAGCAGATGTTTGTGCCCGCCTCATCCACATACAGACCATGAGCACTGAGCTTTGCTGGACATGCCACTCACTCAAGACCCAGCTGCTCAAGATGGAGGAGGATAAGGTGCTAATTAGGGCTGGGGAGGAGATTGACTGGACCTTCAGCTTGGTGGCTCAAAACTATGTGGAGGATCTCATCAGGAAGTTTGATGAGTAGGTTTTATGATTTCTGTTATGTCCTGGTTTAGGTTGTTATGATTTCTGTTATGTCATGTATGTCTCTGTATCTGCAATGCTATCTATCTATCTATCCAGTTAAACTTTTAATGTCAATCTATCTGCTATATTTTGCATGTTTAAATTCTAACAATATAACTAATGCAACAAGAAAATTGTATATAATTACCACCAAAATAACCAATTTTCATTTCCAAAAGCTTGTTGAGTACATATTGGTGGACATAATAAAATAGAGGGGAGTCCCTAAAACAGAGTATCATCAGTTTCTTACAACATGAACTGTGTGCAAACTACTAATTAAACACTACAATCAAGCCAGCAAACTGCCAAATCAAGCCATCATATAACTAACACCAACAGCCACAAGAGAAACACTCAAACTCAAACACACAAACTCATAGCTCTTGATTCTAGACTGTAGTTTGGGGATGATACCTTCAAGCTGATTCTTCTCCTCCTCAAGCTGATTCTTCTCCTCCAAAAACTTCGTCTTCTCTTCCTTAAAGTACTCGTAATCCACATTGCGAAGAACAGCCTCCATCTTCAAATCTTCTTTGTACTGATGTAGCTCTCTTATCACACTTTGTAGCCACCCTGGCAATGGCTCATCTTTCCATTTGAAATATCCACATCCCGTGCCGTCCTATTCATACAAACGACGCCATTATGCGAAAAAGCAGAATCAACAACACAAATGAACCAAATTAAACCACATTGAACCAAATCGAAACCAAACCTACCTAATTATCACACCTCGAGTACCGACGGCCTGGAAAATCCTTGAAATCAATACCCTCCTCAACGTGACGCTCACAATGGCAGAATTCGAACTGATCAAACAAGAAATCTTCATTGCACTTGTTCATCCACTCAGTCTCTGAGGATGTGTCGTTTCCTTGACTCACCATTTCACTAGGGTTAGGACGAATTTGGGAATTTTGGAATTGTTCTTCGTATTTCTGCTTTTCAATTTGGGATTTGTTCTAGGGTTTATGATTCTAGGGTTTCGATTTGGGGATATAGTGTTTAATTAGGCAGGATTTTTTCCGATTCCGATCCCTCTTAAGTCGTGCAGTTCGCCAATTCGTTGACTAATTCGTCCGTCTTGGTCAGTTCGCCCACAAAAATCGCCATATAGGCTGCCATGTCAATAGGACCAAAAGTGATCCCCAATAATTCGGCTGTATTTATACGGATTTAGGACCAAATTTGCCAATTCGTCAATTCGTAGGACCAAAATCGAAGAGGGTATCGAGTTAGAGGACCAAAAGTGCAATTCTCCCCACCATTTACCCCCAATTACACCAAGCAAAACCCTAATCACGCTGCTTGAGATACCACACTCTCCAATCCACAACACACCTGCAACAATCATCCTCTTCTCCAATCCCAAAGCACACAAAATCTCATCCAAAACAAAATGAGAGAAATCCTCCACATCCAGGGCGGCCAGTGCGAGAACCAGATCGGAGCCAAATTCTGGGAGGTGATCTGCGACGAGCACGGAATCGATCACACCGGCAGCTACACCGGCGATTCTGAGCTTCAGCTCGAGCGGATCAATGTCTATTACAACGAAGCCAGTTGCGGAAGGTACGTCCCACGCGCCGTGCTTATGGACCTCGAGCCTGGTACGATGGACTCCGTCAGATCAGGTCCGTTTGGACAGATCTTCCGCCCTGATAACTTCGTGTTTGGCCAGTCCGGTGCCGGGAATAATTGGGCCAAGGGGCATTATACTGAAGGAGCTGAGCTTATTGATTCTGTTCTCTATGTTGTTCGCAAGGAGGCCGAGAATTGTGACTGCTTGCAAGGTTTCGTGTTCATTTCTGTTCCGAATTCCTTTTGATTGTCTAGAATTTCTGTTAGATATGAATTCAGATTGATCTACTGGCCAGTTATTTCATTCATGCTTTTTGATCTGGTAAGGAAATTAATCAATTATGATGATTATGATTTATTGCCTTTTTGTTCTTAAGGCTATCTAGCTTTTTATCATGACCTTTTGCTGATTCTTTTGATATGTTGATGAGTGTATTTTTCGTAGCATTACATTTGGTTCTGTTGGTTTAGAAGTTGCTATGTGTGGTGATTTTTAGTACCTCATTGTTTACTTGGTGAAATTGAGGGTATCTCAAGCAGCGCGATTAGGGTTTTGCTTGGTGTAATTGGGGGTAAATGGTGTATTAGAACCAACTGCCCATATTTTGTTTACTTTTTCTTAATTTTTTTTACTGAATTTTAAATTGTTTTATTTTTTTTATTTACTGAATGTAAATTTTATTTTTTTATTTTATTTATATTTTTTGAATTTTCAAAATTATTTTCCATTTTCTTTATTTTCAGAAATTAGTTGGCGGGTGGCGTGGCGCCTACAACTCAGCAGTCAACGTTGACTGCACGCCACCTGGACGAAAAGTCTCAAAATTGCCATGACCAAACAAACAATAGGACTATCTATGACATGGTGATCAAAGGTGGTACTGCGTGAGCCATTTGTCCTAATTCATGGGACCAATTGTGCCATTCTCCCACCCAAAACATGGAACGCTTCTTTGGGCTCCACGTTCTGCACAGAACCAGCTACCATGACAGTCCATGTCGCGTTCTTCTCCTTTTCTTGACATTTAGATATGAAATAGTACACTTGGACTCAAATTTGTATGAATAATGCTATTGGTTTTTTATTAAAAAATGATATGTTTTGTTAATGAAGAAGAAGATGACCATGTGGCAGATGACTCAAGTCAAATCCGCATCCAAATCAGCTAAAATGTATAAATACGAATTCATATATGGTTCTAGAGGATCAAAGCTGCAATTATTGACATTGATATTACAAGTAAGATGGTGTGATCTGTCTCCTCCACTCGAGTTTAAATATGAGATGAGGCGGTCTATGATGTTATCACGAATATCTTTAGCATACTCTGGATGCCCTTGAAATCCTAAGACTACCCGCATTGGGTGACGGCTCCGTGACGCGTCATCGGCTGGTGACAGGATCCGTGACGAGATTTTGCTGCATTGGGTGACGCGTCACAGAGTCGTCAAGAAAATTCGAACTTTTTTTTTTTTTTTTTTTTTACATATTTAACATATTGTAAGAGTGTTTAGAAGTTGAAATTAATAAAATTGCATTTTTAAAACTCGTTTTATAATTTATTGAGCAAGAATATATTACAACAAACCGCAGAGAATTTAAAAACTAAATGGAAATGCAACAAACACACAACACACAAATGCATTAAACTAACAAACACACACTACACGATTAGTCAAGCTCCACAGTCAACGCATCCTCCAAATATGTTCCATCAAGTCCCTTTGGTGTTCTTCATGCGTGCACCTATTGTGCATTTGCCGTGAAAAGTTCACGTATTCCGGGATAGAATTTATTGTTGATTGTGCTCGTCGGATACGAACTCCGTCAATCACATGGGGTACATTGTCACGGGTATCTTGTTCGAACTCTTCAATTTCCTTGTCATAATTTAGGTATTTGTGGCGCTCATCCTCAACTATCATGTTGTGGAGTGTGATGCAGCAATCCATAATCTTTTTGAGTGTGGCCATGTTGTGCAAGGGCTGGATTTCGTATAATTGCAAATCGTTGCATAGATCAAAAGCACGTTCCACATCTTTCCGGCAAGACTACTGACGCTCAGAGAATTTGGCTTCTTTGTGCGTTACCGGATTCGGGATGGCAGGAACAAATGTAGCCCAAGCTGGGTAGATGTCATCGGTTAGGTAGTAAGGCATGTTGTACTGATGGCCATTGACCTCAAAGTTAATCTGAGGTACCGTGTTGTTCAGGAGATCGTCGAACACCGGTGAACGTTGCACGATCGACAAGTCATTGTGTTTTCCGGAAATCCCGAAGAATGAATGTCATATCCAAGTATCTTGGGATGCTACTGCTTCTAAAACAAGGGTAGGCTTTTTATACGCTTTGAAATTGACCGTGCCACGCCTTGGGACAGTTCTTCCATGTCCAGTGCATACAGTCGATACTCCCAAGCATGCCCACAAATTCTCTTGCAGCGTTGATTGCCAGAATCCTTCGAACATCGACTTCATTGGCCCTCCGCATATATGTTGGACCAAACTCAGCCACCATAGCGTCACAAAAACGCGAAGGACACTCGAGAGTCGTGCTTTCACCAAGTCGGCAATACTCGTCAACCGAGTCAGCAGAAGCCCCATAAGCTAGCATGCGAATGGCTACGGTACATTTTTGTAGTGTGGTTAACCCCGGTCGGCCAAGAGCATCTGGCTTGCCCATAAAGTAATCATCTTGACGCACCACACCAGCAATCACCCGTTCGAACAACGCCCTCTCCATTCTGAATCTCCGTCGAAATTTATCTGCATATGGTGGGTTAACCCCGAAGTAGTCTTCCTCCAATTGTTTGCCACGCTCTTCTCAACTTCTGTCAATGTAAGCACGCTTCTTCTTAGGCCGTCGTGGCTCGTCCGGTTGTATTCTATTTAAATTGTTGGATCATATTTGGTACATTTTGCATTATCATGGTTTGGATTTGTGCGAAAGGATTGGATGAAGAAGAACCAAGCAAGCTTTCATAGTTTCATCATCAGATGATGAATTGGACATGATTATCTTTGGAAAATTGAAGTAGATAGAGTGTTTTCTGTTTAGTTAAGATAATGGAAGAAGTGATGAATGCAAGTAGTTTGTTGTGTCTGAAAATGTGTTATATGGTTGCATTATATGAGCAAGTTATGGAGATGTGTGACTCATTTCTTAGTCATAGCTGAGTCACAATGCATTGGATGCCTCATTAATTGAAGATAAGATGTCTGAGAAATTGAAGACAAGATGTCTGACAAAGCAAAGATAAGATGCCTGACAAGGTAAGGATAAATCACAAGACTTACTTTCCGTAATTCAAATAATTCAAACTCAAATTCAAATTCAAAGCACACTGATTTTATTACAACGGACACTTGGAAGAGTGAAACACAAACAAGCCACACTTCGGGAAGTAAAAAACAAACAAGCAAACTAAAACAAGCTCCCAACTTCAGCCATTACTCGGACGGAAACAATTCCTTCTGCAGTGCATCACAAACTCCCTTATGTTCTGGGGTCAAGTTGGCATAGTTCCCCATAAGTATCATCCACATGTCCATCTTCTTCTCCTTCATCCTACGTTCCTCCTTTTACCGGGCAAACTCCAGCTTCTGTCTTTCCAACTCAAGGTATTGGGGATAACTTTCATTAAAGTTAACCCATCCCTCGCTCATTGCATCCATTGAGAAGTTGCCAGAACTACCACCTCTAGCCATCTTCTTTGCCTTGTCACGACCCATAGGACGTTTTTTAGGCGTGACACTGACACTGTCCTCACTCTGGCGCTTGCTCCCACTACTAGCACCTGCTGATTCCATTGGTTGATCATCATCAACTGGAACCTCAAACCTCGGAGTTGTTGCGGCCTTCTTGTATTTTTCCTCCAAGTTCATCCTCGTTTCCCACTCCGGGTACTGTTTCATGGCATCCCACTGCTTGAATAAGTTGAATCCGAGTTACAACCGGACTTCTCTTTGTATAATTCCTGGGCTGTTTCAGTTACATTGGCTTCATTGTAGCCACTCCGATCGCCGACAACCCTAGTAGCACGATCCACACAAATCACCCACCAATTAATGTCACCTCTCATCCGCTTAAATCTGAGACGAAGTGAATCATGACTCCGCTTTTTTTCCAAACCGGACATCCTCCCATCCCTCCGCACGTCCTCGAACTTCTCCTCGACTTTCTTGAACAAACTTGCGTACCTGTGATTCGTGCCAATGATCGGATTTGCGCTAACAACCATGAGAGATGAGAACCAAGTCCTCATTCGTGTTGTAGGGTGAGCCCCGTCCTTCCCCTTTATTGGTTGTCCCTCCTTCCGTGTCTTTGGTTTTCCCTTTCCCACGCCTCCGGTTCGGTTGAATTTTAGGCTGCGTTTCAGGAACAACTTCCGGTGCTTGCGAAAATATTGGTGTTTGGGAGATTGGAGAATGGTAATTTTGAGTGTAGGGGTCTTCGTAGGAGCTTTCGAACAAAGGGCGAATGAAGCTCGGTTGGAGTTGTTGAGAGGTGTTTTTGTTAAGCTTTTGCATGCACGCTTCGTAGGCTTCGTTTTCTTGCATCCACATCAGAGTTTCCGGAGTAAACAAGTTTCCGTCCATGTCGCCGGAAAATTGAAGTGGAGATGGTGTTTTGGAGTGAAGAGAGTGTTTTAAGTTTAATTAAGAGAGAAAGAGGAGTTGGAGATGGGATGATCTAAATATAGTCAAGGTCTCATTTTATAGATCTCGGAAAAATAAAGCCGTTGGTGATTTTTATTTATTTTTTGCATTTTTATTTTGAAAGTTATAACCGTTTAAAAGTTAAACGGAAATTGAAAAAAATAAAAAATAAAAACAGGACACATAGCAGCAGGGGCGCGTCAGTTTAAAAGTTAAACGGTTATTTATATGTGACGGGAGAGAGGGCTGACGCGCTGTTATTCTCATTTAGCCGCAATGCACTGCCTAAGATGTGGTCTCCAAATGCGAACATTTCCACCTGTGTTTCTCATAATATGCTAACACTTGAGCTCCTTCAGGCACCTCCCAAACCTATTCATTTTCAAGCACAAATCAAGTTTACTTATTTTGAAAAGTCCAAAAACAATGGAATTCTTATATTCCCATCTTTTAATAGATCCATGGGGTCCAGCAATACACAATATAATTTTAATTCTTAGCATGACATACTTCGGAGTTATGGCCATCATCGACTTAACTTTTTTTGTTAACCGAAGAAGTTTATATATGTTGAGTTCAGCTTTCAGAATCCCCTCTATAACTATGTGCACAGCTAACAGTTGACGAAGAAATGCAAATACCTCATCTTGATGGCACTCAATGACAAAAAGAGTTTGAGGGATCTCATCAACTTCACCATCTGAGCCATATGAGTAGAATTCCTTATTATTAAATTGCACTGTCCTTATGCCAAGATCCCAACCAGTACATGACTTTGCTACTTTCCCACCCAAAGCCCTGCATAATATCTGCCATTTTGGATGTACGCATTATATTATTATTAATTAGTATTAGCAAAATTCAACTTAAGAAGTAGAAAAAAGAATACCTGATGACCAAAGAAAACGCCAAGAACTTTCTTCTGCATAGCAAACAGTATTTGCAAGAGAAAGCAAAGTTCAACAATCACAACTGATCACCATAAACATCATGAGGACTGCCACTGACAACAAAACCGTCGTAAATTCGAGCTCTTTGACATCCGGGTTCTGACCTTCGATAAAACTGGACTATTTTCCAACAGTACTATATATTTTATACACTACCTGTTGCATCCTATTAGGGCTAAACTTTGAAGTAGGATTCTTTTAATGGAAGTGAGATTCAATATCTAGATGTTATACAGTGGTTGGTCTATAGAAGTGAGATCTCTAGAAAGTAAGCAAGCACAATAGTGTTGGAGTATTAATATAAATGACTAGATTCCACACCTCTCTACAAGTTCGAGCTTTTAGATGAGATGGAATCCTTTCATGGTATCAGAGTTTCTGGCTCACGCCCAACCTGGGTTCGAATCTTCACGGAGATAATCTTTGCCCCATATTAAATTTCCACTCAAATGGCCTCCCCAAAGAAGTTGAAATCGACCACGAGTGGGGGAGTGTTGGAGTATTAATATAAATTACTAGATTCTACACAAGTTCGAGCTTTTAAATGAGATGGAATTCTATCAAATAGCATCTCATTCTCATATAAGAATGGATTTACATGAAGTTGGATTAGGCATATCAACAAACACCTTGCATGCACATATTAACTTAAAACCAGAGAAGAAAGACAGACAAAGGTAAGCCAAAGGAAATCCCAGTTTGCTCAACCTGGAGAGAAACAAACACCACCTCCAACCCACATGTATATATAAAAACGTTGTTTGATAGATAAACTGTACATCTCTTGGGCTCATGGCAGTTTATTTACAAAAGTAAAGAGGGTGAAATAGGTGGCATGAGAAAGAAGATCCAGAGTCTCTCTCTCTCTTCCAAATGAAACGTTAATTGAAGAGAGACAGAGAAGACAATTTGAATGAACTGATTTCTAATTTAAAAAATAAATTGACAATGGAAACTTATTTTTAAAAAGGCAAACATGTAAATTCACTTGGTACCAAAACTTTAATTATAGATTTATAATAAAATAAAATAAAATAATAATAGACTTATATTATTAAAATAATAATAATATAATAATAGACTTAAAATAATAATAAATAATAATAATATTATTATTATTATAGACTTATAATAATAATATTTTATTAGTACTTAATAACATGTGAATGTCCCAGGGGCAGCGACCCACGTTGGAGAAGGGGTAGCAAATGCTACCCTCGATTTTGGAATTAAAATGTCTATTAGGTTAAAATATTCCACATGGGATAATGGTCCAATTTAATATATTATATCGCTAGTTAAATATACTACCATCATCCTTTACATATATTTTGTACATAATTAATTTTAAAATTCTTGAAAAAATCCTGATTTTCATAAATATGAGTAAATACAATATTTTTCCTACATAAGTGATTGACATACTGTCACATAGTTTGCACTAATGTAATATGATCTTTTCTGATGTGCAGGAAAATCAAGTATATAAGATTTTGTTTAAGTAATTCATTGGTTAAATGGCAAACTTAGTCCATTAAGTATGTTAGGATGGTTAAAAATTTAAAATCGATGTTAGGGTGTGCAGATTAATTAGTCCAATTTACAATTTTAATTGAGTTAGACTATGTTCTCTTCATTTGAAAACTTATTAATTTCAATTCAGTTCAATTCTGTTCTATTTTCTTCGTCCCCTCGCAATTAACCTCACCATTCTTAATTACCCTCAACATTCTCAATTAACATTCATAAAATTTTAACTGTATATTAAACACAAAAAATATTCACAACTTAATTAAAATTTAGTTACTATTCATCAGTTATAACTCAATTAAAATTTCGTGTCAAATATTCCGATAAAGTCTACAACTTACTGATAAACCTATTCTCCAATAGAGTTAGTCATGAAGTAATTAAAGATGAAGGACTGAGAAATGATATTTGGAGAAGAATGAGCTGAGCCAATAAGAAGACAGCAGAAAGGATTTCCGCACAGAATCAAAACCAAACACCAGATGCACACGAACGAGAATTTCCCCAATTGGCATCAGATTAGGGTTTTGTCTTCGATGGAGTCACATTGAATTCAAATGACGCATTATGAGAAAATAGCCTTGGGTTTTTTTATCATGTCTTGTATAGTTACCCTTTTCCTTTAATTAGAACATTTGATATTCAAATTCCTCTGATTGGTACTACAGTCTTACACTGTCACCATTGATATCCATTTTTATTCTTATTAACAGTGCCTGGATTACATGTTTCATCATTCAGGGGAAATTTGAAAAGTGGGAAAATAGAGCTAAATTGTTTAGTCCAGTTGCTGAGTAGGCCGTACACTATCATTAATACTCCCTCCGTTTCGGTTTAAATTATCCGTGGGGCCGAACACAAGTTTTAGAAAAAAAGTGAATAAAGTAGGAGAGATGGTAATAAAGTAGTAAAGAGATTGAATAAACTAGGATAAATAGTGAATAAAGTATGAGAGATAGTGAATAAAGTAAGAAAGATATTTTCCATTAAAGAAATAGGTAATTAAATTTGGGACGAACCAAAATAAAATACGGGTAAATGAAACTGGGACGGAGGGATTAATATATATAGTCTATATATATATAAAAGACCAGTTTTTATTCCATCCATTTTGTATAGAACTCAAGCCAAGATTGAATGAGAGAATTTCTTTCAATTTTTTGTATTCACTTCACCAAATAAATTAAAGAAAATTACAAAGATGGTAAGAAATCCTTTCAAATTCCTTCTGCTCCATTTTCGGATTTTGACAGCTCATTCATTAATTGTTTAACATAAATCTATCAAAGAAAATGAGTTACATTTGGAGTTAATAAAATGGAAAGATTTGATTTGATTTGATTCATTAATCTATCAATGAATTTCTTCCGTGCACCGATCAACCCACTATCTACGACGGAATCGGCCTCAAACCAATCTAATCTGTCCAAATTTGTAGTCATCAATTTCGAATCTTTATCGCTCATCTCGATGGATTCCATCACTCAATTGACGGTGGTCAACATCCACTACTTCCATTTCATTGAGAAAAAGAATCAACCGTTGAGTTTCTGTTACCTTTCATCTCGGCAGATCATAAGCTTGCAATCTCGGATTCTGGACCAGGGGATTTTGTTTAACCTTAATCTGTTTGCCACGCTAGCTATCATATTTGAGGTACTAGCTAATACTAATTATCCAAATTCATGTGTTTCGCTTCTCTTTTCATGAGTTCATAGCCTATATTTTTCATTATACTGATTATAACTTCCCCCTTCGAAGCACTATTCCCGTAAATCCATTTAATCATGTGTCGACCACTGTTGATCAGTCTTATACCACGGAAACTGCCTTTGCCTCCACGATGATGTTCTGGATTGCTAAAACCATATTTCTGCAAGAGGCGTCCAG
The DNA here is from genome assembly GCA_026545765.1 of Plantago major. Classification (NCBI taxonomy): domain Eukaryota; kingdom Viridiplantae; phylum Streptophyta; class Magnoliopsida; order Lamiales; family Plantaginaceae; genus Plantago; species Plantago major. Next base: position 21,057,579 of record CM048843.1, read on the forward strand.
TCCAAGTTTCGGCCGAATTAGGTGATTTTTTATATTAGTATATATGAAACTTGCCCTTTTCATAAAATTTTGAAAATTCAAAATAGAATAATTACTGTACATTTTTTTCCCTGTGATTAAATGATATGCGTTTGTAATCCAAAATTGAAGATTCAACATTTTTTTGTAATGCACACATATTGTTCTTCAGATATCATAATAATGGATCTGATTTCGAAATACTCAAGATGCTAAAGGAAGTGGAAAGGAAGGTACACGTCGATGTTTTCTTTCAAATTTCATTTTCATCCTATCTATTATGTTTTGCAGATTCATCAATTCATCATTATTCATTAGTATGGTATGATATTATGTGATTAAATTATTTAATTTTATCTGTCGTTTCTCTTTTGTAGCCTTTGCACATCGAACAATGTTCTGAAATGATCTTAGAGTTTGTAAACCATGGTTGTATCGGAAACTAGGATCGGATGTCGAAAGTGATTAGGAGTTGGGCATTCAGAGGGTTTTTCTCAATAAGGTACTGATTTCAGTTTAACAGATCCAATTTGAAAATTGCTAAAATGAATGATCCAGCTTCTCTATTTTTCCTTTTTCATGAAATCACAAAAAAAACTTGCATAAATTTTCGAATTTAAATATTTATTTGAGAGTCTTATATTCCTCACCTACCGATTACTAAGGAGTAATTCATTTGGAAAACATAATTGTACTTCATCGTGGTATTGGAAAAGTGTGAATCAACTTTTGAGTTATCGAATCTTACGGCAGTTTTGCCATATAGATTTCTATATACTGCTAATCAATGTCTTCATTCAGTTGGGAGTATGGTTTTGGTGTTGCGTGTAATGAAGCTTGATTATTTGGGTTTGAAGATGATTCAAGAATGCATGTTTAGGATTGTTGCTTAGTTTGCGTAGTTTGAACTTAATTTACAAATTAACCACATACAATTAACACTTGCGTTCATCCTATTTTGTTTGGATTTGAATTAAGCATGTGAAAAAGGATTCGTTGATCGTGTACCGAAATGATGTAGATGTGCAGTGAGCTCGACCGTTTGTATCTAAATAGTTTAGTGTGGTTGTTTCTTATTGTTGTTGTTTGTTTGTGCAGTTCTAATTAGTCAATTTGTAAATCAACATGTCATGATAATTGTATCATATAATATAAACATGGTTATCTAAATACATAGAAGTATATCAATTTTTCAGACGGTCTCTGTATTAGTAGCTTCTTCAAAAAAGTCCATCTCTACATTATTAACCTGAGACTTTTTAACTTTTAATCTTTACATGGCAATATATCATGAGACTAGACTTTCATAGCGATACAGGAAGTTGCCTTGATTTTCTGCACCGGGAACTCGGGAAGCATCTTAGGCGGAAGAGTAATCTCTGAGAAGTGCAAAAGCTTTGGAAATTCATATTTGATGCCCAAAAGTTTCAAATTCCAATCAATGAGTCATGTAATTAGTAATCTGACATATATGTATTTTTATTATAGTTTGTTGTGGGATGTGTTATTTGAATTTTTTATTGTTGTATTTGAAATAAGACAATTATGCCACTAAAAACATCAATTCAAATCCTTTTGGTGAGTCACACGAGTGTTTTCAATTACATTCAAAATTCAATTTAAGTTGAGTTAGGACAAAAACTCAATGTTGTGAATAGTAATGAGTTGAGTTCTAAATTTTTGTGTTTAATTTTAAATTGTGATGCGATAGGGTTTAGTAGTACTATGTTTTATCGTTTGTTCAATTATGTAGTCCATTTACATATCATTAGATATTTGAGAGAGATTAGTTCGATATGGAACAAACACAAAGCATAATATATAATACCAAAATTTATGATATGTTCGTAGTAAAAAAAACAACTAAGCAAATCAAAGCTGAACTTATCAGGACTGAACTGAAATTAGTGAGTTTTCAGATGAAGATAACAGATCATTAGTCTCAAAATATATCGCTGCACTAATAATACTCCAATAAAAGTTAATGTGTGTTTGCAAATACTTTTACCGGTGATTTTGTGCTTGATTTTTCTTAAAGTTTATTTCAAGTAAAAGTCAATAGCATTTAATATATTATTTAAAAAACAGCTTAAAGTTGTAAAACATAAGTTTTAGTTAATTGGTTTTAATTGAAAAAATGATACTACATGCTTAAAGTACTTAGAAGTAGTTATTGTGTTGCTTCTATGCTTCTAATGATTACCTGCTTTTCTTTGACAAGTTGTAATATAAAACACAACAAATTACTTTCTATCTCAAAAGCACAAAAGTATTTTTTTTAAAGTATTTTCAAATACACAATTAATACAGATTAACATACCATGCATATGGTATTGTTTTCTTACCATAGGAAGATATTTTAAGTTAAGTCTGGCCACATGGATTTCGTAATAAAGTAAAAATGTAAAATTGTTCAAAATACTCCATTAAGATTTTCGCATTCATCATTTGCAGATACAAAATAACAAATTAGCATACCAATAAAATATCATTTAAATTTAGTCTCAAAATAGAGTAGCATATAAACATCGGAAATCATTCTAAACAAAGTAAGTATTATGAGATACCATCTCGAGATAACTTATTTAAAGACGATCATATATATTATCAAAAAAATCATTGATGCCATTAATCGAAACGTATATGTTGCTAACAAAATGCATTTTTTTATGTAAAAATATCAATATTAACAACATAGACATACATTTTAATTAAAACCATCAATCATTTGTTTAATAATTTAGGTCGGTCTCTAGAAAAGTTCTATGAAGATGGTCTATGTAGACACGTTTGTTCAAAAATATCATATAACTCGATGCTTTCTTTGTGTGGCTTAACATTTATAATTTATAATAGTTTCAAAAAATTATAAAAGAACACAAAGTCTATAGAGAGACAGTATCAACTTATCTAGGTTGTCACGAAAATCATACATGTTATTAGTCAAAATATATATGTTATTAATAACAATATGTATTTTTTTTTTTTGCATATGAAAATACATCGATGTTGACAACGTATATGTTTTGATTAACAACATCAATTAATATCTTGACAATATAGGTCCGTCTCAAGATAAGTTATTTATATATCGTCTCTCAATAGACTTACTCATAAAAGAATCATATGGATTATGGAATAAAGAATTATTAAAAAATTATGAAAAAAGTTAAAATTTCATTTGATACCCAACTATATCTTCTAATTACATCTGAGTCCCCACAATTTGAACAATTACATCGAAGTTCAAATTTATTATACTACTCCGTCCCGCTAAACATGTCACACTTCTTCTCCGGACTTTTTTTTAGGAAAGTCAATAGTTTGAAAATTGATAATAAAGTAAAAATGATCATGGTCAGTGGTTTACTTTTTTGCTATTAGGCAATATTAATGGGACATCTATAATATTATAAGGACCAGTTTTTATTCTCAATTTTAGCTATAGGAATTTGACCTCAAATCAATGTGAGAATTTCTTTCATATTTTAAAATTAAAAAATTACAAAACAATTATGATCAGGGTAAGTCTATTACTCCCCCGGGAAGAAAAAATATACTCCCGACTCCCCTGATTCCACGGACTGCAGTTCCATTACTCATCTAGAAGAAGTTGAATCCCCCTCTTTCCATACTCGATCCTTCGTGATAGGTTTCTCTCATTCAACAATCTTTCTCCAACTCTTTTTTGTGCCTCATCGCCAGCACTTCCACTCTTTTTTTCGATCGAGAAAAGTACCGCCCGTCCTTCCATTCTAGCGATAACGCTTCCCTTTATTTTCCATTCATATATATTTGAATGTCTTTCTCCTCTTTTTTTTTTTGCAAGTTTCCAATCCATGTGTTTAAAATAACTGATCGTTAAGCGTCTCAAATTTAAAATGATCCAGCTTCCCACACGTGTAGCTTCTTGCTGTTGTAATGGCTAAAAAATGTACAAGTGTATGAAGTTATGCGGGGCGAATGGAGTATTGCTTACTCTTTGTAAGTTAACATAATAAATTAATCTTAGGCATGGAACCCATTTATTCTTATCAAAGTTGGAAGAAATAAAGCATGAGAAGAATATCACTACTTGGGACATATTTGGGCCGGAGAAATACCCTTTATTTATGATTCATTACTAGAGTGGTTGCTATATATCACTACTTGAGGCATATTTCACTTGAATACGAGAGGAATACCCTTTTTTTATGATTCATAAATGACGGAGGTTGCGGAAAAATTGTGGAGTTGAAGTTTACATTGCACGGCTGGTATAAGGAAGAATAACCTAGAGTAACGTGTTCGTTCTCTATCGGCACGTAAATTAGATAGGTTATTGTTGTAATTGACGAAATGTGCCTCAAGTTACTTGCGACTTAGTAAATAATATATAGGTCTGTAAGTTGATGACATTTATGAGTTTTATATACTCTTTAGATTATTCCCCAATAATTTATTTATATATTTAAAAAGATGGAAAACAAAAACATTTCATAATGCATATATTAATTAGAAACAAAATTGAAAAGATTCAATGGGATTATTTAGTGTATTTTTTAATAATGATTAAGTTTAAGAAGACTATTTAATAATAATGGGTAAAAATTATAAAAGAAAAAAAGTGTTAAATAATAATTGGTAAAAATTATAAAAGAAAAAAAGTGTTAAATAATAATCGGTAAAAATTATAAAAGAAAAAAAAGTGCCCATAAAGAAAGAGAAAAGGTACCCTAGGTCCAGACACTTCCAATTTAAGTGAGCAAGATTGGTATTGTCCGATCAGTTTATACTTGATTTATCAACCGTACAAATCAATTAGGAACTCCGACCCAAACATTGGCGAAAGAATTGTAAAATTTATTGGAACAAGTCTTCTAAAAACAATCACAAGTTTACGACCTAGAAAAGTAAAATTTCGATACTAATAAATAGAACAACAACTATATATTTACAATATTAAACCTACCTATGTACAAATCATTTAGCGTTTCTCTACATCTCCTTTATACAGACGATTTGCACTTTGATACATCTTCGTGTACCATCAAACTTAGTTAGGAAAAAATCATATACAATAAGATATTAAATTCCACATCATATGTGTATAAATGATAAACAATTTCTTATTATAGATTCAAAAGCATACATTTTTCTATGAATGTTTACTAACAAGACTCAGGGACATTGTTGAGATCACCTCGACCTATATATTACTACACTGGTATTCCGTTATTTTACTTTTAAACGGGCCGAGTTCCATCAAACTCAAATTCAACCCCGTTCTAAATAATGATGTTCAGGTACGATTTGGCAGACATTCGAACCCGTTCCATACCTTTGTAACAAGACCCGACCGCAACATTTTATTAGGTCGGGGTCTGCAGATACTCTTTAGGCGGGAAACTATCTTCGATCTTCTCTCTACTTTCTTCCTCCATAACAGGCCGGCCACGCTAAATCTTCGATCTTCTATGTACTTTGTTGATCTCCATGACGGGCCCCGCAAGGGGAAGGGGGGCAGATACTCTCTTCGACCTTCTCTCTACATCCATGGGGGGGGGGGGTGTTGTGGAAAAAAAATCCATAACATGTGAAATTATATTTGTGTCTTTTGTGGGGTGACAGATACCACCGAGGGGTTGTTGGAAAAAAACAACCGTAACATGCGAAATTATGTTTGTATAATTTTCTTTCTATGTGTGGTGGGGTGACCACATATCATTGCGGGGGTTGTTGGGAACAACCCTATTGATTGTGTTGTATACTTTTGTAGTTTATTTTGGTTCGGTTTTAGGGATACAATTTTTTTATAAAAAGACGTAACCTGTTACTAATTAACAAGTTGGGTACGGTAGGAGCCGATACAAAATAATAATGTTATCCACCGTCGGGTCCCGAACGGGTTAAGGTTGGATCTTACCCCTTTCAGAGCATACCCGTCACCATGAGTCGTATTTTTACATTTTCTATAGTTAGCATAAATAAAGACTCAATGATATAATATTGGATGAAGAAGGACTACCGACCAATTCCACGATCAACGTTGTTTACATAGATTGGACTAACTTATTTTCTCGATTAATTTATTTTATCCTCCTCTTTCTATTTATTATTAAAGTAAACAATACCGTGGCATCGCCACGGGTTAGTACTAATTTAAGAGTAAAGAGTGGTTGTCACAACAAAAATGATTCACCCTTAAGTTTATCGATCTTCCACGGCTATAGTGAGGGGCAAAATCGTGCTGCTAGCGGCTAGAGTGAAATAATACACGCATGATTCTTTGATAAAATTATGAACTTGTGTTATACTGGTATGCACTAAAATTAAGAATTTAAAACACAGTTTTCCTTCGAATTACTTGCCACCTGACTCTTCCATACACATTATTGGGAATTTGGGAAACTTTACAATCGCAGCACATGTGCAAGTAACACACCTTGTTAAATATCAATTCAATAAATAATAAAGCAGATAATTACAGAGGATGTGAACATATGTAAAATGTTCTTCTTCTTGTTGCTCAGAGCAGCGTTCCCTGGTTGATTTGTAGCAGGGCATGACAAGTTGCTTGATGTGCATAACCCGGAATTCCCAGTCACCCTGCATTTTCAGGGGGGCAAAATCATGTAATGAACGCTCCTACATTCGTGTAACTAGCTACTTTAAGTGAGCTTACACTAAATTTAGGCCATTTCGACGTGACAGTGAAGCTGGAATCGAGCCATTGAATTGGTTATTTGCCATATTCCTGCAACAAATTAACCAGAGTTACTTAGTTATCTGAAAAAAACAATTAACTCATTTTATTTGAAGTTTGCGTCACCAAAGCTGACTCACAGGTTCGTGAGCTCTGGCAATGTGCCAAGAAATTCAGGTATTGGCCCTTGTAGCTGTTGTTGTAAAAATCTCTATAAATCAAGATTATGTGTAAGTTGAGCACAGGAAGAAAAAAAAAATGAAGGTTGAGTTTTACAATGCATTAAATGGTTTGTGGGTTAAAGCAACTAACATCGTCCGAAGGGCATCCATAGAACTAAAGTCTGGAAGCACCCCTGAAAGGCCGAAGCTGCCAAGTAACCTGTCATATGATTCACAAATTTCATATATTGAGTATGAAATAGATATTGATTCACAAACCTATCAAGATCTAATCGAACAACATCGTACGTAGTTGAGAAGAGTTCAATGACTATATATATATGAACTTACAAGGCTGTTACTCGTGGCCTAGTGTCATTGTTGCACTGGATCCAATCCCATGAGAAAGGTGCAGGAAGACATGGATCGCCTCTCCAATCTCCCAAGACAGTGAACGTGTTTTGCAGAGAAGATAACCCTTTAACTAGATTACCAAACCTCAAAATTTTAAAAACCAGGGCTATTTGAAAATATTAAAGAACATTGATTCAAGGTAAAGCAAACTTTGTCAGGTAGATTTTCTTAGTTAAGAAGAAGCTCAATAACCATCATGAATAAGCTATGTAAAATACAGTCTTTCATTCCACCAATTAAGCACAAATTATAGAGTGACAGACTCACCATCATTGCTGTTAGTACCGTTAGTTAATGGATCTCCAATTCGAAAGACTTCCATGGCATTAATCAACGCAGGTAGTGTTGAGTTATTAGTAGGATCTAGAGAAATTGTAGTATTCGAAGAAACATTGTAGAATCCTGCAGCCCATTCTGTCGCGTTTAAGTAAGGGGGCGAAATTGGGACTTCTGTCATCAACTCGTTCCCCAGGAAAATCCTAAAAGTTCTAATTTCATTCGGGCTAAGCAGGGTCACATCCGAGAAGTACCAGGTTATGTAGACTGGAATTTCAATATCAGGAAATCCTGTGGACAAGTATATGGTTGTATTGGGACTAACTGTGGTTACAGCATGCTGGAGCGCTACAGGTGGAGGGCGATCTGATGCTATTGTAAGTTCACCAAATGTGACATTGTTGCTTACCTCTATCAATCCACTACCATTGCGTGGTCTAGCAGGAGTCCATATTCTGTCATATTGATCATCCCCATATCTGAAATTTTGTCAAGCGTGATTCTGTTGAGAACATATCGATAATAGCCCAATTTCTAAAAATTGAACACAAGCCTCTTGGCCCTTTCTGTCACAGGTGCATCAACCAAGATAACTTTGAGTCTTTGACATTAAATGAAACATCTATAGTAAGATAAGTAAGATAGATGAACGTACATAATAGTTGAATTTGATCCATACGCAACCCTTTTCAACATAAAAAGAGGATATTCGGTCTCATACGTAAGACCATACAGATACATGAACGTTTCGAGACCACGCACTTCAAGTGCAGATATGAACGGAAATTCGCCCTCTCTTGTTTGTGCAACACATACACTAATAGAACTGCTCTTCATGACATAGATCACCTCATGGTAAACATATTCAGTGCTCGAAGTCTCAACAGTAGCCCAATAATTCCCATCGTAATGAAGATCAAAACTAGGAGGCGAAGACCTCCCATCGTAATTTCCATAGTAAAAGCTAGCGCGCAACATCACCTGACCCTGCCTAATGGACTTAATGTTGTAGCAGTTCTTGTTCCGACCATTGTTGAAGACACGCAAACTGTCCATGACAGGAGATATCGAATTATTGGATGGCACAACACGGGATTCACCTGTGTTTATGTAGTCATTGTCTCCTGACCAATCGATCAAATTTCCATCCTGATACGAGCTCGTTGTTGATCCGCAATCGATGCTAACAAATACTGCGTAGAGATGTAGTCATACATTAGTTTTGAAATTGGATTAGAGTTGAGTGAAAATGTTAAAAGATCAGGTACTATGTCTACCTAGGTACATACCTAGCGCTAAACAAGATTGGATGATGCAGAGAAATGTTAGAACAAGGGAGAGTTGACATTGAGTAGAAGCCATATGAGCTTGTAATAACATTAAAATGATGACAGATATTACATGAATATATATGGCAAGATTTTGCTGAGCAAGTCACAAATTAGCTAGTTAGCTATACTTGGTCGTTTTTCTCCAGGAAGACTTGCAAATTGATTGGTTCACAGCTGAAATAATGGCATTTAACAAACAGCCCAATTGCAATTACAATATGCAAACCAAATGGAAAAGTCATTGTCAACTTAGCTAAGAGGTCAAGGGTAATGTACTAATGTGGACTTAACGCCTATTCATAGGATACCTAGTGGACTAATATTCGAGTAGACAAATTGTCGAATTTTTAGCACATTATTCCTTTGAATTTATGAAATAGGCAACAAACCCTCTTTATTAATTTGGGAAAAATTATACTCCCTCCATTTCGGAGAAAGTGTTACAATTTGAATTTGTACCAATTTTAAGAAAAAGTAGAAAGTACAAGTGGGCCCCATGATTATTAGAGATTAAATGAGTGGCATATTGTAATAAAAGTGAAAGATATGGAGTTTTATTATTTAATTAGTTTCCATAAATGAAAATTGTAACACTTTTAGTGAAACGCCGGAAACGGAAAGTTGTAACACTTTTTCTGAAATAGAGGGAGTAATATATATTAGAATGGATGTGTAACGTACAAGAGAGTTTACTAAGAACACTATTCATACTTACAAAGTACAAATTTCCTTTTAGCAATCTATGACCTATCTATACAAGAACGTCAAAAAACAAGTGATGCATTTTAGCATGGATAAAATAAAAAATAAAAAACTACCAGTGAGGCATAAGCCCAATAGAGCGTTACAATCACTTTTGAGCCCCAAAGAGAAGATGAGTGTCGGTTTGAAACAGGCTGATCCGAACTAGTGCAACCAATTCGATGATAGGCGTGCATGGGCCAATTTATCAGTGTTTCAATCCAAACTATATGATTTAGACTTCTTCTGGGCACACTCCCAATTGACCATTAATCGATAGAGATCCGATTCTTTGGACAGGTGTGTTTACGCTTGATATTGTTCGCTTTGAACGAAATCCGCACAGATTTGCTTTTTTAATCACCCGAATAGCTTTATATTAATTGAGAGTGGTGGTCTACTTACCCTTTATCACAATCGTTCTTAACTAATGTGGGATGCAGGATATTACATTATACCCCTTTGATTGTTCGACATCCTTGTCGAGCTTTAGATGGGGTACCAATGTACAGATACCAACCATACGCACTCTTGCAGCTTTGGATGGGGGTATCAATGTCTCGCTCTGATAACATTTGTAACGAACGACCCGACCAATAATCGATTGAGACTCGACACGACCCTTTGGCCGGCACGGTTACTCATGACGTGGGTCACGCTAGTATGATATCGCTTTTGGGTCGGTGACCATACGGATTTACTTTTGAAATCTCACCAAAAATTCCTCGTACTAGTTGAGAGTTGTGGTCTATTTAATTACATACTATTTATGCCAATCGTTATTAACTGTGTGGGATGCGAGTATTACATTATATTTTTTAAGAAAGCATTTATTTTAGGGCAAATTTCTTATGGTACCCCTTAAATTCGATCTAATAACAAATTCAACCCTTCTATTCGAACAATAACAGTTACATCCAAAAATTGAACTGAGCAATTTTCAATATTACAAATGGGTCCAAAAGTCAAACTTGATGATGACATGGAATTGCTTTTTGCTGATGTGACGACCAAAGTTGGTAATAATAACGAAAATGCCATTGAATATTTTGATTTTTGAGTTTCTTTAATTTTGTTTCCCTATTTTCTTTTCTTTTTCCTTTTCTTTTCTCCTCCTTTATTTGGTGACACAGGCTGTTGGATGTGTCTGTAATTAGCAATCACAAATTCAGGGACTTATTTGTAATTGATTTAAAACAATTTCCAACTGGACTTATTTGTAATTTAGCTTAGATTTTGTTTAGTCAATTTAGGTAAATTTCAAGTAATTTCAGGTAATCAGTCAATTAATCTATTTCCTAATCATTTCTCTGTATGCTGAAGAATGTACTAGGTCCCTTTATTGACTTCAAATAAATGCACCAGGTCCCTGTATTGATTGAATGCATATCACGAATACAAATGTAAACTATCAATGTATGAAGGTCAAAGGTCAATTATACATATTCTAAGAGTCGGTTCAATTCTTCCATTGTTTTCATGTCCATATCCATGCATTCATCTTTATAATTTACCTATAAATACAAACCATCAAGCGACAAGCAAGAAACAACAAGTAACAATGGAAATTAAGGGTTATCAAAGAAAGATTACCATCATCTCATGTGGGATTGAGTAATTTACTATACTCTTATTGTATGATGAGTCACATAATAAGACTAACATATTTGAATGCATGGAAACATACATAATGACGAACATGGAAACTATTTGAACAGCCCTACTCTTGCTAAAAAACTAGCAACTTCACGAAGAGAAATGAACACCAATGATCAAGCAGTTGGACCACGTATGAGGGCTTCCAACATTGCTTCAAGGCTCATTCACATTGAGTGTGGCCACTCTGACGAGCTTCGTCCGAGAGCATCTGTACTCACGACTTCCATGACTGTCTTGGATATTCAACTGGCCACGACATATTATGGTGAAAGGTGGCATAATGCATTTCTTCAAGAGGCTGCTAAGCATGTGGATGAGCTCATCAAATTAGGTTCATATATTTGATGTAATTGCTCCCTGTTCTTCCATAATTGGCTTTCAGTTCTTATGTTTAATGGATATTCTGTTAATGCATTTCTATTGCTCTCCACCAACAATAACAACAAGAGACAACATTAACAATGGTTTTTCACCATTTAATCATCTTCATTTCATTGTAAACATAAGCAAATTACATGGTGATTTGATCACAAGTTCTTACAATACATTCCACAAAAGAGATAATTGTGATCACTCGACAAAAATACATTAAACTGAAATTAAAATAACTAATCACTACTAGTACTTCATTATCATCCAAGCCACAAATAACTAAAATAGCTATTTAGTAAGGGTCCGGGCTGGAATTTGGGGATAAAATTTCCCTCCAATTCCCACATACGATTTAGAGGGACATAATTAAGTTCAATCAATTACATAGAAGTTTATGAGGAAATTATTTTTAGTGCATGTATTTTTGGACTTTTATTAGCAAAAATTACCTGAAAATCAATTACAAATAGCTCCCTGTATTTGTGGAAGCTAATTACAGATAGATCCATCTGTTATTTTTGCTTTACTTTAATTAATGTAAGAAATTTTAATTTGTTTTAACTTTTCTTTTAAGGAGAGAGAAAATTAAATCCACATGGCAAGAGAGAGAAGTGTTGTTTAGTTTTGGTCAACTACAGGGGGCATCTGTTATTGTTCGAATAGAAGGGACCAATCTGTGAAAGGGGTCAATTTAAGGGGTATCAAATGTAATTTTCTCTTTATTTTAAATATAATTCATTCATAAAACGATAAAACAATTACATACACAAACGATCCTATGAATCTTAGCTATTACAACCTCGAGTGAAAGTGGACAATCATCCTACACAAAATGAAAGTACCATTAATTTCATATTGAAGTAGTCATGGCAAAATTAGACACTAGAACTTCCCACAATGGTTTCACCCTCACATTGTAGCAGTGAGACCCGCTGCTACAGTGAGTGATGAGACCATTGGAGGAGGGTCTAGCATCTAACAAACCGTAGTCGTTTTTTTTTTTTTTTTTCCTGTTTTACTATTAATGGAGTTTGTATTGGTTCCTAGTTCCTAGCCATGAGGAGCAATGATCCGAAACATACAGTTTTTTACTTATGGGTACAAACTTTTGGGGGAAACTCTAGGAGAGACCAAATGAATATTACATATTTAAATATAAACAATATGTGTTTGACATCAAACATCGTGTGTTTGATAAACCTGCATTATAATTGCAATACATGTATTTCCAAATATATGATATTGTACATAAATATGTGATGTTTGATCTGGTTTTTACGAGAGACGGTCTCTCGCAAAAGTTGCTCTCTAAGTTTAAAGTATAGGATTATAGTCAGGGGCGAATCCACCACCTAGGCTTTAGCCCGAGATCCCCCGAAACAATTAACACTCTTTCTCTTATCATTTTAGCGTTATTTTTTTTCTTCTTCTTATATACACTTTCGATATCTATCATTATGTTCTCCTTAATATACATTTTAAATTCATGATCACTTTAATTCAATTTATAATTACCCATCAACGAAAAATATATATAAAAAATACAATAAAAAATTTTAATGATTCAAAAAATTCTTACGTCATAAATTTAGACCAGTGTCGAAAATATTGTATTGCTTTGTGCCAAAATATATGCAATTTCGATTTTTATTTTGTTTCTCATTGGTATTCAGTACATGCGACTAATACAGCCGAGCACTGTCGGGCCCTTTCTGAGAGGCGGCTCTCCCAGCGATGCTTTTTACATCCACAAGGCTCGAACCCAACCTTGCTTAAGTGAACTCAAGTCCCTTATCACTTGAGCCAACAACTGTGGGTAAAGTTGTCAATATTTCAACTCACAAAGTTAGTTGGAGGTTTTTTCCTTGCAAGGTAGACGGGCTTTGTTAATGGTATTTTTGGGGTACGCAATATCTAACGGACTGTTTTGCACAGAATTTTAATTGATCGAATTTTAATTAAAGTAGAACTGATGAATAGTAATTAATTTTTAATTAAGTTGTGAAAATTTATTTTTGTTATAAAGCTAAAAATTTTGTAGGTTTTTATTGAATAAAAATTTTAATTGAAATATTTGTATCCCTCTCTCAATTATCCAATTCTATTAAAATTATAGTAAGACAAATAAAACAACTTTCCCTTCTGAATTAAAATGTTCTCATAATTTCCTCCAAACAACCTCTAATTACTTTTTAGTCTCAATAAACTGCCCTTGCAACACAGAATAGGTTATGTCTTTTTCGGACAAGAAATTATTCCTAAAGTTCCAAACAATCCTAAGTTTTTTATTAGGTACTTCAACTGATTGCATATAACCTTGTTTGTTAGGAGTGTTGTTTAGAATCTCTTGACAATCATGCAAAGTCACAGAGTCATATCTAGTTGTTTTTTGTATACATGTACAAGAAATTTGAGACAAACTACTAAGTAATTATCTTGGTCTTCTGGTCTTCATAATCAAGTTTTATGGAGAAATCCACATTTTGATATGATTTCCAAAGGATGATAATATACAAGAAATAGGAGTTTTTTTTTTTTTATGTCTATTTTATTGGTAGCTCGAAGAAATCAATTTTGTTTAACTATCCTTTCTAAATCAGTAAGGATTATTTAACTAGTAAAATAACCACACTTAACAGGAGCGATTTAGACCAAAATTATTCAAGGCTGAAACTCCACTTAAACTTAAAGTTGAGTCAAAAATCTCAAACTCTTAATTAGCTGAAAGGGAAAGACAAAAATAAATGCAGTGAAAAGAAAATAGCAAAATTTCACGCCTGGCAGTATGGATTATTTACCAAATGTTCCAAGATGGGTGACTTTTTTACCAACGTAGTCTATGTTTAGCAAAACTAGCTGAAAAGTTAGTAGATTTGGAAAGTTTAAATTTGGTGATTAGAATTTGAAAAATTTGGTTAGGTAGCTGATTAGCTAGCTGAAAAGCTAGCTGGTTTTAAATGTAGATGTTTAGCAAATTAATTTAAAAAAATTTGGTGTTTTGTAAAATGACATAAAAGGGCATTACTCTTATTTTTCTTGTCTTTAACCTTTCTTATCGTATTATTAGTCTATAGTTTTTTAAATAATAATATATCATATTTTGTCCAATAATTATAATATATATTTAATGTATTTTACATCGCCACTTTAATAACATCATCAAAATTATCAGAAGTTGAAAGAAATAATCGTTGCGCATTTTAACTTAGTAATGAAAAAAATTAGTAATTGATGTGTATAGAATTACTGGGTGATAATAGTGGGTGCATGATGTATAGAATTCGTTGCTTGGTAATATGGGTGTTTTTACTTCTTATTTTATTTAGTCTAATTTAGGTTAATTTGGGTAGGGATATTTTCGGAATAAAAATATAACAAGCTCCTTCTCTTTCAAAAAACTTTCGAGGAAGCTTTTTCCAAAGCTTTCACTAGTTGAAAAAAGAAGCTGCGCGTTCACGTAACGAGGTTTTTATTAGTTAATGGAAAAAAAGTAATGAAATGGAAAGCAATTTGAAAACTAGCCAGAAATGTAGTAACACCCCAATTGTCCGGGTTACAACAAAGTAGATTTGCTTGCAGTTCACTCCAAAAAGGAGCTATGGGTAACTAACTCCTTAAAATTGCTTATAGGCCCCCATATAAGGTTTTTTCATAGTTCCAATGCATCTCACGTGATATAAGAGACTTGTACATTGTAGTCCCAAACTAAAATCTAATACACTTATATATAATTGTTTATTATTTAATATTGATGTCCTTTTATGAAAACTATTTTTACAAGTGTTTAATTTTCAAACATCGTATTTACGGTAACTGGAATATAGTATATAATTACAGTGTATTGATTCAACCTTTTCTACATCTAACGATTAGTTTCTTCGATGAAATGTCAAGCTGATTGTACTACATTAATACGGTATAAATTCATAGTTTTGTCATTTCTAACCGTCCCACTAACGTTAATAGATTACAAAAAATGAAGTTGATATATTACCATATAATAATCGACCTTGATTTTACAATTAAACTACAACATTTAAATCTATAACGTTCTTTGTACTTTAACATTAATTTAACTTATGAAAAAAATTACACGACAACAGCGATACATAAAGTTATACCAAAGTATACTTCATCAGTGTATAACGGATTGTCTGGCACGGAACTTTAATTGATCGAATTTTAATTGAGTTATAAATGATGAATATTAATTAAATTTTAATTGAGTTGTGAATATTTATGTTTGATATGAAATTAAATTTTTTTAGGTATTTATCGAGTAAAAATATTAATTAAAGTATTTGTATACCCCTTTCAAAATATACAAGTGGATTAAAATTGTATGATAATCACAAAAACTTTTAATTATGGTGCCCTCTTAATTATATTCCCAACAGCCCTCTAACACTTTTCACACTCATGACATGAAGGGGATTTAGTTTGGAGTCATTACGTGATGGTTTGACGTTTTGATATACAGGAATGTTAAACGCAAAACACTTTTTACTAAACGCATAACACTTTTTAACATATTACAAAAAGTATCTCAAGTAGTATAAATATGAAAATTGTACTCTACTAAAATCCCTATTTAAAATAACATCGTACAAGTGGTTATGATCTTCATGCTCATTGTCTATCCAGATCAATATATGGATTACGCTGACAAATTCAAACATAAGATCAATGTCAGAAACAAATAAAAACAAATTTAATCAAATCATATACGCTAAAACAATATAACTAATCACTTTTTTAAAAAGTATTAGTAAAAAATTGTTCAAAATATAGTCTAATTACTTAAACGACACTTAAAAAGAAAAAAAAAACAAAAAAAAAACCAATTAAAACGGACCGGACCGCATGGCAGCCTTGGGGGCTGCCAGGCCGGACGGCCTGGCAGCCCCCAAGGCTGCCAGAGTGCGGTTGTGGCAGCCCCCCGGGCTGCCACAATAGCGTATTGGTTTTTTTTTGCGTTTTTTCCAAAATTCTAATGAAATCTTAATTAATTTAAAAATACGAACGCAATAAACTAATAATAAACACCTATAAAATATTAAATTAAGATAATGAACAAATTAATACCTCTTCAGATCCGTCATAGTTGCCAAAGTCCGGCCAATATTTGGAAGACATGAGTTTTTGTTATCGTATTGTGTTGTTATGTGTTTACGATTATATAATTGTGAAAATGTGAGGTTTTGTGGAATATAACATAAATATGGGACCAATTTTCATATTTATACTACTTGAGGTACTTTTTGCAATATGTTAAAAAGTGTTCTGCGTTTAGTAAAAACTGTTCTGCGTTTAACGTGCCCTGATAAATATTTGAAAACTTTTTGTCCAAACCATTTCATAATAAATTTTATCTAGCTCGATATTCACACTGCCCCAACTATTATATTCACACAGCCCAGACTATCCTAGTCACACAGCCCACATTATAATGCCCAAATTATCACCTTCACACAGTCCGAACAGTTTATTGGCCAGGCTTGTAGTAAACGAAGTTGACTTATATTCCAATATTCATAATTTAATCAATAAGTGGTAATTGATTTAAGTTTTTTTGTTTTTTAAACCACCGTAATAAAAATGTCACTAGCTCATCTTGAAAACAATTCAAACCAAATCAGGTGCTAGACTAAAACCCTCCCAGGTTCATATCACATACAGGTGGAGCTATAGGCATGATTTGGTTTGTTGCATAGAGCAAATCAAAACCTAGAACATAATATCTCTAATTTAATGATACTCAAATATTACTTGATTATACAATATTATCCCATTATAAATGGCCTAAATTATGCAATATTATCCAATTATAAATGGACTAAATAACCTTTCTCCCACGTGTTTTGTATTCAACTACAAATTTAATTCGAGTTGAGTTGTGTAATTAATAAATAATACTGTACTGGCTAAATTGGAGTTGAATTTTTAAGATTGTGTTGGTTATTAAATTTTAGTAATGTTTATAGGGTATGGTATGATATTGGAGTTTTATAATTTTGAGTCTCGGAGTCAATGAATAATAATTCAAGTCGAGTAGCATAGTTTTAATTAGAAACAAACAAGGAAAATTGATAAAACTCAGCTCGAGTTGAGAAAACCGAACTTAAGTTTTTAGCCAAACACTCTGCTTGTCATCATCCTCATATTACAACAAACGATTGTTTTCTAAACGATTAATACGGAAACAAACCCTGCGATGAACTTCACGTATAACGAAAATGAAAAGTTCTAATTTTGACACAAAAATAGCAAAATGGGACACTGTTTGTCCGGACATGGTTGTTTATACATGTTGGGGCAGAGTCATATTACAACAAACACTTTTTTTAAACGGCCAAAAAACATATTAAAAATGAACGAGGTTTGCAAGAGCATAAGGAAGCTGAAGTTTTATATCAATATAAAATACTATCACAATAAACACTCTTTGCTAGCCTTGCAAGTATATCTTCTCACATCCGAATTGTAACTATATGTTTTATTCTTCACCTCACTTTCAGTATCTCTTCTCAAGTGTAAATAGCTTCAGGAATCTAAGTGCTATCAGAGTGCTCATAATTATCCACTCCACCTCTCAAAATGCAGCCTTCAAAATACTTTTCTCAACCAAAAGCATAATTTCTGTGTCTGCTTTTCCTCGAAGAATCCAAATATCCAATGGTAACAATCCAAACCGTCAATTCCAAAGATCAAAGAGAGCTAATCCCATACAACATTAAATCATTATTTTCGAAACGATTAATATAGAGACAAACCCCGCATTGAACTTTACGTATAATGAAAATGAAAATGAGAAGTTTTAATTTTGACGTAAAAAATGGCAAAATGGGGCATTGTTTGTCCGGGTAGAGTCACTAACATGTCGGGGCATGGTCACTTATACAGGTCGGGGCATTGTTTGGTCGGGCATGGTCACTTGTACATGTCAGGGCATTGTTTGTTCAGGCATGTTCACTTATACATGTTGGGGCATTGTTTGTCCGGGCATTATTTGGCACAGGGATGAATAAATTGTTTGTACCAAGAAAACTGTTAATAAAAAATTTTTTTTTGGTGACTAATTAAATTACATAGAATCCCTTCATCCCGGTACTGATTATAGGAGTTTATGATAAAAATCCACATTCATTCAAGCAAGCTAGCCGTTTCAAGTTCTCTGCAAAATAACTTGATATCTATACTATATGGAATTGAAAGCATGATAATCATTCAACAATCAGGTATAAAACGTACAAAAATCAATTATTACTGTTTAACATTCTGCACATTGGCCTAAAGTCTTAAACTACAACAAACTACACTAGAACAATGAATACAATACTACACTAGAACATTTTTCACCAACTTTTCTACTGTTGTTCCAAGCCTCCAACACCAGCTACTCCATTTCTGGCCTCAATTAACCGACCGTGAAAACATTGGAAAAAATCCATTTTTGGTATCTAATTAAGTTGTGACAGTTATCGTTTTGATACTTTAAGTTGTGACCGTTCAATTTTGGTACATTAAGTTGTGTATTCGTCCAATTTTGGTACTCCGTTAGTCAATTTTAACGGAACCGTTAACTTTGACTGAATTAGTACGTGAAAATCCATTTTTGGTACCTTAAGTTGTGACAGTTATCGTTTTGATACCTTAAGTTGTGACCGTCCAATGGTACCTTAAGTTATGTATTCGTCCAATTTTAGTACTCCGTTAGTCAAACTTAACGGAACCGTTAACTTTGACCGAATTAGTAAGAATTAGCGTGAATTAGTTGATTTTCTGTTAAGTCGGCGTGAATTAAACGCGCTCCAAATAAAAGTGAAAAATTCATTTTTGGTACTTTAAGTTGTGACAGTTATGGTTTTGGTACCTTAAGTTGTGATCGTCCAAATTTTAGTGCCTTAAGTTGTGTATTCGTCCAATTTTGATACCTTAAGTTGTGTATTCGTCCAATTTTAGTACTCCGTCAGTCAAACTTTGGCAAAATTTGAATACTTTTGGCACAGGATATGAGCGGCACTCCTACAAAACCAATCTCAATCAAATCCCAACAATTGACAAAATTTGAATACTTTTGTGATGTGCAACAAAGGGAAGAAATTGTGTATGATAGACAGTGTTCATCCGCACATAATTAATAATATAGGAGAGCCTTTGTAATTTTGAGGGATTTTGAGAAAAACAGCACCGAGTTTCGCCGGGAAGGATTTGACCATTAACACCGATACTGACGACGCCGAATTGCTAATTAGGAGGGACTATTTGTGCAATTTACATTTAAGTATTTTTGTCCTTGATTTTGAAGTTATTGGTAGCTGGTGAAACTTGGGTGTTAGTAAGTAGGCCCCCTGATACTGTCACTGCCACTAAAAGCATCTGAAAAAGAAAAAGGAATAACCCAAACTCATCTCCTTAAAATAACACAACAAACATTATTAAACAAATAAAAACCAATTCAAAAATACTAATAGAGTAAGTATTACTGTCAGATACGGTATAGATAGCCGGCTCCGTGTATACAATTTAAACGGACTATTCATCCGTTAAAATATTTCAGGATATTTGTTTTGTATATTTTACTGTAAAAAATTTAAATTAATTTTTTCTCCACTAAACAATCATCATTATCTTTCTACCCTACTGTTACTTCCTCTTTATTTTTCCAATTAAACTAACAATCTTAAACCAATCAAATAATATCTAAACCAATCAAATAACCTTAAAAATTATCAAACACATCAATTCCTTTTTACACGCATCACTTTATTCTTACACACTCTATATAACAACCCTATAAGTTTTTAACTCTATTCCAAACACTATTTTTTATAACTTATCTTTAACTCAGTTACTATTCATCAACTAAATTTTTTTCTTAACTCACTTTTTTAACTCTATACCAAACAGTCGGATGTTCTCTTCGCCTGTATCTAAACTAAACTGAACTAAATTGAACTGATCTGAAGTTATTTGTATTATAAAAAATAATTAAGCAAATGTGAACTGAATGAAAAGAACAAAGCCTAACTTATATACAGACGGACCTATATCTCAATAAAATCACCGATTTTATCTATCAAAACGTCTATGTTATCAACATTTATAAATTTTCATGTACTCCGTCCGTTCCGAAGCTGTCCACGTTACTGTTCATGCACAGGTTTTAAAGAGAGTAATATTATAACGTTATATAGTACATGTGTTGTTACTTTATGACTTTATTGGCAGTTGGTTTGATTGTTTAAGATATTTTTTGATTTTTTTTAGAAGTAGTGGATGATATAAAATTATAAAATTGTTCCTAAAATGGCAAAAAAATAAAAATGTACAATTCTACCTGAATGTTCAAAATGATAAAAGTGGACAACTTTTATGATACAAAGAAAGTATACAATAAATGTCTAGAATTTGTTAAAATAATAATCTGTGAGAGAAAAAACATTAAATAGTTATGCTATAATACAGATACATACATACATACATACACAACACAACAAAGAACAAGCACAATACACACAGAGATTAAGATTCTTCCACAGTTGGAAAAAGCAGAAGAAAGAAGAAGAAGAAGCGTATATCTCGTGAGTACCTGCACAACACACACCACTGCAAACGCAATATACGCTAACGCTTACCTAGCCTAGCCTAGCCTCTCTAGTACTACTCCCCAATAATATCACCACCTACACACCTCCACTTTCTCTAGAGAGAGAAACTAATTCATTTCATTTCAAGAACAGAAGAGAGAAAAAAAAATGATGTGGGAAGCTGGTGGATCCACCGCATCTTCCGGCGGAGGTGGCGGAGATGCTGGCGGAGGTGGGCGGAGGAAGCCTTCTTGGAGAGAGAGGGAGAATAACAGGAGGAGAGAGAGGAGGAGGAGAGCCATTGCTGCTAAGATTTATGCTGGTTTGAGAGCTCAGGGGAATTATAATTTGCCTAAACACTGTGATAATAATGAGGTTTTGAAGGCCCTTTGTGCTGAAGCTGGTTGGATTGTTGAGCCTGATGGCACTACTTATCGAAAGGTCGCTTTTTTATCCCTTTTTTCTTGGTTTCTTACCTAAATTTCTTGAATTTCTGATTGTGATTGTGAGGTGTTTGATGGGTGTGATTTGATTAGATCTGTGGTTTTGGGATGTGGGTTTTTGGGGGTATGGATCAAGATTGCTATTTCTTGCTCTGTTTGAGGTTTTGCTTTCTTCATTGTGCTAATTGGCTTGTTTTCATTAATTGCAAGTTTTATGTTTAATTGGGTTTATCATTTGATTCTTCTTGCTAGTTACTGTTCTTGGACTTAATCCCATTTTGGGAATGTGATTTGTCCTTTATTTTTGAAAGATCACATTACTTTTCTTTAAATCAAGGTAGTTAAAAGTTGCAATAGTTACCCTTTCTCAGCTGAAAGAATTCATTTTTAGGACAATTTGTATAGTTTCTTCAATATGCCTACACAATGTGCTTACTTGCATCTATTGCTCAATCAAGTTTGTTGAAAGAGACTAATAATACGTTCTCTTCTCTTGTAAATAATGGATCATCATTTACAGGGATGTAAGCCGAGTCCGATGGAGATTGGAGGAACCTCGACGAACATTACACCTAGCTCTTCGAGAAATCCAAGCCCACCGTCTTCGTACTTTGCCAGCCCCATCCCCTCTTATCAACCTAGCCCGTTATCCTCGTCTTGCCCTAGTCCGACTCATGGCAGTGCTAACCCATCCTCACACCCGTTTGGTTTTCTCCTCAACTCCATAAACTCGTCTCTTCCTCCACTGCGTATATCAAACAGTGCTCCGGTTACCCCACCTCTGGCCTCACCTAAGCAGACATTTACTCTGGACACTTTGGAGAATCTTGCAAAACAGTCCATGTTCAATAATATCCCTTTCTTTGCCGCTTCTGCCCCAGCAAGTCCGACACGTGTTCAGCGTTTTACACCGGCTACTATACCGGAGTGTGACGAGTCTGACATTTCTAGCATTGGGTCTGGTCAGTGGATGAACTTCCAAGCCTATGCAAATGGAGGGAACATGGTTCCGACATCTCCTACATTTAACCTTGTGAAACCCATTCCTCGCGTTGGTTCTTCCAATGACACTGCAATGTTGGATAAGGGCAAGGGTACAGAATTCGACTTTGAGAACGTGGGAGTTAAGGCCTGGGAAGGGGAGAGGATTCACGACGTAGGAATGGATGATCTTGAGCTCACTCTAGGTAGCGTGAACAATCGCCTTTAAGTCGAGCTGCTAATCAAGAACCGGTGTAGACGAGCTAATCTGCACATATTGTCCTTGTGATTCGGCTTCTACTCAATTTACACCCTCATGATTGATTCTCGGGAGAGAATCCCCCTATATTCTACAAGAAATGTGGTGAAGACCTTGTCGGAAACACGGGGAAATTTGGTGCAAATTAGCTCTCTGAGGTTCCACCTTCATGCTGATGGCAACTGCATTTACAGAACAACCAGTACATGATGAAAGGCTCCATGTTAGAGAGACTTGATTAGTCAGTTTACCTATTATTTATTTCTGGTGTTTATTTTATTTTTTAAATTAATTTTATTTTGCAAGATGAGTTGAATGGTGATTAAACTATTGGATTCTGTTTGGTTGTTTACTAGCATTACATGTAGATATTCAATTATTCGTGTTCATTTTCCCCCACATAATGATGAAGTACATTATTATGTCCTCATTGTGGGCTAGTTTTGAATTCAACGATAAAAGTGGGGCCTTTGATGATAATTAAAGATGTCATAGTCATTACACTAGTAATTCTTTGAGCCAGTTCTATATAATGTCAAGCTCATTACACACTGTCACATTGTAGAGTTAAAAATAAAATCGTGGGAGGGAAATGGATTGTGATTATTGGCTAATATTGTTTTTTTTTATAGATTAAAATTAACACATATTTTTTTGGAAGGACCTGCATTGGTGAGACCGTGAGATACTCTACGGACGCACATATTTTTATGTATAAGTATATATTTTAAACGATACCAATTATAATAGTTTATGAATACATTTTATTTTATTTTATTTTATATGTATGTTGTACAACTATACTTTTAATAATAAGTAAAAACTACTAATGTTTTATGCTATATGAAGTTTGTCGGTAAAATTTAGTTAATCTATAAAAACAGTCTTCCAGGAAACTTTAATTTGGTGTAACATCTGTTCGAATAATTTTCTTTTAAATATATATAAATAAAATATACTTAAAAAAGTACATTGATTCTAACATTAGGAAACACTACTGAGCGTGTTTAGCTATCGATTCGAGTTGAGTTACGTCAATTTTTTATGTTTATTTCTCCACTCTATACCATGGCTATTCGAGTTGAGTTACTATTAATCAACTCTAAATTCAAAATTTCAAAACTAAAAGATACTACTAACCCTATCAAAATCAAAATTTGAAACCAAACACAAAACTCAAAAAATCAAGCAATTTGAATTACTATGTATATCAACTTTTAAATTCAACTTAAAATTGAGTTTTGAGTCGATTGTCAAACATTCAAACTAGACCCCAAACGCTTTTTCAATATTTGAAACTCTTTCAAACCCCCTTTTACTTCATATTCATTAAAATTCATACAAAATTAAATGGTAAACCTTATAAAAGGACTGGGTGTATATTATATTGGAGCTGTGTTGAGGTTATGAACACTAAAATCCAACTGTTATACTCGATCAGCTTTTTACAATATAATATTTGAAACTAAGGATATATTCATGGTTTGATGCATGGAACAAAGAAATAGTAGAACATAAAAAATGGTTATTGGTTCTATTTATTGTTGTGCATGGGATGATAGCTTATGTATCGCTCCCAAAGTTTCAAATCAAGTCCAAAGAGCTCAAAGGGATTAAGAACGATACTCATACGTACCAACAAGGTGCACCTTTCTTTTCGGGAATCCATCCATAAGAACTCCAGAGTTAAGCGTGCTTGCTCTGGAGCAATCTTAGGATGGGTGGCCAATTGAGAAGTCTCCCGGTTCGCGCACGAGTGAGGACAAAGTGCGCGGGAAAGGACATGTGAGCAAGCAATCTTAGGATGGGTGACCAACATGAAGTCTCCTGGTTCGCGCACGAGTGAGGACAAAGTGCGCAGGAAAGGACTTGTGTTGGTACTGTTGCCAAGATATCATGGGCTGCATGAGTAAAGGCCTACGAAGGATCGAGACTCGACATTAGTGGCCAGTCGTTCTGACTTATCTATCTAAATTATATTAATTATATTCTATCATAAAAGTGTCAAATAACTTATTCAGTACGATTTATGTCAGCTTAATTATCTATCTATATTATATTAATTATATTCTATCATAAAAGTGTCACGAGAGATGATGTCTAAATAACTTATTAAGTACGATTTATGTTATTGATAAAATCATCAATGTTATTTATCAAAGCGCTTATATTGTTAATGAAATGAAACATTTTGTAATATGAGAGCACACCAAGATTGAGAATATACACATTTTAATTAATTACATCGACTAGTTCTTGAAAATATAAATACGTATCTAGATAAATTATTTAAATAACATCTATTAGTAGAATTACTCCTATATTATATACTACTATTTATATATCCATAAAATACTCCAAATTAAATGATACATGCTACTCTATGTGTATCACATCTCATCTCCTCTAATAATTGAAACATTGAATGATATGCCGCATATGACCTCTCGTTGTCATGTTGGCCATTGAATGGACTATTAATGCAACATGTTTTACGATTTGCGAATATTACTTCATCATTCAACATCTTGCCTTTTCATCATTCTCTTGCTTGCTGCTACAGGTGAGAAGTCAAGTGAGAACTCGACAAATTACTGACCGTATCTTCAAAATACTAAATTAACATAAATATATTCAATTACAAATATTTTTATACTATACTTTAAATATCATATATTTAATAAACAAAATTATACTTACATTATTATGCTTTTTAAAAGTACAATAACAAAATATTTAATGTTGATTCCATATCTTCACAAAACAAAAGGCAAAGATGTTTCCATGGCTTTGAAATTTGACATGAGTAAGACTTGTGATCGAGTAGAATAGGTTTTCTTAGAACGAGTGCTTGAGAGATTAGCCTTTGAGGTGTCTTTCAGTAATCTCATTATGCTTAGTGTGCGCACAATCTCTTATTCATTTCTTCTTAATAGAGAACCTCTTGACCCAACTAGCCGGAGAGGGGAATCAGACAGGGGATCCCCTTTCACCCTATTTGTTCTTATTTGGTACCAAGGCATTTAATGCTCTTATTAGATATGCGGAAGTTAGGGGAATTATCAAAGGAGTTAGTTGTTTCACCTAGTGCACCTCGTATTTCCCATCTTCTTTTTGTAGATGACACTCTTATATTCTGCCAGACCTCCCAAGATGCTGCCCTTGAAATTAATAATTTACTTCACCGGTATAATCTTGCTTCGTGACAAGAGATTAATCTTGATAAGTCGTGTTTAGTAGAAATGTGGGGTGGGAGAGGGTGGGGGAGGTAAGGGGTATTCTTCCTGTTAGGGTATAGTTGAGAAACATGACAAGTACCTAGGCTTACCTACAAAATGGGAAGATAAAAAAAAAAAAAAAGTGTTTGGATGGCTTAGAGAAGGGTGTGTAGTAAAGTTCAAGGCTTTGGAAATAAGTTTCTTTCTAAAGCAAGGAAAGAAGTGCTTATTAAGTCGGTTATTCAAGCTATTCCTACCTAAGTCATGGGTTTTTTTCGGCTTCCTAATTACCTTCTCAGGGAAACAAAATCCTTAATCTCTAAGTTTTAGTGGGGTAATGGACAAAATTAGAAAATCTATTGGATTAATTGGCATAGGCTTTGTGATTCCAAGAGGGATGGTGGTATGGGTTTTAAAGACTTGCGTTCTTTTAAGCTTGCAATGTTAGGCAAGTAACTTTGGCGAGTTATTCATTACCCTAATGCTTTACTTAGTAGAATCTTGAAAGCCAAATATTTCCCAACGTGTGATGTTTTAGATGATGTACCCACAGCTAATAGCTCATACACGTGAAAAAGAAAAGTTTATTTCATGCCATGGATTTGGTGATGCACGGAGTACGACAGTAAGGTCAGAATGGGGGGGGTAATTTGATGCATCCTATCACTCCAGATTTATGGGATTTGGGAGACACAACTGTTGCGGATTTGCTGGATACGGATTCTGGTTCTTGGAACGTGGGATTAGTTAAGACGTTGTTTTGGGAAGAAGACAACAACTTTATTCTACAGATTCCTATTTCTCAATTTGATATCAATGATATTCGTGTTTGGCATATGTCCAAACATGGATGCTATCCTCATATTTTCTAGCTAGGAAGCTGCAAGACATGGAGTTGGGTAAGAGAGGTGGTCAAGGGAGTGGCAGCCACACCCAACATTGCCAGTCGCTTTGGAATCTGAGCCTCCCAAATAAAATCAAAAAAAAAAATTATTGGTGGCTTTTGAATAGATCACTCCCTACGTTAGAGGTCTTGACTCATAGAGGAGTCGATGTTCCAATAAATTGTCTTATTTGTGGTTGTAGTGTGGAAACTTTACTCCATATTTTTCGTGATTGTGCTTATGCTAATTTTTTTGGGCTGTTTCTTCTCTTCCTGCTAGGATATTGAATACATATGATGATAATATTGTTCCTGGATCCTACAGATTAAAAGGCAGATAACCAAAAAACGAGTTGGAGTACTTCATCTGCGCCCTTTGGAGTGTCTGGAGTAATAGAAATAGAGTCGTCCATGAAGGCCAACCGTATGACGCACATGATTCTGTCTGCTTGTCCAGAGATACTTGCAGAAATTCAATGAAGCTCAAACTAAATTCTCTAGTCCCCGACCACCTGACTTGGATGTGCAATGGCAACCACCTGAAGATGGAACGGTAAAAGTTAACTTTGATGCTTCAGTCATAAGAAACCCAGCGGGCATTGGGTTGGGAGCGGGGCTCGGGACAACACAGGTGCGGATCTAGCATGGTCGAGAAGTAAAAAAATCTCATTTCCAGAATAGTGAGGTCGTTGAGGCTTTCGCTGAGCTACCAACAATTCAGCTAGCTATTTCTTTACAGGTTCGACATGTTCAGCTGGAAGGAGATTGCTCCTCAATCATCCAACAACCTTCAGTTGGGACTTTGTTTCGAGTCACTTTCTTTTTCTTTCGTACGTAGAAATGGTAATAAGCTAGCACATTTACTGGCAAAAGACTTTGTTGCCGATTGTTCCGACTTTTTTACCATTTTAGAATCCCGACACTTTTGTAACTACTGCTTGATATTCTCTTGATGAATGAAAGTTTGTTTGCTAAAAAAAAATAGATGGCCTCTCAAAAAAAAAAAAAAAAAAATCACTTATTAAAAAACCTCTCTTCTTGAGAGTTCCTTTCTCTAGGCTGGAGATTGGGTTCTTTCTTATTGAGAGCTCAATCGTTTCAACATTCAAACCCTAAACATGTGAGCATTCCCCCAAATTTTCCGAGTGTTATTGTGAGGCCATATATTTTTCGAGTGTGTTTCTTGGAAGAGGCCAGGATCTCCGGTTCTGTAGTTTTTTGTTCTATTCAGTTGTTTGCCCTTGTTTTTTCTTTTCAAAATCTTAAAAATTATCTTCAGAACTTCTCAAGTACTACGTGTGTTATTTGTGATCTTCTTTCCTTGTTACAGCCTTTTAACCCTATTTTCTTTCTCTGGTAGGGCTGTTCATATTCCGGTCTAAACCGGAAAGTAGACCTGAACCGGACCGGAATATCCGGTTTCGGTCTGAACCGACAAGTTCCGGATCGATTTCAGGTCCTAGAAATTTATGCTTTCCGGTTTCCGGTCCGATTCAGGTTTTAAACCGAAAAATTCCGGTCTGGACCGAAAAACCGGCTATGCCTAATTCACCAACAAATACAATGAACAACCAGCTCTTCTTCTCCAAGTGATTCTTATCTTCTTCTATTAATCTTTAATTTTTTATTTCAATCATTACTTTCTATTTTCCCTTCTTCTTCTTCACACGATTCCTTTTCTTTCTTCTATTACTCATTTCATTTTTTTCTTTCAATCATCACTTTCGTCTTTTCCCTTTCCTCTTTGCAAACTTCATCAAAATTACTCAAACCCATTTGGAATTATATAGATTAGGTCCAGTGATACTTGGTTTCAATATTTCTCAATTTCTTTCTTCTCACTACCATCCCAGAATACCCAAACGTCAATCTGGAAGTAGATGGTGGTAAACATAAGTCCTCTCTTCTCTTTTTTTGAATAAACACAAGAACATACAGCGCTCGAGAAGAGAACAAACATAAGTGCATAAAGCAAGCAATTGAATTTGAGGAGAAACAAGTTTGATTTTCTTCCTTGCCTTGGCCTTTAGGTTTTGTCTTGTATAGGTATGAGAAACAAAGGAAAGGTATGTTACTGTAGTTTTTTTTTTTTTTAGCTCAAATTCTCAATTTTCTTTTCCCAGAGTACAGGTCTAAACGGTCCAAATCGGAACCGGACCGTAAAATCTGGTTCGGTTCGGTCCAGACCGTAATCTTGCTGGATCGGTTTCCGGGCTAGAGATTTTCATGAATCCGGTTTCGGTTCCAGGACAGTTCTATCCGGTTTTAGACCGGTGAACACCCCTATTCTCTGGTGTCTAGCGACAGTATTTTCTTTTGTGTTTTGCTTTTACAGGATCTCTTGGACGTTTTGTTGTGTTCTTATACTCAGTCTCAAGGACTTCTCTCTCTCACCCGCAGCTTGTTTATCATGGAGAAAACGATAGAGGAGATGGGTAGCAAATTGAATCTTACAGATGGAGGAAACAAAGGTTGTCATACCAGTTAATGTTTGTAATACAGCGGCCATTGATCCGAAATTATGTTTGGTGGAGCGGATTTTGTCTCGCAAAGCAATTCACCTTGAATCCTTTGAGCGAACGTTGGTAGGGGCATGGAATACGGACAGGCCGGTCCACATACAGAAGATCGGTGAGGATTGTATCATGTTTCGATTTGAGCATGATATCGATAAAACGTAGGGTTCTTGCACAATGTCCGTGGGCGATCGATAAAAACTTGGTAATTCTGAAGAAACTAGAAGTGGGAGATGATCCATCCTCTTTCAATTTGGATTTCTGTGAGTTTCATGTGCAAGCTAGTGTCCTCCCTATCGCGTTAATGCATGCTGGTATGGCTGAAGTACTTGGGAATGCAATGGGCGAGTTTGTGGATTTTGACAGCAGACCTAATAAAGGATTTGTGGGATCCTCTCTATGATTCCGAGCTAGGATTGATATTACTAAACCATTACGGAGGATGATTAAGGCGTTGGGACCACTTCAGCAAGAAATTCACGTTAAGCTCAAGTATGAACGTCTGCCTAACTTTTGCTATCATTGTGGAGTACTGGGTCATCTAGTTAAGGATTGTCGAGAATGTTTCGATGTTGATAATCTGACGGGGGAAGTGAATGAGGAGATGTTACATTATGGGGATTGGCTTAGAGGATACTTTAATGCACATCCACCTAAATATGTGAACGGAAGTCTTCAAGCTGTCAGGGTTTTTTCCCAACACAGACAATCGGCGTTTAGCCCTGATCAGACCCCTGTCACTGCAACCAGTTTGAATTCTCCGATAGAAAAGAATGAAGGTGATAAGGGAATTTTAGGTAATTCGTCTTATAGGAAGTTGAGTGATCTTGCAAAGCTAGCCCAGTTAACGCGCACAGTTGGGGTAACTTCCGAAAATCCTGGAGTTATGGTGAGGGATAAAGGTAAGGCAGTTGTGATTGATAGTGGGGAGATTTCTTGTGAGATTGAAACTGATATGCTGAATCAAGATAAGATTATCAATTTATCAATTTACTGGTTTCTATAGGGAGCCCGACACTAGCAAGCATAAAATCACATGGGAATTACTTAAGCGTTTGGGTAGTGTGTCAAGTCGCGAATGGATGGTTATTGGTGATTTTAATGACTTTGAACCACTCGGAAAAATTGGATGGAGTACCTACTCCCGAGAGGAGATTTCATGACTTTCGGGAAGCATTAACACATAATGATCTTGTGGATTTAGGATTTAAAGGGTACCCTTTCACCTTGACAAATAATCGTGATATTCCCCACAATACTAAACTCCGTTTAGATCGAGCAATGGCTAACTCAGATTGGGTAACTTTATTTCCTCAAGCTCAGGTTACCCATTTATGCTGCCGAAGATCCGATCACCAACCTATACTCCTTTCTCTCTCTGGCCCATCCCAATGAACTCCCAAACCCAAGAAAATTTTCCGATTTGAACAAGTGTGGATTCGCAGCTCTGAGTGTTTGCGTACAATGACTGACAATTGGGATAAAGATGTTGAGCTACTTCAGAATATTGATCAATGCCGGATCGGACTAACAACTTGGAGCAGATCAAGTTTCGACAATGTTCAGTCAGCAATTAGAAAGCTAAATAAAGAATTGGCTGAGTTGCAGAGGCAACCCTTCACTACAGTGATTAAGGAGTTGGTGAAGTCGAAGAAGTTGGCACTCACTACAAGAATGCCCCTGTTTAGCCACGCCAAGTTAGCGACGGATTTTATCCATCGTTAGCTAGCGACGAATCGCTAGCTATAGCGATTTTATCCGTCACTATAGCTAGCGACAGATACGACTATCCATCGCTAAAATAGTTGACCAAAATTTAAAGAAAATGAAAAAAGAAATTAAAATTAAAAAAAACAGGAAATTGAAAATCTAGCGACGGAGTCGCCTATCCGTCATTAGCGACGGATAGGCTAATCCGTCGCTAGCTTTTCAGAAAAAACGAGCAGAAGCCTCGTCCTCTCCCCCATTTCTTCTTCTTCCTCCATTCTTCTTCCTTTCTTCCTCCATTTCGGCCAAATCGAATCCCGTCCAAATCTCAACCATGTCGGCCATTCTTGGTGTATTCGAAGCTCGTGAGAGAAGGAGGTCAATTCTACCATCAATCTCAAATTTCATCCGCTATTTTCTCCGGATTCGAAGGTAAACCCTTACTTTTTAAAATTTGGGGTTTTTGTTACTTTGAACTAGTTTGAGCAATTACATATAAATGGATAGTATGTAGTACTTAGTTTAGTTTATATTAGGTATTGTTTTACCTTTGAGATGTGTAATTGATATATTAATTGTGAATTTGGATTTTTAGTAGCTAGTTAATTAACTTTGAGATGTGAAATTGTTTGAATTGTTAATTAGTATAATGTTAAGTATGTTAAGTATGTAGTAGTTTTGATTTAAGTATGTAGTAGTTTTGATTTAAGTATGTTAAGTATGTAGTATGTTAAGTATGTTAATTAAGATGTGCAATTGTTTGATTTGATAAATTTATACATGTACTAGATTATAGATTATGAGAATTTAATGAAGTGTGTTGATACCATTTGGTGATTACATTCGTAAAATGCATCTAATTTATAATTTATAAATTCGTATTAAAGGGTTGTAATGCTTTATTTGTAATGGAAATTTTGGTAAGAGACAAAAACTTTATAACATGCAAGAAATGGAAATCGAGTTGAAAAAATACAATCTAATCAATTCAGACGTATCAGGTTATATAATCATCCAATGAACACCGATCGTTCATGGATGTACCGTCGTACTCTAAATGACAGAGTTCAATCGAGTTTTGTAAAAGGGGTTGAAGGTTTCATCGCGTTTGCGATGATACATCCGGCTTGTGTAAATGGGGGGTTAATAAAGTGTCCTTGCACATTGGAAACATGCAGAAACAAGCAATTTTTGACTCCTACAGCAGTAGTCGAGCACTTGAGACGTAATGGATTCATGCCTGAGTATCATGTATGGAATCATCATGGTGACGAGGCAGCACTGTCCATGACATATGATCAATGGAGGGAGAGGCAGGGTCATTTATTGAAATCATAGACGGTTGTCGGAACATGTGCATGTTGTATTGGGAGGAGGATGTAGATCTGATGGAATGCTATTTCTGTGGTAGGACGCGGTTCACGTGACAAGGAGGGGGCTGCAAGAGGATAATGAGTTTTATCCGTTTTGTCTTTAGGCTTGTATAACTAGTAATTAGTAGTTGATATATAAAACCAAACATTATGCTCAAATTGAAGCAAGTATAACTTATATTATGTAAGGTCGTTGACGTGTTTTCAAGCTTGGGGTTGTGTAATTGATTAAATTATTTTGAAATTGATTTATTATCATAATGTTTGTAAGTATGAGTTTAATTAGCTTAATAAATGACAGACCTCGATCTAATCAATTCAAACGTGTCAGGTTATATAATTATTCAATGAATATCGATCGTTCATGGATGTACCAAAGGATAGTTAATGGCAGAGTTTTACCTAGTTTTGTGGAAGGGGTTAATGCCTTCGTTGCTTTTGCACTGACACAGACTACTTGTTTGAGTGGGGGGATGATGAAGTGCCCTTGCACCCAGTATAAATGTAGGAATAAGCAATTTTTGCCTCCAGAAACGGTAGTGGAACACTTGAAACGTAAGGGGTTTGTAGAAATAGTATGAGGTATGGACTTCTCATGGTGAGACATACAAGCCGTTCATGGATTATGAGAATTTGGGGAAGCGTAAAAGAAAGCAGGAAACTGTGATGGGAAGTACTCAAAATACTTCTACATCTGATGCTAATAATGATCATGAACGGGTTGAGCAAATGGTATATGATCTTGCGGGTCCAGAGTTCATGGACACCAGGGAGCCAGTAATCGAGGGGGATGGGGAGGAGCCTCCGAATCCTGAGGATCAGGTGTTCTTCGACTTGATGGAATCTGCAAAGAAGCCGGTTTATCCGTGGTAAGCACACCGAATTGTCATTGTTGGCTCGGCTAATGAGTTGTAAGGCTAATGGCCAGCAATCTGAATCGAGCTTCAATGAATGGGTACAAGTAATGTCGGAGCTTTGTCCAGAACCAAACCTAGTTCCCACCAACTTTTACCAGGCGAAGAAAAAGATGCGAGGGATGGGGTTGCCCATGGAAACCATAGATTGTTGTGAGGATATGTGCATGATTTATTGGGAGGAGGATAAAGATCTACTGAAGTGCAAGTTCTGTGGTAAGGACCGGTACAAGCGTTACAAGGAGGGCGCCTCAAAGAAACGTCAGAAGAAAAATCTCCCACATAAGAAAATGTGGTATTTCCCTCTAGCACCTCGTTTGAAGAGGTTGTACGCTTCAAGTGCTTGTGCTGATAAAATGCGGTGGCATAAGGAGAGAGTAATCCCGGTAGAGGGTAGAATGGAGCATCCATCAGACTCACCCGCATGGAAACACTTCGACGAGAGCTATCCGGAGTTTGCAGCGGAGCCTAGAAATGTACGATTGGGCCTTTGTACGGATGGTTTTAACCCCTTTGGAAGTGACCGGAAGTACTCTTGTTGGCCAGTTATGCTGACACCGTACAACCTACCCCCCGGTGAGTGCATGAAGGAACCGTTCATCTTCTTGACTGCTTTGGTGCCCGGTCCTATCCAGGACAGAAGGTGGATGTGTTCTTGCAGCCCCTAATCAAGGAGCTGATCGAGTTGTGGGAAAAATGTATCCCAGCATATGATGTGTCAACGAAGAAGAACTTCAACTTGAGAGCAGCACTACTGTGGACCGTGAGTAATTTTACAGCTTACTCCATGCTATCTGGAAGGAAAACCGCGGGCTTTAATGCTTGTCCACATTGTTTGGACGACAGTAGTGCATTTAGACTGAAGGAGAGCGGAAAGGAATGTTGGTTTGATCATCGTAGGTTTCTACCAAAGGATCATCCGTTCAGGAAGAACAAGTCTCAATTCTTGAAGGGTCGAGTAGAAATGAAAGGGCCCCCGACAAGACTTACTGGTGCACAGATACTTGCAGAGATATATAGGCTGGGTCTTATGAAAGTAACTGAACTTGGGTCGGAGAAGCATAACGATAAAATTAGCAAAAATTGTGGATGGAAGAAGAGAAGCATCTTCTGGGACTTGCCTTATTGGAGCACTCTTCTTATCCGTCACAACTTGGATTTCATGCACATTGAGAAAAAAGTGTTCGAAAACTGCTTCAACATGATCTGCAACATTAAAGGGAAAATAAAGGATACAGTTAAATCTAGATCTGAGTTGGATACATTTTGTAATAGGCCTGAGTTGACAAAGCGGAATGATAAAGGACTGTGGCCCAAGGCAGCCTACACAATTGACATTGAAGCTAGGAACAAACTGTTTGATTGAGTGAGGGGATTGAAGTTCCCCGACGGTTATGCATCGAACTTGGGAGGGTGTGTGGATTTGAAGAAGACAAAGATGTATGGGATGAAGAGCCACGATTGCCATGTGTTCATGGAGAGGCTTCTCCCTGTTGCATTTCGAGAACTACTACCTAAACCTATATGGAGCGCTCTCACCGATCTGAGCTTATTTTTCAAGAATTTATGCTCAAGGGTGCTTGAGGATGAAGTGTTAGCAAATCTTGAAAGCAACATACCATTGATTCTATGCAAGCTCGAGCGTATCTTTCCACCGAGCTTCTTTGATTCTATGGAGCACTTGCCGGTTCACCTCCCACATGAAGCGAGACTTGCTGGACCGGTTCAGTATCGATGGATGTATCCATTCGAGAGGTGTGTAATAAAGGCATCCATTTACTTAAAATGTTCTTTTTTTTTCCAATGAACATTATCTTACCTAAATATATATACAACTTACAGGTACTTGGGAAAATTGAAGAAGTATATCAGCAACAAAGGTAAGCCTGAGGGGTCGATGGCCAATGCATACGTGAGACAGGAAGCTGCCATCTTCTGCAGCTATTACTTTGGAGACCACGTGCCCACTAAGGCATCTAGGCCGGCTAGAAATGCAGACACGTATGAAGTTCAAGAGGATGATGAAGTTGCAGTTTCAATATTTAGGATCTTAGGTAGACCTATGGGAGAAAGGAATACAGAATGGCTGACAGATAAGGAGGTGATGGCAGCCCACTATTATGTCCTCTCGAACTGTGCTGAAGTTGATAAATTTATGAAGATCTTTGTTAGGTGAGCAGCTTACTTATTATAACACATAAATTTCAACTTGTAACTACTATCTAATCATGTCATCATGTCCACAGCGTTTTCAAAAAGCATTGTCTGAAGATGGATCCAAATATGGAAGATGACACACTTGAAGAACTACTTGAAGAGAAGTTGCCAATTGAATTTCCTGATTGGTTTAGGGACTATGTCCGAGATCCTGTAAGCCAAGTCACATGTCCTTACTTAGAGTCTTTAGCAGAGGGGCCATTCAGTCGAGTATCCGTTTTTCCATCGTATATAGTAAATGGTCTTAGATTTCACACAATGGATTCTGACACGTCCAAGTCTACTAGCAATTGTGGGGTGTGTGTGAAAGGGGCTGATCAAGATGGAGGTGATTATTTGTTTGATTTCTATGGGAAACTTAAACGAATTGTGAGGCTTGAATATGCCGGTGTGCCTCTGAAAAGAACCGTTCTGTTTGATGTCGACTGGTATGATCCCAGTCAAAATGGTATGAGGGTGCACGAGCAATATCAAATGGTTGAGATTAACCATAGGAGGAGGTACCGTACTAAGTACGAACCTTTTATCTTGGCAGCTCAGGCACGACAAGTGATGTTCATTGAATATCCAAGCCTAAAACGCGATAAGGCGGACTGGTTGGCAGCGATACACATACAAGCCCGCTCCAGAGTTGAGTACTTTCATAAGGACAAATCAACTACCAACTCGTACCAAGAAGAGGTTGTCGATGAAACAACGAGAAATCCTATAGATGCTCGTGATGAGTACATTGACCTGCACGAAGACATATATGTAGACTTAACCATTGGTGACGAGGATCAGAGTATGTGTGTATGGTAGATTATATGCATCTTAATTGTTATATGCTTGTTTTTCCCATTACATGCCAATTCATGTCTTAATTTATACTAATACAATTTGTTTGTGTTTGTCATATGCTTTTTGCAGATGCCGCGCCAAAGAAAGTGCAGTTACGAGATACCCAGGTCTAGTGGGACCCAGGGTTCACCACATAGTGCATCGAGTAGCCCTGGTGGATCGAGCAGCTACTTTCATGTTAGTCAGACTCCCAGCGGCTCGAGCATTGGGACGTCTGGTGGTGGTTATGGACCAGGACAATACCCGCCTGACGAGTGTCCTTATACCGAGATCGTCGATGGTGCTACGTGGGAGGGGAAGTTGGTGTTGTTCCCTAATGGCAGGAGGAAGTAAGTATTATATATACATTTGTAGAACATAACTTAAGATAAGTGTTTATATATATGTCACATGAATTGTCTAATAAATATATGTACTCTTCTATATCTCATTGATAACTGCAGGTTGTGGCCTCATCAATCTTCAGACGACCTGCATGAGATTTTCAAGCTTAGGAGGGTGTTTCCGGGCCAGGGAGGCGAACAGTGGAGCAAACTCAAGGCTGAGATGAAGCACTTTTACTTTGATGAGCTTCGGGTAAGCTTAAATGTTACAATTTGTTGTGGTAAATGCTACAATGCTTTATTTGTTGTTCTATTGATTAATGAACTAGTTTACTAATTTGTGTGGTATGTTAGCCACTTCCTTGGGTGATATGTTAGTCACCATTGTATTAGTAAATTCTAGGACAATTTGTGTGGTATGTTAGCCACTTACTTGGGTGATATGTTAGTCACCATTGTGTTAGTAAATTCTAGGACAATTTGTGTGATATGTTAGCCACTTACTTGGGTGATATGTTAGTCACCATTGCGTTAGTAAATTCTAGGACAATTTGTGTGGTATGTTAGCCACTTACTTGGGTGATATGTAAGTCACCATTGTGTTAGTAAATTCTAGGACAATTTGTGTGGTATGTTAGCCACTTACTTGGGTGAAATGCACCATTGTTTATCTTGAAATTGTAACCTTGGGGCATTAATTTTTACTTTGAATAGAATTGGAATGTAGAAAGAATACTACATTCCGACTGGCCTTATTCCCAAGATGTGGCCTGTTTTCGAGAGTTTGGGCTCTGATCTGTATAGGCATATGGTGGCTGACATGAAAAAATACCGAGAAAAAGGAAAGCCGCCACAGTATAGGCATATTGGGGACGAAGAGTGGGCTATGCGGCTAGAATATTGGAGACTTACAACCGTCGAGGATCAGTCCTTCAAGAACAGGCAGAACCGGCTGACTGAGCCGCAAGATGGTAAGGGCTCTGCCAGGCATCACTACGGGTCACGAGCTGTTGTCACTGATCGCCAGATGTCGATAAGTATATATATGTGTGTTCTGATTACAACATGATTTGTACACATGTGTATTGCTTTCATTTATACCAATTTACTACTTGTTTGCATTCCTACCAACTTACTAACTACTTGTTGCAATATATAATGTTCATTAGCT
This sequence comes from Plantago major, assembly GCA_026545765.1. Lineage (NCBI taxonomy): Eukaryota > Viridiplantae > Streptophyta > Magnoliopsida > Lamiales > Plantaginaceae > Plantago > Plantago major. The sequence goes on from CM048843.1 coordinate 21,095,671, forward strand.
GAATCAGAACAAACCCAAGACTTGCCTAGAGGAAATGAAGAGGGGGAAGTTGAAGAACGGCATTTGGGTGGACGAGAAGTCCGAGCTTATTGCGGTATGTGTATTTGCTAAGTGTCACAGTTGTATATGCATGTGTATTATAAATTAAATATGAAATTGTAGCTCATTTCGTATACACTTTACTATTATAGAGTGAGGTGGAGCGGATCATTGCGGAGAGGCTGCTCGATGGTGAGGAGTTGTCCGTGGAAGAACAAGACCGGATCTTTCTACAGGTCAACCCACCCGACAACAAGGGTCGGGTTTATGGTCTTGGTAATTTGGGCGAGACACTGGCGGAGAAGAGCTTCTCCGTGTCCCAAAGAATCTCGTGGACATGGTGATGTTTACACACGTGTCGAAAGGATGGTGAATGAAGCGGACTCCTCTCGTAATGAGATTGAAACTCTCGTGGATGAGCAGCTCGTATGAATCGAGGGTCAAGAGCTCTGCCAGTATATGAGCGTAATACCCCGCCCCTCGTCTTAGTTGCTTGTGTTGTTTTGGATACTATGCTACTTTTTACTTTGTTGGATATTTGGATTTCTATTCGGATATGTAGACTTTATTTTGGATAATTTGTTTTTGACGAATCTTTGTTGTTAATTAATGCAATTTCCCCTTGAGACATATCAATATTATATTGGTTGAAAAAACAGGTGAAAATTATAAAATAATTTTAAAAAAATTAAAAAAACAGTGGTTTAGCGACGGATAATTATCCGTCGCTAAACTACGAATTAGGGCTAGTACGCCCTAATTTGTTGTTTAGCGATAACTATCCGTCTTTAGAAACCCGGGGGTTTTTAGAGACGGATAATTATCCATCTCAAATGGCGACGGAAGGGTCAACGCCCTATCCGCCGCTAATTTTCCTTAGAGACGCCCGTCATTAAGACGGACGTCTATCCGTCGCTAAGGCCTTAGCGACGGATCGGTAGGGGTTTAGCGACGGATAAGTCCGTCGCTAAACCCCTATTTTTTTGTAGTGACTTGAGGAATTTCTGGACCAGGAGGAAATGATTTGGCAAAAGCGTGCAAAGGCGCAATGGATAATAGAAGGGGATCGAAACACCAGGTTTTTTCATAGTCCAGCGTCGAAAAGAGCATCACAGAATCAGATTCATGGTCTGCGAGATGAATTTGGGGTTTTACAGGAATCGGCTGTGGAGATGGGAAGGATTGCGGATCAATATTTTCAATCGATTTTCACATCGAGACAACCAGCTGTTGGCGAGATTGATGAAGTCGTTGAAACTATGAGTACTAAAGTGACACCAGCAATCAACCAGGAGCTTTCCCGGAAATTCACTCCACAAGAGGTAAAAACTGCTTTATTCGATATGTTTCCTACCAAATCTCCTGGTCCTGATGGTATGCCTGCTCTCTTTTATCAGAAATTTTGGAATATAGTAGGCTGCAATGTTGTGTCCAATATTCTTGCTTTCTTAAATAACCATGTGCTTGAACCTAAATTCAACTATACCCATATTGTTTTGATTCCTAAATGTCAGTCACCAGAGCTAATCACCCAGTTTAGACCGATCAGTTTGAGTAATGTGGTTTTCAAGATTGCTTCTAAAGCTATTACCAATCGTCTTAAACCCCATATGAACTATATTGTTGTTGAAACCCAGTTTGCTTTTGTGCCTAATCGTTTAATAACAGATAATGTACTGGTGTCTTATGAAGTTAATCATTTTTTGAAAAGGAAAATTAAGGGTAAAGATGGTTATATGGCGTTAAAATTAGATATGAGCAAAGCTTATGACCGGGTTGAATGGCCTTTTCTGGAACGTGTTAGAAAAGTTAGGCTTTGAGCATTCTTTTATTACTCTCATTATGCTCTGTGTGCGTACCGTATCCTATTCTATTAGACATAATGGAGACACTTTTAGCCATTTCCAGCCTGGGAGAGGGTTACGTCAGGGGACCCCTTATCCCCATATTTGTTTCTTTTGTGTACAGATGCCTTTAGTTCCTTAATTATGGATGGGGAACGGAGAGAGGTGTTAAAGGGGGTGGCGGTGAGCCTTTTAGCACCAAGGGTCTCCCATTTACTATTTGCGGATGATACTTTGATCTTTTGTGAGGCTAGTCGTGAGTCTGCTTTAGTTATTGTTGATATTTTGTGTAGATATAGTCTAGCTTCGGGTCAGGAGATTAATCTGGAGAAATCGACTGTTGTCTTTAGTCATAATGTGGGTAGGGAGAGAGTTGAGGATATTAGGAGTTGCTTGCCGGTGAGAGTGGTGGATAAGCATGAGAAGTATTTGGGGCTTCCGATAGAAATGGGGAGATCGAAGAGGGAGGTTTTTAGTTGGTTGCGAGAGACGATTTGGGCGAAGACTCAGGGTTTTGGGGAAAAGCATCTTTCTAAAGCTGGAAAAGAGGTTATGATTAAGGCGGTGTTACAAGCTATTCCGACGTATGTTATGAGTTGTTTCAAGCTCCCTGAGTATTTATTGCATGAGATAGAGTCAATTATTGCTAGGTTTTGGTGGGGTGAAGGGCCAAATAGGAAGATACATTGGATTAATTGGGATTCTCTTTGTGAAAGTAAGAGGGATGGAGGAATGGGTTTTCGGGATCTTAGTGCCTTTAATCTAGCTATGTTGGGTAAACAAGTGTGGCGAGTTATTCACTTTCCTGATACACTCCTTAGTCGAGTTCTCAAGGCTAAGTATTTCCCTGATTGCGATATTTTAGATGCAAGGCCTAATCCAAATGCCTCTTTTACTTGGAAGAGTTTGTTTGGAGCTCTTGGCATGGTTAGGAGTGGTATTAGATGGAGAATTGGTAATGGAGAAAGGGTGGATGTTTGGAATGATAATTGGATCCCTCGCGACATTCATCTTAAACCAATAACCCTGATCTTTACCAACTAGGAAGTACTGCAGCCGCCAATTTCATTAAGGAGGATGGGCTTTGTTGGGATGTTAACCTGCTGAACATGATTTTCTGGGAAGATGATGTTAATTCGATTCTTAAGATTCCTCTTGCTGGGCACTCAGTTGAAGATAGACGCATTTGGCACCTACATAGGCAAGGACATTACACAGTTCGGACAGCTTGCTACCATTGCCGGAACTTGAAGAAGCGCAGATTTGCGGCATCTAGTGTTGGCTCTAGTAATCAGTCTATTATGTCAGATTGGTCGTTTGTTTGGAGACTATGTTTAGCCAATAAGCTTAAAGTTTTTATGTGGAGACTTTTAAAACGTGCTCTTCCGGTGTCAAGTAATCTCATTAGAAGGCGTATGTTGATTGATCCTATTTGTAATGTGTGTAAAGAGCATGTGGAAACTGAGATTCACATCTTTCAAGATTGCCCTTTTACTAGATTGGTGTGGGCTTTATCGGGTCTACCTGTTACTATTTATTCCCAACAATTTACTGATGTTTGGCTCTGGATCTCTAATTTAAAACAGGTACTCACTAAGGTTCAAATGGCCTTCTTTGTATGCATATGCTGGTGTCTATGGTACAATCGCAACAAGTTGATACATGGAGAGCTTGGTATGGATGGACAAGAACTTTTCAACTTCGCAAAAGATTACTTGCGTCGTTTTCGGGAGGCACGGATACAATTCCATACCCCTCGACCTTCAGATTCTCCTGTAGAATGGGAACCACCAGGTGAGCCGTTCTTGAAGCTGAATTTTGATGTTTCTGTTGCTGTCTCTTCTCAGCGGTCTGGTATTGGAGTTGTGGTCCGCAATGGAACTGGGGAAATCGTGGCGTGGAAGCGTAAACGGGTGGATTTTATTGTCGACCCAGAAATTGTTGAAGCACAGGCAACTTTGGTGGCAGTCGAGCTAGCGTTGGAGAAAGGGTGGACGCATGTTATCATTGAGGGAGATTGCCTTGTGGTGATCCAAGCACTGAATTCCATCGTTCCTTGTCTCTCCCCGGCTGGTACCATCATTGAAGTTATCAAGAGGAAGCAGACGTTTTTTTTCATTCAATTAGTTTTTCACATACTTTTCGTTCTGGTAATTTACTAGCTCATAGGTTAGCTAAGGATATTCTAGTAGGTAGTGAAGGCGACTCTATTCTGCCTTTTTGATTTCCTATTTCGCTTCTGTTTGTTTTGTTGGACCCTTGCCTGTACTCCTCTGCTTTGTGATGAATGAATGAAGTCATAGTTTCTCTCAAAAAAAAATAATAATAAAATAACTTCAAAATTAATGGTGTTTGTAAAGATGTTGGGATTAGGGACCTAGTACTATTGCGTGAGTTTCTTGAATTCGAGAAGTGTGTAATTTTCTGAATAGATTATTATATGTCAACATGTTGTGCAATATTAAATTTCCAAAATAAAATGAATTAATAATATAAAACACAAATTAGAATCACAAAGTCTTGGAATGAAACTTTAGTGAAGGACCTCGGTGACAGATTGATGTTTTAAAGTAAAACTATGATATTTTAATAATACATGTATATCTTATTTATATATGTGTATGTATATAATACCGATTTTTTTTAAAAAAACATCTATATACTGCTTAGTATACAATTTTAACATATTTTTAACAAAAACATTGTGACTCGATTTTATATGAATTGAATAGTGACTTAACAAAGTTGTTTAGTTGCATTCAAAACACGATTTACTAGTTCTTGAATAATATATGAATGCCGTTAAACAAAACTTTTTTATGAACGCCGTTAAACAAACTTTTCATTGTGACTCAATTTTAAGTTTTTAACAAACTTTTCTATGAATGTCGTTAAATTAACAATATATGATGAAATTCTGGAATTTCGTCTCTTTACCGGAGATGTTCTACAATGTGAGGGCTATTTCTTGCTAAAGTTCAAATCTGTGGCAGATAGGGACGCGGTGCTAAGAAATGGTCCTTATACAATATACAACATGACCATGTTTGTGAAAGAATGGGTTACCGGATTTAATCTAAAGGATGATATGTTGCGAACTTTACTGATTTGGGTAAAACTGCCTAGCCTTCCATTACATCTTTGGGGCTCGAAAATTCTAGGAAAAATTGGAAGTGCTATTGGGAAACCCATGTTTTCTGATGAGTGTACGGCAAACAAGTTAAGGGTATCTTATGCTCGCATCCTTGTGGAGGTCGACATCACAAAAAAAACTAAGGGAAAGCATTAATATCAAGGATGTGCAGGGGAGACGTATTCAGCAGGTTGTGGAATACGAATGGAAACCACTGTATTGTAATAAATGTCAGCGTGCTGGACATGTATTCCAAGCAAAACCCAAAGGTGGAGGAAGGAAAAGTGGAGGAAATAAGCAATGGAAAGTTAAACCTGATACTAGACAAGAGGAGGCAGGGGAGACTTTTTGACTAATACTGTGAGTGTTGGGAGTCCAACTGCACAACAAGCTGCAGCAAACACACTACTCTGCCTTGGACTACAGTGGTTACAACAAGAAGAAATAAAGGTAAAGAAGTTATGCCAGAACAAAGCTCCCCTATGATAACAGTTGGTTGAATAGAATGTCAGAATGGTTTTGAGCCTTTACGGATTTTGAATGATCCAACTCTGGCTCATGACAAGGTTCCATGATAATCTCATGGAACGTCAGGGGGGTTAATAAGGTATCCAAACTCCGTGAGATTAGCTCCCGTCTCCATGGATTGAATTTTAGTTTGGCTATCATTATAGAGACTAGAGTAATGGAAGGGAAAAGTCAGCTTGTGAGGAATAAGTTGGGTCAACGTTAGTGTTACATGGATAATTATGCTTCGCATCCAAATGGGCAAATTTGGTTAGCTTGGGATCCTAGAAGAATTGATGTTTAAATATCTACTATATCTGCACAATTCATCCATTGTAGCCTACATGAGCTAAATGGCAGTTTCATCACTTGGCTGACGGCAATTTATGCTTTCAACAACCTGGATTTGAGGAAGAATTTGTGGCAGGATATAGATACATTGAATATTGGTTTGACAGGTCCTTAGATGTTACATGGGGATTTTAATAATGTGCTTCGAGCACAAGACAGAGTTGGTGGGAGATTAGTACATCCTAATGAATTTTGTGACTTGGTGGATATGATGGAACGGGTGGAGCTGTTTGAGGTAGACAGTATTGGCGATTATTATACCTGGCACAACAAACATACCCAAGATCTCATTTATTCAAGGATTGATAGAGTTTTGGGGAATATGGATTGGCTTCAACTGTACACTCATGTACATGACGAAGTTATGGAGGCAAGTGTCTCTGATCATGCACTTTTACAATTGAGAATGTTTGAACCAGCCCCCAGAAGTCGAAGACAATTTAAATTCATCAACTGTGTGGTGAATTTACATAACTTCCAACAGGTAGTGAGGGAAAACTGGGAGGATCACATTGAAGGCAGACCTATGTATCGGGTGTGGAAAAAATTACAAAGACTCCAGTCCACTATATAGCAGTTACAGAAACCATTTTCTGGAATTAAGGTGAAGCTAGAAATAGTGAGGGGAAACCTGCACGCAGCTCAAGTAGCTCTTATAGGTGATCAGATGAATGTTACTTTAATTGAGCAAGTCAAGCAATGCACTGAGGAGGTTATATACTGGAATGATGTGGAAGAGAGGTTGTTGGCGCAAAAGGCGAAAATTGATTGGTTAAGACTTGGGGATGGTAAAAATACTTTTTTCCATGCTTCGGTTAAAGCAAAAAAATCGAAGTATTAGTATGGCTAGCTTGATGAGAAGTGATGGTAGTATACTAATGGAATAGACTGGTATGGAGCAGGAAGTGCTGTGTTTTTATGCTGATTTGGTAGAAACGGTTGCGCATGGACTAGAGGGGTTGGATATTGTTGCTATGAGAAACAGGCACTCAACTTAGTTTGACAGAGGCAAATATACTCATCCAACCTGTGAGTGATTATCAGATATGGGATGCGTTACAAAGCATTGGAGACCATAAAGCACCAGGTCTTGATGGTTACAATGCAAAATTCTTCAAAGCAACCTGGAGTATTATTGGTTTTGATGTGAGATAGGCGGTAAAAGATTTTTTTACATGATCGACTTTATGTAGCTGCCAATTGTAGTCTAGTCACTCTCATTCCGAAAGTGGCAGATGCGAAAGTTGTAAAGGATTACATACCTATTTATCTCTTGCTGCACCACTTTGTACAAGATTGTTTCGAAAATCTTAACTACTCGACTCATCAAGGTTTTGGGAAAACTTGTCAATGAAAGTCAAGCCGCTTTTGTGCCGGGCCAAAATATTCACAATCATATCTTATTGGCTTATGAACTTATAAGAGGCTATAGTAGAAAGGGTGGTATGCCTCGTTGTATGATGAAGATGGATTTACAGAAAGCCTTTGACACAGTTGAATGGTCAGCCTTGGAAGGGATTTTGCAGGAAATGAATTTTCCTCAAAAATTTATTCGTTGGATTATGGTCTGTGTAACTACGGTGTCTTACAGGTTTGTGGTAAATGGAGTACCAACTGATTATCTGAAAGCAAGGAGGGGGGCTGCGACAAGGAGAACCCCTGTCTCCCCTGCTTTTTGTGTTGCTTATGGAATACTTGTTTCGACTATTGCAAAGGCTAAAAAAGGTTCCTGATTTTAATTTCCACTCTAAGTGCGAGAAGCTGCATATTGTCAATCTAAGTTTTGCTGACGACCTACTCCTATTCTCAAGGGGAGACGTTAAATCTGTAGAACTTCTAATGGCAGTCTTTAATACCTTCTCACAGTCTATTGGTCTCAAAGTTAATCCGGCGAAGTATCAAGTGTATTTTGGAGGACTGACAAGCGACACCAAAATGCAGATTCAAGATCTCACTGGTTTTAGAGAGGGGTGCTTCACTTCAAATACCTTGGTGTACCTCTCACTAGCCGGAAGTTATCTATAGCCCAATGCCAACCACTTATTGATAAGATTGTGGGGAGAATTCGACACTGGAGTGCAAAGCTTTTGAGCTATGCGGGAAGACTCCAACTTATCAAAAGTGTGTTATTTGCAGTTACCAACTATTGGTTACAATGCTTCCCATTGCCGAAGAAGATACTAAAGAACATTGAAGCCATCTGCAGATCGTTTATATGGTCTGGAACGGATGAAGTCACACGCAAATCACCTGTGGCATGGGATGAGCTCTGTACGCATAAGAAGAATGGGGGGCTGCAAATTATTGCTGTACTTGACTGGAATAAGGCGTGCCTCATGAAGTTACTATGGAACCTTTGTGGGAAACAAGATAATTTGTTGGTGAAGTGGGTTCATGCATAATACCTACCCTTGGAGAATATCATGATAGCTCCCATCCCTACTACGGGCTCCTGGCTGATTAAGGGCATTTTAAGGTGCAGGCCATTGACGCAAAACAATCCAACTTGGGATGTAATGATGAATGGGAGTGGTTTTAAGACACGCTTGGTTTATGAACATGTACGAGGGGTTAGGCCTGTTGTGCCTTGGAGGAAATTATTCTTGGGTAACATAGCACGACCAAGAGCACAGTTCACACTCTGGGTTGCTTGCCATGGTCGATTAGCCACAAAAGATCGATTATATAGGTTTGGAATGATCCAGGATGCTACTTGCGCGTTTTGTAGCCATGTAGAATCTTTAGACCACTTGATGTTTGATTGTTTGGTTACTAAACAGATTTGGCAACATGTGTTACATTGGTTGAAGATAAGTCATGTGTCGGGTGATTGGCCTAGCGAACTGGAATGGGCAGTAGCTAACAGCAAAGGTAAGGGTTGGAAAACGAAGTTACTGAAGAGGGCAATTACTAAAGCTACTTATGAAATCTGGAGATATCGTAATGATACTTGTTTTGGGTGGTCTATAGATAGCGTTTCTGTAGCTCAGAAAATCATTGATGTAGTGGTGTATAGATCGTGGATGATCCCTAAACTCAAACCTCATGTTGGGTGTTTGATGATGGATTGATAGTTTTAATAGAATAGATTGCTAGATTGGTGGAAGGGCTGGATCCTTGGATCGCCTGGCTTGTAAATTGTTTTTGGATAGTAGACAGTAAAGTTTCGGTTCCAAAAAAAAAAAAAAAAAAGATTTACTGTGCAACTCGTTACTCGACTTTAATAGAGCTTCAGTTGTTTGTAAAAAATTCTACTAGGATGTTTGTCTCGCGGTTAAAGCCCAGTTTTAATCGAGATATCATTCTCATCCTGTTTGCCAAACAATTTTATCCGCGTTGAACTGTACCCCTTATAATCCACCAACTATACATAATTCAATTAAATTTTATCTTTCTACCTACTCCCTCCGTCCCGCAGAACTTCATACATTTGCCATTTTTAGCCGTACCACAGAACTTCATACATTACCAAAAAAGGAAACTACCCCACACCCAACAAATAATAAACAATCTCAACTTTACACTCAAATTACACATTTTGCCACTAAAAGTACACTTTTTCCCACATTTTCTATATTCTATCATTACTTTAACTTTTCGCATAAAACTGCGCGCTAACCCTAATGTATGAAGTTCTCCGGGACGGAGGAAGTACCTTTTTTTCTCTCACTTTACTTTTTTCATTTATCATAACAACCTTAAACCAATCAAATAACATTAAAACTAATCAAATAATCTTAAAAACTCTTACACTCATCACTTTACTCTTACAAATCATACATAACAACCTTATAAAATCTAAACTTTAATTCAATCTTAAACACAATTTTTCAAAACTCAATTATAATTCAGTTACTATTTACAGTTAAAATTTAATTAAAATCCGGTCCGTTTTAATTGATTCCCACTATGTTTTTGGTTTTACAATGAAATGGATCCTACTTTATATGAAATTATAGAGTTGTAACTGGACCGTGTAACACGTGGTCTCTCTCGGGCACATGAAGTGCTTGTTGCTCGGTTGAAATCATTACTTTTCCCATGAGAACAAATTTGACATTTTAACTTTTTATTGTTAACATTTTTCAATTTTACTCTGATTTAATTTTAATTTTTAATGTAAAATGTTCAATTAAATAATATGATAAAACTTTAATTTAAACATTTATATTGTTAATAAAATATATTTTTATATATAAAATCTATCAATTTTATTATTTAAACACTTAAAGTTTTCAATGATAATTCTAGTATTTTTTTATTTTTTAAACATTTAATGTATACGGTCTAACATAATAGTTACTCATGATCATGAGTTCAATATATCATAATAGTTACTCAAGATCGTGAGTTCAATGTGATACTGGATGTGGAATGTGGGTTTATAGTTCGCGAGAAAATGAAAATGGGATGAGAAATTATTATTATTGTTGTGCTGTTTACTGGTCAACCAAACACAAAATATTCCCATGTATGGACAGTAAGATATATCATCGTGAGTGGTTTATCCAATTCAATAATGCTCCTACCTAAGCTACATGTATGGTATCCAATTGTTCATTTGAAAAAATGGATATGCATAATGTGTATACTCTACTCGCCAGAACAACACACAAATCTTACAAAATATGAAAGATAGATACATGTGCTGGAAAGTTGAACATATATATTATATCAGTACATTTTAAATTATAACCGTTACACATAATTTCATACCTTATTATAAAAAAAAAATTACCTCATAACTAAAATTTAATAAAAAAATCTGAACTTACTTATAATAAATTAAACATTTTGACAATAAATTATAATTTTCACACAATTTTTTATGCTTTATTAATTATATTAATTTTTCAACTTAAATTACATGTCAAACCGACAATTTTAATATATGATGTTCTAGTGTCCATAATCATATCACGTTGAAGAATCCATGACAATAAGCATAAATTTCATCCTCGATCGGGTATACTGACATGTCAATTATTACAACCGATATGATTTGATATGATAACCTCTACATTAATTAATCAATTGTATAAATTGCTTGTCCACTGTCAATAATCCCATTAGTGATGTGTCGACTCAAGTGACATATTTGAGTGAGTCTCAACTTTAAATTGGGTTATATTTTTCGCATCTATAATAATTTTGTCACTAGTAAGTGCTTGTCACGCTATGTGTGACAAGCCGTTGATTTCTATCTGCTTTGTTAAGTTAGATTTAGAGTGTGACAAGCCGTTGATTTCTATCCGCTTTGTTAAGTTAGATTTAGAGTAATGAGAAGAGACTGATTCTTCGTTGCTTTTTATACTTGGTGATTTTCTTAGTTATGTTTGATGGTGACAAGTAAATTTTTTCATGTTTTGTATAATCTAAAAGCTCGAACTTGTAGAGATTTGTGGAATTTACGTTCTGTTTGGTATCGTTTTGAACTCATTCTATAGAATGAATCTAAAACACTATTTTATTTCTAAAAAATGAGTATTTAGAAAGGGATTGAAGTAGAAAATTGAGTGTTTGGTTTGTAAGACTTGAGGAGGAAGCTCAATATTAGCTTGTGTTTGGTAGTTGCATTTAATTGAGCTGAGACAAAATTTTAATGCAATTCCCATTACACCTTTAATGTTCATGCAGAGATTTACATGCAACGTCTTTAGTGTTTCGATTTTAAAAGGTTTCCCTCCCACATAAAAATTTAGAAGCTATAAGGAGCTTGTGGGAATTTGTAGCTTGTTGACTATCGCATAAAACATGTTTTATATTGTTTAACATTATATTTTTACTTATAATTTATAGTAGTAAAATATTTATTAAAATTATATTAAAAATTTATATGGTCAATACTCATTATGTAATTTAGTTTAGCAAGTTTAGTACTAAAAGAATTAATTTTCCTAAATTTGTATGATAATTCTTCATAATTAGCTCATAAGCTAATTGATAGTTCATAAGTTAGTTGGTAGTTTAAATAGATGATTAGTTAGTTGATAAGATAATTATCCCGGAATTTCTATAAAAGATGATATTGCCGCCTCTATGGAATTTCTTTACTAACTTGAGACCACAACATATCCACCGCCATTTACATGATGATGCAACAACTTGCTAGTCTCAATTCTTGGCCACAACTCCATTCAATCTAGATTCTGCCATTAACATTCAGGAAAGTTGCAAATTACGTCTCTAGCATGGTTTTCAATTCATTGCTCTGCAAATCAGTTGTGGAGGTGAATCCCATTAACGAGTGGAGCAACTATCAACAAAATTCATTCATTCCCGAAGCAGGTTATGGCAGAAGCAGTACTATACATGTGATTTCAGGTTATGGCAGACCATTAAAATTCATTCAAAAACATATAAAAAAATTCATTCCCCAAAATACAACCATGGCAGACAGTCGAACAAGTGAATTCCAAAAGCTTACCTGTATTAATGGAAATCGACATCAAATTGTCTGAATAGTGCTGAAAGAAACCCATTTCATACAAGCCTCGTCTTTCAATTTTAACTCTGTCTTTCTTTCTTTCATCTCCTCTTCCTTTTTTTGGTTCGGCTAGGAAGGAACTTCTCTTCTCTATTTCTACTCTGTATCTCTTTTCCTCTCCCTTCTCTGGCTTTTCGATGGGGAATGGACGGTAGGTGAAATGTTTGAGGTTAATTCAGTCCACATACAATCATTACTGTAGCATATTTGGGCCACATTTTCAGACGTGGTAAAGAGTCTCCAAATTTATAAGCCCAAGCCCCACGAATTTCTGGTTCTAAAATCCGCAGGCCAACTTGCCATGTAGGAGGCAATAACCAATCACGTCCCTGCCCCTCCATTTCAACTCGGGCAGCCCAGGAGTAATGCCCATTCCAAAAAACAAACCAAACACAAATTTTGATAGGACCAATGCACTTAGACCAGTTCTATTGTAGAACCAAACACGCTGTTAGTCATTTATATTAATACTCCAATACTCCCTCGCACTTGTTGGCCGATTTCAACCTCTTTGGGAAGGTCATTTGAGTGGAAATTTAATATGGGACGGGGATTGTCTCCGTGAAGATTCGAACTCAGATTGGACGTGAGTCAGAAGCTATGATACCATGATAGAATTACATCTCATCTAAAAGTTCGGATTGTAGAGAGTTGTGGAATCTAGTCATTTATATCAATACTCCAATATAATTTTGGCTATATATGTTAAGGTGTGAAGTAGTCTTATTCATTGTTGATTGCACTACAAAAAAATTCGGGTTTAGGGACGGATTTATCCGTCCCTAACACCCCCCCCCCCCCCACACACACACACACACCCGATTCGTCCCTAATCCGTTAGGGACGGATAGAGACGCCCGTCCTTAAAACGGGCGTCTCTAACCAAATAGGGACGGATTGACCATTAGGGATGGATAATATCCGTCTCTAAATTTAGGGACGAATATAATCCGTCCCTAATGGTCAACGGCCATTCCGTCCCTAAATTTCCCCGGGCTAATCCGCCCTAATTCGAGGTTTTAGCGACAGATATTTATCCGTCGCTAAAACTGTATTTTTTTATTTTTTATTTTTTATTTTTTCCTGTTTTTCACATTTCACCTGTTTTACACTCAATATAGTCGTAGATAATATACCCGAAAGTGATAAAATTGCATTAATTAAAATAGAGATTCGATAAAATATCCGAACAGAAGACTAAAATCCGAACATAAGACTAAATATCCGAACAAGATGAGATAATGTGAAAGTATGTAGCTAGAACAACATAAGTACATGAGCATCTAAGAACCGGGAGGAGGCGGAGGTTGTTGGTTCGCACCGAACATCTGTTGTGCCATCTCATCCATCCGATGAGTGATACGATCTTGATTCTCTAGCAGTTGATCGATCGTTTGCTTGAGAGGATTCATCAGCTCATTGACCTGCTGTTGTGTGTAGAAATCACCCCGTGATGAGGATGCCTGAGACACCGAGAAGCTACCACCCTTCAATGCAAGGCCCAAACTACCGATCCCATACACTCGACCCTTAGCGTCCATCGGGTTGACTTAGAAGAATATCTGGTCTTGCTCTCGAATTGTGAGCTCATGACCGTCGATCATCCTCTCCTCCATGATCCGCTCCACCTCAGTCTGCAATAGTGTAGTGCATACGAAATGCGATACATTTTCAGGAAGATACGCTCGATATATAATATACACAAATGCAAATGTGAACCTTAACAAAGAAACATACCCCAATTAGCTCGGCCCTAGGATCAGTCCAGATGCCATTCTTCATTTTTGCCTTCTTGAAGTGGTGAAGAGCAGTAGTGGGCTCCCCGGCATAGAGCTGAAGAACATGCAAACAAGTAGTAAGTTGTTAAAAATGAAAGAAAAAAACATATGCACAAATCATATTCCAAGTCATAAATAATATATATACTAACCGATATCTGGCGGTTTGTAACAACAGCCCGCGACCCATAATGATGCCTGGAGTTGCCCGTACCATCTCGCACCTCAGTCAACCGATTCGCTCTGTTCTTCACCGCCGTGTCCCTGACAAAGGGATCCCTCCAGTACTCCTGCCAAAGTGCCCACTCATCATCCCCCATGAACTGCGGCTTTACCCCAGCGGTTTTCATGTTGTTAACCATCCTCTTATAGCACTCTGATCCAACAGTCTCGAAAACATGCCACAGTTGGGGAATCAGGGCATTGGAAATGAAGTAGTACTTCTACAACATTTCCTCTTATAACATGTATAGCATTACGTATTTAGTTTCATTACAATTACAATTACATTCTTAATTAGGATACGTTAACAATTGGTAATGAATTACATGCATTTTACGATTACAATTCAATTTTTTTTTTTTTTTTGGAACGAAAGAACTTGTCTTATTGATACCAAAAACAGAATACGTACATTTAGGGGCTGACCATATCGTCCAAGCCCAAATCATAAAATAACTTGAATAGACTAGTGCAAACATGAAATATCTAAATCACTCAGATAGAACTTGGATCAATGCAGCTGACTTCCGGCTTCTACATCGGAGTGTGGTAATCTGTATCACCGAGCTAATGGTACCTTGCATATCGAAGTTGCGTTGTTTGAATATCTTTCCATTTCGAGCCTCCCAAACATGGTAGAAGACCTCAGCCAGTAGAGCACGGAACACCGAGGCCTTCCCCCCTTTGCCTCTCGCCATTCTTCTTGTCCAGCCAATTAATTGTTGCCAACTCGTGATTCTTGGGTGGGAAACCCGTAACCATGTCAAAATTCCACGGAGAACCCCATATGTAATGGAGCATTGGAAGAATAGGTGGTCAATGGACTCATCTCCATCGCAAAAACTGCACTTACCATCCGTGAATATACCATAATATGCCAATCGGTCTTTTGTTGCCAAACGTCGGTGTAAGGCCAACCACATAATGAAAATAGCCTTTGGTCGAGCTTGGTTGTGAATGACAAGATCACACCACTCCACTTTGGCTGGTCTACCACGAAGAAGCACATAAATGGCTCGAATGGAGAACTTAGGGGCAGCAATCTGCTCCATCCATTCTTGAGCTCCGCAAATCATCTCCCGAATCCGAATAATAGCCTTCATTGTCGAAGAGCTACAAATAGGTACTGACCATTCATCCATATCTTGATCTTTTATGTAATAGCAATGAATCCATTTGCCCACAACGAATCAGCCTTCGTTTGGATCTTCCACAAGAGTTTAGAGATTAGAGCCATATTCCAGACATGTAAGTTGATAATATTCAAGCCGCCACAACATCTCGGGGTACAATTCAATTTTCTAGTAGTTAAACTTCCATATATATATATATATATATATATATATATATATATATATATATATAAATATATATATATATATATATATATATATATATATATATATATATTAACATTACAAATTGTAGATGAAAATATTAGTAATTGTTTTTATGTTAATACTCCAAAATTATATTAAAATCACCAAAATCACCAAATTGTCTCCAAACACAGAATTAAATCTTCATAATCCTAGTACGTATACGAAAATAGCTAAGTAAATACCCTACATACTTACAATCATACTAACATCATACTGACAATCCAATTTCACAATAAATATATCAATTGCACATCTCAAAGCTAATACAATACGTAATTAATATAAGCTAAATTATCTACTACATACTTCCTATAAACATACAATTGCTCAAACTAGTCGAAATTAACAAAATTTCCAAATTTAAAAAAGTAAGGGTTTTAGCCAAAATACCTTCAATTCCGGAGAAAATAGCGGATGAAAGTTGAAATTGATGGACAACCCGAGCTCCTTGTCCCACGAGCTTCGAAATGAGTTCAAGATTGGCCGGAATGGTGGATTATTGGCCGGAATTGGCAAGTGGGCGGAAATGGCGAAGAAGGGAGGAGAAGAAGCAGAATGAAAATGGAGGAGAAGAAGGGGATCTCCCGTTTTTTACATTGTCAGGTTTAGGGACGGATAGGCTATCCGTCTCTGACTCCCTTTTTTATTTAAGTTTTTTCTTTTTTTTGGCAGTCAACTGTTTTAGGGACAGATATTTTTATTTGTACCTAAAACAGAGACGAATAACTAATCCGTCCCTATTTAGGGACGGACTAGAGACGGATTAGGGACGGATAGGCCTATCCGTCCCTAATCCGTCTCTATAGCCGTCAATTCGTCCCTAATTTAGAGATGGATAACTATCCGTCTCTATAGCTGTCAATTCGTCCCTAATTTAGAGACGGATTTTATCCGTCTCTAAAACCGGTTATTCTTGTAGTGTTGTCAAAGGTATGGATGCAATGTGGATTTATTTGAGTGATTTCACTTTTTTTTTTCCTTTTCTTTGACAAAAAGGTTGAGACAGTTAGAGCATTTTATTGTTTGAATACATAATGTGATCTTGGTTATAAAATGCTCGAGAACTTAAGTGAGTTTCATGTTTTCATTTGTATTCCAAATTATTTGACAAGAGATTTCTCCAAGGATGTAAGCAAGAAGACAATTATTACCATTGTCAGCCGTATCAAGCACAAAGTCCGGGAAGAAATCTATGGTAGACTTGAGACAATATCCAACGACTTTTTTTCCAATCTGTGCAAAATGCTCTCTCTCTCTCTCTCTCTCCCTCCCTCCCTCGCTCATAGAGAGAGAGAGAGAGAGAGAGAGAGAGAGAGAGAGAGAGAGAGCGTTTCCCCTCTGGCTGGAGAGAGAGCGTTTCCTATCTGGCTGGAGTTTGGGTCCTCTCTTTTGAGAGATTTTTCCTAACCTGAAAAGTATATTGATGGATCATCGATGTATCCGCAAATACAGTTTGTGAGCAGAGTTCAGAATCCCAGTTTTCCGACCTCAACATGATTTACGTGATAATTTAGTTCCTAAAATCCCTCCCCCACAAGATATTATTTTATTTCACTCTCTCACGTGCGTTGACCTAGACATCACTATTCCTAACTCAAATGTATCCACTTAACCCTACCCAAACCCAATCCCGACCTGCTTCTTTTACTGGACCCACAACCCAATAAAATTTTCCTCCAGCCCAATTCACGTTTGGTACCCACTTTCTATCATCCAACCCAACTCTCCCACTTAACCAGCCCGCTAACACCACTAATTTTCCGGTAACTACTTCTTCGCTCCAAATTACCCAACTTCCTATTAATCCCCAACACACTAAGGAGCCGAACCTACCCAACAAACAAGGCATGCCTGCTGGTTCTACTACTACATACAAGAGATTTGGGCTAATAAATCGTGTTAATGTGAGGAAATGAAAATCTCTTGGCTAATGTGGAGAATATAAGAAAGCTTTGGATACACCCTTGGAAAACAATTTTGGACCAGAGGTGGGGAGTTGCATCGCAACCCCGCATATCTCAATGAGTTGTCTATCTTGGAAATATAAGGGTTTGGGGGGCCTTTGGATAGTTCGTGCTTTAGACAATTATATTCGTCGTTATCGCCCCAAACTTAACTTTCTTATGAAAACCCGTATGAGAGACCATGGGATCGACTCGTTGAGAAGGAAGTTTGATTATTTTGGTTTATGTGTTGCTTCTATTGGTTTTTCGGGTGGCCTAGCTCTACTTGGGATAAGGAGACTAATGTTTGTTGTCAAAGTTTCTCAAAAACTCAAATTGACGCTAATGGACAATTGAGAGGGAGTAATTATACTTGTCGCTTCACATGGTTTTATGGGGAACCCGGTCATGGTAAAAGGAAAAGGACGTGGAATCTTTTTCGGAGGTTTGGTGATGTGTCTATGAGAGATTGGATTTGTATAGGTGACTTTAATTAGCTAGATTTTAGTTGATACAGAGAAGCTTGGAGGTGAGATTACTCCGAAATGGTGTATGAGGGATTTTCGAGAAGCTATATGCCACACGGGTTCGAGTGATATTGGATTAAGTGGTACCCATATACTTGTGTAACAAGCACGAAGCTCCGACGACAATAGGGGAGTGACTTGATCGTACATTTGCAAATGTAGGCCGGTCTATCAATTTTTCCAATGCCCAGGTGTCCCACTTGCACACAAATAATTCGGACTATCTCCCTTTGTTACTACTGCTGGATGGACAGTCTTGTCTAAAACATAGGCCAAAAAAGAATTTCAAATTTTAGGCCATGTGGACTAAGTCTGATGATTGTGCAAATATAATCCAACAACATTGGGACAACGATTTGGGCCTACTGATAACCTGTCCTACTGTAGAGTGGGCCTCCTAAAGCCCAATTTGGGCAAGTCAACCAGAATATCGTTAAACTACATAAGGATTTAGCCGATCTCCAACAGCTTTAGTATACGACAAAAGTAAGAAAAACTAAGCAGAGATTGAAACTTGAGCTTGAAAGGGAAAGAGACGAGGAAGAACTCATGTGCAATCACCACTAAATTCATGATAAGGTGGAAGAGTAATTAATGCATGTAATGTGTTGATTGAGGCATATACGTATTGAAATACTTAATTAATTACGTGGATGTAGGTTCCACTGAACTATAATTTATGCAGAACTATTTAAAAGAGTTCGGAAAAGCAACAAAAATAGTGGTTCCCATACCATGGAGTCGCCTTGCCACTATACTCTCCTCCACGAGACCAGGTAGAGCCTTCCAAAATTTGTCCCTGCGAGACTAAACAATGGTGGTTGTTCAGATTTTTGTGTTCATTGGTGAATGGTTGCTTTATGACTATATTTTGTAGTATTGATCAACAATTCAATGTGACATTTCTATATGTTACCTACCACAATTTCATATATGGAGACCATTGATAAGTATTAAATAGAGGGATGGAAATGCACAAGACTCAATTTATTCTCTTATTTTCTACTCTGGGGCTCAGGTGAGGTGAGGTTGGATCCTCCCTGATTTAAAATCTTATAAATGTGACAATGGGTCGTAGGTGTAACGAGTGTCAGCAGCTAGAATAGCCACCTCTTACATTTGTCCCAATGGACTCGCAACACTTCTGTTGTTGTCTTCCTAATTCCACCGATTTTTTGACAAAACAGAACACAGAGATAGATGTCTACCAGCATCGAAGTCTACACACTAAAAAATTAAACACATAAATCAAATCAGTTAATTAATTACACAAACAACAACAATGGAGACCCTGAGTCATGAGGAACAACCAGACCCGAACCCAGTTCTAAAACCCGACCCAGAACTCCAATTACCGAGTATCGAAGAAATGGAGAAGAACTACGCTGGTTTCGTGAGGCGCGATGTTTACGGGACAATGGGAAGAGGCGAATTGCCCTTTGTCGAGAAATTCTTGCTCGCCTTAGGCCTCTTCTTTCTTCTCCCGATCAGGGTTGTGTCAGGGACGGCTATTTTGGTAATTTACTATGCCATTTGCAGGATTTGTACGGCCTTTCATGATCCTAATCAGGAGGAGATGAATCACCAGGAGGATTATGCGCATATGGGAGGCTGGCGGAGGGCCGTCGTCGTGCAGACCGGCCGGTTTTTCTCCCGGGTTTTGCTCTGTGTCTTTGGATTCTATTGGATTGATCACACTAAAGTTATTGTATGTTCTGTTCTACCATCTCTTTTTGCTCTTTACTAGTGATCATTCTGCATGTGTTAATTAATTAAGTTGGTTTATATAAGTCCTGTTCATTGATAGGACTAGTTGCATGTTTGCTACTGTCTGTCTTTAACCAATTACTATTAAATTCGCGCTACATGAATTAATATGGTTGGGTTGGATTAATTCCAGTTGAACTTTTAGATGAGATGCATCATAAATAATTCATGGTAATGATATTTTCCGGTATACATATGGGTTGATTAAGTTTTGAGTGAAACTTCCCTTTTATTCAATCCTGGCACTGCCCTGGTTTTAGGTGTTCTTGATATTGGAAGTAGCTCTGAGACGAGTTTCAAGATGATATGTTACAACTTACATGCGCTTACAAAAACTAATTCTCAATGTGAATGAACAATTACTTGAAAGCGGGATGTAGTTAGAAGCGCTCCTCCTGACATATCGACTGTGGATCATATATTCATTTCTCGGTAGAATGATTTGATTGCTAAGTTCGTCATCATATGAATGATTGCTCAAAGTTTCGCTTTAATTTCTCTGGACTTCTTTGGACTCATTCCAACCAATTCTCCAGATGAATGGGATTTTATCATTAAGTTCTGCGTGTAACTTATGATTGTTTCGTTTTCAACTTCTTAGTCTTCATCAGTGGGTTTATCTGAAGAATTTGGAGGACCTGGGGCTATCATATCGAATCATGTGTCTTATATAGATATTCTTTACCACATGTCATCCTCTTTCCCAAGCTTTGTTGCGAAGGTTGGTTAACTCTTGCATAATGCTTCTTTGTTATCTGCGGTTAAATCACTTTGTATATCTAAAGTGCTATGTGACAAACTCTGTTCATTTTCTGTATTGGTTGCTCAAAATTTGCAATATCTGATTGCTGAAGAGATCTGTCGCTAAGCTTCCTCTGGTAGGCCTCATAAGGTTAGCTCGCTCTCCCATACATTTTTTATTTTTTCTTCAATTTTGTGTGTGCATGTGCGTGTATACCAGTGTTCTAATGTACATGTGCTCTGATATTTGTCCGTTGGCAAAGTAGACTGGAATATCCCAAACATTTGTATTTTGCTTTTATGCCTGAGTTTGTGAAGAAAGTGTATAAATGTACAGATGCAAAAGTACTCCTAGATCACATACTGTTATTTTCTTTTTTGTGTTTTACTGACAAAGAAGAGTGACTTATGTGAATTACACTCTGGAATTGGCCTTGTTAGTAGGAAATGCTACATTTTTAATTTATGTCCTCCTTTAGAGTATATGGTTTTATTTGCAGCTGAAATTAAGTTCAATACATTTTTGTTCTCGTAGGGGACATACTTTCGTTTGTAATACCCATATCATGTTCAATATGTTTTCGGAAACATCATTCTTCTATGTGCATATCGTGTTGAAGTGCAAAAAAGTCCTTATGCTTTGATATTTTATCAATGTACAGCAAGTGTCTCGGTTGTGTCTATGTACAACGGGAGTTAAAATCATCCGACTTCAAGGGTGTATCAGGTACTTTTTCTTTGGAGATTCCAGATTTGAGCATGTTAGTTATTGGAAGAAAAAAAATCCTCCTTTTCATGTTGGGGTGACCTTCTAGACTGAAAAACCATATGAGGCAACTAGCTATCGGGAAGTTTGATGCCTGCCATAGTTTCTCATATGGCGCTCTCTGTTAGGTACTTGGGTGTTACCTCAAAGAGCGGCTTTTGTGAAAACCGTCTCGAGTAGAACTGGATCAACATCACAAACATCATATGTTTAGATACAAGAGTCACATATATAGTAATGCGGGGTGATGTAGGTATGTTAAACGCCCAATGTTTGAAGCTAAACATGTGATCTTGATCCCCTCTGCCGGAATGAGAGGGACTCTAACAAAAGTTTCTATAGTTCAAAAGCACAAAAGCATATGTTGTGTCTGTGTGCCAACATGCAAACATGAAATGTTGGTGAAGTATATGAAAAGAGTCCGTACATCCGTATCTCCAAAGTAAAATTGTTGGTCCTATTGGCCCTGCAACAATTTAGACAGCTGTTCCAGTCACATTTGAATTATCTTAAATTTTGCTGATTGCAGGTGTCGTCAATGCCAGAATTCAAGAAGCTCATCAAAATAAGTTTTCTCCGAAGATGATGCTTTTCCCAGGTTCGTATGGTTGTGGTTTCCAGAAGAAAATTTTAGTTCCCATCACTGGTTGCGGCACCATAATTTCTTGTGTTCTTTGTAGTTTATTTTCCAGAACTCAATTAAGCCTTCATGTGATTCTTTAACAGAAGGTACCACAACAAATGGAGACTTCCTCCTTCCATTTAAGACTGGTGCATTTGTGGCCAAAGCTCCCTTACTGCCTGTCCTTTTAAGATATCCCTATGAGAGATTCAGTCCTGCATGGGATTCTATTTCAGGGGTGAGTTATTCTACTTGATACGAATTGTTCCGTATATTAATTAATGTCAGTATTTCTCAACATGTTGATTGATTACGCAAACATATTTCTTACCTTCCACACAAAAGAAGCCTCGACGAATCTTCTAGTGATATAGCCATTGCTCTCGAAATCTCCAAGTGTGCTTTTCTGCGAACACAGATAATATATTCCGTAATTGATCCCATGTAAATAAGGTTTTGGTTCCAACTGGCCTCATACGCTTGCTGATTTTCACAATTAACCAGTTGCAGCTGTTGATCATAATTGATGAATCCATTATATAATAATGTGCACATATATCAGTCCACCATGACGCATCTGGTAATATCTCTGATCTGACATGCAGGTACGCCATGTTATTCTTCTACTGTGTCAGTTTGCAAATTACATCGAAGTGATACAACTACCAGTTTATCACCCCTCAGAACAAGAAAAGGAAGACCCGAAGCTTTACGCTGAAAATGTTAGACAGCTAATGGCTCATGAGGTATGTATGTATTTATGTTCTGAAGCTTTTACCTTTTGCTTTAAATCTTAATTGTCAATTTTCAGGAATCTATCAAGATATCTGTTGCTTCTTCCAAAATCTTAGAGAGTTAATGTAGTTGGTCACCATCTCTTATATACTACTTACTCCGTCCCGTCCCATGTTTCCCATTTTGACATTTTTCGGTCAACCATCCCCAACTTTGATTACGAATTAATTTTAAACCGCAAATAGCAATGATGAACACAGTTAGCATTCTAGAAAGTATATTGAAGACAAGAATTGTTACTATATGTCATTTCATGTTTCTGGTCTGCGTGATGCAGGGCAATTTGATAATCTCAGATATTGGATTGGCGGAGAAACGAATTTATCATGCAGCTCTGAATGGTTATACTGTTGTCATGCCTAGTGTTTTGCATCGGAAAGACGACTAATGTGCAATCATAGTTGGATCCTAACTGTTTAGGGTACATAAATTGTACAGGTTTGCATTAGGAACAAGAATATGGCTTGGATGTTAAGCTTGCTGTGTAAACTGAACTAGTGATGTATACACAAATAAGTAACTACGGTACATATGCTCTGTTTGCCGTGTTCCCTTCTATCAAGTCCACCGGGAGTTCCTGTCTCGATCCATTTTCTGACGAAATAACCCGTGCGATGAAATGCACGGTAACTCTGTAACTCATTATTAGGATGTCAATAGGATCTGTCCCATAGTCCTGTTTCGTCAAGCTCTTCAGGCTCCATCAAATCCACTTCTTTTCATCAGTTTTGTCCTTTTGATTTCGCTTTTTCGGACTCTCGGTTGCTCTTTTAGTATGTCTGAAACTTTATTCTCAACTTCAAGTTTCAAGTACTTGGGCTGTAGTTGATGCATTTTGCGTTGTTTCAGTATTATCAATCTCAGCTTACTCATGCGGAGGCTTAATCTTGTTGATCCGGTTGGTCTTCCTCCGAGTAACATGCCATAAAAAAAGAATAACAATATGATTAGTATATTATACAAATCATTTACAAATGTCAACAAGAGTACGAAACAATATTAACAATTTAAGTTCTTCTGTTAATATAATAAAGTGTTGAACGAATACTGAAAAGTTGGATTTAGTACTGGACAAGGTAACAATGTGACTACTTGCCCTTATGCACAGTTTGTCATTTAAGCGTTTTCAGACTATTCTTGCCCTACAGTCTTGCAGTTCTATTAGGTCTTTGTAAATTCCGGCCAAACTGGTCCCACCAACCGGCCAGACTTCATGAATGCATAAACTAGTCGATTTTCCAAACATATTCCCCCAACCCACAATGTACTTCAAAATGGACCAACGACATCATTCATAAATATATCGAGATGAATTTCACGGACTCAACTGCATCGTCTAAACTTTTTACCATGAAGGACAACTGCATTTCGCGTCATATTTTCTTTAAAACGTTGTTATTTCACGGTCTCAACCGCATCATCCAAACTTTCTACCAATTATAGATTACAACACATTTCGCGCCATATTTCTTTAAAATGTTGTTATTTAACGGGCTCAACTATCGTCCAAACTGCCTACTCAGTTGACGACAACTGCATTTCACGCCATATTTTCTTTAAAACGTTGTTATTTTACTGTCTCAACCGTATCATCCAAGTTTTCTACCAATTATAGATGACAACTGCATTTCGCGCCATATCTTCATTAAAATTTTATTATTTCACGGGCTCAACTGCATGGTCCAAACTGTCCACTTAATTAACAACAACCGTATCGCCATATTTTCTTTGTTATTTCACCATGAAACAATCACTATATTTAGTAACACACCTTATCCCTTTGGCCAAACATGCCTAGCTAGCTCTAGTACGAGTAGTATATATATGTTTTGTCAGACCACATGAGATGACCTGATATTTTTCTCATCGCCGCCACCTTTCACCAAATCATGGACACCTTCAATTCCCGACCAGGGTTTTAGCTTTTGACAGAGAGGTCTCAGATCTGGAACAAGAGAGGTATGCGTGTTTTGCTCTTTCAGTAAGATATCTTGGAAATGTTTGTAGTTGCTTTCAGCTAGCTACCTATTGAAATGAATCCTGGAATGAAGAATAAAAACCCTAATTCTGCTGCTGTTGAAAATTCTGCTGAAATTATTGCTTCACTCGATGATCTCCTGATTGAAATTCTTATCCGATTGCCCTTGAAACCATTATTTCGGTTTAAATTAGTGTCTAAACACTGGCTGTCTCTCATTAGCAGCCACAAATTCTCTCTTCTCCGAAACCCTGCCCCTAATCGCACCCGTGGGATCTTCTTGGGCTTCAACAATGGTATTCGCTACAGTCAAAGATATATTGGGTTGTATCCAAACACTCCAGATTCACACACACCATCCCTAGATTTCAATTTCACAACAGCTCCATCAAGAACGGTAATTTTGAACTCTTGCAATGGACTATTGCTCTGTTGCAGTTCCATTTTCTGGGATGGTTCCATAATATGGGATGGTAACTTCTGGATTATCGCTCAGCCCGATTCTGAATTGTACGTATATAACCCCACCACAAAATGTTTTGCTATCCTTCCGTATGTTGTAACTATGATTCGGCAATGTGCCACATTGGTCTACAATCCCTTCACATCACCCCATTACAAAGTTGCATTGGTTGACCAACTCACTTACGATTCCAACAAGATACGGGTTCAGGTTTACTCATCTGAGACAGGTGTTTGGACTAGTGGTGGTGAGATAGAAGAGTCAAGGATTGAGAATGTCAATTTTCGGGGGGGCGGAGTCTATTGGAACGGTTCCATCCATTGGCTGAACAAGGTGCTATACCCGGATAAATTGGGATTCTTGTTGCGGTACCATGTTGACTCTCAGGTGTTCTATGAAATGCCTACACCGCCTGTCTCAAAATACAATGAGTGGTCCAATTTTTACTTGGGGGAGTCGTGTGATCACTTACATTTCGTAGAGCCTTTACATTTCGTAGAGCCTTCACATCCACGAATTAATGTTTACGAGATGAAAAAAGACTATTCTGAATGGTTTGTTAAGTACCAAGTTGATCTTCAAGATCCCTTTGTTAGCTATCCAGAGGTGTTCTGTACTGCCAAGAATGGCAAATCCTATTGTGTTGGCTATATTGTTTCTGTCATTCGGGGAGATGATGCTGGTAGCTCCATGTTGACTCTGCGGATTCCTGGTAAAGTAATAAAATGCAATCTGGTTGATGGAAGCTTGGAAGAGTTGGCCAATGTCGATCAGGAACTCATCTATGATCTCTTTGTAGAGGGTATGAATGATGAGGTTGATTACATAGAGTCTATTTGCAGTGTTTAGTGGTCTTTAACATCAAAGTTCAAATTGTGTGTTGGTGGTGTTGCATTTTGAGTTTGTGGAGATGCATGCTAATTTGATAGAATTATATTGCAATTTCTGAGTTTGCTTATCTCTATATTGTTAAACAACTTTTTCATCTAGCCAAGTGCAAGTTCATGCTAGAATATAGGCATGAAGGGCTGTCCAGTCATTGGGTATGGAAGATGACTTTATGATTAATTATGAATGACATTTATGCTTCAATTCAATGATCAATATGTTTGTACTTGGTGTTTAACATATCCTTCTGATGAATGATTTTGCTCTGGCTTAGTGTGCTTTCTGATTCATTTGTTTTGTCTTGTGACTGGCAAGCTCTTGGATTTGATAGCTAAATCCAATCCAATCCAATCTGATTATCAATTTTGTACGAAAACATGACTCTGCTCCTGCTAACATATGTGAAAACTGATTCTTTCCTATAGTATAATATCCTCTACATGTGTAGAGCTTGTTTCTAGGTAGGAACTGCGGAGAAAAACATGCACAGTTGCAATGTTATTTTTAAAAAGGTTATGTAAGAAAATTATTAACTCACCTTATATTTGATTACTCTACGCTACGAAAAAGATATCAAAATTTAATTTAAATGTTTATTGTAGTTGAATGACCATACACCTATGACCTCCGACCAATTGCTCTGAGGTTAGCTTTAGATCAGAGAAGGTTGCAGCTTCGTTTTAGAGTATTAGTTTTTTTTTTTTTTGTTTTTTTTTTTTTTTTTTTTTTGACATCTTAAATTATTTTCTTGTTTAAAAAAAAAAAGTTATTTAATTATTGTCTTCCTTTTTCCTTAAACAGTGTGCACATTTGGTCATTTTAGATGATTTTTAATGTTGACTTAATTGGTAACATTCAAGGGTGGGTGTTTAAAATGTAAAACTGATCGAAGAGTACTTGATTTATGTGTAATTGTCGATTATCTAATACAGGTTGGGTAAAAAAATCAAACATTTATGTCTGACTGTATTAGCCAAAATTCATCACTAGATCTAGACTAGTGATCATAAAATGCGATGTAGACATGTAGAGCGCCAAGCTCAAAGCAC
The DNA here is from genome assembly GCA_026545765.1 of Plantago major. Taxonomy (NCBI): domain Eukaryota; kingdom Viridiplantae; phylum Streptophyta; class Magnoliopsida; order Lamiales; family Plantaginaceae; genus Plantago; species Plantago major. The sequence continues at coordinate 21,122,953 of CM048843.1, forward strand.
GTGTAGATCGACCAACTCTACCCCCTAAATGACTACATAGAGCGCTGAGCTCGTAAGTTCTAATACTTAGGTAGAGCGTCAAGCTCTTATCATATAATTCACTATGTAGAGCGTCGAGCTCTACAACATCATACTTATGTAGACCGTCATGCTTTTATCATACAAGTTGCTATGTAGAGCGTCGAGCTCTAAAACATCATGCTTAAGTAGAGCGTCAAGCTCTAACTACCTAAGAAGGTAATGTACCATCAACCATTGAAATACATGTAGAACGTCGGATTCTAGAAGCCCAACGGATATGAAACCCTAAATCTCTCTTTCAAGCCGTTACACTCGGCATTCAATAGCAGATCTACATAATGAATTTCAAACGCTATGATGGTGGACGTTTCATGACGTTGGTAACCATTGGTCTACTTTAAATGGGAAATCATCGCAATAATGGTCTACGTTACCAGATCGACTATGGAGACAGTATAAGTAGGAGCATGTATGCCTGTAAGAGGCATCGAAGAATCAAAGACAAGCTAATAAACATAAACAAGACACCTCCTCCGACAAAATCTCAACTCTTTGTGCGACGATTTAAACCTACTTTCCAACCATTTATCCTGGATATACATTACTGGCTTTAGTCCGACAAAGGTAACACAAGTTTGGACAAGTTCTTACACGATCTACCATCATATGATCACCAGGTTTGATTTATCGTTACACATATCCCTTACATAACTTTATTGGCTTGATCCATCTCTAACTTGAGCGTCGGGGTGTCTTAGGTCGGCACCAAATCGGTGCCCCAAGGACTCTTACGCACCCCTCCCCGTTGTGCTGCGTTGCAGGTGATCGGTGCCCAACTGATAAATTCAATTGTAGATTTGGACGTCTACAATTTGGCGCCCACCGTGGGGACCCGATCATCAAAAAAACTTGCACTTTTATGGATCTACACATGGATTCTAACCCCGTAGGAGGAGTGCCATATGACGTTTTAGCTTAAATAGCCGCTTTGAATGAGCAAATGAGAGACAACGCTGAGAAGTTACGCATTCTTGAGGAAGAAAATGCCAACTTGAGGAGGAGAGTGGGCTCGTACAATGCGGAGCACATTGGTACCAGTTTGCAAGGGCAAACCATACAACGCTCTGATCTGGATATGCCCATCATAGAAGATGCAGATAATGATAATGACAGTACCGATGAGGAGACCAAGGGACATCCCAATAATAGAAGTGTTTCCTTCGACAACAATACAAGGCCTCAAAGAACGGTTAGACAAAATACGCTTGATGCTAATGCAGAACGTCAGACGACACCAAGGGTCGAAATAAACCAAGATTCAGGTATCAATCGCAATATATTTGAAAGACCTATGTCACATTATGCTGACCTGACAGGAACTCAAAGAACCTTAAGACCATAGGACGACAATGTATTTGCTCAAAGATTGGCTTAGATGGAGGCATTGATTTAAAGAATCCCTGGACTACCACTACCGATAAAAAGAAGTCTCCCTAATAGCTTCACAGACTCCCCATTTGTTGACGACATAGCAATGGCGGATATGCCTAAAACATTCAACTTCCCAACAATGAAGCTATATGATGGGACAACGGACCCCGATGATCATGTTGCCCAATATAAACAGCTAATGTTCACTATCGCTATCCCAAGGAACCTCTGTGAGGCGTGCATGTGCAAAGGATTTGAGTCGAGCTTCGTCGGACCAGCTCTACAATGGTATACTAATTTACCCAATAATTTTATTTCTTCATTTGCACAATTAACTGACTGCTTTGTGGAGCAATTCGCGAGCAGTCGCAAGCTTTTAAAACTATCGGACGACTTGTATCGCGTTCGACAAAGGCCTAACGAATTTCTCAGGGAATACGTCGGAAGGTTTAACAAGGAGAAAGTATCAATTCCTGATTGCAACAAGGACTCCTGTAAACCACATGACATCGCCGCCACCTTTCACCAAATCATGGCCACCTTCAGTTCCCGGCACGGGTTTTGAATTTTGAGAAGGATTAACTGACATATATATAAGGCTTGTTACAACTTACTCGAGCTTGAGCCCATTTAATTTTTTTATTCGTTTTTGTTAACGAGTCGAGCCCGCGGTTGAGCTCGAGTCGAGTATCACAATACTAGGCTTGGCTCGGCTCGTTTAACAGCACTAACCGCATCGTCCAAATTTTCTACCAATGATAAATTACAACCGCATTTCGCGCCATATTTTCTTTATTATTTCATGGGTTCAACTACATCGTCCAAACTGTCTACTTAATTTACGACAACCACATTTCGCGCCATATTTTCTTTTATAATGTTGTTATTTCACCATGAAACAATCACTATATTTAGTAACACCTTATCCATTTGGCCAAACATGTCTAGCTAGCTCTAGTACGAGTAGTATATATATGTTTTGTCAAACCACATGACATAACCTGATATTTTTCTCATCGCCGCCACCTTTCACCAAATCATGGACACCTTCAATTCCCGACCAGGGTTTTAACTTTTGAGAAGGATTAACTGAACAGAGAGGTCTCAGATCTTGAACAAGCGAGGTATATATACATTTCTCGAATTATTCTTCCGTACTATTTTCTTTGTGTACGTGTTTTGCCTTTCAATAAGATATCGTAGAAGTACTGTTTGTATTTTCTTTCAGCTAGCTACCTATTGAAATGAATCCTGGAAAGAAATATCATCAAAACCCTGATCTCTGATCGATTATTGTGCATTTTCTTTACCATTTTTGTACGTGAGTCGGTGTGTGTTTTCTTTTTTCAACAAGGTGGCATCTTAATCATAGAAGTATTTGTATTTTCTTTCAGCTAGCTACCTATTGAAATGAATCCTGGAAAGAAAAAGCAAAACCCTAATTCTGCTGCAGTTGAAACTTCTGCTGAAATTGTTGCTTCACTCGATGAACTCCTGATTGAAATTCTTATCCGATTGCCCTTGAAACCATTATTTCGCTTCAAATTAGTGTCTAAACATTGGCTGTCTCTCATTAGCAGCCACAAATTCTCTCTTCTCCGAAACCCTGCCCCTAATCGCACCCGTGGGCTGTTCTTGGGCTTCAACAATGGTCTTCGCTACAATGCCTATATTGGGTTGTATCCAAACACTCCAGATTTACACACGCCATCTCTAGATTTCAATTTCACAACAGCTCCATCAAGAACGGTAATTTTGAACTCTTGCAATGGACTATTGCTCTGTTGCAGTTCTATTTCCTGGGATGCTTCCATAATATGGGATGGTAACTTCTGGGTTATCGCTCTGCCCGATTCTGAATTGTACGTATATAACCCCACCACAAAATGTTTTGCTATCCTTCCGTATGTTGTAACTATGATTCGGCAATGTGCCTCATTGGTCTACAATCCATTCACATCACCCCATTACAAAGTTGCATTGGTAGACCAACTCACTTACGCTTCCAACAAGATACGGGTTCAGGTTTACTCATCTGAGACAGGTGTTTGGACTAGCGGTGGTGAGATAGAAGAGTCAAGGATTGAGAATGTCAATTTTCAGGGGGGCGGAATCTATTGGAACGGTTCCATCCATTGGCTGAACAACGAGCTATACCCGGATAAATCGGGATTCTTGTTGCGGTACCATGTTGACTCTCAGGTGTTCTATGAAATGCCTACACCGCCTGTCTCAAAATACAATGAGTGGTCCAATTTTTACTTGGGGGAGTCGTGTGATCACTTTCATTTCGTAGAGCCTTTACATTTCGTAGAGCCTTCACATCCAAGACTTAATGTTTACGAGATGAAAAAAGACTATTCTGAATGGTTTGTTAAGTACCAAGTTGATCTTCGAGATCCCTTTGTTAGCTATCCAGAGGTGTTCCGTACTGCCAAGAATGGCAAATCCTATTGTGTTGGCTATATTGTGTCTGTCATTCAGGGAGATGATGATGATAGCTCCATGTTGGTTCTGCGGATTCCTGGTAAAGTATTAAAATGCAATCTGGTTGATGGAAGCTTGGAAGAGTTGGCCAATGTCGATCAGGAACTCATCTATGATCTCTCTCTACAGGGTATGAATGAGGTTGATTTCAGGTTTAATAATGAACAGGGATCAGATTACGTTGAGTCTATTTGCAGTGTTTAGTGGTCTGTGCCATCAAATTTCAAATTGTGTGTTGGTGATGTTACAATTTCTAAGTTTGCTTATCTCTATACTATATTGTTAGACAACTTTTTCATCTAGCCAAGTGTAAGTTCATGCTAAAATATAGGCATGAACGGCAGTTCAGTCATTGGATATGTAAGATGACTTTATGATTAATTATGAATGACATTTATGCTTCAATTCAATAATCAATATGTTTGTACTTAGTCTTTAACATATCCTTCTGATGAGTGATGAATGATTTTGCTCTGGCTTAGTGTGCTTTCTGATTCATTTGTTCTGTCTTGTGACTGGCAAGCTCTCTTGGATTGATAGCTAAATCCAATCCAATCCAATCTGATTATCAATTTTGTTCGAAAACATGGCTCTGCTCCTGCTCCTGCTCCTGCTAACATGTGAAAACTGATTCTTTCCTTTATAGTATATCCTCTAAATGTGTAGAGCTTGTTTCTAGGTAGGAAATCAATAACTGCGGAGAAAAACACAGTTGGAAAAAACTTACATGGACCTAGTCTACCACATAATTATAGACCATGTGGCTGAGATTTTTTCATGCAATTAATAATTTTAAAATATATTAACTGTAATCATGCATTAATCATGTTCAGACGTAATTTAGTTGCTCATTTATGAAGTTTCCTTTTTTTGCTTTTGCATGCACATCATTCCAAATCTAGATCCTTTATATTTCGGCGAGCTACAGATCAGTCACCTTTGGGACAAATTTTTACTCTAAAACAACAATACATTTGTTACTTACACTCAAGTCACCATTTATTACGAATTGCCTATAATACCCTTGTATCTTGATCAAAATTTCAACTTAATCACCTTTCTTCTTCCTATTTTCACTTTCTTCCCCTTTCTTCTTCCTATGTTGCTTAATCACATTTCTTCCCCTTAGTCAAAATAAATACAATATACAAGATTAATTAAAAAATTTGCCCGGGGCAAACATTGCCCGTGGCACACCATGCCCAGGGTAAACTAATCCCAGAGGTATTAGTTGACAAGTTTAATTCCATTACCACAATATTATGTGATATTTAATTAAATTTTTATAGAACTTCATAGCAAACTTTGTCCGGGAAAAAATTGCCTCATCACTGTTTTGAACCAAAATTCTCATGTTGCTTAAGTTTTATTTCTTATTAGTTTAATTAATTTTTTTATTTTTTTATTTATACCTCTGAGAATAGTTTACCGTGGGCATGGCATGCCACGGGCAAAGTTTGCCCCGGACATGGTGTGCCACGGGCAAAGTTTGCCCGGGGCAATTTTTTTAATTAATCTTGTATATTGTGATTATTTTGTATTCCTTCTTATGAGCATTAGTTGACAAGTTTAATTCCATTACCACAATATTATGTGATATTTAATTAAATTTTTATAGACCATCATAGCAAACTTTGTCCGGGAAAAAATTGCCTCATCACTTTGATCTGGCAAGCGGAGTAGTGAGATGTTTTGAACCAAAATTCTCATGTTGCTTAAGTTTTATTTCTTACTAGTTTAATTAATTTTTTTATTTATACCTCTGGGAATAGTTTGCCCCGGGCATGGCATGCCACGGGCAAAGTTTGCCCCGGGCATGGCATGCCACGGGCAAAGTTTTCCCGGGGTAATTTTTTTTAATTAATCTTGTATATTGTGATTATTTTATATTCCTGCTTATGAGCATTAGTTGACAAGTTTAATTCCATTACCACAATATTATGTGATATTTAATTAAATTTTTATAGACCTTCATAGCAAACTTTGTCCGGGAAAAAATTGCCTCATCACTTTGATCTGGAAAGCGGAGTAGTGAGATGTTTTGAACCAAAATTCTCATGTTGCTTAAGTTTTATTTCTTATTAGTTTAATTAATTTTTTATTTTTTTTATAGTTTGCCCCGGGCATGGCGTGCCACGGGCAAAGTTTTCCCCGGGCATGGCATGCCACGGGCAAAGTTTGCCCCGGGTAAATTTTTTTAATTAATCTTGTATATTGTGATTATTTTTTATTCCTTCTTATGAGCATTAGTTGACAAGTTTAATTCCATTACCACAATATTATGTGATATTTAATTAAATTTTTATAGACCTTCATAGCAAACTTTGTCCGGGAAAAATTGCCTCATCACTTTGATCTGGCAAGCGGAGTAGTAAGATGTTTTGAAACAAAATTCTCATGTTGCTTAAGTTTTATTTCATATTAGTTTAATTAATTATTTTATTTTTTTATTTATACCTCTGGGATTAGTTTACCCTGGGCATGTCGTGCCACGGGCAATGTTTGCCCCGGGCATGGCGTGCCAAGGGCAAAGTTTGCCCCTGGCAATTTTTTTAATTAATCTTGTATATTGTATTTATTTTGACTAAGGGGAAGAAAGGTGATTAAGAAACATAGGAAGAAGAAAGGGGAAGAAAGTGAAAATAGGAAGAAGAAAGGTGATTAAGTTGAAATTTTGATCAAGATACAAGGGTATTATATGCAATTCGTAATAAATGGTGACTTGAGTGTAAGTAACAAATGTATTGTTGTTTTAGAGTAAAAATTTGTCCCAAAGGTGACTGATCTGTAGCTCGCCGTGCCCAGAGCAAACTTTGCCCGTGGCACGTCATGTCCAGGCTAAACTATTCCAGAGGTATGAATAAAAAATAAAAATATTAATTAAACTAATAAGAAATAAAACTTAAGCAACATGAGAATTTTGGTTCAAAACATCTCATTACTCCGCTTGCCAGATCAAAGTGATGAGGCAATTTTTTCCCGGACAAAGTTTGCTATGAAGGTCTATAAAAATTTAATTAAAGCTCATAAGAAGGAATACAAAATAATCGTGATATAATTGTGGATTCAGGACACCGCAATATTGTTTAATTAAACTAATGAGAAGGGTGACCTAAAATGAATACACACGATTTAAGTTACAAAGCAGTCACTTTTGGTGTCTTCTGGGTAAGGAAGGTGACTCATTAGTAAGCCCAATATCTATTGGTGTCTAAAAGTAAAAAAGAAGCCCATTAGTGACTTATGGGTAAAAAATCCCTTTATATTTTCCCTTCTCAATCTTTCTTCAACACAACACTTATTTTGTTTTGAGGCAAAGATTAAATTCCATTGTCATAATCAGAACTGCAAAGAATTTCAGTAACAACAGCACAACTACTTGCTTCGTCCATCAAAACATGTAATCACACAACTAATATCATCAAATTAACTATGACAATACTAATTAACAAATTTACAAACATTGTAACCATCACACTAGCATAAACTAGCAGCAAATAGCTTAACCAGGCTCGCTAAAACAAATCGGTAATGTGGCGAAACCGAATGAATCAATAATCAATTGCAATGTTATGACATAGTTCATGAGCCCAAACATTTCCCTCCAGTTTCGCACGCCAAGTAGAGTCATTTGTGAACTTCTTTTTGACGATTTCCAGCCCTAAACGAGCTGCATATATATGACCATGCAGTAACATTCAGCCCAGCTATAACATCGTCGACTTCTACAATTAAATGGATTCGCTTGCAACAAGTTTTGAGCAAGAGTTTTGTTGTTTTTTAAGGGAAAAAACTTACATGGACCTAGTCTACCATACTCTACGCTACGGAAAGATATCAAATTTAATTTAAATGTTTGTTGTAGTTGAATGACCACACAGCTATGACCTCCGACCAATTGCTCGGAAGTTAGCTTCAGAGCAGAGATGGTTGCAGCTTCGACTTAGAGTATTAGTTTTTTTGTTTTTTGTTTTTTAGTTTTTTTTTTTGACATCTTAATTAATTATTTTCTTGTTTTTTAAAAAAAATATTTAACTATTGTCTTCCTTTTTTCTTAAACAGTGGATATTTGGTCATTTTAGACGATTTTTAATGTTGACTTAATTGGTAACGGTGGGTGTTTAACATATAAAACTGATCGAAGAGTGATTTATGTTTAAACTGTCGATTATCTAATGGAGGTTTGGGAAAAAAAATCAAACATTTATATGTCCAAAGTTCCCAAAATAACAGATAAGACTATATACGTAAATTTTTAATAATCATTCGAGAACTAAATAAAGTCAGGCATCGAAACTCTAAATCGTAAAGAAACAGCTAATATTTGTGTTCAAAGCCGTGCACCATATATAATATGCTAGCGAAAGTCTTAATGCATACATGAATTTCTTGCAAAACACACTAAAAACATGAGTCTAAAGTACTGTAGTGATGGGTAAAAAAAATTGAGTGATAATAAATGAAGAGGTTGATTAGTGTCCATATGCTAGAGAAATTCTTAATGCATGCTCCCCAGACGCGGAGCTAAGAATAAATATCGCATGTGGCTAATTATGAGAAGGACATGTTACAGTTAACATAACGAGAATTTTTTTTTGCAGAAAATACCATCTTCACAAATATTTTCCTACATAACATCAAAAAAAAAGGGTAAGGAAATGGTACCTTACGAGCAAACGCCACAATAAAAGTTCCAACTTCCAACCAAGCATGAAAAATTGAGGCAATGTAGCTTTCTGATAATAAATATATTAGAAACTCAGCGTAACAACACATCTTTCTTTTAACGAACCAAAACATTACTTCATTAATAGAAAACTAGACCAAGGGGTTCAACAACATAAGTTTTCACACTTTTACAATTCCAAAACATGCGACAGCCTAAACCAAACATATCTAACATGGATCTTTGCTAATAAAAAGCTCAAAATTAGACTAATTAACAAGATTCTTAAATCAATTACTTCAGTCTAGTCAGCCATGTCCTATGAACATCCACATGGATTAATTTTCCCAATCACAAAATGTGTACAAGGACATGATTCAGCAAAACAATAGACAAAAGAAGGACGGGCAGGAATAACCGAGAAACCAACACGTCCCACGCAAAAACTATCACCAACTCCACCATAATATGTTAAGGAGAAAAAAAGCAACACAACTGAACACCACAGAGAAAGAAGAAATTGCAAGAAAATTAATCCTATAACAATTAATAATAACAACAAAATTGTAGTCAATTAAAATATCTGATACTCCTAAACCCTACTTAATAAATTAATCTTATAACAATTTTTACAATTATCTTGATACAAGTACTAATATAGCTCAAATAGTCCAAACTACTTTACATCAGTAAGGAGAATCCAAATATATAAACCGATCTACTACTTCTACTACTCTATGATCCATCTAGTAACAATAATTCCCAAATTTTCAACCCTCTTTTTATGCAACATGTCACATAAACCATCTAGCTATTTACCTTTAAGTATAATAATAACAACAAATTCACAATTATTTACCTTTAATTTCGGATTAATGGCTGAATTTCCGCAGCTTGCCTGAAGAATACATAGCAGGTTTGTTTATGTTTTTGCTGGTTGCAGGGGAGGGCTTTTCTGATTTCATTTTCCTCTAATAATTGTCTTGTAAAGTGTTATAATAATTGTCTTGTAAATTGGGCCAAGTTAATGTGGGATTTCATATTTGAAAGTGGGCTTCTTGGACCTCAAATTCCCTGAATATTACTTAAGTTGTGTAATGGTGTTGCTAAACTCAAATTTTAGGTGGGGCTAATTTGCAAAACAAAAAAATTAAAGGTTATAGATAAAAAAAAATTTCAGGTGTGGCTGGAGACACACCTAGCACAAGGTGTGTCTCCGCCCCTTATACTCCATACGTCTCGAAGAACTTCATACATTAGGGTTAGCGTGCAATTTTATGCGAAAAGTTAAAGTAATGATAAAATATATAAAAGATGGAAAAAAAAGTGTACTTTAAATGGCAAAATGTGTAATTTGGGTGTAAAGTTTAGATTGTTTATTATTTGTTGGGTACGGAGCAGCTTCTTTTTTTGGTAATGTATGAAGTTCTGCGGTATGGAGGGAGTACTAAATTTCATGTCAAAACACTAAAGCATGAGTCTAAAGTATTGTAGTGATGGATAAATAAAATTGAGAGATAATAAATGAAGTATTAGTGTTTGTCGGCGTCATCCCACACTCCAACTAGGTGACTTCACCCCAATTATATTACGGGACGAATCGATAATTCAAAACACCTACGTAGCTTTATGTTATTGGAAAATTTTGAATGGTACCTTAAATTAGGTTTAATAACAGATTCATCCCTTCTATTCGAAGAATAACAGTTATATCTAAAAATTAAACTGAGCCATTTCTGATATTACGGATAGGTCCAATGTCAGTTGGAGAATAAATAAAATAAAAGCAAAAATAAAATAAAATAAAGAATTAGAATAAAAGAAACTCAAAAATCTTAATATTGAATGGCATTTTTGTTATTAAGAGCAACTTTAGCTGACAGATCAGCAAAAATCATATTTTCTTTAAAATATTGTCATTTCATACATTGAAACAATCTCTATATTTGCTAACACTTTACATTTCTAGTACGAGTAGAGAATATATATTGTCAAACCACATGACATGACCACTATAAACTAAAGAAAAATGTTGGCATTTTTTGCTCATCGCCGCCATCTTTCACCAAATGATCTATATATTCCGATTACCTCGCCTCCTTCAATCCCGGATGGTGTGTACTCAGAGATTTCGATTTTTGTTATAGAACCTGTAATCTCTAAATACAATCAAGATTAGATTTATAAGTCGGAAGTCCTCAAATCCACAGTTTATAGCGAAAATCTGACTCGGGATGTCGTTCTCCACGGACACTTAGCATAGGAACAAGCAAATATCGTATGTAAATTATAAGCAAAAAAGTAAAGAGAATGATTGCAGACAGATCAATTGAATCGCAGTAAACCCTAATTTGATGAGATGTAATCGATGGTGGGAAGGCGTAAAGGATCCCCGACCTTCCTCTACTATACTACTCCCAACTTCCTCGCTAAAATCCAACGCGATTATCTCTAACGACATCAGGGCATAATACTACTATGCGGAGGCGCAGTTGGCACGAATACCCTTAATCAGTTCAATGAAACTACTGTGTCACTCAGCAAAACATCACACCACGAAGGATGTATAGAGTTGTATAACTACGATTTACGTCTAATAACTCTTCCATTAATATATCACGGTATATAAAGAAGTAGCAAAAGCAGAGTTACGGCGGTTCGCCCTTACAAGAGAAAGTTAGCTACTCATAGTATCTAGAATTATGAGACTCCTAAGGTCTTGTTTATACTGAAAAAATTTGAGCTCTGCCCACCATTGATCATTAAGGAAGGTTTAGGAAGGCGGGCTCTACCTGACAGGCCTGGAAAAAGCCTGGAAGAAATTAGACATGTGATTGCGGTTGCCTGGGGGCCGCTGAGAGGCTTCTGCAGTCCCCTGGTGGCCGCCATCTTCAATTCCTGCAGGTTCGAATCTGTTTTCTTCATTCTTCGATTTCGGACTTCGTAACTTCGTTTCCTCGAAAAGTGGTCTTCGACAATGTTGTTGCATCTTCAATTATCTTCGCATTGGTTGGTCGCATGACATGTTTTGACTCCTCGAACTCCATGCAACGGTCAATCCTGCGTAATCTCTTAACTTTCTCGATTTCGCTCAATTATGTCGTTTTCGCGCCTGAAATCGTGCAATTCCTCAAAAACGTGATCATGACCTACAAATACACACGAAGTTGGTATTTGACCATAAAACGATACAAATATTGAATTTAAGGCCAAAAACGAGGGTCTAAAAGCATGCTATATCGCACATTTCATTATCACATCACACCCCCAAACCAGTTTCTTGCTCATCCTTGAGCAAGACAATAATGATAATTAAGAAGTGACCATGAAATGAGCAACAAGCATAAACCACCACATAGACAAGCAGCCAGTTTCTAGGATTTCAAACTCTATTGACTCGCTTAGTTTCAACTCCAACTTTATGACTCCACAACAAACAAGTAACAAGTAAGTATCACTCGCTACAGCCAGTGGTTCCAAGTGTAACCCAATGTCCTTCTAGGTGTACTTCAAAATCATTACCTCGCGGTAATGTTATGCAATCCTGCTCCCAAAAGTCAAGACACAAATCAAAGTAGTACTCAAGTTGGCTTGGTAAGTGAAATAGGTAGGATAATATAGAGGAGCGTATGGCTAAGCATCATTAAAACATAAGCAAAGCAGAACAAAGGGTATTTCAGGGGAACTTGTCCTTTCGGACACCGAGTTCCTTCCTTCGACTTCGTCCTCTCTCAATGACAAATCTTCAACTTCTCCATTATCATCGTAACTACTTCAACGGTTGCTTCACACATAGACTACTTGCTCCTTTATTTTTTTCTTTTTTCTTTTTATTTTTCTTTTGACATACTATTTTTTGCAGTCGTTTTACTGACTTGTATGCTTTTGGTTGGCTATCATTGGGCTCTTTTAGTCTCTACATTTTTTGTAGTGTATGTTTTACCGAATTCCACACTTTTGTGTGTGCTGGTTTGGTATATATGTCATCAACCCTCACGGACATGTAGCTTTTTAGGACCAAGCTGGTATGTGGGTAGTTTCTATAACATGCCCAACACGACAACGGTGATCACAAGGACCACAGATCCACTCCGAGACTTTTGTACATTTGCTTTTTTTGGTACTTTCTTTTCTATATTTTTTAGGAGCAAGAGCTAGTAATTTTTAGCACCGTTAATACAACAGTAGGGCCAACAAGGTTACCTTTCGATGAAGTTCATCTTCCACTTCTCCCCCTAACCAATTTCTCGAACTAGGGTTAGGGTTTTCTTCTCTACTTTTCCCCAAACCAATTCTCGATCATGATCAAAACATGATTCTCCTCCAATCTTTGGAACTCGTTGCTTTGTTTCTTCGTTCAAGCTCGGCGGTAGGTTGTTGTCACCGCTTAAGTAAAGCATGTATAGGATATATGGTGGGGTTTCATCATGAGGGCTCAAAAAAGCTTTCAAAGTGGTTAGCGAAAGGTATAGAAAATGATTCAGAAAGGTGAGTACTACTAATCATATTCATGCTACTGACAAATAAGGACTCAAGGGTAGCAGTGTTCACACGGTTGCACACATGAATTTAATTAGAGTAGCAAGTAAACTCACTCATCAAAGTAGCATGGGTCGGTTTTGGTCAGAGCATATATTCAGCAAGCAGCGAAGCATGAAAATAAATCCACAGCCCCTCATCTTAGTCATAGTTCACACTCAGTACTCTCACACAGATAAAAAAAAAAATCAAAAAGTAAAAGACTTTAGACGTAACAAATAAGCATAAATTAAAATGTAAACTACTAAGTGCGAGTATTTAAAGTTATTACAGACCGAGCAAGTAATAGTCAAATTCCTCCCCCACACCTAGTCAAAAGCAGATAGAGAAACTAGGAAAGTAAAGAGAAAAAGAAAAGATACTCCCCTCTCGGTGTTGTTTCTTCCAATCCAGATGGTAGTTTAGGACAAAGATCCTCCAGGAGGCGGTGGAAGATAAAATCCTTGATAGCCTTGGTAGTACAACGATGGATCGACCTCGGGCGGTGGATAGAGCTGCGGTGGTCGGTAATAAGGTGGATACTCGAAGTGACCATACCCGTCAATGTTCACCTGCTGGAAAGAGATTTGCCCGTAGCTGTGTAGGTAGGTAACATGATTGTTCCACTCCAACCTCCGGCCCATTTCGTTCATTTCATCTCGCCTTCGTGCACTCCTTTGACTCCCCATCTAATACTTGTTCACAAATTCGTTGAACGAATTCATGTTAAAAGCTCCTTGTGGCTGATCCGCTACTCCTCTTCTTCTAAGTTCAGCTTTGGCAGCCTTCTCGTGTATCTCAATATGGTACTGTCTTCATCAAAAGGTTCTATGAGCCGAGCGAATCCTAACTCACTAGTTGGAACCCCATTCTTCTTGCATATTGCGGTGATAAGACCGGGGAATGGCAGGTTCCTTCTTTTGTTCCCCTTCACCAATTGCATTTCCTTCATGATGGTTCTTCCAACATCAATGTAGTGACCCTCCATAATCGCGTAGACAAGTGTGGCTACGTCATCCTTAAGCCCTTCGTGATGTAGGGTTGGCTTCAAGTTGGTCACTACAAAGTGCATCCAAAACATTGCTCTTCTGTAGAGCGTAGCCCTCGTGATGGATAATCCCACTACATCCTCTCTAAATCTTTCTCCGAGTAATACCCTTGGGATGTTTAGTAGGATGTCTCCGTACTTCAAATCGTGATATGCCAGTTCCTTGTATTCGCCATGAATGTGCTCCTCGAGGATGTTGAAGAAATCATTGATAGCTCCCGGCCCAAACATGAACTCTACCCCTCGTATGGTGATGGGGTGATCTAGAAGTGCATCCTCCGGTTTTTTAATCTTCAGTTGGAAGTACTCCGCGTAGAACTCCCGGGCTATCTCTATGTCGTACCCTTGGAGGATGGAAATGAAGGTTCCCCAAACAAAGAGATTGAAAACGTCGTGTATCCAAGTTAGGGCAGGGTTCATTCCCCATCCGATCTCTATGTTCCTCTCGGGAATTACTCGTTGGTCGCTATTGACCAATAGCCAACTCCGAGCTTTGCTTGAAAGGGTCTCCGATGCCACTTTCTTTGCTCTCTTAGTGCTTGGTTCACCTTCATCCTTTCCTCCTTTGGTTCTTACCATAGTACCTAGGCCAACAAGTGTGTGAGATAGCATGTTTGGAGTTAAATCAATTCTAAAGCTTACATGCAAATCCAATGGGGCTTCTCCTCCCCCAAACCTAATGTGCGGCACAATGCGTATGCAAGATTATAGCTTGTAATAAGATCAATAGCCACTTCAAAATAATGCAAGAACTAGGCATGTAACTCAAATTTTCAAATTGTGTCGAGCATCAAGTTGAAAGTCAAATTTTAATGTAGTCTCCATCCTATGAGCATATGATGATGCAAACATGTTTTCTAGGCATACTTCAACAAGTTAAGACCATGTGTTAATCAAAGGAGTTTGTTCTATTGAGACATTTTATCGAACACTTGGTAGGCAAGAACAAAAACCTTCAAATTCTCAAACGATTTGTCAAATCTCCATCAAGCAAGTGTTAATGTTGTGAATACTAAAAGTAAGCATGTATCCACATATCTCAAGCATCAACAAATCAATCAAATGAAGCACATAATTGCTAAGCACTCAAGAAGCAAGAAGAAAGTGCAAGCAAATAGTTGAATGATATAAACATTGAATTAAAGATGTAATGAAGATAATAATGAGTAGAGATCACTTACTTGATGTTGATGATGGATGGGCAAGCTAATAATGCAATGGGGATGATAGAATTATAGCGCAAGTGAAGATTTTTGGAAGAGAAATGAAGTGGGAAAAGGAAAAAACATTTTGGGGGTTTAAAAAGGGGGAGGGAGTGAGTTGCAGTCCACTGGCGACCGCAGTGGGGCTGCCTCACTGCCCCTTAAACGCGATAAATTGCGTGTTTTCAATTCTTTTTTAGTTTTTTCGTTTTTTCAAAAAGCAAACATAATAAATAAGAAATTTTGAAAACAATTTTGAAAACTTTTTCGAAAAATAATTTTGGCACGGAAAACGAGAAAAAGACGAAAATTAAAAATGTGAATGTAAATGCGTAAAAGTAAACGTAACCTTGGGTTGCCTCCTAAGAAGCGCTTGTTTAAGGTCTTATAGCTCGACCCCTGGTCGACGACTCAGTTGTTGGGGTGAGTCCCTCGATCTCATTAGAACAATTCTCAGAGAGTTGCTCTATTCCTTCTCTTCTCGTGTCGTCTTCATCCCCTCCTAGTTCGATTTCGATGATCACTGAATCTAGGTCATATCCTTCCTCCGGATGCCTCATTCGACCAAATTCACGATCGAATTCAGATCTTTCCTTCTGGTTGTATGCAAGCTCGTTCATATCCCATCTAACCTCATATGCCTGTCTCTCATTTTGTTGAAGACGTTCCTCAATTCTTGCGAATCATTCTCCAGCTCCTCCAAATGTGGTTCCAAACCCTATGATGGCTTCTCCTTGTCCTTTTATGGTAACTTCCATCCTCATCATTTCCTTCATTAAGAAGTCAACCTTCCTTTCTAATTCTGACAGTTGTTGTTGGACAGGGAAATCTGATCCTCTTCCCGATATTGGCATTAGGGGTTGGCCCACCGCTTCTCTCGCAGGGTGGTTGACCTGATTGACTGACGGGTTTGTTGCTTGAATATAGTATGCTTCCTCAATTGAGATTGCCCTTGAAGGTGCTCTCCTTTTCCCTCGTCCTTTATGTCTGGAGTTTTCACTTATGTTTTCGCATACCTCCCAAATCCTCCTTGGCGGTAAGTTCAGCAGGTTTCCTTGACATGCTCCATCGATGAGTGCCTAGCTAATAGAGTCAATTCCCCTGTAAAAGTTGTTGACCTTGTCGAACATTCCATATGAGTGCATTGGGCAGTTGTCAAGTAAATCCTTATATCTCTCCCATGCTTCGTGAAAGGTTTCTCCGTCAAATTGGCTGAAGTTCTGGATTTGGTTCTTCAGGTCAGATGTCTTCTTAAGTGAGAAGTACCTGAGCATGAACTTATTGACCACTTCGTCCCATATGTTCAGACTATTAGATGGTAATGACCATAACCAATCATTTGCCTTATCCTTGAGGCAATTAGGGAATGCTCTTCTTCGAAGCTGACATTCTGTGAGCCCATTGAGTGGTATACCCCCCCCCCCTAAACTACTATGTAGAACTCCCTAAGAAATTGCATTGGGTTTTCGGTCGGGTTCCCGTAGAAGTGCGGTAGTTGGTTAAGATGAGTGCCCTTTAGGTCATATTCTCTTGCAACTCTCTCAAGGTAGATGCTCGAGGTATGCGTTGTAAATCTCGGCATAACATAGTCGCGCATGGGTCTGTCTTCTTCATCCATTAGTTCCACCCTTGTGTGGTTATCCCTTCTTCTGTTCTAATCTAATCTCAGTCTTTCCTCGGCTATCCTTAGCCTTTCTCGTTCAAATTCTTCTCTCTCTGTTTTAATCTCGAGATGAACCTTGAGCAGCTCTTCAAGTTTTCACATCAGAACGTATCCATGGTGAGTCTCATCACTAGTGTCTTCTCCGCTTGCGTTACTAGGCAATTCCATGCTTTTCCTATTTAGTATGAACACTAACAGACGACTATCACATATACGAATAGAAAATATTATAAAGATAATAAACAGAAACCTAAGGTTGCTTGTTTTTGGTTTTTCTGTAAAAGAAAACAAACTAATACGGAAAAGAAAAGAAAATATTTTTGAATTTTTTGCTGTGGAGATCGATTCTCACAAGATATATATATATATATATATATATATATATATATATATATATATATATATATATATATATATATATATATATATATATATATATATTGGGTTTATGCTATATGAATTAAAAGACACTGCGTAAATTAAAAAGCAAAAGAAAGATTTCAACTTATCTCGGACGATCGAAACTTGCTTGAGCGGTCAAGTGTCCCTGGCAGCGGCGCCAAATTTTGATGTGCACTCAGAGATTTCGATTTTTGTTGTAGAACCTTTAATCCCTAAATACAATCAAGATTAAAGTTATAAGTCGGAAGTCCTCAAATCCACAGTTTATAGCGAAAAGCTGACTCAGGATGTCGTTCTCCACGGACACTTAGCATAGGAACAAGCAAATATCGTATGTAAATTGTATGCAGAACAGTAAACAGAATGATTGGAGACAGATTAACTGAATCCCAGTAAACCCTAATTTGATGGGATGTAATCGATGGTGGGAAGGCGTAAAGGATCCCCGACCTCCCTCTACTATACAACTCCCGACTTCCTAGCTAAAATCCTATGCGATAACCTCTAACGACTGCAGGGCATAATACTACTATGCGGAGGCGCAGTCGGCACGAGTACCCCTACTCAGTTCAATGAAACTAATGTCTCACTTAGCAGAACATCACACCACGAAGGATGTATAGAGTTGTATAACCACGATTAACGTCTAATAACTATTCCATTAATATATCACGGTATATAAAGAAGTAGCAAAAGCAGAGTTGCGGCGGTTCGCCTTTACAAGAGAAAGTTAGCTACTCATAGTATCTAGACAGAAATCGAAAAAAATGAAAAGAAAGAAGAAGAAGCTTAGTCTTTGTTGTCTTCGTGCTGCTTCTAGGGTTTCCTCCTTCTGGGTGCCTGACGGCCAGCGGTTTTGGGGTTTCACTTCCCCGAGGACTGGTCCTATCTTTCGAGAGCTTGCTATGTGAGCGGTGTAGAATTATGAGACCCCTGAGGTCTTATTTATACTGGAAAATCCGAGCTCTGGGCGCCATTGATCATTAAGGAAGGTTTAGGAAAGCGGGATCTAGCCTGATAGGCCTGGAAAAAGCCTGGAAGAAATCATTCATGTGACTACGGTCACCTGGGGGCCGCTGAGAGGCTTCTGCGGTCCCCTGGTGGCCGCCATCTTCAATTCCTGCAAGTTTGAATCTGTTTTCTTCGTTCTTCGATTTTGAACTTCGTAACTTCGTTTCCTCGGAAAGTGGTCTTCTACAATGTTGTTGCATCTTCAATTATCTTCGCATTGGTTGGTCGCATGACATGTTTTGACTCCTCGAACTCCGTGTAACGGTCAATCCTACGTAATCGCTTAACTTTCTCGATTTTGCACAATTATGTCGTTTTCGCGCCTGAAATCGTGAAATTCCTCAAAAATGCGATCATGACCTAAAAAATACACACGAAGTTGGTATTTGAGCATAAAAAGATACAAATATTGAATCTAAGGCAAAAAAACGAGGGTCTAAAAGCATGCTATATCGCACATTTCATTGTCACATCACCGGACCTGAAAAGTGGCAGGGTTTAAGAAGGGCTGATTGAATTGGCGGCATGTCACATAGAAGTCTCAGATCTGGAAGAAAAGAGGTATAGATTTCTCTGATCGATTATTCTTTTGTGCCATTTTCAATTACGTTAGTGCTTTGCTTTTTCAACAAGGTGGTATCTTAATCTTAGAAGTGTTTGTATTTGATTTGAGTGTTTTCTTTTTTCAACAAGGTGGTATCTTAATCTTAGCACTGTTTGTATTTGATTCTGATTGATTATTGCACTTGAGTGTTTTCTTTTTTCAACAAGCTCGTATCTTAATCTTAGCAGTGTTTGTATTTGATTTCTTTGATCGATTATTGTACGTGAGTGTTTTCTGTTTTCAACAAAGTGGTATCGTAATCTTAGCATTGTTTCTATTTTATTTGTCTGCTCGATTATTGCACGTGAGTGTTTTCTTTTTTCAACAAGGTAGTATCTTAATCTTAGTTGTGTTTGTTTTTTTTTATTTCTCTAATCGATTATTGTACGTGAGTGTTTTCTTTTTTCAACAAGGTGGTATCTTAATCTTAGCAGTGTTTGTATTTGATTTCTTCGATCGATTATTGCACGTGAGTGTTTTCTTTTTCAACAAGGTGGTATCTTAATCTTGGCAGTATTTGTATTTGATTTCTCTGATCGATTATTGTACGTGAGTGTTTTCTTTTTCCAACAAGGTGGTATCTTAATCTTAGCAGTGTTTGTATTTGATTTCTCTGGTCGATTATTGCACGTGAGTGTTTTCATTTTTCAAGTGGTATCTTAATTTAGCATTGTTTGTATTTGATTTCTCCGATCGATTATTGTACGTCAGTGTTTTCTTTTTTCAACAAGGTGGTATCTTAATCTTGGCACTGTTTGTATTTGATTTCTCTGATTGATTATTACACGTGAGTCTTTTCCTATTTCAACAAGGTGGTATCTTAATCTTAGCAATGTTTGTTTTTGAGTTCTCTAATCGATTATTGAACGTGAGTGTTTTCTTTTTTCAACAAGGTGGTATCTTAATCTTAGCATTGTTTGTATTTGATTTCTCTGATTGATTATTGTATGTGAGTGTTTTCTTTTTTCAACAAGGTGGTATCTTAATCTTAGCAGTGTTTGTATTTGATTTCTCTGATCGATTATTGTATGTGAGTGTTTACTTTTTTCTACAAGGTGGTATCTTAATCTTAGCATTGTTTGTATTTGATTTCTCTGATCGATTATTACACATGAGTGTTTTTTTTTCAAAAGGTGGTATCTTAACCTTAGTGGTGTTTGTTTTTTATTTCTCTGATCGATTATTGTACATGAGTGTTTTCTTTTTTCCACAAGGTGGTATCTTAATCTTAGCAATATTTGTATTTGATTTCTCTGATCGATTATTCTACGTGAGTGTTTTCTTTTTTCAACAAGGTGGTATCTTAATCTTAGCATTGTTTGTATTTGATTTCTCTGATCGATTATTGCACGTGAGTGTTTCTTTTTTCAACAAGGTTGTATCTTAATCTTAGCATGTTTGTATTTGATTTCAGCTAGCTAGTGAAATGACTCGGCCGGGAAAGAAAAGAAAAAACCCTAATTATGTTGATGTTGAAACTTCTACTGAAATTATTGCTTCACTCGATGATATCCTGATTGAAATTCTTATCTGATTGCCATTTAAACCATTATTTCGCTTCAAATTGGTGTCTAAACATTGGTTGTTGCTCATTAGCAGCCAAAATTTCTCTGTTATCCGAAACTCTTACCATAATCACACCCGTGGACTCTTCTTGGGCTTTAGTAGTGATCTTCGCTACAAACATAAATACATTGGTTTGTGTACATACACCATCACTAAATTTCAAG
Source organism: Plantago major (assembly GCA_026545765.1). Taxonomy (NCBI): domain Eukaryota; kingdom Viridiplantae; phylum Streptophyta; class Magnoliopsida; order Lamiales; family Plantaginaceae; genus Plantago; species Plantago major. The sequence continues at coordinate 21,143,736 of CM048843.1, forward strand.
TTCAAAACAACTCCATTAAAAACAGTAATTTTGCAGTCTTGCAATGGGCTATTGCACTATTGCAGTTCCATATTGTGGGATGGTACCACCCAGCTATCATCAGTCATCCATATTGTGAATTGTACGTATATAACCCCAACCATCAAATGTTTTGCTATCATTCCGCATTTTGTCTCTGAGCTTCCGCAAGGTGCCTCATTGGTCTGCGATCCCTTCACATTACCCCATTATAATGTTGCATTGGTTGAGCAACTCACTTCCAATTCCAACAAGATTCATGTTCCGGTTTACTCATCTGAGACAAGTGTTTGGACTAGTGGTGGTGAGATAGAAGAACCAAGGGTCGAAAATGTCAATTTTGAGCACAGTGGAGTCTATTGGAACGGTTCCATCCACTGGCGGAACTTTGTGCTATCCCTGGAGAAATCTGGATTCTTGTTGCGGTACCATGTTGACTCTCAGGTTCTATGAAATGCCTTTACCGCATCTCTTAAAACAAAATGAGTGGTTCGATTTTTACTTCGGGGTGTCATGTGATCACTTTCATTTCGTAGATCCTTTAAAACTTCGGTTTAATGTTTACGAGATGAAAAAAAGACTATTCTGAATGGTTTGTTAAGTACCATGTTGATCTTCGAAACTCCTTTTCTAGATTTCTAGGTTTTCCCTATAGGCATGAACGGCATATGCTATTGTGTTGGCTATATTGTGTCTGTCATTCGGGGAGATGATGATGATAGCTCCATGTTGGTTCTGCGGATTCCTGGTAATGAAGTCTTAAAATGCAATCTCGTTGATCGAACCTTGGAAGAATTGGCCAATGTTGATGAGGAACTCATCTCTGCTCGCTATCTAGGGTGTACGAATTAGGTTGAATTCACCTTTGATCATGAAGAGGGATCAGATTACATTGAGTCTATTTGCAGTGTTTAGTGGTATGTGGCTTTGTGCCATCAAAGTGCAAATTATGTGTTGGTGATGTTGCATTTTGAGTTTGTGCAATTTTTGAGTTTGCTTATCTCTATATTGTTAAACAACTTTTTCATCTAGCCAAGTGTAAGTTCATGCTAGAATATTACCACGTATGATCTTAGTGGCATCTGCCAACTCAATATAATTTCTTCAAACACGTATTCAAGTATGTTATTAAGAAGCCATTAGCCATATCTCAAATGGCACCATTGAGTAGATTTTTCACTCCCGACTTTCATAGTAAAGGAGTTCACATGAAAATGGTGAAATTCTAACTCAATCACATTTTCCTTTAAAATTTGCAACAATAATATTTTCCGAAAATTTTTTGTTTGTCATATCCACATGATTGAACATCACTTATTGTCATAGGCGGGATTTAAAGCCCGTGCCAACCCATCATTTAAAAATGGTATATTCTCTTAAGATACTAACCCCCACAATTCGAGTGCATCTTCTCGAATACATTTCTTAAGGATGGCAAATCACGTCCTCAATGTCGTAATCACTTAAAACCGGAACCTCAAACTTCTCGATGTTATTCTCCACACATTTCACCATGCTTCCCATTATAAATTGTGAGAACTACATACAAGTTAATGAAATATACATAAAATTGTGATAATTTTACTCACTTGAAATTCACAACAATTGAACAACAAGATTTGAAGTTTCAATTCACTAATCACTTCTAAGTAAAAACAACTTAGCAACACATATCTTACAACACAGGGTGCAATTATCTCGACAAGTTACTCACACTTGTTCCAATAAAATAGCTTCACAAAGCTTAAAGCCCACGACCAAGGTAAGGTTAAATTTATTTTGTCTATATTGCATAACAAGTAGCATTTCAAAAGATATAAAGTACTACACAAATTTCTATTCTCAATAATAGAAATATGCACTCCCAAAATACAATCCAACACATATAGGTCATATCATAGATATTTCACAAATAAAGCGAAAGTGCATTAAGCAAGAATTCATTCACAATTAATGATTCTTTACATGCTCAAGAAATAAATCACAATTGAAGAGCATGAAACGTTACACTCTCAATTATATTGTTTAAACACACATGAGTTCACACACAACTACTATGAACGTTTATCATACACTCCTCCATAAAAAAAATAAAAAAAAAAAAAAAATTGAAACTTTCTCAAGATTCAGTACCTCAAAACAATTCCACACAACTGACGTTCAAGAGTAAATATAAACTTAAATTGTGTGTTTCATGGTTCCGAACCAAACCAGTTCAAATACAATCCAGTTTAAAAATATATCACCATTAAAAAAGTACCAAGACTCTTTGGTTACCCATTATAAAAGAAGGGAACAGAGGGAGTACTAAAACCACATAATGTTAAACCCAAGTTTTTCAACTTTCCACTAAAATTTAAAAATCACACACTAGTAGTGGAAAAAATAAATAAACGTGGTTTTGATGCATATCATACCAAAAATCATGAGGAGATTTAAAGACCTCTACAAATAAAAGATTTATCTCTTCCACGTCACACAAAGTTAACATTAAGATATTCACATGAACTTTCTTCACGAAGAGCACGTTATGTCAAAAACATTTAAATCTCAACTAAATTCATATACACATCATCAATTATAAAGGCATGTAACTACACAAGAAATGCCACCCGTATCAACATACTAAACTTTCGCAGATATGGATAATATTATAAAATAGTCCACCAACATAAGCGGACGGCCTTGGGAAATCTTAACCGGAAAAGATGATGCGATAAACAAGCTTGTGCTTAAGACTGTTGGTCCCGGTTGATTTTCCCCCGCGTTACATGCCATCAATATGTTATACAAATCATAATATGCAAATTTCAATAAGAATGAGAAACAAAACTAACAACACTTACCTTCTTCAATTAATGGAAATAAGGTGTTGAACACGCACTAAAAATTCGGATTGAATTCTGGATGAGACAGTGGTGTAACCACTTCCCTTTAAGCACAATTTGTCCGCCTTTCTATGCTTCAGGCCTACTGGAGCAATGTGCTCGCAAGGTACAACGCTCAATCACAACTAATTTTGGAAGCAACAAAATTAGTTCCTTCGAACTCTCTTGTTGCTCAAGTGAATGCAAATCTCTATAGAATGAAATGAGGATGATGATGCCAATGGATGAGAGGAAGAGGAGAAGATTGTATCTTGTTCATGTGTCCTCCAAAGTGGTGGAGAAAACTACCTTTTATAGCCAAGAAAAGGTACCTCAAATGTTACAATTCAATCCATACACTAAAGCCATCATAAAACCTCATTAGAGGTGCAAGACCATGAGTTACAATTTTAAATTATCTTTAACTCCGAAAATTAAAGAAATAAATGGTAAAATTGGAGTGATTACATAGGAGAAGTGCAAAAGACTTCTTCTAGAATATTCACATAATGTTTATACTCCCACTTTGTACCTCACAATTCGAGCCAACTTTTATTCACACCGAGAATTGGTTTTCGCCCATGTATTACATTCACGTAGCTTGCGCAACCCACTACGTGATGAACTATAAAACATGTCAAAACAAATGGTGGACCACATATAAAATTTGCCCAAAGATATGTCATCTTGACATTTTAACTTTCAAGTTAAGTTACACATTTTACGAATTTAGTACGTATAAATGGTTTCAATCAACCAATTCTCCAACAGAAAGTAGTGGGCCAGCATTGATGTCCCACTTTGTAGCTTTCAAGGAGCTACATCATTTCTCCCTAATGCAGCCACGTCGAAGTGCAACAACGGGTCCATGAGTGGGTGTGGTCTTAAAACTACACTCCATCCAACACTAATGTGTGAAGTATTCCAAGACGGAGAGAGGTATAACTTTTTAGAACTACATTTACTACTACACAAAATCTTGTGAGGGATGGCCTTTCAAATATTAAAATGATGGGTGATGTAATTAAGAAAAATTATAATTTTTTTAACAAAACCACTCAAAGTTTAAACAAGAACATTTTTAAGGATTAAAGCTCACCGGGTTTTAATTGAGTTTTAACAGATGAATAATAACTAATAGCGTTTAATCCAGATCCCTTTCAGCAGTTTCAGGTTGTTCTTGCCCTCCGGTTTAATAGTGTTTCTTGGAACTCTATTGGGACTTTTGTAAACGACTTTCTGGTCTGACCGTCCGACCATACTTCATGAATGCATAAACCCCCGATCAATTTTATGAACATATTCTCCCAAACCACCATGCACTTCAAAATACATCGGCGAAATCATTCATAAATATATACAAATGAATTTCGCGCGCTCAACTGCATTGTCCAAACTTTTTACCAATTATCGACGACAACCGCATTTCGCGCCATATTATCTTTAAATTGTTGTTATTTCGCGAACTCAACTTTGCCGTGTACGCTTTCTACCAATTATAGACGACCAGTGCGTATTTCACGCCAAATTTTTTTTGAAATAATATTGATGTTTCCCGTGATCAACCGTAGCATCCAAAGATTCTAACTATTATAGACGACAACCGCAGTTCGCGTGCCATATTTGCTTTAAAATATTGCTATGTAACCTTTAAAAAATCACTATATTTGTTAACACTTTACATGTCTAGTAACGAGTAGTATATATATTGTCAAACCACAAGGTGGTATCTTAATCTTAGCACTGTTTGTATTTGATTTCTCTGACCGATCATTGCACGTGAGTGTTTTCTTTTTTCAACAAGGTGGTATCTTAATCTTAACAGTGTTTGTATTTGATTTCTCTGATCGATTATTGTACGTGAGTGTTTTCTTTTTTCAACAAGGTGGTATCTTAATCTTAGCAGTGTTTGTATTTGATTTCTCTGATCGATTATTGTACGTGAGTGTTTTCCTTTTTCAACAAGGTGGTATCGTAATCTTAGCATTGTTTGTATTTGATTTCTCTGATCGATTATTGTACGTGAGTGTTTTCCTTTTTCAACAAGGTGGTATCGTAATCTTAGCATTGTTTGTATTTGATTTCTCTTATCGATTATTGTACGTGAGTGTTTTGCTTTTTCAACAAGGTGGTATCTTAATCTTAGTAGTGTTTGTATTTGATTTCTCTCATCGCTTATTGTACGTGAGTGTTTTCTTTTTTCAACAAGGTGGTATCTTAATCTTAGCACTGTTTCTTTTTTATTTCTTTGATCGATTATTGCACGTGAGTGTTTTATTTTTTCCACAAGGTGGTATCTTAATCTTACCAGTGTTTGTAATTGATTTCTCTAATTGAGTATTGTACGTGAGTGTTTTCTTTTTTCAACAAGGTGGTATCTTAATCTTAGCAGTGTTTGTATTTGATTTCTCTGATCGATTATTGCACATGAGTGTTTTCTTTTTTCAACAAGGTGGTATCTTAATCTTACCAGTGTTTGTATTTGATTTCTTTGATTGATTATTGTACGTGAGTGTTTTCTTTTTTCAACAATGTTGTATCTTAATCTTAGCACTTTTTGTATTTGATTTCTCTGATCAATTATTGAAAGTGTGTGTTTTTTTTTTTTTTCAACAAGGTTGTATCTTAATCTTAGCAGTGTTTGATTTCTATTTCTTTGATTGATTATTGTACGTGGGTGTTTTCTTTTTTCAAAAGGTGGTACCTTAATCTTAGCAGTGTTTGTATTTTATTTCTTTGATCTATTATTGCACGTGAGTGTTTTCCTTTTTCAACAAGGTGGTATCTTAATCTTAGCATGTTTGTATTTGATATCAGCTAGCTAGTGAAATTACTCGGGGAAAGAAGAGAAAAAAACACTAATTCTGCTATTGTTGAAACTTTTGCTGAAATTATTACTTCACTCGATGATCTCCTGATTGAAATTCTTATCCGATTGCCCTTGAAACCATTATTTTGCTTCAAATTAGTGTGTAAACATTGGTTGTCGCTCATTAGCAGCCAAAATTTCTCTCTTATCCGAAACTTTGCCCATAATCGCACCATTGGACTCTTGTTGGGCTTCAGTAGTGATCTTCGCTACAAACATGAATACATTGGTTTGTATCCTAACACTCCAGATTCAAGCACACCATCTCTAAATTTCAATTTCACAACAACTCCATTAAGAACAGTAATTTTGCACTCTTGCAATGGACTATTGCTCTATTGTAGTTCCATACTATGGGATGGTACCTAACCTGCTATCATCAGCCATCCAGATTGCGAATTGTACGTATATAACCCCACCATGAAATGTTTTGCTATCATTCCACATTTTGTCTCTGAGCTTCCGCAAGGTGCCTAATTGGTCTGTGATCCCTTCACGTCACCCCATTATAAAGTTGTATTGGTTGAGCGACTCACTTCCAATTCCAACAAGATACATGTTCAGGTTTACTCATCTGAGACAGGTGTTTGGACTTGTGGTGGTGAGATAGAAGAATCAAGGGTTGTGATGTGACAATGAAATGTGCGATTTTGCATGCTTTTAGACCCTCGTTTTTTGCTCAAGATTCAAAATGTATATCATATTATGGCCCATTGTCAACTTCTTGTATATTTTGTAGGTCATGATTGCGTTTTTGAGAAATTGCACGATTTTCGGTGCCAAAACGTCATATTTAGGCGAAATCGAGGAAAATAAGGAAATACGCTAATTTGACCGTTGCACGAAGTTCTAGGTGTCAAAACATGTCATGTGACCAACCAATGCGAAGATAATTGAAGATTCTACAACATTGTAGAAGGCCACTTTTCGAGGAAACGAAGTTACGAAGCCCGAAATTGAAGAACTTAGAAAACATATAAACATCCTGGAGGAATCGAAGATGGCGGCCCTAAGGGACCCGCACAAGGGATTTTGGGGCCACAGTGAAGGGAATGTTCTGTATTTCAGGATTTCTCTTGGTCTGTCAGGCTAGAGCCCACCTTTCTAACCTTCCTTATAGACAATGGGCGGCCAGAACTCGATTTCCACACTATAAATAAGTGCCTTGGGGTCTCATAGTCACACACCGCGATCAAAGCAGCTCTCCTGAGAGAGAACCATTCCTCGGAGAAGTGAAACCCCAAAACCGCAAAACCCTGGCTGTCAGCAACAGCAATGAGGAAACCCTAGAAGCAGCACGAAGACATCAAAGACTAAGCTTTCCTTTCCTCTTGCTCTTAGTTTCGATTCATATATTTAGTTTATTATTATGAGTAGCTAAACTTTTATTGTAAAGGCGAACCGCCGAAACTCTGTTGTGCTACTTCTTTATATGTCGTGTTATATTAATGAAATAGTTCTTAGACGTAAACCGTGATTATACAACTCTATACATCCATCGTGGTGTGATGTTCTGCTGAGTGACACAGTAGTTTCATTGAACTGGGTAGGGGTACTGGTATCGACTACGCCTTGATATTTAGTATTATGCCCTGCTGTTGTTAGAAGTAATCGCGTAGTATATTAACTAGGAAGTTGGGAGTAGCACAGTACAAGATAGGTCGGAGGTCCTTTACACCTTCTCACCATCGATTTCATCACCAATATTAGAATTCAATTGCGACTTAATCATTCGTTTACTTACATTCTGTCTGCCTTCTGCACACATAATCAATACGTTATTTGCTTGTTCCTATGCTAAATGTCCGTAGAGAACGACATCCCGAGTTAACTTTCCGCTATATATGTGGATTTGTGAACTTCCGGCAATAAATAATTTAATCTTTGATTGTATTTGAGAATTACAAGTACTACAACGAATACAAATTCTTAAGTGCACATCAGGTTGAAAATGTCAATTTTGAGCACAGTGGAGTTTATTGGAACTGTTCCATCCACTGGCGGAACTTTGTGCTATTCTCAGAGAAATCTGGATTCTTGTTGCGGTACCATGTTGACTCTCAGGTGTTCTATGAAATGCCTTTACCGACTCTCTTAAAACAGAATCAGTGGTCCGATTTTTACTTCGGATGTCATGTGATCACTTTCATTTTGTAGATCCTTTAAAATTTCAGTTTAATGTTTACAAGCTGAAAAAATACTATTTTGAATGGTTTGTTAAGTACCAAGTTGATCTTTGAAACTCCTTTTCTAGATTTCCACAGGTGTTCCGTTTAGCCATGAACAACATATATTATTGTGTTGGCTATATTGTGTATGTCATTCGGGGAGATGATGATGATGACAGCTCCATGTTGGTTCTGCGGATTCCTGGTAATAAAGTCTTAAAATGCAATCTGGTTGATCGAACCTTGGAAGAGTTGGCCAATGTTGTTGAGGAACTCGTCTTTGCTCGCTATGTAGAGGGATCATATTACATTGAGTCTATATGCATACAAAAACACTTTCCTTATTTGCTTGTTCCTATGCTAAGTGTCCGTGGAGAACGACATCCCGAGTCAACTTTCTGCTATTCTATGGACTTGAAGGCTTCCGACTTAATATAAATTTAAATCTTTGGTTGTATGTTGGAATTACAGGCATACAACGATTAATAAATTCCTAAGTGCACATCAAGTACTATTTCAGATATCAATAGTTTGAATCCCATAGTGCCTAACGGATACTATTGAAACAGGAGGATTTTCAAATATAAATTTCACCACTTAGAAATGTTTGAAGACACATGAAGTACACTGAAAACACCAAGAACATCAAAGCACAAGCATACAAGTCTTCAAACCTACTTACTAACTCACAAGCTTTCTGTTGCGACTCAAGCTCTAGTTTCTAAGTAGCTCTTAAAGTTCTAAGTGTCCTGATCTCCAACAAGCCTTGCATACTATGAAGGAGTTGAATCACAAGAACAAAGTTGCGACTTAATTAGTGATTCATTCTCCTAAACAAGTAACAAGCCTTGGGTTAGTAAGAACAACTTCTCATACATTGTAAAGAGTATTAAGGAAGATTTTTTCTCCAAGTTATAACTAAGTAACTGAAAGACATTACAAGGTTGAACTTATTGTGACAACTACCATAACCTTAAAAACATCAACAGGCGTGTTAAGGAAAGGATTTAGTTGAGAAAACTAAAGTCCTAACCTATCTGAGCATATGAAGTACTTAGCTTGGGAAGCTAAGGAATAGGTCAAGGTTACTGAGTAGAGGAAGTACTTAGCTGAGAAAGCTAGGGAATAACTCATAGGGAACACTTAGTTGGGAACTTAGTGTTTTAAAGGGATTTGACTACAAATAGTATTTTGTAAGGAAGCTCATCATATAGTGAATTCAAGTCATGTGACAGGGCGAGTGGATTAATTGAGGGATTATGCCACCCTCAGATACCACTATATTTGTGTCTCATTTACTTACTGCACTTACGTTTCAGTTATCTACTTACTATATGTGCTTATATTACTGTCATAGCTAACTGACACTCACACATAGCAAGCACTTATCACAAAGTCTTCCGCTCTCTGAAAAGATATTTGAGAAGATATCTGAGAAATCTGTGAATAGACAAAAAGTTTAAAAAGACTATTCAACCCCCCCCCCCCCCCCCCACCAACAGAGTCTTTTACTTTGTCGTTTATCTGGAACAACACCTACGTCTTTCTTTCTTCTTCTCTCTCAATGGCTTTCCCAAGTCACGCTGCGTATTTTCTTTTTCTTTCCTTTGCTAAATAGAATCTGCTTAGCTTTATGTATTTCCTTAAAAACGATATGGGCTAAACGTCTTGAGAAATTCAGAAATAAGGGTGATTGTGGCCACTTGATTCTACCTTCTACTATCTTTGGAGTGTTGAAGCTGCAAGGTTTTGAACCATATGAGATGGAAATTCTCAAATCAGATTTTAAGAAGGTTGGAGTGAATAGGCAGCTTCTTGAAACTACTCATAGGCTCTGTGACTTGCCTTAGGTTGAACCAGCGGCACCTGCTGATGACATGTTTCCTCCTATTGATCCTTCTGCTCCTGGTTCCTCTGTTGCTGCTGCTATTAATTCTATCAATGTTGAGTCAACATCAATTCCCAGCATTGCTTCTTTGTCTGCAGGTACTCTTACTGATCATGACAGGATCATTTTGGCACAGATCAAATATCTGGATGAGCATACTGCATCTCTCCAAACCCAAATTGCCAAGAATTTGGAGTTTCGAAACAACTTCGTCTCTTTCCTTTCCTCACAAAAAGGGGGAGAATATACTAGGATTTCTTATGTTTGCTTTTGATACTTTGTGAGTCAAGCTGTAGGATGTATTTCGGCTATGTACTGATTAAGGGGGAGCTTATCTATTGGGGGGGGGGGGGTTGTTTTGGTACTTCTTGCATATTCTGTTTTGTCTAACAACTACTTTCAGGTTTTGTGAAGAAAGGCAAGAATTAAGGGGGAGATTGAAAGTGCGATTTTTAGCACTTATTAGATTAATTCGGCCTTTCTTCATAATTTAACCAGTTCGACATTTGTAGTTATTTTTCTATGAATATTTTGTAGGCAATATCAAGTTGGGCTTCAACGCAAAAATCAAGGAGGAGCAGGTTTTAGCACGCAAACCACTTTTCGGCCACTTTTTCACTTTGTTCAAAGTCAGTTCTCTAGCAATTTCATCCATAGACACAGTCAACGGTGTTTCCACCAAGTCAGGATCCCTATGCAATAACTCATTCACGTGCTCTGATACCACTTGTGAAAACTGTTGGACTGGGACTGGTACACTTCAAAATGCATCGGCGAAATTATTCATAAATATATACAGATGAATTTCGCGCGCTCAACTGCATTATCCAAACTTTCTACCAATTATCGACGACAACGGCATTTCGCGCCATATTATCTTTAAATTGTTGCTATTTCTGGGACTCGATTGTATCGTGTAAACTTTCTACCAATTATAGACGAACACCATTAGTTCGCGCCCGATTTTCTTTGAAATATTGTTATTTCATGGGCTCAACCGTATTATTCAAACTTTCTACCAAGTATAGACGACAACGGCATTTCGCGCCATATTATCTTTAAATTGTTGTTATTTTGCACACTCAACCATATCGTGTAAGCTTTCTACCAATTATAGACGACCACCACATATTTCGCGCCAGATTTTGTTTGAAATATTGTTATTTCACAGGCTCAACCGTATCATCAAAACTTTCTAAATGAATATAACACATATAATGATAGGAATATACCACAAGAATTCCTGTGCCATATTTTCTTTTAAAATATTGTTATTTCACATTGAAACAATCTCTATATATGCCAACACTTTACATGTCTAAGTACGAGTAGTATATATATTGTCAAACCACATGACATTGTCGTGACCACTGTAAACTAAATAAAAATGTTGGCGTTTTAATTTCTTCTCATCGCCGCCACCTTTCACTGATCTATATATTCCGATCGATTGCCTCGCCTCCTTCAATTCCGGACCAGAAAAGCGGCAGGGTTTAAGAGGGCTGTTTGAATCGGCTGCATGTCACATAGAAGTCTCAGATCTGGAAGAAAAGAGGTATAGATTTCTTTGATCGGTTGTTCTTCTGTACCATTTTTGTACGTGTGTTTTTGCTTATTCAACAAGGTGGTATATATCTTAATCTTAGCATGTTTGTATTTGATTTCTCTGATCGATTATTGTACGTGAGTGTTTTCTTTTTTCAACAAGGTGGTATATATCTTAATCTTAGCATGTTTGTATTTGATTTCAGCTAGCTAGTGAAATGACTCGGGGAAAGAAAGGAAAAAACCCTAATTCTGCTGTTGTTGAAACTTCTGCTGAAATTGTTGCTTCACTCGATGAACTCCTGATTGAAATTCTTATCCGATTGCCCTTAAAACCATTGTTTCGCTTTAAATTAGTGTCTAAACATTGGCTGTCGCTCATTAGCAGCCAAAATTTCTCTCTTATCCGAAACTCTGCCCATAATCGCACCCGTGGACTCTTCTTGGGCTTCAGTAGTGATCTTCGCTACAAACATAAATACATTAGTTTGTATCCAAACACTCCAGATTCACATACACCATCATTAGATTTCAATTTCACAACAGCTCCGTCAAGAACAGTAATTTTGCACTCTTGCAATGGGCTATTGCTCTGTTGCAGTTCCATAATATGGGATGGTACCATCCCTGCTATCATCACTCAGCCAGATTGCAAATTGTACTTATATAACCCCACCATCAAATGTTTTGCTATCATTCCGCATTTTGTCTCTGAGCTTCCGCAGGGTGTCTCATTGGTCTGCGATCCGTGCACATCACCCCATTACAAAGTTGTATTGGTTGAGCGACTCACTTCCAATTCCAACAAGATACACATTCAGGTTTACTCATCTGAGACAGGTGTTTGGACTAGTGGTGGTCAGATAGAAGAATCAAGGGTTGAAAATGTCAATTTTGAGCACAGTGGAGTCTATTGGAATGGTTCCATCCACTGGAGGAACTTGGTGCTATCCCCGGAGAAATCTGGATTCTTGTTGCGGTACCATGTTGACTCTCAGGTGTTCTATGAAATGCCTTTACCGCCTCTCTTAAAACAGAATCAGTGGTCCGATTTTTACTTCGGGGTGTCATGTGATCACTTTCATTTCGTAGAGCCTTTACATTTCGTAGATCCTTTCAAATTTCAGTTTAATGTTTACGAGATGAAAAAAGACTATTCTGAATGGTTTGTTAAGTACCAAGTTGATCTTCGAAACTCCTTTTCTAGATTTCCACAGGTGTTCCGTATAGGCATGAACGACAGATTCTATTGTGTTGGCTATATTGTATCTGTCATTCGGGGAGATGATGATGATAGCTCCATGTTGGTTCTGCGGATTCCTGGTAATAAAGTCTTAAAATGCAATCTGGTTGATCGAACCTTGGAAGAGTTGGCCAATGTTGATGAGGAACTCATCTCTGCTCGCTATCGAATGGGTACGGATGAGGTTGAATTCACCTTTGATCATGAAGAGGGATCAGATTACATTGAGTCAATTTGCAGTGTTTAGTGGTCTGTGCCATCAAGGTTCAAATTGTGTGTTGGTGATGTTGCATTATTAGTTTGTGGAGATGCAAGCTAATTTGATAGAACTATATTACATACCTATACAATTTCTGAGTTTGCCTGTCTCTATATTGAAACAACTTTTTCATCTAGCCAAGTGCAAGTTCATGCTAGAATATATGCATGAATGGCAGTGCACTCATTGGATATGTAAGATGACTTTATGAATTATGAATGCTTCAATTCAATATGTTTGTACTTGGCGTTTAACGTATCTATCTGATGGATGATATTTTTCTGGCTTAGTGTACTTTCTGATTCATTTGTTGTGGGTCTTTTGACTACTGGCAAGCTCCAAGATTGCTAAATTTAAGCCAATCTGATTATTGAATTTGTATGAAAATGTGGTTCTGCTCCTGCTAACATATGTGAAAACTGATTCATTCCTCTATGTATCCTCTACATGTAGAGCTTGTTTCGAGTTAGGGAATTAATATCTGCAGAAAAAAACAAACTTGGAAGTGTCATGAAAGAAACTTATCAACTCCCCTTAGACTACCCGCATTGGGTGACGGCTCGGTGACGCGTCACCGGCCTGTGACGAGTTCCGTGACGAGATTTTGCTGCATTGGGTGACTCGTCACGGAGCCGTCACGGAATTTCGAATTTTTTTTTTTTTTTTTACATATTTAACATATTGTAAGAGTGTTTAGAAGTTGAAATTAGTAAAATTGCATTTTTTAAACTCGTTTTATAATTTATTGGGCAAGAGGCAGGAATATATTACAACAAACCGCTGAAAATTTAAAAACTAAATGGAAATGCAACAAACACACAACATATGAATGCATTAAACAAACAAACACACAACACACGAATGCATTCTCTTTGTAGAATTCCTGGGCTGTTTCAGTTACATTGGCTTCATTGTAGCCACTCCGATCGCCGACAACCCTAGTAGCACGATCCACACAAATCACCCACCAATTAATGTCATCTCTCATCCGCTTAAATCTGAGACGAAGTGAATCATGACTCCGCTTTTTTTTCAAACCGGACATCCTCCCATCTCTCCGCACGTCCTCGAACTTCTCCTCGACTTTCTTGAACAAACTTGCATACCTCTGATTCGTGCCAATGATCGGATTTGCGCTAACGGCCATGTAACAAGAGATGAGAACCAAGTCCTCATTCGTGTTGTAGGGTGAGCCACGTCCTTCGCCTTTATTGGTCGTCCCTCCTTCCGTGTCTTTGGCTTTCCCTTTCCCACGCCTCCGGATCGGTTGAATTTCAGGCTACGTCTCAGTAACAAATTCCGTTGGTGATTGCGAAAACATTGGTGTTTGTGAGATTGGAGAATGGTAATTTTGAGTGTAGGGGTCTTCGTACGAGCTTTCGAACAAAGGGCGAACAAAGCTCGGTTGGGGTTGTGGAGAGGTGTTTTTGTTAAGCTTTTTCATGCACGCTTCGTAGGCTTCGGGTGTGTTTTCTTGCATCCACCTCAGAGTTTCCGGAGTGAACAAGTTTCCGTCCATGTCGCCGGAAAATTGAAGTGGAGATGGTTGGTGTTTTGGAGTGAAGAGAGTGTTTTAAGTTTATTTAAGAGAGAAAGAGGAGTTGGAGATGGGATGATCCAAATATAGTCAAGACTGATCTCATTTTATAGATCTCGAAAAAATAAAGTCGTTGGTGATTTTTATTTATTTTTTGCATTTTTATTTTGAAAGTTATAACCGTTTGAAATTTAAACAGAAAAAAAAAATATTGAAGGGACACTGACGAGCTGCAATGCAGCTCGTCTTATATTTGATTACTAGAAATCGTGTCACACGCTTTTTTATGTTGTTTATACAATAATGTCATCCTGGAGCTTCCCAATAATAAATACCTCGGATGATATTGGTGTTTTCCAAATGGGGATCCTGGCAAATCCCAATTTTTGAAACACATTGTTGTTTGTTACTTTGGGAAGTCAGGTGATCACTTGCATTTCGTAGAGCCTTTGCATGTTGTAGATCCTTTATTCCCTCGATTAAATGTTTACGAGATGAAAATAGACTATTCTGAATGGTTTGTTGAGTAGCAAGTTGATCTTCTACTTCCCCTCTCTAGCTATCCAGAGATTGCTACCGCCATTGTTGGCCAAATCTATTATATTGGTTATGTAGTGTCTCTCCTTTGGGGACGTGATGATCACAGCTCCATGTTGGTTCTGCGCATTCCTGGTAAAGGCTTAAAATACAATTTGATTGATGGAACTTTGGTTTAGTTAGCCAATGTCGGTTTTAGACAGATATCGAAAATCCTTGAGATTATATACAGCTTCGCTAATGAACAGGGCTTTGAATACATTGAGTCTATTTTCAGTGTTTAGTGGTATGTGCCATCAACGTTCAAATTATGTGTTGGTGATGTCTGAGTTTGTGGAGATTTGTGGAGATTCATGCTAATTTGGTAGGATTATATTATACCTACATTCTCTTGAGTTTGCTGCTCTCCTTTACATTGATTGATTAGGGAGCTATGTTAATCAACTTTTTCATCTAGCTAACTGTAAATTTATCCTAGTTTATGTAAAAAAGACCATTTCATTAATGGAAAATTTATGTTTTGATATGTTTATACGTTGAGTTTAGCTTATTTTTATCTTATCTGCTTTCTTAAAACCACGAGTCACAGGGGGCAAATGATCACAGTTCATTTGTCATGGTAACCGGATAGCTTTTGGATTGCAACCTCAACAAGCTAAATCCAAGCCAGTCTCTGATTTTGGATTTCTACCAAAACATAGCTGTGTATAATATGTATCCTCTAAATGTAGCTTATTTCGCGGATAGGGAATCAAGAACAGCTAGAAAAACTAATCTTGAAAATCATATCTGATTCTTAAAGGTGTGGCGAAAGAAACATGTCAGTCTTCATGTTCGATTGTGCATCTTTATGCACAAAAAGATGATAACTTAATTTTGGAAACGCAGACTCATCGTTAATATGTATATGTAAAAGCTCAACAGTGAACTTTAAAAAAAAATTATGTTTTGACAGAAGTGTTTAAACCCTCAGTATAAATGATACATGTATGTATATATGCTAATATTTTCCTGTCAAAATGATTACATACATCTGCACCTCATAAATTGTCCCTGTTAAGGACATGGTAATCATGTGACCTTTTTAAGTCCTCATTCTTATATGATTCTAAAGAGGAGCAAGAGTGTTGAAATGGTCCCATGCTTCCTGCATCAAAACCAAATTAAAGGTAACATGTCAATTAAGAATTCAATCGGCCATCACGGAAATCGCTCTGGGACCTACAGCTCTCTATAAGTTCAGACTTTCAAATGAAACGCAACTTTTTCATACTGAACTTGAGGAAACATGTAATGTGTACCTGAAGTATGTCGAAGACCTTTTCAGCGATGTACTTGTGGGATGCTTGTGCACCTTTCTGCTGCAGCTTATCTGGATGCAACCGCAGTAGAGCCTTCTGGTATGCTCTCTTTACCGAATTCCCTTCTATTAAATCCATCAGGGGTACCGGTTTCCATCCACTCTCTTCCCAAAGAACCTGCGCAACAAAGAAATGTTAGTATGTAGTAATGCTGGCTGTTTACCATATTGATCCAAGTAAGTAGATCAGTTTTACATATTGCAAAGTCGACAGCAGTGAACGAATGTTTCCTTTCTTCCCATATGACCATTGTTGAATTTTACCATCTATAGCCTGCATTATGTTCTAGTCATCAACGACATTGCCAAGTATAAAGGCCAATTTCTGTCAAGGAATGAAAATATATTGAGGAAGTTTTTATCTTTCTGTAGAAATACTTACTTTTGTGTCATCAGAACCTTCAACATCTGTAGATTTTTCAGGATCTTCTGATAGTTCTTCGACCTATCATGAATAAAACAAACTTACATCATATTCAATCCATGAAGGAGCATCAGTGTTATTGGAAAATCAGGATGTCGCATACCTGGAAATTGTCTTCAAAAGGATCGTCCGGATAGTCCACTAATATCTCTGGATCACTGTTAGGGAGCTCTCCTAAAAAAAAGTAAGATTGCATCATGATATCTATTACTACTATGCATCCTTGTGAGTATTCTTAAGTGTATAATGGTATACTACCTTGTGAAACAACGTTCTGTGTAGCAGGAAGATTGTATCGATGGCTTGTACTCCTCCTAGAAGAGTACTGCTCTGATTTGTTGCTCTTTGTACTTTCGTCCGCCTGAAAATGACAGTAAGGAAAGCTTAGCCTACAGAAGTTCGGAAAGTTTCTTTAATTCAATGGACTGAAGCAAGTACCTTGTGAGAAACATCTTCTGCTTCTTTCTCCGTATCTACATTATCCAACTTTTCGCTCTCCTTTTGGCCAGAGGTAACCTCTCTCCACCTAAAACTCTGACTTCTTTTTGTTTGAATGTCAGCCGGTTTAGGCTTTAAATCGGCTTCCTGGCTGAAAATCTGTACAAACTCCTTGACCTTTCCTGTTCCTGCATCTTTCTTCACATTTTTGCTGGGACGGTTAATGGAATCAGCTCGTTTAGGAGTTCTAAGGGTGTTTTCCTTTTCATCTGCAAGTTTTCCTGGATATTTCAACGTTTTAACGTAAATCACTTTCAATGTTGGAAACTCATCAGACACTAAACACACACAAAAGATATTCTTATCAACCTGTAATTCAAATACAAGCATGTTTACCTTTTTTCCGCTCTAGCTCTGCAGACATGAGAAAGTCTTTGATTGTCTGAGCCATGTCTCCGTCAATTTTAACCTTTGCACCAATATCCTGTGATTTCACTGGTTTCGACTTCATAACTCGCGTAGCCTCAACCATATCGTCTTCCACTTTGTCTGATGGTTTTGTTTCTGTTTTCGCCTCTTCTTTAGTCATGGAAGCTTTCAAGCCCTGAGGTGTAACAGATACAGTTGGTTTGTTCTCACCATGATCGATCTCCACCTCTCCTTTCGAACGTGGCCTATGCTTCAGATTACTATTTTTCGCCTTCAAACCATTTCTAACAGTAAGAGGCATTAGCATCGGAACTCCACTGCATGTAGCCCATTTGTATATAGAGAAATGGAACTGATTGTCACTGCTCTCCACAACTATCGTCTCCTTCTTCAGTGCTTCAGGGTTTCGTTTTCCACCAGGCAGCATATAATCCTCCTCGTCACTGCTAGACGAACCTTCGTGAGACAACGGGCTCCGTTTCTTGCTTCTAATTTCACCCTGTCCACGAATTGCTCGATTCGAGAATCTAGACAGAGAAGTACTAGGAGAAAGCGGACTGTTTAATCCGCTGGTAACATTATTTCCCTTATTCCGCGAAGCAAACACAGGATTCTCTGAGGCTTTTGCTGTTTTCGCAGGAAGACTAGATTGAATATATTTCAGATATATTGCAACAAGAACCTGTATCCAAAAAGCAATAGTAGTATTTAAACATTCATGAAAATACAAAGGCTGTCAGTACCTGAACTGTGTAGGGAGTGAAGTCCCATAAGGTTCGGCTTTAGGCGTAAAAGGCCTAGCCGGGCTCATGTTCCTCGAACCAGGATTCGATCCAAAAACAGAATCGCGATCCATCTTCCTTGGTGAACTGTGAGACTCCTCACCTCCGAATATATCGCCAAAGAAATCATCGGCCTGACGCCGCCTTCTTGACAGGACTTCTTCTCCGAAAACAGGCTTTTCCTTATGCATGGCCCACGGAGACGAGGCTCTATCCTCTTCGGAGGACTCGATCATTTCACCGAAACTGTAGCGTACACTGACGTCTTGCATCGAATACCGCCTAGGTGGACCTCCGAACACATCGTTGAAATCAGTATCGTCTGAGCTCCCGTAAGGTGTTCTACGCGAGTTTTCGGGGACATCTTGAGGAGAATATCCCATCCATTTCTCCATTTATGTAAACAAGCCTAGCTCTAGGTGTTGTAATTTGAATAATAAGAAGACTTGGCGGGAAAGTTGTTGAATTTCAAGATGATTAAGTTTTGAAATGGTAAGAGCAGAATGAAGGTGGGTGGTAATGGAGTTTAACTTCTGCAAATTCATCGAGAAGAAATTGGGGAAGAAGACAAGTGAGTGTAGCCTTTGAATTTATGTAAACCACAAGATGTCTGAGAGGGAATATTTTTGGATAAGGAGGACAAAAGAGATGAACTCATCTGCAAAACCAAATTCTCAATATGGATTTTTATTGGCGCCAGTTGATTCAATTTTTTGTGATAATGAATAGTTGGAAATTCATTTGTAACAAAATTAGCTTATTTATATTTTAAGTAATTTTTTTTGTTAAAATTGAAAATGATTGTTCCAAACAAAAGTCAAAGTTACTTCTTCGATACCAGAGAACTTAATGTACTCCCTCCGCCTCATGACAAATGTTTTATGAAAGTATAAACTTTATTTAAACGATTTGACGTAGTTACCTAGTATTGTGGTTAAAGTTTACCTCAAAAATAAATTAAATGTCAAACGGGACATTTCGTCTGGGAATGAGGGGCGAACAATTCTAGGTTTTAAAAAAAAATACTGATAAAAAACATGAAAATGTGACCGGATGAATATTTTTAGTGGTAATATGTGTAATTTTAGTATTTGGTAATTTTATTCTCTTGTTTTGTAAGTTTTATGAAACACCTAAAAAGTAAAAAAAAATACTATATGAAGTTATACGGGATCCAAAATCGACAGAGTAGGGCCGACTGGCCTTTGGTTCTTTGCTATGAAGACCAGAAGTGAACATTTGTAGATGTGCATCTTACAGGGTAGCATTGCCTGTCCTGATCAAGTTGGTATATTTCATTTTCTTCGACTCTCCGGCAAGTTTGCTAAATTGTTTGGGCCATAGGTTTTTTCTCCTTTATTTTTTTGGGGTAAAAGATAAACTAACTTTCACAAAATGGGGTCCTTGTGTAGGCGGAGAATCAATTATAGAAAAACAGAGAAAATTCACAATTTTGGCACGTAAAGATTCACATTTCATTTCAAATATATTAGCAAAATCTTTAGTCTGAATAGTGCATGATTGGTCGAAGGACTTTAATTTACCTCAAAAATAATGGCCGGCCGGATAAACCAGCAGTGTGTTTTCAATCTATTTATACAGTATGACCATTCGAACCAAGTAATTTCTCTTCCTCAACAGGCATATCGACCATGGATACATTATTAGATTTTGAGTTCATTTTGTTCCACTCGTTTTCCACGCGAAAGAACACCCATTGGAACCGACGGAGCATCTCCAGTGCAGTAAATGCAACAACCGTAAGGTAATTGTGGCGGAGATGGGCTGATAGCTTGTATGTCCATGTGCAACGCAAGATTAGATTGCTCCCGATTACCCAAAAATAAACCTGAAAGGTTTCAGTCACAAAAGGTTACTTCAAACCCGGAAAGGTAAACTTAAGAGACCAACAAGAACACCTTCCACCTAGTAAGCACATTTATTTCCACGCAACGAAATGGGGAGTTTCACGCCGTGTGAGAGGGATATTTAGGTGTCACTATAATATTTATCTATAGTTAGTAGATATAGATTGTGTGTGATGATGCAATTTCTAAGGGTAGCACCTGTAATCATACAATTTGTTGAAACAAAAACATGGCCACATAAAGGAAATGATATGCAGGCTCTGAGTTCAATTTCTAAAAAAGATAATGATTAGCAACAGGCGAGTGACAAAAGGTGTAAGTCGGTAACAAATTAATGCTCACCCATTTCCTGTTGTAAATCAAGTGAGACAAGAAATGCGGTCTGCTAAACTTGAAAATTCGAGTGAAGCAACTGCCAAAGAAAACAAAACATAAAATACAACTCAATCAGTTCTGAGTTCTGACCATAAAATACTCCATGGAGGATAAGTATTTACCTTTCAAGATTAAATAACTTGAGGTATTGATAATCAAATTATATGCTAGAAATGAGAAATCAAGTATACCAGGTTTTTTAGTGCATTTACCTCAAGTCCCAATCTCGTGTGATATCCCAGTAGAAAGAGTACAAGGAATTCAATACACTTGAAAGAAGCCATAAAGGTCGATAAACTCCTGTCCACTTGTCGGGCAAAACATGATACTTGAGTGCTGAGAGAAATATAACCGGTACTGCTGTTGAGTACTTTAAGGCTGAAACAAATGTAGATCAAGTTAATGATGTAGGAGAAATACATTATCCAACCAGCCTAAACAAAGCAAGCATGTCTTCTTTATGCAAACTTCTCAACAACAAAAATCCCACAAGCCCTTGACATGATAAAAGAAGAGAAGACTGAAAGAATATACCATTCAAAAGCGAAGTCTTTTCTTTTGTATCCTTGTACTGCCGAAGGCATTGGAAGAGACGGAAAAAGTAAGGCAGCACAAGAACAATAGGTATTGCAACAGAGTGACTTCCACAAATGGAATCAGCCTCAAACCAGGCGATTGTAGCGACCTACATAATACAGATAGTATGTCACATATGTGAAATGCAACCTTCAAACAATACATTAGTTAAATAAAAATTGAGAAAATAATGAACTGAATCCACAAGAAACTCAGACACCAACAATTTTAAAGGCATATAGAGTTTAGAACCCAAGCGCCAACCACGTGGTTAAGGCTTCACAAAAATTCCTGTCAATTTGGAACTGACATATAATGAGATGTTTAGTTGAGTAATAACTAATAAGAATTGTAAAGGTACCTGCTGGTGGACCATTCGACAGGCGGACCGCTCCAAATCGGAGAAAACCTGCATGGTTAAGAAAATACAAGATTAAGGCTCTGTTCGCTTCATCTGAAAACTCATTAATTTCAGTTCAGTTCAGATTCATTTAGTTCAGTTATGTTATGTTCGGTTCTCCTTAGTTGTTTTTTATACTACAAATAAATTCAGTTCAGTTTTGTTCAGGCGAAGAAAACAGAGCCTAAAAAGGTGATCGTGTAAATTAGAGCAACGAAAGTAACAATAATTAAAATCACACACTCTTCCTATTTAAATTTTAATGGGGCAGGCTATCCAAACATTTGTCACTATACTATAGCAGAATAACGGGAACTCTGAAAGATATCAACTATATCGTGACCCACTCCCATAATGAGATCATGCTTATTAACATAATGACATCACTCTGAACGTGATCCTTATAAGTATGGAACTTTAATTTCTTCACCAAATGCATGGATTACATAATGGTCCAATGATGTGAAGGATCCAAAAGTGGAAAAGGTTAAGTAGCCCAACTGCTACGGATTAGAAAGGTGATGTTCTCTGACATAATAAGAATCACCAAGATCCAAACTAACCAAGAACAACTAGCACATGGGCCTTAAATTTCAGCATTTACATTAATAATCAACAAAGAGATCACAGGTGGTTTTAAAATGAAAAAACTAACTTCAACATCACAAGAACCACACAAACTAATTAAGGAATACCAAATGATACATGTCAAAACAAAAACTCATCGGCACTTCTAAACAAACTTTTAATGTGCTCAGATATCATGTAATGAACTGTAGAAAAAATAAAATGCATACCTTTGACATTGAGGTAAATATATCCGCTAAAAAGAAATCAGCAAACGTAATTGCCTGTGATAACAAAGTAAAAGGTGTAAGAGAATGAATACTGATTCAATGATGAAGTATGAAAGTTCACTGTACATCAACAGTTAACTTAATAACTCTTTTATTTGTTGCAAGTTATTTTTGTAATATTGCCTTCTTCACTAATCCTTAACCTAGTTCGATAGTTTTAGTTTCTTGTGTCAACAAGTCGAAGATTTAGAAGATTTAAAAGAGTTTTGCATAGATTGGTGTATTTAGAGAAGAAGATCGAAGATTGGATTCTCTAGAGAAAATATCTCAACCGGACTCTTTGAAGATGAGGATAAGCTTGGAAAGAAGATCTGGACTTGATCGATGACATTGCTATATATACAAGATCAAGGACAGAATCAAGTAACGAGACTAGAGTGATCATCATATACACTTTATTGATATCGAGTTGTCGAGTTACTTTGAATTTGCTAAACTGTGTTGTTGTCGTTGGATAGAGATTGGTTTCTCAATCATCTAGGTTAGACTAGATCAAGAGCAATATAATAGGTGATACTGTTCTATTAGTTTAGCTTTGCCATTCAAGGTTTCGACTTGTGGAACCTTGAATATTGTTTTGATAAACTCACTTAGCAAATGGCAATATAGTGAATATTTGTCTTTGGCTCGGCTGGTATATTATACCAGCTAAGAAAAACATATCTGTGCCTTTCATTTTATTTCCGCTGTGTTTGTTTTTCTGTTTGAGTCACTGTTACATCAATAGTTATATCAATATTGATATCAACTGTTGTGTAGAGACAGTTTTTAGTACAAGTCCGGATCCTTGTACTTTTACAAAGTATTACAAGACAGAAAAATAGATGTAGACAGAAAACAAAACATACAAGAAGCACATAGAAATGTTGGTATACATTAACACCCAAAATAGAAGCTGGCAGGAAGTGGCATACAAAATACAGAAGACATGTACACTTGAACTTCATTTTTAAGTTCTACTGAGAACTTGGTGGAGAGTGGGTACAACACAATTGCAACATACTTTCAAGGAAATGGAGAATTGAAGCTAAATGCATTCACTTTGAATAAGCTGCCATGTTTTAAGATTATGCTTTATGCACTAGGAGAATATTAGAAGCCTAGTTTGTTCTACAAGATACATACAACATAAGGAATAAAATGCCGGGAAAATGCAATAAATGGAAATAAGAAATCGAAGGGTGAATAAGATAAACCTAATACAAAATGTATCTCAGGACATACATACATCGTGTTACCACACAATGTAAACAAAACTCGGTTATTGCTAACCAGAAGCCAGAAGGAAACAAGCATGGTGCAAATCCTACAAAGTAGGACATTTTTTTCAGAAGGTTGGTACGAGCAAATACTTTCTAAGGAGATGGACAATGGTTATCAACGTCTGCAGTCAAAACTTAGATTGGGTTTTAAATACCCAAGCTTCTGAAAAAGACATTTCACTCGAACTAAATTTTCATTACCTCCAGAATCTTCAAAGAGGTAAATTGTTCCATAAATATAAAATTATTTGTTCCAGTGGTTCGGAAAATGAACATATTGAAGATTCTTGGTAGACACCACGAAAAGATAATACTCAAAAGTATGGCTACATGAACCATGAACGACAAGTGTCATAAAACCTGCATCTGCTCTCTCAAGTAAATCAAGGGCACAGAGTGTTCGTGTGAAAATCCTACCACTTCATAAACTAAGCATCATAAAACCTACATCCGCTGCAGTAAATCAAGTCCGCATAGTGCGCAGGCGTGAAAATCACAACATTTCTTCAGACTAGCTATCTTGCCAAAAGCATATTACGACATTGCAATAATAAATGTAAAACTTGCCTGTAATGGGAACATTATGCGCCAAATGGTCCTCAACAAAAAATAGCGAGATGACAAATAGAAGATATCAAAGGGAAATATGAGGGTCATTGCAACAGCAGCATACAATAGTACCTGTAACAGCCAAAATACATTTGTATCAGCAGTATAATTAATACTGGTACACAGCGATATGACACAAAAGTAAACACATCAATTTTTTCCATAGAACGGGCTAGGTCTTTTTTTAAGGTTTGAAACAACAATACAAGCTAATAAGGTAGGAAACTGCAACTACAAAGAGTTCATATTACTTAGCAGCACACATATGTGTGTGCATGGTGCATGCGTAAATACATACTATCATTTAGCAATGTATATCTGACGTATTATTTTCTACCATCATATCTTTACTAAATTGACACTGACTGCTGATGCAAAACAGTTGTTCGAGCACTTCCTTTCGTAGAACGTCTATTTATTTCTATAATACACCAGGTTAATGTTTTTCTAACAACAGAAAGGATATTGCATGCAAGCAAATATGGAAGAACTAACATAATGTAATGGAAACAGACTAACATTACGCTAATATAAATTGTAGAAGTAAGAAAATCCATGTTCAAGATTCAACAATTTTTTGTGTCTTTGTCTGTAGCTCATGACCAATCAGATACTAGGAGAAAGAATCCATTCCTAACAAACAATCACTTATATTTCCCCTTGATGCATTAAGAACAAAAGATTGAGACAAATGGAAGAAAAGGAATGTTAATCCAATAAATGAAAAATCGAGGAGACATCTATTACACTGGTTGGGAAGCAGCCAACGATACTTCTCCGTGAGAATAAAGATACAGGTATGAGGTCATGCTAGTTGGGACAATTATCGTCATCCAGGTAGCACACTGAAACAGTTAAGTAGTAATTAGAAAACAATATGAAAAGAGCCACAGGACAAACATTATTCGATCATTAAGACCATTAAGCATTTATCAGAAGTACATCCAAGAACGAATTTGAGTATTTCCAATTCAAATCCTGAAGCAACAATTTATTAATACAGCTGTAATAAGATTTTAAAATCCAGTGGGAGTGATTGGTCACTGAAACATTCAAAACTTACAGCGGTTCTCCTGAAATGGTGGAATGTAATTATGTAATTGTATGTGAATAAAACACCCTAAAGTAATGCTGTAATATTAATGGCAATGCATTTGTTCGTCAAAAATCATTTGAAAAACGAAGGTGAAAAGTTAGTGCTCATAAAAATCTCATACTATGCATTCTGGATTATCTATAATTAGAAGCAGGTTGCTTCAATATGTACAGTGTGGACTTCTTAAAAACCTCAAACAACCAAAAGTGTGGAAATCTCGGAAAATTAAAGGTGCCTCAGCAAATACACGCCTAAAGGCTTAGGACAGATTCAAATACAAATAGATCTAATGGAAACAAATGCAGAAGCATTTACTAGCTCAAAATATCACTTAATCAAGTTTCGTAGTAGTTCATACCTTCCATATTTCTCTATGGGTGAGATGATTTTGGTCTAAGTCAAATATTTTGGTATAACCAATGTTGGCCTGGGAAAAGACCCATAAATTTATTCCCCAAAGCCAAACCATCATCGTCTGTATTAAACACCAATTACAAACGTCAAAAGGAGACACGGGGTCAATCACTTATAAAGGATAACCACATATGCTTCATAAAAGGACAAGTTTTACTGACCACAAGAAGGAGTGGATTATAATACAAAAAGGCCTCGTACAAGAATAAATCCCGCAGGTCAATGCTCATTCTCATGACTGAATCCCATCCAATCTGCCAAAAGTTGCAGGAACAGATACTTATTATTTGCTGACTAGGAAACTATTATCCTCCATGACATTTTACACAACCAGCTAATGAGAATCATGATTAAATAGAAGCATACATCAATATTAAATTACAGGTATATCAAATGAACATCAAAAGGTGACCAAGTAGCAAAAGAACATGTCAAACTCACCTTGCAACAAATGAATCCCCAGATGAAAAATAGTAGTGCCTGTAAATAGAGTTGCATTAAAATTGATGATAATGGAAAAAACAAGTTACAGAGACAGACACAGAATTAGCTGAGCGTGACAAGTATGACTGTATGAGCTGCTCCAGTGAGCTAATGCATGCATTATGGGGCTATAGCCCTCTGCTTTGAAGAATAATTGTCAACATTTGTTAAGCAAGCGGAAATAGGAATCTTGAATTCCTAAGGGCTAATAAATCATCTCAACTCACATGAGATACAAAGAGACAAAAGGAGCTCAACATTAAATGCACGTAACACAAATCTTTTTCAACAATAGCATCCAAATAGCAAACTTGTTTCTTTTATGTTCCTTTCAAGCAGGAAACAAGTTTTTGAAAATTCTAAGTTAATTGTTTGTACCAATAGCAATAGAGGAATCAGCATTCCTGTAGATAGCGGGACCACAACTCTCCAAAAACCAGAAACGAGAAAACATTGTGTTTCTCACATAAGATGTTCAGCATAACCTGGCTTTTGCTTCATTTTCCTATTCAAATAGCAGAATTTAGCCTGTCTTTCTATTGAGAAACATTGATGATAGACTTCACTGTCGTAAAAGGTTACGGAAAAGACCTAGTCTAAGAAAATATTTCTACTATTGCTGCCAAAATTTTCGTTCTCCATGATTGCTAAGCTTGAGAATCTTAGTAAAGAGAAAATTGACAGATATATGGTCACTGCAGAATTTAAAACAACATAAAGAAAGCTTGTTAAGAAAAGGAAAAGGTTCCCAACTACAGACGAAAGAGGAGGATAGAGTATAAGAGAATACTTGTTTAATCTTGTTTTGAACAACTTACAGAAGTGCCACAATGATAAATTATATTCTTTTCTTTTCTACTTGGTGTTAATGATTGCTTAAATAGCCGTTATAGTATGTTTGTTAAGTATACAGAATATCTAATTCTCCATTGAGGCGTTCAGTTCAAAGTGGAGTGGTATGGTTCGACTCAAACCAAGGGATGTGATCAGCTTCCAGAGTTCCTGTTTGGTGTTACTTTGGTCTATATATAAGTTGCATAGAATATTATGACATTGATTTCCAGTCATAGAGGTACCTTTAATCTCCACAGTAAAACAGGAGAAGGCATCATGGCCACGCTAGTCAACGGTATGTTTGGCCCCTTCATTTCATTAGACTCAACAGGAATTAAAAAATCTTCTTCAGTGCTACTTCCCAGATCAGTACCTAACAGATTATACAGATTATGACTCAGCCATTATAACATGTATTTAGGTAAATAAAATAGACAGTAGGTACTAAAAAGCACTTGAAGACATACCGATATCAAATATAACAGGACGGCTTCCAGATTTCCGTAAATGTGGACTAGTGTTAGGAACAGAAATGGGGCCTCCAAACATAGATGGAGGAGAGAAAGGGTACGGGCTATAAGCAATGAAGTCTATAGCCAAGTACCAAAACTGCAAAAAATAAATAAATAAATAAAATTAATAATAATAATAATAATAATAAATAAGGAATGATATCCATCTTGTTTTAGCAAGAAAATCAACATCATTTGCTGATAGGTCATAGAAATGTCCGATGAGCATTTCATGGTATCATTGCCAAGCAATCCCTTAACTAGCATCTCAACAATAGTAAATACATGACCATATTTAAGCATCAATTACTATGCCAAAAGTACTGTCAGGTAAAGGGATGTGCCATAAACATGAATCAAGCACCTAAAAGCTAAGAGAGCTTCTTACACTAGAGATTCTATAGACATGCTTCAAAGCAAAACCTATATGTATTCATATTGATAATCAGATGATGTGCATGTGCCAGAAATAATCAAGATTCCAAATGTCGTCATTATCTTGTCTAATTTAATAAATTTTCTATGTTTCGGAGCAAAAAAACAGTGATGATGGATCAACATACCATATTAACTCAACTAACAGAACTCCCATACTTGCTTTAGCAGCAAAGCTTAAAGGCTGAACTAGCGCAATGTTTCAAAATTGTTCTTGTCCTTTTCATACTAATATAAATTAAATTGCTACAGATCCATTTCAATTGCAGTAAGGTCCACAAAAATCAGAATTTTTAGGCCAATCTATGACACGGAAGAATTTCACACCCAGATTCCGATCTGGGTTGAAGCGAATTTCAGATATCTCTAATTGCTTTTATAAATTTAACCAACAGTAATCTAATTGTGAATTCAGTTCCCTCACTTTTATCAAAAAACTTCCACTTTATCTATCAACTGTAACCACAAACAAGACTATATTTCAGCTCAAACGTAACGGGAAAACAAACACTTGAATCAATTTATAAAATTCTTAATCCTGCTTTCATGATCACACAGCTTACTCACAGTATACAACTCTTGATTTCAAAAACTCATTCACGCAAAAATTAAAAAGAAATAAAAAGCATTTACACAACATAGAAAAACAACAAATCTACAGGCTATTTTGCTAGGAGCATCGAAAGAAATCCAAAAGGGGAGATTTTAAAAGCGAAAACAGACAATGTGGTACAGATTCAAATCAGAATTACGAGACAGGAAGAGTAAAAATACCTCAATTCATACAAAATCACGTTCCAGGTATTGGTTGTGACGGATCCAGGCGTGGTTGAAGATTGATCGAAGAGATTAGTTATGTTGTGTTGTTATTTTCAGTGTGAGATTCGATTCGATTCAATTCAAGAAGAAGAAATGAATGAAAAGTGTGCGTCTTTAGGGTGCAGTCTCAGGAATTTTCCGTTACATCTATTTTTTTCTGGTTATTTGTTTCCTAATTTATCTTTTTTTATTTTACAAATTTTATTTCATTACTTTAAAATTAAGTTAGAGTACAACTTTTATACTGATTTTTTTATACCATAAGTTACAATATAAAACTTTTTAATATGGTAAATTATTAGAAAATCCAATCTTGAAAGTTTATCACAATTTTGACTTCTCAAAGTCCCAGCTATCACAGGTGAGGTGCACACTTCTAGATAATCATTTCTAATCACCCCCATTTATCACTAAGCAGCCCTAAATTAAGAAGAAATGGAAAAATATCAATAATTCACCCCCAAAGCTAGAGCAAATGACCAATAATATGAAAGAACTCAAGTCAATTTAATAGCATTTTTAGAGAAAAGAACATATATTATTGAAGTTCATAGATGAACAAATTTGGACTACTAAATGGAATAACATCACGATTAAAATTATCAAAACTTATGTCATGAGCCAACAAATAGGTTGCCTTATTGCATGCATAAACTACCATTATTAAGATTGTTTCATAGAAAAATTAATATCTCTCACCAAGTATCCAACGCGAGAAAAACAGGAGTGGTGTTATTGTTGTAAGTTATTGATGACCTTGAAAAATGATACCAAATTCATACCAAACATCCCCTTAAGGACAATTGATGCGCCAATCTAATTGCACACCATGATGTAGTATTATTTTTTCCTGCTCTAAAATATGGATCTGCGGTACAAACTGTATTATCCATGCCAAAACATCCACTCTATTTCCTCGTGGAACAGCACCCGAATTTTTACATGCTGAAAAGCTATCACCTGCTTCTTTTAATATACATTTGCATGAATAAATACAAAAGATTAATAGAATCATGTGAACCATAGCTCATCTTATCATGCACCACATTATTATGGTTGTTCCATACACTCCAACACGAAGTAACAAAGAACAAAAACTCATATTGTGTAAAATTTCTGTGCATTTTGCGAATCCATGTCACCAATCTTTAAAGCCCATGTCTCCATCTCACTTACTGTTGCAACAAATATTCTAAATGTCTCCATCTCACTTACTGTTGCAACAAATATTCTAAATGACCCAATAAATCTTTTTCTCTTGCCCACTCCTTGGCCACTACAGATTCAATCTCGTGAAGTAGATGCAGGGCAGTCGACCCTGATCATGCGCAGGCAGCCCGCTCGCGCAGGGTCCCCTATTTTTTGGGGCCTCAATCTTAATTGGAGATTATTTATATATTTATTTCCATGCAATATCTAAACATGATAATCTCTATCTTCAATTGGTTAAGTTGATTTCTAAATTCTAAAAGGTCTTTTGTTCGATTCATGATGGTGTGAAATCTTTTTTGTTTTACTTCTCTTGAATATTTTTTTCCTTTGATTAATATTAATATTGTTTTATTTTATTATTATTTCGGTCTCATTTGAAATTTTCGCACAAGGTCCCTTAAATCTCAGGACCGTGATATGGTAACTTTGAACAAGCCATCACGTAGGTAAGGATGGTTTAATCACCGCCTTAATTAAATTTCCCCACCTAAGAAAACATTTTGTTCCCAAACCCCTCCACACTTCCCTTAGTGTCTGTTTGGTTTGAAAAGGGGTATTTCATTTTGCAAAACTGGATTATTCGGCCCATTTAAAGAATTGGATTATGTTTGGGGGTTTTCGCCTAAAAATCTTGTTTGGTTGGACTCTACGAATTGAACTATTTTCAATAAAATTCAGTTTGATTCTGAATTGATTTTGGATTATTCAGTAAGATAAAGCAAAGTGGAATTACTGATATACCTCTATGCTTTCCCACTTATTGTATAAAATCGAGTTTGATTTTCAATTTGATTTAGTGAAAATGACATGTGAACATAATTTTAGGGGAGCAAATTTTTACCACCTTCTCGTGTTTAATCGGGAAATTTTGGAATTTTGATCATATGAATTTCGTATACAAAATTATCCGAAAATCTTTGAAATTATTGCATCCATAGTTACATTGCCATTGTTGATAACTTTGGCATCGATTTTGAATTTATATGACTTGACCATTATAATTTAGTTTATAGATATTGTTTATAATCTGTGTAATAATTATCTTAACGAAATACATGTTTCCTTATAAGATCGATATTTCATATGAGTGAAATTTATAATCCCATATTTTTCATCTCATGCGTAGAATAATTATTTTTGGCGATTGAAATCGACATCGCATATGTTTATTATCCCATCTAAACATAAATTTTCCTACATTTTAAACATAAAAGTGTAAAGCATGTAAAACGTCAAAGTCAGTGACGGAGCCAGAATTTTAGGTCAGGTACGACACAAATAAAAACTCAAACGTTTAATTATATAAATATTATTTATTGACCCGACAGTACCCGTTTTGGGAACGTCCAGTGCCAAAGTCACTGAATGGATAAGTCGCCAATCCCTGGACTATGGAATGTACTTTATCCGCTGGGTGACGGGGGGCATTTTTTCAGAGGTTTTGAATCTACCCTTGTGTGATTCCTGTTGAAGCATATACTCGGGGGTGGGTGCATGGACGATTTTAAAGCAGACTCCCCCTTCATTAGATAGAGAAGATCACCAAGGTTTTGTGATCCGCTGTCAAACTTATTCCAATTCCAAGAGCTCGGATCAAATCGGTATATCAATACTGACTCGACCCGAGCTCTCTTATTGAATTGCTCATTCATAGCCGTCGTACTCTAGATCTTATATTTTCTATGTATGTGTAACTTCTATATAGGAGATATGTGTAATATGGGTAAAAACCATATTTTGACTTTTATCCGGAGAATATCCAACAACAGTTTCCATTGAATGAATAACAGATCCAGACCCTAAAAACAATAATGCTTTTGAATAAGCATGAGTAATCAAATGAAATAAAGCACTTCGGTAAGACCCCATTCCTAGAGCTAACATCATATAACCCAATTGAGACATTGTCGAATAGGCTAAACCCTTCTTAATGTCTTTTTGAGCAAGAGCTAAAGTAGCTCCTAATAATACTGTTATTATACCTATCAACGAGATAAAATTCATTATATAGGGTATAACTATAAAAAGAGGAAGAAGACGAGCTACAAGAAAATACACGCCACCATAGTAGCAGCGTGTATAAGAGCTGAAATGGGAGTGGGTCCTTCCATAGCATCGGCTAACCATACATGAAGAGGAAATTGTGCAGATTTAGCAACTGCACCAGCAAATAATAGAGCAGCACACAATGTAACAAAGGGAGAATTTACCTTTTATGGCAGTGCCGTTTATCACTTTATTGTGAAATACCAGATTGGCACGTTCTGCCACAAGTACCTCCCTATTCTGCTGAGTCGGATTCCACAATGGGGTTTGAGTTAGTGGTTGGAAAACTTCCTTCGCTTTTGCTTTCTTTTCCTCTGGCTACTAAGATGTTTGATTCCAGTTGTCTCTTGCTCGCCATGGATTCAAAGATTCGAAAGGTTGCCTATTCGGAATCTCGGATCTATGCTTATTTTCAACTCCCAAGCATTTCGTCGATTACTCGCCTTCCTCGTCTCGGGTGCCTAGGTATCCACCGCATAAGCCTTTCCTCGTTTGAACCTCGCCTTATCGCCTTACCTTAACTTAATAAGGCTATGCCATCCTAAGGTCTTGCTAAATGGATGGATTTTATCAACGTCCATGAATGAGAAATAATAGATCGAACAGCGAATCGGAAAAATTAGGTGGTATCATATAGCTTTGTATTGGCTAAGTTCATGAGTTGGAGATAAGCGGACTCGAGCCGACATCCGCCATGAGGTAAACCACCGCCTCATGCCCCGACCGATTCTACCATAGAGGCCAACGATAGACAATAACTCCCCGAACACGACACATAACTTTCATCGTCTTGTGCTCCAAAGAGCAACTCTTCTCAAAATCTCACGCAAAAGGTGCTGAGTTGGAATCCCATTCTAACTAAGGATTCTTGTGGTTCCGGAGGTTCCAGCTACAGGAGAACCAGGAACGGAAAGGGCTGGTTTGCTCGAAGAGCATCTTTTCTAAAGTAAAAAAAACACATATATGTAATTAACGATGCATATTTTGTATTCAAAACACATATATACTCCGCCTATATTCTGTCAAAATTTGCACATATTTAATATGCTAGAATATTTTTTCAAAAAATGATGAAGAAAAAACGTTTTTGAACCGACCACTCTAAATTATCATCGTTATTCTCGTAAGCAACACTAACCAATTTTTTAATTATTAGTATTGTTTTGTTTAATCATTCTTATAAAAAAGTTGGTTATACTCTTAAACAAACAAAATTAATTTTGATGTAAATACATAAGATACGCCAAAAAACAAAATTATAAAAGGTCTAATGAGTAAATGAGTAGAAAAGAGAAATAAATATTATAGGGGTACAAAATGAAAAGAAAGGGTGCAAAACTAGAAAACCATTGGGAAAAAAAAAAGGAAGGTGGAAAACAGGAAACGGAAAAAATGAAAAAGAAAGAGTGCAAAACTAGGAAAATATAAAAGAAGAAATGGAAGGTGAAAATTAGGAAAGAAAAAAAAAAGTGCATTGATGTGAATCGATTGGTGTTCTTGGATTGGGATGGCATATTTAGTAATTGATGGGAAGTTTGTATAAAATTAGACATTTCACGAGAAATAAGATAATCCAAAAGTAAATACCTCCTCATAGAAGGTATTTAAAATTGAATTATTCATGTACAAATTTGAGGGCTTGAGGCGGGCTGGAGAAATTGGATTATTTCAAATAATCCATTTTTTCGGGTCGACAAAAAGGCAACCAAACTGGATTATTGAGGGTATTCGGACAAAAACCCCCAAAAACCCCTCAAACCAAACGGGCACTTATTAACATTCCCACTTTGAATATTGGAAGACCAAAGTACTTTCCACTATCTTCACCGGAATATGAACCCTCACCTCCTCCGCCCTCTCACTCCTCGTATTTTACTAAACACAACCGTCAACTTTTCCAAGTTGATTTCTTGACCAAAAGCAAGGCTGTACAATATGATATGTGATCAATTTCTGAAGCAGGCTTAGAAGTAGCATAACAGATTATCAAGGTATCATTAGTACACAAGAAATGAGAGATACTTGGTGATTCGTACTAATTTGGCGGAACTGGAGACAAATTTGTCAGAATTATCCTCGGAGTGGCAAAACTAAAATTGTTGATAGCTTACAATACTAAAAAGTGTCCATGAAAAACTTGAAAACTCACATTGACGAAGTAGAACACATATAGTAAAAAATTGAGGATTTCTCCGAATCACCTAGATGACATTAGTGGGCTACGTTGCATTGTTACGAATTAAGGGCACTACATGATACGATCACACAAATACAAGGTGTCAAGATATTAATGTATGTTATGCATACTAAGAATACGAATACACACTAACATCCATGCATGCATGAATGCTAACTACTGTTGTGAATTAAATTTATTGTGGGAAAAGAATTTATAAAGGTATTTCAGTACGGTACACGATTTTCACCACTGTCTTTCTTATTTAATATTGTGGACAATCAACTAGCTCATAACGTAGTTTTTCCCAACAGAGCCCAAATAAGAGCCTAAATGATAATCCCCCACTACGAAGAACTTCATACATTGGTTGGGGGTGGGGATAACTTCATTTGATGGTAATGTATGAAATTTTGTGGGACGGAGTGCGGAAAAAATAGTAGCTAAAAACTATGTTTTAAAATTCGGGTCCGACCGGCCGGTCGGACCGCTAAACCGGTCTTGGCCGGCCCAAATAGGGCAAAAAACCGGTATTGAGCCGCTGCCCCCAAAACCGGGTTGGGCCGGTTGGGCTTTTTTTTTTTTTTTTTTTCCAACTAAACCCCGTCTTGAACTTAGGAAAAAGGTTTTTGCAAAAGCATTTAATTTTAAAAAATAAAAGCCCAAGACCCTCATTTCGAATAAAAAAAAAAGATGTCCTTTTTTTCTTTAACAGTATTTTTATTCTTGAACTATATAAATTAAATATATTTTATTGTTGAGTTTATTGTTAATTGTTATGTATATTTTGAGTTTTCTATTGGGTTTATACTTTATAATGCAAATCAAACATAAAATTCATGTTTATTCTATTTATTAGTTATTCATTTTGTTGGTCATTATATAATCTATATGTTTTGTATTTAGGAAATGCGAAAAATGTTACAACAAATGAGAACGATGATGTTGAACTCTCGTATTATTGTTGAGTTTGATCTTTGGAACTCTATTATCTCATTAATTGCTTGTAGACTTTTATGATTGTAATGTGTATGACTTGATGGCTTGATGTCATTTTTATGATTATTTAAAGTTGTGACTTTTTATGTTTATGTTTATGATCTATCTATGTTTGGAACCTTTTAATTTAATATCAATAATTTAGGGTATGTATGTATGTATATATATATATATATAAAATGACGTCATACCGGCTCTATCCGGGTGAACCGGTCCGACCCGGTTTGAGGGTGGCCGGTTCAACCTCCGGTTCCGGCTTTTAAAACATAGGCTAAAAAGGTAAGATGACCATCTAGTTGGTTGCTTGTTATAACTGCACAATAAAGGTACATACAAACAGCCATACATTACCAGCAAAGATATGTAGCTGCTTCTATGAAACCACACACACAAATTAAGAAACTTCAAACAGAGTTATGTTTAGTGTTCACTGTTCAATTCTACTAAAGAGAAGTTGGACACCATATTGCGGTTGCAAGGTGAGAGACTGCATAGGAGCATGTACATAAGAGGGTGAAATCACAAAGCAATAGTGTTGCAGGATCATGGCTAACACAATCCTGGCCTCAACAACAGCCAAATTTTGACCCACGCATATTCTGGGGCCTAATCCGAATGGAAAAAATGATGCCAGATGCTTTCGAGGTTCAGCGAATCTCAAAGGGTTGAATTCATTGGCGTCTTCACCCCATATCTCCGTGTCATGATGGACAGCGGTCATGGCAATGTAGAATTGCGTGTTAGCTGGAACATTTAGGCTTCCCAGCTTGACGTCCTCAGATGTTTGCCTCGATAGTTGCACTGCTGGAGGGTATAGCCTGAGAGTCTCATTCATGATCATGCTTATCTGCAACAACACAAATTCACACATCACCAAGAAATCTTTTAGACCAATCAAGCAGCCTAGAAGATTAAGTTTTCTCAATAGAAAAGTTTCCAGATTTAAAATTTAATTATGTTTCTACGAAACAGAAGTTAGTTTTGTTCGTTGGATTGTATTAGCTGGAGTTTGTCACAGCTAAAGAGAAGCTTCTCTGCTCTAACCAGCAGAACACAAAGTAAATGTAACAACTGTTTTAGGACGGAGGGAGTATACACTCAGCACGTATACAGTACAATTATCTTGTAATGTCATCTATGTCACATACAGTTCACTATAACCTTTCGTTCACCATGGTAATCTTTCAGCTCAACAATGCAATTCAGTATGTTCAGTTTCAGCACTTTCACAGGCAATGAATGTTAAAATTAAGAGTGACTTGCCAGTTTAAGGCCGGTTAAATTTTCTGCAGAGGGCAATACATCTTGCCCGAATATTTTTAGGACTTCTTCACGAGCACGACTCTGCCACTCTTGGTGTGATGCTAAAAGGAGAAGTGCCCATGTCAAGAAATTAGCTGTTGTTTCCTTTCCAGCAAAGTAAAATGTTTTACATTCATCGATGATTTCCTCCACATCAAGTCTCTCCTCTTTACCATCCTCGTTCTTGTAAGGAGACAATAGTAATGAGAGTAGTGAATTTTGGTTTTCTTTACATTTCGTGCTATCTGCTATCAATGTTCTTATAGACTGTCGCGTTTCTTGATCTAGTTTCCGCCTCAGCCTGTTTTTCTTGGTTGGTAAAAACCTGCATTCATTGTTTATTACAGGTCATGGAAGATATACACACTAAAGTTTATGTACAGTCAAAGAACAACGTTTATAATTCCACAAGGTTGAAATGTTTGCAAACATAGAACCATTAGTTCATACTCACAGACAAGCATATCACATCAATCGAGCAGTAAGTGCTTGCTGATGGAAAAATGTGGCTAAGATACCTGAATCCAGGGATGTATACAGTTCGCAATGCCTCCAAAACAAGGCTAACTTGTCGTTCTTGTAGTTCAAAAATCCGCTTCCCTTCCTCGAAACTGCTACCGAAAGCTGTTCGGGATATGATGTCTGCTGAGAGCTCCTGAACTTCTTTGTGCACATCTATCTCAAACTCAGTTTTATCTGCTCTTCTTTCCTCCCATTTTGTTATCATATTTCTAGTGCTAGATACTATTTCCGGAATCCAACCCTGTTCAAGTTCAAACCATATCAATTCCTCCAGTATTATACACATACTCCTAAAAACGTCCCAAAACAGTTATTACATTTGCCATTTTGGGCTTCTTGGTTGAGCGGTTACATTTCAAGTCATTCTATTTTCCAAAATACCTACCTCCATAGTTCATAACACTCTATCACTTATATCATGACTTAGCTCTGTTCTCTTCGTCTGCAAACTCGTTCAGTTCAGTTTAGTTCAGATCCATTCAGTTCAGTTCAGTTCAGTTCAGATCAATTCAGTGCAGACAAAGAGAACAGAGCCTTATTCATTTCATTCTTTATCACAGAATACTCCATTTGTACTTTATCTACATATTATACTACATTCCTTATTGTCCTAACAAAAAACAACTCTGTAACAATTGTTTTGGGACGATCGACTAATGAATTATATTGTTACAACTACTTCTATTACAATGCTTAAATCTTAGAATACATTTTAAGTACCACTTAACATAGTGTTAATATCCCTGAACCACAGTACCACAGCCAGTGATGTCTAGCCGAGCGGAGTCGAGCCAAGTATTGTGATACTCGGCTCGAGTTCGAGCT
Source organism: Plantago major (assembly GCA_026545765.1). Lineage (NCBI taxonomy): Eukaryota > Viridiplantae > Streptophyta > Magnoliopsida > Lamiales > Plantaginaceae > Plantago > Plantago major. The sequence goes on from CM048843.1 coordinate 21,181,722, forward strand.
CGACTCGTTAACAAAAGCGAGTAAAAAATGGGCCCGGAAAGAATAATGAGACTTATCGAGCCTAGCCTTGTGTATTGAAAATAAGTATAAAAAAATATAAATTTATTAAAATCATGGCCATAATAAGCTTTATCGAGTTGAGCCGACTTGATTCGTTAGATAAACGAGCACAAAATGAGGCTCGAGTTCGACTCGTTTAACTGCGAGTTGAGCCGAACCGAGCTCTCATTAAGGCTCGACTCGTGTAGCAGGCATAACCACGACACCATCCACGCACTAATTTTAGTCGCATTATATTTCCCCAAGTTGAACGAACACAAGATGATTGATGACAAAGTTTACTAGAAATATTAAAACAAATTAGCTAACTTATTCTTGAATAACTACTAGAGTATTTTATGAAATAGCTGCCTGATCGACCGTCTACTAATCTTTCAACATATTTCAGTCCAACGTTTAAAGAGCAGGAGGTTATACGATAGATGCTAAACTCGTGCTAAATAGATTCAATAACACAATGTATTGCATAATGTTGAAACTTTAAAGCATGAAATACCTTAACTCGCTCCATGTTAAAAGCCTGGCTAGTAATCCTCCTATGCACGGCCCACTTGTGACCCTCAAGCCCAACAAGCCCATCACCCAACAAGACCTTCGACAAAGGATTCCCACCAATCTTACAATAGGGCCCATTAGACGTCAAAACATCTTTGATCATGTCTGGATCAGACAAGGCCAACCTAGGCCTAGGCCCAAACCAATACAAGAAATTACGCCCATAGAGCGTTGACCATTTGGAGTAGTGTGGCATGACACGATGAGCTATGTCGTGTGAGATAGTAGTTTGAGAGACTGGTTTATTGGATTCAGCGTCGGCGATCATCCGCCGTCGGATAGCGGCGGAGTTGCCGAAGATCGGACGGTAGGGAGGGCCATGGATGCCTTGGTTTCTGAAGTGGGATTGGAGTTTTAGAGGGATGTATATGAGTTTGTGGAAGATGTATGTCAAGAAGATTAGTGGTGTGACTACCAAAACTAGTGCAAGATACATTCTTACAGTGTTAGTGAGTGACAGAGTGAGAAATGTTTGGTTTAGTGATTAGTGGATTGGAATGTTGATGAAGATGGGGAAAATGGCGTCTTCTTTTGACTTTCGTTCAAGTGATGAATTTAGTAAATTATACAAAGTCGTTGAAATTTGATGCTTATGAGTCGGTAGATAGAGATACCAATGGTTTAAAAAACTCAAATCTGAGATACAATCCAACTAATACAGACCAGACCGGCTCTCCTCCTACCGTCGAGCAAGTCTATGGGCTATGACTTATGGCCAACTGATAATCGGCGGTGGTCTGGAATCGAATTATGGAGGGTAACTTTTTTTTTTTTTTTTTTTTTTTATGTTAAGAGCGAGATCAATACACACTTGATAGATAAAAAATGATATGAATCCTACATGTCTGCATTAAAGGGAGGGACATAGTAAACATTCCCTCCCCTAAAATTTAATTAGAAAAATGTATATGTAACATTTTATAGTATAACCTAAGAGCCCCCAGTCTCTTAAATTAATGATCCCATATTTATCATTTGGCCTCTTCAAACTTCAAATCAGGATCCGCTCATGTATGTGTCCGGTACGTCAATTGCTCTCACTTTGAGCATAAAAGAAATTCTTCTTTGGGTTTGGATCAATTTAACTTAATTTGACCTATAAAATAAAATATGAAATGAGGTAATTTTATCAAAACCCTTCATTTCCAACTATATCAATAGAATTTGCAAAACATAAAAAGAACATTAGAAAATACAACAAACACTGATCACTCTTAGACTCTCATACAAAAATACTACTAGCCTAATACATAGTATGATTTAATCAGACATTTTGTTGGTAAAAAATGATTTCCGCATATTTAAATATCTTCTTATGTATACCAACAATTAAGATTTATATTAACATAAATTAATATCAAATGATCAACCGTGCAATATTTACAACTGTTAAACAAGTGAAAACGCAATCAAAATCGGAAGAACTATTCAAACAAAAAGTTAAAATCACATTGAACGAGTATTGACGTTCCCGGTTGGAATTTTGGTCCAGGACTACTATATTGGTGATACTCCCTCCGTCTGGGTTTCATTTTCCCACGAATCCGGACACAAAATTTAAGAGAAAATTGAATAAAGTAAGAGAGATAGTGCATAAAGTATGAGAGATATTTTCAATTTAAGAGATGGAAAGATTGAGTTTGAACGGATCAAAATAGAATGCGGGAAGATGAAACTGGGATAAACTATAATATAACTTCCAGCAAAGACTCAGGAGCACTGGCCAAGTAACATGGTAGCATTAAATTATTGTGGCATTAAAATGGTGAAGCGAATGTGAATATGTGATGAGATGACCCTATGCTATTGTTGTTGGTCGACCCTTCCAAATCCTATAGATAGCAGTAGCGTGACGTGTTCATTACTCCCCTCTATTATTAGAAGTAGCAGACTTAATAGTAGTAGACCGACTGACTTCAACAGATTTGACCAGGGAGCATACCCCACCCTGAAGCTATTCATAGAGTGCTGCCCAAATTTTTTATTGACATTACACTCAGCAACATACTAAATCCAAAATATTAAAAAATAAAATCTCAATAATCTTTTTCCATATTTGTTCTTTTATAAGCTTGTTAACCATATGATTTCTATCCATTTGAGAAATAACATAAATAATTTTTTTTTTTGTGATATCCATATATTATGTAAAGCACAAGGGTTAAACCCGATCAGAGACACCACATGTGCAAAATCCTATGTGACATGTCTCTTTGAATTTCATGTAGTTTTATTCACAAAATTAAATCAAAAGGAAAATAGTAATTTAGAAGTGTACTATATATTTTTGGTATGTTAACTGTACACATAGTTTTTATTAAATCACATATAACTTCATCTGCAAAACTCCGAAAAATATTTTGAACATATATTTGGATTCACCACGACAAGACGAATCCATAGACACCAATCTTATATATTATTATTAATTAAATAAATTATTTATATATTAAAATAAAAAATCAAATTGTTAAATGAGATCTATTGGTTGTGTAAATTCTAAAATTGGAAAATAAGTCATGGAACATTTTATTCTTTACAGTGAAATGCACCTTATAACTTCCACTATTTATATTTTTAGTATGTTCACTACATATATAGTTTTTATTAAATCCCATATAACTTTATCTGCAAAACTTCGAAAAATATTTTGAACATGTATTTGGATTCATCGCGACGAAACGAATCCATAGACACCAATTACATACGTAAACCACGTTTTGTGGTAAAATCCTCAAAAAAAGGATTCCAAATTTGGAACTCAAAAAAAATTATATTTGCAACCTTGGAACTTTTAATAATAATATTATAATTTTAACTCAAAGAATTTTATATTTGCAACCTTAGAACTCAACTTTAAGAATAATACTATAATTTTAACTCATGAACTAAATTCACCGCTATTTTGGTTTCCAAGTAGGTGTTTAACAAAATTTGGAGGTAGCGTTATGTTTGCGTTATTAAATTGTACTCCGTATTGCCTTCCATTTTTTTTATACTCAATGCAATTTATGTCGTTGCATTGCCACAGGATAAGGCCTCCATGAATAATATAATTTATTTTTTAGGCCTTTGACCGTAATGTTAGAGAGGTAATTAATGAGAGGTGCAAGTGGGAGTCAATGAGAAACCATTCAGTAGATTAGTTGTCGTATTTATTGGACACTTAAAACATATATAACCATGCGTGTTGGAGGGGGGCTAAAGTCAATGGAACAAATGACGACGAGGTCCATATAAAATTGTTCGAAGATATCCTTATGAATAGGACCAAATCACTGCAATGGTTAAGATCACATATCCTTCCCCATTAGATCATGTTGGTGAAGGTTGATACTTCTTGAACATGGACAGTTTCAGCCCGGCAAAAAATTGCATTATTATATTTTATTAATTTATTTTAATTTTTCACCTAAAATTACATACGCGTCCACCCTAATAATGCATTAAGTTCTCAATCGGGGTGGATGGAGTACATAAATAGTTTCAACTAGATAAGAATATTGGGTATCAACCCATTGGGTCCTTAACGTGATTAGTTCGGACTGTTTTCGGCCCGTTTAAAAGCTTATATAACAGACTCATGAACATAAATAAATTCGAAAATTGAGAATCTGAAAACGAGTTTATTTTGCCTTATTTTCAAACGGGTCAGACGAGTTGATTTTTGTAAAATCAACTAATATAAGCTTAACCATAATATAATATAATATAAATCTATTTATATAAGGTTTTTATTTATTTTACATTTTATATAGTAACATGTATAATATAATATATATGTATTTATTTTATCTATTCATATAAGCTTTTTATTTATTTTTATTTATTTTACATTTTATATAGTAACATGTAAACTAATATAATATATATATATATATATATATATATATATATATATATATATATATATATATATACATATATATATACATATATATATGTATGTATATATATGTATATATATGTATATATATATATATCTATATATATGTATATATATATATTTATATAACTATATACATATATATATATACATATATAAATATATATATATATATATATATATATATATATATATATATATATATAAAGTTGATGAGCTAAACCCACCAGATTCATTCAAATTCCATCCATCCTACGTGAAAGTTTTATTCTACAATTGAGCAGAGTCTGAATAGGGAACGCAATAGTGTGTTGTTGCTAAGATCATGTGAGAAATATTATTGCTTGGTGACAAAATTTTATATCTTATGGTTGCTGAAAATGCGAAAGGCCATGAATAGTGTTTTTAATAGATGGTTATTATCACTATTATTATTATTATTATTATTATTATTATTATTATTATTATTATTATTATTATTATTCTTATTGTTATTATTATTATTAATTAAACAAATCATTTCATTCACTAAAATAAAATATTAATCTCATATAACTTTATCTACAAAAATCCAAAAAATAGTTTTAACATATATTTGAATTCGTCGTGACAAAACGAATCTATAGACACCAATCTTAAATACTATCATTAATCAAATAAATTGTTTTATTCATTAATATATATATATATATATATATATATATATATATATATATATATATATATATATATCCATATCATTTGCACACTTTTGGTTATTCTGGCACTTTCGTATATTTTTCTACTATATTCTAAAGTTGATGGTTTACTTTGAAGCACACATGATCCGCATGTGCATAAATGATACTTTGAGCGCTTTCTAATTACTTGGACATTTTCTAATACAAAATTAAAGTAAAAAGAAATTAATACATTTTAAGTTGTATTAACACTCTATGGGTTTTTTTTTTTTTTTTTTTTGAATTTAGGTTTCAACTTTTCTCTAAATACTTATGTATGAAAAATAATGAATAGTCGTAGGAGATAGTGAATAAAATATAAGAGGTGAGAAGGTAAAGAATAAAGTAATAAATTAATTTTCAATTTTTAGGCATGTGAATATGAGATCTATCCATATATTATAAAAACCAGTTTTTATTATCAATTCAAGCTATGGTACTTTGGCCTCGAATCAATGTGAGAAATTATTTTATTTTTGTTTAGATTAAAAAATTACAAAACAATTATAATCAGGGTAAATTTATTTTTGATGCCAAGTTGATGCGTATTTTTTATGCCAAGTTGATGTGTATTTGGTTCTGTTACCTTTACAATTTTAATCTAATTTTGGTTACATAATTTTGCCAATGATAATCAACCTTTACAACTATTTATAAATGTGACCAATCAAATCTTCTAAATCCCATAATTACATCAAAATCGCCACACACACTAATTTTCTTAATGGGCATGAATTCAGATTGGAGGACCTTTGGATCTATGTTTGACATGGTTCCTTCAACTAATATTCCACGTGAGCTAATTGGTGGTGTGTTGATCTTTACATGTGAAGACTTTCTGTTGGTCCAGATAACGGCAAAGTAAAAGACTAGGGGGGGGGGGGGGGGTGAATAGTCTTTTAAAACTTTTGTCGATAAAAACTATTTCTCAGATATCTGATACTTAGAAACAGAGCGCGGAAGACTTAATAAAGATAAGTGCAAAAACAGTTAATGTGTGTGTGTGTTGCTGAAATGTAAATACAGAAAGGTAAATAACACAGCAAGTATAGTGGTATCTGGAGGTGGCGTAATCCTCCAACTAATCCACTTCGGTCTATCAGAGACCTAGAATTCACTAGAACAGATAATTGAGTTCACCTTACAATAATCCTATTCTAAGATTCTTAAACAATTGGTTCCCAACCAAATGTTCCCCCTGAGTTGTTCCCGGCTTTCCAAGTACTTCTGTACTCGAAACCTTTGAGTTATTCCTAGCTTCCCAAGCTAAGTACTTCCTATACTCAATAACCTTGAGTTATTCCTTAGTTTCCCAAATCAAGTACTTCCTATACTAAGAACCTTGGAGTTATTCCCGATTTTTCAAACTAAGTACTTCCTATACTCCACGCTTGATTATGGTGTTGGTTTTGGTTTGAGTTGTCAGATGAGCTTCTTTAATAACTTATTGTTATTCGAGATAGCTACGTGAATCAAGTATACTTAATACACTTTTCAATGTATGGTATCTTGTTCTTTTCTTGACCCAAGTCTTAGTTAAATGTTCAAGAGAATGAATCTCGGATACTTGATCTTCGTTCAACTCTTTCACGATAGCTATGCTTGTTTAGGATCGGACACTTAGAACTTCGGTGTTACTCAAGATCAAATGCTTTGGTCGCAATGTAAAGCTTTGTGAGTAAGTAAGTTGCTTTGAGAGAGTAAGATGTTCAGCGTTTTTATGCAGTTCAAGGTGTGTCTAAGGTATCTTCTCAAGCAGTCTAAGTGTTGATATTTATAGATGAATTTGAGTGACGTTTGAATAGTATCCGTTAGGCTCAAATTCAAACTATTGATATCTGTGTATAATCAGATGAGTTTTGTCTTCTTCTTGAAGTCGCATTACTTTTATTCGAACATCTCTGTCCGTGCATTAAATGCATTGTACTATACTTTTGTCCTGTAGTGTCAGCGGAACTATGCTTTATGTCGAGACTAGTGTTATCTGATTCTTTGCACGTCCTTATCTTCAATCTTCAGATACCACTTATTTATTGAAACAACTTTGTTTGCAATATATAATTCTTTTTCAGAAATGTGGTTAATGCTCAAAGTATCTGAGAATAGATATCTGTGGACACTTTCCTTGTTTTCAGATAGGCCTTTTATTTCTCAGATATCTCTTGTGACACAGTCTGTCTAAAACTGTTCGTGTCTTTAAGATATCTGGCTAAGGTATCTGAACAACGATTCGAATCTTATGCATTTCTTCAAGTCTTCAATGTCGTTGAGCTTGTTCTGCTTGGATGTCTTCTTCTTGGTCTTCTCTTCATAAAATAAAAATTACATTTTGAGACCTAACATCCTATACAAGATTAGCTAGACTATCATACTTAGTGAGTTTCCTCTTTTACAATGTTAAAGTGAACCAAGAGTACTAATCACCTTTCTGAGACTAAGATAAGTCATCATGTTGCTGATCAAAATCTAAACAGATATTTCTAACAAAATATATAACAAATTTCCTAACAAATTTCTCAAGAAATTTCCCAACAAATTTCCCAACACTTTCAATTTTCTTTTTCTTTATGTATATGATTCGATCGGTAGGATGAGGTATAAGGTTTCTCTTCTCTACGATATCTGGCCGGAATGACTGGTTCTATCCAACCCGAATTCCAACCCCGTTCGAAATAATGATGTTCAGATCCGGTCTGGTATATACTCGAACCCATTCCATACATTTGTTACAAGACCCGACCACAACATTTTATGATTAAGTTAGTAAAAACTACATTTTTTCCTAAGTGGGGAAATGCATATACTCTCTAGGCAGGGAAACTCTTTTCGATCTTCTCTCTACTTTCTTGATACATAACGGGCCTGGGGGATCTGATACTCTCTAGGTGGGAAAACTCTCTTAGATCTTCTCTCTCCATAACGAGCTTGGGGGATCTGATACCCTCTAAGTGGGGAAACTCTCTTAGATTTTCTCTCTACTTTCCTGATCTCCATAACGAGTCGGGGAGGGCGGGGATCAGCTGATACTCTCTAGGCGGGGAAAATGTATTCGATCTTCTTTGTACTTTCTTGATCTCCATGACGGGCCGGGGGGGGGGGGGGGTCCGGTATACTCTCTAGGCGGAGAAACTCTCTTCTATCTTCTCTTTACTTTCTTCATCCATAACGGACCTCGGGGGGACAACTGTACCATGTAAAATTATGTTCGTAGAATAATAATTTTTGTGTCTTTGGTGGGGTGACGCATACCACAGCGGGGTTGCTGGGAACCGGTGGGTTGGAAAAAACAACCGTGACATGTGAAGTTACGTTTGTATAATATTTGTGTGTGTGTGTGGGGTAGGGTGACCACATATCACCACGAGATTGTTGGGAACAACCCTATTGACTGTGTTGTATACTTTGTATTTTATTTTGGTTCCGTTTGAGGGATAGATTTTTTTGTAAAAAAACATGTACATGTTACTAATTAACAAGTCGGGTATGGTAGGGCCCTATTTTTACATTTTCTAAACATAAATAAACACTCAATGATATAATATTAGATGAAGAATGACTACCGACCGAAACAACGACCAACGTTGTCTACAGGGAGTTTTGACTATCTTTTTTTTTTCGATTAATTTATTTAATCCTCACATTTCAATTTATTATTAAAAGTAAACTATACCGTGGTATCGCCACGGGTTAGTACTAGTTATATCAATAAAGTTGTTAGTGGGTCGTAAATTTAGAGATAGGGGTGTGAGTGAATAAATTGATGTCAAAGTAATAAACATAAATGATAAAAATAATGGGTGGAATAAAAACTTTCCTTATTTCGGGCAATAAGTTTCTAGTGGACCTCCAAATAAAGAAATTTATGAATCTTTTATTCGAACGGGATGAGCATTATCCTTACTTTATTTTCTATCAATCATATTTTTTCCCACCTTTAATCAATTTCACTAATATTCAACAACTACTAAACATTTAATTTTGTTCCGTTCCAACTTAAACTTATCACATATTAAATTGAAATAATCAGGCTGTTTGGCATTCATCTAAAATTCACTATTCATCTGTTAAAATGTTTCGGAGTATTTGTTTTGTATCTTCTACAGTAAAAAATTTAACTCAATTTTTTCTCCACTAAACAATCATCATTTTCTTTACACCCTACTCTTACTTTTTCTATAAAACTAACAATCATAAACCAATCAAACAACATTTAAACCAATCAAATAAACTTTAAAAAATCAAACACATCACTTATTTCTTACAAACATGACTTTATTCTTACACACCCTATATAACAACCATATAAACCCTATAAATTTTTAACTCTATTCCAGACACCATATTTTATAATTCATCTTTAACTCAGTTACTATACATCAACTAAAAAAAATTAACTCACTTTTAAAACTCTATACCAAACAGCATTAATGTAACGCCCCCGAGTTTCAAGTCAAATCCAAAGAGTTTAAAATGATTGAGAGCGCTACTCATACCAACAAGGTGCACCTTTCTTTTCGAGAATCCATCTATAAGAACTCCAGAGTTAAGCGTGCTTGTGCTGGAGCAATCTTAGGATGGGTGACCAACTGGGAAGTCTCGCGAACAACAATCTTAGGATGGGTGACCAACTGTGAAGTCTCTCGGTTCGTACACGAGTGAGCACAAAGTGCGCGGGAAAGGACATGTGTTGGTACAGTGGGGCCATCATATCACCCGGAGAGATGTCCATGAGTAACCGCGCCGGTCCAAAGGGTTGGGATTCGGTCCATTAGTGGTCCGGATCATTACACTGAATATCTTCATAATTTATTTACTATATTTCATATTTTATTTAATATCATTCCTACAACTTTATTTACTTTTTCTATTAATTTATTCATTTAAACTTACACTTTATAAATTATTTTAGCTAGTGGTTTATATAATTTAACCTTAGAATATATATTCAAATCTATGAAAAGTTGAATTTAAATCGAGTAATTATCCGTTAAAAACACACAAAAATAAGTGATACAATAATATTGTGACCGAGTATGAATGGGTACACTAAAGATCAGTAAAGACGGAGTACAATAGCCCCACAAAGCGGACATAATAATCTGCTCCTAGCTCAAGTACTTACTTACACATGTCCCACTCTTAGCTGTCTCCCATCCCACCCACCCAGCGATCTCAATACATTACAAAACCCTACACCTCCTCCAAACACATTTTCTACATCTTCTTTCTAAATCATACTCCAATATTGTATGATATCGAACAAGTTTAAACACCAAAATTACATTATTGAATGTTGTTTTCCGAATATATTAATGCAAAAGATATTAACAATTTGTTATGGATTATTTTTGTGTTACTGCATGAACACGTGCACTCATTAACCATATGGAGCCAACTTTCAATCTACTGTGTACGTCCATTGCATTTGTCTTGGCAAAGAAGGTATATACTATACTATAGTTTTAGTGAAAATTAAAAGGGTAAACATATGATATATTAATAAGTTAGTTATTGTTTAGCACGAACTCATCAACATAATTATGTTACGTGAACGTATAGAAGCCAGCTGATGATATTGTCAATAAAGTTTAACATAACAATAAGCTATCTAAGTTATACATATTATATTAAACAAATTAATTAGCATACAGTTAATTAATTTATTAAATAATTTTATAAAAATCAACAAATTTATCAGATATACAATCAACAACCAACTTATCATATACTACTATATCATATAGATTATCAATTAGTTTTGGAATACAGATACCTATAATCAACTTTTAATGGCAGCGAGTGTGAGGGAATGAAATTAATAAAGATTGTGGTGGATGATATGGTGGAGTACATTTAAATGAGTGATCCACAAACAAGGTTAAAACTTACCCGAAACGGAATATAATTATTTGTCGGGAGAGAACAATTTATTTAATGTTGTATCACCAATCATGCCTGTTGATCCACTCTAGCTTTCTGAAGAACAGGCCACCTCCCATGATCCCATACAAATTCTGAAAAAATGACTGAATTTTCATTAGAATAAGAAAATTCATTTTTTTAAGTTGTTCGCGGTCAGTGGTTAAATTGAACTTTTCATCTACAATTACAACATAAAACTCACAGACACAATATTAATTCCCCCAGTTATAAAAACTCACATACACAATATTAATTTTTCCAGTTATAAAAATTCACAGACACAACATAAATTCCTCAGTTATAAAAACTCACATACACAACATAAATCTCACAGATGCAAAAACCCGCATACACCAAATAAATTTCACTGATGCAAAAAAATCCACATACACCAGATAAATCTCCCAGATACAACATTAATTCCTTCAGTCATAAAAACTCACAGACACAATATAAATTTTCCAATTATAAAAACTCACAGGCACAACATAAATACCACATATGCAAAAACCAACAGACGCCAAATAAATTTCACTGATACAAAAAAAACCCACATACACCAGATAAATATCTCAGGTACAACTTAACCCACAGTTATAAAAACTCACAGACACAACATAAATTCTCCAGTTATAAAAACTCAGAGACACTATATAAATCTTACAGATACAAAAACTCACAAACACCAAATAAATTTCACTGATGCATAAACACCAAATAAATATCCCACATACCAAGTCAAATTACTATATGCCATATTTAAACTACCATTCCCCTATCAAATTATATCAAATTATGAAAGGCCTATATGTCACATGAAAGTCCCAACCGTAGCTGCTTCTCTCTTCTCTCTCTGCTACTACTATTATTCCTCCTGCCCTTTCCCATTCCCTTATCAAATTAAATCACCATCGCCGCCATTTAAGTCTATACCAGTTTCTACTCATCACTCACATTCCAATTTCTCTACTCCAAATCGTAATTATTATCAATTCATTATGCAATCTAAAAATCAAACCTCGTTTACAGGTGCCGCTTCGATTTCTCCGGCACTCTGGTTGAGAATTGCTCCGTGAAGAGCGAGCAGTAGTCGGTGGTGATCGGATTACTTGTCCGATAAAATATAATTAAGCTTCACTGAACAATGTAATATTAATTACTTGAGTCCGATAAAATGATTGTATTCATTTCACTACATTAAATTTGAAACTAACAATTTGGAATCTTATACTATCTATTTGACCTTAATTGGACTTCATAAATACCTTTAAATGTAAAAAAAGATGAATTTGTCATGACTCAACAAATTGGGAATCATACGCATCAACTTGGCATCAAACATAAAATGTTGCGGTCGAGTCTTGCAACAAAGGTATGGGACGGGTTCGAGTATATGCCAGACCTGACCTGAACATCATTAAATCTCTGTTCTCTTTTTTTGAACTGAACTGTAGTATAAAATACAACTAATCAGAACTGAACTGAATGGATCTGAACTGAACTGAAATTAATGAGTTTTCAGATAAAGAGAACAGCGCCTAACTGGTCTTTATAATATATGGATAGATCTCATCTTCACATGCTTAAAAAATTATTTATTTATTTTTACTTTTTTCTTTACTTTCTCACCTCTTCTACTGTATTCACTATCTTCTATGATTATTCATTTACTCTCATACATAAATATTTAGAGAAAAGTCGAAACCTTAATTCAAAAATAAAAAGAAACGTAGAGAGTTAACAAAACTTTAAATTCTACATTACCATTTAAAATGAATGTCCAAGTAATTAGATAACGCTCCAAGTATCATTTATTCACATGTGGATCATGTATGCTTTAAAGTAAACTATCAAATTTAGAATATAGTAGAAAAATATACGAAAGTACCCAGAGTAATCGAAACTGCACAAATGGTATGGCCGTATGGATATATATGAGGCTAATCAAAATAATTGTATATTTTAGTTTGTCCAGAATGTTTGATTCTATAAACTATTTAAAATGAGTCTCTTTTTGAACGCTTGATGCTACGTTAATTATATATAATGTGTTTTAATAAGTCACTTTTAATTTTTAAAATTCCATCATTTCATTTTATCTTATTTAATTAATTTATATTTTATTTTAATGAATAAAACAATTTATTTAGTTAATAATAGTATTCAAGATTGGTGTTTATAGATTCGTCTTGTCATGGCGAATTCAAATATATGTTCAAAATATTTTTTTGATTTTTGTATATAAAGTTTTATGAGATTAATATTTTATTTTAGTTAATGAAATTATTTATTTAATTAATAATAATAATAATCATCATCATCATCATCATCTAGATTGATGTTTATAGATTCGTATTATCATGGTGAATTCAAATATATGTTCAAAATATTTTTCGGAGTTTTGTAGATAAATTTATATGAGATTTAATAAAAACTATACATGCAACATACGTAATAAAAATAAATAGTGAAAAATATATTGGTTGAAAATGCAACTAATTCCACAAAATTCCACGTAAGATTGAATTAATTTAATAAATATTATATTTAAAAAAATAAATTTATATTTAATTTTAATGAATAAAAATATTTATTTATTTAATTATAGTATTCATTGGTGTCTATGGATTCGTCTTGTCACGACGAATTCAAGTATATGTTCAAAATATTTTTTGAATTTTTACAGATAAAGTTATATGAAATTTAATAAAAACTATACATACAGTTTACATACAAAAAATAACAATTAAATATATACAGGTTAAAATACAATTAATTCCACATATAACTGAATGAATCTGGTGAGGTTTTAACTATTGTGATTTACATATATTATATGGATAGGAATAGGACGCATTGGAGTAATTGATTGCTAGATTTCATCCCCATTTATTAAATCGTGATCCCTGTACACCATTTGTAGTATCTAACCATAATCATTCGCATGGACGCTCTATTTATAAAACACAACACGTTTTTACTTGGACAAGAGACTGTCCAAATCCTACCAACAGAATCCTTTTAAATTCAGAGTAGACAAATAAAAATTCGTCTAATTAAATGTGACATTTAGAAAAATATATATTGAATTATAAAACACAATTTTCTAGTATCTTTTATGAATTTACAAAATTAAATTCTAAAATAAAATTACTAGACTATTTCTTAATATATAAATTTAAATTAAATTATGTTACATGGTCAAGTAAATTGTACAAATTGGGACATATATGAATGATCAATAGGAATGCATCATTATCTTTTTTAAATATGTAAATGATTTATTTCTACAAATATAAATAGAGGAGCATCCATTTCATTAACACACACCACAAGCTAGAAGTCAGACACCACAAGTTGCAAAGCAAGAGAACAAGCAAGAGCCATAGCCCAAAATTGTCTCATCCTCTCAAGATCTGCCTTGAAGTTCGAACAAGCATTCAAAAAATTCATCTGAAAACCGAAAAGAAGTAATCGTTTGATCCAAGAAGAAGTCCATGCACCCTTGGAAAAATGTTATTGGAAGCTCAATCTTCGCTAAGGAAGATCAGATTTCATAAATCCTGAAAAAGTTCAAACAAAGTCCTTGGAGTTCTTCGACAATTCAAACAAAACCGTCGTTTGATCAAAGAACAAGCTATACTCCCCTTGAATAATTTTTTTCCGAAGGCTAGAATTCCACCAAAGAATATCAAAAGTTAGATACTTAGATTCCAAGACGAGTTCAAAAGTATTCTTCGTGAAGTTCATTGATCCATCAAGAAGTTGATAATAGTTCATCTTGAAATCATATTCTTTCATACATAAATTAATGTTGTAATTAGACTATAAGTGTTGCTAAATTGGGCATAAATGATCACAATCACATATTTCATGATATAACATTTGAAATTTTAACACGTAATAAAAAATTTAAACATTTCAATACTAGCACCGACTCATCGCAAGGGGAAAACAACCCACGTAGCTGCCGCAAAGATAATTTATATACAAGTACAAAAGCCATGAAAATCTCTAGTTTGTGTATATACATCGCATACTCTTTCTCAAAATCTCCTCAAAAACAAGAAATGAACCCCCATCCACGGTAATGAAATAAATATAGCACGCCTAACTACGCCATTGAATCAGTAAAATATCCATAATGACAATGCATGCCAAACTATAATATAGAAGGCTTCCTATCATGTGAATCATCCCATGTCTCGCCTGTCGAACCAAATGAAGTTGTGCCCATTTCAATCCCTCCCTCCATTGAGTTATAGAAAGCCGAAAAACCCCTCGATGACGGTTCACCGTTTCCCATACCAAGTCCAAGAAAATCGAGGGTCGCAGGCGGAGGCATTTGAAGTTCGTGAAAGGCCGATGATCCACTCCCCATTGGGAGCCCAAGTCGAAGGCCTGGTGCAAGGGAGTTGTTTTCAAGCTTCACGTTGTCGCTCCAATGTGATGGGGCAGAAGAGGTCGTTGGGACGTTATCACTAGGCAAGCCCAGACCTAGACCACGGAGAAACGATGAGTTGGACGATGTTGCCCCCATCTGGGCCGCTTTCTGGAGTAGTGCAGTCGCGGACAATGCAGGTTGTGGAGTTGTCGTCGCGTAGGTATGCTGAGCGTTTTGAGGTGCGACCGGGAATATAGGTGCCGGTCCGTAGAAAGACGACAAGGAGAGCGAAATGGGGTCTATCGCAGGTGGCAGGTTATATGCCGTGACAAAAGGCCCGCTGTTATCGTGGAAACTGGCAGTTGAGGTTGACGTGCTGCTGACGTGACAGGCTGCCGTGGCAGCAGGAGTGGTGGTGACGGTGGTGGCTACAGATGTAGATAAAGCTCCGGAACCTAATGGAGAGAGTATAGTTGCAGTCTGATGATTCTCTGGCAACTCTGGGAGAGAAAAAAGATGGGAGGATCATAAAGATGAACAAGATAGATAATCAGACAATCAACATTAAAGGAGAGAATCCGCTTTTAGAACATAAAGAGCTAGCTAGCCTACCTGCCTGCCTTTTAAAATCCAATGCTCAACAACTTGAATGAATCATGAATGAATGAAGTCACAAGAAAGGAAAAAAGTAAAGTATAGGAAACTTTCCAGTTAAAGCAACATTCAATCATAAACTCCTTTACCAGACCAAATTAAAGAAAGCCTGACCCAATGGCAATAATTTATTACTCGCTTATCACACACACAAGCCAATTAATATCACAAAAGAAACAAGAACATTCAATTTAATACTCACACAAGTGAAGTAATCTTGCATTATTGGCTATTTACTCCTTCCACCAACATTAAACAACTACACTAATTAACCTAATCTATTTAAATACTCTGATTAGTAGAGTATAATTAACCAGTATTTAGTAGTGCTAGTGTTCAAACTTGCAAGTAATCAAGCAATAAAAAATACAAAACTATTACCAGAGCTTTGAATGGATAAAACCGGAGACAAAACACCAGTCGAAGGAGTAGGCGGCTGAGGCGGCGGACTTCCAGCTACCTCCGCCGCCTCCGACTTCAAATCGTGGCTCGAAACCGCCATTAGAGATACCGGAGTCCTCACAACAGTAGTCTCCTGAGCCAAAACATCACAAAATGCCCTATGTGTAATAAAACTATCCCTCCTACAATCCAACACAATCACTTAAAATTCACATGTGATCCCAAAATAAAAGATTTACGGAATTTCATCTCATCTAAAATTTTGAATTTCGAAGTGTCAATTATAATCATCATCAAAAAAAAAAACCTTACCTTGAAAACAAAGTGCCGCAATCGCAACGATACTCTCTGGTGCCACAAGTCTTCATATGAGCTTTCCAATCGGACTGAACAGCGTAGATTTTGGAGCAGCGTTCACACTTGAACTTCTTCTCACCATGCTTCCTGCAAAAATGCTTCTTAATCCCTGTCAAGTCGCCCAACGCTCTAGACGGATGGTGATGAACACAGGCCGGTTCGGGGCAAACGTAGACCCGCTTTCTAATTTCCTTCCCAGTTCGCTGGCGGAGCTTCCACGGCAGGTTGTGTCCACGTCGGTGGAGCTGGAGATTTTGGTCGCGCTGAAAACCCTTGTTGCAGATCTCGCAAATGAATCGGTTTGTTGCAAGGAGTGTCTTTGGTGACAGAGCTATTACTTCCGCATCTGGATCTGGAAAAAAAAAAAAAAAAAAAGGTATAGAGTGAGAAATCAGAAATTGGAAAGTTTAGTTAAAAGGGATTAGTTTGGTTTGGTTAAATAAGGGTTTGTAGAATTGTAATCAGTTTGTTACCTGGCATTCCAGGCAGGTTGCGCTTTTTCTTGGTGGCTGCTAGTGATTGAGATTTCGGGGAAGAAGAGTTGGTTTGAGGTGGAGCTGGTTCTGGTTCGGCCATGGGTGGATTGTTGGAATTAAATTTGTTGGTGTTGGTGGGCGAATTAAATTTTTATTGGGTTGGATAAAGGTGAAAAGGACTTGTCTAAGATGGAAGTAGTAGCTTGCTTATAGCTAGCTGGGTAATTCTGCTTACTGGGGCATAAAAGCTAAAAGCTGAAACTCTTTAGAAAAGGCCATGGAAGAGTGATGAGTCTTGAAGAAAGGGAAATGGAGGAAGGACTGTTCAACGCAGTGTCCGACAAAGGACTTGTGTTCAAAAACGACGACGCTTTGGAGATGAGTTCATTTGATTTAGTAGGAGGGATGAAGTGGGAGTAGTGGTAATGAATAATGATAGTTTATGGTGGTGAGCTAGCTGTACATGTTTGTATAGATATGGACAAGGGAAGTGAGGATGAGGGAAACAAACAAAAAGAGAGATTTCACCTCAATTATAAAAATCAACAACAACAATGTTATGTTACTCATCTCATTTGTATCTTGGGTTAGGATCAGGACAATGGTTGTTTAATGTACGTAGGTTATTTTAAGATAATGTTTTCATTAAATAAGTATTCTAATACGGCGGCAGTTAGCCAGGATTTAAGTCTTCTTTGGTACTTGTGTTGCAATTACTAGTATAATAAGCATCACACTAGCTACAAAAACACTCCTTATTAGCGTTGAAACAATCACAGTATTTGATTCTATATTCAATACTAAATTGAATTAAGTTAGGAATTGATAAATAGTAACTAAATTTGAGTTGAGTTGTGTGTTTTGTGTTTTGTGTTTAGTGTTAAATTGTAATATTTGTATGTTTTGTAGGGTATTTAAATATGAGAATGTGTATTTGAATAGTAACTAAATTGAAATTGAGTATAGCAATTGGGAGCCAAATAAGAAAAATTGATTAAATTCAATTGGAGTTGCATTAACTCAATTGAAGTATAGAACCAAACACTTTGAATATTTTGCTGGTCCTCTTTTTTAACTACTTATTCCGTCCCGCACAACTTCATACATTTACTATTTTTAGTCGTCTCACACAACTTCATACATTACCAAAAAAGGAAGCTACCCCACACCCAACAAATAATAAACAATCTCAACTTTACACTCAAATTACACATTTTGCCACTAAAAATACAATTTTCCCAACTTTTATATATTCAATCATTACTTTAATTTTTCGCATAAAACTGCGCGCTAACCCTAATGTATGAAGTTTTCCGGGACGGAGGGAGTAGTAGAAGTAGAAAATATTATATATAAAGTGTGATATGGTGGTTCACAATTTTCCGGGCCATCCACTTTTAAAGTAGAAATTCTACACAATAATATCGTTGGAGCCGACAAGTTGAAACCGTCAATTTGTATTGCTATAGCGAGTTTAATCATTTATACATTATTCATTTAGGCCACTCCCATTGGGAGTGGTGGTGAGGCCAGCCGGCCCACATCATCAAACCCCATTCTAATGATTGAATTCCAAGGTGAATCTCAATTTCATCTGAATTTGAAGTCTCAATTCCAACATGAATTTTGACTCGTTTCACTATAAATAGACTACACTTATTCATCCAAACCTCACACTCAATATCAGATCAAATATCCAACTCAAACACTCTTTGCAAGATGTCTTCTAGTGAGCCGTGGAATGTGATCCCTGATGCACAAATATGGACGGAAGCCCAAGAGAATGTTGCTCGTACCTATCAAGACTTCCATTTATACGATGGAAAGATGACCAAGGAAAGTGTGGTATTCATGCTTCACAATTTTTATAAAGGTTTTAGTGTAACTTCTAATAAATAAAAGTTCATGGTGTAATTTCAAATACGACGAAAAGGTTATAGTGCAAAATAAAATTTTCTCAAAACTTAAACTAGCAAGTCGTGAGAGGATGTATGTCGTGGTATTTGCTTCCTCAGTAGCAATTTGTATTTTTAACACGTCAAATTGTGAGCCAACAACTTGATGTCAAGCACTGGTGTATGCATTGTCGTGGTAGGAGCCAAGTCCTTGCAATTACATCGAAGCGCATAAAGAAAATCAATACGGGTCAGTAAATCTATTTCTTCGACTAAAACAAACTTTGTTATAAACTATTCCATGAATGGTTGCAGTTAAATTTTAGTTTCACACCGATTTGGGATATGTATATAAGCTCAAATTGGGGAGGAAACATATAAAATTAGAAGAACATAATTTGTAGTTTAATCTCCAATGGTATTTACATGATTCATTCATTGTGAAACTTGATTTCTCTTAACCCGTACAATATGTTAATGCTGGTACGGTGAGTCGAAGCAAGGTAAATATGTGTTCAATTTCATTCTTGTTTGATAGATTGATATGCTCATAATCCTAGTGGTCTTGATTGATCAATTTAGGGATTTCAATCTACTAATGCTGTCATGTGACACAATAATTAACGATGTTTGTGGGAAATCAATGGCTTCTGCAAGGTTTAAGAGTAAATTGTGGTCAAACGCCGAGACAGTTGACCGCAGAATATTAAAATGTAACAATTTTTCTGAAATAGAGGGAGTAATATCTATGTCCCTTATTTGCTTTATAGTCTTATTCCAAAGAATTCTTACCTTGAGAGGCTACTGCATGCATGCTTGTTGGATCATGTGGACAACAAGAAATAAAAGAGTTGACGAAAAAGTTTCTAATTTTTACGACATGAAATCCCAACTTAAATATCTAGAAGTTGACCTAAAAAGCATTAAATCGGAATATCACGCAAATTAATACCAAATTCAGCATCGATGGATCCCTCCACCTTCACCCCCACATCCCTCAGAACACATGTGACTCATCATTAGGAAACCTAAGACTTTCCGGCTTTGGCGTGCTACATGATCCGGAGACTCCAATGGGGACTTCATAAAAGGTGTTTTCTTGGAATTCGAGACAAAAATACGACATAGCTATTTGATATCAACTACAATTGGACTGAAAATATGAGTAAATATGATGCATATTAACCTTAATTACACACACTGGCATTCATTATGCGATCAATTGTATTGGTTCAAGTTACGTTACTTAGGATCAGAAGCTAATATGTGACATTCAAGCTCCAGGCAATCTAATATATAGGAGGGGCAGTACTACATTCTGTCTACTTAGAAGTAAACTGTGTTGCAGACTTTTTGGCAAATGTGGAAGTGCAACGATGAATGACAAAAGTGGAGTAAATCTCCGTAGGTTATTTAATTTGCAGTACACCATGTGGGCTTTTGTTGGTGTAAGCCCATGAGCTTTGTAAATTATGTTATTGACATACAAATTCATGTCATTGAGCCCATAATCTTCACAAAACATTGTAAATAACTATCTGTATGTGTCAGCCTACTATTTCATTGGGAATAGGCGTTTATTATGCCTCCATAAATCAACATTGAAGCTGGTAATTCAAATTCAAAAATTGGCAAAGAATCATCCACATAACAAAAGCTTGCACATGATCATTAACAAGCTTGCACACGATCAGTAACAAAAAATATGGCGTCTTCGGATAACGATTTCCAGGTCACTATCATATGTATCGCCAGAGATCAATGGGCACAAATTCCGGCAACTAAGGCCACCGACTTCCGCCAATTCATCATCAGATTCAAAGGTTATGTGCAATTCATCTTGTTTTCTCAATTTACTCCTTTTCATCCAATGCGCCCATTTGTCAGTTCTGTTAATAAGCCTCAGTTGGATTTGTGATACTGTTTGATGCTCTTGCAATGTTCCTATGAATGTCTTCCTTAAACTTCATGTTGTTGCTATGTGCAATGTTTTTCTGTTATATGCTATATCTGTGCCCAGCTATTGTTCTTATACAGTGAACAAGATGCATCAACTCATTCTTGTTACTGATATTTTGGTAATAGACAATGCATCAACTTATTCTTGTTACTTGTGTATTGAAACGTTCACGAGAAATATGTCATGCTGCCATAGGATCGATTATTGTCCAGCGATGCTTTCATGTATTTTGGTATGTGCTTATTTAGCTATTCAACTTTGTCAGACAGCTGACAATTGATCTGTCTTCATTCTCTTCTGTTCAGATAACACCAATGCTTATGTACCAGACCCGCCATCATTTACATATAAGATCACACGAGGCAACAAATGTTCTCTAGTCACTGACGCAGACTACCAAAATATGTTGTTGTTATGCAGAGTGACCCAACAAAGGAATGTGTATGTTGGACTGTCCCAAGCCTGCCCACCTCCCCAGAGCCCACCCTCTGCCATATTTCAGACGACACTAAATCAATTCTACAGAAGTTTCAACGCAACGTAACCAAAGGCCAACCGATTTGAACGCAAACAACACCCAGTTTTCTGAAACCTGCCATGGATCAGAAGATCACCATGCCTCAGATGACTCTCTTTCAGCAGCCCAGTTCCCTGTTTATCAACAGGGCAGAAGAAGAGCCGCTCTTGATCACGTTTGGGAAAAGCCCATCTACCCATCTAAGCGCAAATTGACCCAGACTCATAATCAAAGGAAAGCCCGCGAAGCTAGACACCTTGCAGGGGAATTTTTCCCAGGCGCAATAACTTCCAACCCGACATTCATCCCCATCCTCTCCTGAGGTCGGACACATGGGCACATTACATAAAGTCCGTAGGGCAGGAGTTTTAAGGAGGTGTGCGGGAGTTTCGTGCTAAACTGGTTAAGTTTGCTGCCAAATTGGGATTCCAGTTTGATTACACACAAAACGATGCACATTATGTCATTGCAAAATGCAAGGGGCGGGAAACTGAGGGTTACAAGTGGTTTGTGAAGGCTTCCAAGAACCGAGTAACAGAGACCTTCTTCATCCGTGATGCACACCTAAACCACACATGCAAACGCTCTACCTTCACGAGTGATTCAAGCCGTCTTGGGCAACGCATATTGGGTAACATTGTCACCGAGTCTGTACGAACTAACCCTACCATCACAGCCACGCACATTAGGAGGGATATTCTGAAGTACTGGGGCTTTGATTTGCTTTATGAGAAAGTTTGGAGATCTGTGGAAGTGGCGAGGTCAAATATATTTTGGAACTTCTATGACTCTTTTGACGAGCTCCGATGGTACTCGGATGCGTTGATCAAAAACAACCTGGGAACTATAGTCACACTAGAGACAGAACCTCAAACGAACAGATTCAAGCGGATCTTCATATCTTACTCTGCAAGCTTGGAAGGATTCAAATCTTGCCGGCCGATGTTGTTTGTTGACGGAACTTTCATGAAATCGCACTACAAGGGCACCTTATTATCAGCAACCGCCAAGGATGGAAACAACGGTACGTGCTCATTAACCTAAAATATATTTGACTCATATGTACAATACCCTGAAATAATAGTTTATCTTCCACCAAAAAAAAAAAAAATGCTATTGCAGGGTTGTTCCCCGTGGCGTTTGCCATGGTGGCAACTGAAAACACTGACAATTGGAGGTGGTTCTTAGAGAAGCTCAAAGAGAACGCAACTCACGAAAGTGAGTTAATGTTTATTCCGATAGGGCCGGGGGACTCCTCAGCGCTTTCGATGATGTATATGACAAACCCCCTAACTACTTTTGCCTATATCACTTGATGAAGAACTTGCGGACTGATTATAGTGGCCGGCAGTACTCTGACAACTTCAAGAATCACATGTGCAAGATACTAAAAGATGCTGCCTATGCACCCAATAGGAGATTTTCGACGAGGCAATCCACAGGTCTATTCTGATCATTCATTCATTACTTATTATGTTCTACATTCGACTTCTATTCATCCAATCGAAGTATCATGACAAATCCACACGCTTTCTATATCTATGATCTCATTCCTCTATAAACCTGTCAATATGCTTACAGAAACTACATAATGTGCCCAACCTCAGATGAGGTACATACTCCAATTGGTTTACGTATGTAGTCAGATCATTCCATGGGTCGATGCCTTATTAAACAATTTTTATTTGAAGATCCATTAGCCAGATTCTTTCTATTGCTTGCCTCAAACATTATTGTGCTACATTCCTGCCCTGCTGCAAGTTCTGATTACTTAGAGCTTAATTAAATTTCATGTAGTTCGTGGTGAGGAGTTTTTGGTTATTTTTATCAAAACAGTTTGTTACATGTGTAAGTGTATACTCGTTCACTGAAAACTGCAACACATGGAGGTTAATTTTACTGCATAACAGCACTCAACTACTCAGATGGTTTTCTTACAAATTGCTTAAATGATGCTGAGGATTGGATGTGCACAACAGTGCTTAAGTCCTCGTTGATTGTCTGCATAGAATTTTGTGTGGTCAGATTGGCTAATAAACTAAGGGACTGGTGATCTTGTTGACGTCTTGCTGGTTTCTTTATACTACTGTTCACGGATTCTTTCTATTGCTTGCGTCAAACATTATTGTGCTACATTCCTACACTGCTACAAGATCTTATTATTACGAGATTAATATAATTCCACAGGTTCATTGCAAAAGGCGGTGATAAGGCCCAACACTTCCTTACTGATCTCCCACCTCAGAAATGGGCAGTTGCATTTGTTACTGATGCTCACAGATACGGCGAATTAACAAGCAACGCAGCTGAGTCATTTAACGCCTGGATATTAGATGCCCGATCTCTTCCAATCACGTTTTTCTTTGACTCGATGAGACAACAAATAATGAGGTGGTTCATTGAGAGGAGAGATGATGCAGCTAGATGGACGGGGGCGCTAACACCAACCTATGAAGCTAAATGGAACATCGCCCTAGCTCTTGGAGAGAATCTAACCATAGCCGCCACAACCCGTGAAGGAGTCTTTGAAGTGTACTCCCAGGAATTTGTCATGGTACTGTCTCCATCATATATAACTTCTCCATTTCAATCAATTTCAACCGAATAGATAAAATAAACCAGAAACAGCTCCTATCTCATTATTCCTCTGCCTATTCTTATGCAGGTTGATCTAAATGCACACAAGTG
Source organism: Plantago major (assembly GCA_026545765.1). Lineage (NCBI taxonomy): Eukaryota > Viridiplantae > Streptophyta > Magnoliopsida > Lamiales > Plantaginaceae > Plantago > Plantago major. The sequence goes on from CM048843.1 coordinate 21,206,197, forward strand.
CAGCTGTTACCAGTGGCAAATACATGGTTTTCCATGTTACCATGTTGTTGCCTGCATTTCTCGACAGCACTGGGATATCCGCAAAGTGGTTGAGCATGTGTTTTTCAGCAACACTTATCGAGATGTCTACTCGCGAGATATTGTACCTGTTCCTACAACCGACAAGTATGAGTTCATTAACCTAAACCAACCCTTCAAGATTCTGCCACCACTATACGAGAAGCCACCGGGCCGGCCCAAGAAGCAAAGGATTCGATCACAGGCAGAACCAAAGAAGAACCAATTCAAATGCATCCTATGTGGTAAAAAAGGCAACCATTACGCGAACACCTGCCAGTTGGCACTTGAGTAGGCAGATTTTAGTTCACATGCTTGGGCTAGTTGCCATCTTGCCAACTTATAAAGTCTAAGGAGTGGATGAATTGGTTTTGTTTTTGTAGGTTTCACCATGTCAGATTCATATTGGCACTTCATTAGGCGGATTTTAGTTCACATGCTTGGGCTAGTTGCCATCTTGACAACTTCTCAAGTCTAAGGAGTGGATGAATTGGTTTTGTTTTTGTAGGTTTCACCATGTCAGATTCATATCCCATATAAAAATCTGCTATGCATTCCCTAATTTATTGCGGTTTTTCTCTTGACAATTTTGAATTTGAGTCTTCTGTGTTAGTTCTTCAATCAGGGCGGCATTGTTCACATGTTTCTGTTTCTTCAAAATGCAGTACTCCATTTTAATGAAGCACATTTTCTTTTCATTAGTCCATGTTATTATGCAAATTCCTTTTTTTTTTCCTCTTCTAGTTAATAAGTGATCTACAGTGGGTTATAAATCTAACACATGACCTGTTTTCTTAATCAGCTTATTAATGTGATCGATTCGTTATGTATTGTTATAATTATTGATCAAGTAAATCTGTTTTTTTTTTTTTTTTTTTTTTGCCCATATGTGGTGAACGGGTAGAATTATAACAAGCATAAAAAAGCCTTGGTTGAGCATTTCAATGGTTTTCTATTTTTTCATTCTTCCTATTTGCATCCTCCCTTTGCAGCGGAGTAACTCTTCAGGTATGCCCAATCGGAGCCCGTTAACAGTTTGAAACAGTAATAATGAGCTATGAATTACATATTGGGTTCAAAATGTATCGAGCAGTTAGGTATTTCAGCAAGTTACTATGGGTTTTTAGTTGCCCATGTGCGATAGTTGCCCATGTGCGACTAACGATATCAAGAAGATTCAATTGCAATGTTTATCATAATCATTGAGGTAGATTGACTCTATGTGTAAAGCAGTCAATCAACATTTTCTTCCTTCTTCTCAATTAGATCCTTTTAGCGGACCTAAGTAATTGTTAATAATAGATATAGTTTACATACTGCGCACCCTTTATCAGGAAAAAAAAATGGTATTGCAGGGTTGTTAACAATGAGTTCTCACCATATATATTAGTTATCTAGATAACTAAAATGTAACTAGTTACTATGGGTACTTTGTTCCCCGAAAACGTTAATTGTGCAAATGTTCAAACAATCTGCAGTAAAGGGATATCCATTGTTATCACCCAGTGGTTTAGTGTTTTCACCACTGGGCGACTTTTTACCGGCTAAGAGCAACATGTTTTATGGCGTTTCTATTCTGCCCGTCTAACAACAACAACGTCTTATCGTTCTGGCAGAATTATTTATCCGCTGGGCTCCACTCGGTTCAAGTGTTCTTTACTACGGAAAATCCGCCATGGATTTATATGCCACGCGCTGTAATCGAAAATTCGTACCTGCATTCCAATTAACAACGTTTGCCTATCTTTGAAATCATGGAATGCTCATTAAAGGTGCTTAATCGTCAAAATAATCCTGATTTCATGACCTATACTTCGACCTTAGCAGTTTCAATACCAAGAGCAACATGTTTTATGGCGTTTCTATTTTGCCCGTCTAGCCCAGATTAAAACTTAACGCCAATGACATCCCATCCATATTTTTTCAACTATGAATGTGGAGGCCCGTAGTAAAGAACACTTGTACCGAGTCGGAGTATAGGTCATAAATAATTCTGCAAAGATCGATGAGATGTCATTGTAGTTAGAACTGCGCAATGGGCGTATTACTTATTTGTTCATAAGATTGAGATGGACCGTTGGAAAAAAAGATTAGTTTGCGATTAATTTGTAATTGGAAACAAAACATTAAAGAGGGTTATTCGTCAAAACAAGCTTGCTATAGCAACCTATAATTCGATCTTTTTTCAATCAATTAGTAATACGCCAGTTGCACAGTTCTAACACTCGGTTCAAGTGTTCTTTAATACATCAAATCTGACATGGACTTATATGCCACGCGCTGTCAGCAAAAATTCGTACCCACAGTTCAATTAACAACGTTTGCCTATCTTTGAAATCATGGAATGTTCATTAAAGATGCTTAATCGTCAAAATAATCCTGATTTCGTGACCTATACTTCGACCTTAGCAGTTTCAATACTGAGAGCAACATGTTTTATGGTGTTTCTATTATGCCCGTCTAGCCCAGATTAAAACTTAAGGCCAATGACATCCCATCGATCTTTTTTCAACCATCTATCATTTCGGAGTTTTATGGGCTCAAAATAAAGAACCTGCCTGCTTATTCTATATGCCCAATGCTCGTGCTCGACCCTATGGGCGCCCATGAATTACACATTTCGGTTGTTTTTTAATTTTAAACTCCTATCAATTTGGGCCCTTCACCAGAGTAGAGTAATGGTTATAAGGTAAATAAGCTGAGAACTATATACATTATTTATGAGTTTAACGGTGCATACAAATTTCTTCTTGAGGTCCATTTTTTCTGGAAAATTAATAATAATGACATACCAGTAATATACTATATGAAGTTCGGATAATCAGTACTTCAGTACATGTCTACACAACTGAATTGATGAAGATAAGTTAGTAGGTGTACATTTTCTTCTGCTTTTTTGAAATGTTACCGTTTTGAAGTGACCAATGGGGGCATATGAATATATGTGTGCACCTTGTAGTAGCCGTTTGAAGTATCCCACAGTGTTTATTTATATGCGAGTTGGTCTTAGCAAATGCTTGTGTCCAGGGTAAACTGATTTCATTGAAACAGGGTATATATCTCTTCTTGCTTCTTTACAATCCTAGAAGTCTTCATCAAGTGTTACGCAAAGGCGTATTTGTGACAGTCCAAGCCTGTTCGTTTACCCGTCAGCGTTCTGTCGATGCGATGGGACTAAATATTCACGGACGTTTGTGAATGTTTCCGATTCTGAAGACTCAATGGGCAAGTTGTTCTACACTTGTTCTGTTTGTGCCAGTTTTGTGGGGTGGTGCTTGCCAAGGGCTGATTACGAGGTGATTCACGAGGCGAACAAGTCACCCTTTAGCCCCTGTAGACTTGTGTATGCCAAATCTCCGTGCAGTCGGTCTACCTGTGGGAACCAGGCGACAATATTGGTGAGCAGCTCGGAAGCTAATCGTGGCAAGCTGTACTACTCTTGTCAGGTTTGTGGTAAATTCTCGGGTTGGTGCCTACCAGTTCTACAGGAGTTCAGACAGTATTTCGCGACTTCGAAGTGGCATGGATCTCATTTTGGTGGTATGGCACACCGGGGTGAAAGACGATTTGATGATGGGAACTCAGTTGATTTACTTTGCAAGTCGTTTTCAACGCAACTCAGAGTCGTGATGGTTATGAACACTGTTCTAATTGTTGTAGTGGTTTTACTGCTAGTTTTCAATTTCGTGTAGGGTATCGGAAAGTTAGTATTTTTGCGCATAATCTTTTATGTCAGTCTCATCAGGTTCAAAATTGTTTCATCTATGTTTAGTGATGTGGAGAATGAAGATACATTTAGCAGGGCAAGTCTAATTTCTAAGCTTCATACAGATTATCGGATAATGACACAAAGATAGACGCTTTAAATAAGTTCGATCAGTTGAATATAGTAGCCTTACACAAAAGTTGAAAAGTCCATGTCCCATGAACAACAAAATGTGCCCACATATGGCACTTGGGTGGGAAACTACTATGACGAAACAAAATAATCAATTACAGGATTGACACAAACTGATGAACGAACTGAAACAATTAATTAAGATTCGATACCTAAAAGGAAATCTTCCATTGAAACAATTAAGATTAACCATCATTCATCTTGAGCTAGGGTGTTGCACCTGAGGATCTGAACCTCCCACAATGTAGCATTGCCATTGACAGTAGAGATTCCAATGCAGTCGTCGGGCTTAAGTTTGTGTGCAAGCGCAAAAGCCTTCCATCCTTTGTTGAGTCGTGCAGTCTTCCCCCACTGGTTACATGTAACTGGCCACTGACGTGAATGCCGAATAACTCTGAGCTTTCTGTGAGTTTTCCCTTCATCCACGGTGCGGAGTAAAAACCTTTTGGGTAAAGTCTGGTGTTGACCAAAACAAGTCAATTCTGGGTTTCATAATAGAGATGGAACATGTTTAGTGGAGACTCGCCCATACTAACAATTAATAGACGCTTACCAAACTGAATTGCTTCGATGCCGATGTCTTTTGGATAACAATGTAGCAGTGTCCCTTTGGCGTATTGAGAATCTCAACCATGGATCGAACTTTGCGTGAATCCTTCACAACAGTCCTAGAACTCCAACAAAGAAGCCAGTCTTCTCCTCTGTTTTGATGAATTTATGCCTTCAGCGTATTTGTTATTCCAAAACAGTGCGCAATATTAGTGTTAAGAAATGTCTTGTACTACCTTTCCGTATAGACTCGGTGGTCATCAATGCCTTGTGTGTCTCAGTTGTTGTTGTTCCTCGTCCTTCGAATGGCAGAAGAATAAACGATTAATAAAAGGCCAACATAAGAGTTTAACTGATTAACAATGAGTACTCACCTTTGACAAGGGTTGGGCTATCCAGCAGACGATTATAGTAAGAGTCGTCTTCAGATGATGAGTCTGAAGAATAACAGAGTTTAAACATGTTAGTTAATCGAGTAACTGAACCATGCTAAAAGAAATCATAGCGCGGTTTACATGGCTGGCCAAGTGTTGGTCCAGATAACGGCAAAGGAAAAGACTAGGGGGGGGGGGGAATAGTCTTTTACAACTTTTGTCGATAAACACAACTGTGAAGATATCTGATACTTAATTTCAGAGAGCGGAAGACTTTTCTGTGATAAGTGCACGTGCTCAGTTAGGTAAATAAAGCAAGTAATAAGTTGCAGAAAGTAAATAACACAGATCTTTATAGTGGTATCTGAGGGTGGCGTAATCCCTCAACTAATCCACTCGTCTTTTCTCAGGACTTGAAATTCACTAAGATAGATATTGAGTTCTCCTTACAATAAACCTACCCATTGATTTCCTTTTACACTAGGTTCCCAACCAAGTGTTCCCCCTGAGTTTTTCCCCGGCTTTCTCAGCCAAGTACTTCCTGTACTCAGAAACCTTTGAGTTATTCCTTAGTTTCCCAAAATAAGTACTTCCTATGCTCAGTAACCTTGGAGTTATTCCTTAGTTTCCCAAACTAAGTACTTCCTGTACTCCACGCCGTTTAAGGTGTTGGTTAAGGTAGTTTGTCAGGTGAGTAGTCTTAATAACTTTCTCAGATATGTAGGAAAACTCTATAGAACAAGAATCACTTAACACACTTCACAATGTGTGGTGATATGTTCTTTACTGACCCAAGTCTATGTAAAATGTTCTAGAGAATGAAACTTAGATACTTGATCTTTTGATTCAACTCTTTCACAGATAGCAATGCTTGTTAAGGATCAGGACACTTAGAAATTTCGTGCTACTTAGAATTCAAGAGCTTGGTCGCAACAATAAGCTAGTGAATAAGTAGATTGAAGGCTTGTATGCTTGAAAGAATAAGTTCGTAGATGTAAGTTCTTGGTGTGTTCAGTGTCTGTTCAAGCATTCTAAGTGTTGATATTTATAGTTGAAAATCATGCCATTGGAATTGTATCCGTTAGGCTTAATGAAATTCAAACTATTGATATCTGTAAATAGTACTGCAGAAGACGTTGTCTCTTTTCAGAGATTTCCTCTTTTGTTCAGATGTCTCTGTCTGCGCATTTATTGCATTGCACTATTTTTGTCTCAGTGGAACTATGAACTATGCTTCAAGCATTGCATGTCCCTTTCCAGAGACCTTCACATCTTCAGATACCTATTGAAACATTGTTTCCCAGAAATATAGTTTTATCCAGGGAATCTGAGTGTAGATATCTGTGGGCACTTTTCCTCGTTCAGAAACATTGTGTTTTCAGATATCTTTTGCAAAACTTGTTTATTGAAAAACACTTATTTATTCAATATATCTGGACATAGGTATCTGATGACCTTCGTCTTCAGCAATCTTGTGCAGTCTTCAAAACTTCAAAATTGGTTGAACCCTCCTGCTGGATGCCTTCTTCTTGGTCTTCTTCAAAGATATAAAAATTACATTCAGAGACCTAACATCCTATACAAGATTTGCTAGACTAACATACTTAGTGATTTTCCTCTTTTACAGTGTTCAAGTGAACCAAGAGTACTAACCACCTTTCTGAGCTAAGATAAGTCATTATGTTGCCGATCAAAATCTAAACAGATATTCCAAACACCAAGTTCGTTGGGACAGCAGAAACAAGATTCAGAACTGCTCTGGTTCTGCTTGAAGTCAGATTCGTGCTTCGTGGCCTTCCCTTTTAATTTTGGCTCTGATTTTAGGGCCAGATGCAATTGGAAATTGTCAAGTAAAATGTATAGAGTACACATGAGAACGAATCAATCTCGGTTACCTTCATTCTCCAAGCTTGCTATCCTTATTGGCCTGCCTAAGTTTGGAATCTTGCGGGTAAACATCTTGCGCACTGTTGCAAGTAAAGCAGGAGATGTTGAAGAAATTAGTTTCTATTGGTACCTTAATACAGGAGTTTTAGATCAAAATTTACACATTATAAGCTGGTGCAGTTGGCGCTTTTTGTTTATTAATTCTTCACTGAACCAATGCCGATTCCGCCTGATCCAGCAATGTGGCCTTCCCAAGTGTTTGGGACCTTACGCTTAGCTCGACCCATCTTATCAGTTGTTCGATCCTTTTCTTCTATACAGCAAATTGATTTTATGGAAGAGGTATATTAGCAAAAGAGTAGTAAGCGACGGGTAGGTTACATAATCAGCTTCAAGTAAAAAATTGATATCCACATAATGTTGCTTTACCTTGCAAGCGCAACTGGGAGCATTGAATTTGGCTGTCTGTTATGGGCAGGCTCTTGACTGGAGTTGAGTATTCCATCTTCCTAGCACCATGTCTTACGCATCCAGAGGTGAAGTCGAACACAGTAACCATTAATACTCCATCTCCATCATAAGCAATAACCAAACTGTCGATAATTCCTCTACCATAGTGATCCCTAAAAGCTGGCCATCCTTGGCCAATGACAGTTGCCTCTGGGCCGTGGGCAACCTTTACTGGCCAAGTAACACCATCAGAAGCAATGAGTGTGGCGTTTTCAGGTAACGGGGTCAAGTATTTGGCGACAAAATCCTTTGGGATCCTCTGTTTAGAATAAACAATATTGAGCTATGAAAATAGTTAGTTAAACAATAGGTTGATCTTCAGAGCCGAAAGACATAATTAGGGTGCCTACTTGGTGTACCGAAAGACATAATTAGGGCGCCGAAAGGAAAACGGAGATTTTACCAGTGCAGTTTCGTCTGTTGAACCCATGAGACAGAAGAAGTGCTTGTCGTAGGAAGTTCCGAAAGTGAAAACCTGGTGGAGCATATTTATTTGCTTCTACTTATTCTTGGGAGAACCTCTTTACTGGGATGTGAAGTTGATAGGAAGTGGTGATGCAGGGGAATGGCTCCATCGTTCAATTTATAGCTGAGGACGTTATATCTTCTGCTTGGCTATTGTGAGGAGGATTTAATGAAAAGATGAGAAGCCAATAAATTACGGCTGCACGCCATCTATTCGCTTGGGGCATTACAAAGGGATTAATTATTAGTTAATGTTTATTATCTCGTGTCCTTAATCTTGTTTTAAGATCATTTAATCTGATGTATAGTTGTTTTCGTTTGTTTCCCGCCACTTTGTGTATGCCTAATCACATATCTTGTTACTAAAAGAATGAAGACAGATTAATGGTTGCCCATGGGACCAAATATTTTTTTCGTAACTCAAATGACATGGGACGCCCGATGAAAAAGTACCACGAGTTGAATGGTGAGTTTTGCCAAAAAAATTGAGTTCGGTATGGATTAAATAATGGAGAATATATACATTCAAAGGTTTCTTTTGCGCGCCCCATTCCATATGGGCTTGGTGGGCAAAATAGAATGAGGTCCCGGAAAGAATAATTGAAACGAGTAAGGTCGTATTATAGGTCCCGAAAAGAATATTGCAAAAGTAGCAACTTGGTTTGACGACTAATCATTTTTTACGGCGTGGGCAGGCCGAAGTAAAAGTACAATGCGATTTGAGTAGGGTATGGATTATAATTTCAGCAGTTGTACAAAAAGTTCCGAACAAAGGTGTCGCAACTGATAGATACTTGACTAAAGATCGGTTAAATGTCAATGGCTTTAAGATTTCATCTGGGCTGGACGGGGAAAAATAGAAACGCCATAAAACGTTTTGCGCTCTGTATCGAAACTACTAAGGTTGGAGTACAGTTACAAGTGCAATCTATTCGCTTGGGGCATTACAAAGGGATTAATTATTAGTTAATGTTTATTATCTCGTGTCCTTAATCTTGTTTCAATATCATTTAATCTAATGTTTAGTTGTTTCTTTTTGTTTCCCGCCACTTTGTGTATGCCTAATCACATATCTTGTTACTAAGAGATTAAAGACCGATTGATGCTTGCCCATGGGACCGAATATTGTTTTCGTAACTCAAGAAGCATTGCATCGCCCAGCTTATCATCAATGAAGCATTTGGCGGCGTCACGGTAAATACTCCCAACACTTGCACGAGCAACGTATTGTTGCACATACGGGAAACAGAGAGGCAACAGAAACATAAATACTATATAATTTTGATATATAAATCTTCGCTGATAATGTTAACACAGCAGCAAATTAATCGAGAAGACACTAATCGAGTATTGGAACGCAAGTCACTCAAATGACATGGGACGCCCGAAGAAAAAGTAGAAAACATTCAAAGGTTTCTTTTGCGCGTCCCATTCCATATGGGCTTGATGGGCAAAATAGAATGAGGTCCCGGAAAGAATAATTGAAACGACTAAGGTCGTATTATAGGTCCCGAAAAGAATATTACAAAAGTAGCATCTTTGTTTGACGACTAATCATTTTTTACGGCGTGGGCAGGCCGAAGTAAAAGTACAATGCGATTTGAGTTGGGTATGGATTATAATTTCAGCAGTTGTACAAAAAAGTTCCGAACAAAGGTGTCGCAACTGATAGATACTTGACTAAAGATCGGTTAAATGTCAATGGCGTTAATATTTCACCTGGGCTGGACGGGGAAAAATACAAATGCCATAAAACATTTTGCTCTCTGTATCGAAATTACTAAGGTTGAAGTATAGGTCCCGAAAAGAATATTGCAAACGTATCAACTTTTTTTGATGACTATGCGATTTTGAGTTGGGTATGGATTATAATTTCAGCAGTTGTACCAAAAGTTCCGACCAAAGGTGTCCCAACTGATAGATAATTGACAAAAGATCGATGAGATGTGATTGCCGTTAAGATTTAATGTGGGATAGACGGACATAATATAAACGCCATAAAGCATGTTGCTCTCAGTATTGAAACTGCTAAGGTCGAAGTATAGGTCACGAAACCAGGATTATTTTGACGATTAAGCATCTTTAATGAGCATTCCATGATTTCAAAGATAGGCAAGCGTTGTTAATTGGAATGTGGGTACGAATTTTTGGTTATAGCGCGTGGCATATAAGTCCATGTCGGATTTGCCATAGTAAGGAACACTTGAACCGAGTGGAGCCCAGCGGATAAATAATTCTGACAGAACAATGAGACGTCGTTGTTGTTAGAACTGTGCACCTGGCGTATTACTAATTGATTGATAAAAGATCGAATTATAGGTTGCTAGAGCAAGCTTGTTTTGACGAATAAGCTTCTTTAATGAGTTGGGTATGGATTATAATTTTTGCAGTTGTATGAAAACTTTCACCATAATGTTCCCCAAATGATAGATAGTTGAGAAAAGATCGATTAGGTATCATTAGCCTTTCCATTTCATCTGGATTGGACGAGCAAAATAGAAAAGTCATAAAACATTTTGCTTTCCGTATTGAAACTACTAAACTTGAAGTATAGGTCCCGAAAGGATATTGTAAACGTATCACCTTGTTTTGACGACTAATCATCTTCAATGACATGGGGTACAAGGCTTGCAATCTGTTCGTGCCCATCTACTGTCATGAAATAAATTTTTGTGCCCAATATGTACGGCAGTCGGGCAAACTCAGCAGTATATCAACAATTCATATGTCAGGAAGAAAATTCCAAGAAGAAAACAGCAAGACAATAGAAACTCATAAATAGTGTCCACGTTTAGCACTTGTGTCAACAAAATTACTCTAATATGGTGAAAGCCCCCAGCAGATAGGAGTTTAAAATAAAAAAACCAAGTGAAAATGTCTAATTCATCGGCACTCACCGGGTCGAGCACGGGCATGGGGCAATCAATACACATAATAGTAAATTTTTTCAGTGGAGGATATTTAATAGTACCTAACGAATTTATATTGGGATATCGAGCTAACTAATGCGAAACTAATATATCACTATTAATACTTTAGCCCATGCACTGGCTGAAAGAGGAGGGTAAAAAACAACATTGAACTAGTACTTTCATTCGTGTAGTTTCTAAAGGCCTATTCATTAATTATGCAAGTCAAGTTTAGTACGTAAAAAAGAAAGTTGCTTACAAAATCACTTGTCCGTGTCCAATCCCCTGAAATAATAATATCCAATTGGGCATCACAAAACCGGGTATACTTCTCCAACAATTATAACAAGCACATACATAATAATAAGTTGGTTATAAAGTCTAACAAAGCAGAGTGGCAACCATATATCAAATCCGAAACTAACACCAAGTCAAACAACTAATCAGGCATTCGAAAGGATATTGTTCAAAACAGAGAAGCAACAACATATCAAATGAAAACGCCACTTAAAACCATGCTTGTTTCGGAAAATCCATCAAAAGTGAAATTGACAAGAAGCAATTAATATTGTTCATCAGAAACAAAAAGTCACAACCCAATCAAGAGCAATAACAAACTGTCTTCAAAACAAACTTCCTATTATTCTAAGGCAATTTAATGCCAACGATTGTTTCATAGAATGTAGTTGCCATATGAGCACGGTATTCACCAGCGTGGTCATGGCTCCACATCAGCTCCCCAAAGTCTTTCCCCCACATCAAGCATTCAACCATATAGCAGACAACAGGACCACAATCAAGAGAGCCTCTTGGCTGCTGCGGAGCATTCTGGTACTTCATGATCTTAGATGGGCGTGAACAGATTGCAAGCCTTGTACCCCTCTCTTGACAAACAGCTTTAACTCGGGACTCGATGTACTCGATCTGCATCAATTAAACATTTCACAACTATTACATGAAGTAAAGGAGCAATGAACTTACACAACAAAATTGAATTGTTTAGGTTTAACACTTATGAGTATAGAGGAGGCCCGCAAGTGTGGAGATTGCTCAAAGAATTGTAAAAAGTCCATACATTATCTTCAACATTGTAATGCAATAATGTCCAATGGTCACCTTCGTTCTTCAACGGACACCGCCCACCAGCAGTGTTTATTGGTAATATCCAACTACCATATCGAATTGCATCGCCCAGCTTATCATCAATGAAGCATTTGGCGGTGTCACGGTAAATACTCCCAACACTTGCACGAGCAACGTATTGCTGCACATACGGGAAACAGAGAGGCAACAGAAACATAAATACTAGATAATTTCGATATACAAATCTTCGCTGATAATGTTAACACAGAAGCAAATTAATCGAGAAGACACTAATCGAGTATTGGAACGTAAGTAACATACCCAAATACAGCTTTTGAATATAAAAGGCTTCGTGTTGCAGGTCGCCAGTGTCTCCTTAACACTTGAACCATGTACAGTCGTGCAAAGCAAAAGACCCCACGTGTCCACAATCTGAAAGAATCATAAAAACTATTAACATACAATACATAATAAGAAACCGTGTGATTTCATTTAACCAAATAAAACACAGGAAATGCTTACACAATCAGTGTATCTTTTATGGTTCAATATTGTCTCCAAGTCAACCAGCCTTATGCTTGTTGTTAGACTAGAGGTTGCTACTTCAAGCATTGTATAGCTGCAACATTGATAAGTAAAAAAAATATCTATATTAAGATAAGCATTAAAATCAAACACACATGAACACCTCTAATATCAGAAACGCAGTTAAATGGCTATTAGTTGAAGGAAAGCACAAACCTATCATATTTCGAGCGGAATTGATTAGTCAACCAAGTGATAAGGTTTACACCTGCATATCCAAAAGCCATTGATGCTTTGTTCAGGTTGATCGGTCTAATCTTCGAGACTAACATTGATGCAGCAGAGTTCAACGAAACAGGCCCAACAGAACCCACTTGGTGCTTCACTACAGACCTCTCTACCTCCTTCTCTTTTTGCCGCGCCTGTTTGTTTAACTCACTTAATGGTGAAACGCTGTTAAGCACAAATGCTGGCTCACCCCCATGTCCTGTCACACAATTTCCAACCAATGGACTATGAAGGTCTGAATCTGGCGGTGTTACAAGACCGCCAGAGCTTGTGACCAACGCAACAGACTTTTGGTGAGCTGACTTTGGACTCTTCTTTTCAGTAGCCGCATTCGGTGGGAGTGGTGGTCGGCTTGCAGAAATAAACCCATCGGGCGACTTGAATAAATTCGTCGGTTTAACTGGGGTACTAGCACTGACAAGTACACAGGAAACAGGTGTGCTTGCATTGCATGAGTCTGTGATATGACCTCCTACACTATTCAATACCCCGGTGTCAACCAGCGGGGCAACCGACGACTGTTTTGAGGCCTGGTCTTCTAGAATGTCCAAGCTCTCATTCCATATTGATCCAACTCAGCCTTCACATTGCTAATCTCATCAACCAATCCTTTTATTCGCTCATTCTGAGCAACATCATGGGCGATTAGTGTTGCATTTTCCATAGCAAGCTTCTCACGCTCAGACCTTTCGATGTTGTTCTTCGTTTCAAGTTGTGAAATAGCGTCATTTGCACGGTTGGCATCCAACCTGTATCGCTGCAGTTCGGAATCCATCAGAGATCGAACATTTTTGGACTCCACCAGCTGCTTGCTAAGAATCGTAACTCTCGGTGTCAGTTTCTCGATTTCCAGCTCCTTCGCATTGCCTGAATCCTGCCTAAGTCCATCAATAAGACGTCTTAGCTCTTCATTCTGTAAAGTTAAGTCTTTCAGTTGCCCATCCCTAATCGATATATCTTCCTCATACCAAAGCTTCACCTTCTCATACTCATTGTGATTAGTACTAGTATGCTGTCTATAATCATTAACTGTCACTAAATTGGGCGCATTACTTGGCTTACCGCCATTTTCAGTTATAGCAAAGCCTTTCTCCTGGAATGGGGAACGAATAACTGGTACCTTGCAACTAAACGTATCTCCGGAGTTGGCAGAAATAAGCATTTTCTCAAAGTCGCATTGAGAGTCATCATCAACGACCAGATCAATATCTGACGAATTCTTGTTGCCTACAACTTCAGCTTTGCTAAACTTATCAACATCAAAAGACTTCTCGGCCACCTGTTCATTTGTGATCCTAGACGCCCCACCTATAGAGTTGTCACTCTTGCATGCCACAAGCATACGTGGGATAGGTGGCTTTGGGTCAAGAAGCCTAGTCTCACGGTATAGAGCCAGGAGTTTTTTTATGTATGCCCTATCAAGTCGTCAAGTGGAAATTTTTTGATCAGGTTCAACATTGGGGCAAAATACAGATTACGGGGAAAAATTAAAAACAAATAAAATGTAATTACCTTTGTCTTATCAAGCTTGTCCAAATTTATGTCGTACATTGTCTCAACCAATAGAAGGAGATCCCACTTCCTAAACCTTGGGAATAAGACTGCATCCTGTCTAACGCCAACCACCGGGCTTATTTCACAAAGCCAAAACTGAGTCATTTGAATACAAATAGAAATAACTTGGTTAAGACACATTGAACATAATAGCAACAGAAATCAGTACTTAACTTCATGAAAGGAAACTTGTTGTTAAATACCATTAGGAAGATAGAGCAGCCAGGTGTTTTCAAGCTAGATGCCTTCCTAATACCATCAAGCAGTATTTCCAAAACATACCCACACCAATCGTAAGTACAAATCTTATCGAGTCGATCAATGTACCGCATAAGGTGCCATGGTACCGATTGGTTGTTATTAGGTGCAAATAACACGGTCATGAGGAACATGTGCACCAATCGTGCAACATCCTCAACCACATTAGGCTTGGTCTCATCCATACTTATCTTTCGATTCAACAAAGCAAGTATCTTTGACTTAACCAACAAGAAGGATTTCACTGACCTGTTGGGCCAGTTGCGGTTCACAAACGGGATGGTATCAATCCGACCATTACATTTATTGATTGGTACTGATCCATCACGTATCCCAAAAATCAACTCAGCATCATCACGTTTTGGGCATATGATCTTGTTACCAAACTGGAAGCCATCTGCATTGGGTAATTTACTGGAAACAGCCCTCTTCACGATTTCAGATATCAGCGAATCTGACTTCCTGTACATGTGTATCTCTCGACTATCCATACTAAGTGCAGCCTCAACAAACAGGCTGAAAGGTGTTCTCCTTATCGCTGCCATGTGTGCCTCCCTTAATCTCAATTTCCGAAGCCCTCTAATAGTTGTCTGCATATTGCATCTATAGTTGGGATGTGCACTATCTAAATATACAACACATATTTCATATTAAGTCAATTTCTAATAGTTTCCCCTAATATCTAAAACAAGTCGATTGACACGAAGCGAAAAAACTTATACATTTCCTCTTCATTTGTGCATTGTCAACACCAATAGCTGTAGAATTTAAAACAACAATGGTTAAAAAACAAAGACATTGATAAGCTAATGAACACACAGGTTTGTCATGTGCATATTAAAGTTTTTCATGGCAATACCTGTGTTGAAAGAACTTGTTCTTGAGTTATCGATCTCCATACGACCACGTACACTCTTAGATATGCCACCACGCTTCCTAGGTGCTTGCATCCCTGGACAGACGATGCACGTAAAGCATAAATTACATGAACATTAAGTAATCAAACAGAATACTACCCATTAAATTATATTGCGTCCTCGTCATACCACTTAGGCGAGTTGAAACTGATCGGCGCTTTCGGCTTTTGTAACACTCAAAATCATATGCAATCCACCATGGCTTTGTAACACACGCAAAATAGTTGCAAGTGGAACATTAATAGGATTTAAGCATTGGCTACCTGTGGATTCTAATTCAAATTCAGCAGATGTCTCACCAGGTTCATCCTCTTGGCCAACACCATCTAGTTCAGCATTGGCACGGGCAATAAATAAATGACTTACAAATATAAGCCCGACAGAATTATTGTTGAGAAGGCTAATACCTGTAGAGACTACATTTGAATCAAAGTTCCTTTTGTTGCGTCGCTTGATATGAACAACAGGAGTGTCATCTGGGGGAATAAACAATGTTACAATATGGAGTTAACTAGTATAGATAATGAAGCTGTTTGGCAAAAGATTATAGAAGCAATCATAGTGATGAAATGAACTCTAACCAGTGTACAGCACAATTTCCCTCTTCAATGACGAGGATCTTGACCGTGATGGATATAAACAAAAGAAACGACTCATAATGTGTGCACAACAATTACGAAATTACAGGTAAATAGTTACAGGTGGGCAAATAAGGTAAACAAGCAAAACAACGAGATCAACCACATTCGAGCTAATTTACTCAATTAAAAAGGCCAATAGTAATACAAAATTAAAAAAAATTGCAGGTCACACTGCGGGAAGAAGGTGTGGTTCTACTTACCATCAAATACCTGCATTTTCCCACCCCTTTCTGCAAAACAAAATCACATATTCAAATACAGCGGGTCAGGCGTGTGTTCAATTTCTACTTGAGAGAAATAAAAAAGAATAAGAAGCAGAAAAGCTTACGTCTAGTTACTATCAACTTTTTCGAACTATAGCTACTTTTGCCCAACGTAAAATCGTCATTTGTTTCATCCACCCACTCGGTATCTGCTAATTTTATTATGCAAGAAACAATTACATTATTCAATTCAAAAACACAATAATTCTACACATGTAAGTAGATGGGCAACAACCACAAGAAACAAAAATTGTGGTATTAATAAGTAAGAAACCTGAGTCTTCGTTGTTTGAGTACCCAGAAGATTCTGATTCCTCTTCACAGCCTTTCCATAACCACTGGACATCCCAGCGCCTATTTTATAAAACAGGGCAATAACAGATAGAAAGAATTGTTATCCTACATAAAAACCTAATTGAAAGTAAACAATAGAGCATTCATTATCACACATATGAAAACTTGCCACTCTTAGTCGGACTTGGTTTCGATTGATCTCCACGGCGTACACGGGCTTCGCTGGGCACCTCTTCTTCTTCACCAATATCCATTCTTTAAAACTGGGCGTAAAGAAACAACTACTGATTTGGATGAAACATATTGTTTGTAGTTGATTAAGTTCATTGATTGAGGTAGTTGGGCATCAATTCTTAATTAGATGCTTTGGGCAACTAGTTAATTACCTTGGAACAGTAAGCTTTGTTATAGGTTGTGGCAGACCTATTATGTAGCTAGCATTAATAGGTTTTGTAGCTAGATAAGACATTTGTAAATGGTAATGTGCCCACACCAAAAAATTGCCAGACAATGTACTAGACATTGTGCTCCCCAAATTCCCGTACCCCCTTTAACGACGTATCACATTAAAATTTCATACAAGTTTGGAACTTTTGTCCAACTTAGCTTTCACATTTTGTAATTTTGACACGACTAGTTGCAAAATCATAAATTTGGAACACAATGAGTTCATCTGCACCAAATAAAGTCCTAAGAAAAAATGGAATTAACACACGTTTTAGTCCAATTCATTGTGACATTGTTGGTCCACAAGTATTCTATTTAGTTCATACTTTATATTGGACTTGTTGCATGTCCAATTACGTCAATAATACACAAATGTTGTTAATTCCAAAGCGGAAAAATATGCAATCCCGTCCTAGTTCTGACCGGTAAGTTATTTAATACATTATTCCATTTTTCAGTACAACGCATGCGCTCTATCATGTATTTGACAACATGAAAAAATCAAAAGCTCAACGCTCCCCCTCTATCTATCCAAGGGATGGAAGGGCATATGCCTTTTGTGTCCCTTCCAGTCAATAATAGGGGCCTATGAAAAGGTTTTCTGGGTGCTAGGTCAAAAGGGAGCTTGACTAAAAGGGATACCAAAGTACCCTTGCATATGAGGGCCACCGTTCATCGGGACCTCGGTCGTTGCAATTGTGATTTATAAGTTGCGAGCACATTGTTCGAGGAGGTTTGAAGCATTTGAACAGTGAGCAAAAAAACCAAAAGCTTTTCCATCCCTCCCTATCTATCCGGGGGATGAAAGGACAGAGGCCTTGTGTGTTCCTTCCGGTCAAGAATAGGGGCCTCTGCAAAGGTTTCTCGGGCTAGATGGAAATTGGCCCTCGGGTGCATGGTCAGAAGAGAGCTTGACTGAAAAGGACACCAAAGTCCTCTGTCTGGCATTCGAGGGCCTTAGTCGTTGTTACTGTGATTAATTACTTGGGAACACATTGCTCGAGGAGGTTTTAAGCATTTTAACGGGGATTAAATTATGTTTAAGAGAAAGCAATTAATGGATGCTCGGACACGGTGTTAACAAATCCATTAAAATCCTGGCAGTCAACTATGCTCATGTCAAATGTGTCAAAATACTATTACTTGCATCGTTTAATTGATGAATATGTACAAAAGTTATTGCATAATTTATAGATTTGTAAAGTTTTATCTAAACAATAAATTGTGCGCATTGCGTTCATATATTAATTTCGGACGACTCGATGTGGAAGGTAATTTATAGATTTTGACTATATTATTTTTGTTTAACTTCTACAAGTGGTGAGTTCTCCTAAAATCTCAATCATTTGGAGATATTCAAATTAAACTTGCATCTGACCCAATTACTACGATTATTAGCTTATCATATGTAAGATATCACGATTGCCTTGTCTTTCGGCTGTTGGAGTCTTTATTAATGAGATTCAAACATTAGTTCCGGTTTTGATAGATTAAAGTTTAGTTATGTTCCGCGTCTTGGTAATATCTTGGCTCACTTTCGTCTTGATCTTTTTCAATCGAAATTCTAATCGAATCGTAGTATAAAATATAACTAGAATGAATCGAATGAATCGAATCGAATCGAATGAGTTTTCAGTTGAAGAAAACAGAGCCTTACTATAGATTATGATGGAGAAAATTGTTCACCTCCTGACATTGTGTTGTAATGCTGATTTTTTACGATGAATGAAGTTTTGACGTTTGATAAAAAAAATGGTATTTGTATAGTCGTCAGTTCTTGTAATTTAGTTGAATAAGTAACTGAAATATGCAGATGGGTATGAATGGTCTCTTCTAATTTGGTTATAATCAAGTCTTACTATTCAATCCTAAAAAATTGTATCAGGATCAACAACATAAATACATTGATTTTTAATTAATTTTTTTATCGAAGTTGTGTTTCTATCTAATTTGGCAAAAAAATTACTCTACGCTACGGTTACAAGGATCGCAAATTCAGATATTGTGGCGCTAATTATATATAGTATGGAGTGCATAGGGTTAAACTGAAATATAGAAAGTTTATAAAGAGTCGTGTTGGAAAAAATGTTGTGTTGTTAAAAATCTTCATTAGAAGAAAGTTTGTTTGATAAGATAAACATGATATTATATGGTGTTGGGTTGGGTTGGGTTGGGTTCGATGATGATGATGATGATGATATAAAATCAAGTGAGTCCATAATCCACGCGTCGATATCTGCATGACTGGGACACTTGCCGGGCAACCCTCAGCTCATGTGTACCATCTGCGTAACGCCTTGTCTTTAGTGGCTCCTCCCTCTAAAATTAATTCTACACAACTTGACCAAGTACATTAAAACCTTCATAAATTAACTCGATAAATTAATAACTTCGATAAAACTAATAATTTGTCCGGTCCCGATTTGGGATCAGTACAAATTTAGAACCCAATCGATAAAATAATAATTTTTTTGAAACTCCAGTTTATATATATCGGTCCCAGCGAAACTATAAATTAATAATTACTAAAAAAATCACATACACACACACATATACACATATATGTGTGTGTGTTATCCACTTAAAAATTTCTAAGACTGTTAAGGAAAAAATGAATTTATAGTCTTTTTTTTTTGTTGAACTTCAAATATATATTGAGTTCATCTCTAATCTCTTCAAAACGTTTTGTTGCAGTACGAGAAGGCAACGCCACAACTCTCGAGTGCAATGAGGAGCCGCTTGCAATGCTTCTTTTTTAGCATGGTTCCAAAGCTATTGAATCATCCTCAGCTTCATCATCTACCGAATTTTGAATGGTATCCGCCACTATTTCTTCTATGCTATGAATTTCAAAATATTCATTG
Source organism: Plantago major (assembly GCA_026545765.1). Taxonomy (NCBI): domain Eukaryota; kingdom Viridiplantae; phylum Streptophyta; class Magnoliopsida; order Lamiales; family Plantaginaceae; genus Plantago; species Plantago major. Next base: position 21,225,980 of record CM048843.1, read on the forward strand.
TTTTCACTGAGTAAATATAGCAAGTGATTCATGTCATTTACTTTTATTTAAGAACATTTAACATATGCCATTCAAACTTCCAAATCCAACTAATATGTGAATATGAAATCATAGAATGTTAATTGGAACTTGTTTTTTTAAATTTATTTTTTTATCTCTAACTGATATACATTGTAACTAGTATATTGGACTTGAAAATTTTATTGATCAATTAGGTATATACGTAAAACCTCTTTAAATTATTAATTTATCAATTATATAATATCTCGCTAAATTAATAAAATATTCCAGTCCCAACATTATTATTTTATAGAGGTTTTACTGTATTGTAAATTAGTTTTACGTACATTGTAACGTTAACAAATTAATCTTTATATATGAACACGTAATTTTCTTAACAATATTTGTTGTTTGTTGATAAGTTGTATAGAGATCGTTACGGACCTACTCATTAAGGTATCAATGTAAGAGGTATTTTAATATACATTAGATTATTTGGCTGTCAACTTTAATTGTTAAAATTTGTGTTTCAGATAGAGTAAAAAAATTAGGATTTTTTAGGGATTATTATACAATTTGTGTAATATTGAAGTAATATGTATAAATATTTTAAATTTATTTGATTGGTTTAAAGTTTTATAAGGGCAAATTCCATATGTTACTTCTTAAATTTGATCTAATTACATATTGAATCTCAAATTGGCGAGAATTATATATTGGTCCATGAACCTCATTTTCGTTGGCCAAGACACCATCATTATTCACTCTCTCCAAATGGAAATAAAACCATGTTTGATTAAAAGAAAAGTAAAAATAAAAAATTTGAATTTTTTATTAAAGAAAAGGAAAACTAAAATAGAAAATGGAAGAAACCCATCCTCCTCCTCCTCCTCCTCCTCCTTCCTTCATTCCGGTTCTTATTTGCTCAATAAAATGAGATTATATATTTGAAAAAAGTTATATAAGTTAAAAGTTGTACATTATTCGAATTTAAAATAAATAGAAAACTACGGTGACAAAATAGTGAATAAATGAAAAATTAATAATATGTGGTTTTAATTACATTTTTTATACCAAAGAGAAAATTTCAAATATGAGTGCATGCATGTGTTGTAGTAAATAGAAATGCTGGATGCTTCTTCCTCAACCGCTTATCCCTCTCATCTCTTTTTGTTTCTTTTCTGATCCCCCTCAATCCCTCCGATCCTCATTAATTCTCGTTTCATGTTTGATTTGTGAAGAATCTGAAGATTGTTATCCAATTTTTCGGTGAAGACTGATTCCTCAGCCTTACTTCCTCATTCTGCGCCTCATCTACTTTGTAGTTTGCTGCTACTTTATTGTTTGGAGTTTGAAGATAGTTTATCGTTTGGCAATTGATACATTATGCTTTCTCATATTGGAAAATAAGTACAGTATGCTCTTTAGTATTTTTGGATTGGATCGAATTTATCCAAATCCGATCCAATATTACAGATTGGACCTCGGATTAAGCATTCCATGGTCTGAAATTTCAGATCAATCCAAAATCCGGATCGAATTGATCCGAATGTACACCCCTACTAGTGAGTGAATAAAAATAAAACATTAAACAACATACAAATTACAAAGTTCAGTCAACAACACTGTAGTTAAAATTGCATTTTTAGTAATAAAAAATTATTTTATATTTTTGTCTTGTACTACTGATTTTTATAAATAACTGACGGTGAAAATTTATAGAGAATAGTACTACTAAATTTTACTTCATCCGTCCCGAATATAGATTCTCATTTACTTTTTGGGTGGAGAAAATAATGTATATATTACTTATTGATAAAATAGTACTAGTGGATCCCTCAAATTGATTTTTGAAGTTGAAAGTTGGATAAAATAAAGTTAGTGTGTTTAATTTGAGTATATTTAATGTTAAAGTTGGGTGGGTGGTTACCCAAAAATAAATGAAAAGTTTTGTTTGTGACACAAAAAATGACAAAATGGGAAGCTATTTTCGGGACGGATGAGGTAGAAGTTTTGGAGGGAATGGGCCGATCATAAGAACTTTTCAATAGAAAAAATTGCTAAGTTGAACATTGTCAATAAAGAGACAATAATTATTTAGTGAAAGGGTCGTCTCATGTTTGCAATCATCACAATTTTGATTATGTATTTGGTTAAGTCGGTCTTTCATCCTTTTACCCATTCCAAGTAGCAGCCTTTAATCTGAATGGCAATCAGGATATTCTCATCAACACTCTTTCTAAAGTTTTATCATGAAAAGGATTGTGTTTTAGTGAAAAATTATTGCATGATTGAGATGACGGGTTTTTGTTCTGATTAGATCTACACCACGACTTGGTTTGTACTGTTGGATATAGTGTATCTATATAATTGGGATGTAGCAAGATGTATTCAGAGGTGACATTTTAATGTGTTATCTTTCAAAACTATAGTGTCCCACCATAATACTGGAATCGTGAAAATCGCATTTGAGAATAAATCTACTTCGATACAGTATAAAATCACTCCTAAACGAATACGAGTGCATTTAAAGTGCTTGTGTTCTAATATATTTGTAAAAAAAGATTACCAGCATGTGCCCGATACAAGTAAGTTTCAGACTTCTTCATTTATATGCATGTTAAATTTAATTTTTTGACTTTTGGTATGGTTTGTTTTCATAATCAATTTAAAAAAGAGTAAAAGACAATAACACCAATGTACAAGTGCATTTAAAGTGGCTGTGTTCTAATATATTTATAGAAAAACATTACCAGCATGTGTCCGGCACGGCTCGGTTTCAGACTTTTTCATTTATATACCCATTAAAATTATTATTTTGACGTTTGGCATAGTTTGTTTTCCTATCAGTTTTAAAAAGACAATAACACGAATGCACAACTGCATTTAAGGTGGTTGTGTTCTAATATATTTGTAGAAAAATGATATTTAAAGACTTACATTTTACTTTGTTTCTTACGAAATTTAATCCACTAGAACTTACATCCAAGTGGTTAAACTGTTTCATTCGTTCATACATCAATAAATACAAGGGTGCATTATTTCCGTAGTAAGTAACGATGAATATTAGTACCCAATGTGATACCTATAGTTTAAGTGGTTCAAGTGCATTTCTAGACTAAATAATGAATTGGGTTAACTTTTCAACAAGAAGTCTGACGGGATGTTTGGCATAATAATTTAACCGACCTTTAACATATGAATATTAATTCGATTTTATGTGAATGAAATGGTGATTAACATAGTCTTTTAGTTGCATAAGAAACATGAAAATTCGTAAATATTGATTTAACACACCGTTAGTATTATGACAAACATCCTCAAGACAAGGTCTTAGTGGTGTCACCTTGATCACATAGAGCAAAGTTTGAAAGCGGGAGCGAGAGCAAAATTCGACAATAAAACAATATACGAGAGCGATAGCTATATTTTGAGTGTAAAAATAAATAAATATATAAATATGCATATTAATAATACTTGACTATATAATTTTTTTCTATTTTTAGAAATACAAATATTTTGTATTGTCTTGACTTCCTTGAATACGACATACGGTGTCATTTTTTTAAGGTAGAAAACTACGGTACGTTAATGATTTTTTGTCATTCCCTTCCCTTATACATGTATAATGTCAATTTACCTTTAAAATCTTTAATTAAAGAATTAATCTATTTTAGTTCGTCAATTAAAAAAACTAAATTACCATAAGAGAATTTAGATCTTAAAACATGAGAGCGAGTTCGGTATGCAATTCGATTAGCATAGTCGAAAAATGATGCTAATAGCAATAACCAAGAAGGATAATAATTAACCCAAGAGGACACCGTAGGCCCGCACGAGTGCTAATTCTTTATTCTTAATTAATCCTCACACATACCCGAGGGTTAAAGATTATGGGCCGATTGCCCATAAGATGAGATATGCTCTCGTGTTGAAATGAAATGGAAATCTATCGAACTCTCTAAACCCTAATTACTCTCCCAGTGAACTAAAGGTAACTTTTAGTCGATGCATCTCTTGATTATTTTTCATGCTTTCAACTTGTGCTTCATGAATTGCTCGTGCTCAGTTTATTCCAATTTTTTAATGATTTTTTTGCTTTTCGAATTATCATACATGCTTGCACTCACCTAGACGAACAATCGATACATTCCAATCTAGATTTCCATGATTGCTGTCATTTGATGAAATTCGAGCTAGTTTTGGTCAGTTCTTCTGTTTTTTGTATATAGCTGAGATATTTAGGATAAAATGATACCTTAGAAGTCCTTGATGTTCTATTGGATCGTTTTAGCTACAATGAACTCAGATTTGTCAATTAACCGTCGCCTCTATCCTTTTTTACAATGGAAAAGAGCAATTTAGGATATACAAGTAGATATTTCATGTGCCATATCATGTTTTCTCGTGAACAATACCCAAGTCTTATAGTAATGTTTTGGTGATGCAGAAGTTTCTGTGACTATTTGTAGACTTACCTATAATGGAGGAGTCGGAAAACCGTAGGCAAAGGCTGAAGGCAATGCGAGTGGAAGCTGAGCAAGGTGCTGCTGCCGACTCTGCGAGCTCTGCATCGGGATCTCATGGACTTTGCAATCCGCTGGCTGAAAGTGAAACCTCTGTTGTGCCGCAATATACTTCTCCGAGATTTGATTTCTATACGGACCCTATGGCGGCATTCTCAAACAAAAGGAAAAACAGCGGTTCTCCTCAAGTAGCACAAGGATATGCGCATCCAAGTAATTGACATATATTCACTGTCTTATGCTGATTTTATGGTGCTATTTGTGCGTTTATTCTAGTTCGTCTTTTGTTGGACTCATTTTGTGAGGAAAGAATCTCCTTCGTTGATTATATGAACCTTTGCTAGAAATTTAGCTTTTAACCGTAGATTTATACAACCAATTTAATACTAATTCAGTAAACCATACTATTCATTTTAATTATGTGCTTGTCCTTTAGACTTCTCATTCTGTAAACTTGGTCGGCTTTAACTGGACTTATCTATGTGGATGTGGATCTGGCATATTTAAGTGATTCAAATTTCAAATCTTTGATTGCCCTTTTGTTTTCGAAAAATTAGACTAGTTGTTCAGTTTTTCTCCGGTACCATATTCTGGTTTGGGAATTGGGTGTTCTTCCATATTGAGATTTGAGATATAGTGTTTCATTTAGCCTTCAATATGTTATTACTGAATGTTCATCGTTTTACTGAGTCAAGTTTCTGCCGTTACAGTTTCAATTATGAAGTTAACCTGCAATATAATAGGGTAAAGAAACTTGAATACGCTGCGAAAGAGGTTAGTTAAAAGAAACGAGGACTATTTGAAAAATAACTCCGGACCTGAGCTCGACTGTAAGAACCCTGCAAAGCTTGCTGGCACGTTTATATTGTCAAGAGAAGCCAATAGAAAAGGTGGTCCATACTTGGTGTGAATATCTGAAAGTGTGCCGAAAGTTTTATTCTTGCATGTCTGCTCTTCCTAAAGTATCGCCCTCATTATGAATATATGTTGAATTGTTTGCAGAGATATTGTCACATTTGATTCTTACAATATTCTTTCATAAAGTGTTATCTCATTCTCCTGTATTGTTAATAGGACCTGTGCACCCAGATGCGGCTAGATCTCCAGTTTACCCTAACCCAGCTATCAGATCTCCACACGAAAGGGTGATCCAAGCACCGACAGTCCATTACAACCAGAGTCCTCTTGCAAGTCCAGTCCAAGCAGCTAACACTTTCGCACCTCAAGGAAATCCTCCTAGTGCTTGGGGTGGATCAGGCGCTGCTGTTAAGTATAGCTATCCTTCAAATATTTCACAAGCTACTAACTACCAGAATCCTGGTTTTGGACGGGGAGACTCTTCATATAGTACTTACGGTCGAGGCAGGGGGCAATGGAACAATAATACCCACTATGAGTCAGGAAGAGGCAGAGGCCGATGGCAAGGAAATAGAATGAATCCTGGTACAGGATTGAGTGGCAGAGGTGGACGTGCAGCTTCAGATTCAGTGGATTTGAGACCGCATTTATATTACAGAAAAGAAATGGTAGAAGATCCATGGATCACGGTGCAGCTTGTTCCTTGGAAGGCTATTGCTCCTCTAGTTTCCAACAAATCTTGGACCTCAAAATCTACCCATCTGAAGAAACCCAAGGTTTCTTCTGTACATTCACATAGTTCAGTCTGTCAACCAAGCCTCGCTGAATACCTGGCTTCTTCGTTTAATGAGTCAGCCACTGAGTCTGCTGCTGATGAACAGAGTACATAAAAGGATGTGGGGGCCGTCATCTCTTTTCTTCAGTTCTACAAGGTAACACAATATACTTTGAATATCTGGCATGCTTCAATACGCAAATTTGATGTTCTCCATTGGCCACCAACATAGAACTTTGTGTTGCTCACTTTTTCGCTTTCACAAAACAAGCTGACTTGGGATTTCTGTCCTTTTGGATGTATGATGGCTGTTGGTTTCTTTCCTGGTCTTCAACTACTCAAATGGAAATCAGTCCGTTTGTCTAATAGAGTGGAGTTCATAAAATCAGACTTGGGGATATAGTGGAAATGGTCTGACTGGTGTGTCCAGGCCTTATTTTGGTGGCTCCTGCTCTGTTGACATGTACTGTTTTGCAATTTGTGTACTTCAAGATTAGGCAATGAACCAACCGGCATTATAAATCCGGGGGAATTTTTCGCACAAGACTTTGCACTGTTCGTGAAAAGCACTAACAGTTGTAAGATCAATCCGATGAACGGCAGATGGTAATGGAATCCTTGATAGGCAGAGTTGTTTTCCATTGGCCATCAGATGACAACTTTATGTCGTTCACTTTTTGTCCTTCTCAAAACAAAACAGACGTTGGATTTCTGTCCATGTGGTTATAGGATGGCTGTTGTTTTTTTGCCTGGTCTTCAACAACTGAAATTGAAAGCAGTCTAGTTGTGGAATAGAGTGAAAATGGTCTATTATGTGTCCTGGCGGCAATATTGGTGGCTTCTACTCCTTTGACACAACTGTTTTGCAATTTTAGTTGTTCCAAGACTGGCAATGAACCAACCGGCATAGTAAATCCATGCAGATAATGATTACATGTGATCTAAGTCTACTCTTGGAGAAACGATTAAACATTATAAGATCAATCCTATAATGGACTTATAGCAATTGAATTCTAAAGCTGTATACAGTTTCACAATGTAATCATGGAGATAAGTTTCAAAGGCTCGTCCCACACTACACGAACCCTCGAAAATTTCCTATAACCTACTAAGGCTGGAGGCTGTTCAAACAATTTTTAATTTTATCTGTCCAATTATCATTGCTTCTTGATCTCTCATTCTGTCTTGGTTTTTTCTTTTCAATCTTGTATTTTTAGGTAATATCGTTAAAGAGATGCATGATTATTGCCAAATTTCCATTTGACAATTGCATTACTCATTTCTCATCTGAAATTTTACAGCCAACAGCTTCTCAAGGATTTCCTCGTGGTCAATGTACTCACTGCATTTCAAATTTGGAGTGAATTCGTGCTTCGGACAAATTACTCGTTCTATTTCTTCTTTGTAAATCCAAAATTTCGTCTGAATACCAACAAAATGTATGTCAGCAACTTAACCGGTGAACTAAACAGGTATGGATATTCATGCACTTTGAAGTCTCAGTTGTATCTAGTTGTATAACCCCAAATCTCATTCATATGATTATGTTCGTTAAATCAGTCAATTTGTTCATATCAATTGTACTCTATGGTGCTCCATTTAAATTCTGACTATTTTGCAGTTACTGCCCAATGAATCAGAGAAGGAACGGCCGGTGGACACTTTACTTTAAACTAACCAGATCAGAGTAATACTTGCTAACCCAGTGAACTAGAACACCAGATAAAAAATCGAAATTCTTCCTGGAAGTTCCAAACTGAAGCTTTTCTTGTCATGTTTGAGAAATTGTGCCTTTTCTAAAATCCAGATTAATTAGCAGTATGAAGTTTGAGGAGTCAAAATGTGGATAGGTCACCTTTCACTGGTGTCTGGAACTCTAAAACAAATGATGCCCGCCCTTTTGTTAGATTTGCGGTTCTTTGCCTGATGACCTTTTGGGATTGTAAGGATAGTTGTTTGAGAAGATCAAGCAAAGTTGTCCTGGCTGTAGTTTTGCAGAGTCATCTTTTTATTGACCTTTAGATTTGTTGTATGTGTAGCTATATTTTCCCTGTGTTTTTTGTGGCTGGTCTTGTTTATCGAGAAACATGCGCACGAAGAGTAAATGCTATATAACTGTCCGACTAAAAATGATACCTGCCCTTCGTTAGAGCAGGTATTCTTTGGTTATTTATCACCCAGGAAACCTCGTAATATGAGATGAGAGCTTACGCCATATATCTATGTTATTATTATCAAATATGAAGGAATACATGTGGTCAATATAAATGAAGTACATTCTAGCTGTTAATTTCTATGAAGGGATAATACAGTAAATACGTACTATCTCCGTCTCGTAGAACTTCATACACTTGTCATTTTTAGCCGTCCCATAGAATTTCATACATTACCAAAAACGGAAGCTACCCAATATCCAACAAATAATAAACAATCTCAGCTTTATACTCAAATTATACAATTTACCATTAAAAGTACACTTTTTTCTATCTTTTTCATATTCTATCATTATTTTAATTTTTCGTATAAAACTGCGCGTTAATCCTAATGTATGAAGTTTTCCGGGACGGAGGGAATATTGCTTTTTGGGGTCAACAAACAAATTCTGAGATGCATAGCCGGCCCTTGTCAATTTTGGGCTGAATCCACATTATCCCAACTTATACATATACCTTGTCAATTAAGGCCACGGGGTTCACAAATTCAGCCTTGTAGGAGGTAGGCCTAACTTTTAACAATTGGTAAACTTGGTAAAATTGTCGTATTTGAGGAATCATAATACGATTAGGTCACCGTTCTTACTTGCGTGCAAAAATTGGAACCTTTGGCACTTACAAGTTAGACTCATCTCCATAAAAAGAAAAGTATCTAAACCCTCTGTCGCATCAATTTGGACACTTATCCGATCATAATTGGCTTCATTTCTAAAAAGACCATCTCCCTTGGTGGTGTAAACAATTGCTGGAGTTGGTACCGGGTAGAAGTTGGAACTACGACTTCTTAAACAAATTTACGCCTTTATCTTTGTTTCTTGAAACTGTAAAAAAATTAAAACTTTCAAGCGTTTACAGAGCACAAGAGATGTTCGAAGTAAAAAAATTAGAATTATACATCATCTTTATAAAAAACAAGCCTAAACCTCTACTACTACTCGAAATTTACACATTTGTCAACATACAAAAACAGATGTGAGAATAAAAGTTGGGTGGATTGAATATTCCAGCATAGGTGAGGTGAACTTGTATCAAATGGCAATTTGCCAATTTCAAAGCTGATTTCCTTACTGAATCAATTACTTGTGGATTTTATTTTACCGACTCCGTCATGGATAACTTAATCCATTATGATCGAAATCATATCGTAATTTTAATTGTAAAATGTGTAATTTGCATATGATGAGATTGTTTATTATTTATTGAATAGGGTCACTTTTTTTTAGCAACTAACATCTGAAGTCACGTGAAACAACTAAAAAGTATTAAATATATAAAGTTTTGCAATAGAGAGTATCATAATCTCATAATTCTTGCATTTGAATTATAAAGAATAATTGCAATGAATCTCAAGATACAGGTAGTGCTCCTTTTGAATGCTAACCGACTATTTTACAAATGGGTTATTTACATCTAGACCCTTGTATAATGGCGAAATTACACATAAACCCACACCAAATTACTGTAATATCAACCCATACCATTAAAAAAAATAGTAACGGTCGTTAGTTCAGGGGTTTGAAAGTAAAGTGCCCTAAGGGGGTTTAAAAGTAAAAAATTTTAATATGAACCAAAACTGAAAATGAAATGTAAAATGACTTACACACTGACCGGGTTGTATAAATAATAAAAATATTTAAATAGTAGTTATGTGAAAGTTCATTAAACAGGCCAAACGGGTGCATTTTTAGTATATATATAAAGTATCTAGTGTATCTGACATAGAGTATATAAATAATAAAAATATTTAAACAATAGTTATGTATATGTGGAGGTTCATATTAGCCAAATTGATGCATTCTCATTTAATGTCACCTTATTGCCACTTTTCATGTCCATTCTCATTTCATTTTCCGTTTTAGTTCATATTTAAAAACTTTACTTTCAAACCCCCCGATGACACTTTAGTTTCAACCCCCTGAACTAATGGTTGTTACTAGTTTTTTAACGGAAGGGGTTGATATGTTATACAGTAATTTGGCGTAGGTTTATGTGTAATTTCACCATTATACAAGGGGTCTGGACGTAAACACCCTTTACAAATTCTACCCAGCAACAAACCAAACAAGATAGCCGGTGTATCCTGTGTAAACTAACAGAACGTACCAGCTCTGAGACTGGAAAAAAAAAGCTGAAACTTGGTCCGGGATCAAACTTATCACTTTCAATAGGAATTCTCATGTCATGAAATCTAAGTGAGCTCATGAGAGAGGACACATCCACTGTGAGGAGTTTCAGAACAAAGCCTCTCTTATGAGTTTCAGACAGCAGCACTCTTATGCCCGTTCTGAGCTCCATATCAGTAAGCAGTATATAGTCTGAGAATGAGCGTTCTATCTTCTACCTTCAACCTTCACTGGCTTCTTCGGAACTCTAAAAGAAAAGATGCCCTTTGTGAGATCAACTGCACTTTGCTGATGACACACTTTTGATTGGGACGATGATTGCTTCAGAAGATCAAGCAAAGATGTCCCAGATGCTGTTTCGGCAGAAACATCTTTATATTTACTCTTAGATGTGGTCTGTGAATAGCTATATTTAGCCGTATTATTCTTGGCTGGTCTTGCTTCCTGAGAAACCTGTGTATGAAGAACAGATCCTGCATGATTCTCTTAAACAAAAATAGATACAAGTACGAGTTGAGCATAAACAAAAAAAAATAAGGGGCACGAGGTATTGATGGTTATTAAATCCAGTCAGACAACCCCCACAAGATAGGAAAAAGAACACCAAATAATAACCCTACTGTCAACAAATGCCATTGGACAAAGACAGAATAAATTAAGCACATCAAGATATTAGTACAACTCAGTGAATTCACTGAGTCTCTTATCAAATGCACAAGTTCACTTTTCTGCCTAACAAGAAATGGTTCATAACTGGACCCTGTTATAATATGCAGAGTTCAGCGGGTAATAGTGTCTATGTAATTTTGTATGTATAAAAAAAACGTTCCTCAGAGGATATTCATGTAACTTACCGTGAAACTAAAAACTGCATAATATCATGAAAAACAACAGGAGCACTACATATAGGTTCTTAATTGACTGCAAACTGCACTAATGCAGCTGCAGATGATGATCAACCTTGATATAAAAGTTTCTATAAAAGACTTACCGTACTAGTGGAATCTTCTGACACTGAAATTGAACTCCGGCTGTTGCTATCATCCCTCCCAAATATGAAAGATCGAAAGGTTCCAGACCTTTGCTTGTGGCTTGGCGCAATAGGGTGGTTTGATACCCGTCCAAGGAAAGATGACTGCATTTTATATTAAGCAATAACATCAGATGAGAAACTACAGGGGTCGCAAGTTGCAAGAAAAGGTAAAAGTCACAGTGACAACTCTCTACTGGGGTTGGATGACACCTGCAATCCCTAAATATACATGAAAGCATCACATTTACAGCCAAGATTTAATATAACTACCGAGTCAATCATATGTACAATGATGTCTAGTTTGCTCTGCGACTTGAACTAAAAAGGTCCAGGATTATCGAGAATGCCATGCAACTTAAACCAAACAAATGTACTTGCTGAAGGCCAGAAAGCAAACACTCTGTCCTTGAGAATATGCCAAGAAATAAAACTGAGACAATACAATCATACAAACAACTAAGCCTTCATCCAAATAACTTGGGGTAAGCAACATGACCCAACACATGAACATATTTTGTCATCTAGTGCAGATAGGAATTGTATCCTTTCTATGAAAGCTGTGCCGCATATAACCAATTCAATTGTGTAATTGAACTAAAAACAGGCCACTTAAAAGCTATTTTGTTAATTTATACTGTGGCATGGAAATTACCTTCGAACTGCTATTGCTACTTCCCCCTGTCAGCATTGAGTCAAATATTGCTGCATTTAAAAACTGACTGATGAGGGACGGATCAAAGGAAAATATTTTAAATTGAGTATCTAAACAGTGCATCTTACATGATGTTTTTGGCCTTTTCTTATTCTCAGAGACTATGTTAAGCTTCTTAATAAGGCCAAAAACTTCTCTTGAATTTTCATCATCTGCTGGTGACTCTACTCTAGTTTGCTCCTCCTGTTCCAATAAAAATGAAGCAAACAGATAAATATATATCCAGAAGAGTCTCACTGCAGTAGGAATATTAGAAAACAGATGTTAACAGAAGTTAAGAGGCCTACTTTTCTAATGAGAAGGCAATGTGCATGCCTACTCTGTGCATCCTCTTCATCAGATACATAAACATCTTCTTTATCAGAAACCAACTGCAAAATTATCTGCTTGGCCTTTCTAATATTTACTTTGGTAGTATTCACTGGCAATGAATCTTCTTTGACTTCATCATTCAAATCCGCAATATCATCTTCACTTTCAGGTTCCTCATCTGTCAAAAATGTGTCTCTGAGTGCTGCGCCACATTTCAACCTCTGCATTAAATTATCAGTTCCAGCTGCATCTTGTTGCTCGAGCCACTTCTGGTGAAGTTCACTGCGTCTTTCTTTGTCACTGGGTCTTTCTTCATAAGTGGTTGCTATCATGTCATTAAGTTCTTCAAGATCATCAATACCCTCATCTTCTTCATTTTCTTTGAAGCGCACAAGGTCATTGTCACTATCATCTTCTTCTTCAGCTTCATCATCAACAAAAAATTTGACAGGGTCACCCTTTGGAGAGGAGCTTCTCTCCATCATTCCATGAGGATGGGGATTGATATTCTCTTTGTCATTGTCATTGTCCTCTTCATCAGATGAACTGGAAATCAAATGATGGTCATATTTAGATAAAATATGCATTCTCAGAACTTAAAGTGGGAACAAAATTAATCAGGATAATTAAATAAAAAACTACCAAAGAATAAAACCATTTACATACAATCTTCTCAAAATTCACAAACAAAAGTGAGAAGTCCAAATCCTAGTACCTGTCATAAACTGGAGCAGAATCCAGGGTCAGGTTCAAAGAATGCAAAGATGGAGCAAACTCTTCTTCTGGCGGATTATTTACTTGTTCGGCTGAAGCTGCTAGTGGTTCTGAGTCATCAAAAAGATCCTGCAAATGTATCTTTGTAAGCAATTTAATGTATTTGTCAAAAAACAGAATAATCAATAGGGCAGTGCTGAGATAACCTGTGTATCATTCACTGGTGCTCGAAATAGAGGTGTGGGCACTTCTGTTTGTGACTGCAACAAACAAGTAGCAAATGTTAAGTACACAACTAATTCCAGCAAGGACAAAATGTCCAGACAATGTAAAGAATAGTTTTCATAGTCAAAGTAAACGGAATTGCAGCATGAACTATAAACACATAAAGAATACGGACATGGAATTTTATAAATAACCAAATAATACATGAAGTTAAAAACACACCACATTCGCAGAATCATCTTCATGGCTGGACTGTTTTGGAGCATCATTTGATTCTTCCACATCTATGGCATCTATACTGCTCTCTCCATCAACGGGAGGCACAAGTTTCTCCTTTTCCACTCCCTTGGCCACAGTTTGTTCATTCCCATCTTCACCAAAAACATCAAGGTCCACCTGTTGATCTGTTAGCATGTTGTTCTCCTCATAATTATAACTCCTGTTAATAATAATACTCATGGTCAATACTATAGCTACTCGGATAAATCAATGATTTCTGATTAAAAAAACAAAAACACTGATAGAAGTTAGAGCAAATCAGAAGGATAAATTAAAGTCTACCTACATTTTCGAGATCTCAAGTTTCCGCTTGCGAATTTTCTCTAGAACTGATGATATTGGCTTCTGAACCATCGGTATAGGTTTAAAGGATGCATTTCTACTTTCTAACCAATAAGATAATGCAGAGCAAAACTTGATCAGACGCGAGCAATAAGGCACTACTTTAACATCATAAAAGTAGCAAAGAGATGATAAATATTCCGAAATGCTACCTCGCAATACTCTTTGAGATTCAGCATGAAGTTCCCTAAGGTACGCCTTCCGTTCCTGCAAAAATCCCCAAACCATACATCCAAACAATCATAAATTCATAATCCCACGAATACAACACACAAACAGAAAACAAACAACAATAAATGCATCAAAGCAAAATACAAAAACAAAGAAAAACATTAACAGCTACCTTCTCTTCTCTCCTTTTATTAACTTGCGGCTTGGCTTTCGACTCGTCACCACCGTCTTTTTTCGCTCTCTTCTTCTTCTTCTTCTTCTCACCATCCACTCTCTCCTCAGACAAATCCTCCTCGCCTCCCTTTCTCACATCTGAGTCATTCATCTTCCCATCCAAACCAACATCATCCATGACCTCATCATCAAACTCCAAAACCCTCTTAGTTTTCGGCTTCAGCACCTCACCAGCATCAAACTGCATTTCACTCTCCTTCTCATCAACATCAGCATCTTCATTTCCAATCCCTAGGGAAGGAGACTCCTGAGACAAACCGAGCTCTTCACTTGAACTCGAATCGTTGAAATCTAGAGGTTTGGGACTTCTCTCCAAGGCCTCCAGTTTGGCGAAATCAACTAATGATAGGAGAGGATCCATGATTTGATCGAGTGATTGAGTTTTTGGGGATTTTTGAGAACTGAATTTCTTCAGGCGCTTTAGCCGCCGGTTGATCTGCGGCGAGGGTTTGAGAGGCGAGAGCAGAATCTGCTCATCGTCGCTGTCCATATCGGTGATTCTGATGAAGAGTGAGATTGGAAATGGTGAAGTGAGAATGAGCGATTTGGTGTGGATCTGGAGTGATAATGGTGGAAAACATTGGGGATTTAGGGTTTAGGCGGCAAATGGTTCAAATTTTGAGGAACATTGCCACTTTCACCCGGGAAATAGTGGAGGGAAATCTTGGGAAAGTCACCAAAATTCGGAAAAACAAAAAACAAACCTTATTTCAAATAGTAATTCTAATCATCTAGAATATTTTGTGATTTTTTTGCATGCGACTAAAATTCATCGGGTTTTAACTAATGATTAGTAACTAATTTTAGTTGAGTTTTGAAAAATTATGTTTGATATATAATTAAAAATTTATAGGTTTTTATATGTTTGTTATGTAGTTTGTGTAAAAGGTGAATAACTTGTGTAAGATGTGATGATTATTGAAATTTGATAAAATAAATTTGATTGGACTAATTTTTTATTTTAAGATTGTTAAATTTAGCTGAAATCGTTTTATAGTGTGGTTGAAGGATTGGAAGTATGTTTATTATATGGACAAAGATTTTAGTCCAATTTTACCCAATTGAAAAATGTCATTGTGCAAGTGTATTAAAGTTGTTAGTCAAATGCAACAAGTGCTCAAAATTAATTGAAGTTTGGTCGGTTCTTAACCAAACAGTCACTTTGTGTTTTGCAATTGAATGTTATTTTTATTTTATTTAATTGAACTAAAGGTCTAAACTAGATAATTTAATACATATCAAAACGTTACTGGATGATCCTTAAATTGTTTCGGAGTGTTTGGCTTTCAATTCGAGTTAAGTTTCTTAACACAATTCCAGTTTATTCCGTTTGTTTTCTCTATATCATTATATGTTGTGACGCTAATCCCAACTGGTAGTTCGTGGTGCAAACTACTGATTGATCCGCCCGGATTATGGCACCTCCAAGAAATCTTGGCACAGTTTCACCTATTTTTAGGGTATTTTCACAGCTAGACAGTTGTCTAACCAGTGCATGCAAAGCGGTAAATTCGGTGGAAATATTCTTTGTCATTTATAAGAGCGTAATTAGGGTTAAGCCCTGAGATCCTATTTATACTGGCTACCTGACAGAGTATTTCAGCAGTCCAGAGTTCTAATGAAAATAAATAATAAAAAGAGATATGCAGAAATATTTAAAAGATCCTAACTAATCTACTTGCCATATCTTTTAGAGATAATCTAGCAAATGCATGATTCTTCTAGATTTCTCGCTCCTAATGATTATCCTAGAGATATTATTCCTAATAACTGAAAGATACTAATATTCCACCGGACTAGGCTTGTTTGGCGAACTCTAGCCACTTTGATTATTTCGTGATGGGTCGGTAAAGCCCATAGTCCCATCACTACCGCCCCCTAAAGACGAGCCTTGTCCCCAAGGCTCATTCAAGCGACGTCTCCTCTTGAAATCCGTAGCCCCTTCGTTCGCGTGCCATCCTCTCGCTCCTTCCCGGATGCGCCTTGATGCGGCTCTTCCTTCCTCATCACTCGAGATCTCAGCAATCTCCATGGAATGCATTCGCGTTTCCAGAACAGGTGCAGAAAGCAGGGGCATGGTTGGCATGACCGGTGAGTACAGACAGATAAAATTGGACCTCATAGGGTGACCGCTAGCGGTTTTGAGATCCAATCCGGCCAATGCCGGTTCCCTAAGAAACCCATGCCTTCTTGCAAAGTCGTGGGTTACGAAGTTCTAACACGAGCCATAATCGACCAGTATGGAGGCCAGATGCCCCCCAATCATGCTGGTGAACCGTAGTGGGTGGATCTTATCAAGAGAATCCATAACCGGTCCCCCTTCGATAAAGTCTAACCCCAGTTGTAGTCGCCCCCCTTTTCTCCTCCTCTCTTCTCAGGGTCGCCGAGCCCTGGCACGTCTCCAATCGTTTCCTGGGGATATGACGACTCACCTATGTGTTCGTGATCTGGGTACTCAAACTTCCCCATAGCTTATGACACTCTCCTACTTGTTCCCTTTTATCCTACTTCACATTTGCGGACGATTTCCTACTCCAGATGCATTCAGCTGCCCTGCACGCGCCTCCACGTGATGATCCCCCTATCTCACGCGCCCAACACGCTCTTATGGCGCGTCTCCTTCAACAGTCGGCTGGTGCGTGTAATACACACGCTCACGCTCTCCCCCTTCCATGCTTCGCGCGCCGCTCTTGCTTTCCCAGCTTGTTGGTTCTCCCGGCTCTTCCAAATCGCCCGGTTCTCCCGGATCATCTGGTTCGACAAAAAATCATGGTCTAACCAACCCCTAGTCCAACCCATCTGCCTGGTCCTTCTTCACCAATCTGCCTGCCTCTCTCCTTCCGCCATTGACGAAGATCGAGAGCTTGAGAGCTTCGATTTCGTCGTTCCTTTCCTCCTCTCTCTCGTCCTCCTTCTTCTCTTCGCTCCCTTCTTCCTCCAGAGTTCCTTCCCACCCCATATCCCTGACCCCGAATCCCTCGTCCTCTTCTTCCTCTCTTGTCGTCGTCTCCTCCTCCGGTTCCTTTCCCCCTTGCCTTCTCTCATCTTCCTCCTGTCCGCTCCTCTCCCTTTCCTCCCTCTTGTCGATGTCGATCACCTTTCATCCAAATTGAAGAGATCCGATCATAGCCCGGATTTCCCCAACTATGTTCTTCATCTTGGTCAACCGCTCCTTCGTCTTGGTCGAGTTATGCAGCGAATTCGTCTTGCCCATAGGGTTCGGAACCTGCTCTGGTACCAAATGTTGGGACGCTAATCACAATTGGTAGTCTGTGGTGCGAACTACTGATTGATCCGCCCAGATTAGGGTGCCTCAAAGAGATCTTGGCACAATTTCACCTATTTCTAGGGCATTTTCACAGCTAGACGGTTGCTTAACCGGTGCACGCAAAGCAGTAAATTCGGTGGAAATATTATTTGTCATTGATAAAAGCGTAATTAGGGTTAATCCTCGAGATATTTATAATTTGCCACGGCAGTATTTGAGCGATCAGAGTTATAATGGAAATAAATAATAAGAAAAGATATTCAGAAATATTTGAAAAATCCTAACTAATCTACTTGCCTTATCTCTTAGAGAGAAACTAGCAATTGTTTGATTATTCTAGATTTCAGGCTCCTAATGATTATCCTAAATATATTATTCCTGAAAGATACTAATATTCTACCGGATCGGGCTTGTTTGGCGAACTCTAGCCAATTTGATTAATTCGTGATGGATCAGCAAAGTACAGAGTCCCATCATTATATCTTAGAATATGTACTCACTTACATTTTGATATCTACACTTTTATACATGTTTACCGGTAGAAAATTTTAGTTTTGATATTTTAAAGGAAAAATTGGTCGGAAAAGAGCCGTGAGTACTGAGTAGTAACATTTCACCTAAAATTAGGACGTGAGTCGCCCAAATTCATTTTATAAGTTGACAAATTCTACATGAAATTAAACTTTATAATTTGAAATCGACTTTCACCTCTTTAAGTAGTTTTTACAACCAAAAAAAAAAGAAAAAAAAAAAGTTTGCATTTAGTCCCATTGCAATTCTTTTACTCACGTTTATGTAGTTTTTTAAACCACGTATAACAAATTTTCTAATAAATCTCTTTTATCAACTTATTCATAAAATGAATTCGTTAAAATAAATTAAAGATGTCATAAAGCCTAGTTCGATGCCAACCAGGGTTCGCACTTAGTAGTCGATGCGATGCCTCTCAAACTTCTGTTTTCTTTTGCAATTTTCTCCAGATAGTCATCAGCTTGTCAAATGTAGATAATTTACCAAACGCAACAAAACCCGCAGATTTTAAATGATTGCTGCAAACTGAAAAAGGGTATATATGCCATGTTTGAAGGCCTAAAATATTTAAATTAATCATAATACCACATTGTCTAAATTAACTCGTCGTCACCGTTGAGGTTGAGAATAGGGTCACACTTCAAAGTCCCAGCTAGTCTCAGCGATTAGTTTAGGCATTTTTTTCTCCTCAGCTAAGTTCATGGATGCTGTAACCTGCATAACCGGAGAGATGAGTTTAATCAGATGCCTACATAATCAGCAATTCAGCACCCTTTCAAAGCTGCTGATGCATAGCGTTGCTGAATCTCAAACTGTGCAAAGAAAATTAATCGACGTGGTGCCAGAGGCGTGCAATCAAGCAAACAAGTAAACTGTGATGGTAGTTAACCCCATAAAGTGCGGACAAAATTTCATGTAGTTGGATTCAGACTGTATTTCAACAGTCAGAAACTCGCAGATAAAGAGGAGCATTCACAAGAAGCTACCTTCTGTGTTTCATTCTTTGCAGCTACAATCATATCTGGCTTTCTGGTTTTGTTTTATACTCAATGAAGTATTGTGTTGTGTGCATGAAATACTAAAAAACATCGCTAAGGGTTAAAGAGGTAGACATATACTACAAGTGCAGTTAAACGACTAAAGCATGTACTCTTTAGTTTCAGATGGTAATGGGAGTAATGGGATATAAAAGGTAAGTTGACACCAAATGCTGCATGGACTACTCGTCTGGCTGAAATAATTAGGAATTCAAGGATTACCTCTGTCTGAGTTTCCTTCATTGTCAGGACAAGGGTTTTTCTAATACTAACAATACAAGTTACTTGTTACTAGCAAACATCTTCCCAAATCAAATGAGTACCTCTTGTTATTAATGTCTCAATCAAAGACATTATCATGGCAGCTATAAGACCGCACTTGCATATGAAAACACTAAAGGACTCCTATTTGTAATCTATCCCAATTCCTGTGCAGTTTAACACCAAATTTTTACTAGATACCATCTCTGTCCAATTGAAGAAACTAGTACTTTTATGGTTGAAAGGAACTTGAAAAAATTGTGTGTTGAAAAAATTGTGTTGCAATGTGACAAACTCCTATTTAATTTAACAATAATAGCTAGAAACACAACTTCTAGAGCTACCGATCAAGCAGACATCCCAAAACATCAGACAGAATTATAGTGGAGTGACTTGAAACATCACAGAATGAGTCAAGCTGCCGATGACAGAATGAGTCAAGCTGCCGATGATATAGTCAAAAAGTTTCATTTGGACTAAGACACCATTAACCATAAGATCTCAGATAATTATTAACTTAAGCAGCTACAAGCAGGTCTTTAAAGAGATGTTCCACCTTTGTAAGAACCCATAATTTTTATTTTAATTCGATTTTATGGTTTTATTTTATTTTTACAGTGGATCGGGCCTAGTGATATTTTTCAAACTCAATTTTCAGATTTTAGGCCCGAGCCCACCTATAGTAATATATGGATTCCAAAACCCTTCTCCAGCTACCTTTTTGTTGCCGCAAAACTGAGTTTTGGTGAGTCTCTTTCCTGTCCGCAAATTTATTTAATGCCTAGAGTTTTCTTCATCAAATTCACTATCTTAAGCAAGATGACATCATCATTAATAGGTTTTATTTGTGCATGTTTACTTGCGTATCCTCACATCAAACCAAATTATTTTACAAAACTTGCATGATGACATCATCCGTTAGCACTTCAGGTTTCAAAGTTTCAGCTTGTGTCTCGATGAACCAGTCCACCATCTTTGGCGCTTGTTTTGATTTATTTAGCTTTTGATATTTAATTTGGGTTCTTACATTGTAGTGGTAATTTGGAGAGTTTGAGGTGCAAGTTAGTGGAGCGTTAGTGTGGATGTAGTTGGTGTAAGCTTCGAGTCGACTTTGAGGTAAGGGGAACTCTTGACACTTTTGCTTCTATTTTATTGTTATCGTATATATATATGTATGTTTTATGATTGACAAACTACTTATGGTTATTATACCAAGGAATAGGACTTGGTATAATAATCTATTCGAAAAGTATCCATAAATGTTTTACTGCGAGTGCGATGTGTGTAAATTGTTTTGTTCAAAAGCATGGATTGAAAATATATTTTATGTCATCGATATGCCTATGAATTGTTTGGGCCCTTTCGAGGGAATGTCGTGCTTTTGGAGATCTCCCATTGTTATGTTATCTCTTTAGTAGGGCATTGTTATTGTTATGTAAAAGCCGACATGTGTGCCACCACAGTTCGTGTGGCCGTAGTGTATGTTTGATTGAGCAAAATAAGTACATCGTTATTGTTTTGATAATGTTCCATACAAATGATTTTGACTATATTATATATTGGCGAGTGTATATATATGTATGATTTACTACTGTACTTGATCCCGGGTAAAAGTGCCAGGAGCTCACCCTTACACCTTTTTTTCAGTTGAGTAATTGACTGTGATTTGGAGGAGGTTGCTAGTGGAGGCAAGGTCGAATTATAACAAGTAGTGGTGTTTAGATGAGTCTTGTAATTTCTGAAACTGTAATAAGTCGGATTTCTAAAATTGTATCTATTGTATTTGAGTTGTAGTTGCTATGTTGTTGTACCACTCTTTTCAAAATGTTTTATAACTAAAATTGAGGCTTCGTCTTGGCGTGAGCCCATCTCACGATAGACGGCCGGTCGCGCCGAAGTATTTTGGTTTCGGGGCGTGATAACCTTTCTGTAGTTCCATTTAAATTATTTAATATCGTTGAGAATGCTCATAATATTTCTCATGAAAGTTTAGCAAACTCAAATCAGGTCCCTCACAGTGAATCTCTAGAGCTGGGCTCAGTAAATTGCATTCTAAAATTGTTTGTTCTCCATGGAAGATCTACCCTATAATCCTCAAACATGTATATGTGCATCATAGACGACAAAGCTACCAATCACCATGCTTCATATCTAACTTAACAGCTCGAAATCTTCAAAAATAACCAATGTGGAAAGGAGAGCAATATTTAATTGAGATCAGACAGCAATAGCAACTAAGCGATAAATATACCATTATTGGCTCTTACCTTAAATGATCCGTGCAGCTTCGAACTCCGCGACCACTCAAGCCCCAGATTCTTGCTGGAAGTCTGATACGTCGCTCTGAGCGAATCACCCCCATACACCCTACGCATCACTGCAAAATCCCACGCATTCTTACCCATATCATAGCTCGGCTCAAACGTTGTCACTCCATTATGAACATAAGTATACTTCAACTTTGTATTCTCAGTCCCAAGCACATGATTTGCCGAAACCTTATTCGCCGAGTCAATCACCAAAGTTCCATCTAATATCGTCCTCTGATCGCCTTTGCTATGAATGTAAGTCAAGTTCAACGGTTTCTCAGCTACCTTAACCGAATTCATAAACTGGAACCTGAAATCCTACATACAACAGCTCCAATAATCAATTACCTGTCAAGCTACACAAATGTTGAGCAAAGGATGAAATTCTGACTCTGGGCACGTATAATTTAAGAGTCTTGAATTGGAAAAGACAGAAATGTAAGCTGTATTCATAAACTGAAACCTGATAGCCTACAACTACAGAAATTTCTCGGTATGCATAAACACTATCAAATTATGAAAAAGGCTTAATCTTGCAGACATATACTATATGCTAAGAGGTCAGTATGAATGAAATTCAGAATATGGGTTTGTATAATGACCAAGTCTTGAGTTGGAATTTGGAAATGAGAAGAGAAAAGGCATGTATAAACTGATGCCTGAACCCTACACATAACAACTCCAATCAATCAATTGCCAGACAAACTCCACAGATTTGCATACTATCAAATTTGAAAAGATTCAATCTTTGAATCAAATATGTACCAAAAAGTCAGCAGCAATGAAATTCTAAATCTGGGTATGCAAGATTAACCAAGTCTTAAGTTGGAATTTGGAAATAAGAAGAAAGAAGGTTACCTTTTTGGGGACGTTGTAATCGACCATAAAGAAACCAGGTTTCTCGACGGCTAAAGCTAAGCCGTTCAAGCTGGGGCCATTGACGACGGTGGCGTCGGTGAGGGAAGTGCGGAGCCTGAAGTCGCCGGCGTTGAAGGTGACGGTGGTGGAGGCGTTAGCCTTTTCCGGCTCGTATCTAGCTTTAAACGACGCTTTCATCATTTTTTTCTTGGTGTGGCTGATAAGGTTTGACAGAGAGAACCAAGTCAAGTAGGTGAGTTTTGTTTTGAGCAGAGTAGAGAAGAAGATCGAGGTTTTTTTCTTGTTTTATCGGATTTACCAATGCTTCTCTCGTTTATTTCACCTAACCCGGCTCAAACCCCACCGGACCACTATGTTCCGCAATCCATTTGTATCCCATTCTGCGGATTTTTTACTCCTGACGTCAGATATCTCCTTATATTTTAATGTATTATGACAAGATAATTTAAGGCGTACAACCATGATAAAGTTTAAATTGACCCTATCGAAAGGTAGTACATCATGATGTAGATATTTTCAAATTATGGAGTATACACACGTCATTTAGTTTTGGAAGTGACTAACATTCATTACTTAATAAGGGATCGATTGATACTTTTGATGATAACAATAATGTTTTAAACAATATTAGTAATAATATTTTGTGAGGTATCATTTTACGTAATCATCTATGTGTATGCAACACCGATGTTTTTAGTAGAAAACACTACAATTTCATGTTGTAACAATAATGCATGTCGGTACTGTCTCTTCCGCCAAATTCAATTTGAAAATGTTGGAGAAGAAGCATATTGACATATATGCTAGTTTAAAGAAATTCACGGTGGCAGAGTGTATGAAATTTAAAATGCTCGACACAACTCTTGTGGGCAGTGAAGTTGAATAATTCCAAATACCCTTGCAGGCATGACTTGGATTGTGAGAACTTGGAGCCCAATGATAAATTATCAGCTTCGTTGTGTGTGAGTTTACAAATTATTTGAAGTTGAAAATGCAAGGAGATGAAAATGGAGGACCTTACTCTCAAGCTTCATATGCATATGGAATATATAGTATGAAAGACCTCGAACAGGGGAGACATCCTCTTAAACCCAAAGCACAATTGGTCTAATCAAATTAAAAAGACAAGAATCGAAAGAACCGTAGCGAGGGTGCTATAAACGCTTCAATTACCAAGCCTAGTTTCGATGGTATGTGGCATCACAGTAAGAAGTAAGGCCATATGAAAAATGAATTGTCGTACCTTCAAGGAATAAGAACATGAGGAGAAAGTATATGCTATTGTGATTGAAAACACCCCTCATGTATGTGTGGATGAGATGGTATCAATTTTTAATGTTTTTTTTTTCTCTAGACAAACTTGAAAAAATCATAGAACCCGGTGGTTGAATACTGAAGTTGCTCATCACATTGGTGCGACAAGAATGACTTCATCGTCCCCGGCCTAAACTTCGGTAAACGACACGAGGTTGTTCACGGGCAAGCATGGAAGCTCCATGATGTTGATTTTAAACATTAACAACACGTTAACCATCAGTCTTAACCATTGTAGTTCAGTGACCATGTTAGCCCAAATGATAACCACAATTCACCAATGTTAGAGTTAATCCATGACACTTGTATAAAAAATGTTCTCAACTTCTTACATATCCACATAACTCCAGCTCATTGAATCCTTAACCACTCATAACTTAATTCTCGCCCAACCTGATTATCATTTTGAATATATAAATACGACTAATCACTAGCCAACCATGAAGTAAAAGATCTGAACTCATTACGAGTTTACAATAACTATAAAATTCACGAAGGCAATTGAAACTCTTCTATTTCATATAATACCGTTACGAGGTTACCATAACTATGAAATTCATGTGGTATTAAAACTCTTCCATTTCATACAATATCCATCCGTCTGATTACACATTTCTTTTTCTTCTTAATTAGTGACATAGAGATCCATTTTGGTTAATTGAGTTAATATAAACCCAGATCTGGGCAAGCTTAGTCAAAAGGATTTACCAACGCTTTCTCTCGTTTCATTCACCGAACCTGGCTCAAACCCCACCAGACCACTGGGTTCCACATTCCATTTGTATCCCTATTTTGCGGGTTTTTCTACACTACATCATGGTATTTCTACCACTTGATGCTTGTACATTATAATATTTAATGCACGTGGTGCAACAATGATATAACCTTTAAAGTATCGGGATATAGTACAACATATTGTAGGGATGAGGAAACCCTATTTTTCCTTCACTGTATTTTCAAATTCCGGGGTACATGGGCATCATTTAGTTTTGGAAGTGAATAACATTAATTAATTGATTAAGTAATTATAAGGGACCTGTTTTTCCTTCATATTTTTAAATTCCGGGGTACACGGACGTCATTTAGTTTTGGAAGTAAATAACATTTATTAATTGATTAATTAATGAGGGACCGATTGATACTTTTAATAATAACCATATTATTTTAAACAATATTAGTAATAATGATATGTGAGATATCATTTTATGTAATTGTTTATGTGTATGCATTATGCAACACCAATGTTTTTAGTATATACCCCTACTATTTCACATTGTAACAATAATGCATGTCGGTCATTTTTTTGTCTCTCTTTAAGGAGGGTCTCCGAGGATACTTACTCGGTGTACATTGCCCCTAGATATATTAAAAATGTGCGCGAAGACCCTGATTTGACGAGTGAATACTATACCCATGAGTTATTAATAATGTACACAAAATGCCCCCAACCATTATTTTTACGGCTTATAAGGTACACCCGTGTCAGGTGTTGTAAATATGTTCATTTATGAATCCTTACTCCAAATTAATGCATAAGCTGAAGGGAAGGGGGGAAAAAACATGTTATAAGATATGTGTGCAAAATTACATGAGATTCTTATAAAGTCAATGCAATACCCGTTTGCCATTAATACTAGATACACATGATGCAACACGTAGTGTGTTTGGGTGAACTCGTTAGTCGGCTTATCTCCACCCCAAAACAATGTGAGCGGATGAACTCGCCACTATGTACTTTCTATCTTCATGCACTTCATGTCGCAATACACTCACAACCATTTCATTTACAGTCTCAAGGCGCACTTGTTTTGTACGTGAAAGTGTTCGAAGATGGCAACTCTAGTGAGCAAAACCACGGTAGTTTGTCCTCCATGCGGTTCCCAGTGAAAGACCTGAAAAGTTGGTGGAGCAAACTTCAAGCCGTGGTAACAAAAGATGCTCTTCTACCCCAACACCCTTGGTTTGGTGGCTTCATGTGTTGTGATTCTTCTTCCGCTCCCATGTGAGATGAAGTGAATTCAATGAGGCACAAGACAATGAGGCACAAGACATAAAGGATGAGAAAACGAAGAGGCAGTTCACATATGATTCATCGGTGTTGTCACGATCTCCCTTGTAATAATTACATTCGAATTGTCTATCTAATGTCATTTACATCGTGCACGACACTGTCTCTTCTGCCAATTTCAATTTGAAAATGTTGTAAAGAAGTATAGTGACATATATGCCAGCTTGAAGACATTCATGATGGTGAAGTTTATGAAATTTAAAATGGTCGACGAAACTCTTGTGGGTATAGTGAAGTTGAAGAACGAAAAATACCCCTGCATGACTCGTACTGTGAGAACTTGAAACCAATGATAAATCATGAGCTCCGTTGGGTGAAAGTCCAAGGAGATGAAAATGGAGGACCTTACTTTCAAGCTTCCGATGCAAGTGAAATATATAGTATAAACTATAAAGACCTCGACAAGGGGGAACATCCTCTTAAACCCAAAGCACAATTGGTTGAATAAAAATAAAATGATAAGAACCAAAAGAACCACGACGAGGGTCCTAGAAATGCTTGAATTGCCGAGCATGAGTTAAATGGTACGTGGCATCATAGTAAGAAGTAAGGCCATATGGAAATGAATTGTCACGTATGGAGCTACCCGTCACGTATGGTGCGACAAGAGTGTCTTCACCGTCCACAACCTAGACTTCAGTACACGACACGAGGGTGTTCACGGGCAGCCATGGAAGTTGCATGATGTTGATTTTGAACATTAACAACATGTTTAACCATTAGCCTCGTTTTAGTGACCACTTTAGCCCAAATGATGACCACAAGTCACAAATGCCAGAGTTAATCCACCACACTTCTTACATACCCACGTAAACTCCAGCTCATTAAATTCTTAACCACTCATAAATGAATTCTTCGTCCAACCTGATTACCATTTCAAACTTAGAAATAAAACTAGTCACTAACCGACAATGGTGTAAAAAGTTTAAACTCATTATGAATTTACAATAAACACCAAATTCACATGATAATTGAAACCCTATGATTTCATATAATAGAGTTACGAGGTTAAAATAACTACCAAATTCGCATGGTAATTAAAACACTTCCATTTCATACAATGATTGCGCATTTATTTTTGTTCACAATTAGATCCATTTTGGTTAATCTAATTAATATAAATCCAGATCTGGGCAAGCATAGCCAAAAGGTAAATTTTCCCGCGAAAAGATAGGTCTATGGAGCCAAAACACAAATACAAAGCCCTAGTTCGCGCCGAAACATGTTGCAATCTTAAAAACATCATTTTTTCCCATTTCTCGGTCTCACCGTTACCCATTTCAGCTCAATCTCAGTCACTCGCTCATTCACTCATCCGAGAGCTGCTTAACAATCTGATAAGGTAAATTTCGCTTCCAATTTGTACGCCAGCTCCGTTCAATCCAATCTGATTCTGATTGACCTGCGTTCTTTCTGAAATGTCCGATCTTTGAGCCTTTTTTTTTTTTTTTTTTTTTTTTTTGCTATTCTAGATCGGTTCTGTAATTCTTTCATTTGCGTCTCAGTTTATGATCCTCTCCAGATCTTATTTCCGAAACTTGATTTACCAATTTTAGGTTAAATGCTATACACATGTTCAAATTCGCGCTTTAGATGTTATTGTCTTGATTCGTCAATGAACCTGTTTGATTTAAAAGACTAGATTTTTTAGTAATTCACCTGGAAATGATTTAATGGGATATGGCTTCAGTGTGTTTCATTTACAACCCTTGATTTTAATTCGTGTTCTTTCACTCTGGGATCCCCATTTGCTCTTATGTTGCTAACATTTGATTGATAACTAAATTGCCCGTTGTTTAAAACGGCTGATTTTGATCTACGTGGCTTTCTTCTCATTGAATTTGATCAAATGGTGGAAGAGAAAATGTGGAGATTGACATTTTTTTGTAGTTTAGATCTGTGTTAAAGAAGCTTTGTGGCTTTCTATGTACAAAAGAAAACTAATTACGGTTTGCGTCGTTGACAGATTCTGGAGCACATTTTGTTGGTGTTGTATTGACCTGAGTGTCTTCATCTGCTGAAACCACACATTGGGGTGAAATAATTGTTACTTTGTTGGGCCCTAAATGGAGGAGCTACGGATTTGTCACGAGCATTACATTCGGACCATTAAAGGTGGAGTGGTGACAGTAGTTCCAAATATAGACTCTCGTGGAAGGCCAGCTCTTGTAATTCGAACGTTACGGGACGTATACAAATCTGAAGATGCTAGAAGAATGAGAATGTCTCGAAATGTGAAACTTGAAGTTCCATGTTTTCCAACCGTAGATAGAACGTTACATGAACCAGGTGATGGGGATTGTATAGATTTAGATGATGACACCACGTTGAAACAGCTCAGAGACAGGTCATTATTGAGGAAAAGAAAACGTGCCCATGGTCATCAGAACACCGATCGAGCTCCTGTTTATGAAAAGCCATTAGATGATCAATCAGACCTCGATGAGCCTCTCATACATCTGAAAGTGAAAAAGCTGAAGAAGTCAAAAGCTAAAAGGAAATTCATTAGCAGAAGTGTTGCTTCTTTGCCCACTTCGTTTGTTTCTCAATCCAAAGAGAAACTTGTTGCTGAAGATTCACTGCAATTCCTTGGTGCGACCGTTCCAGCCACTGTCAAAGTCGAGAACTATGAGGCTGAGGAAGGAGGCTGCAGCACAACTTATTTCGCTGATGATTCATCCATTGGCCATGATGAGGGACCAAATGAGTCTCAAATTATGGATCAGCGCCACTGTACTGAAGAATATCCTGACTGTGTTACCAATAGGATTTCATATGATCATTTGGATATTAAGCCAACATTGATGCTTGCTCCGATGGATGGGGTGGATGTCGACCTAGAAGCTCCTGAGTTGGAGGATGTGGCGATTGAGTTTGGAGAGGAGACATCGGAGGCACGTTCTTGCAAAAGCTCACACTTCCATGCATTGGATATTGAGCCAATATTGATGCTTGCTCCATGGCATGGGGTGGATGTCAAGTTAGAAGCTCTTGAGCTGGAGGACCAGGATAATTTCGATTCACATCCTTTTGCAATTGAGTTTGGAGAAGAGACTTTGGAGGCGCGTTCTTGCAAAAGTTCACAACTCGATGATGTTTTGGCAATTGAGTATGTAGTAGAGAGTTTGGAGGTGCATTCTTGCACAAGTTCACAGTTCAATGATCGAAATCCAGATTTCTCTTGTCATTCCAGCATCTCTCGCATCACACACGAGATGCCTGAACAAAGTAGTAGTTCTGATGTGCGAGTTCCTGACATGACGATCAGTTTGCCACATAAAGAAGATGTGCAAGTTCCTGACATGGCGATCACCTTGCCACATAAGCAAGATGAGTCCTTAAATATCCATGACCCGGTCTGCGAGCCTTCCGTTGATTTATCTACCTCGATGAAGATTATTGACAAATCAGTTGCCGTGGAAGATACTACATCTGATAAGGAACAACCTTCCTTTTGTACGCTGGATGGAACTAAAACCAATGGCCTAAACTGTCAAATCAGTCACATAAAGCTAACTTCGCCATATCCAAATGTTGGCGCAACGGCAGATTCCTGTATGAAGAACCAAAGTTTTGACAATGCAGAGACTGTTTCATCACCTGAATCATGTTCTCACCCTGAAAAGCTCCTTTCAAAACGAAAGGTTAGCAATAGTTTTCTCCTTTATAGTTTTATTTTAATGTATTTGCTGCACAAAATTTAACTTGAGAGTCTCAATCTGCAGATCATATCACCATCTTCTCGAGAGCGGCTACGCTTGGCGATGAATTTGGAAGAGCAGTGCAATGACATTGACCAATACAGTAAGTGACATGCATGGTGTATGATATGTGTTCACCATCACTTGAAATCAAGAATCATATACTATCTACAGATCTGTTTACAGATGAAGCTTCTCTAGAACATTTGAAAGTTGTTTTGCCTGTGAGGAATTGATAAGCTGCTTCCCTGATAGTTATTACTGCATGTGTCATGGAAGATTCCCCTTGATCTTAATTAAAACAAATCCAGTGTTTAGAAGACGTTTTGTTTGGTTGAATGGAATATGCATTAGAGAATCATATTCCTGCCAGTTGCACTCGTTCACTAGTTCTAAATGTTCATGTTTTCAACCTTCTAAGAAAATTATGTTTCTTAGCTTTCCAAAAGTCACGGTCTGTAACATTATTGTCGACATCTCTGGAAAGAATTTGAGTGGGGCTCTAGATGTATAATGCAGTCACTAGAAAGTTGTTTATTCCATATAATGTGGACAATCTTATTTACCTTTTGTATTCATTTCAGAATGTAAGGAGAAGCTTTTTGAGAAGCAAACTGGAAAGAAGACATCACCATTGAAATCAGATATGTCGTCTGGTAAAGTAAATGTAAATACTGGAGGGCGAGGACAATTTATTCATAGAAATGGTATCAGACATGCCATAAAGAAACCACATATGGAAGGCAATTACGACGGACTTCGTTCCCGAGCCTACCCAAACCTCAGTAGTTCACGTAACTCCATTCAAGGATGTTCTGAGAGTGCAATTGAGTTCTCACAGCGTCAGATGAATGACATGGAAAATGTCACTGTAAAGTTGATGAAAGAATTGAATTCCATGAAGGGCATTGTGGAACAAAAGTTGCTTTTCCAAGCATATCGCAGTGGCTCCTTGAAAAATGATGCAGATGAGGTATGTATACTGCGCCTCTAAGTTTTCCAATGTGAACTTGACTTGGGTAATCTCATGCCTAGTTTCTCATAAGGTCTCACATGCACAGATTTTTTCTTTTTTCTGCAATTCCGTTTACATGGTAACCTCTTCCTTGATTCTTAAATGCTCAAAATCGTTTTTGTCCAGCTGTTTTATCAAGAGATCAGAAACAAAGTTAACTTTTGATATCAAGTCATTGTCAATGATTATTTTAGGTCACATATAATTAATGACCCTTTCAATGGTAATTTCGATGAGTGTAAATGTCAAGGTAGGCTGAAATGCACGCGAGCTTATTCTGTAATAAAATGAACCCTATAAACATTTTTGCTCAGTTGAGGGTGCACCGGTGCAGCACAGTCTAATGAATTTCACGGATTTTTTTTCTGGCATCTTCTATCAGGCGGTAGTTACTCCATTTGCTAGAGTTGTCATTCTTGTAACAATATTTGGGTGCCATCTGAGATAATTCAGTAAAGTGGTCTTAGTAGTTCATCTTTTGTCACTCCTGTAACAAGATTTCAACATTTAGCCGTTCATATTGTTACAACCCAATCAGATGAACAACTAACTTCTTTTCGTGATGATGGTCGATCAGTACCATGATTTTGGAAGTGATTTTAAAATTTATAAATTTCTGTCTAAATTATCTATTTGTGTTGGGTAATAATTTTCCCAAAATGTATGATCAACCCTTGAATGTAACCACATAGAGAGTGCTGCCGTAGTCATGAATCTTATATTTTTACTTATTTGCAGGTAAGATCAGCAATCAATAATGCCACTAGAGTCGAGGAAGTAGCACGAAAGTGGCTAACTAGTATGTCAAGAGATTGCAACCGCTTTTGCAAAATAATGGTTTGTCACGCCTTCTGTTTTTCATTTCTCCTTTGCATTTGGAGTTTGATGTTTTCTCGAGAATGTTTGTCTAGACTCTAAGTATTACTTCCATGAAGAACAAGAAAAATGACTTGATATCTCTCTGTACCTGTAGCATTTTCGTATGAAAGTGTTATATTTTCCCCTGATTTCAATATATGGCTCTTGATGCAGAAAATGACTCCACCAACACCAACTAGTGTTGATTCCAAAGATACGGACCGCAGTGGTAAAAAGATCAG
Organism: Plantago major; assembly: GCA_026545765.1. Taxonomy (NCBI): domain Eukaryota; kingdom Viridiplantae; phylum Streptophyta; class Magnoliopsida; order Lamiales; family Plantaginaceae; genus Plantago; species Plantago major. The sequence goes on from CM048843.1 coordinate 21,257,980, forward strand.
TTTTGCTGATGATGCGGGTGGGAAACTCTGCCATGTTAAATTCTTTGAGAAGGGCGGGGGTTCTCTCACGTCTGATGAGGTTAAACAAGACGGCCGTTCAACATAGTCACACCTGGAGTTGTTTGTACAACATGGTTACTGCTTAATTGCTTATGTATCAGTCTGAACATAGTTGTTTACGGTTCCTCCAAATTTTACAGTGTTACAAACTTACAATCTATCCATATACCCAGTTACAATGTTGTATAATTGACCTGTGAGTACACGTTGATTATTGTAGTCTTGGAATTTTTATGCTCTGTTCATCACTGAAGGATTACCATCTTACATACTTTGTTTCATCTGCTAGAAGTTTAGACTTTAATGATGGGGGCGAAGTTTTAAGTGTATATTTTGTCACAACTTCAATATTACACAAGTTTCTATTAAGAACATCACACTTGTTCACACAAGCTTCTGTTTAGAACATGTCACAACTGCACTATTACACAATAGCTAAATAGAAATCCATACAAGCCCATGACATTAAAAAATTAATATAATAGAAGCAAATTCAGTAGCCTTCATATACTGGTCCTATTACCAGAGAACACTTCCTTCAGAATCTCAGTGAAAGCCTCTATAATGACTTGATGATGCATTCTTGCATTGAGTGAGAGGAAGTTTGTCAAGAGCTGTTCCAGCTCCTTGGGTTCAAACATCTGTTTGTCCATAATCATCTCCAAAATCGACTTCTTGAAATCCTCGTAAGGGTCAATAGACTGCTTCACCACAACACAGCTCTCGTTATTCGTTTTCCCGTCCTCCTTGCATGGAACCAATCTCCCTGAAACCGGTTTCTCCACCTGGCGGTTTCTTTCTGGCGTTATTATAACACCATCTATCCAATCCTTAGAACCAAACCGTTTAAATCTCCGTGTTGTGGCAGTTCTGTGACTCGGTATTGACTTCTTGTGTTTATGATCATGAGATGAACTGAAGCTTGGAGAAGACGAAAACAGGCTTTCAGTCTCATCATTATCCCCTGATGAACTTGTACTAACACTGGCTCTCGATTTCTTCGTCTTCGATTTCAGCTTCGTGTTCTCAGTTCTTAAAGGCTGAACAGGCCGAGAAGCTCTTTCATTAGAATCACCACACAAATTCCGTCGGTCTGAATACTTTTCAGATGCCAACTCATTGTTGAGCCCTGATGTCATCCGCGGGCGCATAGAGTATGACCCCGACCCATCCGCGTGTCCAAGCGGATGCACTTTAGATGGCGCAACGACACCTCTAGGTGAACATATATCAGTGGGCGTACACGGTGGGGGTTTAGGAAAACCAGGGAACGGTAGTTCATATGATTTAGAGTGGAGAGGAGAGAGCAAGAATGCAGAGACAGGCAACGGTTTTACAACCGCGGAGGTAGGATCTTTGGGACGACACATTCGGAGAGAGTTAAGGAAAACAAGATTGAGTTTGAGACCTTTGGCCATAATCTGTTGAGTTCCAAGAATTTGGCAAAAGATCATGTGTATATAAAGGGAATGAAAATGTAAACACACATGGATTGAGAAAGTGATAAAGAATAGTGGCCGGCTAAGTGTAGGCCATACGGTATCATGAGATTTGAGCCTGAAAGCTACAGAGAAATTCTTATGAGGTCAGGTTAATTTTGTGAAGAAATGGTCTTGGCTGCAACGCGTTCATTTGAGCTTTAGCTGGTTCTTACAGTTGTGCATTTGAAGGAGTCATATCATATGTGCAATGAAATGTTAATGTTATCTACATTAAGGGTCTGGGTAGGATTCGACTAAGACCTTTACTTACCTATTCATAAATCATATAGTACTTGCTATTGTGTTCATGCAATATGGGGTCCCAAATGATGGCATTATAGTGATTCAGAAAATAACACACTTTGTTCTTAGTGTAATTGGAAAGAGAAATCTAAGAAAATGCAGGTATTTTCTTTGTTTTTTAAACACTGGAATACAAATTACATTAATGTTGAATAAGATGCCAAACAATACCAATGACTGATGTGTGTATTGGAAGTTTAGAGAGAAAAAGGAAAAAGTAGGGGACTTAATCTGCAATTTAACAAGAGTTAATTGCAAAGAATTTAAAAATATAGGGACCAAAGTTGGAGGCGCGAAGGAATTAGAGACTGAATTGAACAAAGAAGAAATGCAGAAGGACAATTGTGAAAAGTGGGAATCAATTAAACACAGCAGAAAGGAAAAAACGTCACACGCTCTTGCGTTTTATGACAGCACCCAATTCGTCTTCTCCAACCTGCAACAAACGGACAAGGATCGGCGTTTAGGGTTCAGGCGAGTACAATTGGTACTTTTCGATCTGAGCCGTCTAATCCTTTAATCAACAGTTGGATTTTCAAGCTTGGGCATCACGAAGATTAGCTGTATTTTGATTTAGTACAATTTTATTGTATTTTGCTTTTATTTTCGAAATGTTGTGTAAAAATCCCGTTGTCTGATTCCGGCTATATATAGCCTCCTCTGTAATTCATTCCAGATATATAAAATATTCAGCTCTTTTCCAATCTTTCTACACTTAAACTTCTAACATGGCACCAGAGCCACCTCAGTAATATTTTCTATCCTAAAGTTTTTTTTTTCACTTGCAAACACTCCAAGCTTTCTGTCACACTTTTTCTTAACCTAAAATGGTCGATTCTCCGCCACCCCACCTTCTCGCAGACTGCTATACCTGAGCATGAAAACTCAAACAGCCCTCTATTCCTTCACCACTCTTATAACTCCATATCAGGAGCTAGTACACCACTACTCACTAAGACCAACTATCACACCTGGTCTAGGGCCTTTTTCATGTCCCTTAGCATCAAAAACAAGTTGGGATTCATTTATGGTACTGTGACACAACCAGAAACTAATGAAGATACTAAAGAAGTCTGGAAAAGGTGTAACACTATCATACTCTCATGTATGATACATTCAGTATCTCCAGAAATCAAGAGTGCATTGTTTTATGTGAAAACTGCCGCAGAAGGTTGGCATAAACTCAAAGTGAGATATGCACAGCCTAATGATGTACGCATCTATCAACTCCAAAAGGAGATAATGGCTTCAATGCAAAGCAACACCTCAGTCACTGATTATTTCACTAAACTATCAGGACTGTGGGAAGAACTTGAAGATTACAGGCCTATACCATCAGGTTCATGTAAAGATGATGCTTGTAAGACATCTGAAGAGGTTGAAAAGACCAGAGAGGTTGATAAAATCTTTAAGTTCTTAATGGGGCTTAATGACACTTTTGATATGGTGAGAGGTCAAATCCTCCTCATGGAGCCAAAGCTTGCTCTAGACAAAGCTTACTCTATGGTTCTGCAAGAAGAATCCCAGAAAATGATAAGAGAAACTGACATGATGCCTTTTGAAACATCTACAACGAACATTGGTTACAAAAGGAAGGACAAGAAGGGACTATCATGCCCAAACTGTCCTAACTTAAGTAGCCACACACTTGAGAACTGCTTTAAAGTTCATGGCTTTCCAACAAACAGCTCAAAGAAACCATATGAAGGAGCTAGAAGAGGAAATTTTAGAGGAAGAGGTGGAAGGTACAACTATGGAGGAAGAACAAATCATTTTACTGGAAATGTTGGTCAAAGAAACTTTGTAAGTCTCACAAATGATCATTTGCATCAACTGATGAGTTTTGCACAGCAAAATCAAGGATCTGGAGCTGTTAACTCTGGTTAGCTCATTGCTAGCATTAGAAACACACCTGGTCCTATCATAAGAGAAGGAACACCTGAGCTCAACTATGCAGGTATGAAAATACCTGAGCTCAACTATGCATGTATGAGTATTACTGCAAATTTAATAACTAATGGCTCTTTACATAGTTGGATTATAGATTCAGGGCATCAGATCATATTATTTATGATAAATCACTATTTACACATAATGTTAAGAATTTAAATGTTTTTGTCTCTTTACCTAACCATAATAGAGTACAAATTACACATATTGGTGATATTAAGCTAAATGACAAATGCATTTTAAAGAAAGTACTCTGTGTCCCTACCTTTAAGTTAAACTTGATGTCAATAAACAAAGTTTGCAGAGAAAATGCAATAGCATTTCTGTTTGCTAACAACTTTTGTCATATATTGCAGAGAAGCTCTTCATTGATGGCATCAGTGACAAGGATTGGGCAGATTGAAGCTCAAAAGGGACTATATCAAGTTGAAGATTTATTTGCTTTACCTAAGGCACTAGCCATAACCAATCTCAATGACCAAGATGGATCAGCTGCAGTCAAGGATCACATTTGGCATTTTAGATTAGGTCATCTTAGTTCTAATAGATTACTAGCTATTAAAGCTTTTAATCCTGAAGTTTCATGTAAAGAGTTTACTTACTGTGAAGTTTGTATGCAAGCTAAGCAGAAGAAGCTCCCTTTTTCTATTAGTAATAAAAGTACAAGTTCTATTCTTGAGTTGTTGCATTGTGATTTATGGGGACCTTATTCTGTGGCATCTATAAACAATCATAGCTATTTCTTGACTATAGTAGATGATCACAGTAGAATGACTTGAATTTCCTGTTAAGATTAAAATCTGACACAAGAGAAACACTTAAGAACTTTATTGAGATGATTCAGAATCAAACACATAAAAAGATTAAAATAATAAGAACATATAATGGCATGGAATTTCATATGCCATAAATCATGCACAAAAATGGAATAATCCATCAAAAGACTTGTGCATACACTCCACAACAGAATGGAGTTGTAGAAAGAAAGCACCAGCACTTGTTAAATGTAACAAGGGCTCTCTTATTTCAATCAAAACTGCCTAAGCATTTTTGGAGTGAAGAAGTATTAACTGCTGCATTTTTAATAAACAGAACACCAAGCATTGTGTTATTGAATAAAACACCTTATGAAATGTTTTATGAAAAGAAACCTGACTATTCAATGATTAAAACTTTTGGATGTTTATGTTTCTCATGCACAGAATCTGTAGGAAGAATAAAATTAGATTCAAGATCTCAGAAATGCATATTTATTGGTTATGCAACTAATGTAAAAGGTTATAAATTGTTTGATTTGAATAGAAAAGTCATATTCATTTCAAGAAATGTGATTTTTGTTGAGACTGTTTTCCCATATAAAAATGAGAAAACTATAAGTGAAGAAATTCAACTAAAAGCACCAATTACTGATGAATATGATTGGATTGATAATTAAAGAAATCAATCAAATATTAGAACTGTGCATGAAACACAGGAAAATGAAAATATAATACCTGAACAAGATTTTCCTAAAGATATATAGTTTTTAAATGAAGAAGAAAACTCAGAACATGAAGAAGAAATTGAAAGAGAGGATATGAATGCAGAAAACATAAGAGAACATTTGAGAAGAACAACAAGATCAAGAAAGCTACCATCAAAGCTTGATATATATCACCATCAAGCTAAATCATATACAGTGCATATTGATAAAACTAAAATTAAATATCCAATCTCTGAATTTCTAGGGTATGAAAAATTCTCTGAAAAATATAAAGAATATTCAATCAATCTTGCTCTAATACATGAGCCAGAGACTTATGAAGAAGCAATCATTGAGAAACATTGGAGGGATGCAATTTCAGATGAATTAAGAGCCCTTATGGACAATAATACATGGAGTATAGTAAAGAAAACTCCAAACATAAAGCCTATAGGCTGCATATATGGTTTTAAGACAAAAACTAAACTCTGAAGGACAAATTGATAAGTACAAACCTAGATTAGTAGCTAAAGGCTACACTCAACAATATGGTTTTGATTATACTGAGACTTTCAATCCAGTAGCTAAACTAACAACAGTGAAAATCTTTCTAGCAATTGCTGCAAAGCAAGAATGGTCCTTAAGTCAACTGGATGTGCATAATGCATTCTTAAATGGTGATTTAGAAGAAGATATATACATGAATATACTACAAGGACTTTTACTTCAGGGGGAAATAAATATTAATAGTCATGTCTGCAAATTACACAAGTCAATATATGGACTAGAGGTGTTATCTGGGCCGGTCAGTAACGCAAGACGCTTAAAACCGCCCACTGCCGTGCTTAATATTTGCCCGCATCCGTGTACATTTAAGTTATGTGGGCCATAGGGGCCATGTATTCCTTGGCCCGGGAGGCCCGTTATTATACTTAGTTGAATGTATACTATATATATTTGGAAATAACTCTATATCTATATGTTTTGCAATCTTAATTGAAAAAAGTTCAATTACAATACATGCATTTTGTCACTCAGAGTCATAAATTTATAATCACACATTTAATTAAGAAAAAGTGTATTGCAAAATTTTCTTCGTTAGCTTTATTTAATTAATAGAGATGATGAATGAATGAATATATGTTTAGGATTTCATCTAATATTAGTTCCACTAATTATGTAGGATTCTTATAATAATATTTTCCAAAATACCAATATGAGGAACAAAAACATATCTTGATCCCACCAATTCAATAGTTATATTATTGTCATACTTATACTAATTAAACTCTCATCATTCATTGTTAACGCAGGATTTTCAACTCTTGTTATTTCATTTCATTTCCTTTTCTTTTTAACTTTCTTTCTCTCGTTTTATATCTTCTAGTTTATGTATATGCATATTTACATGCAACTTTTATAGAAAAAGTAAAAAAAAAAAAAAGGCATATGGGCTGGCCCGGCCCGGAACATTTATAAGTGGGCTAGGGGCCGGGCCGGGCCAGAATATTTATAAAAAAGCCCGGCCCGTTAAAAAACTGCCCGGACTAGCCCGCACACTAATTGGAGCGGGCTTTGGCGGGTTGGCCCGGCCTGATTACCACCTCTAATATGGACTAAAGCCTCAAGGCAGTGGAATCATAAGCTCATAAGCTATCGGAAATCTATAGATTTGATCAATCTAAAAGCACTACAAAAAACCCGTCGCTACAGACCAGCGATCCGTCGCCCCACTGGGTCTTTGACGACGGATAGATAATCCGTCGTCCAATTCGCGATGGATTATCATATTTGACCTTTTATTTTATTTTATTTAAATCGATTATTGGCGACGGATAGAATATATCCGTCGCCAAATATAACAACGGATAGATTCCATCCGTCGTCCCATATAGCGACGGATAGAATCTATCTGTCGTTATATTTGGCGACGGATAGATTCTATCCGTCGCCCAATATATTATTGGAATTAGTGACGGAATCTGAAATTCCGTCACTGTTAATCCGTCACTATTATTCCGTCACTGTTAATCCGTCACTATCTATCCGTCACTATTTATTTCATATTAATCCCTGTTTTTCGTAGTTCACATATTTAATCAATATAATGCTCGATAATAAATCAATAATACGGAAAATATTTCAATAAATGATAAATAATAAAAAGTAATATCCGGAGCAGTAGAAATTATCCGAACAAGTGTAAATATAATAAATCCGAACGTACATATACATAACTAGCTACCAGACGGGTGGAATTTGGCGAACCGGACATGAATCGCTCCATTCAGAATCAAGGCGCTCGTTCTCCTCCCTTCGTTCTCTGTCGCGGCGCTCCATCTCGTCCCTTTGTTGCTCCATCTCTTGAGTTAGCCGTGCAACCTGTTCCCGGACCTGCGACTGCACCATTTCCGAGACCTAGTCCTATGTGTAAACCGGACGTCTAGACTGCTGGGATGATGATGAGGAGCACCCCGGACTAGCCAAGCTCAAACCGAGGCTCCCGAGTCCATATATTTGTCCTTTTCTGTCCGGTTTGTTGACCTCTAGGAAGATGTTGTCAACTTGTTCAGTTGACAACACATCACCCGTCTCGTCCTCCTGCCTCGCCACCTGAGCATCAATCTCAGCCTGAAATCGTAAATAGCAGATATCATGATCAGTTACTGTTTTTTCAAAAATAACTTGTAATAGTGTATAAATATGAAATTTAAGCAGCATAAACATACCACAATAGACGAGGCCCGGCAGTCGGTCCATACCCCGCCCTTCTGCTTGGCCTCTTGAAGATGTCATACTTGGATGTCACCTCCCCCGTGCGATCTGAACAACATATATAGTCAACAATTTATCATCTCACAATTAAGTAATCAGAGACACAATACATACACGTAATGTTAGATTGAAAAAAAAACACACACACACACACACACACACACACACACACATATATATATATATATATATATATATATATATATATATATATATATATATATATATATATATATACATACCGATTAGTAATAATGATGTGAGATCGCCTCCCAAGGTGGTGAACGCCCTTCCGCCAGACGATCGAGACGCCTGGTTACATGCATTGATGTAAGCAATGTCCTCGACATCGATTCGGCCATCGGCATCCCAAAGGGCCCACTCTGCATCAACCTGGAGGCATTGGGCCACCCGATCCCGAATGGCCTTCCAAGTAGACCATATCCTCAGATGCTTTAGATCCCATACCGTAAACACGCCAGATCTGTGGGATCAACCTGCTGGGAATGAAGTATTCCTTCTACATTCCCAATTTCATACAACATCCAAAGTCAATACATACATATATAACGTCACCATGTTACATCAATTTAATAAGATACAACAACATCACAGATATGGTGACTAACATATCACCCAAACAAAGTGGCTAACATACCACTCACATATAGTGACTAACATACCACTCACATTGTCCTAAATTTTACTAACACAATGGGGACTAACATATCACCCAAATAAAGTGGCTAACATACCACTCACATATAGTGGCTAACATACCACTCACATTGTCCTAAATTTTACTAACACAATGGTGATTAACATATCACCCAAATAAAGTGGCTAATATACCACTCACACACAGTGGCTAACATACCACTCATATTAAAACGATTATAATTACAAACAAAGGAATGCCATATTTTAACTTACCATAAGCTCATCAAAGTACTCGGACCGCATGCGGGCCGAGATGTGAGACCAACACTCACCACCCTGCCCCGGTGGCTCTCTCCTGCCCCGGAAGATGTCACCTAGTTTGTTGTGGACCTCCCGAGGTCATAAACTGTTGTCAATGTATAAGATACAAGAAACAAATATATATTACTTTAGTACAACAATTTATACTTGTCAACTATCATAAGTTATGTTTTACATATATAAGAAGAATGTATAATACTTACTTGGCAGGACCAGCAGGAAAAATCACAGGCAAGCCGTTCCACGTGACGTTGGGATTCAGTGGATCTAACACGAGGTAGGGACAATCGTCATGGTCGCCCTCCAGTATGTGTCTGTGCTGACTGGTAGAGCTCATTTGCTCTCTCTGGGGGTCTCAGAATCCAAGACCTGCCACGACTACCAGAGCCTCCCCCTTCGACTGCCCCGACCCAAAGACTATCATGCGGGTGTGTGTGTGTGTGTGGGGGAGAAGCGATAAGTGGTCTCTGTCGCGGCATTTATGTAACAAATACAATAAAATGTGTTAGTACCAGTTATAATACAGAACAAATTATAATAACACATATAATTACTCAAGTGTTATCAACTACTAACTAGTTATAATACACATAATATACCGTTATCGCCGTCCTCTAAGTCTACATATTGTAGAGATTAATTGTTAATTATTATAGGTTCCTTATAAATTAATTATTAAGTGTTCGATATGTTACAAAATTTATTAAGTGTTTTACTACTACGAGTTATAAATTATAAATTACACGTTAATATAATCAATAAATTATCCGTCGCTCAAAACACTTAACTACATCCTCGTAATTTAGTACATATACGAATTTATCAAATCAACCAAAACTACTACATACATACATATCAAATTAACTAAACTAACTACGTACATACTTAACATACATATCAAATTACTACATACATACTTAACATACATATCAAATTAACTAAAATAACTAAACCAACTACAGACATACTTAATTAACATACATACTTCACTACATACATACTTATCGAATTAACATACATACATATTGAATTACTACATACATTCATATCAAATTAACTAAACTAATTATCAAATTACATATACAAATCAAATTAATCAAATTACATATAATTGATCAAATTAACTAAACAAGCTACTACATACTTCATATAAATATACAATTGAGAATAAGTAGTCAAAAATAATAAAAAATCCAATTTTTCAAAAGTTAGGGTTTAGAAGTAATTCCTTTGATTCCGAAAAAATAGCGGATGAAATTTGAAATTGAAGGAAGAAACGAGCTCCTCGTCCAACGATCTTCGAATTGACACCAAGATTGGAAAGAATCGACAACAAATGGCCGGATTTGACGGAGGAGAAAGGAAGAAAAACGAAGAAAAATGAAGGAGAAACAAGCCGAAAATGGCTTCTGCTTCAGCAAGAGCGGATTAAAACCTTTCTGGGCCGACAGACACGTATCCGTCGGCCCAAAAGGTCGATCCGTCAATCCGTCGCCCCATAGCGACGGATAGTTATCCGTCGCCATTTTTTTTAAATTTTACATATAAATATTAACGACGGATAATTTATCCGTCGTTAATATTTAATTTTCTTTTTTTTTTTTTAAAAAAAAAGTCAAACACCGGGCGACGGATTAATAAAATCCGTCGCCCATATAGCGACGGATAAAATTCGTCGCCAAATCTAGCGATCCGTCGCTTCCATCGTTTTAACTCAGAATTCTTGTAGTGAAGTGATTACTCACTTTTTACCAGAAAAGCAAATGAAGAAGATAGTTTCATTGCATTACTAGTCTATGTTGATGATATCATCATAGGAGGTAAAAATCAAAAAGAAATTGATTTGATCAAAACCAAGCTAAAACATAATTTCAAAATAAAAGATTTGGGATACTTAAAATATTTTCTTGGATTAGAGATATCAAGGAATAATACTGGCATACATATATCACAGAAGAAATATGCTTCTGAGATAATTGAAATAGCAGGATTGCTAGGATGCAAACCTACTGTAACACCAGTTGAGTAAAATGTTAAATTCCTTTCTGATAATTCAGAACCACTGAGTGATGCAACTTTCTACAAAAAACTGATAGGAAAATTGATATATTTAGGGATCACTAGACCAGATATTAGCTATGCTATTGGAATCTTTAGTCAGTTTATGGAGAGAGCTTGTAAGAATCATCTGGAAGGTGTTATTAGGGTAATCGGATATATCAAAGGAGACATTGGACTAGGGATTTTTCTATCTAGTAAAGAAGGCATAAAAATCACTGCTTATAGTGATTCTGACTATGCTAGTTGCCCTATATCAAGAAGATCTACTTCAGGATACTGCATCTTTATTGGAGAATCACTCGTGCGTTGGAAATCAAAGAAACAGGTAACTGTGAGCAGATCATCAGCAGAAGCTGAATACAGATCAATGGCATACACTTGCTGTGAAATAATGTGGATAACCACATTGCTCAAAGATCTCAAAATCATAGTGAATCCAGTCAAATTGCTTTTTGACAATCAATCAGCAATACATCTAACTAAAAATCCTGTTTTCCATGAGAGAACCAAGCATATTGAAGTCGATTGTTACTTCATAAGAGAAAGATTGATAGAAAAGAAAATAGAAATAGAATTCATTAAGTCTCAAGATCAACTTGCAGACATATTCACTAAGGCAGTGTATTTTGCAAATTTGATTTAAGTTATGATCAAGATGAACATAAGGAATCCCTACGTTCCTCTTGAGGGGAATATTGGAAGTTTAGAGAGAAAAAGGAAAAAGTAGGGGACTTAATCTACAATTTAACAAGAGTTAATTGCAAAGAATTTCAAAATATAGGGACCAAAGTTGGAGGCGCGAAGGAATTAGAGACTGAATTGAACAGAGAAGAAACGCAGAAGGCAAATTTTGAAAAGCGGGAATCAATTAAACACAGCAGAAAGGGAAAAATGTCACACGCTCTTGCGTTTTATGACTCAGCACCCAATTCGTCTTCTCTAACCTGCAACAAACGGACAAGGATCGACGTTTAGGGTTCAGGCGAGTACAATTGGTACTTTTCGATCTGAGCCGTCTATCCTTTAATCAACGGTTGGATTTTCAAGCTTGGGCATCACGAAGATTAGCTGTATTTTGATTTAGTACAATTTCATTGTATTTTGCTTTTATTTTCGAATTGCTGTGTAAAAATTCCGTTGCCGGATTCCGGCTATATATAGCCCCCTCTGTAATTCATTCCAGATATAGAAAATATTCAGCTCTTTTCCAATCTTTCTACACTCAAACTTCTAACAGTGTGCAAATAAGTACTCCCTCCATTCCAAAGATAACTTGCTATTTGCCTTTTGCACAATTTTTAAGAAGTTTAAGTAAAAAATGGTTTATATAGATAAAGTAATAAGTGTATGGTAAAAAGTACGCAAAGAATTGATAAAGTATGAAAGAGAATGATTAAAATATTAATAATGGAGATAGTGGGTTTCCATAAAAGAAAATGGAAAGTTTTTAATGAAATGCTCAAAATGGAAAAATGGAATGTTTCTAATGGAATGGAGGGAGTATGACTTAAAAATTAACTGATTAAGGGGACTTAGATACGTTTTAAAGTTCCTCACTTTGAGGTCCGACCTCCACACCGGGAAGAGACCGTTCCCTCGCTTTTACAGAAGAAGAACCAGAATACAAGGGATCAGATAAGGACATCGGGCAGTCCGACCTCTGGTGACTCCGTATCGGTCTCCTGGAAAAAAGAGATTGGTTATCTCACACTATAGTTCAGGACCAACCTTAGGTATCAACTTTGGTAAGTCCGAGCTCCCGTATTCAGTGGGCCATTTCTGACACAAAGCAACTCCACCCGCGTGACCTAAACGCGCCACCGCACTCCGACGCCACGTGTCATATCTAACTGGGCGACCATCCTTCGATTAACTGGAATCTTGTCCCCTGAACTTCCACCTATAAATAGGGGCGCATTTATTCCTCATTAAGGTAATCATCAACTTGCAACATTCCACTCTCTATGTTTGTAAGTCCGAGCCATCGCTTGTATAGACCGGTTTGTCCTCCCAAAAGGGTCCATCCTCTTACCTCTTCTTTGCAGGTTGATTCACTCAAGACACAAACTACACAACTCACCTTACCTAAACTTTTGGATAATCATTCAAGGACTATATGACTTGTCCGTTTTTATACCACACCAATAACAATGTGGAACGCTTAAACTACTATTAACAAATGTGTGCAACACGAAACACGATTGAAAGAAGAAAGTAAAAAGTAAAAAACATGTATTTGATTCGGATGTTAATAGAGATGAGCCCTTCAATTGGGGGAAGTACATCTATATGAGGTTTGTCGACAAACTTCAAGGCCTAAGCCTGTGGTAGATGGAGACCTGAGCCCAAGCACACTATCAGTTTTGGTCTAAAAATCTACTACATTCTGGAGAAGCTAGACCTGCATCTCAAAAGCAAAAGGCAAGAGAGGCCAAACAAAAGAGGCCAGTAGAAGAAGAGGTTTCTGAGGCAACGGCCAAGAAGACGATGCTAAGACATAGGTATCTGAACCCAGTGTCGTAGATAACACTGGAGGAGTTAAGATACAACTCCATAGTGTTGTAGATACCACTGCTCTTGTTCAACAAGCACTCCATAGTGCTGAAGATACCACTCTTGTTGACAATAGGATTGATGCGTCCCAGCCATTGTCTGCTGAAAAGGTAGATGATTTAGACTTCGACCCATTCTTGGAAAGGAATGAGGTTGTTGATGAAGTCCTTGCATCACAGGTTGCTGAGTAAGCAACCATGTCCAAAGGAAATACTCCAGGGCCATCTACTTTCCAAGATATAAATGATGCCCTGATGAGTGATGCACTTGTACTTGATGCATTGCCCATGCATCAGTACAAAACATGGTTGTTGATCTGGAAAGAACAGTCAGTACTGTTCCTTCTCTATCAAGATCCAGATCACCACAACAACCACAAGCATCCCAGACATCTGCCGATCTAAGGAAAGATTATATGGTAGAAGTGATTGAAATGCGCCAGGGTGCTGATGGTGTTGTTGAGGTAAATCCTTTGATTGAGCAGGTTCCCCAACTCTCACCTAAGAGGGATCAACCTGAGGTTATGACCCAGGAAGATCAAACATGGGAGGCAACTGAGCCAAAGTCTCAGGAAAGGCTTGAAGTGCCAGAAACTCATACAGAGATGTTGTCAAGGGACAACAAGACCAACACATGGAATCCACACGAATTCCAGAGACCAATCAGCCTGACATTGATCAAGTAAGCCTATGTGAATAGAGAAATCTAAAAGCACTTTATTGATCCCTCTAGTATTACAATTTACGACCAAGTAGCGATCCCATAATAAATCCACTGAACTTTATCCTATATGGATCGAAGTTTGAATTAGCTTGTAATGAGATGAAACAACAAAACAAAATGTACAAAATGACTAATAAACATGATGAAAATCCAAAGCATGGAGAGTGTTGGATAACTAGCTAGTAAAATATGCACACGTAACTGGGTGAATTGCATTTTTGGAGTTTTGGTCCTCTAATTTGAGTTCTCTGTGATTACGGTCCTTCCATCTTGAATACTAGCATTATACGCCCGAATTCGTAAAAGACTGCAAATCCAAGCCTAGTTTTTGGTCAATGCATGGCTAGGCTCTGGCTGATGTGGCGAACTAATTTCGCAGAGGGCATTGAGCTATAGGACGAAAAATGCAACTTCTCCCGTAAGTGGTCAGTAATCCTAATTTGGTAGCGTAGCTACTGACGATACCGAATGGATGGGCAATTCAGCATCTGGGATGAGGTCTTGGTCCTCTTGGAATATGCTTCGATCGAGTACTCCATATACAATATATCATATACAAGGTGTATTTTAATTAGCTTTCACTATTAGTTGAACCTTTCTTGACAGCCAAATATATAGGAGTGAAACATTAATTAACGCCTAGTTATATCATATACTTATAAGACAATTTCTTGCTCATCTTACAGTTACAGTCATCACTTGACACCTTTACGTAAGACGACAGTCAGACAAATACTAAATCTTTAATTTCCTGTCATCAACTCCTTGCTTCAGGACACATAGAGAAGTTAATTGATGAAATAGCAAACTTAACCAGATGCATCAATACTAAAGTTAATTAATGTAGCTCTATTTCAAATTTCATTTTTTCTTTTTATGTTTTTCAAATTGGAACTTCATTTATTTTTGGTGGTTAGTCGGAGGTGGTGGTGCTGCTTGGAAGTGGTGGTAGTGGATGGATGAAGGTCGAAGAAGAAGAAAGTGAAGAAGAATGAATTACTAGTATTTATTTCTTCCTTCTATCAATTTTCCGTTTTCTTTTCTTTCCTTTTCCAAGCTATTTCTCCTAATTTCTTTTACACTTACACCTGGGTGAAAGACCCCCTCCTACACTATTGGCACAATACTTCCTTCAACATCAACAATAATTAATATGTGTCCATTTGACTCGATTACAATTAAAGCAATTTGATACATTTTGCCTAAATTAGGTCCTAACTAGTGAGTGAATACGATTTCTAAATTCATTTATTTATTTGTAATTACAACTCTCTACATTTATTTCTCTAGTTGTTTATAATTACAACATATTTCACTTCATATGAGTATAGTTCTCAATTATTTTTTAACTATCTGAAACTTTAGGGCGTTACAAAAGACATATTTAATTTGTAGTTTGTATGGATGAATATATTATTGTTCTATTTATCATGGTAAAATAGATATTCTTCGAAGTGCTTATTGATAAGAAAAATCAAGAGTGCCACTAAAACTAAAACATAAACGTTAATCTAAAAAAAATTAAACTAAAAATAAGCTACTTTTACACACATAACAATTTGAAATATATGTTGTTTGAAAAATAATATTTGTCAACTTATTTCGATGTCATTTAGGGATTTCCTTACAAAATGGGAATATTTATCATCAAACATCTTTAGATCAAGTCTAATTATAATTTATTTAATTTGATTCAATTCCTAATATAACAAGTGTTGGAGGAAGTGTTGTGCCAATAGTGTAGGAGAGGATCCCCACTACATCCTACGTAGATGATATGGGAGGCGGTTTCGAACTTGGCCAGGCCCATTAGTTGGTTTTAGACCTCATTATAAAAAATTAAATATTAAAGACTAATCTATAATTAAGTCATCTAACGGGAGTACCATATAAAATTCAGGCATTATTGTTAATTTTGAAATTTTTTATTCTGTTATAAATATTTCATTTATTACGAAGACAAATGAACAGCTACAACTATAACCGATGATATAAGTAGCAAACTAGTTACGTATATAATCATTTATGTAGCTGTTGATTGTAAAGTTTATTCACACTATCATATAATGCATGACCTCTACTATAAATATAGATCATCTGAATTACTCTGAGAGACATCATAAACAATAAACTTCAAAATCATATATTTTTCTTTAAATATACGTTTGTTCCTTTTCAACTTATGATCATATTCAAAACACACCGTGAGTATACTTACAATAAAAATTTAGATAGGGTGTGAATTGTTATGAGTTAATTTTATGTGGGGAGACCATGCAATTAACCATAATTACATGAATAAAATAAGGTGATGTAAATCCTGGCCATTGGAGAAGCTACGAGCAAGGAACACCCTGACCTCCTCCTGTCCCTTCCTCCAAACCAAACCACCATGTCTGCAAAAAACAACAAAAAAAAGAAAAACTATTCAACCAAAGGAGGAGGAGGAAAGTAGGAAACTCTACCACACCCCACCTCCACAATCCTTAATTCCATTTCATGAACAATAAACAATTATCAATCGAATAAAAAAAATCCGGCGGAGTGAGGGTGGCGCGTGATGGTGAACCATTCAATGCGAAAGCTTTGCCCAAACCTGGACAAAGAAGACGGGTTAGAAACGGTGCTTGAGGTGCCTATTCCAGAGGAGATGTTCAACCAGATGGGCAGCAATGCCGCTCTTCGCTGGCATAACATGCGCAACCTCATGCGCGCCCGTCGCACCGCCGATAAATTTGTCGCCGCCGTCTCCAATTCGACGTCTTCGGCGGCTAATTCCTCTGCTAATGAGCAGTTTATGCTGCTGTTGAAGCTTGTTGGTGCTGCTTTTATTCCTTATCAGGTTCAATTGGATCATACTCTCACCAGGCCTATTAAAGATGGCACCATTGTAAGTCTCATTTCTTTCCTTTTTTTAACCCCTCTTTTGCTGTTTTATTGGAATTTGTGCAATGTGATTTATGATTGTGTGAATTTTGTGTTTTTGTTGTCATTCAGTTTGGTTATTTATGAATGTAGTTTGAATTGTTTCGATTCGAGTGAATTTTAAATTCAATAGTAAGGGGCAATTATCAAAAAGTATAATTGAGTGTGTTCTTAGTATCCAAATTGGCATGGTCTGGGTCTCAGAATATATCGTTTTGGTATTTTACCGCATAATAACTAGTGTTGAGTGCTGGAAAGGCCGGAGCAAGGATAGGTGTTGACTGTTGAGAATTCTAACTTAACATTAGATGAGTACGGAGAAATGACAATAGTAGGCGGATCATTTACTCAGGAGACTGTGTATGACGTTGAGAAAAAACAAGCAAAACGGATTCGTGTGATTCCTGACAACTTTGTTGAGGATGAAGCTAAAACAGTTTAATGTTATAGACTTATAGTGTGTGGTGTTGCTTATTCTAGTTGGGGTGGGAAGCAGTTCAAACTCAGATAGGAATGGATTTTGTGTCACATTTGACATCTAGTTTGTTTAGAACAGTATGTAACTTGCCAGTAGATATAACACCGCAACTTAGGAAACATGTCATGTGTGGAGAAGGAAGGCTTGATAGCATACTGCATCCAATTTGTCCTGTTTTTTGGATTCTTGATGTGAATCTTGGAAATTGGTAGATTATAGGATATGCTGAAGAAAGATGCACTTATACTTCACTGTCCTGTGGTTTCAGACATCGCGGTACTGCCACGTATTTAGATGGTAATGGCCTGTTAAATCAGATAATGTATAAGATAAGATTAGTTGCGCTTTTAGCATAACTCGGAGTCGGAGGTAATTCACTATCAGCCTCATGAAACTGGAAAGATTTTAGACAGGTGATATGACAATGGGCAGAATAATGAACTTGTTGAAATACTTCTGCTGGAGATCTTTCTAAAGTTCTCCTTCATAGATATTAACACCATCTATCCTCTTTAACTCTCTCTCCCTTTTTCCGCTGACATGCCTTGTAGCTACATGCTAGATTGCTGCTTCGCTTTACTTGATTAAGGAACCAATTTGACTTTTTTGAGTGAACAGGAAGCTTCAACAGCGAAATACATAGTACATCAATATATAGCGGCCACTGGGGGTCTAGGTGCAATAAATGCTGTGAATAGCATGTATGCTGTGGGACAGGTCAAGATGGTGGTAGTTTCAGGCATGGAGCAAAATGGGGAAACTGCGACAAGAACTTGCGAGGCAGGAGGGTTCGTGCTGTGGCAGAAGAATCCAGATTTATGGTACCTTGAGCTGGTTGTTTCGGGCTTTAAGATCAGTGCAGGGAGTGACGGCAAGGTTGCATGGAGCCAATCTTCGTCGAATTCAAATGCTTCTAAAGGTCCTCCAAGACCCCTGAGAAGATTCTTTCAGGTATACAAATACTATGCCACTTTCCAATGGAGTTGTTGCAAAATTCATTCTTGTACTGATTGACATGAAATTTTCGGTGCTAATCATTTACTAGTAAATACCTCTCACTTGGAATAGCCCCCCAAACTACCCATGCTTGTTTTAAACACATTGTTACACTTCCACACGAATAAAATCACTCTTCCTACAAGACATCAAAAGAAAAAGGGCAGGAAATTTAAAACAGCAACACGTGTAAACATGTAATATACATCTGGAGTAATGATTTGTAGTTTGCATCTTTACATTTCTAAAGTTCAGAACACTACGATGCAAATGCATATCTGGTTTTTAGGATTGTAAAGGAGGGGTTGGGGGTTGGGGTGTGTGTGTGCCTGTGTTTGAGTAACAATAGTTCGAGCTTTTAAATCAGACATAATACATTCAATCTCTTAATTAATGTAAGAGACATGGGAGTGGTTTTTGTAATTTACTCATTAGAAAGTATGCAGTAAATTTATCAGTTGATTGTCTTTCAGACTACTAGCAAATAGACAAAAACTAACTACTGTGCTATATGTAAAGGGATTGGACCCCAAATCAACAGCCAATCTGTTCATAAACGCAGTATGCATTGGCGAGAAGACTGTCATGGATGAAGAGTGTTTTTCGCTGAAGCTCGAAACTTGTTCCGAACTCCTCAAGTCACAGAGCACGGTCAACACTGAAATAGTTCACCACACAATATGGGGTTACTTCAGCCAGAGATCAGGCCTCTTGATTAAGTTTGAAGACACAAAATTGATACGGATGAAGACATGTGTAGGGGATGACAGCGTGTTCTACGAGACTAGCATTGAATCAGTGATGGACGACTACAGAACAATAGAAGGGATCAATATAGCTCACAGTGGGACAACGTCTGCTACACTGTACAGGTATGGCAAGACGCAGAACAGAAAGTGGAAGTTGGAGGAGAATTGGACGATCGAAGAGATTGATTTCAACATTTGTGGGTTATCAATGGAATATTTCTTGCCACCAGCAGATGTCAAGAAGGAATCTGAACAGGATGAGAATGGAATCCGATGATATTTGATCCTTTATTTGTTGATTTTTTCATTCTTTCACGTCTCCCTCTTATCTGTTTTAGGCCCAAAAGAAAAAAGGTGTTGCGAGAACTTTTTTGTGTAAATATATCTTCAAATTATTTTTGATTTTGAAAGAAGTTGTGTGTAAATAGATCGATAGCACCAATTATACATGCATACGAATATGAGATTTGCTGCATTCTGCCTTTAGCTTTATGTGCACGAGTTTTACATGATACTTGCACTGAAGTATGAAACTTTTGCTTTGTCTGCAGCCTTTCATGTGAGTATCTTCGACCCGGTTGCATCCCCTCAAATCCTCAATGTAGCAGTAGCAGTGGCCTTATTCCCTAGCCACTAGCGGGCACGTTGTTCCTGCTGGGGCACCCAAAGGTGTAACTCCATAAGTTCGACTTTTCCTTTCATGTGATACGTTAGAGTAAATCTTTGGAGAGACCGCATTTATAAAGAGACTTACAATATTAGAATTATATTTAAAAAAACATTAAAGGTTTTTATTAAAAAACACCGGTGATATAAATTGATATAAAATGTTCACTTACAAAACATTACGTATTGTTTGAAACATTCTTATACTTAATAACATCAGTCCGTCTCTTAGGTCACTCATTTATGTCAGTCTTTTCCAACTCCAAGACTTGGTGAAAATGTAGACTGTGGATTGAGAATAACCTACAACTACTTCTACAACTACTTGAAAAATGGATCTAAATTAATTTAAAATAATTAAACAATTTTTATAGAGTCCTCTGAGAGACGGTCTCTAGATAATTTATCTAAATACGGACCTATATTGTTAAGAAAATTATCGATATTATCAAAACACCTATATTTTCAATATTAGTGTTTTTTCATATTATGACAAGATTTATTTCGTTAATAACATAAACGTTTTGATTAGTAACATGTATGATTTTATTTATAAGGTACATATTCTCTGGACACCGTAGAATTTGTGATTTTTATAAGGTATGTGTTTATGAGCAACAACATTAGACCGGTTGATGTAAGAATTTTCCGGTTACACCAGTCCCAAACTGTCAGCTACTCTTCTCTCTCGTGTTAGCTGCCAAGCCACATGCTAAGAAATTACTTAATTGTTCATCATCAACATTTCGCCTTCGACTATCTCAAATGCCTGCTAAAGGATCAATGATCGAGCTCGTCAAAGTATCAGGAACCTAATCACGGAGAATAACAACTTTTGCCCAAAATTTTCCCCAAACTCTCACATCGAATTAGCAACAATACTGGATCTGGATTTCGTCACATAAGGTAATTGTGTTTTCTTATCAGAATTTTTGACTGGATCATAGCTCCCTTTAGCATATGTTATGATTATTCAATACAGATTTGCACCTCTCTGAAATTATGTTACTCCTTGCCTCCTCGTTGTTCCTCAGTCCTACTTGTTTCCTCTCCCTCATTTAACATGTCTATTGCTTAGTAGAATGCTCCAATTTGAATGTTCACGGTGCCTAAAAGCTCGACCTATTAGGTCATGTCATAGATCTTGTTCAAATTCAATTTAAAAGAGAGATTAACATCCTTCTATAATTTGTTGTTGTTCCTTGGGAACTGTGAAAGTACCACCGTTGTTCTTATGTAGCAGTATCTGTTTATTCAATGGCATCATTTTGTGCTATTTATCAATGTTGTTTTTTCTGGACTAGAAACATCTCCTGAACTTGCATTCTTTCTGCAACTTTCCCCAGTATTCAGGAACCTTGCTTATTATAGTGTGATAAGTAGGACATTTTGCAACACTTTTTAATGGTTGGCCAGCCTTTTAACATTGCTTGGTTGCATTTTTGTGTTTGTATTTGCAATGTGTAAATCCTGAATAAAAGTGAGGGCTGTATTTTGAAATACTAACCTAGTAGCGTTTTGAAATTTTGAAATACCGCCACATGAGGGTTTGGAGTACACATTTAGGCTTTGTCAAATGACACCGTAGCCCCCAAAATCTCAATTAAACTCCAAACCCTAGTCACACCATGTAAAATCCAATTCCATTTTCCCTCCCATTGTTTCCATTTGGAGGGAAATATCAAATAATGTTTTGCAAGTTCATAAGACATTGCCATTGCTATGGTCATGTGTAAAAGTAATGGTGTAATTGTCAATTTGCACTAGTTACCCGAAGTACAACACAAAACGCAATAGGTAGTATGTACCAAGCATTGCATTTAACTGGAAACACACCGACTTTTACAATAGCATGCCACCTACCAAGCATTGTAAAAACAGGTCAAACTACAATAACTTTTACAACGGGCTTAAAAATTTGCAAACCTTAAGTTTGACTCTACCAATCACGCACTACTTACTATTTGTAGATAATGCACGCACTTCACACTCAAACTTAAGTTTTGCAAGTTTTTAGGCCCTTATAATATTTGTTGTAGTTTGACCGGCTTTTGCAATGTTTGGTAAGTTGTGCGCTTTTGTAAAAGTTGTTGTGTTTTCAGTAAATGCAATGTTTACAAACTAGCTGTTGCATTTTATGTTGAATTTTGCCTAACTAACTAATGCAAATTGAAAATTACACATTTACTTTTACATATAACTATAGATATGCTTGGTAATGTTTTACAAACTTGCAAAATGGAAGATCGAGTTTTCCTCCAAATTTTAATATTTATCCTCCATCCATATGTGATATTATCAATTTATCTACTTAATTAAATTGAAAGCATTATTAATTATGTACACAATTAGAACATCAAAATGCATGCAATTTACAGTACTAAGTACAAATAAAAAAATTAGATGCTCAACATATTTCCATTGCCGAAATTTGCGCTGAGAGTTATCAGACACTCGATTGGTGCGGGCCTAGACATGAGAAGATATTTTTAACTAACCTCCAATCAAATTTTAATCGTACTGCTGCTTGTCTTTTTACTAATAGTTTAAACAGAACATTCAGGAGAATATATAGAAGAGGTTTATGTAGAAGCAGCAGCAGTTCCAAAGCAAAAATAAGGTGGAAAATTCAATCTTTCAATATTAATGGATGATCGGACTGCAGAAATGATGGGTAATAGCAGAATCAAGAAACATGAGACAGTTCATGTCAATGTTCTTAGCCATCTACTGGGAATAAATAATGATCAATTGTATCACTATTTGAGAAGCAATAGAATAAACTGTAACAAAAACAATCAGCATTTTAATATTGAGTGAAGAAATGATGGAGCAAGATGAAGAAAGGATGGAGGAAGATGAAGATTGGATGGATGAAGATGAAGTTTAGAGCTCAAGGAAAATGAAATTGGGTTTTTTATTGTGTGACTGGGGTTTGGGGGTTAATTTGTGATTATCATGTGAGATTTTGGGGGCTACAATGTTATTTGACAAGCTCAAATGTGTATTCCAAAACCCGCATGTGGTATTTCAAAATAAATACCTGGTAGATTTCAAAATGCCACTAGTTGTGTATTTCAAAAATACATCCCTCACTTTAAAATTCTGGGCTTTATACATTGCAAACTCCAAAATGCAACCAAACATTGTCAAAAGGCCGGTCAACCATGAAAAAGTGTTGTAAAATGTCCTGCCTATCACACCAAACTGTTTGGCTAATTCTGATGAATTGTATTTCAATTCAATGTATATTTTTATCAACATTCACACTAAGCTGGCCTGGTGTCTGGACCATACAGAATTGCACCTCTTTTTTCTCAGCCATACTTGTTTCCTCTCTCTAATTTAACACGTCTAGTGCTTGGTCGAATGCTCAATTTGAATGTTCAGGGTGCCTAAATGCTCAACCTAGTTGGTCATATATCTTGTTTATATTCAATTTGAAATAGAGATTAGCATCCTTCTGTAATTTGTTGCAGTTCCTTCAGAACGTATACCACATTGTATTTTACTTTCCTTTATTTTCTTGTGTTAGAACTCGAGTTCTGTTCTGCCCATTGAAAGAACATTCCTTCATATCACACGGTCTGTTTGCCTACCACTTAACAAGATAATTGGACGTTGTCATGTCGCTATTCCATGATGTTACATAGTTTTCATGTGAACTTTTTATATCATGATTCATCATTACCCCAGAAAAGGTAAGGTAAACAGGACTTTATCCCAGCTTTATTTGTTTATCCCCCGCCTTGTAAATTCAGCATGTATGCCTATTGGCTTCAAATACCTCTTCCCTTCTCTTCTTTTTTCTTCTGCAATCCGATGCATACATATTATGCATTCCAATTGATTTAATAATGTAATCATCTGCTTAATTCAGACAAATTGATAGACTCAGCGTCAGTTTCTGCAAATGGGAAATCCGGTAGCGCCCCCATGGAAGCAGCTTCTTCTTAGCTCTATAAATGCCAATTCCCACCTCAAGCATTCATCCTACTTCCAGCTTGCAACTGTCACATCGAGCGGGAGGCCATCCAATCGTACCGTTGTTTTCAGGGGATTTCAAGAGGTCACTGATAAGATTCAAATTAACACTGATACTCGGACTCGCAAGATTGAAGATCTCAAGCACAGCTCATTTGCTGAGATATGCTGGTATTTCACTGAAACATGGGAGCAGTTCCGCATCAGTGGCCTCGTCGATGTCATAGATGGAACAAATCCTGACCCAATGAAACTTCAGCAACGAGAGAAATCGTGGTTTGCCAGCTCTCTAAGATCCCGTCTGCAGTACATGGCGCCTACACCAGGAGTTCCAGCAATAAGTGAACAACCATCAGAAACACCGTCTCTGGATCCTGCAGTTGGCCCTGTGGCCGCATTTTGCTTGCTAATTCTGGAAGCTGACCAGGTTGATTATTTGAATTTGAAGAGCAATGAGAGACTATTATTTACATCAGGACAGAGTCTTGCAGGGGAAAGGCTTTGGAGTTCAGAGAGAGTTAATCCTTAGCCTTCAATAATGTTTGATTTTGGGAATTTCCAAGTTATTGGCAATCGGCTTTGGAATTGTTAACGAGCTAAAAACTCTTTGATTCGTTACAAGTGAGAGTATATATTGTCAAATGGCACTGTAAGTTATATATTTCTGAGTGGGAATAATGTTGGTGAGGAGAAAATGTCATTATTTAGCGGGTACTTTGATATTGTTCATATGAAATTATAAATCAACCGGTACCTAAATAGAAATTAGAGATATAAAATCGTTTGTTGAATTGTAAGTTGGCTCTGAGTCCATTTGGGTAACTTCTTCAATAACAGAAGCAAAATAAACATTTACTTAATACTACTTGTCAAGTTTTAAAACATACTAGTAATTTTTTTTGGAGTTAAATTTTTTTGGTACATTATGATGAGACCGTGTCAATTTTGATAGAATTTCAATACGTATTTTGTTCCGTTTCTTCGTTCTCGGTTTTCGTTTTTCTATAACTTTGCTCGTTAAATGCGCATTTAATTACGAGGAAGCATACATCCATGTAGTTGGAATGACTTAATTCATTCATGCATTAAACGTCACATTACGTGCATTAATCAAATTATCCCACTATGCGAAATACAAAGAGAAATACAATCTTAAGGAATTGGAGAACTAACTACAATATACTTAGTGTCAACACGAGTATCATGTAAAAAATTATGTTAGACTTTGTTTTTTTTATCTGAACTGAACTGAACTGAAATTATTTATTTTTTAAATGAACATATAAGTCTTATTATTCTGCAACCTTTCAATTTCTATTACTTTATTGATAAAAAAGTAAAATGAAAACATTATCGTGGAAAAGATGGCATTATTAAACGTGATTGATGGAAAATATCTCTGCATTGGACTCTAATAGTAGTATAAATAAACTATACACTAAGTTTAAACAGTGTGAAAGAAGAGACCAAATGGGTGGTTTACTGCTGGAGGACCCACCATCGTCGGTGGTGAAGGAATATCATTATATCAAGGGAAAATTACAGATACAAAATAATCCTTAACAATTTTTAATTTTTATAAAAATATTTCCAAAATTTTTAATTATTAAAATTTTAACACTCTTCTCCACCATTCATCTTCTTCCCCACCACCAACACAACCACACCACCACCACCACCCATCTTTTTCCCCACCGCCACACCACCACCAAAACCACCACGCCACCGCCACCGACACCACCACTACTTCCATGGCGGAAGCTTGAGCTTCCGCCATGGAAGCTCCTTTTCCGGCAGTGGTGGTGTGGCGGTGTTGGGGTGTGGTGGGTAGGTGGTGGGGAAGAAGATGGGTGGGTTATTTATGTTAATTCTTCCATAAAATACCATGAGCTTTATACATTTATCGTTTTAGTGTCCACGTAACTTCATACATTACCAAAAAAAAAAAATTCCCAACAAATAATAAACAATCTCAACTTTTCACTCAAATTACACATTTTGCCACTAAAAGTACATTTTTTCCCATCTTTTCTATATTCTACCATTACTTTAACTTTTCGCATAAAACTGCGCGCTAACCCTAATGTATGAAGTTCTCCGGGACGGAGGGAGTAATAAGTTTTGGGGATTGTTTAAAAATATTTTGGGTTATTTTTGTAAGTTATAAAATATTAGAGTCAAGTATGTAATAAAATAAAACTTGTAAATTGCAACTGAGTCCATTTAATTTAATTTTCCTTTATTTTTTATTTAGTCAACTCAAAAATGGAAATTTGCACATATTTATCAATTTAAGGATGAATTTGTATTTGTGATTGTGAATTTGTGACCTATGATACTACTACTACTACTATTCAATTCCATTCCATCTTTCACACTCTAGACTCTACTCTTCCATCTTTCACATTCCCCATTAAAACTCTCACACATCACACACTCATAACTTAAGACTCAACTCAACCACCCAATTCAATTCTCTCTCACTCATCTCAACTCAACTCAACTCCATCAACTAACATTCAAGAAAAAAAAAAGAAAAAGAAAATCATATTTTGCAAGCCCATAAAGCAGAAATGAGGGATGAAGAAGCTCAAACTATTACAGCCACCAATAACAACAGCAACGGAAGCAGTAGCAGTGTTTCCTCTTCTGTGAAGAAAGATGTGGGTTCTGGTGTTTTTGAGAATGGTGTGTTTGGAAGAGGGAAGTACAAGTTGTGGGTTTTGGGTGCTATTGTTTTGCTTGCTGTTTGGTCCATGTTTACTGGCTCTGTAACTCTCAAATGGTCTTCTGTTAATCTCAAACACTCCCCTGATGAGTTCGATACATCTATCCGTGCCGATCTTGATATTCTGGTACTCAAAATTGGATCTTTCTCATTTTACTTGCTTTTATTGGTACTGTTTTCTTTAGGTTTACAGGGTTTTCGTTTTAAAGATTTGCCTTTAGAACCTAATGAGAATTTAGAATGTCTTCAAAACCTTTCCGTCATTAATTTATATTTTAACTGGCATCTTGAAACTTGAACACTTTGAATTAAACTAAATAATTGAATGGAGTAGTAATATTTTAGTGTAAATTTTGACTTGTTAGTTGTTACATCTTGTTCAAGTCCAATTGTAATTAAGTACGTTCAGGCTTCTTCGCTAAGCTATGATGATTTGAAGGAACATAAAACCAACACACATGAGATTTAGGCCAATAATCCGGCACGTACTTTTTGGACTGGAAAGTTTCCGATGGCTTCTAATACAGTTAACCTTTTTTAGGGCCTTAAGAATCTTGCTTTTCTTCTTCTTTAGTGTATTTGTGCTGAGTTGTTGTTGACTTTGTTGTTAGTGATTATTCCCTTATTTTAATGATCTTGTACGCGTATTGGGAACTTGTAGGATGTAGATGAAAGGGGGAAAATGGCGAGGCAAATGTGGAACTCATACAAGCATAGTAAAACAATGAGCGTGCCGAGTTTCTGGCGAGAAGCGTTTGGGGCAGCATACCAGGACTTAACCAATGAAGCTCCTGGCGTGCAGAATGCTGCACTTATCGAGATAGCCAAGTTGTCGTTCCAGTCCACGGACGTGCAGGACTCTGCTCAAGATCAATCTGACAGGTAGCTTAACTAGCTATCTTTTTTTGGTTTTTGCTGAATGTTAATTGACAATCTGCTACATACTTCGTGGACGTTAATGCCTTGGTGGACTTGCTTTTGTATGAATGTGAAGCTTGTTTATCAAAATGCGAAAGAGAGTTGTCTCATCTGACATTTCTTTTGGTCATTTGGTAGAAATGCTTAGAATCTGAAATTCTTCCTTTAAGCAAAACCATAAACCATTGCACTTTATATGTAGGTCATTCACGAAATCTTGTTCATGAGATGAACATGGTTGTGTTGTTAGTTTTTCATCCGAATCTCTGAGAGTCGGACATGGAGTGCATAGTTAACCTTGTCCTAAAAGTAGAGCATTGCAACAGGCTGACAACTACAATATGCAGGAAGAAGAATCTATAAGAAAATGAAACTGGCATAGTATGACGCATCAACTTCTGTCGGATATTCCATTTATACATGTCGCAATGTAAATGGTTTACACTCATGTGCACTTATTATAACTATCTTTTACACTCCACCTTAATCGACGTGTCCAAAAAGTCCAAAGCAACAAAGGGAGTAATTCATGACACATCCATTTTCAAGTTTTCTTCCTTCATTGAGCTTCTCTGGACTAGAAAGCATATTATATTCTCATGATTTAATACTAACTCAATTATGAATGTACTTTTACTACACAGAGCAGCAGAGGAAATGGGATCAAGAAAGTAGCGATGAATATGGTGAAAATCACTGCCCCGAGTTAATGTAATTAGGTTATTAGCAGTGGCGATAAAATTCCCTGCTTGGAAGAATAATAATACTATGTTTAAGTTACAGCGTTAGTATCTGATTGACAATCAATGAGATACATTTCATGTTACGCTGCAGTTTTTTCTTAACATGTACCAGTAGTTTTTGCAATTGTGAAAAGAATTCAGTGTGATCCTTGACTAATTAGTCTTCTTCAAGAATTGAAACAATTTCCAAGCTCAGCACGAAAATGTTTGGTTAATAGTATAAGTTTTAGTGAAACTGATGTAGCATATAGTCAAAAATATAGCTTAACAATATCACAGACAACACTAAAGTTTATAAAATTTGAATTACCTTACTCCACATATGATCTCAATAACAAAAACATGTACAGCACTTGTTATTATGGGCACAGTGGAAGTGTTGCTATTGGAGGTATAGTGCTGGCCGATTCTGGCGAGTGGAGTTTTGAATTCTTCAAGTAACTGTTGGATGTTTCAATTAACGTTGCAGAATTATTAGCATTGAGAGGAGAACTGACTTTTGCTTGGGAGAGGAGATTTGAGAAAATTGAAGTTGAAATAGATACAAAATGTATACAAATTGTTTAATGCCCACCTAACTAGGACCCATCTTTAGCATAATGTTTTGGAAGATTGCCCAGGTTCAAACAACTACCTTGGGATATGATCATATGAAAAATTGAAAATATACACGTCGATGGAAATGGTTGTGCGGATCATTTAGCCAAGGTCGGACATACAATGGAGGAGGGGCTGCGGGAAGAACCTCCACCATGTCTACATCCTTTGCTTCAAAAAGACGTTTAGGATGCATTGTCCATGTACTTTACCACTTTCTTTAATAGTAGGTAAAAGAAAAAACATGTATTTGTCTCGATTAAACTAATGACAGATTAGCAAGTAATATGTGCAGTGCAGTGCAAAGCATTGGGGCATGTTTAATTTTTTTAGCCGTTGTCAAAAATCGAGATATTATGCCCTTTTCCACAGCTCAAATTTCACAATGACACAAACCTGGTACAGTATTTAGTTTTCAAATACTGACTTCAAGTTTGCAACCAAACATGATTTTTTTACTCAATTACCTCTTCAACTACCTTGTTCTGGACCTTGTGCAAATATACTACCTAGCACTCGAGGCTCCCAATAACCCTACTGAAAATAACCAAGGGAAAAGAAGAAAGCACAAAAAAGTGATGAGCAAGCAAAAGTAATGTTCTGTAAGGTAGAGCTACAAAGGAGCTCATAATCATAGATAGTGAACCTCAATTCGTACACCTATCAAGTATAACAAACCTACAGTTAATATAACTTAACAAAATTGCCTGAGCAGGTATAGCAGCTCCTGTAGTTGCTCTATAAAGAGGAGTTCGTAAAACTGTCCTCTCACAAGTAACAAAACAAGTTAAGGTCAGTCTCAAAACAAATGTATGTACACTTCCTGGTCACTCTTTAATCCTCAACCGTCTGGATCTCTCCCATCATAATCCTGTTGCTAACTACACTGAATCCCAGAACAGAAGGGCTTACTTTCTTCCCTTTCTTTCCCTTCTTCTTCCCACCTTTTGCAGATCCATCAGTAGCACCTGCAACCTCGACATCGATGTTATCTGAGGTCATGTCTCCCAAGGTAGAGGGTTTCCGCTCATTCTGAATTTTGAAAGCCATTTCGAGCACATCTGCAGTCAGGAAATCTTTGTAGTTGAGAAACTTGTCAATGAACTTACGGTCAGGGTCAACGGAACCAAGATTCTGTGTCAGTAGCATTTCTGCCTCCTCTCTTGATTGCTTCATGCAAAATTCCAAAAAACTCGTATCTGGATCAGACAAATGGGTAGTCAGAACATAATTTTACACATTGCATCTCAAGTCAACCTTTTGTACATTGTTTGGCAATGGTTACATTTCAGGCTTTCAGCTACTTGTTAAGAGAGAGTGCATAAAATTAGGGTAAGCATTGGGGCATGCCCCTCTAACTCTAATACATGTAGAGACACTGAGCTTAGTAATATTTTTCTCTACATAATAATAATAATAATAATAATAATAATAATAATAATAATAATAATCATCATCATATACATGTATTAGTGAGGACATGAAAGACGGACTAATGTTCTCAAGTATAAGTAATGTTTTAAACAATATGAGTAAACGTTTTATGTCATATTTATGTATATGTATATCACCGATGAGAGTCTCTACTACTACTACTACTACTAAGAAGAGGAAGAAGAAATAAATAATAAAAAACAACAACAGCTTCCTCTGTAAGCTTCCCATTTTGCCACTTTTAGCCATTTCCATACCCTCTACCTTACTTAACTAATGCCCTTATAATAAACTCGTATTTACAACTTTATCAACCCACCATCCTTTTTATTCCAAATTTTTCTTCATCCATTTAAATAATAATCAACTTTCCACTTTATCAACCCAATATAAATCTTCATTCATTTTATTATTTCTCTAATTAAATAATAATCAGTTTTTCGATTTTCCTTATTTTGTAGGGGAAAAAAAAACAAAATGAGGAAGCACAATATAAATAATGCTAATGACAATGATGATGACCTCGCACATAAATCATCATATTTACCCAGTAAATAGGGGGGCAAATTACTAGGCCCAGTTAAAGAAAAATAATTTTCCGAGGGCGGCAAGTGAATTGGCTCTAGGAGTAACTCTTAACATGGGGCCACTGTCAGTCAAATTAGACATCTGGAGGTTATTTATCCTGAATCAGAATCCCATAAGAAACCGATAAATAAATCTACAGAAAAAGGAAAACTCTAAATCACAATATGTATAATGATGTGGCACATGGCACAGTTCTTTGATGCATTTTAAACATAACCAGAAGCGTCTTGTTGGTTCTTTAATTTAAACAATGCATATCAGCACATGAAACTTCGACATCCTAGATGTAGACTACAGAGAAGAAATAGTGAGCAACATTAAAAGATAGGTTGTACCTTTTGACCCAATGAGCCTGCTACACTCACTCTCGCACCAGTCCTTGAAATCCATAGCCTCTGTACAATGCAGACAATGGTTAGCGTGCTTTTCCTTCCTTTACCAGGAAAAGAATAAACGAACTAAACACCACACTGTACCTGAATGCTTGGACGGGGCCTTCTTTTTTCCTTTCTGGGATGGCAGGGCAGAGGAAGCTGACGCAGAAAGTGCAAACTCAGTAGGCTTGCTGCTGTTAGACTTCTTTTGGTTCAATGACACTCCAGGATTTCCTTTCATAGGGGTGTTTTTGCTTCCCAAACTGTTCTGAGTTCTGAGCACTGGAAAGTCTGGCCTGCAGGGAATAACACATGCAGCGTATCAAGGAACATGAAAGCCAAACTACATGGCGGCATACAAGTCTACTTCAAAAAAAGATACTCGTTGAAAACCCCTAAATTTGATGCACTTGTAATTACCAGAAAACATCGGTGCACTAATTTATCTGTATGCAGAGTAATGATAATGGCTCCTTGGCATTTTCAATGAACTCGTAATATAAAAACGATACCCGAAGCAACAATGTAGCTGTTCTGTCATGAATAACGGCTCAAACATGTTAAGTAAGAACTTGGAATCTCATGCACCCCCCTAACAATACAACACCCACCCCCTTCCCCACAGCTCGCGGACCCAAAAAAAGAAATAAATAAATGCAATATCAAATTTGAAATGCATGCAATATCAGGTGCATCCCAAGTTAACATTCTAAAATTAAACAAATGCAAAACCAACCCACTTGGCTGAAAATAACCAGATCCCACCACCACCCAAATCGTGAAATGGGCCTTGTCCACATAAACACTAGACTATAGTGAAAAGAAAAAAAGAAAAGAGAGAGACGTCACTCTAGATCCAAAGTTATCTCAGCATAAGTATGAAACCCAACAACGGAACACACATGACTGTTGAGAACATAATAACTAAGCATAAAAATATGCACAGTAGACATAACAATTAACAGTGATGAATAATAACTAAGCCCGTAAAGCATGCACATATAAAAATATGAAGTATATTAGTGTCATAGAATATAAAGACATACTGCTTTCCGTCTGGCTTAGACTGCTCTACAGGTCCCCAGAACAGATCATCCTCAACGTTTTGTTTTCGTTGAGAAGCTTGTGAATTTATCTGCATTGCTGGAGCCTTTGCAGGAGATGTAGACAGTGACCAAGATGGAGCGCTTCCACGGGCAGATTGATTTGTGGCAGGCTTCTGAGGCAGCAAGGTCTGAATCGGCTGTGACGAAGACCCTTTTTTCCCCTGTTCCTTCAGAATATCCCTCAGTGACGTCGTTTTGTTTGGCTTCCCGGAATCAGTGGACCAAGCAGGTGCAGGAGAAGGACTTGCCGGCTCCTCCTTCCAGAGAACAAAATCTCCCAAGGAAGGGCCAGAAGGCACTGCAGGTAACACTTCCTTCTCCTGTTGTACCTGGCGGTTGGGTTTGACCTTGTCAGCAGGGCTGGAATCAATTGCAGCTGCAGGAGCAACCTTAGAGCCCCCATTCTTTGCCTTAGCAGCCTTTTTGCGATTCTTTTTGGAGTCTTTTGCCGATATGAAGTCATTATCATCATTGTTAGAGCTCGTAATGGATGCAAAAGGTACCACTGGTGTGCTCTCCAAAACCACCTTCTCTCTCTCACCTAACTTGGCAACACTGCTATCCCAGAATAAATCATCATGATTATTCTTGCTCTTTGGAATTAACGAACTGTCTGATTTTGCAGAATTTACAACAGTATTGGCAGAATCAGGCCGACTTTCACTGGATACCTTCTGATCAGGATTCACTACTACGCCAGCCCATGGACTGGGAATGCTCATGGAACTCACAGGTGTTGAGATCTCAGACAGTGTCATTTCTTCCCGTGCTCTTCTCTGCTCTTCTTGTTGTATTTCTAAGAATGATTTCGGCTTAAAACCCGGAGCAGGTTTCCATGCCCGTTGGGAAGCCATTGTTTGATCATTCATCTGCATGGCAACTTGTCCAGGCTGACCATATGTCTCAGTCATTACACCATCTCTGTCTGCAAGCTTCAAATCAGGTACCACGTTTTGACCTGGTAGAAGATCCACATCCTTAGCAGACACCTTTTCAATCTTTGATGTAGCTGCAGCTGCATCCCCTTGGACAGGTGATGTGTCCAATTTTGATTCACTAGAGGTCGCCTGTTGCGACTTAGGCATTCCCTTCAGTGGATCTGTGGAGACCTTTGAGGACTTCTGTTTTCTCGACTTCTTCTCTGAAGATTTTTTAACTTCCCGTACTTCAGTACTTTTCACTTCCTTTTTGAGAGAGGATTCACGAATTTTCTGCTGTTCTGTATCATGCACTTCTTCAGATGCGCTCCCTGGAGTCTCTGCCAATGCATTTGCATCTTTGTATACCGCCATCTTCTCACGACCAACTCTTGACTTCTCGGAAATCGATTCCTCCAAATGATGTTCATCATGATAGGATGCATGCTCCAAATGGTGCTTGCTTGCTTCTTCCGACGATGGTGCCATATCTAGGCCGCCCGGTGGCATAGAGGAGACTTGATCCTTTTGAGAGCTATCCCAGATCCTCTCCTTCATATCATTGGCAAAAATTTGGTGCGGCAGATGCTTAGAGGTTTCTAAATCGATATTGGAGCTAAGGTCCTGAGAAACACTCGGAGGCACAATATAACCAGCTGAATTTGAATGTTCGTCTTGCATATTTGGAACTTGTGCACTCATATGAAACAAGTCATGTGGTTGTTGAAAGCGGGTATTGTCCACCACATTGGCTTTTCCAGTGGCAAAACTACCAGTTTGCAATGGTAGCTCACCTAATCGTTGATTTTGATGCTCAGAGAGTACTTGCGAAAGCAACTGCTGCTGCTGACGTATTAACTGCTGCTGCTCTTCTTGCTTCTGTTGATGCTGCTTAAGCAACAAAAATTTATCCAATGCAGACAGCTGCTGTGGAGGAACTGGGGCCTGTGTTTGCAGTTGTTGCAGCAAGTATTGTTGTTGCAGCATATTTAGGACTTGTGGATCTTGAGGAAGACCTGAAGAGAGGAGTTTTTCTGCAGTTAACAGGTTGGCTGGGTTATCCATAGAGTGACCTAGAATGCTGGCAACAGATGGATTCTGTGACGGTTGTCTCGGATGTTGTATCCCAAATGCAGATTGTGGAGGAATCTGGTTTTGGTGAGGATCCAACTTATCCTGAAATGGGTCCGACCGCCCTTGATCAGAGAAATTCAACCAACTACCGACTGCATTATTAGCATTAGAGGTGGAACGATCAGGTAATCCTTGAAGGACAGTCAACAAGTCAACATTCTGAGGATGATGCTGCACCCGCACATTTTCTGCAATAGATGAGGGGAACTTCGAGTGAGCCAGTGAGGCATCATTCGCATCAGCCATTGAAGCTGCATCTCTCCCTGGCCATGCTGCATAAGGGTTTGTCAGAGATCTCTGCCTCTCCAGAGTCATCCTTTTGGCTAATACATATGGGTCATCAACACTATTAGGTCCCATGGGGAGAATTGTACTGGAACTATTTCCACCATAGTCCTGCATGCCTGTAAAAGAAAATTATTTAAAACCTAATTAAAAGAAGAAAATGCATGGCATACATGACAAAAAGTATTTGAAGCAATTGGTCACTTCTTCAAATAGAAATAGGCATACCTTCTGAGCGACCAAACTTCTGAAGGGGAGAGGCACCCGTATTACCAGCCATCAATGACTCCAGAAACCTATTTTCAGCCTCCTTGGTAGAACCAAATTGAAATCTTGATTCAGTTCTCAACACATCAGCTGCACCAGGAGCTGCACTAAGTGGCCCAAAACTGCTGAAGTTCAACCTATTCGAAGCATCTTGGTTTTCACTTGGCTTGGGAGTGTTAAATCCAGGAGGTGGTCGAGCTTTGGCACGCAAATGGGGCATCACATCTCCAAGCGAACAGAATGGAGAATCAGCTGGCGCATTAGCCAACCGAACTTGCAACTCAATCCCAAAATATCCAGACTCAAACCATGTGATAATGTCACTCCCTGCAAAAGGGCCTTGAATTTCACCTTGAGGATCTTTGTAGATAAGAACCAAGTCCTCTGGCGAAGGTTGGGAGACCTTTTGTGGTTCCATTTCTCTGTCATGTACAGATGAAGATTGCCTTCTGAGAAAGGGATCATCGCCCATCTGCCAGTTAGGTCCTCTGTTGTTGTCGTTGTTAGATGTATCAATACTGTTTTCCCGAACATTCTTCGAATCATTGTCGCCAGATCGCTCCCTCCAATCATGAGAAGATGAATACGAACGTTCTCCAAATGATGGTCTCCATGGACTTGAGTGAAGAATTGAACCATGCCCTGGCGCGCTTGATTCCCTAGCAGCAGAACCATTATCATCCTTGAAAACAGCACGGTCTTCCTTTAAAGCTGAACAAGACAATAATTCCTTTGAGCATTAAAAATTAAAAATTAAAAAAAAAAATAAATAATAATAATAATAATAATAATAATAATAACAATAATAATTATGACAAAAAGAATCTGTGAGAGAGGGAGAGGAGAAAAGGGAACCACAAACTTGCTTAAACACCATGGCAGATGCGGCAATCTTTTAGGAATGCACAAATGAACAACAGATAAATAAAACTACATGAATATATGAGCATTACTATTCCAAAGAAATCATTGACCATAACATGATCTGCTACAGTCGCAAAATGTCATTTGTATAGATCTGTTAGCCAAATTACAGTAAGAAAGTCACAGAATTTCATTCCCTTGCATGGAACAACTCCATAGTTCCATGAATATAATATAGGGCCCTTGAATTTACCTTCAGAATTTGTCTTGAAATCAGAAAAGGCCTCATGACCTTGCCCTGTCTCAACTTTGGCATTAGACCAAGCATAACTGTGCTTTTCATGGGAAGAGCCTTCTGAATAACTTGATACATCCTGTTCATGCTTAGAATCATCAAGAGAGGAGGCCGGTAAATCATCTCTACTGCCTGCAGGTGCAAAACAATAAAAACTGAATTACCAGTGTAATGCCAACTGGACAAACTAACGTCAGACATACTGTAGAGCTATGTCAGTAAAATAATGAGTACCAATTCTATTTCTTCTTGACTGCATAAAATCAGTCGGTTTTCCGGCAGACACATCTTTATTCATCTGTGGAGCACCGCTACTTAGGATTTCTCCGTTGTCAATCCCCTTCAAGATAACCTATAGGCAAAAACCGCCATAATTATTTAAACAAACACCAGACTAGATCTGAAGATTGGAACGTATCTGCTGGAGTAGATGATGTCTTACCAATTCTTCCGGGCTAGGTGCCAAGAAGGCCAAAGGTTCCACGGGATCTTCATGAGTGACAGAAGGTACTCTAACACCTCCTTCCAAATACTTGGCAGTATACCTCATATCAACTGTCCTGTATACGTCAACCAATTTTGCCCGGCTATAATTCAGAGAATAGGGCTCTACATTCCCACTTCCACCCTTTTCAAGGACAGATCCATGTAGTTCCAAGTTAATGGGCGGCTGTATATGTGTGCTGCCACTGTAGCCAGACTTTCCACGGCCAAAGGAAAAGGCTGGACTGGCACTTTCTCCGCGGCCCCGACCATGTGAAAATGTAGGGACCGGTTTGCTTGGGGTCAAAGTCTGGTTGTTTGGATCTGATCTCCCACGGCTATACGAAGAGTTAGATCTCCATGGTCGATGATGATCCCCATCCTTCTCATCTTTTCCATCATATGAAGGATGAAATGACCCTTTGTCAAGAATGGGATCAGCTTCTTTGTTAAGGTCACCCCACTTCTCACGCACAGCATCACTGTCTTTCCCATCAGGCCCCCAGCGTGTGTTCCATTTGCTCTCACGGCGCTGTTCATGATTATCCTTATTTCCTGAATCACTCCACCGTTCTCCAGGAGTACGACGTGCATCGCCGTGGTGCTTCCCAGAAGAATCAGTCCAGCGATCTACCTTGCGGGTATCATTGTTCTCACGTTCCCTTTCCCTCCATCGATCTCCGCGGCCCAGTGAGTTTGTCTCCCTTTCTTCATCAAGCCAGCGATCACGACGACCAAATTCCATATTTAGCACTGAAGGGCGGAAAACATCCTTTTTCTTATTGCTATCACTCAAATTATCCCCTGTTCCAGTAGGTTTCATAGTGTCTGAACGATTGGCATGACCTGGAAGCGATCTGATATGGTTCTCCTGCACCAAGTAAACTACAAAGTTGAAAAGAGACAAGTAGGCTACGATGGTATTGCCTCACTCTTACTACAATCCATTTACACAATAGCTAAAGGTCAAATTTCAAGAGTACGACAAGTACATAACAGCATACCCCAGAAACCATGCCAGTCTTACTGTCCCCTGACTTTGGTAGAAGCCACTGTGGTGAAAGAGGGATGGAATTTTCGGATCCTTGAACACCTACAAAAATGTGTGTTAGAGTGAGATGGAGACTAGGAGATAGCTAACACCAAGTAAATATCATTCCAAGAAACCATTATCCAACACTATTGAATTGGATTTAGTCCAATTATATAATCAAAGTGGTTTAGGGAATAGTGAATTGGATTTAAGAAAATATGACTATTGATTGTTCAACTAAAACCCAGAAAAACCTTGTCTTAGTTGGGACTAAACCTACAAAAAGAAAAACCAAAGAGAAGCCCATCACTTTTAACAGAGCGTTTCAGTAATTGAAGAAGCCGAAGAAATGTTTTGAGAAACATCAGGGTAAAAATGCCATCTTTCAATGTTTACATTTCACAAGTATGCTTACACGACAATCAAAACTATCTGCACTCGCATCAACTGCTCGTCTTTCATAGCTGCCAGAAATTTCTACCCATGTCTTTATATACAAATGAATTTGCAGAAAAAAAGGACTTGGTAGTTGCTAACAGCTGCGGAGTAAAACATACACAAAAGCAATAATTTTTATATCCTTGTTTATATTCAAAAGGCCTCAAAGTGATGTTTACTCCACGGCTTCAAACCAATATATCTAAAACCACCACACAAAAATAAAACACTCCGGATAACAGATAATGAATCTGATAAACCCTGTACCAGATACAGCCAAAATCAACAAAATTAAGTACATTCATGGGAAAACAATCATCTTCATATTTCCCGAACACCAAAACTGTTTCCAGATCGAAAGAAGGTAATTGAAAACAAATATCGAAAATTAACCCAAAGTTTGAGGGAAAGTAAAAAACTTCACCAAGACACAACAGTATGAGATAGCATAAGCCGTCGCATTGAAGAAAAAAAGTTGACTGTTCTGAGATAAAACCCTAAAATCGCGGTTTAAGGCACGGACGAATGCATAGACATAAAGGTCGAATTTTTAGGGTTTTGAGAGGAGAAGGGGGGAGGAGAGAGTGAGTAATGGAGCAAACCTTTGGGGATCTCGATGGAGCGAGAATCGAAGGCCGTGGTGTGAGCCATTGATGATCGGAATGAGAAGAGGATTGGATTGGATTGGATTGAC
The DNA here is from genome assembly GCA_026545765.1 of Plantago major. Lineage (NCBI taxonomy): Eukaryota > Viridiplantae > Streptophyta > Magnoliopsida > Lamiales > Plantaginaceae > Plantago > Plantago major. Next base: position 21,297,025 of record CM048843.1, read on the forward strand.
TAGTGTGCTTGGAGAGGTGAAGAAGAAGAAGAAGAAGGCGAGTGAGGAGAAGAAGAAGAGTATAGGGCAAAGCAGAGGGCTACATAAATCAATCCACACGATTTCTTTCGGTAACAATTGTGATTTTGCTTACGTGTCGCCCTAACCCACCTTGGTGAAAACTCAATGAGTTACTACAAGTTTACAGTTAACCCAAGTTTACGGTTAACTCACGTATGGGATATAGTAGAGATAAATGATAAATAATAAGAAATGTACATGACTACGAGGGATAGTAATATGGCTTTTCTACGATCAGGCACATTTCCACAACCAATCACAAATTGACACGTTTATTTTCATTAAATGTAAAAATACTGAAGTTTGTCTCACTACAGAAGAGCCTTAAATAATAAAGTAAGAGGAATAGTAGTTAGTGAGATTTACATTTTGATATTTTTTATATGAGATTATATATAAATGGAACATCAATAAAAGGAAATAGGGACATGCTTAGCGGGGCGGAGAGAATGTAACACTAATGTCCTAATATCGCTTGATACTTGTATTGGCTAAAATTCGGACTTGATTAGCCCACTAAGGCTACGGCCCAATCCGCGGTCCATTAAGGAGTCCATATTGGCTTTGTACGCAAGTTGAATTCCAAAGGTCAATGAGCTAACCCACCTATCTAAGTCACCCATCTAACCAAATAGTCCAAGGGCTACCAGACTTGCTTGATCTTAACGACCTTCCAGCTGGTAGACAAGCTAGCTAGCTTACCCGGCTCAATCTCCTAACCAGCCAACAGATTAGAAGGCTAGTCAACCAACCACCTAGATAGGAAGCTAGCTCAACGGATAAGTGGTAAGGCAGACGACTTTCTCAACTGACCAAGACGTGGTCCAACCCATTAGGAGACTCCAACTACTTCACCCGAAATCGAGGAGAGGTGGGTAGGATGGACTCTAACGGATGGAGAGTCTATATAGGAAGGCAGGTGGAAGAAGAAAGGCATATGATTCATACTACGAGAAACCCTAGTAATCAATCTCTCTGACGCCTCCATCTCTCTCAAGCTCTCTAATCAACGCTCTTAGTCATCAACCATCTACCACCTTCCGCCATCATCCATTACCATCCGACGACTACCAGCTAGCTTCCTCCAACAAGGTCAGCTAGCCTCTCGCCAATATCCACCATCATTCATCACCATCCGACGACTAACAACTAGCTTCCTCCAACAAGGTCAGCTAGCCTCTCGCTGGTATCCATCCATACTCTGCCGAATCGTCCAACCAACAGGATAAGTCGACACTCACCACCATTCTCTCTATATTTGCTACTGTATTCATCTTCCACCGACATACTAACTTGAGCGTCGGAGTCCGCACGGTCGGCGCCACACCGGTGTCACCTTGGAACCTTACGTCTCACTTGCTCTTGTTGCCTTGCTGGTGCCCCCAATTTCTAACCCTAATTTGATTGTAGATTTTTGAGCATCTACAATACTTTACTTTCATTTGACGTTTTTTCATTTTGTTTCATTATTATTACTGGACGTTGTTTGAATAAGCTGGCTTATTTCCAGCCACGATTGTTGAGACTGATAGTTTTGGCTTCACGATGATTCCTTTTGCGAATCCTGATGTACTTTGATTTCGATTTGGTATGAATGGAAGTTTATTCTCACAAAAAATCAATTGATAATTGTTTTGGTAAAAATACGCTCTCGGCCTAATCGTCTAGACACGTCCATGCAAGGCCCAATTATTTGACAAATGTTCGGGTCCATTCGATGCGTTCATAATTGAATGAACTCCAATTCGGCAAATCAACTTGGACCGGATCAACTAGACCGCATCTATTTGATGGGTCGCCATAATTCAATTGATGAGCTGGACCAGTCCAATGCTCCTTCGGACCATCCCGACAAAATGACCCGGATCGATCCATCAAGTCAGGTCGGCTCGCCTAAGATGCCTTCATCTAAGGCTGAGTCTATATCGACAAGTGAGGTATTTCAAGTATCCTACATGGTGACTAACGAGCCATCGATTAAATAGTTGGTCGAAGTCCAATTGCTTGAGGAGTTGGATCCACCGTTAACTCCAGGAGATGAGCCTTCAGAGAACTCTGATAGTATAAGATCTCTCATACAATGCATAGTTCCGTTGGCACTACAGGACAAAGTATAGTACAATGCATTGAATGCGCGGACATAAATGTCTGAACAAAAACGGTAGCTTCTGAAGAAGAAGACAAACGTACTACAGTACTATACTCAGATATCAATAGTTTGAATTTGATTTAAGCCTAACGGATACTATTCAAACGGCACTCAAATTCATCTATAAATATTAACACTTATACTGCTTGAGAACACACCTTAGAACACAGAACTTACACCAAGAACACTGAACACTATCTTTCAAACTCTCAAGCATACTACTTACCTTCAAGCTTTCTGTTGCGACCAAAGCTCTTGATTCTAAGTAGCACAAAATTTTTAAGTGTCCTGATCATTAACAAGCATTGTTATATGTGAAAGAGTTGAACTAAGATTTCATATATGAGATTCATTCTCTTGAACACTTATCATAGACTTGGGTCAGTAAAGAACAAGATACCATACATTGAAAAGTGTATTAAGTATACTTGATTCATAGAGCTATCTGCATTACTGAACAAGTTATTAAAAAGCTCACATGACAAACTACCTTAACCAACACCTTAATCGGCGTGGAGTACATGAAGTACTTAGTTTGGGAAACTAAGGAACAACTCCAGGAAAGAGGTTTCTGAAGTACAGGAAGTACGTACTTGGCTGAGAAAGCCGGGGAATAACTCAGGGGGAACACTTGGTTGGGAACCTAGTGTATTTAGGAATCGAGAGAAGATACTTGTAAGGTTACCTCAATTATCTGTCTTAGTGGATTCTAGGTCTGAGAAAGGCCGAAGTGGATTAGTTGAAGGATTACGCCACCTTCAGATACCACTATAAAAAGACTTGTGTTATTTACTTTCTACATTTATTACTTGCTTTATTTACCTTGCAAAGTATTTACACCTATCTTGCTGAGCACGTGCACTTATCACAGAAAAGTATTCCGCTCTCTGAAATTAAGTATCAGATATCCTCACAGATATATGAGAAACTGTGCTTATCGACAAAAGTTTTAAAAGACTATTCACCCCCCCCCCCTATAGTCTTTTACTTTGCCGTTATCTGGACCAACAAATTCTTTGCCATTTTCACTCATGGTCTCAACATTATATTCATTCCGTCGAATATCTTTAAAGCTCAATAAGTTTCGTTGAGACTTAGAAGAATATAATGCTTCTTCTATGGCAATCATTGTCCCATTTGGTAGTGTTATGTTCGCTCTACCAGAGCCTTCAATCAATTTCGCACTACCATAAATTGTATTTACATTCGCTTGTCTCATTGACAAGTAGTCAAAAAACTTGACATGATTGAATATGTTGTGTGTCGTTGCACTATCAGCCAGGCATATTTCCGCCTCATTTGTCTCGGATATTGTCATATTATCTTCGTCCTACCTTGTGTGATTGAGTCAGACGGATGAAACGGATGAAGGCTTTGATTTTTTTTTCCTTTTGGTTTCTGTTCGTACGGAAGGTTTAGAAATTTTGTAATCTCTGTTGGTTGAACACTTTCGTGCTGATGACGTTTTAAGAGAAAATAGAGAAGAAGAGAATATAGAGTTTATTCTGATCATAAAGTGAGAGTACATGATGTATATATACAAGTGAGAGAATATTCTAGAGCATATCTAGAAGTGTATCATGAATACATTATAACTCTTCTAATAACATTGTAATCAAATACTAACTCTTGTACATTTATCTCTATCAAATTGTTACTTTTATTCACATATCAAGTAACAAGTGGGCTAAATCAAAATATTCAATTACATTATCGAGCTTCAGGCATAAGAGTTAAAAGGGACTGAGAAATGAGGAAAAAAATTACCTCACCTTGTTGTTGTTATCGTGATCAGTTCAGCACTTACATGATTAAAATAGTGAGTAGGGTAGGGATGTAAAATATTGGGTGAGAATATTGAGACTCGAGAGTAAAAAAATGGCCAATGAGCCCTGGCTCAATTGGTTAGGCTTAGGTGACATGATCTCACAGGTCATGTTCCATTCTCGTTGAAATTGGGTTCGTGTTATAGTGTATGCCAGCTATGATAGACTGAGTGATGATTGATAACTATGTAATGATTAATATACGATTGGTAAATATATGAGTAGATTTGATGTAATACGATTGTAATAACGATATTCTTTAAAAAAAAAAAAAAAGTAAAAAAATGGGCTAGAGAGCAAAATTCTAAATTACGGCTACAAAAGGAAATGAAGAATGGAAGAGACCCTTATATATGAGTAGATTTGATGTAATCCATCCACACACACACACACACACACACATATATATATATAAAGTATAAGGGTCTAAACTTCACCAGATTTATTCAGTCCTACGTGGAATTTTGTGGAATTAGTTGTATTTTAGCCATTATATATTTCAATGTTATTTTTTGTATATTGACTACATATGTAATTTTTATTAAATCTCATATAACTTTATATACAAAAATCCGAAAATTAATTTGAACATATATTTGAATTCACCGTGACAAGACGAATCCATAGACACCAATATTGAATACTAGTATTATTAATTAAATAATTGTTTCATTCATAGGCGGGGAAACTCTCTTCTATCTTCTCTCTACTTTCTTCATCCATAACGGGGCCCCGGGGGGGGGGGGGGGGGGGGTTGTGGAAAAACAACCGTACCATGTGAAATTATGTTTGTAAAATAATATTTTTTGTGTCTTTGGTGGGGTGACGCATACCACCGCGGGTTGTTGGGAACCGATGGGTTGGAAAAAAATAACCGTAACATGTGAAATTATGTTTGTATAATATTTTTTTGTGTGTGTGGTAGGGTGAACACATACCACCACGGGATTGTTGGGAACAACTCTATTGATTGTGTTGTATACTTTTGTATTTTATTTTAGTTCCGTTTGAGGGGTAATTTTTTTTTTTAAAAATATGTACCGGTTACTAATTAATAGGTCGGGTATGGTAGGACCCTATTTTTTACATTTTTTATAGCTAACATAAATAAACACTCAATACCAATGGTTGTTGGCTAAAGTGGTAAGGGACTTGAGTTCACTTAAGAAAGGTATCGGGTTTGAGACTTGTGGATGTAAAAACATCATTTGGGAGAGCCCCTAAAAAAAGGCCCGACATTGTTCGATTGGATTAGTCGCTTGTAACGGATACCAATGAGAAATCAAAAAATAAATAAACACTCAATGATATAATATTGGATGAAGAAGGACTACCGACCGACAAAAAACATGTACCGGTTACTAATTAATAGGTCGGGTATGGTAGGACCCTATTTTTTACATTTTTTATAGCTAACATAAATAAACACTCAATACCAACGGTTGTTGGCTAAAGTGGTAAGGGACTTGAGTTCACTTAAGAAAGGTATCGGGTTTGAGACTTGTGGATGTAAAAAACACCGCTGGGAGAGCCGGCCCCTAAAAAAAGGCCCGACATTGTTCGATTGGATTAGTCGCTTGTAACGGATACCAATGAGAAATCAAAAAATAAATAAACACTCAATGATATAATATTGGATGAAGAAGGACTACCGACCGACACCACGATCAAGCGTTGTTCACATAAATTTGACTACTTTATTTTTTTATTAATTTATTTTATCATCCCCTCTCTATTTATTACTAAAATTAAACTATACCGTAGTATCGCCACGGGTTAGTACTAGTACGATAACGATATTCTTAAAATAAAGAAATGAGTAAAAACATGGGCGAAAGAGCAGAATTCTAAATTACGGCTACAAAAGGAAATGAAGAATGAAAGATTTGGATGGTGAGTAGATACCTGGGGTTTTTGAATAATTTTACAAAAGAACCCTCAACTTTAGATTTTTATGGTCCTTTTAAACTATATGTAAATACTATAAATACTTAATGTTAATAATATATAATAACGAACTCGAGTCGAGCCATTACCGAGCCGGGCCCGAGTAGCTCATTAAAAGCTCGGTTCGCTAACAGCCCTAGTAAATAGTATTAATTTCAAAATAACTAGTTACTCTCGATTATATGATACTAAAAACTACGTCACACGCTACGCGTGTGAAGCAGTGTATTTCGGTCCTGCTCTATGGTTTGCCTAGTTATACTTGACCTACTTGAGTGCAGTTCTAATGATATCTATTTAAACTCATTTGTCTTCGGTTGACTCCTTTCTCTCTTGTTTAATTGTCAAAGTTTGCTAATGTTATAAAAATGTATTCGAAAACGTATCATTATGAATCGCAACAAAAAAGTTAATGCTTATATTACCTAATCTGATGTTTGATTCTGTAAGATCTCTGTGTAAACAACATTTCTTATCTTCGTGTGGTCATCGGAGTCTACCGTAGGCGGCCTAATCAATACCCTGATCGCAGATGAACTCCGTGCTCTTAATAGCGCAACATGCAACTGTCCATGGGAGAAGACTGGCTATGGCAAATTGATCCCAACCATTTCTAACATTTGTCCCTGTGCCTTGTTTATCGTCATTGCAAAGCATAACCTTATCGGAAATTGCTTCATCGTGAAAGGTATTGGACATTTAAGATTGTCCTTCGGCTCCAGTGATATCCTTGGTATCATAACATACTTTCCTCTGTGCTCTCCATAAGCTATTGTCGCGCCGATGATTCATTTCCCGAGCTCTTTTACTACCATCCTTGTCCCATTGCACAATCCTTCTGCCGCATTTAGATTTCTCAACATCATTATCGGACAGTGTACCTTTAGCCTTAGGACGTGTTGTGGGAGTCCCGGTACGTCTGTAGCATTGAGAAAATCTTGATAGTATGTCTGCTGGGTAGTGTCTTGTGCTAGGTCTGTGTTGTAGAACTCGGATATCTGCCCTGGGAACTTGTTGATTAGAGAATCATTTATTTGGTCAACACAGTCGTTCCTCGGCGTAAGGATTGCTCTGTCCATGACCGAGTAAGTGTTGCTACTGAATTCTTCGAAGGACGGGTAAATCTCTGATATTAAGTGTTCCAGTGGTTTGTCGTAGTCTCTATATCTGATGCACATGTGTTACGGAAGGTTGACCTTATAGCCTCTCTTCGATGGCTCTTTATCATCGCCAATTCGCATTAGATACTCCATAAACTGTGGGTCGTCTCTCGCTCTCATGTTCTCTGTCAATCTTAGTTTACGAAGCATTGGTCGAATTACTGATCTCACCAGGCATGCATCTATCGTTTCCCTTCTTCCTCCTCTTCTAACAACGGGGATGGTATGTCGGAAATCTCCCCCAAATACTACAGTCTTTCCGCCGAATAACTTTGCTTTTCCTGTCAGGTCGCGGAGCAAGTTGTCCAGTGCCTCTATGAGCTTGCGGTGCGCCATTGTTGCCTCGTCCAATATTATCAGCCTTGCTTCGATTATTAGGAGGGCAGCTTCGCTTTGCTTGCTTATTGACGAAGATACTTTATCATCGATCTCGATTGGTAATCCAAATCTGTTATGAGCAGTTCGTCCCCCCGGTAACAGGGATGCTAGCTGCTACCCCTAAAGATGCCACGACCAACGCTATTTGGTTTTTCGACCTCACATAAGCTAGCAAAGCCCTGTACAAGAATGTCTTTCTCGATCCTCCATGGCCGTCGAGGAAGAATGTTCCTCCATGTTCTCTGTTGATCGCAGTTGTTATCTCATCGAAAGCTTTCTTTTAGGAAGAGTTTAGTAGCTGTTAGGAAATTTGTTAGATATTTTGTTAGAAATATCTGTTTAGATTTTGATCAGCAACATGATGACTTATCTTAGTCTCAGAAAGGTGATTAGTACTCTTGGTTCACTTGAACATTGTAAAAGAGGAAACCCACTAAGTATGATAGTCTAGCTAATCTTGTATAGGATGTTAGGTCTCAAAATGTAATTTTTATTTTATGAAGAGAAGACCAAGAAGAAGACATCCAAGCAGAACAAGTTCAACGACATTGAAGATTTGAAGACTGCACAAGATTACTGAAACAGTTTTACAGACTGTGTCACAAGAGATATCTGAGAAATAAAAGGTCTATCTGAAAACAAGGAAAGTGTCCACAGATATCTATTCTCAGATACCTTGAGCTTTAACCACATTTCTGAAAAAGAAATATATATATTGCAAACAAAGTTGTTTCAATAAAAGTGGTATCTGAAGATAAAGATAAGAACGCAAAGAATCGAGAAATCGATCAAGGTTGTCTCGATAAAGCATAGTTCCGTTGGCACTCTGAGACAAAAGTATAGTACAATGCATTAAATGCAGACGGAGATGTACGAACAAAAGCAACGGTAGCTTCAAGAAGAAGACAAACACCTACTGATACTATACAGATATCAATAGTTTGAATTTGATTTAAGCTATCAGATACTATTATTCAAATCGACTCAAACTCATATATAAATATCAACACTTAGACTGCTTGAGAAGACACACCTTGAACTCCAAAAACACGCTGAACATCTTACTCTCTCAAAGCAAACTACTTATCCTCAAGCTTTCTGTTGCGACTAAAGCTCTTGATCTTAAGTAGCACTAAAGTTCTAAGTGTCCTGATCCTAAAAAAGCACTGCTATTTGTGAAAGAGTTGAATCGAAAGATCAAGTATCTGAGATTCATTCTCTTGAACAATTATCATAGACTTGGGTCAGTAAAAAGAACAAGATACCATACATTGAAAAGTGTATTAAGTATACTTGATTCACAGAGCTATCTGATTAACTGAAAAGTTATTAAAGAAGCTCATCTGACAACTCAAACCAAAACCAACACCATCACTGGCGTGGAGTACATGAAGTACTTAGTTTGAGAAACTAAGGAATGACTCCAAGGTTATTGAGCACAGGAAGTACTTAGCTTGGGAAGCTAGGGAATAGCTCACAAGGTTTACGAGTCTGAAGTACTTGGTTGTGAAAGCCGGGAACAACTCGGGGAACATTTGGTTGGGAACCATTTGTTTAAGGAATCTTAGAATAGGATTTTGTAAGGTGACCTCAATTATCTATTCTAGTGAATTCTAGGTCTTTGGAAGGCAGTGGATTAGTTGGAGGATTACGCCACCTCCGGATACCACTATACTTGCGTGTTATTTACTTTTATGTACTTACATTTCAAAGAACACACACACACACACTTTAAGCTTTACGCACTTATCTATCTTAAGTCTTCCGCGCTCTGAATCTAAGTATCAGATATCTACACAGATATCTGAGAATTAGTTTTTATCGACAAAAGTTTTAAAAGACTATTCACCCCCCCCCCCCTCTAGTCTTTTACTTTGCCGTTATCTGGACCAACAAGTGGTATCAGAGCTGGAGGTTCACAAGCCTTCTGCACTGAACCTAGATCCCCAGATAGGTGAAGGAACTTTGTCCATTTTCGAGGACTATTTAATTTGTGTGTTAAGTGTGCAGGAATGTCTCTGAGTGATGCACCCGTTCTCAAACCAGAGAACTACGAGAAATGGAAAATAACATGATGCTCCACCTTGAAGCCATAAGTGACGAAATGATCGAAGTGATAAAGAATGGCCCAATAGTCATTCAATAACTTCAACAAGTCATGGAGGTTTCTAATGGTAGAAACAGAGATCAAAGCGAAGGATCTTCACAAATTGATGCGTCAACAAGTGGGAGATCTACTAGTCAAGTTATTTACGAACCAAAGCCCAGAGAACTCTGGACATCGGAAGATGCCAAGAGAAATCGTCTGGATGGTCAAGCTCGTAATATCATCATCAGATTGACACCTGAGCACATACAGTGTAAACTGTGGGGTTCTAAAACGGCGAAAGTTGCCTGGCAACTGATTGAAGAAATCTGTGCCGGAACTGAGAAAACCAAAGAAAACAAGTTCGAAGTTATCAAGTTGAAATTTCAAAATTTCAAACAAGGACCCACTGAAACTCTGGAAGAACTTGATTTCAGATTTACCACTCTCATGAGTGATATGGCAGCACTTGGGGAAAGCAACATATACTCCCAGTCAGAAAAGATTAAGACTATTGTCAGAAGTCTTAACCACAACTGGGAGCATACTAAATTCTTTTATTTTAACCAAGGAATGCTAAATATCACTCCAGTGGAACTCTTCTCACATCTTGCTACGGTTGATTATGAGACAACACAAAGAGAACAAACAACTGAAAAGTTGCAGCATATTGCTCTAGTTGCTCAAGGAACTTCTGAAAAGAAGAAAAGCAAGGAAGGGATTGAGGATGCTCTTGCTGCAAAGCAAATGAGCAAATATGTCAGTCGAGAAATTGAGAGAAGAAAAGCCAAAGGAAAGCTGAAAAAGCATCTAGGCTCAAACTATCACCAATACAAAAATATGCAAAGCTCGCTGAACAAGCCAGCTCAGAAAGCATCATGTACTGAGGAAGTAGAAATTGGAAACGATATCTGTTTCTATTGTCAGAAACCTGATCACTTCAAGAAGGATTGTCCTGCCTTCAACAAACTAAGGACAGGTGACAAGAAAGATAGAAGAATCTTTAGAAGAAGCCAGAAAGCTTTATTAACTGAAGAAAGAAAAAAAATTCAAACTCAACTGGATGCTCTAGACGTTGAGACAGATTCTGAAGATGACAATTCAGATGACTCAACCTTACCATCACCAGAATTATGTGGAGTTACTCATGATATAATCGACTTCGGCCTCAAGAAGAATGAAATGTGTGGAGTTCTTTGAAATTGACGGTCAGACATCTCTAACATAGAAATCATCTTATGGTGATGAGGTAACACATACTTCTTGTTATACTTATGAAAGTGATGAAGAAGAAATAAAAGATCTAGAAAATCTCGGAAAGAACTTGACATCTATGAAAGAGAATTTCTAATGATCCGAGCTAGAGCGAAAATCTTGAAGAAAAGAATTCTCTTGCAAGGAAAATTCTCAATTAGTTAAGATATCCGAGAAAAGGATCTTTGAAAGTGCATTTCTCAAAGCTTAGATATCCGACGAAAAGTCACATAAAGAAGCAATTTGAATTACGAAAGAAATATGAAGATCTTCTTTCCGAGAACAAGGAACTCGAAAAGAAAGAATTATCTTTTCAATCTTATGCCAAAGCTAGTGACACTCTTCTTCAAGTACAATCTTACTTAAGAGATCCTTGAAAAAGAAAGGACTTGGCACGAATACGGACATATTATTCTATCACTCGAATAAGAGTGAGGAAAGAAGAACATTTGTAAGTACTCAACAAGATGGTTCCCATGCAATCTATAGTATTGGTCAAAGGCGAAGATTGTTGACAAAGGAAAGGCGATTCGACTAAACCTTTGTGGGAAAAACAAGTCAAAAACAAAAGCTGTTGGGCACGTCTCGAAAAGAAACACAACACCGAAAAGTGTAAACACCACGATCTATGTCTCTCAAAAGGGTAGAATGCGGGAGTCGCAAATTCTCCCATGTCACTTTTTCTGGAAAGAAATTGGACCAACCAGAGACTAGCAAAGCTGCTGAGAAAAGATCTCAGATAGCTTCAAGTGCTCGAAACGGTATTGGCTATAAAGGCATCGGGAAACAACTTTCTCATGAATACAAACAGGAGCAAGAACGATGGCTAAAGGCCAGAATTGCTCAAAGCAATTATCAGAAGTGGAAGTTGAATCAAGCCACTGAAAATCTGAATGCCAGGGCTAGAAGAAATCTGGCAAGGAAAGCTAAGTTTGCTGAAAAGCAAACTCAGAAACCTGACAGGTATCTGAAAGCACCAAATGGAGCACCTAGGAACACACCAAGGAAGAAAATAATTCTTAATAATGATAATCATTCAATTAGAATTCCTCCTTATGTTCCTATCAGACAAAAGAATGCTCCAAGGAAATTCATTCAAAAATGGATTTCTACTGGAAGATTGTTTAGTCCTGATGGTTCCAACTGTAAATTGAGAACCTAATCTCCTGTTTCCTGCTGTGTGCAGAATGCTTCCTGGACTAAAGCACAATGGCTATTTGATAGTGGATGCGGAAAGCACATGACAGGAGACAAAGAAAATCTGGTCGATTACAAAGCTTGCAACACAGGACTAGATATCAGATTTGCTGGAGGAGAATTAAATCCCTCTCTGGGATTTGGCAACGTCAGATTGGGAACATTAACAATCACTGACGTATTACATGTTAAGGATTTGAAATATAATCTATTTAGCATGAGCGGTTTGCATAAAGGTTTCTTGTAAAATTCAAAGCAAAATACTGCAAACTAATTGACAATGAGTCAAAGCAGACAGTCTTGATTGCTCGGCGGAAAGGCAGTCTTTATATTGCCGATAGGGCATCTGCCACAACTGAAGAATGTCTCATGGTGAGTCAATCTGGTCACACAGAAGAGCACTGGTTATGGCACAAAAGAATGAGTCACTTGAACTTCAAAACTCTGAACAAACTTGCCAAGAAAGAGCTAGTGGTTGGCCTTCCCAAAACATCTTTCATAAAGGATGGTATCTGTTCTGCCTGTCAGATGGGGAAACAATCTAAGATCTCTTTCAAGTCCAAAACTAGACACTCTAGTGTTAGACCACTGCAACTACTATGTATGGATCTTTTTGAATCATCTGTAACTAGTTATGCAGGAAAGAAATATGGTCTGGTTGTTGTAGATGACTTCTCAAGATTCACTTGGGTTGTCTTTCAAAACATGATCGATGCCAGGTGGAGATACCAAACTTCTTTGAAAAAGCTTGAAGTCATGAAAATGACAAGGTATCTGCAATCGTAAGCAGACCATGTAATCGAGTTTGTCAACCAGTACATAAAAGAGTTTTGTACCTGCAAAGGTATACAACACCAACTTTCCTCTGTAAGAACACCTCAACAAAATGATGTTGCAAAAAGGAAAAACAGAACCCTTAAAGAAGCTGCAAGGACGATGCTAGCTGACACTGAAATAAGTGAAGTTTATTGGGTTGAAGCTGTAAACACAGCCTGCTACACTCAGAACAGATGTTTGATAAACAAACACCATGACAAGACCCCTTATGAAATCTTGGTTGGTAGACCCCCTAATATCAAACATCTGAGAGTATTTGGTTGTAGATGTTTTGTTCTAAACAATGGAAAAGATTATCTGAGAACATTTCAACCAAAGGCAGATGAAGGTGTATTTCTTGGTTATTCCACGAATAGCAAAGCCTACAGAATTTACAACAAAAGAACAAAGAAAATTGAAGAATCAGTTCATGTTGTATTCTATGAAGGAAGTAAGAAAACACCTCCTAATGATGAACTCTCAGAAAGATTCAAAGAACTAATGTTGAGGATTACAAGAAGAATCCTCGAAAGGAGAAACATCATTATGGAAAGTGAGGATGACTCGGCGTGAAAAGCTTGATATGCCTAGTAACAACCAGATGACTCACAAACATGATGAAGAATTTCCTATGAAACTTCCAGAAATGGAAACTGAAGATATTCATCATGAAGCTATCTCTGGAAACAATCTCTCTGAAAGACATGTTCCAGATAGCTCAAACACTGAACAAGTGTCAGACATTAATTGCCCTTCTGAGGAGCAAAATGTCTTAGATACTGAAAAAGTATAAAATCAAAATCCCAGTGATTCACATTCAAATCATTTGGATATTGATCCTACTAGCACTAAACCTATGATGAGATGGATCAAGGATCATCCTACAAAAGATGTGATTGGACCAAATAATCAAGGTGTTAGGACTAGGAGAGCAATAGTTGAAAATGCTAATTCTCTCTTTGAATGTTTCATCTCAAATATTGAACCTAAAAGAAAGCGGATTGAGTTTAGCTGGGTACTCAGACGCTGATTATGCTGGATCACTGCTTGATAGGAAAAGCACCTCAGGAACTTGTCAGTTTCTGGGTACTAGACTTATCTCGTGGTTTAGCAAGAAGCAAAACTCAATTGCAACTTCTACCACAGAGGCTGAATATATTGCTGCTGGTTGTTGTGCAACACAAATTCTGTGGATACAACAACAACTTAAAGACTATGGACTCGATTAAGAGAAAACTCCCATTTTCTGTGACAACACAAGTGCTATTGCGATTACACAGAATCCTAAATTTCATGCCAGAACAAAGCATATTGATGTTAGACATCACTTCATCAGAGACCATGTTGAAAAAGGCAATATAGAGATACTCAAGATTGGCACTGAAGACCAACTTGCAGATATCTTCACTAAGCCACTACAAGAAAGTAGATTCTTAGCCTTAAGACATAGTCTTGGACTAATGGAACTACCAAGAAACTGAAAAAGTTCAGAAATCTGGAACGGGCATCCAGAGAAGAGAAAGAGAAATGCAGGCGTATCCGTAAGTCAAAAGGCTAAAGAGCAAAAAGCGACTTAAGATCTACGAGGCGAACTCAGATATCTGAATCACTCCATAAACGGGGAACACAAAGGAGAATAGTACAACTATCTGCAGTCAACTACTCTCTTGAAATTCGCATTATTTCTATCTTGATGAAAAACTTGGAAAAATCCTAAGTATAAGACAGATTCAGATGCAAACAGTGTTCTTGGTCATACAAAAACGTGATTCAGATAGCTAATAGCCAAAATTCATTAAATGGGCACAATTACACTTGTTTATTGTGATCATTGCTGAAGAAGCAATGGTGACCTTGATGAAATTAAGCGTTTGATCTATACGGTGGAAATTAATTCACAGTAAATAGTGGACTGTAAAAATTTCGACAAAGCCCACTTTGCATTTAATGCCGAACTAGCTTTTGCTCACGCCTGCTTGCAAATCACAGATACGTACACACAAAATCAATTTGTATGTACTAAGTATATTATTCTTCTAGGCTTCTAAATATTTTTCTAGAAATTTCATTTGAAGTCTCTAACAAAGAATAGGTAGTAGGATTTTGTCTAATTTCCATTTCCTTTATTAAAGTAATTCGAATTATATTCCTATTACTAAAAACTTGTCTTATAAGTACTTAAATTTGTCTGTTGAGATTCTATTGCTATATATATAGGATTTTGGCAAAAGAAATCACTTTTGCCTAATCCAAAATTCCGACTTACACAAAAATAGCAAAACCTTCTCTTGATTCTCTGCAAACCTTCTACAATCTCTGCAAATCAAGATTAAGTTTTTCTGCAAAGAATTACTGAATCAAATCTCTTTCAAACACCAAATTCCTACACTATATAAAGAGATGGCCCCAAAAAATTCTTCCACACAGAAATCTCAATCCTCCACTGGTACTGTTGAAAAGCAAACACCAGAGTTGGTTATTGTGAACAACCGACTGGTAGGAGATTTTAATCCTGACCATTGGACTTCAAATCACAGAATGATTTGGGGTGGTGCCATGGTTGAGGAATACCTCACGGCTGCAATAGAGAACCAAGCCGACAGAAAGCTGATTCTTGACATGCTTGAAAAGGCACAAATCAAGGATTTTCTATCTGCTCGCCCAAGTGGAATTTCATCACTCGATATGTTGGAATTCTACAACAACTCCAATTTCCTGTGTTTCTGAAGGCACTGCAATAGTGTCTGCCAAAACCTCAGTCCAAGGAAAGGAAATCCTTCTGGACTTAACAACTTTCTGTAAGTTGTTTGAGTTTCAAAATCTTGGAAAGGATTTTGAAATAAACACCAAGGATGATGATCTCCTTGAAGGTGTTAAACAATTGTCGATGGCGTGTGTGATCTTGAAAAATCAGATACACCCACTGAGTTCAAGCTTGCTGACATCCGAACCAGACATTTGATGGTTCACTGGGATGTATTGGCTTGCATTCTTCATAGATGCTTTGATGGTCTACAAGGAGGTGCTGACCAGATAAGCCAAGAACGATGGATCATGATGTTCTTGCTGAATCAACAAGACAAAAGGCTGAAAAACCCTTTTAATTGGGGAAAGTATGCCTTCATGAAGTTTGTGAAGAAGATTCAAGGCTTCGAGCCTAAGATCGCCAAAGGACTAGCTGAGCCAAAGGCCACGATGAGCTATGGTGCGAAGATATGCTACTTCGGAGAAGCTTGGCATTGAGCTCGGAGAGGCAATTTGAAATAGCCAACAGTAACCTACTCTACAAATATGAGTATACAAACTTGATGAAAAAGGTTACTGGGTCTCAGAAAGGTTCTAAGAAGCGAAAGTCTAAAAAGGTATCTGAAGAAAAGGTTGCGACCAAGAAGCCCAGAACTTCAAGAAAGAAGTCTGCTGGCAAATCAGAAGACACACCCATTGAGGTTGTCGATTCTCAGATATCTGCAGGCCTTGCCGATGAATTGATAAAGGCAGATCAACTCATCAATGCTGCAAAAGAGTCATCAACTACTGAACAAGTAGACTCAGCAAGAGAAAGTGCGTTCAGAAATGTTGCGACTAATGCAAAATGCCTTGCTGATGAACTTATTAATGCTGCCAAAACAGGTGAAAAGCACCAAGCCCCATCTGCAGAAATCGCAGGAGTAATGGACCAATCAGTTCCCAATGCTGATGAGAGCTCTGACGATGAAGATGATGAACTAGTCATCTCTCAAGTCCTAGAAAGAACAAAGAGGGCTAAGGTTACTGTAACAGTAACTGGTGATAAGGTTTCTGAAGAAGAACCTACACCTCAGGTTGCTGAACAAACACCTATAGCAAAGGTTGTTGGTGTAAACAAATCATCAGGGAACATTTTTTACGCACAACTTCAAGAAGCCCTGATGAGTGGTAAATTAGTGCTGGCAGATGCTTATGAAAATGCCACATCTAAAAATCTGGAAGAACACTCTACTGACCGATCTTCTGCTTCCAGACAACCACAACAGCCACAAGTGGTTGATGAAATGGTAAATGAACTCCATTTCGAATTACCAGCATTACAACACGCTGAAGAAAATCCTGCAAAAGAGCATGTTCCCCAACTCGACAAGAGGGATCAAACTGAGACATCCACTCAGTATGATCAACCAGGGGAGGCAACTGAGTTGCACACTCAGGAAAGGTGTGAAGTACCTAAAACTTCAAACAAAGAAGCTGTACTGGAACAAGAAGACCAAAGTATAAAAGGGTCACAAGTTCCAGGGACCAATCAGCCTGACAATGCTCAGATAGCTGAATGGTTTAACTCCTACCTTGTGAAAAAAAAATTATGCTTGTATATCTTGTTACTTATATAAAAATTCTTTGTTACAAGCTGCGTTAGAAACACAGAAACAAGAGGAAGTTGGAAAGCTTGCCTCAGAAACTGAGAAGGAGGTTACCCCAACCTCGCCTCTTAAGAAATCTAAGCCTGTACCATAGGTTCCAACTGAGAAAGAGGAAGATAAGGTAGAAATGCCAGAGACGAACCCAGAGACCGACAAGGTTTCTGAAGAACACATCATTGAGCCTTCTAGCATGAAGGTACATGAAAAATCAGTGATAAGTATTCTTCATCATGGGTTATTTTAAACTTCTTCTAAAATATTCAATACTTTCTACTTACAGGCTCATTCAGAAGTAGAAATGCAAAGGGAAAAAGTTGCGACATCCCCTGCATCAATGGAAATTGATGAAGCTCCCAAGGCAATATCACATGAAAGAATACCAGAAACTGAGAAAGTTTCTGAGAAAAATGACTCTGAGCTTCCTATTGAGGAAGTAAGTCCAAAACTCAGAACTCATTAAAGCATTTTTGCACAAATTCTTTCAAATAATTTCCTAAGTATTGTATTAATCTTAATTCTCAGGTTCAAGAAAGAAAGGTTGATGAGGACCAGACTTACAAGTCTCCACCTCACAACAAGATATCTGAGACACCAATTGTCTCAGTAGCACAAGTCTCTGAGCCTGAAGTACTTACTCAGGTAACTCAGAAACTAAACTACACTTCTACTCAGATATCTACAAAAGTTTTGAATCTCACTCAAAACTCTTTCTTTCAGGCTCAAACAAGTGCAAAGCAGGCTCCCAATGATGAGAAAAGGGACCTACTTCCCTTCTTCAAAGCTCAAACCCTGCCAAAGCATATTCAATGCTTCAAGAAATGGCAAAGGTTAAGGTGCTCTGATCTCTCTGAAATATTGAGAATCACAGATCAACCAACCAAACGAGCACGAGCTCTTGACTTGGAGACATATATCCATGCAATGTTCCCTACCGAGCAATTACGATTTACTCTTGCATAAGGATTTCTCCAGAGAAGTGGCGCACAGTTTGATACAAGCCTTTGAACAGGCAGATGGTCAGACAAGATTACAGATGGCATTCAAGCCAGTTCTACCCCAGACTCTGCAATTTATACCTTCTGAACAAGAAGAGGTTAATGGGCAGAAGATCGCTATTCCTGAAGTGATCAATCTTGTATTTGAAGATGATGAGGAGGAAGAGATAAACGAAAACGACTTCGATGAACCTCCCACTGACCATCACCAAAAGGATGACACAGACAAAAAGGATGATGATGATGCCCCTGCACCAGGGACCGGAGGAATTTCACAAAGAAATCATGCCTCAACTGCTGAAAAGCAAACTGAGAGGAAAGCACAGAAATCTCCGTCTCCATCTCCTCAAAAGTCAACTCATCCATCTTCGCAACAAAAGGTTATTACTGAACAAGTAGTTGAGGATTCTGAGGAAATCGCTCAGAAATTGTTGAATACTCAATCCAGAATTGCTCAACTCAGACAACTGTTGGAAGAAGAACAACATCTCCATCTTCAACTGGAAGACCAGATAGCTAAATCCAGAGACAAGCTTGACTAACTACAAGATCAATATCTGCAAGAGATGATCGCTTACTCTGAGGTTAAAGAGCTACAGGATGCTGTAAATGCCATCACCAAAGAACTCGATACTGAAGAAGTATCTGAAATTAAGCATGATGCTAAGGCTGCATCATCTTCAAAAGAAGTACCATCCTCCTCCCAAAAAGGGAAGAAACCAATCTCTGAGATGGTTCTTTGGACTCGACAATCGATGAGAATGTCCAAGAGGATGAAGATCAAATTTGATTACTCGGATGATGAAGAAGACAAGACTTTGGCAGACCGCAATGAACATCTAGCGGTTTCACACTTGAAAAGGAAAGCGATTGCTCTGAAACTTTCAAAGCGCCAAATGTCCACTCCCATGAATACATGAGCAGATGCAATCTTGGCTCATCGAAAAGGAGATGTCTTCACGAACAAGGAAGTAATTGCCTCGTCCCTCACGAATGAAAAGTTCATCGAGCTCATCGCCAGAGAACAACTAACATAGTCATTGCTCGGAAAGATGGGAATGATAAGGGACGATGATGCGTCTTTAGCTGAAAAAGCTTTTCAAGAGGCAAGTTACACTGCTGGAAAAGCAGATGCTATCCTAGGCCCATTAGCAGAGCTCACTGATAAGGAGAATGGACTTATCAAGCAAAATCAAGAGCTCAAAGCCGAACTTCAGAAGTTGGTCACTGCCTACAATTATTTACAAGGGCATTTTGACTCTCTCTCAGATTCTTTTATGAGACCGATGACCAACAATGACTAAGGGGAAAGAGTGTACAAATCTGGACCTCAAAGTCAGGGGGAATGGGAAGAAGGAGAAGAAAACAAGAAGAAATCTGGAGCTGGTGTGGCTCAGAGAGGAAGAAGAAACATGAAAACTTCCCAGCCACCACTCAGAATCAATGAACCCTCCTCAAGCCAAGCTGCTTTGCAAATAGTAGCTGCTTCCCGAAACTCTTGAAGGAACTACAATGATAACAAGGGCATGCACGAAACCTCCAAGGAGTACCAAGGCTCCAAGGAGAAGACAGTTAAAGGGATTAATGAATCTTACGAAGAAAAGAAGAAGGCCAAATCAAGTCCACAGGCAATGAAGAAGGTCGTAAATCTCTCACAAGATTTAATCTTGATGATGATGAGAAGCGATGAAGATGAAGCTCCTCTTCACGTAAAAAGGAAAATTGAAAGCTAATCGAGCCCATAGCCGCAAAGCCCTAGCGCTAAAACACCCTCTGAAATACCAAGTCTATCCGGTGGTTCTTCAAGCAACAACCCCAAAGAGAATTCAAGCGAGAGAAGGAAGTGATCGAGAGCAAAGACAAAGTCAACTTCCACTCGGGCGGAAGAAGCCAAAATAGAGTATGTGAAGAATGACAATGATTCTTACATCTCTGAGTGCATCAATCGAAAAATGGCTATTGGATTACGAACTTAAGCATCTCTTGGTAAATTCAAGATTTCCGAACCAATCCATAAACAACTTATGGCATGGAGAAAAGATAAGCCAACCTTGATCAACACCAATCACATTAAAGCACGGTTGGATTTTGAAGTTGTCGAAGAGAAGCCATGAGAAAGGACCTCTCGATGAATGTCCATATGGAAAGCCGGATGATGTGCACGAATTACGAATATCACGGGAGCGAGGCAAGAGCAAGACTCATTGTGGAACCACATGAGTCGTTCTATCTAACTGAAGATCAATACAATGGTGACATCAGATATATGAGGATTATCTACGAATACTTCAAGCTTTCAGATATCAGAATAGAGCATGCCTGGAAGTGGGGAAAGTATCTGTGGGTCAAACATTTTGTCAAGAAAAATCCTACCAAAACCTACAAGAGTGCGTGGATTTGCGGAGACACTGAGATGCTCGTCAGAACACTTCTCTATGATTATTCTGATGACATCAAAAGGTTTGGAGATAGGAAATTTGCAGACTGATCCATAGAACTACTGTTGAAGACTTGAAGAGTTGAAGACTTGAAGACTAGTCTATTAGGATGTTTACTTGGAGCTTGGCTACTCCTGTTGTCCTAATTTACTATTTTTTTTGGTATTTTTGCTGACTGAGCTAAACTTGTTTTATGTATTGAAGTTATCTGTAATCTTTCTTTGTAACTTATCTGAAGAACTTACTCTCAGATAGTATTCTATAAAAGATAACTTGTCAGCAAAGATCACACCTTGTGATTTGGTTGATGTTTACTTTCTGCACTCATTTGAATGAATTGAAAAATCTTAAGAAATAATTAAGTGTTGGATTGATCACTCATCCAGATTTGTAATAGGTCAGATAGTCATCGTTGACTGATCAAAAAGGGGGAAATTTCTTAGGAAATTTGTTAGATATTTGGTTAGAAATATCTGTTTAGATTTTGATCAGCAACATGATGACTTATCTTAGTCTCAGAAAGGTGATTAGTACTCTTGGTTCACTTGAACATTGTAAAAGAGGAAACCCACTAAGTATGATAGTCTAGCTAATCTTGTATAGGATGTTAGGTCTCAAAATGTAATTTTTATTTTATGAAGAAGACCAAGAAGAAGACATCCAAGCGAACAAGTTCAACGACATTGAAGATTTGAAGATCGCACAAGATTATCGAAGCAGTTTCTGAGATACCTTGGCCAGATATCTTGAAGACACGAATAGTTTTAAACAAACTGTGTCACAAGAGATATCTGAGAAATAAAAGGTCTATCTGAAAATAAGGAAAGTGTCCACAGATATCTATTCTCAGATACCTTGAGCTTTAACCACATTTCTGAAAAAGAAATATATATATTGCAAACAAAGTTGTTTCAATAAAAGTGGTATCTGAAGATAAAGATAAGAACGTGCAAAGAATCAGAGAAATCTGATCAAGGTTGTCTCTGATACAAAGCATAGTTCCGTTAACTCTGAGACAAAAGTATAGTACAATGCATTAAATGCAGACGGAGATGTACGAACAAAAGCAACGGTAACCGAAGAAGAAGACAAACCTGCTACAGTACTATACACAGATATCAATAGTTTGAATTTGATTTAAGCCTAACGGATACTATTCAAACTGCACTCGAACTCATCTATAAATATCAACACTTAGACTGCTTGAGAAGACACACCTTGAACTCCAAAAACACGCTGAACATCTTACTCTCTCAAAGCAAACTACTTATCCTCAAGCTTTCTGTTGCGACCAAAGCTCTTGATCTTAAGTAGCACTAAAGTTCTAAGTGTCCTGATCCTAAACAAGCACTGCTATTTGTGAAAGAGTTGAATCGAAAGATCAAGTATCTGAGATTCATTCTCTTGAACAATTATCATAGACTTGGTCGAAAAGAACAAGATACCATACATTGAAAAGTGTATTAAGTATACTTGATTAACATAGCTATTTGATAAACTGAAAAGTAATTAAAGAAGCTCATCTGACAACTCAAACCAACACCATCATTTGGCGTGAGTATGTGAAGTACTTAGTTTGAGAAACTAAGGAATAACTCCAAGGTTATTGAGCACAAGAAGTACTTAGCTTGGGAAGCTAGGGAATAGCTCAAAAAGGTTTCTGAGTACAGGAAGTACTTGGCTGTGAAAGCCGGGGAACAACTCAGGGGGAACATTTGGTTGGGAACCATTTGTTTAAGGAATCTTAGAATATGATTTTTGTAAGGTGACCTAAATTATCTATTCTAGTGAATTCTAGGTCTTTGGAAGACCGGAGTGGATTAGTTGGAGGATTACGCCACCTCCAGATACCACTATACTTGCTGTGTTATTTACTTTTCTGTACTTACATTTCAGCAACACACACACACTTTAACATTTACGCACTTATCTATCTTAAATCTTCCGCGCTCTGAATCTAAGTATCAGATATCTACACAGATATCTGAGAATTAGTTTTTATCGACAAAAGTTTTAAAAGACTATTCACCCCCCCCCCCCTCCAGTCTTTTACTTTGCCGTTATCTGGACCAACAGTAGCTTCGCTGCATTTAGGTCTGCTTCCGAAACTGTTATTTGGACCTCGTTGCTGTAGTTCCTGGTTCTCCTCTCTTCTCGAGTGCCTCCTACCTTGTGTGGGACGATTTTGTAGTCATTTATCGAACGATTGTAGTTCTGGAGGAACAGATCTATCGATCTGAGTGAGTTGTTATATGCTTCATCTTTTGTGGTTCTTAGTGCTTTTAGGAAATCATATGACATCTCCTCCTTGAATTCTTCCCACAGTGCGTTTGGGTGTGACGGAGAATTGTAGTACAAGATGGTGGCAAACAGTCCGCGCAGTGAGTATGGCATCCTGTATCCACATGCTTCGTGTAATGTTTCTCGAATGTCCGCGTCTGATTGGAGTAGGCCTCTTTCTCTCGTTGCCTCGCTGAATGTCTCATAGGTAACATTGTTTACCGTCCTCAAATGCTCGTAAGAAGTCGGTGCACGAACGTGGTTCAGCAGTATCCTTTGGTAATACTTATCCCCTGTGTTTTGAAACTCGGACCCGGACGTTGACCCGGCCTACCTACTGTAGGAGGTTCAATCGGGTCAACTCGGGTCAACCTATAAAAAATATTTTTAAAAATAAAACATAATGTATGCCTTAAAAATTCAACATATACATTTTTTACCTAAAAAAAAGATAGAAAACATTGCATAAACGACATATGCCTCAATTCCAAACACAAAGTCACCATAACTACATAACATTGAGTTCAAAATAACAAATAACATTAAAGCACGGGAGAAGAACAGGAGAAGAATGAGCCGCAAAAAAAGGAAAAGGAAGAAGATTGAAAAGGAAAAGGAACTGAGCGATTAGGGCTTTTGTTGTGATTGGGGTTTTTTGATTTTTTTTCTTTTTTTTTTTTCTAGAAACCCGGGGGGAACCGGGTTTTTACCGGGTGGAACCGGTTTTTAACCGGGTGGAATTGGTTTTTAACCGGGTTTTTACCGGTTCCGCCGAGTTTTTACCAAAACCCGATTTTTTTCGGTTTTGGGGGGTTTTCGGCCCGGACCCCCTCCGAGTCGCGGTTGAACCGGGTCGACCCGTCGGGTTTCATAACATAGCTTATCCCTGTCTGTTGGACTCACTGTGACCAGCCATCCTATCATCCTGTTGTTTCTCTTTCTTGTCGTAGAGGATTATTGTCTAATAGAGAACATAACATCAGTTGATTGAATACTACAAGTTCACATCCTGGAGCAGTTGGATAATTTATTGTGATTGTTTTGATTTCCAGTTTGGTATTCGTATATCTTGTTTGAATCAGTAGGAACACAACACTTCCGTTTATCGCAAGCGTGAGATGGACATGTAAAAAGTGGAAAGTTTGCTTAATAACTACCCGAGAGTCGTAGTACAACAACAATATTCTAGATTGGAGCAAGAACAATTAAGAAACTAAACTTAGATATCATAATTAGTTTCTGGAAAGAAAGAAAGAGTAAATAAGTTCCGCATATAATAAACTAAAAAGATGGACAAAATGTCTCATTGAATAAAACTAAAAAGACCCAACCAAGAAGTTCAACCGATAATCAACTAAAAAGATATAATATTCAAAATGTTAAACCAAAATTATTAAAATTGTTGGATGATATTTATTCGCCACTCTTGCAATTCTTGCTTCTTCTACGAATTCTAATCATGTCATTTGACTCTTCATCATTGTTTGGAACTGTTTAATTAATGAAAACATAATTAATATTTGATGTATATAAACCGAGTACACAAATGTAAGAAATGATCAAATAATTTTACAAATTATTTAGTTCTATTTTTTTATCTTGAGCTTCCAAATCTACTTCACTCTTGCGACTCTTGCTTCTTCTACGAATTTTGATCATGTCATTTGACTCTTCATCACTGTCTGAAGCTGTTTAATTAATGAAAACATAATTAATATTACAAGTATATGAACTGTGTATACAAATGTAAGAAATGATCAAATAATTTTACAAATTATTTAGCTCTATTTTTTTTACCTTGAGCTTCCAAATCTACTTCGATTATATCATTTCCTGATTGATTCGTTGAATTCATCTTTCTCTTTGCAGCATCACTCCTCTTTTCATCAACAGTTCTCTTTTTCGCATCCTCTTCTGGTGTTTGTGGATTATAAATAGAGTTAGATTTTTATTGTCAAGTAGCTACTATACGAAGCAAAATTCATTTGGATTTAATAGTTTAGCGAACTTACCCTCTTCAATCTTGATTCTAACAGTTGTTACAGAATCAATCTTAGTAGGTGTAGCAGGTGTTGCACACAGTATAACACCAGAGCTATCTGGATTCTTCTTTGCTATTTCTATTTCCAAATTTGGCTCGCCTTGCTTGTCTGTTACTGCTTCAGAATCTGATGCATTTGAGGTGTTCTCATCTATTGATATCATCTTGTTAACATTGTATGACATCGTTGTTACACCCCTGTTGTTCAATGGTAATTTGTAAATCATCATTTTCCACTTTTGGTCTTGTAGCTTGTTATCAATGTATTTCTTCGAGGCATTCCAATCCTAATATAACATAAATAAGAAATGTAGAGCTTATGTAACTGATCACCTTTACATGATTAATAAATATCATCAAATCCGTGAGACATAACAGCAAGAATATTACCTTGCATTGTGCCTAAAATGCATAACCAGATATGAATAAGTAATCACAGTACAAGCCAAAGAAACATAACAAGACCACTAACATTCAGCATAATCAGTATATCCCACTGATTAACAGTACAAAGACCCCCTTATTCCTTTTTACTAACTAATTAGCAGCAAGGCAATTCCTTATTTAAACTGCTGCTGCTAATACTACTTAGTTCAGATAACTATCACAGCCTCAGCAGACAAAAGGTGCCACTCGACTAAACCAATTATCAACAAAACTACAGATCTTTTCTTCTTCTAATCTAATCAGGTCTCTTCTCTTCTTCTGTATCCAATAAGGAAATTAGCCTTCTCTGTAGTCTCTTTAGTTAATTTCTTACAATACTTATTTTAAGTTTTAGGATATATTCACGAACTTCATGCGTTTTCGTAGTGCCTACAAGCAATTCATATAGCGAGAATTCTATTTTTATTAATCTAAAGCAAAGTGACTGTATACAACCAAAAAGAAACTACAGCTATTTGATTCAATACCTTAGTTATTCATAATCTCCAAAGTGTTAAAATGGAAGCTAAATCAAGAGATGTTGCAACAAAAAATACAGGAGAAAGCATGGAAGATGCCCACCAGGTATTGGTTCACATTTCAACAGAGCAATTCAGAAATACAAGTGCAGTGAATTTCCATGTTTCACTTGAAGTTCCACTGCAAGGATCAAAAAGTAGAAGAATAAGGATGATGTGAGAATTACCAAGAAAGTAACTAAACATACCGGATAATATTTTTTGTAGAATTCTTCTTCATCAAGATGCAGCAATTTCTGTTCTCACCAAACAGTGTCACATCAATTTCTCCACTTGAATCCATTACTCGTACACAAAAACGGTACCTGCAACAAAGATTGTTTATTCTATAATTTTTTAATGACTCCTGTTGGAGTTAACAGTATTTGTCAAGGTCATATTTACCTTTGAAGTGCCATCTTGAAATCATTGCATTGTGCAATATAACACATAAATTGCGTCCAAGGTTCAGCTTCTATTTTAGTTTTGCATTTTTCACATCCAACGTACATGAAATCAGCATGAATGGCATCTAGTTTTGTGTTACTGTGTTATACTTCAAGTTTTCTTTTTATAAATATCTGTCCTACTTAAACGGTAATTTACAAGTATGCATGTACTATAACTTTAGTGTAAATTAGACATTCTTTGAATTATGCACATTGGCCTCTAATTACCTTAAAGTCATATATAGCTATGCAGTACTCAGAAATACCATTAGCAATCCTATCACAGTACAATTTTTTTTTAAAACAACAAAAATATATTAATAGAACTTCGCAAAGTGTACGATTAATTAGAAACCTAGAAACCACTCATAAAATATGAATCCACACCTTCCAGGACCAACTTGCACCGAAATTTTACATCAAAACATGCCCAGGACCTATTACAAATTTTGAGAGAAAGTTACAGAACGAAAAATCACAAAACAACTTTACCTGCTTTCCTCCAAATGCCAAACATCAGTATGTTTCTCTCTTAACCAAAGTCTAAGTGTAATCCCACAAAATTAAAAGCCTCAAGCACTCTCCTTCATCTGCATAAACATTGCTTCCCTCAATTATAAATCCGTGCCCCCATATTGGCTTAAGCCACACTGATAAGTACATACAAACTTGCAAGGAAATTTTATTTAAAGAACATTATAATACCTGGATAGGAGAGTACTGGTCACACACAAAGCATACTGGTAATAGTAACATTTATACTCAGTTTTTATAGGTTTTTTAGCTTCTTTGAAGCTCATCAGTAGTGAAGTAAAAGACCAAGTTAAGTTTTAGTGCCTTGCAAATGCTTTTCTCAACTTTCTTTTAGGTTTTTTACTTCTTAAAGGCTCATCAGTACACTGTTTTTGTCCATTGGCTACTGTAATGTTTTACAAATAGTATAATGAAGCTGACTTGAAGATTCGAAGAGGAAAGATAATGAGACTTGCATACCAATCGTGGTAAGCATACAAATGAGCAAAAGATCCAAACTATCTTGATAGTACCCAACTATATAATTCTCAGTGAAGCAAATTGTCAAGCACTAAATGGTGCATAAAACACAAAGACAATCCAAAATCTCACCTGTTTATGGCAATCCAAGCTGCAGTTTCATTCCTTATTCGAGAAACCTCACCTGAAAACAAGATGTTGGATCAATTAAGACAACAATATAGCAACCCTTTCCCCCCATCTAGATAACCTGAAATAGGACAGAAAATTGAAGAAGCATCCAAAACAGAGCAAACATATCCTTCCGAATGAAGCGGACCGAACCCAGATCACCATATTCATCCATTGAACTTTAATATGTCGGATTCCTATTTTTAGCGTGGGTATTGTCGGATTTCCCAATGTTAGAAGTATAATAGGATTATGATTCTTTAATGTTGGTAATTAGAAGTATAATTGGAATATGATTCCTTATTGATATCTAGCTATACATACTTGTATATATATGCGATTGATGAATGAGAAGAGGCAGGGAAAATAATTCTTTCATGGTATCGGTAGTATAAGTCTCCAAATGACATTGGTCCTGCCTCTCCTCTTTTCTTTCTACCGCCCTAAAATTTCTCTGATTTTTTTCCCTCAATGCAATCAATCTGATTGCCCTTGCCATTCTCTCTTTCTTCTCTTTTCTCCCCTTTCTCCTTATCTCTCCAGCACCTCCACGTGTGCTCCCCTTCCTCCTCTAGCCGCTGCCCCCCCCCCCCACGGGGACCCTAGCGCCGCCGCCTCTTCTCCGGCCTCCTACTTCGTTCACCTCCCAAGCCGCATCAACGGCTTCCACCGTTCCGGCTGCCTCTCTCAAGCGCTCTTGCACATCTCTTCTCCTTCACGCAGCTGAGCCACTCTCTTCTCTGGTGGTCAATTCCTCCGGTCAGGCCTTCCTCCTTTGATTTCGCAGCGGATTTCTCTTCTTCTTATGCGGTTGAGCCGTTTTCTTCTCCCGCAGCTCTACTGATGCGTTTTCTCCACGTGTCGTCGCCTTCCTCGAGCAACTTGCTTTTTCCTCATCAACCTCTTCTGCTCAAGGTGATGTTGGATCTTGGACTTCTGTGGTCACCTGTTGACCCCTCTCTGCCTACTCAGGCCTATCTCTATGTAATCACTTGTTGATTCCTCTTCGTCTGTCTCTGTGTGGTCTTATATTCTCTCTACCTATTCTGGGTGTCTCTCTATATGTCTGCTGTGGGTGTTTAAGTTTTTTCTTCTGTCGTTGTCATCTCATCTTCTTTGTCCCGTCTCGTTCTTCTCCTATCCCAGATTATGGTACCTCGCCTGAGATTACAACCTCGTTCCACCCTACTCTTGCAGACTCGAGCACTTATGTGGGGTTGGGTACCAAATTTGGGTCCTCCTTGCCCATACCTAACTGACCCTTGATATCGCCCATCGTCCGGTCCATCTCAGCAAGTTGGTCTTCTTGGATCTCACCCACAGCAAGCCCATAGGGGTATTGGACCTTTTTCCTCGCTTGCTCTCATACAACATCAACAAAGCACGTCATGGATGAATTCTGCCGAGTCTTAACTATGAGTCGACGTTTCACCAAAGGACTTTCACAAGTATTGTTTGACGTTTTTCGGAACAGTCTCAACGTTCATCAACCTCCCGTTTCGACTGGGGGAGTGTTAGAAGTATAATAGGATTATGATTCTTTAATGTTGGTAATTAGAAGTATAATTGGAATATGATTCCTTATTGATATCTAGCTATACATACTTGTATATATATGCGATTGATGAATGAGAAGAGGCAGGGAAAATAATTCTTTCACCCAAATCGAATGAAAATAGTGTATCCTGCAATTGCATTTACCTTTGATGTTTATGGTTTACCAGATTGTCAATCTTGAGATCCTGCAATTGCTTCGATTTGGATGTCCAACTCAGGCTCACTGGATTGGCCGTAGGAAATAGGGTTGTTAATGCAACCTGTACTTTCGATTTGTTTCTGCGCCATTAGAGAAGACGATTCAAGAGCCAGATGGAAAAGTGGAGCTGATCTTTTGCTATGCCGATATCCATTGAGAAGAGGTGTGAAGAAGAAGAAGAAACGGAGGAGAGAGATGATCGGTGGAAAAAGGAAAGAGAGGCAGAAGAAGAAAGGGGAAGATTGTCACGCGCGCACGCGTTAGGTTTATGAGTCTGGGCTTTTATCTTCATTTTAGTGGAATTTGTGGGAGAAAAAATACCTCCTTTATTATTAAATAAATAGAAAAAATACCTCCTTTATTATTAAATAAATAAAGGTACTATACTCCGTAAGAAATAAATTATTTTCACAAAAATAATCTTTACATTACTATCTACAATTCACTACCATATTGAATATGTCATACTTTTCTAAATTACACTGTATACCATATAAAACTGATCAATTACTAATTCGTAAGTTAAAATTAGAATTTTGACAATTGAAGAAGAAGATAATGTAGGAACAAGCACAACGTAATTGCTAAAAAAAGAAGAATCCAGGTGGATTCGAACCACCATCCTCCCAATGCACAAAATGCAGTTGAGCGCTCTCCCAGTTTGAGCTTATGGATTCATTAAAGTCATTATTCTAAACAAAATGTAATTTATCACCCTTGAAAAGCTGTTTCGTATTCCAATAACTCTGAAATTTAGATTCTTCTAAATGTTTTAATCAATGGATGGTTGAGGAAGGATTATCCACCTAATACAATCGTTCTTATATTTGCTCCACATTGAAAACATTAAAATGAATAGAAAAAAACACCTAAATAGATCATCCTCCTTAATAGAAACCTCCAAATGAAGCTTGTATAAATGATTATTTTTTCACCATATCAAGCCAGTTTATGTTGTCCACTCGTATATCTGCCCTTTATTAGAAGGGCAATTTGGTACCAATGAGTACTATAAA
This sequence comes from Plantago major, assembly GCA_026545765.1. Lineage (NCBI taxonomy): Eukaryota > Viridiplantae > Streptophyta > Magnoliopsida > Lamiales > Plantaginaceae > Plantago > Plantago major. The sequence continues at coordinate 21,327,375 of CM048843.1, forward strand.
ATTGGTTATGCACGAAAAGGCAAGGTAAAATGTAATCTTGTATGCGCCATGGGAAAATTTAGTAGTAATTAATTTTGAAGTGATAAAATTTGTTGATTATGACGGTGACTTTCCATTCTTACTGAAGCATCAATTCAGCTGCACAATATAGTTTTGCAAATAAGAGTAAGAAGAAAATTTTACCAGTAGTAATTGAAACCCTACCATTTCATTTCTTCACAAAATTTTTAGTAGTATATTGGGTAAAAACATTGTTTAAAATAGATAATTAGCAAGTGATTGGTAAAAAGTAGTATTACTAATTGATAAAATATGAAAATTGATTAAAAATAATAAATGAAAATCATGGTTTTCCATAAATAAAATGAATTCTTTAATGAAACACAAAATGGATAAATAAAAAGTTTATAATGAAATGGAGGAATTAATTATAAATTAATGTATTAGTTTAACTCATGACAATATAGAACCCTACATAATTATAAGCTTTCAAAACGAACATGGCACCATAATTTAGAAAGACTAGAAGAATACTTGTGCCTATGGACATCCACGAATATCATCAAACTTGCAAAATACTTGTCCAGTTCCAAAAAGAGTAATAAAATGCCAGCAGACCAGAAAGTTCCACTTGACCAATAACTTCACCGGTCCACCGTTTGCCACAAAAAATTTTAACGTATCAAAATGAACCAAACAACAAAACCAGAATAAAAGCATACCCAATAGTTAATTCATCAACAGACTCTTTCCAAAATTCATTTCATAGCAATCCAGAAGGCACTTACTTAAATTTCAGTTTTCACGAAATCAAAGATTGTTTAGTATTACTGATAAATTTTACCCCACATCGCAATGAAACTGAAGTTCTTTATAATGTAGAAATATAAGCAAAAACATAAATCATAAAAAAAGAGAATTGATTAGCTAAACTATACATACCATATCAAGTTAGATTGTGTTACAGTTTCTCCACCAGCGTAAAAGTAACATGACCTTCATATGCAAGTCTCAAACACCAACTTCAGAAAAATGCTTTCCGATGCAGCAACTCGACAATCAGCAGATCTTTGCTAGGAAGATAAACAATAATCTAGGGCAGTCGTTTCATACAGTAATGATGTATAGATAAATTTATCATAAGCCTGGCTACTAGAGAGCCTAACCGAAGAATTTACTGCAATCCATGCCTCAGAACCGAACACTAAGAGCTAATAATACCTGGTGAAGTGGAAAGTGTTACAAAGCAAAAGCAAAGAAGCAGATAAGAATGAATCTCCAGATAAGTGGAGGAAGTGCTAAAACAATGAAATTAAGATTTTTATATAGCTTTTGTACGGGATATTAAATGGGACATATACTATGAACACCAGCCACAAAATGCAAAGGGATATGCAAAGAACAAATACAGAGCCAACAAAGCAGTGGCAGAAAAGGTATTTTTTGGGGTGTGTGCGTTGTGTATGGTTTTCTTTTTGTTTTGGGGGGGGGGGGGGGGGGGGGTGCAAAAACTGTAATAATTTGACACAAAGATTTATAGTGGTTCGGCAACAAATTGTGCCTACATCCACTCCCCAAGCCTTCGCTCTTGGGCATTTCCAATAAGATACTCAATATAGATGACATTTTGTTCAACCTTCCCGATCAACACTACCATTGACACTCAGTTCAAACTCCTTGGACTCCGGCCTCAACAAAACAGAACAAAAGAACCATGATGCCACATAGGAATTCCTGTAATAGTGATGAGAATAATCAGAGATTGCAGCTACACCAGGCAATCCCCCAATGGTAGAGCACAACCAGCAGCCAGGTACGTACACAATAGTGCAAAGAACGGAAGAAAATGTTGTTGCCACAAGGTGCCTCCTTTGATCACAAGACAAAACAGAGATCTACTCAGCTTTCCAAAAGCAATCACCATAGACAACCAAGCACAGCAACAAAGATGAGAATCCAGATCTTCAAATCTTCCAGACAACTGGTCTTCAATACAACTTCTCTACAAATTAATCTGACACAGACATCTTTACAAGGGATACACTACTACATCAAAGTACAGTACAAAGGAAGGGGGCTGCAACCCCATAGGAGAAAACTCATTGGAACATAAGTCCCCGAGCCAATGATAATAAGGATCAAAACATAATTCCAACTCCATTAACCAGAATGAGGAAAATGCAGTAAGACACAAAGTAGAATGCAGTACTTCGAAAATAAATATTGGCACAAGTGTTGGTTCTGTAGTGTAGAAATCACGTATGTATATTTTGGTTTCTTTCAAGCTTTACGCTGCTGCTATGTATAGTAACACGAGATAAGATATGGACCAAGAATGAACTATGATCAGGATATGGTTATTACTAGGCACATTTATCCATTTACTAAATATCTGGACAGGCTGCTGCTTCATAATTATTATAATTATTACCTTATGTACAGTCAATAGTAATTGTGAAATCATCCTTCCTTTTATCATTGGAGTTTGGTCCGCCGACTGGGAAAAGTGTGCTTTGTAGGAATTTGCAACTGTTTTGTAGCCATTTAATAGCATAACCATGTTAAAACGTAAATGTTCAACTCAGGTTCAGATGATGTGGATTATCAACCAGTCTATGTTAACATGATGTGGATTACCTACCTTTCTATGGTTCAGGTGTGCTTATATTATCTACCAGTCATATGTAGAGACATTAAGATTAAAACATGTTAACAAAGTTTATATGAGACTAAATACCGACCGAAAGTATAGATTTTGTAAGGAATACCTCATTTTGATGATCGTTCTGCTCATAACTTCCTTGAGAGTGATTGGTAAGGTTTGGATCATAACTTCAGTGCACGATTGCTGAGGTTTGGTATTGAATAGGTTGCTTTGGTTAGATATAATGGAATCTCCAACGCAACCCATTCAATACCAAGCACGAGTCGAACCTTTGGAACGGAAAAGAGACGAAAACGAAAACAGAAAGAGCGAGACACCACACCCAGAGGGAAGAGCCGGGCAGATCCCCGTGCCTCTTCCCTCAAACCACAAAATAGAACTTTTATTAAGCAGTTGACCTGCCAAGCGAGCGCACCCGACATGGCAAAGGTCCCTAGACGACTAACACATCCATCTCCACATCGCCTCGCATATTTTCTCTCTTTTTTTACACAACAATTCCCCTCACCGGATATAAACTAAGATCTAAATAAACCACGAAAACATAATATACGTCAAGTAAATATTTGCAACCTATTCATTGAGTATGATCCTGCTACCAAATCCTTGCGCTCCTGGAAGTATTCAGCTTCCTCTATGCCTTCACATACCTCATGTGATGAAACTCAGCTCAGCGACAAGTTGACAACGTTCAATATCACAATCGTCTACAGAACTGCCATAGCTGGTGATATAATCAGAAACGAGCTGGTCGTTATCCAAAAAATATTATTAATCACATGATAAAAGATCGTGAAAATATTTCGATCAAACGGATCGACGAGTTACCTTAATGGATTCAATCCGCATAGCAACAGATCGGAAACACCATGGATTCGAATGCACAGGAGCCGATTGCTGAAAAAGCAACACGCCGAACAGCTGGTTTGTCGACCAAGAAGCTAACAATCAGCTCGTTAACGAAACCGATTCAAATCCATAACCAAACTGTAGATCGAGAGGCGATCTACACGAATTTATAATCAGAAACTGGAAGAGAAACATAACGGAGAGAAGATCTGAAGAAGAAGAAGAAGAAGAAAGAGGAGAAGAGCAGATGATAAATTTAATGATAGATGGAGGGTTATTTATTTAGGGCGTGAGATGATCTGACGGTTGTAAATGATTTGGAAAAGTATTTGGACGGATGGATGGGAGTGAAGGACGTGGCGTGTGAATGGATGAGCTAGCAATAAGGTTCGGTCAAAGGATAATCTGACGGCTGAGGTTAGTTGCGTGAGATGCTCAATGTCTTCATGCTCACAAGACCGTCATTATACTTGAGGTTGGTAATGCTGCCACATGCTTCAAATTTACGGGTAGCTCTTTTTCCACTACGAAGTCTGGCCCACAATTTACATGGGGAACAACACCGTTGTCAAACTTGCTTTAAGATACTAATGGGCCAGTCCAGTCAATGGCCCATTACAAATCCGCATAGATGGGAGGGTGAAGGGCTGGGCTTGGGTAAATTATCCAAGCCCTATCAAAGCTCAGAACCACACGGCCCCGGAATTATCCGGCCACAGGTTTGGGCCAGATTTTTCTAAAAAAAAATATTTTTTTTTTTTTACTTTTCCTTCACTAGTTTATGACCCGTCGAGTTGAAAACATAATAAAGTACTCCATTCGTCCAATTATAATGTAGCGCATTGTAACTGCAATTTTTCTAAGCAAAATATGTTAAGGAAGATCCAATATGTACTATCTCAATAATCCATCTGTCCCGGCTTCAACTTCCCATGGCTCGGACACAAGTTTTAAGAAAAAAGTGAATCAAGTGTGAGGGATGGTGATAAAGTATAATAGAAATTGAATAAAGTATGAGAGATATTGAATAAAGTAGAAGATATATTTTTCATTTAAGGAATGAGAATTTGAAATTAGGACGTCCCAAAATGGAATGTGAGAAGTTGAAATCAGGACAGGTGGAGTATAGTTTTTGAATTTTTTTATCGATAAAGTTTAGGAGTATTTCACGGTCAAAGTTATCACATAAATTTATATGGTACTTATTAAGTGGGATGGATGGAGTATATGTGATTTTAGTTTCATTTAATACTAGTTAATGGCCCGTCGATATTCGACGGGGCATGGAGGCCAAACTCAAAATAAGAAATGAATATATCGTATAATAAAATGTTAAAGTTAATGAACATAGCATATCATATGTTTTACCATGTTCGTCTTATATGAATACATTGAATCTCTTCTTACTGGTAACCGTAGAGAGAGAACATGCAATTGTTCACGTTTGAATACGGGTGAGGTGGTAGAGTCCGACGTGTGAGAAAGATTGCCAAGGACTTTTGTTTATGTTCATTGCAAAATAGACGATATGTGGAACTATATTCTATCAAAATTAACAGGGAACTTCGTCTTGTAGAATGGGCTAACCATCACAATTTGAATGATAAACCTTTTGGGCTGGGTAGACTACCGATATTATATTTGCCTCAATGATATGCTTTCTAACATTAGTAACTATGAGCTAGACTTGTTCCATTTTACAATTCGGTAGTTTGATCTATATATCTGATAAGCATTATCATGCATACGCTTAAGAATGCTATAGTGAAAATTGGTATATTTAAGGTGGTTCAAAAAACAATGTATAATATGAGGATCATAGTTTGTAAGAATAATAAATTCTTGATGTACAAGAATAATAGTTTTGCATTGAGTAAAATCTAGTAAATTACTGGTAAGACTTGACTTCATATGAAGGCATCCGTACCTGTAAAAGTATAAGGATATACGCTTAGATGTATTATAAATTGAGAAACATAAAACATAAATGAAATTATGCAAGTTAACAAATATATATGAAAAAAATAAATTTACCCCATAATTTATCGAAAACATCTTTGTAAACCACGTTGGTTGTCGTGTCGTACGTCTCACCTTCATTATCACATATGAGTACTTTCAGACCCTTTCTACTTATAACTCTAGAGAGAGCAACATACTGATTGTCATGGTGAATATAGGAGAAGGTAGGTAGAGACCGACATGAGAGAGAGACTGTCCCTGACTTTTATTTATCGTCATTGCAAAGCAGACGGATATAGGAAACTGTCTCCTATCAAAACTTAGAGGAAACTTAATCTCATCAGATGGGCTCATCGTCATCCTAGGGATGAAAACCTTTTGACCGACATTCATTTCAGATATCATTCTTGCTTCTATGATATGTTTCCCACAGATTAGTTACTGTAAGCCTTGTTCCATTGCACAACTCAGAAGCCTGGTCAATATTTCTCAAAAGCATGATCATGCGTCCAACCTTAAGCACTATTCTATGATTAGGTAGTCCCGAGCAATTAACAGTGTTCAAGAATTCTACTGAGAATAATTCTGCCATTTCACTATCTACTGACTCGGTCTTGCTTATGCTATCAGCACTCAAGTACTCCACGGAATCACCATGCATTTTAGACATGACATAATCATTAATCTCATTGATCATTTCATTAGTCGGTGCAAGAACAACACGGTGATGGAAGTATTATGGATCTATAGTTGGATAGGCTAAGTGATCCAAAAGGGAAGGATATGTGCAGTCTACAATGGTGGAAATAGGATTACTTACTTCACGAATAAGTATGTTATCAGGTAACTTGATGTCTACCTCGCCATCATTGGGTTCGCCCGCGACCCCATCACCGACTTGTAGTATCCACTCGGCAAAATCTTTAGTTTCACTAACCTCAACAGCCGATGATCCGGTCTGAATAGAAAAAAAGGTGTTAATTAAAAAGAACAACATAACAGAACAATTCATATGATAGTAACCGGGAATTTTTAGAGTTTACCTGCAATCACATGTTTTTTTGTGAGTTTTAGAACCTCACATGAATCCCACAGTATCGAAGAGCACAGAGAGGCATTTACAATATCAAATCTGCTACCACCAGGAACAACTGGCAAAATTTGCCTGAAATCTCCACCGAATACCACTACTAAGCCACCGAAAGGATCATCTGGACATTTTATAACATCTCTTAGACTCCTGTCGAGTGCCTCAAAGCAATGTTTGTTGGTCATCGGTGCCTCATCCCAAATTATAAGTTTGGTTTGCTTGAGTAAGCCGGTGACATCAGAATCCGGCTTCAACTTGCTGCATGTTGATTCCTCATGACACTTAATAGGAATACCAAACCTAGAATGAGCAGTCCTACCTCTAGGTAGCAAGAGTGATGCAATACCACTTAATGCTACTGGAAGCACTATATCTCCTCTAGCACGCAAGCCAGAACACAACGTCCTCCAAATAAAAGTCTTGCCTGTACCACCATAGCCGTATAAAAAGAACACACCACCTCTGCCCCCGTAAACTGCATCCATAATCTTATCGTAAATTGTACGCTCAAACGTGGGTACAATCCATCGAATTCTGATCTCATGGCATCTCTGTCGTATGACATCTCATCAACTATAAACTGATTCGTGGCGTTGTCAGTTATAGACTCATCCGGGATTGGCATAGACTAAAAAAAAAGCAAGACTGCTGCATTTTGCTTTCAATAGCTTCTCAATTTCAAGCAACGCTAGGTTATGGATTTGTTCATCTGTAAGCCTCAAACCTGAATCGCGAAATGAATCGAAATAAGTAATAAGTAAATGTATAGCATTTTCGTATTTCGGTAAAATATAAAATTTACTAACAAATTACCAGGATTATGAGAAGTTTTTTTGCTTGATGTATAAAATGTTGTCAGATAAGAAGTTACATGTCTTCCTCCATACCTCCTCTGGTCTCGCCTTGCTTCGAGAAAGAAGAAGCACCGATCGTAAAAAGATGACGAAGGAAACGTGCTAATCCCCAGTGACTTGCCTCAGTAATTCCACGGACATACTCCCCGTCATCTGTTAGTAGGCCTAAAGCCACACATGAGTCCTTGCAGGTCTCGTAAACAACACCGTTCACTGTTTTAATATCCTGGAAACATGTTGCACCTCTAACATGATTCAACATAAGTCGCATATAGTACATGTTTTCAAATGCCATCGGCACATTATACATACTTCCAACAGCTTGTGCCTTGTTTTCCTACGGGACCACTTCTTCAGGCCATCCTTCCAGTAATACTCACGGGGCAACTCAGGATACGTCAATTTCCTAGCTTCCGAGTCAACCTTGTTCAGCTCAAACCATTCAAGAAACTTCGACTGCTTAACTGAAGGCTTATCAAGCAGATCCATCATGAAATCTCCATCTCTAAAAGGTACCCGTTGCTCATCCTCTAGATGAAATGCCAAACTCTCAACTGCAGGTATCCTCTAATGTATCTAGAATTCAAAATTCTCCATATTGCCTCACATGTTGAAACATATCGGCAATCAGTATGCCTCTTAATTTCATCATTATTATTTATGTCTATGAATGTAACACTCGCTCGGTCCCTTCCTTTCAACATGTACTTGAACAAAAATTTCATTGAAGCCCCACCTTTATAGTATTCTATGTTAATGTGAGATTGGTACTTCAGGAGCAACTGAGCATTGTAGGGGACAACAAAACTGTTTAAAAACGTCGACTCATATACTAAGTTCGGCAACAAATAAATCTAGGTTTATACGACAATAAACTAAGCATAATATTTAATTAATATAAATCTACATGTTGTCAAGCTGAACTCCATCTTTATCGACGGTGACACCTATGTCCCTTCTTCGATATATGTGATATCCAGCATCAACAACATAGGTATTTTCGTTGTAGCGATTTGGAATATGTTTGGAGCACCTGTTGTCCTCCATGCATGGAGAAGTAGGTCTAGCCGGACCACATGGTCCGTGAATCATGTGGGTTGACACTACGTCGTACAATTCTGGATTAGTATCCTTGTCGGGTAACTCTGCACATATGTAGTCATCAATGTTATTTTTAATCTTCTCCTCACCCGCCTTGTTCAGGATTACCAAAATATGAACATGTGAAACTCCTCGCTTTTGGAACTCAACGATGTATATGACCAAAAAAATTCATAGTAATAGATATTATAAAGCATTTTTGGATTTCATAGAATATAAACATGTAGAGACAAAAAAAAAAAAAACAAAAAAACAAAAAAAAAAAAACAACTTACGTGCTTTTGGTTTTCCAAACATATGTCCATCTTTTATATTACTGATCAACTCATCGAGTTTCATCTTGAAGAGTCGACATATGATATCAGGCTTGTTTTCCGGTCTCAACCCAAGACTCTCAACATACCTTGTGATCTCTGGCCACTTTGGATTGCATGTAAATATTATGAACAGGCACGGATATCCTGCCCATTTGCATATAGCCATAGAATCCTGGTACATCTGCATGTACCATCTAGCACCCCCTAGATAAGATGATGGCAGTATGCAGAGACTACCACATGATGTAGGATCATATTCAAAGTTATCAACTTTGCTGGCAATCTACTTATAAGATTTGTATTTTAGCTTTGGTTGATTGTGACGAATACACTGAAGTCTTTGTGACTCCATCATCATGTAGGAATCAACAATAAACTGTTGAAACAATCTCCTGCCAAGTATAAGCTGGTGACCTTCTCCCTCCCTGTGTTGAATTCTGAATGCTAAGAACTCCCTAAGTGTGAGATCTGGCCTCTTACTGTATGGGTTCTGGTATCTCTGTATACCAACCATCTTCTGCATACACGAACAATAGTGGGTAATGCAGAGGGATATAGCATGGAAGAAATTCATTTATCCTTTGCAAATATCCAGTCGACTTCAACTCAACCATGATATCCCTCTTATGCCTCACATTCTCAATGTCTCCTTCAATAATGGCAGCAACCTTTGATGCAGTAGGTAAATTATAGGTCCGTCCATCCTTGGCACGTTTTGCTATAAGCTGCAGACTAATATATGCTGAGTTATTAAGAGATATACGGTCCCTGGCCATCCTCTATGTTTTGGCATAAGGATTATATTAGTTGACCATATATTTGATGCTGGCTGTTACAGAAGTGTCCAAACCCTTCCCATCACCACTGTCATACATGCATATATACAAATTTACTTAAATGAACTAATTATCGTGTAACATTATTATTATAAGAAATTTCATTAAACAATATATAGATATTACTAGCACTAACCCAAGAGCATTGATTCTGTTCTGTATTTCGTGCTCAGTGTCATAGATGTATAGTTGAGCAAACTTTGGTTCTTTTCCTTCGTCTGGCAACAAAGAGCCAATTTTGTGAAAATTCTGACCACCCATCTTGAAACAATAAGGACCCCGACCTTTGTTAACCTCTTTGTCTATTTTCGCACACATAGAAGTAAAAGAGAACATCATGTTATATGCCCATAAGTTCTCAATGATACTCCGACTATTCTCGTGTCTATCCTCTAAGAGATCACTTAACAACTGAGGTGGTTGTTGAAGAATTGGAAGCTTGACCAGACCTCTCATGCAACATAGGGTGAACTTAGGATTCTTTTTTTTTTTTATTAGGTGGTCTCCTTTCTTCAAACCAGAATAAAGCACCACAATGTTCACATTCATACTCTGGATCACCCATGTCCAAATACATTGCACATGCATTTGAAGCAATAATTTTATAGGAGATACTACAAAATATGTAATTGTTATCCAGTATCTTATGTTTGCAGAAATAATAAGGGTTATTACATTGAGCCCCATTGGAGCTGAAAATCTAAGAATTGGACATGTGAAATGGATTGTATTTTAACGTTCAAATGTTGGAGTTGACCTCAATTAGAAATTGAGACATTTTTGCAATTGAAAGAATGTCAATGGATATAATTTGTGCTTTTTCTTAATGTAATGTAATGGGTGTTCATTAGAGACTTAATTGTTCATATTTTGGGTTGCCATTAATTTGCTTTGTTATTGTTTGTTAACAATAATAATAATATGGGCAGAAATGTCTTTTCAGGTATTAATTCTAGTTGTGGTCGAGTTTGTGTGGACTAAAATGTAATTTTGTTTTTCTTGTTAATTGTCATCTATTTTTTACTAATGTGTAATTACAAAATCTAACATGGTGCATGAATGAAATTTTAACAATTAATTTGTATATCTTTGCATAGTTAATAATGATTAATGTCACATAAACCGTAGTACGACAAGCTCCATTGGTTTGGATTTACCATAATAATAAAATAAATTATTTACCATCGAGTATCTATAATTCTAATGGATACTAAATGATGTATGCCGAATATTTTTTTAAACGAAATATGTGAAAGATACATAAAATTGAGTGTAGAGGTTTAAAAAAATGCACCCAAGAGCAATGATCATGTTGTCAATTATGTGTTCAACGTCATATATGTACCGTTGGCAAAATTTTGGAGTTTGTACTTTGTTGGGCAACAATGTTCCAATTTTGTGATCATTTTAGCCACCTATCTTAAAGCAATAAGTACATTTCATTTATTGATTTCCTTGTCTATTTTCAACCCATGGAAGTAAATGCGAAGATGTTGTTATATGCACTAATGATAGAACAATTATATAAACTGAGTACCTACTGGATAAACAACTAATACCTGTAGAACATATTTCCAAATTAGTATAGTTCAAAACAATGATCATGAAAAGATCAAAAAAATAAAATTAGAGCATAGCGACTACTAATGGACAAAATTCTACATTAAATGCCTCAATTTCTTCTATAATGTAAAGAAAAAAATGTAAATCTATAACCTGCAGACTTAGGAGATTTAATCACCAAAGAGAAATCCGCTTTAATTAATTACTACATGTTGACACTCAAAATTTCGAACCACTCCAGTTGCTAATTTGTCAGTCAAACTTTTCACACCTTTTAAATGAACCATAAGACACAAATTTTGACACCAAACAATAATCTTGGCCATTGATACCTAGCAACAACACCAATACCACCCATATGTTGACTCTACTCGTCTGTAGCATCAAAATTAACTAAAGATACCAAGATCAAGAAATAACCAAGGTGCTGCCACAATTTACTATGCAGCACATAAAGATCTTTTACTGACCATATCTATTTCATCCTTAAAATAGTGCATTAATAATCCAATAAATAAATTTTCAAAATCATAACAAACTCAATATATATAAAGTGAAATTTATATTCAAAATGTTCCATGTAGTAAATATATAAGGTAGAAGGTAATATTTGAATAAATAATGAGTAAAAAGTAGAAAATGTGTTAGAATTCATGTAAATGTTGATAAGATGATGGTTTGTATTTAATCCAATGCGTAACTTTATTGGTCATTTTTAATGTATCAATTCGTAATTGTATACCTAAATAAATATTGATTTCTTTGATAACTGGAGAAGTATTGAGTATTTAATAAATGCTCTACTTTAAAATTTTTATTATTTCAATTTATGTTATTTAATAAAAACAATATTTTAATAAATAAATACTTTAATTAATTAATAAAATATTCAAGTTTGATGTCTATGGATTCGTCTTGTCGCGGTGAATCTATATATATGTTTAAAATATTTTTCGGAATTTTGTATATAAATATATATGAGATTAAATAATAATTATGTATTGAGTCAACATACTAAAAATAAATAATGAGAGTTATATGGTGCACTACATCTTAACAACTTAAAATGTTCCACATCCAATATACCAAATTTAAAATTGTAATAACCAATCAAAATCCTTCATATTTCCACATAATTGATGATGTGTAATGCATGAGAATGCTTCAATTTTTTTTATTTTAACGTATAGATAGATTGGAATTATAAAATTAATAGTACATGATAACTTGTCGAGCACTTATTTCTACACCACGTTAATTCTCGCATCATGTTTTACCACCGTTGTCGCAGATCAATACTTTATATGTCTTATGTTCTTACTATCCTTGTCGCATACAAAGGGCACTTGCAGACCTCGAGAGATTAATATACAACTACCTTAAATAATTATGGTTGAGAGGAGGAGGGATATAAGTCTTCTGTGGTCTTACCATCCTTGTCCCTGACTTTTGTTTATAGTAATAGAAAAGCAAGCCGATACTGAGAAATTTATCATGCCAGGACGCGCGGGGCGGGGGGGGGGGGGGGGTGGTCGGTCTTAGACATCTTGATTTTTGTATATGTTAACACGCGAACCCATAAGTCAACCCATCCGCACAATTATCACATATCTTGCACAGATTAAAAAATAATCTACCCTTAAAGACTACTCCCAATGGGTCTTAGACCAGTCGTGGTCCCAATGGCAAAACTTCTATGAAGGAGATGATGACCAGTCATGGAAAAATCTTGTCCAATGGTCGTCGGTCACCAATTTTTATTTTATTTTTTTATATTTTTAACATATTTACCATATTATAAGAGTGTTTAGAAGTTGAAATTAATGAAACTGCACTTCCAAATATCTTTTTAGAATTTATTGAAATTAAATCAGAAGAAAAATAAGATTCTAAATATCAAATTCTATTAAAAACAACATAACAATCCTAGTACATGATTAAATAAAAAATTACACAATAAAAAACAATATTGAAATCCTACTTGGAATAAAATGAAAGCACACAACAACAAACATACAAACAATCACATTCTGAAGTCGTACTTCAGTTTCTCTAGGATAGCAAGCTCCATGGAGGTCAAGTGGTCATACTTGTTTTGCAAATTGATCATCATTGTGTATTTGGCCATCGCAGTAGCTTCACGTTGAGTCTAAGCAAGTATCGTATCCTCGGACCTCTTCTCCATCTTATGTCGCATAACTTCAATCCTCTTCTCCTCAAGCTCAAGCCTCTTCTCCTAAATTTTATTCTTCTCTTCATTCCTCATCTCCTCAAGCTCAAGCCTCTTCTCCTCAATTGTATTCATTCTTGGGAAGGAATTGTTTAGACCGTCTATGTAGGAGCTGTCACTTAAACTTCCTTTGTTCGGAAATCTTTTTGCCTTATCACGACCCGTATGGCACTTCGATCCAGCTTCACTCCCACTAAAATGGAAACCTTGTTTGCTCCCACTCCCACCACTTTCTTCCATTGGAATAGCACTTTCGCCCGTACCAGGTATCACCCTTGAATGTTGCATTACAGTGCCCTTGAAATTCATATGGGCTTCCAATACGGATTCTCCCCTGAATGCTTCCGAACAATGAAGATCCTTGAATCCCCCACTTAAGTGTTTCTGTTTGTAGATATCATTGGCCATTTCAAGGATATCATCATCATTGTGACCACTCTTATTGCCGATAAACCTAGTTGCCTCATCATAATTTGAGACAAACAGGTTAACCTCTTCCTTCACCTGACGCCATCTACCGCGGAGTGAATCATCCGTTCGAGGTGAATCATTTGTTCCAAACCGTGACATGATAATCACACCTAACACAACTGATGGGGAACTGTAGTTTTGCAAATGGTTGAATAAAAACAATTAATTGTTTGCAAAGCTTTTAATAATCTTTCATTTTTCTTTTAAATGACGCCCAAAAAAGTATCAACAGACAAAAATAATGGTTGTCTTAAAAACAGTCACGAAGAGAATCGTCCCATAAGTTGACGAAAGGGGAAGGGGGGTGTAGACCACCACTCTCCCATAGTATGAGGCATTATGGGTGATTGCAACAAAAAATCTGTTGCGGGATCCAGTACAAAGTGGAAAATGTCATACCAATCTTACGTGTATGACCCATGATTAGCGACGAATTACGAAATAAAAAAACCAACAATTATGATGTTATGTTGCTATTTTGTTAATATTTCGTTGCTAAATTTTTTTGAGTTCCCAACAAATTTAGAGCTCCATGATTATTCGTTGATAAATCAACAAACATCCATTGGAAAATTTCCCACCGACATTAAGTATCGAGCAATGAAGTTTCTAAGAGACTATTTCTCTCGCGGTTAAACCCGGTTTTAATCGAGTTATCCTTCTCATTCTGTTTGCCATATGATTTTAATCGCGTTGAACGGTACCCATTTTCAATCCACAAATTATTCATAATTCAATTATTATTTTATCTTTTTACCTATTCTTTTTTTTCTCACTTTACTTTTTCATTTATTATAAGAACCTTAAACCAATCAAATAACATTAAAACCAATCAAACAATTTTTTTAAACTCTTACACACACACTTCAGTCTTACACACCCTATACAACAACCACTACAAAAAAAACAGGATTTAGAGACGGAATTATCCGTCTCTAAATCAATGCCGATTCGTCTCTAACACCTTAGAGACGGATTTAGAGACGGATAACAGATCCGTCTCCAAACTTGGCGTCTCTAAGGATTTAGAGACGGATAAAGTATCCGTCTCTAGTTAGAGACGGAATTATCCGTCTCTAATAAGTCGTTGACTTTTAGAGACGGATAGTTTATCCGTCGCTAAATATGTATTTTTTACAAAAAAAAAAAATTGCAGAATTTTATACGTTGAGAATTTTTATACGGATATACAATAAATCGATAGTTTTATCTGTCGACAATGATACAATAAATTGATAATTTTATACGAATCAACAATAAATCGACAACGTCAATACACGAATATACAATAAATCAACAACGTCAATACACGAATAAATCGACAACGTCAATACAATATTCAATAATACAAATACAATATTATGTTAATTATACAAAATTAATAAGACAAAAGACAAAAAAAATATAAATAACGCGCGATTTTGGACGGAGGGAGGCGGTGGTGGATCTGGTCGGATGGTGGTGGTGGGAGGCGGTGGTGGGGGTGGTGGACAGTGGGTGGATGGTGGTGGATCTGGTGGTGGTGTGTGTCGTGGTGGTGGAAGGGAGGTGCGTGGTGGGCAGATCTGGTGAAAATGCATCACGCCTCGCCGGAAAACAACCTCCCGCTGATCAAATCCGCTCCTCCTCCCCTCGCTTCACTCCCGAAACCCCCACCGCCAATGCCCTGGCGACGCCGTCATTCTCCTCCACGTCCGCCCTACCTCCGTCCTCTACCGCCTCTGTTACAATTCAATAGAAATGGTGGTGGCGGGGAGGTGGATGGTGGTGGGGTGGATGGTGGTGGTGGCAGGGAGGTGGTGGTGGCGGGGAGGTGGATGGTGGTGGTGGTGGCAGTGAGGTGGATGGTGGTGGGAGGAGAAATGGAGATGGTGGGAGGAGGAAGGAGGGTTAAATTAGGGTTTCGGATAGATTTAGGGACGGATAGCTATCCGTCCCTAAAATTTTTTTTTTTTTTTTTCCAGGTCAACTGTTTTAGGGACGGATAAAAAATCCGTCCCTAATTAAGCACGGATTAGGGACGGATTATGTAATCCGTCCCTAATTAAGGACGGATAGACCTATCCGTCCCTAAACTCGCCGATTCGTCCCTAAATTAGGGACGGATAATATCCGTCCCTAATTTCCGTCCCTAAAACCGACTTTTCTTGTAGTGAACCCTATAAAATTTATAAAACTTTAATTCCATTCCAAGCGCACAATCTTTTAAAACTCAATTATAATTCAGTTACTATTCAGAATTAAAATTCAATTAAAACCCAGTTCATTTTAATCGCTTCACAAACAGTCACTTGCCATTAAATGTGCATAGAGTATAACCTTACCACTTTTCTAACCATTATAATCCATACATCAAGCATGCATCACTTTCTTAATGTTGATCGTAAATACTACACTTGTTTGTCTCTACATGATGTTTTGGTAGTTTTAAAATATACTACGATATTTTAGCTATATTCTTTCATTATGAGCCTTACTTGTGCATGACATAATTTTCAACTTTTTAAGTTATATATCTAAAATTAAAAAAATTCCTTCTTCCTCCTCCTCCTCCTCTTCCATGGAAGCTTATTCCTTTTCATTTTTTATTTTGATTTAAAAAATAATATATATATATATATATATATATATATATATATATATATATATATATATATATATTTGAACAAAATTGTGATACACCTCTCGAAATAATTTTTATTTTTAGAAATATATTTTTTAATTTAAAAATATTTACATTTATTTATTCTATTTTGTTATAATTATATTTATATATAATTTAAATATTTCTTATAACTTTTTAATTTTTTTTGAACTTTTTCAATTTATTTTTTTAAGTTCTAGAATATTAATAATTATTTTTTTTATAATTTTATGTGATTTTTTTGAAATTTATAAAAATATTTTTCATTTTTTTAAAATAAAATCTCCCAAATTAAACAAGAACATGACAAGTATCCCTTTATTTATTTTTTCTTTTATTTTTTTGGTCAAAATCGCTGAAAATACGGTTAATATACTATTTTTTGCGGGAAAATTGAACTTCTAGTTGCCACGTCATCAATTTGGCCGGTAAATTCATTTGGAGTATATAAATTTCGAGGGTGGTTGTAGTGTACTGAAATTGGACAATGTACTTCTACCATATCAAAAGTGGCACTGTCTCATTGTAGTGTATCAAAAAATAAAATTTTCACATTGATAATATGTTTGTTTCTGTATAGTTTTATTTTTTTGGTACGATAATGGTTGACTCTAATAGGAGATGAACCTACTAGCGCTCCAGACTCCGAAACTTAGGGATCATTTTATTAACCTCAAATAAGTTTCCAATAGTGAGGCTGAACTCCCTAAGATTGTATTATGTGATTTATCTGATTTTTCGAGTAGTCCACGATCTAACCGGCACTTACAATTATTTGACTGTACTGTCATAATATTTATAAGATTCTTTACAATTGCTCGAAATGTGAATACACTACAAGAAAATCGCTAAATAGCGACGGATCGATCTCTGTTAGAGACGGATTGGCGACGAATTGAGCTTCAAGCTCAATTCGTCTCTAATCCGTCGCTAATAAACCGAATAAATTATCCGTCTCTAATTACGTTGACCAAACCAAAAAAAATAAAAATTTAGCGACGATGAAATAACAGACGGGGAAGAAGCTTTCTTCCCCATTTTTGTTCTGCTTCTTCTTTCTTCTCCTCTTTTCGCCATTTTCGTCCCTTTTCGAACTCCGATCAAAACTCCACCATTCTGGCCAATCTTGGACTCTTTTCGAAGCTCGTTAAACAAGGAACTCGGGTGGCCATTCAATTTCATTCTTCTTCGGCTATTTATTCCGTAATTGAAGGTATTAGTCTAAGACCCTTACTTTGTTAAATTTGAGATTTTTTGTAATTTCGACTAATTTGAGCAATTGTATGTTTCTGTGGAAGTCTCTACTAGCTAGTTTAGCTTTTATTAAGTAGTGGGTTAAGCTTGAAGTTGTGCAATTGATAGATTTAATGTGAAATTGAATTGTTAGTATCATGTTGTTAGGATGTTTGTAAGTATGTATGGTATCTAATTTGATATTTTCGTACATGTAGTAGGATTAGGAATATTTAGTTGAGTGTTTGGAGACCATTTAATGATTTTGATGGTTGTAGTATAATTGGCTCGTATTAACTTAGAAACAATTACTACTATTTTAATATACAATTTGTAATTTTAATACGTATAATTGGCTCGTGTTTTACTTAGTATAATTGGCTTGTATTATAATTAACAATGTAATTATAATCCGGGAATTGGGCAATTGTAATGAAATTCAAATACGTAATGCGTATGGTTATAAATCTAATAAATTCAGATGTGTCTAACCGGCTAGCCAATACGTAATGCGTATAGACCGGCTAGCCATGTACGTACCCAATTTGGTTCTTGTCTTCAGTAGTTAGATTTGGTTTTGTCTTCAGTAGTTATAATTGGTTCTTGTCTTCCGAAGAAACTGCACAATTTAGTTCTTGTCTCCTGCAATTGGACATTTTGGATGAAGGTTTATATGAAAGCTGTGAATTTTTTTATTTGAGAATGATGTTTAGAAAATTAATGGGTGTTTTAAACTGTAATTATACCTGGGTTTATAAGAAACTGACTATTTGCTCACAGAACAATCATTGATTACTCAACACTTCAAGGATGACTTGTCCACCTTCGTCACCTCCTCCACCGTCGCCTACACCATTGTCTCCTCCACCAGATTCATTGGAGTGGTATCATAACTTTGTTGAGTAAGTATGCTTCGTCTTTCTTAGTAGTGTTTTCATTTCTTATATTTTTTTAGTGAACTGTATTTTGTAGTTGACTTAGCACAATTGATTTTTAACCTCGATTTTTTTTGTATGTATGTAGAAATTGTGATACACCTGCTGCTCCAATATTCACAAGTTATTCACAATTCCACGCAACATGGGAGGCAGAAATGAAGGCCGGCATGGATGATGAAGATGCAAACATGGCTAAAATCGATGCTGGGAAAGAAATGGATGATGAAGATGATGAGGATTTTGACATGGCCATCGAGAGGATGATTAACTTTCGATTATTTGCAAGTGTCTCTATCATCCTTGAATATAAACGGAATCATTAGAGGTTAGTGTATATATTCGTATCTTCCGTTGATAATATGACCAGTGTAAGTTTAAATTTTTGCGCTTTATTTGTTGTTTTATTCATTGTTAGGACAATATGAGTGGTATGTTAGCCACTGAACTTGGGTGATATGTTAGTCACCATTATGTTAGAAAATTTTAGAACAATATGAGTGGTATGTTAGCCACTATATGTGAATGGTATGTTAGCCACTGAACTTGGGTGATATGTTAGTCACCATTGAACTTGTTGTGTTATCTTATTAAATTGCTGTCTTTATTTGCGGTACGTTTTTTTGTTAAGGTTCATATTTGTGTAGTATAAGTGATTTTTAAAACTGTAACTCATGGTATGCACTTTACGATTTCAAGCTGAGGCGGAGAGGAGGATTGACGGTCGGGAGCCGTCAGTTCAAGAAGAAAACGACATCTTATTAGCCTTGATACATTATTTAATCTTGATACTTGATACATTATTTAATCTTCAATTAATATGGATGACTTGTATTCGTCGAACCCTTTCTGTTAATTAATACAATTTAATTTAAATAACAATTTAATTATTTTGGGTTTATTATCGTAGATTATATTTGTGAAACAAGTGAAATATGAAAACAGGCATCGAAATTTAAAAAAAAATTAATAAATCTGGAACATTAGTGACGGATAATTATCCGCCTCTAATTCAGGGAATTTATTTAATAAAAAAAGAGAAAAATGGCCTATCCGTCGCTAATTAGCGACTGATACTTATCCGTCACTAAAAAGGGCAACTTCAGTCAACCAATTTATTAGTCACTAACCGTCGCTAAATTAGAGACGGATAAATTATCCATCTCTAAAAAGTTTGTGACAACAGTTTTAGAGACGACCTATTTATCCGTCACTAAGGATTTAGCGACGGATCGGCATCCGTCGCTAAACCTAGTTTTTTTTGTAGTGATAGAAAAATGACCTCTAACCTGTAGGAGGTGTGCATAAACACTGAATCTTAAAATCCGACATATCGGATTTTGAATTACCATATTTTAGATTTTTGGATTTTGGATCAGATTAAATATCCAGATTTTCAGATTAATCCGATTCGATCCTATATATTAAAAAAATTATATTACATGTGTCTATATTAAAAACGTTGGTACTAAAATAGCACTTTAAATACACTACAAAACCTAAAGCCAAACCCATTATTCCTAATCCCCGATAAACCCAACGGCTAACGCCCTACCTCATTCTCACTCATGCCATCTTATTCTCTTCTCCAATTCGATCTGAACCTCACCACTCACCATCACCAATCACCTAACTCACCGCCACCTTCGCCATCACCTCTATCATCGGTAGCCGCTTCCTCAACCATGTCACCTGCTCGTCACGCCTTTTAGATTCCGGGACTTGTTTGTGGCGTTGCCTTATCATCTTCGCAGTGGTTTCTGCTCTCAACATTTGTGGCCGCTCTCTATTTAAGTTCAAGAAATGTCTTAATTTGAAAGGGGTTTCGTCTTCTTGCCCTCCATGTGTTTCAAGTTTAAGAAAGGTCTTGATTTTGTTTGTATAATGTCATCATCTCAGATAAATTTGAATCTTTCAAAGAAAAAACTGTAATGTTTTAGATTTTCGTATTAAATTCGAAAAATCGGATCCGAATTCGAATTGATCCGATGCTTCTGACTGAATTTTGGGTTGAACCTAGACTACTATGAAATTTCAGATCAATACGAATTTTGATCGGTCTGATCGGATTGGATCAAGCTTAGACTACTCTGAAATTTCAGATTAATACGAATTTCGGATCGGATATGCACACCCCCAACTAACCTTATTTCGAGTACTTTTTTAGCTATGACCGGCGTTGACTCAATGTTAGCAATGGCCTAACAAAACGTACTTGCATTTCAAAGAAGGAAAAAGAAATGATGGAAAATACATGGTGAGTGGGTGACACCGCACAAGTCTTTGTTCTGACTGACTTCCAAAGAGGCAAAGACTCGAAAGTACAAAATATCTGCTTGTCTCCATACGCAAATGCCATTGATCCGGAACCAACACAACACAACAGAACCCAACACGCAGTAGCTGAGGCTCACTTCACACTCGGTGCGTGTTTAAAGCAAGCATTTCTTGTGTCTTAATTCGGTCACAAGCGTTTGTTGCGCCTCACTTTCACTCCACTTTATTGGAAGAAAAGTCTCAATGACATTTCCCTAAGAAAAAACTCACGAATTCTGTGTCCCTGGTTTCTCTGTAAGTAATATCTTCGACCCCTTTTCCTTCCCCTACAAAATTTGGAGCTTTTTGGTTTCAATTGATTGTTTATGCTTCTGCTTTGCGATTAGTTGAAAAGGGATTTTGTTTTATTGGATCTATTTTCGTTTGCTTATCGGGTTCCTGCAGCTTCTTGATTGATGAATCCGGTTGATTGTTGATATATGTAATTTTTACCAACTTGTCTTGATGCCTGAGTTTCTGTGGTTTGTATCAAGTCAAAAGTTTTGATCTTTTTGTGAAGTTCTGTTGATTTTGGCTACTGAAATTTGTCAATTTGAGAATCAGACATATAACTTGAGTAGTATAGTTGCTAATGGAATTAGCATATGATCTTTTGGATCACACTATACAACCTTTTTCATGGTTTTGATTTTTCTGCTGACTTAATTTGACTTGATGCTGATTTCTAGTGATTATTCTTATGATTACTTTCCGATTCGCTTCTGTTCCTGCATGTAGAGATTAGTCTAGAGGTTTGTGACAAATAAATTTGCAATTCAATTATGTTCACATGATGATCAATTTGCAAAATTATAAGTTGGATTGACCAGGAAGTAAATCATCTATTCACTTTTGGCTAATCAATTGTATCTGTTGAATTGTTGAATTTGTAATCTAAACTGGTCTGAAACCAATTGCTAGAACAGCAAGTGGAGATAACGCTGTTACTGTTACCAACATGAGTGAATAATGCATCATTTTTATTTGAACGATTGAGCTGGTGCATTACTATTTTCCTAAGAAAAATATGATGACAATATCAAACATTGGCCTGCATGGATGTTTAAACTTTTTTTTTTTTTTTTTAAATTTTAAATAGAGAGAAAAGAGACTGATAGAATGATCAATCAGCTGCTGAACATGTCTTTTAGTTTCGACCTGTGTTAGTTGATCGCATGTGTGCTCTTTCTGTTAAATTTATATCTTTTTCGATTTCTCACTGGTATCCGCTACACGCTACTAATCCAGCCGAGCACGGTCGGGCCCTTTTTGAGGGGGCGGCTCTCCCAGCGGTGTTTTTTACATCCACAAGGGTCAAACCCGAGACCTTGTTAAATTTATATACTTGACCGGAAGTTGGCATGACATTGTTTGTGCTTCTCTAGAGTCCTTTCAAGTGGTTCATGATTTTTACGAAATCGCTCTTATCAATTATGATAGGTAATCTCAGTTGCTGAACTACGAGCACCATTTATCATTATGTTTCGCTGGAGAAATAATTCCTCTCACGATGATGAGAGTATTGAGCAACAGCATGAGCGTAAGGTAAATACTGTTTGTTTGGTGCAAAACTTATACCTGACTGGTGCTGAAGTAGGAATGTCCTGATGGCAACATTTCTTTCAGTCCTAAATTTTGAGGAGAAAATGCAATAGTTCATAAGATGAGCAATGTGATTTTTTTGAGCTCCTTCTGTAGATAATTCTCAGGGAGATCTGATAAAGTTTTTTTCTTGCAGATCAAGGAGCTGGAAGCTTCTCTTGGACCACTGTCCGGTCGCAGTATGCAGTACTGTAATGTAGCTTGTTTAAAGAGATATTTAGAAGCTAGAAACTGGAATGTGGATAAAGCAAAGAAGATGTTGGAGGAAACTTTAAGGTGGAGGTCTTCTTTTAAACCTGAAGAAATCCGTTGGGTAAAGCACTTGAACTATTATATTAAAATATGAATTTAGGGAGAATTTCCAGTATTCTAGTTTGTTGTGCTGATAATTCATAGGCATTAACATTATGCTTCTCGTTTCTAAGTATATATTTCCCCTAACCTTATTTAACCGTGTTGATGAGTGCTGGTAGCAACTGGTGTTTGGGAAGCTAGTACGGGTTCTTATTTCTCTAGGCTGATTATTGATTTCACAACTTTCCGCTTTCTCTTTCATTCTGAATTCTGAAGTTTCTTTTAATCTATGTTACCCAAACTTGGCTCTATGTAAGCCCACTTGAGTTCGTACCGGTGTCGGACTTGGCCATTTCATGAATAAAATTTAATCTTCTGGTCTAAACTGTAGTGTCTAAGTGCCATAGATATGTCATATGTTGGAGTCATGGAGTGTGTCAAGTGTCATACAGGGTACCGTATGGGGTATTGGAGAGTGTGAGTAACATAGCTTGTAAGTGAAAATAGTCCGGGAGTCTTTGGGATTTAGGTAGAAATGGTAGTTTAAAGCACCAACTTGATGTTCTTTTTTGGTGAAGTTTTTCTGTTTCTGGTTTATGTTAAAAAACAGAAAAAGAAAAAAAAGAAAGAAAATAAATGAGGTAGTTCAAACTTCAAAGCTCCAATTTTGATTTAAATTTTTTATTGAGTTTTGAGGTTTAGGTTCAAATGGTAATTGAAAGAACCAGTTTTTATCTTCTGTTTGATCATGGAGAAGCTACTTATATGTACAAATGATATTTGCTATTTCGTTCCTTGGCTGTAAGCAACCAAAGCCCAACGGCACTTATGGGATGTTTCTTTGCTTGTGTCAGTTGCCTGTTTTAGTAAATACTTTTTCTTTTTGTTGCCAAACACTCACATAAGTTATGCCGATTATTAGAATGAAGTTGCAGCTGAGGGTGAGACTGGGAAGGTATACAGAGCAAACTTTCACGATCGGCATGGAAGGACTGTTCTCATACTAAGACCCGGGATGCAGGTAGCTGGAGAATTTTCATAAGCTAATTAGTTTTATGTTCCCTGTTTGCATTAAATGTAACGGTTCATGATAAGTTTTTCTGTTGCATAATTTCAGAATACAGCATCACTTGATAATCAGATTAAGCATCTGGTCTATCTGATTGAGAATGCCATATTGAATCTTCCAGAAGGGCAGGAACAAATGGCGTGGCTGATAGACTTCACAGGATGGTCTATAACCAACAACGTCCCCATCAAATCTGCTCGAGATTCTATCAACATATTACAAAATCATTACCCAGAGAGACTAGCAGTAGCATTTCTGTACAGCCCCCCACGTATATTCGAAGCATTTTGGAAGGTATGTTTGTAAACTCCCCAAGCATCATGCTTTAACTGCTATTCATCAATGTGCTGATACTATATTTGCTGATACATAATCTGTGAAAGCTGATAACTTTAAACCTGGATCAGTTACTGTAGAAGCCTGATGTGTCTCTAGAATGTGTCTATAACTTTAGTACAAGCTGTGCTTCAACTGATGGCACGAAACTTATTGCAAATTTTCAACAGAATTGCCAGAGGTGGCGCAGTTTGATTGAGAGCGAGCAGCCTTTTATCTGACTGTTGAGATTTGTTTACACCTGTGTCTTGCAGGTTGTTAAGTACTTTCTGGATCCAAAAACATTCCAGAAGGTGAAATTCGTTTACCCGAAGAACAAGGACAGCGTGGAACTCATGACATCCTATTTTGATATGGACAATCTCCCTGCTGAGTTTGGTGGTACAGCTACTCTACAGTACGACCACGAGGAGTTTTCCAGGCAAATGGCACAGGATGATGTCAAAGGTGCCAAGTTCTGGGGTTTCGACAAGCACCAGTCTAACAACCGTGCTACTGCTGAAGTGGCTCCAGAGCCTGAGTGTGTTACTCCTGTCGGCTAAAGTCTTGACCAGTGTAGAGATGAGATAAAAATAATGAGAAAAACACAAGTAATTTAATCTCGCTCAGATGCTGTCTAGAAACTCGCAAGACCATATTTAACAAAGTTTTAGTTCCAGGATGAGGACTCCAACATGATATATATGCCTTTCATGCCTATGGTAATTCTTAAAATCCATTGCAGTTTACTTACCTCAATGTATAATTTCTGGGGTTTAACAGTTTTACTCAAAATTTTGCTGTATTTTCGAAAAGGACGCAAGCATATGTAGTTTACACAAAGCAGGAGATGAGTTAACCACTATCAAGCATATAAATCGTGTACAATGGTTTCTGATCCATACAGCAGAATATAATCTACACAAAAATGCATCTATTCTCCACCACTCAGCTCATTTAGAGCACCAGGAGATCTCTCTAAACTAAAAAAGGATCAAAGGGAAACATGGTTCAAACCAAACACAAGGCTGTCCTGTGTCAAGTAAAATTTCTGTTTTACCAAAGAACTTGTGAAATCAACACGCAACTGAACTGTTCGCACTCAAAATGGACATTCTAGTGACTATTCTGACAACACAAATGTAACAGGCTGAGCAACTACAAAAGCCTTCTTTTGAATGGTTTTGCGGTGGTCTGGTAAGTACGGACCAGCAAACCAACACCAACTCCTATCCCCAGGCAAATGCCGAGGCCTATCCCAACGCCCACTCTTACACCAGCATTGAACCATGAGAGCTCTCCATCTTCGCCTTCAATGTATTCTGTCTGTCTCCAGTATATGTTATCATAGTCTTCACCAACACTTTCAGGTTTATAATTTCTGTATTCAGTAACCTGAAAGACATAGTTGGAACTTCTGTTAGGACTGTACATTCAATGATTCAAGTGATCCTAGTGACACCTACGGGAATGCAGTAGCCTTCGGAATGCTGAAGTTTATCATCCCAGCCAAAATGCCAATGATGTTATGAATTAGGGCAATTCTTACTCTGCACTATAACCTTTTCGGAAAGTTGGAACTGCACCATTAAATTATGTTTATTCGAAGGCCACACAAACCTTAAGTTAGTGTTGTAATCTGCACCCACACGAAATATTTGTAATCATTCTAGACCCAAACCCTTGATAAAAAATACGGGCAACACCCAAACCTTCGTAAGAACTGTGTTCCACACTAAAAATAGCAGAAAATTGAAAAACCAGAGTTCAGTGGTGAAAGTTGCCCAAAGCATGTAAAGGCTTGGGTGCAGATTGCAACTGTTATTATAAGGTTTGTGTGGACTTTGGAATAACCCAAAGCTAGTGGTGCAAAGTTGCAACTTCTTGAAAAGGTTTTAGTGCAATATAAAATTTCCCTAGAAAATCAATGGCCCAATGTCACAAGAAACAAGAGTATAAGACTGATCCAATTTGATCAGCAATAGTGGAAAGTAATACACATACAAAGGTATGTGAAGTGTATATTAACTTATAAAATGCACGCCATAGTGTGATAATATAAAATAGTAGAAATATGCAACAAAATTAGTTGTAGCACTACCTAAATACTGTTGCTACTCGAATGATTAACCTACTAGCTAACTCGATTCCCAAAAGTACGGGTAATAAGTTAACGTCCCACTCCCAGATGGACATGAAGCCTTAATGTCCATGATCACTTAAGTCTGGTATTAATGACATCAAATTACTGTTTTCTAGTAGTCACAGTAAATATTTTCTGCTTACATAACTGCGGAGAGGGAGTACACAAAATTTTGGAGGGAGCATAGGCTGAGACATCTTTTCACACACAGTACATCTTCTTTTGGAAAACCAAGATAAGTGGTTAGATCTGAGAAGTGAATAAGTTGAAAGCATGCCAAATCGTTTGAACTGTTGAACACATAACCGACAAATTCTTAAATGAGAATAATTAATCTATCAATAGTTTGTGTACCATTGCATTTAATTTCTAGGGATATATATCTCATTTCCTGTCTGATATGGCACTGTCATCTGATACTAACTTAATTCATATTGCTCATTGCATGTCTAATATATTTCCACCATAAGACTAAACATAATGCCAAATGATGTCTTCGCCACAAACACTTCGATGTATATTTCCAGAAACACAACAAAAAGATTCTTATTACTTCATTCTAGGCCTTAAAAAGGAAGAGATATATCATGCCACATTATTCAATTGCGCTGGCTAAAATTTTCTCAGAAACACAATGGAAACAGTCTATCTTGCACAGATCATTGAAATAAAAAAGTTGCAAGGGCAGGAGTAACCAAAATGGGGCCACAGTTGATAACTACCTACCTAGTTTTTTTTCCTTTAGAATGGGACCAAGACATGTCACTTTGTCAGAAGGATATGGACAGATGCACAAGGAAACAAGAAGGAAGATAAATATTCTATCTTTTCAATATCTGTGCCAACAGCCTGCCCATACCTTCATGATATGCCCAGGATAAGGTTTCTGCTGGTGGCCTGGCCTAAGATGCAATCAAAAGGGTCATGGGCCTTTCACTCAAAAGGAACATGTTTCATGCTGGGAAGCAGCCATATGGCCATGGTGGAAGGATAAGAGTACCTCTATTCGATCTCATGGAGAATTAATAACAGTTACGGAAACTGAATTCAGGGACGTTTTTAACTAGGTCTTGGTGGCTTGTGTAATCTTCAATGGATGAAGTTATGACACTGGCAATTTTCAGACTGTTTTGAGGTATAAGTCTCATGTCGTGTGGTCATCTTTCTATCTATGACTTGCCAACACGAGTACCGAAATTGGGCTGAATTATTCATTGATAACAGAAAAATACATGAGTTGATCAAAAGAACCAACATTACGCTAGACATCGTTAAAAAATGTGAATAGCATAAACAACAGTAATAGTCAACAGTAATTTTTTGTTGCTAGTCAAGCAAGCCCTTGTATATCTGATTAGAAAGGTGGATTTCAGCCCACTCAGAATCAACAATAATTTAAACTGCCTAGTAGCATGCCTCCTAAGATTTTAAATAATTTACCCTTCAAAGTAATAGAGCAAGATACTTTGAAGAAATAGCTTTCATCCTCCAAAGATAAAATCCAACCAGACCAATTAAGCACTATATTAGAAAAAACTGTTGCATGTAGAGGTTTATGGTCAATAGATGAAATTCGAGGATGTTTTAGTACCACAGTAGATAAAACTAGAGGCCCAAAAAAGTCGAAACTGGAGAGAGGTTGCTAATGTCGGCTCATAATATATAATGCAAAATGCAAAATGATGTGAACATCAAGAATGGACAGTAATCGAACTATATTACCTGTAGATCATGTCCAGAAGCAACAGCTTCACGAGATTCAGAAGCATTATCATACTCCGGTATTGAATCCAGCATACCCTTTCTGTGCTTTTTTCGGTGACTAAGTTGCAATGTCTTGGTTAACATGATCGGAGTCCCCGAACAGCAACCTGCCACATAAACCTCAATAGTAGGTGAAGTTGATTCAGGACTCACCGTTTGCTTTCCTTTAAGAAACCCCGTTCCAGCACTGATTACTGATTCACAGTTCATGATCCATCTCTTATTCATTGTATTACTCGATTCCCCGACAAAACCATTTGTACCGCACATATCTAGAACCCCAGAGATCACAAGGTCCTTTTTATCAAATACCTCAAATTTTACGCTGCCATTTAATCTTATACTATCCGTGCTAACAAAAGTCGCCTCTTCAGATTTCTTATCCACCCGGTCTCTTCTAAGAATGCATGAGATTCCTTCTGAAGCCATGGAGCATCTTGCTCCATTCACTTCGAGGACCGTGTCTGGGCTTAAAGGGACGTGATTCAGGGTGAGAAATTCCGGAGTGGCATCATCAACTACAAAATTGCTAATTCTGACATAGAACACCCTTATGTCTAACCAAGGCAACGAAAACCTGGGGTGCCGGATAATCTGCATCTGATCCGGATCAGTCAAATGTCCATTCACATTTCCGTTTGATTCGTAATGATTCTCCATCTTTCAGGGGCTTTTTTGCACCGGATTCCTTCTAGTACATAGATGGACAGATATGGACAAAGCTCAAGAGCCCTGTTTCAAAAACAAAATTCATGTTCAGGAAATCCAATACATAGCCCAAAACACGTGTTATGTTGAATCGAAACATGTGTAATGATCAACATGGAAACAAAGAACTCACTCCCACAATTCAAGAAACCATTTTTGAGATACACGTTAAATCGTATGATTATAACAAAGTGTAAGGACATATCAGCAAACATGTTACCAGATTTGCAAGAAAACCAGATCGTTGGAACTGAACACCCTGATACAAAGGGAAGGGAGGATGACAACCAATTACAGGCCATTTTTATTTCATTTACCTAATACAAAAATAGGGAGCCAAGTGTTATCCTATTCAGCTACCAATTTTGTCAAAAACAAATTCAGTGAGATCCTTTTGCTCCTTAAATATAGAACAGAATTGTCAAATACCAACACATCAATAGTAGCATGATTGTGGTTCAATTCAAGTGAAACCACATCAAGAAATCAAAGAAAAACAACTATTTATAGTAAGAGAATATCCATAAGAACCAAGAACATACCAAAACACCGAGAGAAACACAAGCCCTGATCTTTTTAATCATTTCAATTTCATGCCACTTTTCTTTTCTTTTGTCTTTTTTACTCCAAAATTGAGACAGAGACTGAAATATAAGGAAGAGACGGTGTGGAGCTCAATACTCAGAAACAAAATAAGCAATAGGGAGAGAAAGAGGAAAAGCTATATATCAACAAGATGATCACCTAGCCAGCTCAAAGATAACAGAGGGAAAAAGAGACAAACCAATATAAGACAAAGGAGAATCATATGGGTGTTGACAAGGGCAAGAATAATTAGGATCACAAAGAGAGCTTACAAGGGCTATCTTGCAACCACAGCTTGTTCTCTTCAATCTGCAAAACAAAAGAATTGGTGAAAATCACTGATTAGTTTTGTGTAGAAACAACAAATTGGGAAAAGATCGAAACTTTTTCAAGAATTGTAGAATCGCTTTCTTTGTTTATCTGGTGGTTAATACAAGGCGAGAGATGTGAGTGTGAATTTTGGTCTTCTCCACTCGGTTATATTTCTGGGTTATAGAGCAGGTAGCACGCACTTTTCTCAGCTTCTTTCCTTTTCATTTCCTCTGGGGTCAATTACTTTGTCTTTGACAGTACCAATCAATCAAAGATCAAAATTCAAAAGGGATTAGAGGCTGTGACGCTGTGTAACTTTCTAGCTCGGATTTACTCTGCGGGATTTTTTTGATTTGAATTTTGGTCGCGGTTGAATTTGCTACTCAAAATACATATAAATATTTAAGGCTGTTTATTCGAAGATCAACGATTACCGATAACAAAACGAAAATCAAATCGATTTCGAGTTTAACACCTTATTGAACGGATCGAGCACTAACAAGTCGAGCCCTCATTTAGAATTGGCTCGTGTAACATCTCTACCTTCGCACTGACCGGGTCAAAATTCTAAGTACAAAATATTCAATAATATTAAGTACAAATGAGCTTTTTAAACAAAAAAATAATTAATTACCTTAATGTCCTATACCCCTATCAATAATATTTGGAAAAAGAAAGGCTGAGAGAAAGAAATTGAAAATGACAATTAATGCTTTATCTGGGATTGGTAACAATAAGGCCCCTGGGATAGATTGCTATAATGCCGATTTTTTCAAGAAAACTTGGTCTATCATTAAGAATGATTTAGTTGCTGCAGTTCAGGAGTTTTTTGCAACAAGTCATCTTTACCCCGCTGTTAATTGCTCTTAAGTCACATTAATGCCCAAATCTCCCAGTGCCAAGACTATCAAGGATATGCGGCCAATCTCATGTTGTAGTACCATTTATAAGATCATATCTAAAATCTTGACTACAAGACCAGGAAGAGTTATTAATATGGTGGTGAATGACAGTCAGTCAACCTTTCTTCCTGGCAAGATAATACATGATAACATCATGTTGGCACAAGAACAGGTTAAAGGCTATGGAAGAAAAGGAATATCTGCCAGATGTACGATCCAAATGGATATACGAAAGGCCTATGACTCGGTTGAATGGCCGGATTTGGAAGTGATTTTGGTTGAATTGGGTTTCCCACATGTGTTTGTTCATTGGATACTTGTTTGTGTGAAAACAGTTTCATACAAGTTTCTTGTGAATGGAAATCAATCCCAACTTGTATGTGTTAAAAGAGGACTACGACAGGGAGATCCTATATCTCCACTACCTTGTTTTAGTTATGGAATACTTGCACAGAGTTCTGCAACAACTTAAGGATGTGCCGGATTTCAACTTCCACCCGAAATGTGAGCAGCTATTGATTACTAATCTATGCTTCACGAATGATCTATTGCTCTTCACCAGAGGAGACATTGGTTTTGTGAGATTGATGATGGCATCATTAAGGAGTTTCTACGGTGCTACAGGTTTGAAAGCAAGTACAACCAAATGTAACTTGTATTTTGGTGGAGTTGATATATGCACGCAGGATTTGATCATAGCTGCGACATGTTTTGGCAGAGGGAGTACGCCTTTTAGGTATCATGGGGTGCCATTGGCAAGTAGGAAGCTCACTATTGCAATGTGTGCACCATTGATTGATAAGATCTTGCACATGACACACCATTGGAGCACTAAACTGTTGTCATGTGCTCGCAGGAGTCAGTTGATCAAAAGTGTGCTGTTCTCTATTGCTAACTATTGGATGCAGGTTTTTCCCCTACCCAAAAAAGTTCTTCTGCATATAGAATCCCTGTGTAGAACCTTTTTATGGACATGGAAGGACACAGTGAGTAGAAAATCCCCTGTAGCATGGGATCACATATGTGATATGATCCAGTTTCCGTAGGGGGTTTGAATTTTCTTGCTTTGGTGGAATGGAACAAGACGACTATGGGAAAACTATTGTGGAATATTTGTCAGAAATCTGATAAACTCTGGGTGAAGTGGATGCACACCTACTATATAAAAGGGCAGAGTATTGATGCTTTCCAGCATATGTCAACTTGTTCTTGGGTGCTTAGCGGTATTTAAACACAAAGACGAGTTTTTATGCTCAGTGGCTTGGAGGGATTTTCTACTGCGAGGTAAATATGTTACAAGGTTGATGTATCTGTCACTTCAAGGTGTTAAAACTAATGTGTATTGGAAATAAGGTTCGTCCTAGAGCTTTATTTACACTATGGTTGGGTTGTCAAACTAGATTGGGGACTAAAGATCGACTGCTCAAGTTTGGTATTCAGACGGACGACTGTTGTACTTTCTGTCGATTACCGGAATCAATGGACCATCTTTTCTTTGAGTGTGCTGAGACTACTCATATTTGGCAGTCTATATTGACATGGCTCCAAGTAATTCACACGCCCGAGAGGTGGAATTTGGAATTGCGATGGTTGTTGAGGATTGCTAAGGGGAAGAGTTACACAAGCAAATTGCTTCGCATTGCATTGCTGAAACGGTGTATGAACTTTGGAAGCACATGAATGCGTCCATTTTCAAAACCGTAGTCTTGTTACTACTGGTGCTATTTTTTAGATCAAACATATTATTCTTTGTAGAACTGAGACTGTTAAAGGCTAAAGGGAGTTCTGTACTCGAGCCTTGAGTAGCTAGTTTTGATTCAATGTGTCTTTATGTGAGATTAGTCTCTTTGTATTGCCTTGATCGTTTCTGATCGGCCTGTACGTACTTGTTTTCAGAATATAATATCTTTCATGCTCCAAAAAAAAAAAAAAGGCAATTAATGTCCTATACACATATCAATAATAATTGGAAAGAGAAAGGGTGAAATAAAGAAATTGAAAATGACAATAAGGTTTTAACATAATTACACTACCAATGGGCCATTGAAATGGTCGTGGACACAAGCGAAAACTGCTATGAACATTTCTATGGCTGAATCCTGAAAAATGGCGTGTAATGGGGCGTGGCAAATGTGACCGTTACTTTTTTTTATTTTTTAAATATTTTTTTCTAATTAACATATCAAACATATTATAGTAGCGGGTGTTTGCAGTTGTTGGATGTGGACGTTGATGTGAAGAGTTGCTTGAGCAAGTAGCTGGCTAAATTGGTAATACGAGTTCGAACTTGATGAACCTTCAATGGTTTGTTCATCATCGTCGGAACTTGAAGAAATGTTGTTGAGGTAATGGTTAATGAAAAACATGTTTCGAGAGAATTTGAGTTTAAGGATGGAAGAAGGGAGAAAGTTGAGGTGTGGTGAAATGGGTGAAGATTGGTGCCAATTTATAGATTTCAGAAAAATATGGTTGTTGTTATAATTTTTATATTTTATTATTATATATTACTTTTTTTAAAGGAAAATTAATGATGGGAGCCTCAAAATCGGCTGGGCACACGACCGATTTATGGTATGGGTTGGCCTGAGACATAATGGATCTTAATATCGGATCTTCCATCCGGCCAAAACAAATAATAATGTTGATAAAATTGTACATTATATTAACCCGATAAATTTTAGGTGGGTCACTAGACCCCCAGTTTCCAGTTTCCATCCTCCAGATAAGGTAGTAAACTTGAACAAACAGTTAATGCTCATTATTTTAATAAATTTATATTTTTTATACTTAATTTTTAATTTTTTCAGTGGATAATGCTCGTTAAGTCTAATTTTTTCGGGTTTGAGTTGAGCTCGAGCCCTTTTTTTACTCGTTTTTGTTAACAAGTCGAGATTCTCGGCTCGGGTTGTTTAACATCACTATGGCCATATTTAGCAAAACTAGCCGATAAGTTAGCTGGAAGCCAGCTATTGGGTAAACTAGTTGATTAGCTAACTGATTTGAATGTAAGTGTTTAACAAATTAACTGATAAGCTAGCTGGTATTTCGTACACATTACTCTTATTTGCAAGCATTCTGACTTAATAAAGAAAAAAACCGATAATGGTTGTATAGTATACATTTGTGCTTTTCAAAGAGAGGCAGATGGATTAAAGAGATACAAATATAATAACGATTGATTTTTCAATTTTATTGTTTATTTAAGCCATGGATATC
This sequence comes from Plantago major, assembly GCA_026545765.1. Classification (NCBI taxonomy): domain Eukaryota; kingdom Viridiplantae; phylum Streptophyta; class Magnoliopsida; order Lamiales; family Plantaginaceae; genus Plantago; species Plantago major. The sequence continues at coordinate 21,361,351 of CM048843.1, forward strand.
TGTGAAATAAAAAAGATAAGAAGATGTTTTTCTTTTTTAACGAGCTAAGTTGGATAAGCTAGCTGATTTAAGAAATTGCCCGTCACGTCACATCATGTGAGGAGATTTTTATTATTATTCTCTACGGATTCATAGTATTCAATAAATTATACTACTACTACCTCCGTCCCGCAGAACTTCATACATTTGCCATTTTTAGCCGTCTCGCAGAACTTCATACATTACCAAAAAGGAAGCTACCCCACACCCAACAAATAATAAACAATCTCAACTTTATACTCAAATTATACATTTTACCACTAAAAGTACATTTTTTTCCACATTTTCTATATCTATCATCACTTTAACTTTTTGCATAAAACTACACGCTAACCCTAATGTATGAAGTTCTCCGGACGGAGGGAGTAGTATATTCTACTATCGGTTCTCTGTCCATCATTCAATCCTCTTCCGTTTTCTTGACCACTCTCTTTACTGAAGCATAATTCCCCAGAAGAGAGCTAATTGTTTTGGAGTTATCACAACATATAGATATTGTATTCTAAGGTTGGTATTGCTGCATTGATCTTCCTAATAATCCGCTCAATTACTTTTAGTATCCACTCAGATCTGCTCATTTTATTTCATCTTCTTCTCTGATATGGATATGGTGCTCTCTCTTCAGGCAGACTCATCTGTATGGAGGAGATCTGTTGTTATGGTGAGGCTGAGGATGATGATGATCCCGATTTGTCACGTCTTCGATTACATGGACGGAATTGGAAAAAATAATTTGCGTAAGCTCCTACCCTGTACATTCATCTAATTACAATTTACAAATTACTCTGAAAATTCTTTTAGACTTCGCTGAGTTACTACAGACTAGACTACAGTATAACTTTTTTGTTGAGGCTTCAAGTATAAATAATAAAGGAAGGAAAAAAATTACTACTTCTCTTCGGGAGAAAACAAGAAAAAAGGAAACAAGTGCCAGTGTAGGTAAGATATACTATATGGAAGTTGAATTACAAATTGATACCCAAATTTTTACTATATAGTACTACTTACTTTATTTCCTACAATTTAGTTTTTACTTGTCTAATCTTCCGAATCTGCCTTCAGTTTAATATGGTATTTGTCATTAAAAGCATCATCAAATTTCAATCGAATTATAGATAAATTCAAGGAAATCAAACATAGCATCATAAACAATAAACAAACATCACATTTCTAGAAAACAAGCATCACATTTCTAGAAAATAAACATCAGTACTAATAATCAATAATTACTGATAAACAAGTATCACATAACAAACCTATTGCTATAAATCAAGCATCATAATCATCTATTTTGATTACAAAAATAAATTATTTGATTAGATATGTAATTAAGGAAGTGATTACATCAATAATGGTAATATTTATTTTCAAAATTACTAAAGAAATCTAATCAAATGGTGGGAGATATGTAATATTTCTTTTCAAAATCAGTTCAATCAGTTCCTGTGGGATAATGATATCCCTGCATATGATGTGTCGACCAAGAAGAACTTTACCTTGAGAGCAACACTACTGTGGACCGTGAGTGATTTTTCTGCGTACTCCATGCTATCTGGAAGGAAAACTGCGGGCTTTAATGCTTGTCCACTTTGTATGGAAGACACTGATGCATTTAGACTGAAGGAGAGCGGAAATGAATGTTGGTTTGACTGTCATCGCAGGTTTCTATCAAAGGACCATACGTTCAGGAAGAACAAGACTCAATTCTTGAAAAACAAAGTAGTGAACAAAGGCGCCCCGAGATAACTTACTGGTGCAGAAATACTTGCGGAGATAGATAGGCTGGGTTTTATGAAAGTGACTGAACTTAAGTCGGATAAGCATAACGAGAAATTAGCAAAAATTGTGGATGGAAGAAGAGAAGCATCTTCTGGGACTTGCCTTATTGGAGCAGTCTTCTTATACGTCACAACTTGGATTTCATGCACATTGAGAAGAACGTGTTCGAGAACTTATTCAACACGATTTGCAACATTCCCGGAAAAACAAAGGATACCCCTAAATCTAGAGCCGAGTTGGATACATGGTGTAAAAGGCCCGAGTTCACAAAGCAGAATGATAAGGGATAGTGGCCCAAGGCATGCTACACAATTGACACTGAATCTAGTAACAAACTATTTGATTGGGTGAGGGGATTGAAGTTCCCCGACAATTACGCCTCGAAGTTGGGGCGATGTGTGGATATAAAGAGGACAAAGATGTATGGGTGAAGAGCCACGATTGTCATGTATTCATGGAGAGGCTTCTCGCTGTTGCATTTCGAGAAATGCTACCTAAACCTGTATGGATTGCTCTCACCGAGCTGAGCTTATTTTTCAAGAATTTATGCTCAAGAGTGCTTGACGATGAAGTGTTAGCAAATCTTGAAAGCAACATACCATTGATTCTATGTAAGCTCGAGCGTATCTTTCCACCGAGCTTCTTTGATTCTATGGAGCACTTGCCGGTTCACCTCCCACATGAAGCGAGACTTGCTGGACCGGTTCAGTATCGATGGATGTATCCATTCGAGAGGTGTGTAATCAAGGCAATCATTTACTTATAAAGTCTGAATTTTCCCAAGTTACATTGTCTTACCTCAATATATATGCATTACAGGTACTTGGGGAAATTGAAGAGGTATGTCAGCAACAAAGGCAAGCATGAGGGATCGATGACCAATGCATACGTGCGAGAGGACGCTGCAACCTTCTGCTCCTATTAATTTGGGGACCATGTCCCGACGAAGGCATCTAGGCCGTCCAGAAATGCAGACACATTTGAAGTTCAAGAGGATGATGACGTTGCCATTTCAATTTTTAGGGTCTCAGGGAGACCTATTGGAGAAGAAAAGACAGAATGGCTGACGGATAAGGAGCTGAAGGCAGCCACATATTATGTCCTCTCGAACTGTGCTAAAGTTGACAAATTTATGGAGATTTATGCTCGGTGAGTAGCTTTCTTACTATAACACATGAATTTTAACTTCTAACTACTATATATATATATATATATATATATATATAGCCAATATGAATAAATCAAAGAAGCTTTGTGACCCGACCAGGACAATCCTTTGGTATCAGAGCCAGTTTACAGTAAGGGCATGATTTAAGATTGAGTCTTAACACGAACTATTTTATGATCATGATAAACATGATAAGAAGGAAAGATACTGTTAAAAACAGTAGAAGTGAGGAATTTGATATTCCCCAGAATTTGGAATTATTAAATAAATGGACGATTCCTAGAATCGAGCCTAAGGTTATTTACCAGTTAGGTACTTTTGAAAAATTGGGTTTAAAACAGGTAGTTAAAACTACTGAAGAATCTGTCTCACTTGATAATGATGAGTTAGTAATAAAACTACTCAGTGAGAAAGATATTTCTGTTTACAAAAACTTTTACAAATTTTTACATATTGGTTTAGTGCAAATTGCTTTTAAACCTTTGACCTTAGAAGGTCTACCGGAAAGTTTTATAGCCGCTCTAAGAGACGGTAGAAATTTAGACTGGAAAAAGTCCCTAATAGGTATCATTCAGTCAAGTCTGGCCCATGGTCCAGTTTATTTTGATGTTTATCCGAATTTACAATTGTCTTTATCGGATATTAATATTTTAGATTCTTTAACATTAAATGTTAAAACTAATGGTTATAATTATATTTCTGGTACAGAAACAATCTGTATCTGTTATAGGATTTATTATAAACCTTTGTTTACTCTAAATCCTCAATGCCAAAGGGTTGATAAACCTTTAAATGAAACTATTTTAATTGAGACTAATTTTAGCAAATCTAAAATTACTACTCGTAGATCTATTAAATGGGAAGAAATAGATTTTCCTGAAAATTGGACAATTAAACAGGCTGTACCCTCACAACCTGTTATTCAAAATAATTTAATAGATGTTATCCAAACTCCTGAAGGTTTGGTAAAAATGCAGTTTGAAAATAACAACGATTTTATAGGATCTTCTTCAAGACTTACTAAGTCTTCTTCTTTAAGATCTTTTATATCACCTATTGATTATGTAGTTGATACTCCATCAAGTATGTCGACCTCTGCTAAAATCAGAATACAAAAATCTTTTGAAACAATTCCAGAAGATCATATTGATGAACTTCGAATAAATAAAGATTTTGATAATGTTGTCAAAGGAGTTACACATACTCCAATCAAGCGATATAATCGCATCGAAATGGAATTTCGTTATTAATGAATTCGATCAAATTGATTTTAATACAGCTCTCCCATTAGGCAAAAGATTCGAACTGAATTCAATTTACCCAGATGAGAACCTTTTAAAAATTGATTTTTTACAAACTTCTCTTCAACAGAGAAAACTTCTATTCAAAATGAATTTTATAAAGATTGTGAAAAACACAATACTCCAATTCCTTTTGTTCCATGGTTTGTTTCTAAATATGTGGAACAATATATTTCAGTTTTAGAAAGGAATTATAAACTTTCGATAGGGAGGAATTTACATCAAGTCTATCCTCCGCAACAATCTTTTCAAATTGAAAAAGGAAATCATAGTTTCCTAGCTTTTGCGAAACTACTGGAAGATGAAACCCTACCAGTAACATATAAACAAATTAACAGGATGATTGAACAACAGAATTATACTAATCTGTTTATAAATGTTCTCGGAGAACATTTAACTTCTTTAAGCGAAAGGGTGGATTTAGTTTTAAAAACTATTAACCCTGATTCTTCTTTAAATTCAAATGTTTCTTTAAAAGAAAAGGAGAAGGAACAGGATTACATTTGTCTAATATTCAACCACCTCACGAAATTTGATTTTAAATTAAAGTCATGAAAGAACTTGAAAAGTTCTTAAGCGAAAAATTTAAAGATATGAAACTTACAACACTTCATGATGTTGTAAAAGAAAATCGATTACAAAGAAGTGATCGGATGAAATTAACAAGTTGGGAAAATGGGCTGATAGACCAACCCAACGTATGTACTATTATAGGAGACCTTCTCCTATAGATACCTTGCATGAAGAGCAAGAGTACATACTAAATAACAGTTACAATGGTAAAAACATCTATGAATGGAATTTAGATGCTTATGCTGATAGACAGATTTATAATATGATTCATAGGATGCTCATGTATTCTACTATTTGTAAAACAAATGGCAACACTGATAAAAATGTTGCAAAAATGATTGTCGCTGGTTTTACAGGACAATTAAAAGGTTGGTGGGATAATTATCTTTCACCAGAAGGAAAAAATCATATTTTTAATACTGTAAAACAAGAAGATGATAATTCTGTAGAAAATGCAGTCTACACTCTTGTTGTTACTATTATTGAACATTTTACCGGAAGATATTCCGATAACAGCGAAAATATTCGAACTGTTTTACAAAACTTAAGATGTAAAACTTTGACTGATTTTCGGTGGTATAAAGATACCTTTTTAAATAGGGTAATGGAATTACCTGAATGTAATAGTTCTCATTGGAAATCAAAGTTCATTGATGGACTTCCTGCATTATTTGCAGAACGGGTTAGGAAAAATCTTAGAAAAGATAAAGTTTCTATCCCTTATGAAAATTATACTTATGGCAAGTTAATCAGAACTTGTATTCAAGAAGGTTTAGCCTTATGTAATGAGATTAAATTAAATCAACAAATTCAAGAAGGCAGAACTTGAAAGAAAAAGCCCAGTTGGGACAGTTCTGTGATCAATTTGGGATGGATGTTCCATCCACTTCGGAAAAAACTTATAGTTTGTAGAGCTTGTGAAAAACTTGGTCATTTTGCAACACAATGTTGGACCAAGAGAAAATTAAACAGATTAAAAGCTGATAATGATTTGAAAGAAACTCTTTCAAAGATTCTTTTAAATTCTGATGAAGAAAAGAGTAATAACTCTTCTAATGATTCAGATACTTCTAATAGTACTAATAGTACTGAAGAAGAGAACTTAAAAGTTCTTGATCAAGAATCGGTAATATCTGATTCAGAGTCAGAGTGTGAACCTTGTATTCTTGGACAACCTTGTATCAAGAAACAAGAAAACACAGATGACAGTAAATTCTTTAATAAAGAATTTTACAATATTCTCTCACAGTTCCAAAGAACTGATTTAAATGTTTTGGACGGTAATAATATTATCGAGTTTCTGAAACAAATCAAAGATCATGAGTTGAGATCTAAAATAATAGATCAGATGGATAATATTCCAAGTACTTCTACTTCTGTGCCTGAACCAATGGTTCTTCCAGAAGATTTTAAAAATGATGAGCCTTACTCAATGTCAGAAGTTTATAAACTTCTAAAACAAAGAAGGACAGTTGAATCTCCAACTTCTACTCATGATTTAGAGATGGAAGTTGAAAATCTCAAAAAAGAGATTCAGTTTTTGAAAAAAGAAAATAAGTTAATAGACTATCGAGTTTCTAAACTTGAAAATTATAAAAAAGAGACTGATCAGTCTACCCAGTCTACTACAAGTGAATCGAGTCAAAGTAAAAAGGCTCAATGTTTTGATTCACGAGTAGATGATAATTTTTTTATCAACTTTAGATATGGTTATATCCCAGAAATGGTATGTTAAAATTACTTTGTTAATTGATAATTACTTTTCAAAAGATTTGACTGCTCTTATAGATAGTGGTGCAGATTTGAATGTTATACAGGAAGGTTTAATTCCTACAAAGTATTTTTATAAAACTACTCATACTCTTTCTCATGCTGGAGGAGAAAAATTAAATATAAAGTATAAGCTTCCTAAAGCTTTTATCTGTATTGATAAAAACTGTATTCAAACCAGTTTTTTACTAACAAAGGATATTTCTAACCAAGTAATACTTGGTACTCCTTTTATCTAAAAAATTTATCCTTTTACCCATGTGGATAATTCTGGTATTACTGGAACTTTTCAAGGTGGGGAAATTCATTTAAATTTTATTACAAAACCATTTCATAGAATGTTACATGAAATGTATGATCATCTGACTTTAAAGAAAAACCAGATAAATTTCTTAAAACAAGAAATAAACTCTTTGACTATTGAAGAAAGACTTCAAAATCCCAAATTACAAGGGAAGATTAGATTGATTGAAAATCAACTTTCTCTAGAAATCTGTAATGACCATCCTAATGCTTTTTGGAATAGAAAGAAGCATGTGGTCAGTCTTCCTTATGAGGAAGATTTTGATGAAAAGAGAATTCCGACAAAGGCAAGACCTTGTCAAATGAATTCAGAGTATTTAGAACTCTGTAAAAAGGAAATTGATTCTTTATTGCAAAAGGGTCTGATAAGCCCTTCTCAATTTCCTTGGTCTTGTACAACCTTTTATGTTAATAAACATAGTGAGCAGGAAAGAGGAGTTCCTAGATTAGTGATTAATTATAAACCCCTTAATAAGGTTTTAAAATGGATTAGGCATCCTATTCCAAATAAAAAAGATCTTTTAGAAAGACTTTATGATTCAATATTGTTTTCAAAATTTGATTTAAAATCAGGATATTGGCAAGTTCAAATTGAACAAAAAGATAGGTATAAAACAGCCTTTAATGTTCCAATAGGGCATTACGAATGGAATGTCATGCCATTTGGTTTGAAAAATGCTCCTTCTGAATTTTAGAAAATTATGAATGATATTTCTACTCCTTATAGTGATTTTATATTTAGTCTATATCGATGATATCCTAGTTTTCTCAAAGAATATTGAATCCCATTTTAAACATTTGGATATCTTAAAGAGAATAGTCATACAGAGTGGTTTAGTTATATCAAAACCAAAGATGTTTTTGTTTCAGACAAAAATTAGATTTTTGGGTCATTATATTGAAAAAAGCAATATTATCCCAATAAATATAAGCATTGATTTTGCTGACAAATTTCCTGATGAAATAACTAATAAAACCCAGTTACAGAGGTTTTTAGGAAGTTTGAATTATATCTCTTCTTATTATAAAGATATAGCTCAAGATACTGCTATCTTATATGATGGACTTAAAAAGGATCCAAAGCCTTGGTCTGATCACCATACTCAGGCTGTTAGGAAATTAAAAGAAAAGGTTAAAACTTTGCCTTGTCTTATGTTGAGTAATCCCTCATGGGATAAAATTGTTGAAACAGATGCTTCTGATATAGGTTATGGAGGAATTCTTAAACAAATTGATCCTCATAATAAACAAGAATATCTTGTTCGTTTCTATTCTGGCAAATGGAATAACAGTCAGAAAAATTATGCTACAATTGCTAAAGAGATACTTTCAATTGTCAAATGTGTCTTAAAATTTCAAGATGATTTATATAATCAAAAATTCATTATAAAGACAGATTGTAATTCTGCAAAGTTTATGTTTAACAAAGATTTTAAACATGATGTTTCTAAGCAAATGTTTGCAAGATGGCAAGCTCATTTAGCTCCTTTTGATTTTGAAATTATTTATAAAAAAGGAGAAGACAATAGTCTTCCAGATTTTCTGACACGAGAATATATTTCATGATTGTTGCAGGAATGTACTTGCAAGGAAGAGGTAGAGGAGGTCGAGGAGGTCGAGGAAGATGGCAAGCTCTTATAGAGGTAGAGGAGGTCGAGGAAGAGGATCTAAAAGAATCCTCTCTCAAACTGGCAGAGGAAAGCTTATAGCTATGAATTTTCCATCACAAAAACATGAAGCTGAAAGCTCAGAAGAGTACCAAGAATTTCTTGAGTACAAAAAGAATAAGGGAAAAATTCCCTCTTTTGCTAAGATAATAGCAGAACAAGAGTCTGAAGAAAATAAAGCAGACTATCTGGAAAACAGAAATCAAGAAGTCATACTTCTGCTTGAAACAAGAGATATGAGATGGGTAAATAACCCATGGACTTTAATGTCCAGATATCTTGACAAAGCATCATATGCTTTGGGGAATTATAAAACAAGATACTTTTATGAAAGTATTCTTTTGAACACAGAGTCATGTGAAATATCACATTTCTCAGGAATTCAAAAAGAAGTTTATAACTTCAGTAAGATTTATATTAAGAAGATTATATCTTCCGAAGAATGGAGAATTGCTCCATTACGATAAAGGGAATTTTATTACCCTAATAACAAGAATCCCATAAAATTTAATTATTGGGATTATGTTGAAGCATTTAATAAAGTGCTTTTATATGAAAATGATAAAAAGAAACACTCCTGGTTCATAAAAATCAGTAGTGAAGCTTATGAGCAAGAGATACCAAATTGGTTTCTTAATTGGTGGAGATATTTTGGAACCACCGGAGTAATACTCCCTCAGAATTTTACAGAATTATATTTTGTTTGGATAGATGTTAGTCCAAAGAAGGATATTCCTTCCGATCAATATGATTTATATTTCTTTATGGAATTTTCCATACCATGGATTTGGAAATGGGTACCTATTATCGGTTATACCGAAAATGAGATACCATGTATTAAAAGATCTTCTTATACGAAGTTCTTGGATAAAATGAATAAAAATAACCCAGAAACAAGGCAATTATATTGCATTGATACTATCAATTTGATAGAAAAAAGAATAAAATTTTATCGAGCAAATAAAAAATTGGTTACCGAAAAAGAAGAATCCCCTCTTGATCAAATCAGAAGGAAATTCAGCATGAAGGATAGCAACAGAGAAATGCTAATAGAAGCATATATAGAAGAAATGAAGAAGGATATTCTACATGGTTTTGATGGCGATACTCAATTTGTTAAATCAGATACATCAATGATCTCGGCGAGCCAAGAATATCAAGATGCTCAAGATCCAAATCAGGAAGAAGTCTCAATAGAAGATGTTTTCGAAATCCTGAAAGGAACTCTCAAACAAAAGAGTAAAGACAAAGAAGAATCTTCTACAGCAATCGTAGTGGTAGATAAAGCCAATTGATGATAATGATGAAGATGGATCAGAATGAAAAGAACAGTGGAAATTTCTCCACTAACAACAATGATGATGAGTTAAATCATGGGGCAAAAAGCATTCCAGACAAAAGAGCTAATAGCCAAAAGGAAAAAGTAACGGTGGAGAATTAAAGAGATCTGTGATAATGACAGATATCAGTTCCTAGGGAATCAAATTCCCTCTATAAATAAGAAGAAGGTAGAAGGCAGAAGGCAGAAGCTGGATACCCATCCATTGTATACACACCTAAGCCGAAACACTCTCCCTTCAGTTTTTAAAATTTTAATATTTGTAATTAAGTTTGAAGTTTGTGCTTGGAGTACAACTTGTAAGTACTCTCTCTTTTCTTTTTAATTTTGTAATATAATTTTATATTAATGAAAATAAGCCTCATGATAGGCTAAACGTTTGGTTTGTGTTAAGACAGGTCTAAATCATGTATTTACTATAACTCTGGCAAAAATGTTTTGCTGTTCATCCGGTCACTATTCATGGTTACTATTCACGGCGGAATTATGAATTAATTTAAGACTTTTACTATTTACTAAGAATGAGACCAGAGAAAGTTTTGTATTAATCAGGCATGTTGATATATTCCGATAGACATATGAAGGCACTGTTTGCCCCTCTAAAGCCGAAAGAAATGGCGTCTCTGGGCTGTTTTGTGCTGATAATTATGTTTTGAGAAATATCTTGATATTGACAGATTTTATACAAGTAATCAGTCCTGATGTCGTCTCTATCTTAGTCGGTAGTCTGAGTCTGGATTAATGAAGTGATTCTAAAGTTTGAATATTGTAGCCAATATGAATAAATCAAAGAAGATTTGTGACCCGACCAGGGCAGCCCTTTGGTATCATATATATATATATATATATATATATATATATATATATATATATATATATATAATCATGTAATTGTGTCCACAACCTTTTCAAAGAGAAGAATCCAACAATGACATATGACGTAATTGAAGAACTGCTTCAAGAGAAGTTGGAAACATAATTTGCAGATTGGTTGAAGGAGTATGTATGAAATTCTGTCAACAAAGTCACATGTCCTTACTTAGAGTCTCTAGCAGAGGAACCAAACAGAAAGGTCTCCACATTCTCATCGTACATAGTAAATGGCCTTAGGTTTCACACAATTGAGTCTAACACCGCCATGGCCACAAGCAATTCTGGGGTGTGTGTCAGGGGGCAAGATCAAGATGCAACTGATGATTTGTATGATTTCTACGGGAACTTGAGACGAATTGTGCGGCTTGAATATCCGGGGTTGCCTTTGAAAAGAACCTTTCTGTTTGATGTTGACTGGTATAATCATACTCCAAGTGGTACGAGGAAACACGAGCTCTATCAGATGGTAGAAATTAACCATAGGAAGAGGTATCGTACTAAGTATGAACCGTTTATCTTGGCGACTCAAGCATGCCAGGTGGTGTTTATTGAATATCCAAGCCTGAAACACGATAAAGTGATTTGGTTGTCATGATGCATATACACGCCCGCTCTAGAGTAGAGTACATTGATAAGGACGACTCAATTACCAACTCGTACCAAGAAGAGGTCGTCGATGAAACAGTGAGAAAGCCTGTACATGCTGATGATGAGTTCATAGACCTGCATGAAGATCAATTTATAGACTTAACAATAGCTGAGGAGGACGAGGGTATGTGTGTATTGTATGCTTAGTTGTTATGTGTATATATGCTTAGTTGTTGATTATCCCAACTTTTTGTGCTTTAATATATGTCAAATGTATATGTTTTACATGCGTATTCATGTATTATTTACTAACACATTTTTTCCTGTAATTTCTTATATGCTTTCGCAGATGCCGCACCAAAGGAAGTCTACATACCTTCCTCCCGGGTGTAGGGGTAGGGGAGTCCATCGGGTTCTGGTGCGGGCAGTACACCAGCGAGTGGAGCTAGTAGTCCTACGGTTGGCTATGATATTGGTGGGAGCAGCAGCCAGTCTGAGGTTGCAGAGACTTTACCGTGCTCTACGTCACATGCTCCTGGTGACTACTCTGACGGGTGTCTCTATCTCTTGTTGACAGCGGTGCTAAATTTCAGGGGAAGCTGGTGTTGTTCCCCAACGGCAAGAACAAGTAAGTATTATGCATTTGTAAAACATAACTTAAGATAAATATATGTTACATGATTTTACTAATGAATATTCGTTTCTTGTTTGTCTCATTGATAACAAATTTTGGCCACCAAAAGCTTCGGATAAACTCGGCAAAATCTTTAGGGGCAGGAGGGAGATGCCGGGACATGGAGGCGAGTAGTGGATGAAGATCTCGGACCGGATGAAGCACTTTTACTTTGATGAGATGCGGGTAAGCTTAAATGTTACAATGAATGCTTTATTTGTTGTTTTAATCGTTGTGTTAATGTGAGTGGTATGTTAGACACTATATGTGTGTGATATGTTAGCCACTGAACTTGGGTGATATGTTAGGCACCATTGTGTTAGTCAATTTTAGGACAATTTGAGTGGTATGTTAGCCACTAAACTTGGTTTGATATGTTAGTCACCATTCATGAACTTGTTGTGTCATTTGAGTGGTATGTTACCCACTAAACTTGGGTGATATGTTAGTCACCATTTATTAACTTATTGCACACAATTTGAGTGGTATGTTAGCCACTAAACTTGGTGTTATATTTAAATTGTTATCTTTTTTTAAACTGGTGTAATTTTTACTTTGTATGAAATTGTTGTAGAAAGACTACTACATTCCCAATGCCCTGGTGCCCCAATTGTACTCTGTTTTCGAGACTTTAGGATCAGACATCTATAGGAAAATGGTGAACAAAATGAAGGAGACACGCAAACAACCAACTTGGGTGGGGGATGAGGAGTGGGCACTTTGGGAGGAGTACTGGAAGGATCCCTTTGTCCAGGATCAAGCTGAAAAGAACAGACAAAACCGTTTGACTGAGCCGCGAGATGGTACGGACACTGTCAGACATCATTATGGGTCGCGAGCTGTTGTTATAGATCACGTGATGGAGGTTAGTAAATATGTTGTTTATGACTTGAAATATGATACATAACATATTTTTTGCTTTCATTTCAATCAACTAACTACTTGTTTGCACATATATTTTTTAGGCCGATAGAGGACATCCGAAGACTGCTCTATACCACTTCAAGAAGGCTAAGCTGAAGAATGGAATTTGGACTGACGTGAGGGCCGAGCGTATTGTAGTACGTTTCTTTCTTAAGGTTAACATTTGTATTTGTGTATTTATAAGTGATTCCTAAAATTGCATCTCATTTCGTATGCACTTTACTATTGAAGAGTGAGGTGGAGAGGAGGATGTATGAGAGGATGATCGACGGTCATGAGCTGTCAATTGAAGAGCAAGACCAGATCTTCTTTGACGTCAACCCAGTGGACAGCAAGGGTCGAGCATATGGATTGGGAAGCTTGGGCCCTGCTATGAGTTCTAGTAGCTTCTCAGTGTCCCAGGGAGGATCACGATCTGATGTTTTCACACAGGACCAGGTTCATGAGATGATGACTCCTTTCCAAGAGGAAATAGTTGCGACCAAGGCAGCTTACCAACAAGTGCTTGAGGAACAGGCTCGTATGGCTCAGCGGATGGATGCTTTGACCCAGATGATCAACACTTATTCCCAGTCCCACCCACCGCCTCCTCCCCATTCTTAGTTACATCAGACTTATGTTGTTTATGTTACTCCCTCCGTCCCGCAGAACTTCATATATTTGCCACTTTTAGCTATCCCACAAAACTTCATACATTTTCAAAAAAGGAAGCTCACCCACATCCAACAAATAATAAACAATCTAAACTTTACATTCAAATTACACCTCCTGCCACTAAAAGTACACTTTTTCTTACTTTTTTCTATATTCTATCATTACTTTAACTTTTTGCATAAAACTACGAGCTAACCCTAATGTATGAAGTTCTCCGAGACGGAGGGAGTACATACTTTGACACTATCTCATCTTCTAGCTACTTGTGTTTGCATACTTTAGACTTCGGTTTGGATAATTTGTATTCGTCGAATCTTTGATAATGCAATTTATCTACGTTTGGATAATTAATGCAATTTATTTTTTTCGGATATATTATATATGATTATATTATGTGAAAAAATAGGTGAAATGTGAAACATGAATTTAAAATACAAAAATAAAATAAAATTAAAAAACAGTAAATTTAGCGATAGAATTAAATCCGTCGCTAAATTCAATTCGCCCTTGGAATTTAGTGACGGATTAAAATCCGTCGCTAAATCTCACAAGAATTAGGGCGACCTAATGGTGGGATTTAGCGACGGATTTTGGATTAAAATCCGTCGCAAAATTCCGTCACTAATCCGTCGCCAATTCGGACGGACTGGTCAACGGATTATTCCGCCAAATTCCGTTATTCGGCATGAATACTTATCCGTCGCCAAGAAATTTGTGACACATTAAATTGGGACGGGGTGTAATCCGTCGCTACGGATTTAGCGACGAATCGGTCCTATTTTAGCGACGGAAAAACATGGTTTTTTTGTAGTGAAAAGCGATAAGGCGGACTAGTTATTTGCGATACCCATACATGCCCGCTCCAAAGTGGAGTACGTTGGGAAAGACGACTCAATTACCAACTCGTACCAAGAAGAGGTTGTCGATGAACAAGCAAAAAACTCCTGTACAGGTTCGTGATGAGTTCATAGAGCTGCACGAGGACCAGTATGTTGACTTAACCACAGAGGAGGACGCTGAGGGTATGTGTGTAGGGTAGATTTTATATATATATATATATATGTATATATATATATATATATATATATATATATATATATATATATATGTATATATATATATATATATATATATATATATATATATATATATATATATATATAGATATATAGTTGTTGATAATACCAAGTCTTTGTGATTTATTATGAGTAAAAATGTGTGTGTAGTGTAGATTATGTATATAACTAGTTAGTTGTTAATAAAACCAAGTATTTGTTATTTACTACAAGTTAAAATGTGTGTTGGGTAGATTATGTTCCTTATATGCAATTTCATTTATATATATAGTTAGTTGTTGATAATACCAAGTATTTGTGATTTACTATGAGTCAAATGTATATATGTTTTACATGTAGTTGTATACTAACACATTTTTCTTTTATTTGTTAGATGTTTTTGCAGATGCCGCGACAAAGGAGACCCACCTACATTCCTCCACCATGTAGTAGGTTGACTGGTGGTAGCTAGTCGGAGGGTAGTCGAGCACGAGGGTCAGATCCAGAGGAGCAGGAGAGTTAGAGCGGCCGGTCTGCGGTTCCTTCGAGCAGGGGCTCGACATCGGTCTGGGGTAACTTACCAGATGATGGGTGTCCCTTCACCGAGATTGTGGACGGAGCTATGTGGGAGGGGAAGCTTGTGTTGTTCCCGAACGGTAGATCGAAGTAAGTATTATGCATTTGTATATAGAACATAACTTAAGATAATTTATGTCACATCATTGTTGTACTATACTCATTAATATTCGTTTCTTGTATCTTATACATTGATAACATGTTATGGCATCCCAAGGCTAGTACTGTACTAAGTGAGATCATCAGGAGCAAGAGGGAGATGCCGGGGAAGTGGTCGAAGATCTCGGACCGGGTGAAGAATGAGTCTTTAAAGAGTTGCAGGTAAGTTTAAATCTGACATTTCTTTATTTGTTGTTATAATCGTTGTTTTAATGTGAGTGGTATGTTAGCCACTAAACTTAGGTGATATGTTAGTTACCACTGTGTTAGTAAATTTTAGGACAATGTGAGTGGTATGTTAGCTACTATATGCTGGTATGTTAGTCGCTAACTTGGGTGATATGTTAGTCACCATTGAATATGTTCTGTCGTGTTATCTTATTAAATTGATGTCTCGGTTTACGTTATATAATTTGGATGTTGTGTGGAATTGGGAATGTAGAAAACATTCTTCATTCCCAACGCCTTGCTCCCCCAGATATGGACTGCATTCGAGACGCTGGGGTCAGATTTGTATAAGCATATGGCTAGCAATGCTAAAGCAAAAGGCGTTAAGCCAATATGGTGTGGGCCGGAGGAGTGGGAGCTTTGGAGGAAGTACTGGAAGCCTCCTGAGGTCCAGCAGGTTGCGGACCAGAACAGAGAGAACCGGCTGACTGAGCCATCTGATGGAACCGGGGTGGCCAGGCACCACTATGGACCGCGATCTGTTGCTACGGATTACCGTAAATCGGTGTACATCTAATTTGTCAGTTTATTCGTACATGTGTTTTGTGTTTAATTTCTACACACTTAATTACTAGCTAAATGTTTGCATATATATGTTCTTCAGTTGGAGGCTGGGGAGGAGAAGAGCGCACTGGCACTCTTTAAAAGAGCCATGCTAAAGAACGACACATGGATTGACAGGAAGTCCGAGATTATTGCGGCACATTAATTTTGGTTAAAGTTCATATTTGTATAGTACAAGTTATTTTGAAAAAACTGTAACTCATGATATATGCACTTTACGATTTCAGGCTGAGGCGGAGAGGAAGATCGCCGATGCCGGTGGGGTGCTAACAATTGAAGAAGAAAACAACATCTTCTTAGCGATCAACCCAATGGACAACAAAGGCCGAGTATATGGATTGGGGAATTACGACCCTGTGGTGACTACTCCTAGCTACTCAACATCCCAACAATCTAGAAACCCATTTTCACACAGGAGCAGGTCTCAGAGTTGGTGCAGGCACATGCAAAGGTGGAAGAGGAGCTAGCTAGAGTTCAGAAGGAACACTGGCAGCAGCTAGCTAGACAACAGGAGGATTACCAGCGTCTTCAGCAGGAGTTGCAGCAGCAGATGCAGGCTTTCATGGCCATGTACCCTCCACCGCCACCCCCGCCCCGTAGTTAGTTTGGACTTATGTTTTTCTGACTTCTTATTTTAAACTATGTATATATTTCATTTAAGTACGGATAATTTGTATTTGTCGAATGATTATTCATCGCTTACGTGCTTCCTTGGTGCCATAGCTGTCATGCTTGCACTGTTTAATTAAAACAATTTCATTATTATGGATTTATTATCGGACATTATATTTGTGAAACAGGTGTAATATGAAAACAAGCATCAAAATTAAAAAAAAAAAAACAATTTTAATAATTTGGAAATTTAGAGACGGATAATTTATCCGTCTCTAAATAGTGATGGAATTAGTAACGGAAAAACATAATCCATCACTATTTAGAGATTATACGTCTCTAAATTTTCAGTTAATTTAAAAATTAAAAAGGAAAAAAATCTATCCGTCACTAATTTCGTCTCGTATCCGTCTCTAAATAGAGCAGAATTTGTTTTTTAAAAAAATAGAAAAATTGCTTTTTAGAGACGGACCGTCTCTAAAAAGTCAACACTCTATCCGTCGCTAAATCTGTGTCTATTTAGCGACGGATATGTTATCCGTCGTTAGAAGCTTTGTGACGAAGCCCAAGGCGACGGGCTTATTATTCGTCGCTAAATCCTTCACTACGGATTTAGCGACGGATTTTTTTTTATAGTGTAGTGTTTTGATTCAAAGTCAATTATCTATACTTTTAGGTACGAAAGATTATAAATTTATTTTTTTAATTAATATAATTCCTCATAAAATATAAGTTGACTATAATGCCCTTATAATATAATTATTTTTTAGGATACCGGCTACAACCGGGAGTCGGGACTGTTGTTATGTAAACCCCAGGTGATGCACCTGTGCTGCCACAGCCTAGTCCCCTACCGCCCAAGAACAAAAATCGGAGATGGATCAAGTGAAGCTATACCTTTGCCCTAACTGAAAATCGCAAAAGATTTAGTGGAATTACTAACCGTGAATGGAGTAATTCCATCATCAAATAGGCTAGATTCATTGCGGAACCATATGCGGTGAAATTTGGGGCTCTGGCTTGGAAGTAATTCATTTAGCTCCAATTCTATTGTTAGGAAAAACCATTGATTGTGGTTATGTAAGTGTGGTGTTCATGTTCTACGGCCGCCAGCAGCCAAGCTACTCGATGAAGTCACACGAAGAAGATTACAAAACGTTGATGATTAATTCAGTTTGGAGATCGTATAAAACATAATTCTATATATTAAATTTAATTGAATTTGAATAAGGGTATAGTTGTACGTTTATATTTAAGCATTAAACTATAATAAATATAATGTAATTTTAAGATCGTACCTGGTGATCATATAACGGAGATCTGTGATTAGTTTGGTACGAAGCCGACCTGAACATAGAAAAGACCATGTTTTAATTCCATTAACTGCCATCCTTACATATAAGTCCACCAGTTTGCAAAACCTTAAATGGCACATGTCGTTAGTCAGCAACGCTGTTGCTGACCAACAAATTAAATTTTCCCGAAATTTTGAAATTTGATTGAATTTATGTCCAATTTGTTTAGAAATTATGACATACTTGCAAAGTCTATTATGCCCCTGCCAACTTCTTTGAAGAAAGAAGCTCTAAAGAATTTGAGTCGTGCCTTTCGTGTTTCTAGTTTGCCAATCTTTGGACTTGTAACCTGAACATAAGTCCGAATGTAAATAAGTGTGTAGTTTGCCTTTCTATTCATTTTCAGGCTATTCTCTATTCAGGCTTACTTCCAATAATAGAGCCGATTGCTTCCTAGTCCGGGCATTATAAGGTGGTATCAGAGCCCGGCTCGAAAATAGGGGTTGAAAGGATAGAACCCTAACCTTATTCCGAGTGTCTGGACCTTTCACTCGACTCCTTTTTAGAAATTTAGTACCAGTTTGGAGCATGAAATGTTTGGCTATCTTTTCTTGATTATAATTAATGATGCTACAATTTGGTTATTTTACTTTGTTTAGTTCCAGGATGAGTTCTTCGGATGAGGCGAGTTAGATCGTATGACTGAGTGGTGTAGAGTTGTTTGCACAGATCAGTACTAGACTCGAGTAAAAGTATTAAAAGAATTGGTCAAGATGATGGAGCGTCACATAGAAGACCAGACGCAAAGTCATCTGGATCAGATAAAAGTTATCGCAACCGACAGAGACCATTATAGGTGTTATAGGTGTTGATACGGAAATGTGTCCAATCCGTTAAGGGCGCCATAGAGCGTGTCCTAAAGCGCATCACGGCTTAACTAGCCAATTCAGTACTGGTCCGACCTCACATGGTCCGACCAAAGTGAATCGACCAGTACGCTGAAGTCACTACATCTCCACACCATCCGAAATGGGCTAAGGAAAGGACTTCAAACGACCATGACAAGACAGATGCCTAACGGACGGACGAGAATCTGACGCCACCATCGCGATAAGCCCAAACGTACATAGCAGAACCACTGAGATACTTCCGTGAAACTCTTGGCTCGGACATCCAGAGTTACCCAAGGGCAGATCAACCAAGGCAGATCCGCCGAGGACTAACACGACCCAACAAAGTGAACAAGATTTCTCGAGGGAAAAGGTCCAAACTACCCTCCCAAGCCCACTAATCGGTATTGGACTACTGTTCACTATTGGGCTATGGGCCAAAGGGAGCATTGGTGTCCAAATCTGAATCATACACTTGGCATCATCTTATGAACCTCTTCATAAGTACATGATAACTATAAATATAGCACAAGGTCCAAGACCTTAAGGTAAGCAACAATCCCTAAGTCTTCTGTGACATAATACCTTTCCCATTACTATTGCATTGAGAGCTGTCATCTCTCCTTTGAGTAAAGCCTCCTTCCGGATTGACTTTGGCAATCCGGGTCACCCATTCTAACTCTCCCCCCACTTAGTCCTTTCAGGTACTCTTGCTCGTACAAGCCTTCTCTCGGACTTCAAGTCGGAGGTGGATCTTAGATTAGGTTACTTGCAGTAGTAATGTTGGTGTTTGAGGTTTTATCCCTCAACATTTTGGCGCCGTCTGTGATAAACTTTACAAAAAGATCTGTGTTTGTGTTGTGCTGATGGCTAGGACGAGACGAACAGCTCGGACTAGTGCTGCAGGCGTGGGAACACCACCACCACGCCCACGAGGACGTCCGCCCACCCGGGGACGGCGGTCATTGTGGAAGGAACGCTGAAGGAGATATCCGAGCAGGCGGACCTTGACCATCCTCGGATGAGGGAAGAGACGCCCCGCTTAGAGGAGGCCAAAGCGTCCCTGTGAATATCGTGCCTGCGGACCATGGAGAAGGGGTAGCACGAGCATCTCCGGCAGAAGCTCAAGGTCCTACCACAGGTCAACAGTTTACGATGCCCGATGGTCGTGTTGTCCGCACAAGCGACCTCGGACTAAGCGAAACCCAGTTTGATAGGTTGCTCACGATTATCCAAGGGTGCCTAGGGTCTAACAATGCCCACCCTCAGCAAGCCACTCCGCCAGTGGTTACTGCGGTTCAAGCGGAGCCCGCCTTGTCAAGAAACAGACAGCATCCGATCCAACAGAGGTTGGGAGATCAGCTGCCCCATGAGGATTTGCGAAACCTTCTAGACCGACAGGGAAGCCCGAATGGGAGGAGAGAGTACCAAGAAGGAGGTAACAGGCAGCCAGGAGGTCCGCGACAAGCTCCCATGAGGAACAAGGATCATGTAGCAGAAACCATTCCAGTTGTCCGGCTAGACGAACTCCCCGCGGATGTCGCAATCCATCCACGGACAGGAGAGGTCATGACAGCTGATGAAATTTACGCCCAACAAAAAGCTTTGGAAACCCAAATCGAACCTGACGCTGGTAAAAGACCACGAGATCACTACAAGTGCACCAAACCTCTGGTGATGATATCATGAGGAAAAGGAAAGAAATAGAAACTTCGGACCAAGTGATTCGAACTTGGAATACTACTACGGGATACTTGCCCGTGGGTCACTGACAAGGTACAACAACAAGATGGATTCAAAATTTGAGTGACAATACTAAAGCCCTTACGTTCTCATCCATCCTCTTCGGCACGGCTATGGATTGGTACACCGCTTTGCCAAACAAGTCAATAAGGTCGTATGCAGATCTGTCTTCAAAGTTCTTAGCACGGTTCGGAAAATCAAAAAGAAGAAAACGTACTGTAGAGCACCTGGCCGAAGTCATCCAAAGGGAACAGGAAGCTCTTCGAACTTTCCTAGATCGCTTCAATACGGAAGTACTCCGAGTTGAGCCCCATAGTATTAAAGAACGGGTCCACACCAGACGCTAATACTTACAACTCCGAGCTGCGGAGGAAGCTCTTTAGTCAGGAAGTGAGGAGCGAAAAGCACTTGGATGACATCAGTGAGGAGGTGATGTACGGAGAAGAATACCGAAGGAACGTACTAGTCCGAGCAGGATCGAAGAAGGGAAAGGAACCGCAAAAACAAGAGCAACGCCAGGGGAAGTTTGACCCGAAGAAAGATCACAGAGACAAAGGCATTTACAGGGAGAGAAGTCCGCCCAGAAGATTCGCGGACTACACGCGCCTCAATAAGCCGAGATCCGACATCTTGGCCACTATTGTTGAGAAAAAGTTGGACGTCCAATGGCCGAAGCCATCCCACAATCGAGAAAGCAATGCGAAGGATCTGCAAATTTCACAAGAAGCAGAGCCGTAGGGCCAGCGACGTATCCGATTAAAAAGCAGGTCGAACACGGTGAGAGAAGGCAAGTTGAAGGAGCACGTATATGCGGACGAGCCCTCCGAGCACGAAAGAACGGAGGCGGAGGAGGAGGATAACGGCGACCCCACCTCGCCCACTATCTTTGCCACCTCCGCCAAGATGGGCTATCCGCCACGCATGGGAGGACATCCGTCTGAGATCTGACAGCGAGACCGAAATGGAGAACCCTCCGTCAATGGGTGATCAACGCTATCGCAGCGGACCCTCGGAGGTGATAGCAGGAATGCAAGGCGGACCGCCCAAAACCTTGAACAATGGCGTCACGGTGCCCCGCGATTCGAGGAACAAATGCAATATCTTTCGACGATAGCGAATTCCCCTCCTACGGTAGAAGGCGAGGAGATTGTGACCGGACGTTCCTCTTGTAGTTTCGTTGACCATCGCGACTTATCGAGTGAACAGAATTCTGGTGGATACCGGGAGTTCTTCGAATATCATCTCTAAGAGGACACTAGATCAGATGGAGTTGGGAAGAATCCGCTACGACAGAGTTCACACCTCTATACTAGGGTTTGGAGGAGGAACTGTTCGACCACTAGAAAGTGTTACTTTACACGTTTCACTTGGAACCTTCCCGGCCAGGGTAACACAGTCGGTCCGATTTGTCGTGGTTGATCGGACCTTCGACTATAACGCCATCTTTGGGCGCCCAGGACTCAATCAATTCCGGGCTATCTCATCCACCTTACACAACAGAATGAAATTTCCTACTCCCTTCGGGGTAGGAGAAGAGGTAGGAAACATCCGAGAAGCTTGGGAGTGTTACATTATGTCCACGAGAAGGGCATCTGCCCCCGTTTTGGCAGTCACGGTGACCTCCGATCTGAGAGTTGTTCTCCCGCCCAAACAGGAGAATCCGCAGATAGGGGTAGGAAGCCCGAAGGAGAAATTCCCCAAAACTGCACGGATCGAGCCTCACGAAACTCTCAAGGAAATCGAGATTGTTGTTGGAAGCCCGGATAAGAAGACTAGAATCGGAAAAACAGAGATGAGCACAGAAGTGGAGATGAAACTTATTGCTTGTCTCCGAGACAACAGGGATGTATTTGCTTGGAGTACTGATGATTTGAAGGGAATAGATCCGAGAATCACTGTTCACCGTCTGAACATGGATCCCTCGATCAAATATATCCGACATAAGAGGAAAGACTTTGGCCCGGTCAAGGACGCAATTATATCTGCGGAAGTTGACCGGCTCTTGAAAGCCGGGCACATTGAAGAAGTTAGATACTCGGTGCGTAATGTGGTACTCGAAAGCCCCAGGAAAGTGGAGGATGTGCAATGACTTCACAAGGCTCAACAAGTTTTGCCCAAAGGATCCTTATCCCCTACCTCGCATAGACCAGTTGGTAGATTCTACCGCGGGATGTGCGCTCCTAAGCTTCATGGACGCATATCAGGGCTTCTATCAAATCCGGATGGCCAAGGACGACATCAAGAAAACAGCCTTCTTTGCGGCAGGAGGAGTATACTGTTTCAAGGTGATGCCATTCGGGTTGAAGAACGCGGGAGCTACATACCAGCGGTTGGTGAATAAAATGTTCAAGGAGGAGTTGGGCAAGACTATGGAAGTCTACGTAGATGATATGCTTGTTAAAAGTAAGACTGAAGAAGAGCATATTGAGCATCTCAACAATTGCTTTTCCATTCTTCGGAAGTATGGTATGAAGTTGAACCCCGAAAAGTGTACGTTCGGGGTGAAAGGAGGAAAGTTTCTGGGATACATGGTCACAGAAAGAGGGATAAGTGCAAACCCTGAGAAGATCAAGGAAATCCTAGATTTGCCCCATCCGAAGAACCTCAACGAGGTACAACAGCTTATTGGGCGTCTAATGTCCTTAAGTCGTTTCATTTCCCGATCAGCGGAGAAGAATCTTCCGTCTCCGGAAAGGAGAGAACTTTGTGTGGACCACTGAATGTTCTGAGGCTTTCGAGAAACTGAAAGAGTACCTCCATTCCCCTCCACTGCTCTCCAAACCCGTCAAAGGAGAACCGCTCTACCTCTACCTAGCAATCACGGAAGAGGCAATGAGCTCCGTATTAGTACGGATTCAGGCTAACGAGCATTTGCCGATTTACTATCTTAGCAAAGCCCTTGCTGGGGCGGAGACAAGATACGTGAAGATCGAGAAACTCGCATACGCCTTGGTTTATACCGCCAGACGGTTAAAACCTTATTTTAAGTCTCACAAAATAGTGGTACTAACTGCGGAACCTTTGAAACAGGTCCTAGGAAAGCCCGACCAATCAGGACGACTCTCTAAGTGGGCGATCGAGCTAAGCGAATACGGCATTTTCTACCAGGCTCCGTCAGCCAAAAAGGCTCAAGTCCTCGCCAACTTCTTAGCGGATTATCCATAGAAGGATTCAGAGAAAGTCCCTGACAAGCAGGTGCTCGAGTGCTTAATCACCAAGCATATTGTCCGAAAGCCAGTTCCGCTAAAGTTCAACCCGGAAAACCTCGAGGAAGCCCAGTTCATCAATCGGCCCTTTTCTTTGTCAGATGGGGAAACTCGGGTCAACCAAATGTTTCTACTTGGTGATGTTCCCAGAAACCCCAGTGCTGACAACATCAGAACGGAAATCACGGGAGGGGATGAACCAAGAGCGGAACCTCAGCAGCTCGCAGGAGATCTCCAAACCAAAAAACATCCTTCCGATATCTGGACATTGGAAGTGGATGGTTCTTCCACTGGAAGAGTGGGAGGAATTGGAATCTACCGTAAGAGCCCAGATGGCGCGGAACTCGACTATGCAATTTCCTTGGATTTCAAAGTTACCAATAATGAGGCTGAGTATGAGGCACTTTTAGTGAAATTGCGTCTAGCAAGTCACTCAAGCCCGGAAGGTCAAAGCTTACGGACTCACAAATCGTCGAGGCCCAATTTTCGGAACTTTTGCCACAAAAGGTCCTTCGATGATCAAGTATCTTGAGCTACTCAAGAATGAGGCCAGCCACTTGAGGAATTCACCTTGGAAAAGTTTGATAGGCGTGGAGCGAAAGAGGCGATGCCTTGGCAAAATACGCATCTGCTGTGACTCTGAACACAAGGAGAGTAATTCTACTCACCATTCTTGATTCATCCGTCATGAGTCCCATTTCGGCGGTCATGATACTTGACAGGAAGAAACCGGATGGTGACATTTTAACTATCTCAAGGACGGATCTTTGCCAGTCGATCCGAAAGAATCAAGGAGTGTGCAATGCCGAGCAAATAGATACTTTATAATGGGTGATGATTTGTACAAGAGATCTTTTTCCGGGACTCACCTGAGATGCTTGAACCCACAAGAAGCACAGACCGTGCTGGAAGAGATACACAACGGAAGCTGTGGGAGTCATTCCGGGGGGAGGACTCTCGCCCAGAAAATCATACGACAAGGCTACTATTGGCCTACCATCGGTAAAGATTCCGCCGACCACGCCCGGAGATGTCAGGATTGCCAATATTACGCAAACATCCCACATCGCCCGACGAACCCTATGATTCCGTCAATCATAGCGTGTCCGTTCGATCAGTGGGGTATCGATATTGTCGGACCATTTCCGAGGGGTACCCAACAGAAAAAATTTCTCATTGTGGCGGTAGAATATTTTACCAAGTGGGTAGAAGCGGAGGCTGTAGCGACCATCACGGAAAGTCGAGTGCGGACCTTCATTTGGAAGAATATCATTTGCCGCTTCGGCCTACCAAGAGTTCTAGTCTCGGATAACGGCGCTCAGTTCTCAGGCAGTAGGCTTAAGGAATGGCTTGCCTCCTTCAAAATCGAACAACGTTTCACATCCGTCGGATACCCACAAGCCAATGGTCAGGCTGAATCCACAAACAAGACAATAGTCAAAATCCTGGAGAAGCGTTTGAGAACTTCCCGAGAAAGGCGGGCGACACGGAAAGGCGTGCTATGGGCTCATCGCACCACTGCACGGACTGCGACCAAAGAAACTCCATTCTCCTTGGTATACGGTTCAGAGGCAGTCATACCATCCGAGATTGCCGTAGAGACTTCGAGAATCCGAGAGTTCGAAGACAAAGCAAACCGAGAAGCTCGAATATTCGACCTGGACATGCTTGAACAAAAAAGGTCTGAAGCACTGGCGAATATCCACAGGTATCAGGCAACTGCTGCCCGAACCTACAACAGGAACGTTCAAGCGGCTAACTTGCAAGTCGGGGACCTGGTGCTTCGACGAGCCGACCTTTTGAACAATATTGGAAAACTCAAGCCCAAGTGGGAAGGACCCTACAAGATTGTCGGGGCAAGAGTAAATGGGAGTTATGAATTAGAAGATGAAAACGGACATCCCCTCAAGCGTCCGTGGAATGCTAGAAACCTTCAGAAGTTCTATGCATAAAGATAACTGCGCGGATCTCCATCATGTCGATTGATCATCTCAATTTCAACTACTTGTTACACGGAACTCCGCCAGTTCTGTTTCTTTTTGGTCCTTTTGCCATTGGCCATAGAGCCCGCAAGTTGTAATTGAATTTCCGGAAAATCAATACAACCTCTATCTTTCGATTTGTGATTTTTCGATTTACGCATCTGAGATTTACCGTTCGTTTAACAACAATGAAAGCAAGAGATTTCATTCATACAAAGACGAATTATACATAATCTTGTCTGTACAATTTACAATCCCGGATCGATTATCCGGACTTACGGACGCAAAACGAAAAATGCAGAAAAACGTCTCTGGAGATACGTCATCTCCCAGCAAAGATCGTTCCCCCGTCGGGAAAAGCTTCTTCCGTATCAAGCGGCAAGTCTGGTTTCCGCGGAGGCCAGGAACTCGATCTATCTGCACACAAGAGAATGGTTAAACGTGCTGGAATCCTTCAGGATACCACCAAAACATGGCAATGCAAGTCCTGTGTCCGGGGAAAATGAAGTGCAGACAAGAAGAGATTTCCGCCTCACCGGCTTTAGAGACTCAAACTCTCTTGAAATTCGGAAACCATTTCCAATATAAGAGAGATTTGAACCACTAGAGTGGGGTTGGAAGAAAGCATAGGAGACGGACATATATACATTTAAACCGAGATCTATGCTTTTCGGTGACTGATCTTCAACAATCTTCCCCTCTAGACCCACGCCACTCTCACGCTCAGGACGAACGACGACTCGAGAGTGGACGGGAGTCTCGAGGGGGAAACTATTCAAGAGACCGTCTTCTTGCTATTGAGTAGATTTGGAAATTGGAAGTTGGACTTGAGCGACCAAGGCCAAGAGGGATCCGCAGTATTTATAGAAGTAACGAACCAATAGACGTCCGACACGTCAGAACTTCGACGTCGACAATGGGCTTAAACTATTCATTTGGGTTGAACAGTGTTGGGCCAGACGGGTTTATCCAATCAAGCCTAAACAAACCCATCCACCACGTCCGAGTTTGTTGGTCATCTTACAAAGATATGTGCGTCAATATAATCCGTGAAGTCCTGCAATAAAAAGATGGCGATCTCACCCGAGGAAAAATGGTTCGAATTTTATAGATAAAATTATCCGAAAATTTACATAAAAGAGGAACAATGTGAAAAGGTCTAAGGATAAGTACATGCATCCACGGGGCATACCCCGCCTTGTTCCTTCACCAGACTCCGGAAGTCGAGCCTTGGGACTCCGAGCCTCCACCTCGGCCCTGACGAGCTTGCTGCTGCATGCGGATCCTCCTACGGATCAGCTTCAGCGTTCGTTCCCTCTCTTCCTCGGCTCGCCTCCTAGCTATTCCCGGACATAGAGGTTGATCTCCTTCAAAGTCAAGGATGATCGGGTCATCCGCAGTCCCCGTACCCGGGTAAATCGGTGGATGCATGTGCCCACAAGCACAGTTTACCTAGTGCTGATATTCCTCGTCATCAGATTCCGACATCCTGGAGAACTCCGGCTTTTGTGGATGGCTGGAATCAGTAAAACAAAACACAAAGCGAAGAAGGATACAACAGTAAAAAAGGGAAGAACTACCACACCTTTATTTATAGTTGCTACGGGTCCTCAAGATCTCGCCACATGTCGATAATCCGACGACGGGGGAGATGAAAAGACGTAGTCATAATGACTATTTCACTGTTTCACCTTCCTCCTTCTAGAAGAATTAGATATCCCAAGGGGCGAACAGTCCGAGTATCGGAAAGATGATGGTCTGATTTCTACATCATATGCCATCTACAGCGGTCCGTGCTCTTAAGAGATGGGTAATTTATAATAATTCAGCTTATGAACAACAGATAAAAAGGAACGAAGAAGAGAGCAAGTAATAGTTCGGAAGCATAGGAGGTTCAACTCCTCGGATTAAATACGAAACATTGCTATAGTATGTAATGACATTCCGAGATATCAAAAGATGCAAATCCAACAGAAAGATTCAGCAAATACAGCCGGACTTCTCACTGAGGCCCAGCTTGGCTCGGACCAGCTTCACCATTTCGGCGGATCGGCGAAGGCGTTGGAGATGGCTTATGCGGCAAGGATTCAACAATATTGAACAAGTTGAAATCATGGAAGGCCAACGACCTAAAGGCAAGAGGAGAACCACTTCTTCAGAAAGCCGGTAATTGTCGAAGGTACAAAGCATACCTTCGGAGCATCCGGACCCATCTCGGGAGGAAGGGCCCGCCGTTTGGATCTCGATCTCACCTTCCTCGGTGGCGAAGTTACGCAAACTCGCGCTGCCAACTATTCATCCGAGACATCGTCTGAGGACTTCCACGCCATTAGCATCCGCGAAGGATTAACCCTTCCGCCTTCGATTAAAGTCCGGTGGAAGTAGTCCCTTGATCGCGGTTGTCCGATAGCGGACACGAACCCATCCAAAGCGGAAGCATTGGATTTGTCCGCCGTCAAGAACTTGAAGGAGTCGGACTCCATGAAGTCACGACCAGCCTCAAGACGGGCATATTGGAGGCCTTCGAGCAGAAAATCCTTGGAATCCAGAAAAGCCTTCATCGACTTGTCGACAAAGTTCTCCTGCCAGTCGAGGTCCGCCTTAATCTCTTCCCAGCTAGTCTTGACTTATGGAACTTCACCGTGCTCTTTCGGCCGCATCTCCAATTGCTTCACCTTCTCCGCCTCATCATGAAGTGGCCTGACCTGCGGAGGTCCTCCTCAATGGTAGCGTTCGTGACCTTCCATTTCATGGCTCTTAAACAAATGCGAAGTCCGTAAGAATATAAGTTGCACTTTTGTCATACTAAGAACAAACCAAGAAGAGCATCCAAAGATTACTTACCCGTTGGTATAGCCCATCCAGCCCTCCGACCCACTCAACCTCAGGGAGTCCGCAAAGCCATTCCTTGTCAAGCGACTTGGTCAACAGGAAGAACAGCAGACAATTGCTGTCTCTTTGCTGCGAGAGGAGCCTCCGAAGTTGCTCCTCTCTTGTGTCCCGAGGTAATGGCATCCTGCATCAACACCTCCCGTTGTGGTGCAGCAGCAGCACAGGACTTGAAGCGGTGGCGCCCGGTGTGGGGCTTTGCCTTGTCGGCACCGCCAAGCCCGAGAATCCTCTCCACCTTGTTCCGCCTTTCTTCCTCCGCGCAAAAGCTGCGGCATTCTTGGATCGACATGGGAAGACCCACGGAAGTGTTGATTTTGGTCATCGACCCGGTGGTGACCTCGTGGCTTCTTGCTCTCGCAACGCTTTTCTTTTCGCGGAGTGTCGACATGATGTAGTCAAACCAATGAGCTGCACAATAAACCAAAGGCGTTAGATACAGATGGGTTAAAGAAGAATTATCAGAATTGCGGAAATACGTAATCAAAATAGAGTATATCGAAGAAGAAAGAACGCCAAGTTTCAAGTCAACGAATCCTTACTAAAGTCCGTCTTCCCTCCTACATCCACTGCGCCTGTTAGTCCGCACAGGTAGGGAAGTGGCTGACAGATTAATCTGTGAAACGGATAAGTAGGGGGGTCATGCTTTTTGTGGATTGCCGCCACCCACGGAGCCACGTTCTTCGGAAGGGGGCGCCAATCCGGGATACTCTCTCTAAGGAATTTTGTGGGCAGCCCCCATTGTTCCCTCTGTCTCTCGGACATCCTCGGCTTCAAAGCCATCCGTACAAAAACGTACCTATCCCACCACTTTGATCCCAGCGACGAAATGGAGTCCGAGATAAAATTGTAGGGTTTCCTATTCATGAAAGTATAGAATAGTGGATTCCCCGGACTGAACGAGACGTGGAAGAGCTGCCTAAAGTTCTCAAAATTTACGGGCTGCCCTTTCTTCTTACAAAAAACTACAAAGCAAATAAGGTTACCCAGGGACTTGGGGATAACCTGACTCGGACCTATACCAATATGGTTCAGAATGTTTTTCAGTTCTGTGGCAATGGGGATCTTCCATCCAGAGAAGGCCACCTCATGCACGCACATATATCCAGCGGGAGGGTTATAGAATGCATGCCCGGGTTCAGGGATCATTATTTCTACGGACTCGGGGATCTCCCACTTTCGCCTCCACTCGGGGATGTCCTCCGCCCTAACCCTGGATGGACACGTAGGAAGAAGTCCGTCCGTGTTTAGTTCTCCAGATTCGTCCGCTATTGTAACAGCGGACGTGGGGCGAGAACTTGATTCGCTGCGACCTTCAATTAATGGTAGATCGAATCAGGCAGGCAGGCGAGGGTAGTGCAATCCGCCGACTGGATCGTCTAGGGGGACGAGCGACAGGAGATCCTTCTCCTTCTTCCTCCTCGTCCTCATCTTCCTCTTCCTCACCATCTTCTTCCTCCTCGATGACACCTTCGGGTCTCCCGGATGTGCCTGGGTTGGACGGACCTGTTTCCGCTACAACACGGTCCTCCACCCCAGCCTCGAACATCTCGACTTCATCAGCCTCCCGACCACTGTCGTCTTCCCGCTCCGCACGCAGTTCGCTCGGATCCCCGGATGTCCCAATGCCACCTATAGTCCGAGATTGGACTAACGACCTAGTCCTAGCAAGGTCACCCCGGTCCACTGAAACGTCGGCCTGCGCTTCTGTCGCACCGCGAACTCCGTGCCCAGCATCAGAATCTCTGGACGACCCAAGCTCCACGACTACAAAATCTCTCGCGAACAAGGTCAGATCCACGGACTCGGTCCCTAAATCTACTGCGTCATTATAACCCGGGGCCTCGTGCTGGTTCTGACTATCGCTCCCGGACATCCTAGGGCAGAAGGAAACAAGTCAGGAATGATGGTGTTGATTGTCCGAGAGTTCGTTTAGGTAATTTCTTAAGTCAAAGAAAGCCTACGGATTTCTACTTAACGCGCCGTTGGCACTATCACCTACATTACCTGGCACGCTGAGCGGGGCAAATTTACGGAAGACTGTGTGCCAATTGGCACCAACACATTACCAAATAAGCATGCATAATCAAATTTTGGTTACAGTCGGCATACACATACTGGCAATAAATTGGCATACAACAGTACAGAGGAGAAATTGTTTCAACTAAGAACGTTGCTAAAGCCTATCACACACAATATCGACAAGAACAGACTCGACAATTTCATATCCGAGCAGGGCAAAAACATATGAGCACGAAATAAGCATATCGTGAAAAGAAGACAACTCAGCAAAAGTGAAGATGTACGTACTTGATAAAGTTGATTTGATAAGTTTGAACGGACGACTAAGCCTTGCTGCTTCTCCGAGGGTACGGATTCGAAGAAGAAACTTTCAAATTTTGCGACTCTTGCTTGCTCGGATGTGTCTTCAAACGCTCGGATTGCTTTGCGATTGCTCTGAATTTCGAGATTGCTAAAAGTGTGAAAGTGACTGATGGGCTGACTATTTATAAGGGCAATTTGGGAAAAGCCAAGAGTCACATCGCTTGGATTTGAATCCCAGCCATTGATCCTTTCCAATCCAAGGGTTGTGCCGCTTCGAGAGTGGATGGTTGTCAGTACGTCGCATTTAATGCTTGACAGGCGCGTCACATCAATCGGACTTGAAACCCCAACCGTTGATGTCGTCCTGATCCAACGGTCACGTCCCTTGTCCCGTGGGCCGAACGGACAACCTATTGGGCCTCTTGGGCTTACGGGAGGACCAATTCAACAATCGGCCCAACGACTGACTTCCGAGGGCTACGTCAGATCCTAACCGTACTCGGACACATATATCTCGGATACAAATACCTTTTCCCTCTACAGTCCCAGTTATGTGATAACTCGGACTGTAGACGGAAAAGGGAGGGAAAGAGAGATATATTGAATCCTTGAGGACACGGACGACGGATCCCGACAAAAAGGATTTTTTCCTTTTTTTTAACTAATGATTCGGACACGCTCCGCAGACACGACTGATCCCTCATAGTTACCAACTATCTTCTACTAAGATACTTGGAAACTGGGGGGACATATGTTGATACGGAAATGTGTCCAATCCGTTAAGGGCGCCATAGAGCGTGTCCTAAAGTGCATCACGACTTAACTAGCCAATTCAGTACTGGTCCAACCTCACATGGTCTGACCAAAGTGAATCGACCAGTACGCTGAAGTCACTACATCTCCACAGCCAGTCCGAGCTGGCTAAGGAAAGGACTTCCAAACCTGACCATGATCTGAGAGATGCCTAACGGATTGGACGAGAGAATCTCGGACGCCACCATCGCGATAAGCCCAACGTACATAATGTAACCATCGAGATACTTAGTGAAACTCTTGGCTCGGACATCCAGAGTTACCCAAGGGCAGATCAACCAAGCAGACAGATCTGGCCGAGGGACTAACACGGACCCAACAGGGGGAACAGTACTCTCAGAGGGAAAAGGTCCAAACTACCCTCCCAAGCCCACTAATCGGTATTGGACTACTGTTCACTATTGGGCTATGGGCCAAAGGGAGCATTGGTGTCCAAATCTGAATCATACACTTGGCATCATCTTATGAACCTCTTCATAAGTACATGATAACTATAAATATAGCACAAGGTCCAAGACCTTAAGGTAAGCAACAATCCCTAAGTCTTCTGTGACATAATAACTTTCCCATTACTATTGCATTGAGAGTTGTCATCTCTCCTTTGAGTAAAGCCTCCTTCCGGATTGACTTTGGCAATCCGGGTAACCCATTCTAACCCCCCCCCCCCTCCCCCCCCCCCCGCACTTAGTCCTTTCAGGTACTCTTGCTCGTACAAGCCTTCTCTCGGACTTCAAGTCGGAGGTGGATCTTAGATTAGGTTACTTGCAGTAGTAGTGTTGGTGTTTGAGGTTTTATCCCTCAACAATAGGGACCGAGTTCAATATCTTTTTGAATACTATGCTAGGGGTGGTCGGCAACTCTATAGTGAATTGACTCAGTGCTTGTCTACTACTCTGTGGCTCATAGAGAGTGTTGAGACTGTGAGCCACAAGCCACTTGGCTACCTCTTCGGGAGGTATATGCCCCAGTAAATCTAATTGAGTTAACATTGTTGAGGCGGTTCCAGCAACCTCACCGTTTCCTCCAGTGGAGACCTTTGAGGAGGATCCCTCAGAGGATATACCTACTAGTGAGGATCTGACCTCAGGTTCAGACGAGATAATAGAATACCACGAGCAAAAAACCACGATAGATGTAATTGTGAAAGATGACTATGATGAGTCTCCTGACTATGTTGTTGGTCCCGGGAGGGAAGTGCACCACTTGTTTAGAGAAACACAATAGTACTTGGTCCTATGTTGAGTAGATTATGAACTGTATGACTGTATGAGATAGTTTTCATGTACATAGATCTTATTCTATAGTTGTTTGTAGTTTGCATATTTTGGCTACAAGGGCGCATGTATTATATATCTAGTATGTGCATACGCGGCTATGGTACTTGTTGGCTATGTAACATGTCCTTGACGGTATGTGTATATGTACTTTCTGCCTTATAATGGTTTGTGTTATCTATATATATTTGATTTTCAAGACAGTGTAGTTACGTTGATTGAAGTCATTGGTGATTTATTCGTTTAATAGTGATGACCTTGATTATTCATTTCTGAAATGGGTGATCAAGCGGGTGGTGAACAAATATGGGGAACCTGTAACACAACAACCACCAATAGATGGATCTTCGGGAAAAGTTTCTCGTGCCGTCCCTGGGGAAATGTGCAAGATATGATGGCATTTTGGACTTACCTTGCTCAGCAATGGAAAAGTCAGCAATCACCTAGCAGTTCGGCTCCAGTGGTTGTTCCCCAAGGAGATGATCAAATTCCTGAAAGGTTTCTATGGTTCAACCCTCCAATCTTCATTGAGAAACCAATGATAAGAAGGCTGG
Source organism: Plantago major (assembly GCA_026545765.1). Taxonomy (NCBI): domain Eukaryota; kingdom Viridiplantae; phylum Streptophyta; class Magnoliopsida; order Lamiales; family Plantaginaceae; genus Plantago; species Plantago major. The sequence goes on from CM048843.1 coordinate 21,395,167, forward strand.
ATAGTTTTTTAGCACGATGGAGAATATATTCGAGGTGTTGAACTATATTGATGCTCAAAAGGTTAAATACGCTTCTTATCATTTGGAAGAGGCTGCACGTAACTGGTGGATGTTGGTAAGTAGAATGTGGGGACAGGAAGAAACCCCGTACACCTGGGCAAACTTTGTGAAAGAGTTTAATGATAAGTTTGTTTCATAAGTTGTGGGAAATGCACGTGAACGAGAATTTAATGACTTGATTCAAGGAACAAATGTGTGAGTGACTATGAAGCTGAATTCACTCGTCTGATCCAATATGCACCCCCATTACCTGGATGACGAGAAGAGAAAGGTAAGAAAGTTTGTTGAAGGTATGAGACTTGAACTCCGTTGGCCCTTGTTTCCGTGGACTTTGGAAGGTATATATGTGATGGCAGTGGATAAAGCACTGCAAGTTGAGGCTGAAATCAAGGAATTGAGGAAGATTGGAGACAAGGCTAAGCGGAGTCGTTTAAAAAATAGTCAAACTTTCAGTAACAAGCGTCGTGCTCAGGCGAGGCCATCTGGTAATACTAAGACTAGCACAAACCCTAGTGGTGGGAATAATTACTCCCAGCCTCGTCACAATAATGGAGGTGAATGTAAATTCTGCGGACGCACAAATCACACTGAAGAAAGTTGTTGGAGGAAAGCTGGAAAGTGTATTGCATGTGGAAGCCGTCAGCATCACATCCCACAAAGAGAGAGGAAGGCTCTAAATTCCCACGGGACATCTGGAAAGTCCCAGGTGCAGGCTGCACCACAGGGAAAAACAAATGTTCGTACCCGAGCATATGCATTGGATGCCAATGAGAGAGATTCAGAGCCGTCATATGTGGTAAAAGGTAAGATTACGATCAACCATCTAAATGGTATTGCTTTATTGATCCTGGTGCAATCCATTCTTTTATTTCCAATGAATTTGCAAAGAATTTGAACTTACAAGCCATGGACTTACCTTATAACTTTGAGGTTAGGACCCCTATGGGTATGAGTTTTATTACTGTTCATACATATTGATTGTGGTATTAAGATAGATGAAACTATATACCTAGCTAACCTTGTAGAACTCCCCACCCGAAAGTATGATGTGATCCTAGGGATGGACTGGCTGTATGCACATCATGCTCAATTGGATTGCCATACAAAACAAGTAAAGTTGGGTACTTGGAATTTTAGGAAAAAAAACGTCTATGGGAGAAAATTTTCAAGGCTCTATTATAATTTCTGCGTCAAAGTAAGAAGACTTCTTACGGATAGATGTCAGGGATATTTAGCATACCTCATAAATCAACCTAAGGATAAGACCGAAATAGAAAATACATAAGAGGTCAATGATTTTCCCGAGGTATTTCCTGAAGAACTAGATTTGTTGCCTCCGGATAGAGAAATGGAATTTGTTATTGAAATCGTACCTGGAGCTGGACCTATATCCCGAAAACCATATAGAATGGCCCAACAAAGCTAAAAGAATTGAAAGTACAGTTGCAAGAGCTTTTCGAAAAGGGATTATCAGACCTAGCACTTCTCCACGGGAAGCCCTTGTGTTGTTTGTAAAGAAAAAAATGGTTCCTTAAGAATAGCATTGATTATCGAGGGCTAAATAACTTGACGTTGAAAAATAAGTACCCTCTGCCTCATATCGATGAGTTATTTGATCTACTCCAAGGTTCATGTGTATACTCCAAGTTGGACCTGAGACAATGATATTACCAGTTAAAGGTTCGTAAAGAAAATATTCCCAAGACTGCGTTCAACTCAAGGTATGGGCATTTTGGATTTGTGGTGATGCCATTCGATTTGACGAATGCCCCTGCCGCATTTATGGATATGATGCATTGAACGTTAGGCAATCAATTTTTTTTATTGATGATATATTGTTATTCTCCAAGTCAAGAGAAGATCGTATTTCTCATCCATGAGTGGTGCTCCAAACCCTTAAGGATCACAAGTTATATGCCAAATTTAGTAAATGTGAGTTCTGGTTGGAGGAGGTGATATTTTTGGGTCATGTTGTTTCTGGAAACGAAATAGAGGGTGATCCTTGTAAAATAGAATCTATACTTAATTGGAAACATCCCGAAAGTGCCTCTGAGGTGAGAAGTTTTCTAGGATTAGCTGGATATTATCGTCATTTTGTTAAAGATTTCTCCAAGATCGTCCCACCCTTAAGTGACCTAACTCAGAAAGATGTTCCATTTTCATGGAGCGATAAGCGTGAGAGTAGTTTTTTGGAATTGAAGAAGAGATTGACGACGTCACCAATTTTAGCACTTCCAGAAGGGTCTAAGGGATTTGTTGTATTTACGGATGCATCAAAAGAAGGTTTGGATGCAAACTGATGCAAAATGGTAAAGTCATTGCATATGCATTGTGACGCCCCACTTTAATTAACGGTTTACGCCAATTTAAATTATAATTGCGCTTAGTATTTAGGAATTATATGCTATTTGATTAAATTTTACGGCACGACTAACTTGTCGATAACGTCCTTATTTATATTTTATTATTTCATTATATAGCTCGAGACATTGAAAGAAAACAAGTACGAAATAATTTGTGACGTAAAATAGTCGCAACTAGAAACAAAGCAAGTTATGGTAGTGTTGAGGGGTTGAGCCTCAAACACTAACTAAACTATTACAAGTCCCAATTCTAAGATCCGCCCCCAACTTGATGTCCGTCCTGAGAGCTTTGTTCGAGCCAGAGCACCTGAAATTGACTATGTGGGGGGGGGGGGGGGGGTTAGAAGGGTAACCCGGTTTGCTAGTGTCAAACCGGGAAGAGACTTTACTCAAGAGAGAGAAGAAAGCTCTCAATGTAGTAATTATGAGGGAACTTATGATATGAGTTGACTTACCTTAATGTATGGGATCTTGTGTTAGATTTATAGGTATCATATGCTTATGAGGTGGTTCATAAGATGATGCCAAGTGTATGTTTAGGATTTTGCCACCAATGCTCCCTTGGCCCATGGCCCAATAGTGTGTGTTAATCCAATACCATTAGATGGGCCTGGGAGGGTAGATTGGTCCTATATCTCAGAGTACATATCCTGTTGTAGGGTCCGTGTGAGGCCTTGAGGATGATCCGAGCCCTTTCAAGTTATCAAGGCTGGTCCGTTCCTAAGGTGACTCAGTGACAGTCCGAGACTCAAGTTGCTCGGAAGTATCTTTGACGAGGTTCCAGTATATACGTTTGGTCTTATTGTTTAGGTGGCGTCCGAGTTTATCTCGTCCGATCCGTTTGGCATCCTGACAATGTCGGATATGTGATCCTTTGTCGAGTTCGGAGGTCGTGCCCCCAGCTAGGTCGGACTAGCTGAAAAGGTGTATTGACCTGAGTGTACTGGTTGACCGGGAAGGATTTCCTTAAGGCGGACTACCCAAGGTCAGACAAGTACTGAATTGGCTATTTTATCCTTGATGCGCTCTAGGACACGCTCTATGGTGCCCTTAACGGATTGGACATATATCTGTATCAACAGGTAGCACTTTGAAATAAATAGATCTTGAGATACCCACCATGTAATTTGTGAAGGGAAAAGTTGTAATTTGACCATAATTATCTCCTTCCTTTTTGTTGATCGACCACAATTCTTTCTCACAAAGCCATTAAATCATTTTTTCCCCAATTACTTCTTGAGTAGGTCTTATAAGAGACGGTCTTATAGAGAGACTAAAAAAGACGGACAAACATTACAGTTATATCCAAAAGCATTAGAGGTTTTACTAAGAACGTCGGTGATATACACATATACATCAAAATGATATAAAATGTCCACTCATAAAACATTATTGATATTGTTTAAAACATTATACAAATAATTAAGAACATCAATCCGTCTTTCAGGTCTCTCACTAATACACGTCTCTCCCAAGACTTTGTGTTACTTCTTTGATCCTCCCTAATTGATTTTATCCAATCATATTAACTTGGTCGATCCATGTCTCTATTTTCTATTCCATTTTCTTTCTCGAGCAAGCATCTGATCGGATTGATGTTTTATCAACGGTGGAGAAATGACGGCGGGTGATAATTATTGTCCAGGTCGACTCTGAAGGGTAAAGAAAGCGATCTGATCTTAAATTACAGATCCCTAGCAATCCACCACGTAATCCCTTCTCTTCTCCCTCACATTCACCTCTATATATAAAGCCCTAAATTACAGTGAGTTCTGAAAGCTAAGACACAACCTAAGTAGAAAATATCTTATGATAGAAGCACACAGAGGTCTCCTAAAGTACTGATCAAGAGGTATTTAAACAAGTTTCACCTTATTCTTTACTAGTCCTATGTGAATTAGACTTGTTTGTTGATCTGATTTTGTGTTACGAATATATAGCTTATTGTATCTATGAAAGGTTTGGACTATTATATGTGTTGAAACATATGTTCTGTTTGTCAGAGAAAATGTTAAAGTAATTGATTTTATGATATGATTCTGCTCAGATAGAAATACACGTTAGTATGATATTTCTTTGTTATAACTACTGAGCAGACATGTTTTATGAATTTAGATAAGTCATTTTAGTCTCACCTGGTTGTACTTGTATCTGTCGAATCCGGTAGTGAGTCGGTTAAAGTTGAGATGTTGGATTTACAAATTATTGTCTGGACACTTCTGATATTTTCGAAAAAACTAGGTTGCGTCATTGTCTGTAATTAATAAAATAATTGCTCATTGTATATGTGCTCTAATATTCAATTAACAACGTCTTATGCACAAGTATCTCTGATCTAGGTGAGGATTCCTTTTACCCTTTTCCATAGCAGTACATTCCTTTGTATTGCATATGGCCCAGCTTTCATACTATTCTTGCTTTCATCCCTTAAATTCCTATTCAATTCTGATCTTCTATTCTTATGCTTTACTTATACATGAAATCTGCATTTCATGTTCATGTTCATACCTTTCTTGAAATTCCCTTGTTCTTCATGTTTCTATTGATCCAAAACATGCTTGAAATGGGAATTTGTGTTTCCCTAAAAGTGTTTCGTGCGTGTATCCGTGGGCCTTGGGACTGAGATTAGTAACTACCAGACTGTCGGTTTAAGGTTACTACGTTCAGATCCTACTTTGGAATTATAATGCAGTCCAGGTGGCTTCAATATATGTTTCAAATTAACATGTACCTAGGCATGTTGCTGTGAATCGAGTTAGCTCCTCGCGTGGGAGTAATAAGGTCGTAAAAATAAAGGATGACGGTTGGTATACGTGTATCTTAACCTTTTCTTGCCTTTCATTCTTTCTTGATTCCACATCTTGTATAATCTTTCTTGTTATTCGTGCTTTATCCTATCCTCACTAAGTCACCAAAGACTTACCCTCTTCATTGTTTCCTTCCTCAGAATAAACGAGTATTGCGGGGATCTTATGTGAATAGTGTGCGTGTTGTGCTTGCTGCTTGAATAAAAAGGGACACTGTTGCTTGTAAAATTCATGTAAAGTTAGTATATTGCTCCCTCAACACCGGATCCCAAGTGAAGTACTCGTGAAGAAGTGTATCCAGAGCTTCTGTATATTGATATGGTTTGAATAAAATTAAAGGTTTTACTTATTTTAAATTGTTGAACTTGTTCTAATTTGTTGATTTTATCTATTGATTGTTACCCTATCGTTCCTATTACTTTCCGAAAGATGAAGTTTTCACTTGAAAGAAAGTTTAGGCGGGTGGTTTTCTATATAGAAGTAAGTTCTTCTTAATCGGGGCGCCACATGCATCAAGAAAGTTAAAGACCCATGAACAAAATATTTGGTAAAACATATGACACAAAAGTTGTCGTTGTCTATAAAAAAAGTTCGACAAATATTATTCTATTTTAAGTATAATTTTTTTTAAAAGGTTATAATGTGAACTACAATTTTTTATGTCCCTGATCAAATTATGAAGAAATGTCGAAGTGTTTAGATATGCATTTTTCCACATTATAAAATTTGTTTGATTATATGTTTGTGAACTTGGAGTATTGTAAAATTATGCATTTCTTATGTAAAGTTTTGTATCCATTTCCCGTCAAACATCGACTAGTTGGAAGTGTTAAAAGTTATCAGTTACTGTAGAAATGGAATGTCAGAGACAGGGACGGAGCCAGGATTTGAAAGTGGGGGTGGCGAAGTATTATAACACGGGCACACTATGTAATTTAGTTAGGTCGGGTTAGGACGGACAGGGTCGGATCAGATCAATATTTTTTACACCAAATTCATCATACATATTTAAATATGAGTATCCAAGTAAAATGAAAGGAAAGAATTCCACATCATGATACAGGCAAACCAAAAATGAATAAATGACCCACTTTTATGAAAATCAAACGTTACGTCTCTTCATCTTCTCAAAATCATCAGCGATTGAATCAATGTCAAAACCCTCGACAATTCATTTTTCAATATGCATTATCAAATAGCTAGATAAGAAGTCATCCTCCATTGAACTCCCGCAGTCTTATCTATATATGCAATTTTCATGACTGAAAATGCACGCTTAGAACTTGTTCTAAAATTATAAAAACCGCCCATATAACCCTCTTAAATTAGTTAATTAGTAAAATATCTCTTTAATCACAAAGTCTTCGAATAGACGCGTAAGTGAGAGACGGATTGATATTCTTAAGTATTATTATAATGTTTTATGAGGCATACATTTTATATAATTTTTTATTATGTAGTATATCACTGATGTTTTTAGTAAAACCTCTAATATTTTTAGATATAACTGTAATGTTTATCCGTCTCTTTTACTTTCTCCATAAGACCGCCTCTCAGGGGACCTACGTTAAATTAATATTATAATTTTCTCAACTTATTTAACTATAAAGCTGACTATCTAAATGTACTAACTAAAAAAATTTAGGGGTGACGAAACATATAATTTTCTAAAATATGTCTATAGCATTAAAGAAAATGAAAATTTTAGCCACCCCTGTCTCTGCCCTGGGCAAAGACATTTTAAGGGAAGGGATTAAAAATGATGCACGATTTGAAAAGTACAAGCCAACTTGCATCAAATTCAGCGGCAAAATAACAGTGAATCATGACGACCTGGAAGCTAATTTAGTAACAGCTCTTATTTTCCGAACATAAAGCGTGAACAACAGTACACCTGATTGAAAATTTGAAAGCTTTCAAGGTAGTCTTGAGTGAGACGGCCAATCCTTGAGAGACCAGTCCGTTCCAATAAAGAAAACATCGTAGGATAATACACCATACTGTTGTATTATCAAACCAAAATTGTAGAAATAATCTTACTAATGTTACTCCTAAACTAATTACATTCAATTCATCAGGTGTTCAACATTGCATTTCATGTGTTTATGTTCTCTGTATGTCTCCTTGCCTTGCAGTGGTATAAACTAAAGCAGCCATACACTAAAACCATGATTGGAATAGAACTGAAAATATAAAGGAAAATGTAATTGACTATCAACTTCTTGTCAAGAAATCACCAGAAACTGAAAGAGAAGGAAAACCACTAAAATCATGTTAGACAAAACTTCGGGGGCCCTTGGGACCGTAAAGAACTCCAGTCCTGCTCAGCGAGGTTTGTGATTTCGTTCTTTCTTAAAGCGAGCTTGCTGTGGATCAAAACCCCCTTCCTCTGCTCCATACACTGCCCAAGATGGTGTGGCAGCCATGTAATCCTTGCTTGTAAATGCTTCTCCACTGGATACCTTTTATTAACAATAAGTGGCACAATTTCAGTAAACATAATGATCCCAAAATGACCACCTCTACTTGACAGTTACCAGATCATTGTTCCAACATTTCCAATGTGCATTTTTGCAGTTTGCACTATTCCACTTGATACAATCCATTAGGCCAGAATCAGTCGCGGGAAATATATTCAAAATCACTATGACATTTTGTGCTTTAATAATTTGGAGTGACCTTATTAATCATATTTTCTTAATCCTTGTGAAAAAAGGTATGCAGAAATCAAGATTGGGATGGAGGCAATTTTTGCAGTTAGGAAGTAAATAACAAACCAGATCATGGAACTTCTCGTAGTCGATCCATGTAAACCATTGTCCATCAACCTTGAATTTATCCACTTTAGCAAGAAGAACACAACATGAGTGCACATGCTCACAAGCAACTTCGTATGCGCCATTGCTTTTCTGAGCTAAGGCCACAGAGAACTCTCTCACGTCTGCATGCCAAGGCACATTCTCCATGGTTAACTTTGAAGTTGCCGACCTGTTACAGTTTGTGAAGTTCATAAATGAGATAAAGAACAAATTGCAACTCATAAAAGGATCAGCTAAGAATATACTCTTACGTTCCACAGTAAGTCACCCCTTTTATTTCAATAAAATCAGGACTCCCGATATCAAATAAGTTATAATAGGCATCTATGTCCTCTGTATTCCATCCTTTAACCAATGTCAGGCGATATACAGTTCGCTGTTGCTTCTCCTTGAGAGACTTCAGGGAATCCTGAAATCAAATCATTAGCAAAGGGAGTTAGAGATGGAACACTTGCAAAAGGCAAGAGTTGGTAAATTGGGAATTCACTAACTATAGGTACTTCCACAAGTTCAGAATTTTTCCAGAATTAGAGTAATTGCCCAAAATGTCGAATTGCTGAAGTGTGTATATAACCACAATATAATGCACTTAGATAAAGAGCCTTTCAAGCGATGTTGCAGTGATACTTCTTACAATTGCACGGTGCCAATACCGGATATTTCAGGGGTACGATATGCTTTGGTACAGTACTGGTACTAACCAGATACATATTGCACATTTGCCATTGAAGTTTATTATTTTTATATCCAAGGGTAAAAGATTAACTTTTGCATCTCCTTAAATTAATGTAGGACTTAAACTTCAGGGATGCCGCATCTGAGTATCAATTAAAATCCTAGATATTTTGAGAAACCATGCAGTCATGCCTGTATCTATATATCCATGCAACATAGCTTTCAAGTCATTTTGATAATAGTATGACAAGCAGATGCAGCATGAACAACCAAGGGTGTTTCTCTTGACTATTGTTTATTAATCACAAGATAAAAGCATAAATTGAAGCAAGTCATGAAGATGCGAGTGCTAAAAAGTTGGTCCTCGTAGAAACAAAAGAAGCATTTACTGGTGGTGGCATGGTTTCTCCGAACGTTTAGGAAAAACTGGCTTTTCCTAAGAATTTCACATAGGAGACAGTTGTTATATGGTTAATGATTTCATTTTCTATGTTTGTTCTTGTATGTACAATAGTTGCAATTATTTGCTTGCAGAGATGATACCCACTATTTGCCTATGATGTAGCTTAGGGACAAATGATGTCTGGTGGGTCTAAAAAATCTAGAATGATAATACTGTGTAAGCATGTGAAATTACATTGTGCAAGCATGTGAACGAATAAAGAAGGGTAAACAAAATAGGGTTCCTATATCAAGGAGACTACTTACAACAAAACGCTCCCAGAAGTCCCCAAAGAGTGGTCTATCAATAGCTTTCAAGCTATCCTTTGTAGCAGCATCCACACTTACATACAACTGCATTTCCCCATTCAGAGTGTTAGACCTTGTATTCCAACTACAGTCCTCCGAACATGATCTTCAGAAACGCCATTATTTACAACGACGACAATAACAATAACAATAATAATAATCATAATGACGATGATGATGAATCAACGACGACGACAACGACAACAACAACAACAACAACAACAACAACAACAAAAGAAGAAGAAGAACAACAACAACAACAATTAAGACCTGAGTGATAGGTTTCAGCGTCTTTATTTTATCGGGGAATTGTGCATTTGTTACAAGAAAGGTTGAGATTCGCCTTCGATGTAGCTCATCTATAAGTGTATTGATCTCCGGGTACATAATAGGTTCACCAACCAGTGACAAGGCACAATGTCTAGGAGAAAGTCCCTCAGATAAACGCTCTGCTTTTACCCCTGCAGGCATGTGTGAAAATATTTGCACTTATAAGTATTTGACCCATATATCAACAACCAGATCAAAGGCATAAAATTCAATGCGAGTCTTAGCATATATTTTTACAACTAGTCTGATATTCGGTAGTTTATCAATTATCAAACCTGAAGGTTGAATTGATATAACGATTGAAGAAAAAGCATGTTGACCCAAAACTTTTTTAGTTTATAATAACTAATGAGCTTTAATAAACCAAGAAATCTATTAAAAATACAGTTATACCACTAAACATTTCCAAAAAGTTGCATTTTACACGAATTTCTTGACACCCTTACATAATAATTAAGGTCAAAACTGTCCCGGCACAACAACAACATAATAATACATTTAGGAAGAGTTTCCGTGGCCAGAACAGGTACCATTATTAAAAAAATTCCAAAAGGTCAGAGCATATAAAATAGAGAGAGATAGAATACACCGGAAGTGTATTACAGAAATCAGGCAACAATTTCATACTGTTAAATTATCAAAGCAACTAAAATGACATATAGTAGTAAACGTCACCAGGAACCCCTTTCATTTGCCGTATCATTTTTGTATGCAGATCAATGGCAGTCTCAACGATCTGTAATGGATCATCCATCTTCCATCGCCAGCTTTTCCCCACAGGATTTGTGTGGTGTCTCCAGCAGAAGACACATTTGTTTGCACATGCTAGACTGGGGGTTGCCTCCATGCACCTAGAGGAAAGTAATTCAAATGAATGGCAATACTTATTAAAATGTAAGGACATAGCAAAAACTACAGTGAATTCGTCCGAGCAATAAAATGGTATGTCAGTATATTCGTGATACTCTACTCAACTGGCAGATAAAACAGCTTTCTTTCTGACTGAAATAATATATCACTTGAGTTGGTTTGAGACCCAAAAGATTCAAAATAAATCTAAACACATCTCCTGATCCAAGAGCTGCATAAAGCATGCAAAAAGAATGACCCATAATTCCAGACAGAAATACAAACCTCCCCAAAACTGTAGAAATACAGCATCAATGGTATAAGTTATTACATGAGCAAGAAAAATTGTACCTGTGACTCTCAATGCCATAAAATGAATGCTTATAGCAGCCTCCACGTCCTCTAAGTTGAGATTTTGTCCATCTACATATCTTCACACCGCTATGGGAGCCAATGATTTTATAGCCCTATCAGGAAAGTTATCTAGTTAAGTTAATAAGAACTGCCTAAAACACAGAAATATACCAAGGCAAAAATCGGTGTGAATAAGAAAAAGACTACTTGATCTGCTGGGTCAAGTCAGTGGTCACTACTACAGTACTATTGCATGAAAATTACTTTTTGGGGAATGAAGATGGGTTGGTTCATTTTGCAGCGGGATAGTCAGGAAGACACATCCACAGCTGTTTGTTTTTCCTTTCAGAATGTGTTGAGTGTTTCATTGATTATTTGACTGTTACGGATAGATCAAAATCAGCTCCAGATGGAGGCACTTTGTGTACATTAATACCAAGGTTAATGTAACATGTCAAAAGAGGACTCCCACTATAGGTATGGTATTAGACGTGGAAATGGCAGAAATGGAAACACATCACAAAATATAAATCAAGTATATTTCGTCGCCCTTATGTGCCTGCAAGCTTCACAAAACGATAATTACAACAATCGGCAAGCAGAGACCACATCCAACAATGAGTGCAGTAAACAAGAGTGATATGACTTCCCTTAGTTGGGCAATAAGAAACACCACAGACCGAATAGCAACACATACAAAATTATCATGGATGGGTGTCTACTTTAGATATTTTCATTATTTTGGATACATAAATAATGCTGTCTACCTGCTTCTGTAAACTAGCACGTATCACAGGCGTCACCATTTCTTTCTCTCCACTCTTCAGTTCCCCATCGACTATCCCATTAACCTTAGCTACCCCATCTGACTTTCTAGAAGGCCCTTTGCCCGCAATATCCTCAAGATCAACAATCCCCGAATCCACCTCATCCTCCTCTTCCTCACTAAACTCACTCTCACTCTGATCATCCAACGGCGCCCCATTTTCCCCTAAACCACCCCCCTTCAAAACCTCCATAAGCCTCCGACTCCATCCACCAAACACCTTATCCAAATCTCCCTCGTCCACGTCCCCTTCACCCATCTCCACCACCTCGTTCGCCCCCATCTTCCTCAAACTTTTAGAAACCCCCCTCGCCACCGCATTATAGGTCTCCCCATAACTCCCACTCCCCACACCGAAAACCGCGAAATCGCAGCCATTCAAAACCAACCCCCCAACCCTAAAATCTTCCGCACTATCATTAATCCAATCCACCAAAAACTTGCCATCCTTAGGCGGTCCCCCGTCCTCCCAAGTGGACGCAACAATCAATACAAGCTTCTCCTTACATAAATCCTCCGGCTCGTAGTTTTTGGGATCAATTAGGTCAAACTGAAGGCCGTTGAGGGTTAAGAGCGAGTGTAGGCGGTGAGCTAGGGTTTTGGAAGTGTTGGTTTGGGAAATGAAGAAGAGTTTGCCGGTTGCTGTGGAGGTAGGTTTTGGGGCTGTGAGGGTCGGAGAGAGCCGGCGACGGCGGTGGCGGGATTTGTAGAGGAAGTAGAGAGTGGCGGTGGCGGAGAGGAGAGAGAGAATGGCGAGGTGTTTGGGTGAAAGAGAAGGGTACATGGTGGGGATTTGGATTAGGAAGATAGATTGATAGGGTGTTTTAGGAAAGTTGAAGAGGGAAGAAGCTATGGCTGCATACCATTTTTTTCTGCACTGTTAGAGAGGTTTTGGGATCGCTGAGGAAGAAAGGACTTTCAGGTTGGGGAATATAGCAAATCACTCCTTGTACTTTTACTTTTTCATATAAAATTGGTGAAACACATCCACCAACTTCATTAGTAACTATGAAATGTAAAATACGACTCAAGATGACTGAATGATATGCTTTTAAAGGCAACCTGAACCCGTACAAGACCAAACGGGTAGATATTTTATATCGGGTCTTCTACCCATGCACGATCCAGTAATTAGTAACTAATACTCCCTCCCGGACTTAACTTCCACTGGTCCGGGCACAAGTTTTAAGATAAATTGAATAAAATGGGAGACATAGTGAATAAAGTATGAAACAGTGTGAATAAGATATGAGAAATGTGAATAAAGTAAAAGAGAGGTTTTCCATTTAAAGAAGGGGAAATTAAATTTGAGATGGACCAAAACGGAAATAGGGAGTTGAGTTCGGGACGGAGGGAGTACATGTTAAAAAAAAAAGTGTAACGCCCTGTCCCCTTGCGGGTCAAGGCCCGGCCCTTTTGCTGGCCTGCTCTCAGGGTGATATGTTGAACCATTATACCAACAAATATATTTTTATGCTCAAGTTGTTCACTATTTCAAATCAAATGTTTAATCTTTTGTCAAACGTGAATTACTAACATTTATGAAATATTGCAATTAAATCTCTAAACCATATCAAATATTTTCATATGACCGGAAATAAACCAAGTAATCAATAGTATTTTAGTATCCGAACAAATACCTTTTTTAATATATAGATATAGATAATCATATTTCCTTGACTTTTGACTTATCAATGGCTCTTTATGATATAGATATACCAACCATTGCCACGGTATAGTTTACTAATATATAGGAGATAATAAAATAAATTAATCGAAAAAATAAGATAGTCAAACTTCCCTGTAAACAACATTAGCATTGATTGTGGTGTCAGTGGGTAATCCTTCTTCATCACCGAGTCTTATTTTTTTATGCTAATTATAGAAAATGTATACGATTTTAAAGGGGTAGGATCCAATCCAAGCTGAACAAATTCAGTACCCGACAGGTTGATAACATACTATATTTTATATCTCACCCTCGTACCTAACTCGTTATTTAGTAACTGATACATATTCTTAAAAAACAGTATCCCTACAACTCGAACCAAAATAAAATACAAAAGTGTATAATGCAATTAAATGGGTGGGTTTCCAACAACCCCGGGTGGTATATCCTCCTCCCCCCCCCCCCCCCCCAAACCAACAAAAAAAAATTTACAAATGTAATTGCACATGTTACGATGGTTTTTTGGCACCCAACTCCCCTCCCCCGAAAAATATGTACTTTTTACTGACTAATTCTAGAATGTTGCGGTTCGAGTCTTGTTACAAAGGTGAGTATATGCCCGACTCGAACCTGAACATCATTATTTTGAACGGATTTTCATGCGGGTTGGATCCATCCGTTTAAAAGTAAAATGACAGAATACCAGTGTAGTAAGATATATGCCGACATGAGCTCAACAGTATTCCTGGCTCTTGTTAATTGTCATAACTTAGTAAAGAGGTATAGAAAAATATGTGCGTTAGAATCTATAATAGGAAATTGTTTATCCTTTATATACATATGATATGATGTAAAAAAATTACAACTTTAGTGTCACGATTTTTTCTAACTAAGTTTTGATAGTACACGAAAATGTATCAAAGTGCAAACCCCTTAAATCAAACTCCACCCATAAAATACAAACTAACACAACTTTAAACGTTCGCTCATGTTAAACTTTATAAGGTTGTATGTGTTTCATTCTTGTAAGTTTGGATTAGTTTAGTAGTTATCCTAAATAGAGTATATAATTCACTTCACTAACATCTATCTATTATATCGAAATATATTATCCTTAGAGTACACTCAAACTTATTATCATGATAATTACAACTTAAATAAGTATATAATTTAGTATTTTCCTACTTCTTTTATTCTTGGACCATCCTCCATATTTGGACCAATATAAACGTAAAAAAATAAATCAGAAAAAAGAAATCCGGTAGATTGAATTTTCTTTCTTAATACAAACATAATCAATACCGGGCATGAAGATGGAGATAAATGATTTGTACATATGTAGGTTTAATATTGTAAACGAATAGTTGTTGTTATGTTTATTAGTATTCAAAATTTATGTTTTTAGGTCGTAAACATTTGATTTATAAAAACATTTTAGCGGACTTGTGCCAATCAAACTTTATAAATTCATTTGGTCCGTGTTTGAATTGGTAATCCTAATTGTACGGTTGATTAATCAGGTAAGAACTTTTAATAAGTAAAAAAATCATTGTGGAATAATGTAGTACTTCCTCCGTCCCGCGAATAGCTTCCTATTTTGCAATTTTAGGTGTCCCAAACAAAACTTCTCATTTCCATTTTTGTCAATCATCTATCAAACTATTGTATTGGTAAAAAATACGCTGTTGACTAATTTGACCAAATTAGGTACAAATGTTTGAACGAGCCTAATCAAGAAATTGGGTAAACGCTTCCTATAGCTCAAGCCCAATCCAAAATACTACATGTTCAATTACAAGTCCACAAAGCCATATGGATTGCAAGGTGAAAATTGAGCATAGTCTTCACGAGGAGGGCCTCCAGTGGTCTGATCCATGTGATAAGGCCCAATACGATATGGGCCGCCTCCTAGCCCACACGCGAGATACTTGACGCGCACACCACTGGGAGTCCAACGGCTCTATCGGAGAAAAAGTCTCACATAGGCGGTTGGAGGACTCCGAACTACCCGCGTACTCGGGTAGTGGTTACGCAACAGACTCATAGTTGTATGTCTCTGCTTTGTTATAATTTTAAGAGGCATTGATATAGTTTTAAGAGACTGTTATTGTTTTAAGCATCAATGTTACTATTTTTAGCTTGTGTTGTATTTTTCTGCTTTGTTTAATGGTTTTAGCTTGTGTTGCATTTTTGTGATTCGTTATAGTTTTAAGAAGCATTGTTATAGTTTTAAGAAACACAGTTATTGTTTTAAGAATCAATGTTACTGTTTTTAACTTGTGTTGCACGTTCCTCTACTTTGTTATAGTTATAAGAGACATTCTTATCGTTTTAAGAGCCAACATTATAGTTTTAAGCATTAATGTTACTGTTTTTAGCTTGTGTTGCATGTTACTGCTTTGTTATAGTTTTAAGAGACATTGTTATAGTTTTAAGAGGCATTGTTATAGTTTTAAAGAAGCACTGTTATGGTTTAAAGCATCAATGTTATTGTTTTAGCCTGTGTTGCATGTTCCTACTTTGTTATTATTTTAAACACGAGTGATAGTTTTAATAAGAGATGTTATGGTTTTAACCCAATTATTGAATGTTTTAAGCAGGTACTGATGATAACATCGAGTTCGGTGATAGATCTATCAAAGGTGTTACTGCAGTATTGAGCAACAAGCAACAAAAGGCAGGAAGCCGAAGTTCACCAACAAGTTTAACCGGGAAAAAAAAACTTATTTGAATATTGTAATGATTGAATGTTTCAACATTGTAATGAACAAATGTTTTAAGTAGCTTTTTTAAAGCTTGTTCATTGATGTTTTAAGGCATCCCTGAAATTTTTATACTTGTTTAATGATATTTGTGATAATTTTACATTATCACTTAAAACTATCATGTAGCTCCTTAAAACCATCACACCATCTCTTAAAAAATTAACAAAATAGATTAAAACTATAATTGAAACATACAATACTGATACATTAAAAACCATCATATCATCTATTAAAACATTAACAAACGACGTTAAAACTATAGCTGAAGCTTTCAATGCTAACAACTTAAAAACATAACATAATCTTTTAAATGCATAACGAAAATGTGTGTCTCGGCGGTTGTTTAAGAAACTCGGCTGGTCAAACCGCTAAAACACAAAAACTGCAAAAAACCACAAAAAACATTGACTTTCCTATATTTTAGGAAAATCTTACCTTTTCCAAGACTTTGGCAGAGGATAGGTCAATCTCTCACTCTTTGTTATTTTTCTTATTTTACATCTTCCAGATTCATTGGCTTGAGCGTCGGAGTCTGAGCATCTACAACTATAACATTAAATATACTCAAAAGTAAACCCACTCACATTATTTTATCCAACTTCCAACTTTAAAAATCAATTTACGGGACCCATTAATACTATATTATCCAAAAGTAATATATATACATTATTTTCTCCGCAAAAAAAAGCAAACGGGAAGCTATTCCCGGGACGGAGGAAGTAGTATATAGTGATGACATATTTTCTTTTTAATATTGAGAGGTCTCTATAAAATTTAAATTATAACTAAAGCTCATATACTTTAACCACATTTTGTCAATGATAACCCGTGGCCGATGCCATGATATATAGTTTACTTTTAATAATAAATAAAAATGTCAGGATGAAATAAATTAATCGAGAAATAAGATAGTCAAAATTCCTTGTAAACAACGTTGGTCGTGCTGTCTGTGTGTAGTTCTTCGTCAAATACTATATCACCATGTCTTTGTTTATGGTAACTATAGAAAATGTAATAGAGACACATCATGACGTATATGCTTTGAAAAGGGTATGACCCAACCCGGACCCGTTCAGGACCCGACGGATTGCAAACATATAGTATTTTATATCGGGTCCTCTACCCGTAACTAATACGTTAATTAATAATTTATGCTATAATTTGAACCAAAATAAAATCATATTTACTTCACTTTTCACTTACCAAGTACTACTATTAAACAAGCACTCAAGTCCCCATTACCAAAGCAAGTTTTCCTCTTGGACTTTTTCCCGGTCAAACGTAATCATTTTGACTACAAATTACTCTTAATATAATGATAAACTTTTTAACAAAATTATATTATTAAAATTTAGACTATAGTATTTCTTTTATCAAGTATTAAATTTTTATATTTTCAAATTAGTTCGTGGTCAAAATTGATTATGGTTGACTAGAGAATAGTAAAATGGAAAACTATTAAAATTTTGTAATATAGTATTTGTTGGAAACCTATATGCAACCTATTTAATATATAGATCATCATATTCCCTTCACTTTCACTTGTACTACTAGTAAAAAGTCTCTGTTCTCTTCAACTGAAAACTCATTCAGTTCAATTCAGTTCAGTTCAGCTTAGTTATATTTTATACTACAATTCAGTTCAGTAAATTTCAGTTGAAGATAACAGAGCCAAAATAAGCATTTGAGTCCTTATTACTAACACTCAAGAAAGAAAAGGCATGGGACCAATGGAGACGAGAATGGTGGTTTTCTGCTTGAGTCTAATCGTGCTCACTAGTCTACAGTGTATGTTATATTCTTTTATTCGAAGACTACTGTAGTACTGGTTATTGTTAGATATGCCACCTAAGCAAAAATTCTTATGTGGAAAATCCAAGCCAAAAATAATTTATTTTTAAGTGAGTTTTATTGATGTATTAGCTGAGCTTAATTAGGAAGGTTAGTTCCTCCATCATGCCTCATTCACGGAAAACAATTTGAATGGTTTATCTTCACTAGTTACATGGGTTTCGAAATCTATGTAATTATAGTCCAGATACATTATTATTATTTCCTGCAATTTATTTATGATAGATAATTTTAATTAATTAATGTACTATTAATAGTAGCCACTATTCCGGTTGGTTAGGATTTCACCTTGAAATTTAAAAATCCATATAACACGACTCGATAGTTATGTCATCATTTCTATATAAATACATCTTCAAATACTGGCAATAAGTACGATTCTATTGATTCTCATATCCAAAGTTTTCCAAATGATTTTTTTATCATTATCAAAAATTACTCTTTAGCATAACTATGAAAACTAACTTACAGTTTGATATGAAACATGTTCCGTCTCGAGGTGATATCAACAGGTTAAGATTCCACTGAAACAATATATGTTGTTATTTTCGATGATATAGTTGCTACTTGCTAGCCTAATCTGCAACACTAATTGAGGTATATTTCATTTCATATAATAATGGTTAAATATAAACTTTTCATACCATAAGTTTATTATTATTTGTTTCCTTTGAAGGAAGGAGACGAAGAAGCAGTGAAGCACTACTTATAGATTTTCAGCCAATCTTATTCAAAGAAGATCTGATCAAGGTTTGTGTGACAAGGGATTAAAACACTATCAGAGCTTTCAAAGACTTCGGTGTTGTTTAACTATCAACTGATGAGAAAATAATCAGAGAATTCTGTAATGTAGCTAACAATGTAAGATATCATATTATTGCAATTTTATGTTCGTCAATTTTATGTTTCACTTAATTGAATTAATGACTTATATTATAATGTCAGGAGGTAGCATCTGAACCTAAGTCGTTGATGGAAACTGACAAGCAGAAATTGGGTGGAAAGGGTAAAGAAAAAGTAGACGGATACCTAACAGATCATGGTTCAAACGAAAGTTCTGAAACCACATTCAAACCTGCTAAGCGTGCTAGGAGTATTGTTATTGATTATAAAGAAGAATGCACCATGATGTAGCAATCTTCAACAAAAGTTGTGATCAAGGAGAAAAATGCATGACAGGCAAAAATTAATTTTTATGCGTCATTATCTTTTACTGAGGATTTTTTTCCATTCAATGTAATTTCTTTCTTAGCCAGTAGGACGTTCTCAATTCTTTGTTTGTTTCGATTTTAGGACCTTTGCTATTTTCTATTTGAAATGAATAAATTGAACTTCATATGTCAAAGCTATTTATTTTTCTCAAAATTTCTGGACAGCATGCTTTATAAGTTTTGCGACCTCATTCCAATTTAAACAACTCCTTAAACTTATGTGTATTACCCACAATTATCTAATATACTGATCTATAAAATGGTCCTAAAGAAATATTATGAGTGTTTGGTTCCAATCAATTCGAGTTGAGTTTGTACAAATTGGTCACAAAAACTCATTCGAATTTGGAACCAAACACTCCGAAGTATCTAAACTATAAGCCAACAGTTAGAATATATCATTAAAAATAATATAAGGATATCATATATCAAATATAATAAATTTAAACTGGATAATCATAATTAAGATGCAGGATAGGTCGTACCTGATTTGGTTTATGCGGATTTCCGATGTCACCGAATATATATTCCAGGGCTGATTAACATTTGTACTTGAGCCGTTGTTTACTGCAACAACATGCTTAATTCAATCAAGTCATCAATGGAAGTAGAAATTTAGATTGATATTCTGAATTAACTAATTACTACACTCAGTCCACGACAAATGTCACATGTGTTATTTAACTAATTGTTCAGGTCAATTTTGATCGTAAATTACTATTACTTTATACATGAAAAATTACTATATATTTAACAAAATTATATTATGAAAGTACACTTCATAAACTTTCAGAATATAATTTACTAAATATGGTTTGTATATAAATTAAGAGTAAGGCTCTGTTCTTTTCAACTGAACTGAACTGAACTGAAACTGAAACTAACTGAATTGAACTGAAGAAATTATTGTGTAATAATAATAACAATTATATGATGGTATATATAATCACAATTAAAAAAATATTTTATTTTTGTCATCTTTCTCACATTCTTCCAATCGAGATGCTGCTGACGTATTCAAGCATTCGATAAGTACTATATGCAAATATTTCAAAAAGGTGTTGGTTGCCCTGGTTACATTATCGTATGATATCGTTAGACCACATGCGGATCTTTCTCTGGTTCCACCCGAAGTAAAGAACAATGCGTTGTACTGGCCATTCTTTAAAGTGAGTAAATTTACTTTCATAAATTTTAATATTTTTATATTATTTAATTGTAATATGTTTGTTATAACATCCTTAGGATTGTGTTGGAGCAATAGATGAAACTCATATTCAGGCTGTTATATCCGATAGTGAAGGTATACCATTTAGAGGACGAAAGGGCACCAAAACTTGGAATGTTTTGGCTTGTTACTCTTTTGATAGGATTTTCACTTTCATTAATGTGGGATGGGAAGGAAGTGTTCATGATATGACAGTATGGGTTGATTCTTTGACTCGATCAAAATATTGTTTTCCCCATCCGCCAACAGGTACGTAAAATAGTACTCCTATTACCAATGACCAAAATTTTGTTATATACAACCGGGGCGGAGGGAGTATGTTACTATTGTTGTCTTATTATGTGCTTATGATTTTGACAGGAAAATACTACTTGGTGGACTCTGGATATCCTAATACCACTGGTTATCTCTCTCCAATTAAGGACCCCGATGTAAGATATCATATTCCAGACTTTAAAAGAAAAGAGTTCTTAAAGGGATGTCTGAGCATTTTAACTATCGACACTCTTCATTACGAACTACTATTGAAAGAGCCTTCAGCTGCTTGAAAAGGAGATGGAAGGTCCTTTATACGATGCCTCAAATGGAAGACACATATCAAATATACGTGATTGCTGCTACCTTCACTCTTCATAATTTTATGCGCATGTGTAAACTTGAAATACCAGTTTTGCAACATGATATCAATGTCCAAGGTGGAGTGGATAATGATTTATTGAACCCGACAAGGAAAGAGAAACGATGAACAGGGTGCGCAAGGAGATAACATTGGGAATTTGGCGCTCTATTCCAGGCAATATAGAGCCCGAGGAAGATAATATAGAGTCCGAGGAAGATAATATAGAGTCCGAGGAAGATAATATGGAGGAATAAATGCCATTTTTCAATATTTGTGATATATAATATTATTTTTATAAAGTTTGGTCCGACTTTTGGTTTGATTTAACTTGTTTTGGAGTTTTTGAATATGTAGATTTTTTGTTAGTTCAAATTGTAACTATACTCTTTATTTCATTGATCTACTAAAAGTCGTATTAAAAAGAAAGAAAGAAAAAAAGTTGAAAATAACTCAATTGGATAAATTTTCTTATTTTCCTCGTACAAAAGATCGGGTGTGTAAATAAATGATAAAATAATAATAATAATAATAATAATATTATTATTATTATTATTATTATTATTATTAACAACAACAACAACAACAATAATAATAATATGAATTTAATGAACTGAACTGAACTGAACTGAACTGAATGGAATGGAACTGAAAGAGTTTTCAGTTGAAAAGAACAGAGCCAAGTTATGGTCAAAATATGATATCAAATAACCAGAGATGTCGGATTGTCATATCACCCTCGAATGACAATAAGATTGGTAAACGTTTCTTATGTAATTATCATCAATTATAATGCTATATATATCAATAAGAAATTGATTTGCCTATAATATATGTCATTAGTTCTATCGCCAACACAGTCGGATCCTGTTACCACAATTGTACCAAATATGTTTCTATCAATATGAATACACAAGTGTCCTCCCCATTCAATTGTGCTACAAACGGTAATATTTAGCATCACTTAAATAGTTTATGTCATATAATACTCATTTGATTACATTCCCTATATCTAAAACTCAATCATTTATTACAACAATTGGTAATGCATTATTTACTCCATTTATTCCTGAGAGCTCTACATCAGTGAGACCTGGCAAACAACTGACTGTTGGGCCACATGTTCTGCATCAATTTAGAAGTCACCTAATAGACGATATTAATACGTCTCATAATGACAGTTCATCGAGTAAGACAGTTAATATTTTAAATATTATTCTTATATTATAAACTAATGTATTCTCCTATATGGAATTTAATAATTTAACATATATATGGAATATGGATAAAGATTACAGGGTAGTGACAAAGTTCAATAAAATGAACATGATATTTACCTTGAGAATGAGAAGACATCTCAAATCCCATCCGTTTAATTATTTGATATACCATGAAGATGATAGAGGATATAGTAAGTTTATATTAATTATGCCTTTATTATAATAAAACTAATAAATTGCACCTATTTTTGAATTGTTTAAAAATATGACACCAATAATACATGTTTTAACTTAATTTAGGAATTCATGTACCTCCAACTGTTGAGGAATTTATGCCACTTACTAGAAAACGTATACATCCATTGCTGGATAAATATACACTCAATTTACGAACAAATATTCCTGAGGAGCCATCACATGTGAGAAAAATAAGAATTCGCAACATGAGTCCATGAAAACAAGACAAGAAAAACGGAAAATGGTTGCTCGCAGGAACAAAGGCATCTCAGTAGTATGTAATATCTTTTTTTTGAATCGATGCTTAATTTACACAAATTTAAAAAATTCAAAATATACTAATCGATATTTTTATATGACATCGTGTAGCTTATCAAGACATGGGTGATCCTACATATGACTGTAAATTCTGTGGTGCACTTATGTGATTTGACGAGAGGATAAAAAGTACTCCATTGAGTAATCCAGAATTTGGTTTGTATTGTAGCCGTGGTAAAATACAACTTCCTCTTCTGAAACAGCCTCCACGCCTATTAAAATACAACTTCCTGTTCGCCGCCCGATGGGATAATAACATATATTTTGTATCAGGTCCTACCGTATCCGACCTGTTAATTAGTAACAGTTACATGTTTTTTAGAATTTCTGAAACGGAACCGAAATAAAATACAAAAGTATGCAACACAATCAATAGGGTTGATGCCAACAACCCCGCGGTGGTATGTGGTCACCCTGCCCCACACACAAAAAAAAAAAACAAAAAATACAAATATAATTTCACATGTTACGGTTTTTTTTCCAACCCCCCTCCAGTTCCCAACAACCCCGCAGTGGTATTTATCACCCCACCAAAGATACAAAAATTATTATTCTACAAACACATAATTTCACATGCTACGTTTGTTTTTTTTCCTCCACACCCCCCCTTCCCGGTCTGTCTCGTCATGGAGATAAACAAAGTACATAGAAGATCGAAAACAGTTTTCCCGCCTAGAGAGTATTAGATGAACCCCCCTTCCCGGGGCCCGTTATGGAGATCAAGAAAGTAGAGAGAAGACCGAAGAGAGTTTCCCCACCTAGAGAGTATCAGATCCCCCCCCCCCCCCCCTTGTTAATGGATCAAGAAAGTAGAGAGAAGATCGAAGAAAGTTTTCCTACCTAGAGAGATTATTTGCAGACCACCCCCGGGGAAAAATGTAGTTTTTACTAACTTAATCATAAAATGTTGTGGATTCGGATCTTGTTACAAAGGTCCTGAACGGGTTCGACTATATGTTAGATCATACCCGAACATCATTATTTCGAACGGGGTTGAATTCGGGTTTGATAGAAGTCGACCCCTTTAAAAGTAAAACAACGGGATTATACTGCTAAAATTCTCTTGACTTGTTGGTAGGTTGCGTTGGGTGAAGCACAATAATATTCGTTGCATTTGTTTTGGTAGTAGGTACCAGTGTAGTAAGATATAGGTCAATATGACCTCAATAGTGTCCCTGACTCTTGTTAGTAAGCATGTATAGAAAAACGTATACTCTTGAATCAATAATAGGAAATTGTTTATCATTTATCCACATATGTTGTGAAATTTAATAACTTATTGTATATGATTTTTTCTAACTAAGTTTGATGGTACACGAAGATGTATCAAAGTACAAATCGTCTGTATAAAGAGGACGTAGAGAAACACTAAATGGCTTGTACATAGGTAGGTTTAATATTGTAAATGGATAGTTGTGGTTATATTTATTGGTATCGAAATTTTACTTTTCTAGGTCGTAAACTTGTGATTGTTTTTAGAAGACTTGTTCCAATTAAACTTTACAATTGTTTGTCCAATGTTTGGGTCGGAGTTCCAAATTGTATGGTTGATAAATCAAGTATAAACTGATCCGACAATACCAATTTTGCTCACTTAAAACTGAAAATGTCTCGACCTAGAGTACATTTTCTCTTTCTTTATGGGGCACTTTTTTTCTTTTTTAATATTTACCCATTATTAGTAAATAGTCTTCTTAAACTCAATCATTATTAAAAAATACACTAAATAATTCAGTTGAATATTTTCAAATTTGTTTCTTGTTAATATATGCACGATGAAATATTTTTGTTTTCCATTTTCTTAATATATAAATAAATTATTGTGGGATAATTTAAAGAGTATTTAAAACTCATATGCATCATCAACTTACACACCTATAGACTTTTTATTCTTTTATAATTTTTTGAAACTATTATAAATTATAAATGTTAAGCCACACAATGAAATCATCAGAGTTATATGATAGTTTAGAACAAACGTGTCTACAAAGACCTTTTTCATACAAATTTTTTAAAAACCGACCTATATTATTAAACAAATCATTCATGGTTTTAATTAAAATGCATGTCTATGTTGTCAATATTGATAGTTTTATATAAAAAAAAAGCAGAGTCCATCTTCATAAAACTTATGTTTTTACAACTTAAAAAATAATATATTAAACACTATTAACTTTTACTTAAAATTAACTTTATTAAACTTTTAGAAAAGTCAAGCAAAAAATCACCGGTAAAAGTATTTGCAAACACACATTAACTTTTATTAGAGTATTATTATTAGTGCAACGGTATATTTGAGAGCTTTGTTCCCTTCATCTGAAAACTCACTAATTTCAGTTTATTTCAGTCGAGTCCAGTTCAAATTTGCTTAGTTGTTAGTATTTTATTACAAATAAGTTCGGTTCAGTCCAGTTCAAATCAGTTCAGTTCAGTTATGTTCAGATAAATAGAACATAGCCTAAATTTTGGTATTATTCTGTAACTATACGGCTTACAATTGTTATAAGTTGTACGAACATACAATTTATTATAATAACCTTTCAATTTCTTTATAATAATACTCCCTTCGTTTCTGTAAGTGAAACAATTTTCCGTTTTGAGTGTTTCACTAAAAGTGTTACATTTCATTTTATGGAAATTACTTTCATAATACAATTCATTTTTAACCACATATTTTTGGGCCCACGTGTACTTTTTCACTCAATTAATATCTCAAGCTCATTCTTAATCACATACTTTTGGGGATCACATTTTTCTTAAAAATTGTACAAATCAAAATTGTTTCACTTTTACAGAAACTGAGGGAGTAATAACTATGTATATCATCTTTCAGACAAATGAAATCATAATATATTATTTATTTCATTATTAAAGTGTAAGCTGATATTCAACCGATAATATAATTGAATAGTTGTACGTATATCGAAGAAGTAAAATGGAAGACTGACTTTTTTATTGTTTTTTGGGACATGCAATAATTTCAAAATCTACCATGCAATAAGTGAAATGAAATTTCATATCGTGTAGACGGTCGAAGGAATGATCGCAACAATACGCACTATCATTGACGTTTTTATGTTTTATCATTTATTAAAATCTTTCACCTAAAACCACGCGACAATTCTGATGTATGAAGTTTTCCGGAATGGAGTGAGTATAAAAATAGTATTATATGCAAATAGTGTAATATTCAATTTAAATCTTATCAATTCAATTTACTCATTAAAATCCAATCTAACGTGTGACATTTGTCAATCTTAAATAGAATGTACATGGTTTGAATTTCGCTTGTCTTTTATCCATTTTATTTATTATATAAAACATACTCTAGATTCGAGTTGAGTTTTACCAGATTTTCGTATTTGTTTCTCCACTCCACATTACGCTACTCGAGTTGATTTACTATTCATCAACTCTATAACTTAAATCTTCAAAACTCAAATATGCTAATAAACCTTTTAAAAATCACAATTCAATATCAAACACAAAATTTAAAAAATTAACTCCAGTTGAGTTACTATTCAACTACTCCGAATTTCAACTCGGGTAAAACACTCAACTAATTACTTTATAAACAAAAATAATTAATTAAAAATATCACCACACATTATAATAAAATACTCCATCCGTTTAGTAAAAGTGTTACAATTTTTCGTTATGGACATTTCTATTAAAGTGTTACATTTCCTTTTATGGAATTTACTTTTATAATAAAATTCATTTTTAACAATATATATTTGGGGCCACGTGTACTTTTCTACTCAATAATATTTTATACTCATTCTTAACAACATACTTATACTTATGTGACCACATATATTACTTTTATATATCTTTTTTTATGTTCAACACAATTGTTACAATTTTAGTGAAACGGTGCAAGTAGTTATAAACACCGCTAATACCATAAAATCAACACATAAATCGTCCCACCTCCTAATACCTCAAAAGTCACGATGGATAACATCTCCGAACTTGTAATTCCAACAATTAGATAAATATTTGTCAAATAGTCAATTGAATGTACACAAATCTAGAGCCACGCACTTTTGCTTCTTTCAGTCCGTTTATTTTCCTTTTCAACTTGCCATTTTACATTGTATAAAGTAAAAATAAGTCTAATAAGAGACGGTTTTATGGAAAGATTAAAATAGACGGACAAACATTGTTATATAACAAAACATTAGAGGTTTTATTAAAAACATCTATACACGAAAAATGATATAAAATGTTTACTTTAAAAACATTACTCATATTGTTTAAAACACTATAAACATACTTAAAGAACATCAATCTATCTTTTAGGTCTATCACTAATACACGTGTATTTCAATACTTTGCGAATATAAATTAGTATATGTAAATTACCGAATAAGTGATAATCAAATCTGAATGTTAATGTAAGACAGCTTAATTCACATAACTCTTCCTCAAAATCGTTTATAGGTAATATGTAATGTATAGCTTTATTGTCACCATGTATATATTTTTTGTATCTGCAAAACTCTTGGATGATTTATCCACGGATCATCTCTCAGTCACATAAGTGAATATGATTTTTCAAGCAGCTCTCACTCATCATATTCATCGGCCATGCCTAGAGTCATCATGGAACCAGACTCTGATCTGCTTGCCTTTGATGTTTCGCTAAATGCTCGGTCAGATCGATCCAAAGATTTTGAGGCCCCATGTGAAATTTTCAAAATGAGCCCCACATATCAGTATAATTAAAAATAATAAAAGATTCATATAGTATAAAATTCAAATCTTGTTTCCTAATAAAATAATATACATAATATATCACTTTAAAAATGTAACATTGCAAGTGTTATTTGAAACAAAATCATATATTATCACTACCATGATACTGAAATTAGGGCCCGTAAATATTTGAGGCCCTGTGCAGATAATTCAATCTTCAACGTTAAATTTATAATCTAATGGATCAAAATAAGTGACTGAAGTTAGTCAAGGCGACACTGACAATAGAAAATCCCTTTTAACTTAGATGAATGAACTAAGTTTCAAGAAATGCATGGATGAAACTTACTTGCAAATGACTCTTTACTTCATCGTTCGTGAGACCATCAACTTTGCATAAGCTCTCTGACTTGTTTTGGAGTAGCAACTATTGAGCAAGAACAATATAAATATTAGAATCAAGAACCTTGATTTATGAATCAATCTAATCCTACTTCATATGTCGCATGTCTGCATTGAAGAAACCCTTGGGCATCTTCATCATCTCTCAAAATCAGAAGTTGAGATGCAGTTGACCTAGATTCAAACGAATTTATACACAGGTTCAAGTCATAATTTTGGTAGTTTAGGTTTTATGTGTTCAATTATACCGTGTAAAATGACGTTATATTAATATAAAGATTTGTTCTGTATAAAAGGCGCGTATTTAGGTGTCAATCAGTGAATGGAAGGAATTTACTAAAAATAGTGATATTCTCTTTGATATGTAGCATGTGAATTAATAATGATACTTCTATAGGTTATAAATCGAAAAAGTTGCAAGATTTTAGGAATTTTATTGGAACTCTTCTTAGTTATATATGTAACCAACCGAACTGTTAGGTGAGTAAAATGGGATTCTAATGAAATGTAATGTCTAAATATAGAGAAGTCTTATTTATGCTGCAGAATTTAATTTGCTTAGTTTTTTGGGTAGATAATGATGGCACTTTGAACTATATTTAATTTTAAAAATCCATATAATTAGGGAAACATAACAACCATGATTTGATTCGCATAGAATTGACCGTGCTGTGGAAAGGAATTCAAAATATAACTCAATTAATAGTTCAAATATAGGATGATTAAAAATTCATTTTTTTTGGCTTGGATTTGCCACGTCAACTTTTTGCATAGGTGGCATATCTCTTCTCCCATTCCCATCATCACTTTTGTCATACATATATATAATATATATATATATATAGGTGAACAACACCATGCATTATATATATTAAACAATTTCCCTTCCTGTAAGTTTAAACATTACATTTTTTCCATAAAATTTGCAGCATGAAATGATTGGTGCTGAAAAAGACTTGGAACTCATTACAAAGAGTGGATGTAAATCAACGGATCACAAATAAGATGGAGATTGCCATCCTGGGACCGAGGTCGTTAGATTATTAGATTGTAATTTGATAGGACATTAATGGTTTGTATTATAAAACAATTATTAGAATGTAATTTGATAGGAAATTAATGGTTTGTATTATAAAACATTTATCGCATAACGTCCTCAGTTCTGGGCTCAAGCAAAACAGGCAACTCAGGTACGTCTCTAATAATTTTTCATCTCAATTAAATTCGTTCAGCTTATAACATTTAGTTGGTGAATTTATTATACATATAATTTAGTCGATCTGCACTAACATATGTAGCATATAATATTAGGTTGGGGCACTCTCAAGTAAAAAATTATAATTAGACTAACCAATTATAGTGTAAAATCTGACAGTGGAGTACGTATGAATTAATAGGAATAACAAAGTATTTATTAATAATTAGAATTGAGAAGAAAGGTTCAATAACATTACTAACTTATTGGAAGCTTGCCCTTTCCCGCAATTGCATCTTGGTCAATTCCCTGCCTCTTCTTTGGTGCAGATGCTACCTCCTAGAATTCTTGGCAGCTGAGATAGCCAATCTGATTCTGATCAGCATATTTCCATATCTGCAGTTGCAATAAAGACAATTCAGTGATCAAATGGGACAAAGCTTCCACGTAATCGGGCTATAATAGAGAAAGCCAAAGTGCATTATGAAAGAATAAGGAACTGAAAGCATTTGCAGGTAGATGTTTTTTCCTGGATGTCTGAAATAATTAATCGCATCCTCACTGAGCGAGGGGACATAATGCTTGATGTGAATTGTGATTGTCTTAAGCAAATATTATGTCACTGTTGTCTCAGAAGCTCAGTCTCTATTTCGTCAGAGAAGAATACCTGAAGCTCAATGACAACTCTTAAGGATAAATCCACAACTATCATCTCAGGAGCTCTATTTTATTGAATAAGAGAGATTGAAGGTCAATCACTATCTAAAGGGGAATTCCTCAATGTCATGTTTCCTTCCGTTCTTTCCAGTTTCCACATTACCATTTACATCAGGCCAAGCTAGGCATAGGAAAGGGAAAACTAAAACATAACGTTATATATCACGAATCACGGTGTAGCTACGATATAAAACCTTTCCTGTTCACCAAATATTTTACTCGTCTGTACTATTGTCTATTCATTGCAGTGTGAATAGATATACTAACTCCTTATAAACTAAAGTTCTGATCACCGCGAAAACCCTCACCCATGCTATCCAGGCCAAACACACCCAGCCACTCGGAATTCAAATAAGTTGATTCGACAAAGTGCCGACTAATTTGAAGTTAACATCAAAGTCCCTTCCCATCTAGCATTAATCGACTAATTCAAATAAGCTGATTCGACAAATTTCTGACTAAGTTGAAACTAAAATCCCAATCCCATCCAGAATTAATCAAACAGGTAAACTAACAACAAACAACTCAACTACAGAAAAACAAACAGTAATATAATAGAAATAGAAAGGAATTAGCCAATTAGACCTCAGCAAGCACTGGTTTGGCCAAATTTGATCCTCGAAAGAAACCGACAGCTTCAGCTCCACTAATTATCCCACCACGATCCAAATCCGCGCTTTGGAAAAAGCCTCGAATTGCTCCGATCCTGCACCCGCCATTTTTCAACCTCTCGATCACTTCATCAAATGACGTCAAAATGCTCATGTAACATGTAGGATCAACGGACGGCGATAAATTGGGTATAACACCAAGCAGCAAATCTGTGTTTTCCTGTACAAATTTCACCTCTGCTTGGAATTCGATTCGATTGAGTTTGAATTCCTACCAGTAGAACGTTGGGAATAATCAATCGATCGATCTAATCGAGCTACTCTGATGATGGAAAATAGGAACAGGATTGAAATCTTCCTTTGTCTCTTCATTTTTTATTAGCTTGCAAAATGTGGAATGTGATGTTCTGTTATGGCCAATATGACAGGAACTGGGAGTTGACCGTGCCTTGGACAGGTGCAAAAGTGACAGTCGTTAAATTTGTTATGGGTGAACTGGATATGGTGTACAACACTCCAGGAGTGAAGGAATATGTGCAGGGAGGCAGGTTCAAGAACGATGTTCCAATGCTGGATGAATGTGTTCTGATTGAGGATGCTAGACATTTCATCAATCAAGAGAGATGCACGCACATATATATAAATATATATAATGATAGGGTTGCGCATATATATGAGTTAATAACGGAATAGGTGGGCGTATCGTTATGTAACAAACATTAACGACTTGGTAAATAATTACGGGAAGTTGGAGAATATTTGAATTTAAATACCTATACAATTAGGGAAACAACTATGAGTAATCGACAATGATTTGAACTAATAAATCGATCCGATTGGTGGTTAGTGGACTGATAGAGATATATTTTCACTATAATTAGATTAGGTTATCCTTAAAATTAGGGATTTGTTTAAACTAATATCTTTTTTCGGTGAAACATGAGTGCAGGAGAAGAAAAATTCAAATATATATAGGGTTTTGATGCTTGAATTATTAGTGATTTATAAGTGATTTTTTTTGGGTTTCGGTTTGCTACCTAGGATTTTTGCATACGTTGCATATCTCTTCTTCCATTTAGATCATCACTTTTATCATATATATAGATGTGGTTCGAAATCCAGATCTTCTATTTAGTTAATTTCATACTAATATCTAAGCAGATTTCTAAGAATTATATCCTAGGTAATTTTAACTGATTGAGCTAAATAGTAACATATTTTTAAAATATGATCTTTACTGTATGTGTTGCTCTACTTCATAAATTGTTTATTTATCATTTTTCTTATAGCTGATTTCTTCACATCTAGCTAACAGCTTATTAATATTTGATTGCAAGGTACAATGCTAAGTTAAACTCAATAAAAATCTTGTGGGATACATGGCAAGGAAAAAGATTGATAACAAACTACAACGGTGTTGATTCTTAACATTATTCGTTTAGTATAGGTTGTAGCCTCATGTTTCGATATAACTCGGTCCACATTTTGATAATTAAGTGTTTCCAATGCATCTAACCCTTCTTTTTTTTTTAGCACATCGAATCCGCTCAACGACTTTACAATTACAATCACATAGGTTTCATCAGCATGTCCTTAAGCCCTTCAAGGAAGTAACAAATCCTCGAAAAATTCAAGTGTTCAAAAAACATCCGCCTACAAAATACGATACATAGATTAAAAAATAATCTCAATTAATGTAAATTAATAAAAGGTGACTTACCATTCACATGTGATAATAGACATAATGATTGTTAGCGTTTTGACATGAGTTCAAGAGTTTAGCATTGGAACAGATTGACGTTTTCCAAGTTATACATGGAGTTACGACATATTTGATCATCAAATAGAATCCTGGATATTTTTTAATAGTAACAGACTTCTTTTGAATGCAAAAATAATCAACGTAATAAAATTATGCTCGAAGTATAGATATAGTTTCATCGCATGAAAATGAAATATGCTCATAACGTACCATTTCATCACTTTCTTACTCTCTGACGTTGATGGCCACTAAAAAGATGATGTACATCTATCTGCAAGTGATTTGATAAATCCAAAAAAGTAGTCGGATACTTCAGTTAATTAGGAGGCATTAGACCGGATAGATTCGTTGATTTTCATTTCATTTATGGTGATTCTGGCGTGAGAAGTAATTGATTGGCTCTCTTCATCAATATATACATTTGATTTGGAGTGATGGAGAAAGAAAGAGATTTCTTTTCTCATTATCTGTTCTATTCAAATATTGCTATTCTTTGTGAGATGCCAAATAAATGAGATTTTTAAAACTTTTATTTGCTGTTTGAATCTCGTATATCCTGAGTTTCAGTATATTGTTATAGTTGATTGAGTCCGATTTAATTGGATTATTTAACAGAAATTATATAAAATCTTGTATCACTTTCATTTAATACTATAAATAGGATAATTAGCTTGAATATAGGGGATCTAATTGGATACTCTCTCGTTTTGTCATAGCTATTCAAAATTAGATTGAATTAACATTCCATATAAAATGACTAAAAATAGACAATGCACTTGATTTAGCCGGTTATGAAGATGAATGATGACTTTTTCAATACAAATAACAATGAATTATAATTTATGTATTTTAACTATAATTAGATTACTTAACCCATAAAAATAGGGAAGCTTTAAAACTACTTATCTGTATCAAATTAGGCGTATGGATAGAAGAAGAAAAATAAATTCAAATTTATGTTGACCGGATGACTCAAATATTAGTGAATTATAAATGAATTATTTTTTGCTTCGTTTTGCCACCTAGGATTTTTGCATACGTGGCATAACTCTCCTTTCATTTTCATCATCACTTTTATCATATATATAGATTTGTGAATAGCAAATACCATACTCCAACCAAACGGCCTCTAAATCACGACCGTTCATCGGAATTGTAAATATTACAATGTCAATTTATGTAAATCTAGATATACAAACGTATTATAACATCATAACATATTATTAACACAAAGTCTCATAAGAGACGGTTTTTAGAAAAAATTTAGAATATCTATTAATCATCCAACATCAGATCCATCCCCTCATTCCAAACGGATCGGCTGTAAATCATATTCTTCCCCAATCCCCAATATTAACCCTATTTCACCAAAAAAAATAATAATAAAAAATATATATATATATATATATTAAGAACCCTACCTCTCGAACAATTCATGTTCTTCCCCAATATTAAGAACCCTGCATCTCCAACAACATTTCATGTTCTTACGTCATTAGCTTTTGATTAATATTCAAGTATCTTTGTATAACCCGTACTAATTTTTTCTCTCTCTCGGCCGAAACAAAACAATAGATTGTCTGCATCTCATGGCTATACCTAGCTCACCTCCTGCATTTCTAATTTGGTTCAATTCTGTTGATATCATACTACGATTTTATGACACTTTTTATGCGAATTTGATGAAAATTGGGGAAAGATGTAAATTAGGGTTCACAGAAAATAAATTGGGAAGAAAAAAGTCCTAATTAGTTTTTGTATAACTGAAGACAAATAAATAATAAACTTTTTTATTTTGTTTGACGGCTGTATTTGGGGAAAAAATTTAGTTTGATTATCATATCTTTAAATTAATTTTAACTTTCTAGATTGAATTTATAATCCGTTATGACTTTACAATCATGTTTGTATGAATATATTTATAAAAATTGTCATTGTAAAATATACAAGTCTCTTGAACGGTTAGGATTAATTACAACTGAAAGTAATATATATACAAACGATCTAACAGTTGTAAATTAGTATAATTGAGATGGGTGTACGTTAAGCCGTACAAATGGAATCGGACCTTAGAATTGCCCAACAAAACAAAATGAGAAATCCAAGCACGTAGAACTTGATTGTCAGTTCATTAGACTACCCGCATTGGGTGACGGCTCCGTGACGCGTCACCGGCTGGTGACGGGATCCGTAACGAAATTTTGCTGTATTGGGTGACGCGTCACAGAATTTCGATTGTTTTTTTTTTTTTTTTTTTTTTTTTTACATATTGAACATATTGTAAGAGTGTTTAGAAGTTGAAATTAATAAAATTGCATTTTTAAAACTCGTTTTATAATTTTAAGTTTAATTAAGAGAGAAAAATGAGTTCGAGATGGGATAATCCAAACTAAGGGTGTACGCGAGCGGGTGCGAGCGGTTTTTTACCAAATATTCAACCGACCCACCTATCGCGGGTGGACAAAATATTAAACAATGGCGGGTGAACAATTTATCAAACCACGGCGGGTGGGTTGACATTTAAGCGGGTGAATGGCGGGTGGATGGCGGGCGGGTTCAACGTATAAAATAAACATCTTTATAATATGTTGAACAAGATAAATATAAGTTTAATCTGAAATAAAACCTCCATGGCAAATCTGATCATACATACATGTATAAATTCCAATAAATCCAAAATACAAGTACATTTAATTCCAAATAGAAGTACAGATGAAAATCTTTGGACTCATGTATTAGTGATAAAAAAATCTTCCAAACACATTTGCTTGTTATTTCTTCCATCATCAATGAGTTCTATGAGTTCTTTTGTTGCTTTCTTTCTGCCTCATATACTATCGTATTAATTTTATTTATATTTACTATATAACTATATAATAAAAATAAAAAATATATATAATTTACATGGACGAATTGGGTGGTGGTGGTGGTGGCTTACCCGCACTCCACCCGCCAAGCGGGTGATTAAATTTTCGGCCATGGATATTTTTAAAAATTTCAACCGTGAGTCTTGATTCTGACAGGCGGATTAGCGGATTTTTTTTATGTACAACCCTAATCCAAACATAGTCAAGAGTGGTCTCTATTTGTAAATATCAAAAATACAAAGACGTTGGTGATATTTATTTATTTTTTGCATTTTTAGTTTTCGAGTTATTCGCGTTTGAAATTGGACAAAACTAAAAAAATTTTAAAAAAAATAGAACTAGTAGGTGGCAACAGCCAATTGGCTGCTGCCCCCATTTGTTTAGTGACGGGGAACTGGCGCTGTGTTGCGACGCGTCGAGAGGGAGTGACGAGATGTGTTGCAGCTAGTCTTAGAGAAAAAGTACAAGCCAAAACAATGAAGTTGTTTCACATCTCAACTGATATTATTGCAGATATCTTGACAAAACCCTTAGGTGGTACTTTATTTTAAGCTCAACTTGCCAAGTTGAGCAAGAAGGACATTCACGCTTCACTTGATTCTCCAACTATACTTTCTTCACGGGCTGCTAAAAACAACGAAAAGGCCAGAAACTGCTTCACTTAATAACTAATTACCTTCAAGCTAGGCCAATGAATGCCACTTCAAGCAACACATCTAAAGCTTTGATGTTCTATATCCGTAGCACTGGGCAATACTTGACCACTACGACCTCAATCCATGTCTTTTATAAGACATAGGTTCTGCTGATTAAGACGTTTCACATGTCAAGCCTAGGACAAATAGTATATTTGGAAAGCTCCGGCCGCTAATCCAATTGGTGTTTTTGTACAGTACTGGGATCAAGCGACTGAACAGGAGGATCAAAAGCTGCAGGAGCTGGAAATAAGGGTTGGCTGGAGTTCGACTCTTGGACTGTATCCTGAGAAGCATTCATGTTTATCTTTATCCTGCAATATAACATTTAATGGTTATATGATTAGTTTTTGCATCTTTTGTCTACAGGAACAGATTCTCCAATGGGAATTAGATTAGGTTTTTTTTTTTAACTTTCTCGTGATGAATCAAGATCTAAAAGATCTTTTAGTAACTAATAACGGAAAATATCACTTTACCTGTTATGTATGTTGACGTATTCATCTGTCTCATCCAGTATCTCTTCCTGGCAACAGAAAAGAATAAGATATATTAACTTGTTAAATAGTTTAAGATGCTGGAGAGTACAATTTATAACTTAAGTACGCTGAATTGAAGAAAAACAAGTCCATTGAACAGGAGAACATGCATAACAACCCAAGTTGAATGTAACTTGCATCAAAATTGCCTTTGTTTATTGCAGATCATTCCCTCGTGTTTTTTGAGATGGTAGCAAACCCTTTACTCAAATATTAAAGGAAGTTTTGGTGCAGTAAAAGCTAGAGCATATTTTGAAAACGGATGATTTTCAGTGCAAACATTCTGGATAGAGCCCATGCAAGAAGTATAAAACGGGGTGTTAGACTGTTAGAGTTGGCTTACTGATGAATAAAATGGGAGGTAAAAAGAATAAAAGGCCAGAAACTGCTTTAGTTATAATAATGAACTCCAAATCTAGGATTACCTGAAGAAGCTCCTCAATGACATCTTCCATGGTAATAACACCAACTACTTCTTCATCTGGTGAGAATTCGGGAATTGGTTTCGTCTCTATGTCTAATATGCAAAATGAGCAGCCCCTGTGTTTCTTCTTGAAAGCAGGAGTTGATGGAGGGCTTTGTTTTTTCGCTTGGTCATCAGCCTTATTTGAAGGAGAGTCAGCTCCATGTGAAAATGATTTTATAGCAAAGTTCTGAGGATCTGCAGGATGAAGTAACATTCTTGTCATCTCATACTCAAACTGAAGACCTACCCAGCTACCCTTTTTACTACTACCTTCGTCCCATGAATCTGGACCCTTTTCTTTTCGGCACTGTTTTTAAGAAAGTCAATTGTTTATTGTTTATTGTTGGGTAGAGAAATGATAAAGAATGAAAAAAGTATGAGAGATAAGATGTATAATGTTAAAGAATGGAAAAAGTAAGATTGATAGTTGAGTTAGTGGGAGTTAGTGGATGTATTTTTTTTACTATTTTTGTAACTGGACTAGATTCGTGGGACATACATAAAAGGAATAACGGTCCAGATTCACGGGACGGAGGGAGTATTTAGCATGATATTCAAAATGAGTACAGTTGCAATTCATCAACCACAAGTTATTTAATGGTTGCAATATGAAATTATTCTTACAGTTACTATTTTATTGTTTTAGTTTTTCACGAGGCTTCTACACGCAGGGGAGGAACCAGGACCCAAAATGGTGTCTGACAAATAATAGATTCTATCGAAAATAACCATCACTTAAACCCCAAAATACTGAACATCATCTTGTGAAAATTGTTTTCTACAAGCACATAGGTACTTAATAAAAATAGAAATTTAAATGGGAATAATTGACAAAAATGAAAGAAATATCAGGGAAAAGGAAGAGGTTGTGTGTGGCTGGAAATACAATTAGCTCAAGTGTGTCTCTGCCTCCTGACTACACACAACTAATCAAAGATTTGAAAATCGTTGGGTGTGTTTGCTAATGCAAAAGGTTTTAAATCAAAAGTTTTATTGAAAGAAACCAACCCCATCTCAATAGTATAAAAAAAACTGTTCAAGTTAGTGGACGAAACGAAAGAAGCTCATATTTTAAGAGAAAGCAAAAGGAGGGAGGGAGAGCACAGGTTCAGACCGATTGGAAACTCTGACATCTACTTGAAGTCTTTAACACAAAATTGCAGAGATAAGTGCAGGTTTAGCCAGTGGACCTGGAAATCATAGATATAAATTACTATTTGCCCAAGTTTTTCTTTACTCTGGATTTTAGCCTTGGACAAAGAGCAGTCTAAAATGAGTCTAAAAGTTCTTATTATTGAAATGTATTCAGAACTCAAAAGTGAAATGACCTAACTTTAACAATACACAAAAATCTGAAAAATGGTAAGATAAGAGAATGAGAGTTTTGTCATCTCAAAAAGGAAAATAAATATCAACAACAAAATAATTGTTCAGCACAATTCTGCAGATATTCTATGCTAAAATACCTTCTTTTTTCTTCTGCAGTGTCTCTTTTGTTTCATTTGAATCCTTATATACGACAGCAATGTGGCTGTGACCTTTTTGAAATTCATTGAGGATATCATAAAGAGGCATGTTCTCCGAGACCCTGAATTATGTAAAGCAGATATTTTGTTTAACGATCTAGGAAAGGCAGATGATGAACTAAACAGGACACATATACTAAATGAAAATTTAAACAAGTCAGCTTCACCCTGAACATATTAAGACAATTACAATACAAACAAAATTGACAAAAATCATAAAGTTGAAACAAATTAACATGTGCTCCAGAAAAGCATCAGGTACAGCGGAATAAAAATTGCAGAAAAAATGACACAAGTATAAAGCAACTGTACACTAGACAAGCTAGAGGACATGCAGCTACTGCTCACTGTGGAAATCTCCACTTTTCCATGCAAGGATGATATACGCACCAAAGATTATAGATCATTTACACCAGTAGTTATAACTACCGCATCAATATAACAGTAATGTAATCCCATAGAACCATTTTTTTAGACTTTAGAGGAGTTTATGATTAAAACTTAAAAGCAGCGCTGGACGTCAGATGTAAATGTCATGGCATGCTTACCTAGGAATTTTCCTTAACAGCATTTTTCTTACAGGAACTGAATCAGGGTAAACTGCTAAAAGATTTTTAACCTGCAAAAAATTAGATTCTGTTAATAATAATATGACCCTGCAATGCCAAGTCAATAATCAACATACCAGAGGAATATAACAATCCGTTTTTTAGCATAAAGATAAGCTTACCAATATGAGCCCGATAATATTGTCTTTATATTTATGGTAAATAGGAACTCTACTGTGACCCATTGTCATTATTTCATTCAATGTTTCCCTGTCAGGATTAAAGACTGGAGTTAAAGGGTCTGAAAATCATAAATGAACAGTGTAGGCAGTGATAACTAGAGTTAATAGTTGTAGATAACCCACAAATTAAGAGTGTCATCCAGATCAAGGGAAAATGCCTTTGCAATTGGAGTCATGGCATCTTTTGCAGTCTTTTCGGTTAATTCGAGCGCCCCAGCAATAATTGTCGTCTCATCATGCGTTAAATCCCCACCTTTTCCAGCCTATATCACATGATGGCATGCCAAGTTAAGCATTACAAAAGTTAACCAAACAACATAATTCACTATACTTTGCTGAATGATTTATATTATTATAAGACAACAGGAAACATACCTCGTTCCCATGGAAATCCATATAAGTTTTCAGCTCTGCTCTACGTAATAACGCTGCATGCCCCTTCCCTAGCATCCAGTCAAGAACCTGAAAGAATAAGAAAGAGAATAATTTCCCAATCCACTTTGTACCAACTGGTAATGATAAGATAAATAATTCACAAATTCATCAACTTCTATATTAGAAAATGCGAGGAGTAAAACAAATGAAATTTATAGCTGGAAGGTTAATCAGTTCTCATAAATGCAAATGCCTAACATAAAAACGATGTAACTTACCTTACTAATTGGATAGGCAACAGGAAAGAATAACCAAAGAAGCAGACGGACAAAGGGTGCTGTGTTTGCTCCCACTGTTAATCCATGGCGAGTACATATTGCTTGAGGTATTATCTGCAAAGATATTTGCACGGAAGAGTTTTATATGTAGATTATAGAAGCAAAAAATAATTCAACATTTTCAGTATAGGTGAGGATTAACAACCTCACCGAACATGAGGATAAGTGTGACAGATATCAGAATTGCTGCCCATGGAGGCACAAGCTTGTCCAAAAATATAGGGAGTGACTGCAAGCAAACGAGAGTCGGTAAATTTTAAGATCCATGCAGTAATCGAACAGAACAGATAAATGAGATCAAGTATTCTACATACCTCCATTGCCAAAGAATTTCCGATCAATAGTGTGCAAAGCAAAAGATGCTGATTCTTCACCACCGGAAGTATTTTAGCTGCCAAAAAAGCAATGTTGTTATTACTCTCATTCTCCAGTATTGGAAGTAAAGCCAATATAAATCATGAAATAAATCATGCGCGGCGCTTTTATTACAACATGTAGCATTATCATGACGAGCAATAATAGGAAAACGGAAATTTGGAGAAATAAAGTTACAGCAACATATAACATCGCTACGAAGAACTGTGCTGCTCAGCCTGTTCCCTGAAAACCAGACCAAGTCCAAATTCTAGCACTTCTTCATATTAATTACCGTTCCTTAAATTCAAGCCACCAATTCCTACACTTTGCCCTATTCTCTTCTTCCAAAGAAACTAATAAAAAAGGAAATTAGGATCAACTTAAAATCTAAAGATCATGCTGGAAACAGATACAACCTAATCAGCAAGTCATTCGCTCGGTAATCATAAGCAATCAACCTACAGCACTACACAGGCCCTTTTCCACTTCAATCTCTGCCTTGTGATAAAATGCAAAATTAACCCTTTTAGATGCTTTCTCCATCTGAAACTCACCCCTCCAAATGATCAACAAAAACAATTCCAAGAAACAGCAAAATGAAATAAAGCTCAAGTTAAACTCAACTAAATCAAACAAAACAGCTACTAATCAAGCAAAATTACAACTCAATAGAAAAGACTATTTCATTCACACCACCAACTCACAAGCAACCAAGATTTCTTTCACCCAACTGATCAAGCAAAATTCCACAAGAAAAAAGGGGAAGTAAAAATTACAGTACAGGCATGTAAACGATCCTTTGGACTGCCAGATTTGCTGAGAACCTCAAGGTCTACAAGACCCAGAGACATCAATCCAAGAGTAAGACCAGCCATGAGCCCAGCAAAAAGTACAAGCCCAAAAATAATTGCCACGAACAGAAAAAACTTGGTTTCGCAGCACGGTAAATCATCAGCCATGGGACTAGATGAGGAAGAAAAGAAGCTTTTTTGGTACAAGCTAAAAAGGAGCTGTTTTTTTTTGAAAGAAAATCTTGCAGATTGTGCGTGTGCTTCTGTCTTTATTCGTTTATATATACAATTGGGGTTCAATCAATGGTGTTGATGGAATCACAGTGGATGTGGATGGTGTTGATGATAGTAGTTGGCTTGGCTCAGTGTTGTGCTGAGCTGGTGTTCTTTTTTTCATTTCAGGAATATCCGTCACTTCATTCTTGGAACGAGAAGTGGATGGGAGTTAATAAAAATGTGACCGAAATTGTAACACCTGCCACTTTGAACCCACGTGGCTACTTTTAAACTACTTAGTTTGCTCGGGTGATTACTATGTTTTAAAAGCCGGAGATTGAGTGGCACCTAAAAAAGGTTCAATGGATCGGATGGATTCAGGATAAATGGTATGATGTCATTTTAATATATATATATAAAATGATCAACAAAATGAATAACTAATAAATAGAACAAATATAGATTTTATGTTTGATTTGCATTATAAAGTGTAAACTCAATGGAAAACTCAAAATCATAACAATTAACTAGTACCTCTCAATGGAAAGAATTTTAAGGTTTTTTTTTATCTCTCAATGGAAAGAATTTTAAGGTTTTTTTTTATCTCTCAATGGAAAGAATTTTAAGGTTTTTTTTTTAAAAAAAAACCCTTAATTAAAAAAAAAAAGCCCCAGGCCCTCACGACTCGACTAGAAGGAAAAAAAAAATTGTCTTAGACTTTTTTTCTTTGTGCCTGTATTTTTTATTCTTGAACTATATAAATTAAATATATTTTTTATTTAATACTTTTCTTCCTAAATTCGCACATGACGGGGTTTAGATGCAAAAAAAAAAGACCCAACCCGGTTTTGGGCCGAGTTTGCCGGTTTTTTAGCCCTATTTGGGCCGTTCCATACCGGTTTAGCGGTCTGACCGGTCGGACCCGAATTTTAAAACATAGGGTGATTATATGATGGCCTCACTATAAATGCAATTAAACAAAACACAATTGGTTCTTATGAATGTATATTCGAAATGAAATGTACACTTTGTTGACATGAGTAGCTCTTTCA
The DNA here is from genome assembly GCA_026545765.1 of Plantago major. Taxonomy (NCBI): domain Eukaryota; kingdom Viridiplantae; phylum Streptophyta; class Magnoliopsida; order Lamiales; family Plantaginaceae; genus Plantago; species Plantago major. The sequence continues at coordinate 21,437,515 of CM048843.1, forward strand.
ACACATTTAAGCTCTCTAAAACTTTGAAGCATTACATTCACATCCAACTTGAAATGTGCAATGTCCTTGTAGCAACTTGTCCGGACCAACCGTCCACCCCTTGTGGGTGGGTTGGCTCGGCGCTGATAACATTTGGACCGACACGGTTACTCCTGAACTGACATCCGCATTTTGTCATCACTCATGTACGCAGTGGAAGACTTTTCAATTGATCACCCATTATAATATTAGTTCAGAGCAAGCACGCATAATTGTGGAGTTCTTATGGATGGATCTCAAAAAAGAAAGGTGCACATTTTAAGTATCAGTAGCGTTCTCAATTCATTTAACATCTCTGAATCTTTGTTGTGTTACATAAATTGTTGAGTTAATAATCTAATTCCAACTTATATGTAAAGTTTAAAGTAAAATCCACTTGACATTATTTGTAACATTATGGGACATTCTAGACGTTGGTCCTGTTTAGCAGAACTAGTTCATAAGTTAGCTGATCAACTAAGGCTCTGTTCTTTTCAACTGAAATTTACTGAACTGAACTGAACTGAATGGAACTGAACTGAAACTGAAACTAACTGAACTGAACTGAAGAAATTATTGTGTAATAATAATAACAATTATATGATGGTATATATAATCACAATTAAAAAAATATATTATTTTTGTCATATTTCTCACATTCTTCCTACTCTTTTTTCTGTCACTTTACATTTTTATTTATTATTGTATAACAAACTTTAAAACCAACCACGTGGAAAACAATATGAGAATGATAACTTGATTAAAACCGAATTTTAATCGTTGTATAAACTGTCTTTGTCTAGTTTTGCAACATGATATCAATGTCCAAGGTGGAGTGGATAATGATTTATTGAACTCGACAAGGAAAGAAACGATGAACAGGATGCGCAAGGAGATAACATTGAGAATTTGGCGCTCTATTCCAGGCAATATAGAGCCCGAGGAAGATAATATAGAGTTCGAAGAAGATAATATAGAGTCCGAGGAAGATAATATGGAGGAATAAATGCCATTTTTCAATATTTGTGATATATAATATTATTTTTATAAAGTTTGGTCCGACTTTTGGTTTGGTTTAACTTGTTTTGGAGTTTTTGAACATGTAAATTTTTTGTTAGTTCAAATTGTAACTATACTCTTTATTTCATTGATCTACTAAAAGTCGTATTAAAAAGAAAGAAAGAAAAAAAAGTTGCAAATAACTCAATTGGATAAATTTTCTTATTTTCCTCGTACAAAAGATCGGGTGTGTAAATAAATGATAAAATAATAATAATAATAATAATAATAATAATATTATTATTATTATTATTATTAACAACAACAACAATAATAATAATATGAATTTAATGAATTGAACTGAAGACGAGCTGAACTGAACTGAACTGAAAGAGTTTTCAGTTGAAAAGAACAGGTAGCTAGCTGATTAGGTGGTTGTTTAAGTAGGTGATAAACTAATGATTTTAACGTAGATGTTTAACAAATTAGCTCATAAGCTAGTTGGTATTTTGTAAAATGACATATAATTAGGACATTGCTCTTATTTTTATTTAATTTTAAATTTTCTCATCGTATTATTAGTCTATATGGAGTATTTTTATCCGTTGCTAAGTCCGTCGCTAAGAACTTAGTGACGCTAAACACCTGTTTTTTTGTAAGGACATCACTCTTATTTTTATTTAATTTTAAATTTTCTCATCGTATTATTAGTCTATATGGAGTATTTTTTTAAATAATAGTACATCACATTTTATTCAAATATATACTCAATGTACTTTTTACCGGCACTTTAATAACATCATTAAAAATTATCAGAAGTTAGAAAGAAATTTTTGTGAGCATTCTAACTTAATAAGAAAAAAAATCGGTAATGTATGTATAATATACATGTGTGCATTTTAGAGAAAGGCGAATGAATTAAAAAGAGACAATTATAATAACAATTGATTTTTTTTCTATTTTATTTAATTTTAGGTCAGGTACATTTGCGGAATGAAAATATAAAAAGGGGATTTTCTTTTTTAAAAAACTATTTTGGTTAAGAAAGTATAGTATAAGGCCTGATTTTCCATTAGATATGGAAAGGCCGGTTTTTTTTAAAGTAAACTTCATGTCGGTTTCTCCAATTGTAGGAAAAACTCGGTCACCCTATAAAAACCACTAAATCACAATCCAAACCCTAAAAACACTAAATGGCTGGCAGATCTCAAAAACCCCAAAACTACCACCACCACTACGCCGGCTGTTCACAACCACCACACTACGCCCCCGCCTGTTCACCACCACACACTTCTCCATCGCCACCGTCGTCGCCTCCGCCACTCCCGGAATCTGACGCCAACTGTCGCCTTTCCTCAATCGATTCACAGATCGGGAATCGAAATGGTCAAGGGCGGAGAGAGAGGAGTAGGCGGCAGAGGAGAGGAGGGAGCGGCAGTGTCGGCGAGGGGAGGAGAGCTTGTAAATCGCCGTCGCCGCGGACTATCGCCCCCGATGCCTCGATCGCAGCTGGACAGTTTCGAGTCCTTTTAATTTTGTTCTCTTCCTCCTCCACTACTAAAAGCTTCCGATTTTGCTAAATCAAGGCGATTTGGAATATGTCGATCCTGTTCGAACTGGTTACTAGTTGTACGTTTTGGTAATATCAAGCTTCTCCTCCACCCTACACCGATGCCTCGATCGCTTCTCCACTTTTCACCGCCAGGAGGTCGGCCGCGTGGGTAGTGGGGGAGATCGATGAGTGTCGCACTGCGGTATCAGATTTGGGTGATGATGTAATCGGGGATTTTAGCTTTGGGGGGGGAGGTAATGATGTATGTATGTTATTGCACTGCAAGAATTTTCGGTTTCTAAATAGCGACGAATCGCTACTTTTAGCGACGGATTGAGCAATTTGCTCAATCCGTCTCTAAATAGGGACAGATTAACTATCCGTCACTAATTAGAGACAGATAAATTTATCCGTCGCTAATTAAGTTGACCCACAAAAAAAAAAAAAAAGAAATAAAATTTAGCGACTGATAGATTTATCCGTCGCTAAAACCCTAATATACCCAGATCCAGCCTCATTCCACCGTCATCATTCTTCCACCACCACCATCTCCCTTCTCCTCCAACACCATCTCCCTTCCTCCACCACCTCTCCTTCCACCACCACTACCGGCCTTCCTCTCCTCCACCACCACCCGCCTTCCACCTCCACCACCACTGCCTCCCTCTCCTCCACCACCGCCCCCTTCCACCACCACTACCCGTCCTCCACCACCACCCGCACACCTCTCCTCCACCACCACTGCCTCCACCACTACTGCCACCACCCGCCGTCCACCACCACCACCACCACCGTCCACTCCTTCCTCCAACCAGATCCGACGTCCAAGATTCGTCCAAGATCTGACAGTTTTTTAAAATTTTTTTCTTATTAATTTTATAATTTCTTCTTTGTATTAATTATTAAATGTTGTATATTGTATTATTGAATAATGAATATTGAATATTGTATGAAATTTTCGATTTATATAATTATTGAATATTCGTATATAATTGTCGGTTTATCCATATTGAATATTTGTATAAAATTGTCGGTTTATCCGTATTGAATATTCATATAAAATTGTCGGTTTATCCGTATTGAACAAAATTATCGGTTTATCCATATTGAATATTCGAATAAAATTTCCGATTAAAAAAAAAATTCGATATAAAATTGCAGATTTTTAAAAAAAATTAATTTTTAGCGATGGATAGTTATCCGTCGCTAAATCCTAAGTGCACAGTCAACGGAATTAACCGTCGCTAATCCGTTGCGAATTAGAGACGGATTGTCTATCCGTCTCTAAAAGCTTTGCGACGCCCGTTTTAGAGACGGGCGTCCTATCCGTCGCTATGGATTTAGCGACGAATCGGGAGGCTTTTAGCGACGGATAAATCTGTCACTAAAAGCCTGTTTTTTGTAGCGTTGTAAGATTTTTGATGTGAATTTGTGAGATATAAGATTTATCTTTGTATATGTAATATTTATCTTATATCTGTGATTTTTTATGTTGTGTATGTGAGTTTTACATTATTGTTGTGTCTATGAGTTTTATAACCGGGAGAATTAATTGTGAAAAATTAATGTTGTGTCTGTGAGTTTTTATAACTGGAGGAATAATGTTATAACTGTGGGAATTAATGTTGTGTCTGTGAGGTTTTATAACTTGGGGAATTAATGTTGTGTCTGTGAATTTTAATGTTGTGTCTGTGAGTTTTTATAACTGGGGAATTAATGTTGTGTCTGTGAATTTTAATGTTATGTCTGTGAATTAATATTGTGTCTGTGAGTTTTTATAACTGGGGAAATTAATGTTGTGTATATGAGTTTTTATAACTGGAGGAATTAATGTTGTGTCTGAATTATTATAACTGGGGGAATTAATGTTGTGTGTGTGAGTTTTTTATAACTGGGAGAATTAAACCGCTGACCTCGCATTGGTTTAACCGCGCATTGGTCTGATTGCTGACTGTGAGGAACTTAAAAAACTGGTCTTTCTTATTCCTAATGGAAAAGCAGGTCTTTTCCTATACTTTGTGATTTTGGTTAGCTTCTCAACCAGCTACCTGATTTAAGAAGCTACGCGGTAACGAGCTTTTTATTAGTTAATGGGCAAAGAAGCTCCTGGAGCTAAAAGCTAGTGCTAAACATTGCCGTTAATACTAAATATAATTACCTATGGTTCCCCTTAAATTTGGCTCAATTACAAATTTATCCCTAGATTGGCAACAATTACAGATAGGTCCAAATCCCCATTTTTGAGTTGACCAAACAAAAAATAAAGGAAAATTAAATTAAATGGACTCAGTTGCAATTTAAAAGTTTCATTTTATTACATACTTGACTCTAATATTTTATAACTTACAAAAATAACACAAAATATTTTTAAACAATCCCCGAAACTTATTAATTAACATAAATAACCCACCCAACTTCTTCCCCACCACCAACACCACCCACCACTGCCGGAAAAGGAGCTTTCCACCATGGAAGCTTGGAAGTTACAGATCTTCCATGGCGGAAGCTTCCGCCATGGAAGCAGTGGTGGTGTGGTGGTGGCGTGGTGGTGTGGTAGTTTTGGTGGTGGTGTGGCAGTGTTGGTGGTGGGGAAGAAGATGGGTGGTGGAGAAGAGGGTTAAAATTTTAATAATTAAAATTTTTGGGGATCTAATTATAAAAATTGAAAAACTATTAGGGCTTATTTTGTAATAAACTAAAACTAATATAATTATGAAATTATAAAGAAAAGAAAAAATAGGAGAAAAGTTGACTTTTGGGGCTGGTTGTAATTGTTGAATTTGACCTTTGTAAAAAATGGGTCTATCTGTAATTTGAGCCAATCCGGGGGTGAATATGAAATGAGAGTCAATTTAAGGGCAGTATCTGTAATTTTCCATAGAAATTTCTACCATACAATTATGATTTATGACAAAATGGAGATATGTTGAATCTAAAACGACACATGTTCTGATTAAATTTAATTAATTTTAGATATTGAGTTTAATTACATTACAAGGAGCAAGTCTGAGACAGTTATCTAAATACGAACCTATATTATCAAGAAAATCATCGATATTATTAATTAAAATACTTATATTCTCAACATTGGTATTTTTCATATTATAGCAAGACTTATTTCATTACAACATAAATATTTTAATTAATAACATGGATAATTTCATTGATAACTTACCGTCTCTCATGAGATTTTGTGCATATACATTCACTTATTTGCCCAACCCAATTTAATTTTTTAGCCCACAAAATATTGTATTTAGACTCATAAACACTATATAAACTAGTATTAATCCGTGGCGATGTCACGATATAATTTACCTTTTTTAATAAATAGAAAGTGGAGTACAAAATAAATTAATCGAGAAAATAATAAAGTCAAACTCCCTTGTAAACAACGTTGGTTGTTGTGTCGGTGGACAATCCTTATTCATCCAATACTATATCACCGAGCTTTTTTTTATGATAACTAAAGAAAAAAAAGGGATATGCTTTTAAAATGTGTAGAATTTCAACCCGAACACGTTCAGGACCCGACGGGTTGATAACATATAGTATTATTTTATATTGTGTCATTTGTCTACACTTGACCCGTAATGAGTAACTTACTTTTTCTTTTTTTTTAATTGCATCCCTTAAACCCGAACAAAAAATAAAATAATGCAATTAGCATAATTGGTTCCCAACATCCCCGGGTGGTATGACCCACATACACAATTATTATTTTACAAACATAATTTCACATAGAGAGCGTAATTCTATCATGAATACCCTAAATTATTTTCTCATAAATTCAATCTAAATTATAACAAAACATACGTTGATTATTAAGGTGCCCTGTTTAATTGATATACTCTATCTATTACAGATTTACAGTCAACTTGGTTCTTTAAATGAAATACTAGTTTAGTTGGTGTCCCTGTCATCTACTCACTTTTGGCTCAATTAACATTAACCCCATAGTAGAGGTCCACCGTAGCTCACACACTACCTTGGCTATTGAATTCCATCTTCACCTTCATCTTCTAAACTAAAACAAAGGGGAAAAAATGGCATCATCGGGAGAGTACCTTCCATCTTCTAAACTAAAACAAAAGGGAAAAAAATGGCATCATTAATGGAGAGGTTAATAAAGCATTTCTTAATTAGAAAGTAGTTCAAAAGCAGGATGGCATGGTCGCCGGTTCAAACTCAATCAAAGAGGTACACAGTCGAGAACTTAAAAGTGACTATACCGTCCGACACAACCTCTAGAAAGTCATTGATGGACAAAGCAAAGAGGAGCGGCAAACTATATTATAGCAGCTGGACCGACTCAAGTTTTTAGGGGCATGTGCGAATTTAATATATTTTTCCAAATAATTAAGGTGGCGAAAGAGCTATCTTATCTCAAGTCTCTCATAATGCTATTTCTAATCATATACCAAAACTAAATGAATCATTAGCATGGGAAAAAGACCTTATGAGATGCGGAGAATAAAGATAAGTAGCTATAAACCATGACTACATAAAATTTCATACTACAAATGAAACTGAATATTAAGATCTAAAAATAATTTAATGAAATTAAAAAATAAACTGATTTATATTGTCACGTTTTTAAATATATGTTTTTCAAGTGAGAACTAATGTATCACATTAATTAAATATGAATTATTTGAGTGAGTTTTATAATACTTAACATTAAATGTGTAAATATTTTGAAATTATTTGTTTCAATTAATCCAAAATGATCATCTTTCAAAGCTTATAAATCATTATATAGAAACTAATTAAATTTTATAGAAACATACTAAAACATAAAAATTATTAAAGAATAACTTTATCACAAAGTCTCATAAGAAACGATTTTTAGTTAATTTATCTAGAAACGGGATTGTTTTACAATTTACCATTAAACATGGAGTAAGTATAGTAAAAGGGAAGATTTTTCCTAATTTATAGGAAAATCCGGTTTTTACAATAAAGAACCGGTCAGAAACACTACAAACCGGTTAATAGCTTTAATATAAATACCCAAATAATAATACACCCTCTCACAAAATTCACAAAACTCAATATCTTTCTCTCTCTACAAAAACCCTAGAGAGAGAAACATTCAAACCCATTTATCTCTCGCCCTTCCTCCCCCCCTCCTCCTCCCTCCGCCGGAACCGTAGCCGCCGGATCCATATCCTCCGCTGGAAATTATGGTTCTCTCTCTCTCTCTCTCTCTCTCTCTCTCTCTCTCTCGTTTCGCCGGATTTATGTCGGATCTTGCCGGATTTCCACCGAATTTTCAGATCCAATTGCTAAAATGTTCAAATCAACAAATTCATCTTGTTTTTTTCGTTAAATTCTCAATTGAAAATGAAATTTGACCTTTTATTGTCGTTTTTTCGCTGATTTTACGATCTCATGTTTCCAGATCTGGTTTCAGATCTGAAATCCGTACAGTGAAAATCGAATTTCGCAATCTGGTGCTTTGTTATGGTTTTAAGAGTCGATGTTATAGTTTTATGTATCGTTGTTATGGTTTTAGCTTGTGTTTAATGTCTCGGTCTGTTACTGTTTTAGCGCATATGTTATAGTTTCAAGACCTATTATTGTTGTTTTAAGCAATGTTAGTGTTTTTAGCCTCTGGTGAAATATTTCTGGTCTGAATTTTTACAAATATTTTATCATAATTTTAAAATGCATTGTTATAGTTTTAAGATGTACTATTATGGTTTTAAGTACAAATATTACCGCTTTTTCATGTTGCATGTTAATGCGCATTGTTATAGTTTTAAGATGCACTGTAATGATTTTAAACATTAATGTTATTATATTTAGTTTATTGAATATTTCTGTTTGTTATTGTTTTTAGCGCATACGTTATAATTTTAAAACCTAATGTTGTAGTTTTAAGCATCAACGTTAGTGTTTTAGCTTTTGTGAAATATTTATGATTTCATTTTTTGCAAATGTTTTGTTATAGATTTAAGAGGCACTGTTATGATTTTATATGTATCAATGTTACTGTCTTTAGCTTGTGTTGCATGTTCCTACTTTGTTATAGTTTTAAGATGCACTGTTATGGTTTTAAGGATCAATGTAACTGTTTTTTAGCTTCTGTTGCATGTTCATTCTTTGTTTTTAAGCACCCATGTGATAGTTTTGATGAGAGTTGTTATGATTTTAATCCAGTAAGTGAATGTTTTAAGCAGGTGCAGATGATGATACGGAGTTTGATGATGGGTCTCTCAAAGGTGTCGCTGCAGTATTGAAACAAAAAGAACAAGCAACAAAAGGCAGGAGTCCAAAGTTCACCAACAAGTTTAATCGAAAAAAGCCTATTTTGACAACTCAGTTGCATTTGCCAAAAACACCGAATGAACATATATTGTAATTTTTTCTATGAGAATAGATGTTTTCAAATATTTGAATGACTGAATGTTCAAGTGATTATTTTAAGCTTGTTTATTGTTGTTTTAATGGCTTTTCTGGAACTTTTAGACTTGTTTAATGGTGATTTAATGCTATTAGATTGTCACTTAAAACTATAACAAGCCATTATAAAAATATCATGTAGGTTCTTAAAACCATGATACCATCTGTTAAAAATTTAACAAAAATGTTAAAACTATAATTGAAAGTGTGTGTGTGTGTACTGGAAGGTGCAAATGTTATAAAGTTGATGATTAGTACTATGTTTTATGAGAAATCCTATTGCATGATGTGGTAAGGATGATTCAGGCAGATCATATTTTACTTTCACAATCTGCAAATCCAAAAAATAAATATCGTTTTCCAAATTCAAATATGCAAACTAATAACCTACAGTTGTTTTCAATTGAACAATTGAAACAAACAAATAATATATAATAAGCTTAAAATTAAACAAATGCAGCAGGGTCTAAATATAAATCAAGTTCAAAAGACAACAAACCTAATTGTTGAAGCCAGAGTATTGCAGAAATCCTACGAGTATTGGAGTATATAATTTAACAAATGCATAAGATACTAATGTGCTACATTTGATGTTGAAAAGATCATTAAATATATCATCCAACTGCCAAGGCATCCCCATCTCCAGCTCAAAACCTTATAAATGGTAAACAAAATGTCAGTCTGTTTACTCATTTGGACGAGCATATATAAACAATGGCTTTACACATTTAGAGACTTCAACAGAGTTTATAACCGATATCTAACCACTACCGATGTTATACTTATATACCCACTTAAAAGGGTTGGCTTTGGGAGAAACCCATAATTAAAATCCATAGAAAATTGCCATCCCCTAATTACAAATGCTTCTTTAGTACTCCCATCTTTTTCGTTTAGAAGAATTCCGTGTTAAACAATGAAAATATTTAACATAATCACATTACAAACATATTTACAACTTAACCATAAACCAGCACCGTCAGTATTGATTCAGATACTAATAAATCATACACCCTTTTAATTTATTCTTTAATTAAACCCAATACGAATATTTTTTATGCTAAGCACTAAAAGATAGCATTGTATTGTATGTTTAGAATGTAAAAACATGGACAAATGAAGAGTACATAAGGGTAGGCAGCATTATAACAGAAATTCGAGGAAGTTTGAGATGACAAAAACAGAAAAATACCTGACTACAATTGAAGACATGCATGATTCATTCTTGTTTGGGCATTTCTTGTTGGGACATGAGGATGGTCTCCAGATTTGCCTTCATTAGCCGGAGAGTCTCTATGTGCTGGTCAATGGTAGCCACCTGAGCATGCAGAACCTCCCTAGGTATGGTCACAGAACCCGAAGCATCCACTTGTTGATTCTCTCCCCCTTGTTTGGGCATTTCTTGTTGGGACATGAGGATGCATGATTGAACACTACATCCACCCCTCAAACTACCACTAACCACAGCTTGAAAGGTCCTGGAAGGAGGATTGGGGGGAGAGCAACATTCTTTGCCGTGAATGTGAGCTCATAGACGGAATAGAGAGCAGTCAAACAATGGGATATGATATTGACATTCGTAACTTGCTCGGCTTCAAAGATGGTGTTCCTCTGATATGAAGTAAGTTGGATCACTTGTTATTCATTGTTGGTGTTAACAAGTAGTGCAGTATATATATATACATATAATAATGTAATAGAATGCAAATGAAATGATGATATAAGCTAGGTAGGTAGCGTACGTACAGTCATCTTGTTATAGTAGATAATCGCACACTGGGCCATTGTAACATAAGTTTGCTGTCTCCATTTCGAAACAGTCTCCTTAGAACAAGGGGATCCTCTTTCAGAAATCATCAGAGACAAACGGCGAGATTCATCTTCAGTTTGACATTTTGGTTTTATACCTTCCATAAAATCATAATAGTATACCTACATACATACATGATCAAATAAACATTCACTCCTCGATCTAGCTAGCTAGCTGCAGTCAGCCAGTCACCAACAAAAGAAAAGAGATATATACGTACCTCTGACCGCCGTCCACCCATTATGAGTTCCCTCTGTTTGCTAGCCTCCGACAGGGAAATAATTCCCTTACTCTGGGCAAACTCTTCGAGCGTCATATCTAGAGGATCCTTACGGGTTTCCTTATTTCTTCTTTCGCGAATGAGGACCTCCATGTAAGCCTCCGACCAGGGAATTCCTTTAAACTCGGCAAGCTCTTGAAACGTCATATGTAGAGGATCCTTATTTCTACTAATACAGGGTCTTAGTCCACTGCTACTTGCAGCTGCAGCAACACTAGTAGTAGTTGATTCTGAATTTGATTTGGATGATGGTGATGAACCCTGCTGCTTCTTCATCAATTTCGATCGTGACTTGTGCTTCTTCATCGATTTCGATCCACGCTTCTTCATCGATTTTGAACCTGACTTGTTCTTCTTCATCGATTTCGATCCTGACTGATTTGCCCCTAATTTTCATGGCTGCGCAACAAGTAAAACCCCAACTATTAAACTAGACACGATACCGACAACAAGATACTAGTATATAATTGCTTCTGCTGTCTTATTGGGCTGACTCTTGTTGGGCCTGGACGGATTCCTCCATTGAAACCTTATTTCATTACATTGGATCCGGATAACCATTAAAATATTCATTGTTAACCGCTTCTCTCTCTAGTTGAGAGTTTCAATCCTCGAGGGCTGGAGCTTTGAGTTCTCCCTAGTGTGAGTCTCAACCATCATTCATTTTTACCCTTATCCGGTGAGATCACATCCCAAATTGTCCGAGTGAGATCATATATTTTTTCCGAGTTTTTTCATGGAAATGCCGGAAAATGCATTATGTGCAGTTACTTTGACATTCAAAATGTTTTTAAAAATCTTAGAATTCTGAAACTTGTCAGTGTATGTTTTTGTGTCTCTATTATATCCTAACTTTAACCTTAGCCTGGTGCTTTCTTTAATTTCTTGTATGTGTTTTGTCCAGGATTTCTTTGTTGATTTTTGGATTACCATTTCTCATGGTCCTTCTCCTCATATGTGTTCTGGTCTATTGTGATAATGGTCTTTTGGATGGGTTGGGTAAGCAAATGAGTTTAACAGAATCTGAGTTGCAAAAGGTGTCGATTCCGGCGATTGGTCATGAGTTGTGTTTGGCAGGAAGGGTTCTGTCAAGGAAATCGATTAATTTAGAAACCTTTGAGCGTACCATGTTGATGGGTTGGGATGTTTCATGGGACGTTAAGTTTCTGAAGATAGGGGAAGATCGTATTTTGTTACGTTTTGCCCATGTCGTGGACAAAAGTCGAGTTTTGTCGCATGGTCTTTGGGCATTCGATAAGAATCTGTTGGAACCTTGGGTTCCATGGCTAATTCTGAGCACGAATTAGCTAGCAATTCGCCCGTGAGAGCGACCTCCAAGAGATATCTTGGCACGAATTAAGAAGAGAGATAGGGAAATCAATCACAAGAGTAGAGATCTTGTGACGTAGCACGCCTTTCGACGGTTCACATGTTTATTCAATGTAATGGAAATTCATTAATCATAAACTGATTAGGGTTAAGCCCTAATGGTCCTATTTATACTAGCTATCTGACAGGATAATTTAGGTAGTCTATATCTCTAAAAGATATACTGAAATAATTAAAAGATTCTAAGATATCTACTTGCCTTATTATCTACAAAAATCTAGCAGTTGCCTTCTTCTTCTTCTAGATCTCTGGATAAACTAGGATTCTTAACCAAATGAATTGATATAACAAAATAGGAAAGTAAATAATAGAGATTAATATAATTGGAACGTCCTGTGTGCCTTTAGATTCGCAATAACGCTCACTAAGGTGGGTTCGTGGTGGACCGTGAAGCAAGGTTCCATAACTACCCTCCCCTTAAGACGAGCCTTGTGTTAGGAATATCTGTTTAGATTTTGATCAGTATACCCTAATGACTTATCTTAGCTCAGAAATGTAACTAGTACTCTTAGTTCATTTGAACATTGTAAAGGAGGAAGCTTACTGAGTACGTTAGTCTAGCAAATTTTGTATAGGATGTTAGGTCTCTGAATGTAATTTTATATCTTTGAAGAAGACCAAGAAGGAAGCATCCAGTTGAAGAGATCAACAAATTGAAGATTTGAAGACTGCACAAGATTGTTGAAGACTAAGGAAAAGTGCCTTCAGAAACCATAACTCAATACCATAAGAAAACTACATTTCTGGGAAACCATGTTTCAATAAGGGTCTTGAGTACAAAAGGTTTCTGGAAAAGGACTTGCAAAGCCTAAGAAAGCTTGCATAGTTCCGTTGGCACTACAGGTGAAAAGTTGATATAGTGCATTAATTACGCAGATAGTGTTTTCTGAGCAAAAGTTGAAAATCTCTGGAAAAAGACAAAACTCAGTGTCGTACCAACTCCAGATATAGATGGTTTGAATTTCATAGAGCCTAACAGATATTAATTCAAACGACTTGGTTTTCAACTATAAATATCACCACGTAGAATGCTTGAAAGACACACCTTGAACTACGTCGAACTTATCATACTCTAAAGCATACAAGCCTTCTGCCTACTTACTCTGTAGCTTATTGTTGCGACTAAAGCTTTTGATTATTAAGTAGCACGAAAGTTCTAAGTGTCATGATCCTTAACAAGAGTTGCATATTGTGAAAGAGTTGAATCTAGTGAACATAGTTACGACTTGTGTCTGAGATTCATTCTACTAAACAACATCAAGACTTGGGTCAGTAAAGAACATATCACCATACAATGGAAACTGTATTAACTGATTTTGTTTCTATAGAGTACTCCTACATAACTGTGAAAGTTATTAAGAGACTACTCACCTGACAAACTACTATAACCAACACCACACACGACGTTGAGCATATGAAGTACTTAGTTTGGGAAACTAAGGAATAGCTCCAAGGTTACTGAGTATAGGAAGTACTTGGATGTGAAAGCCAGGGAAAAACTCGGGGGAACACTTGGTTGGGAACCTAGTGTAAAAGGGATCAAGAGATAGGATTTTGTAAGGAGAACTTAATATCTTATCTTAGTGAATTCAAATCCTGAGAAAAGGCGAGTGGATTAGTTGAGGGATTACGCCACCCTCAGATACCACTATAAAGCTTTGTGTTATTTACTTACTGCACTTTACTTTCGGTATTGCCTTTACCTTGCTGAGTATTTACACACTTATAGCTTGTTGAGCACATGCACTTATTAGAAAGACTCCCGCTCTCTGAATATAAGTATCAGATACCTACTAAGCTATATGAAAAACTTTTCTATCGTCAAAAGATTGAAAAGACTATTCACCCCCCTCTCTAGTCTTTTACTTTGTCGTTATTTGGATCAATAAGTGGTATCAGAGCAGGAGGTTCCCAAGCCTTCTGCACTGAACCTGGATCCTAGATAAGTGCCCACTAACCGCTTACCCCTGCACTTGATTTGTTTGTTTAAGTGTTTATTGCACGATGTCTTTAAGCGACACTCCCATTCTCAAGCCAGAGAACTATGAAAAATGGAAGAATAACATGATGCTTCACCTGGAAGCCATCAGTGATGAAATGATCGAAGTTATAAAGAATGGCCCTATAGTCATTCAACAACTCAAGCAAGTCATTGAGGTTTCAGATGGTAAAGACAAGGAACCCACTGATAAAGAGCCCTCTGATAAAGACAGTGGTGGTTCCTCCATAACTGATGCGTCAACTAGTGGAAAACTGTTAGGAATATCTGTTTAGTTTTGGTCAGTACACCATTATCACTTATCTTAGTTCAGAAAGGTATCTAGTACTCTTAGTTCATTTGAACATTGTAAAAGAAGAAGTATACTGAGTATGTTAGTCTAGCAAATCTTGTATAGGATGTTAGGTCTTTGAATGTAACTTTTATATCCTTAAAGAAGACCAAGAAGAAGGCATCAAGCTAAAGAGCTCAACTTTCTGAAGACTGCAAAAGATTGATGAAGACTAAAGGAATGTGCCTCAGAAACCCATTACACAAGATAGCTTGGTTAAAATATATGTTTCTGGAAGAAACTATGTTTTACCAAGTATCTGAGATGCTAAGTGTTGAGGGTAAAGTTCCCCAACCACTTAGAGATTATTCTACTCCGCAGTTAATGGTCAAGATATCCTCAAGTAAGAAGCTCTGTGCTAAGTAAGAGCCAACGCGTGAGAGCCTGAGATCTTAAGCTGGATAAGAACCTGCACAAGTGACTTGAAAAGGGGGGGGGGGGGGGGTTTGACCCGGTTTGCTAAGTGTCAAACCGGTCAGAGACTTTACTCAAGAGAGACTGAAGATCTGCTCTGTATAATGCTCGGGATTAG
Source organism: Plantago major (assembly GCA_026545765.1). Taxonomy (NCBI): domain Eukaryota; kingdom Viridiplantae; phylum Streptophyta; class Magnoliopsida; order Lamiales; family Plantaginaceae; genus Plantago; species Plantago major. Next base: position 21,452,833 of record CM048843.1, read on the forward strand.
TTTCGTAAGGATGACTTGACTTACCTTAATATGGGGAAGTGTGCCATATTTATAGAAATTTCTCAAAGAGGAAGGACTTCTCTGGATCGCGCAAAGTGTACGTCCCAGATTGCGCCAACAAGGCTTGATTAGGCCCATGGCCCAATAATGATACTTAGCCCATACCACTTTGGCTTTTAGGGGTAGTTTAGTCATTATTAAGAGAGTTTCAGGGGGTGTGACATAGTCTGCCGTGGGTCAAGGTCCGAAGAGGTTGGTCCGGACCGTATTGGGCTGTCTATGGGGAACTTCCCTAAGTTTGCCCAACTCTTCCGATTCGGACCTTGTGGCTCGGACCTCCCCACTCTCTAGTGCCAGTTTACTTGGTTGCTTGTGAGATTGTCGTGTTAGGTCCGAATGATCGTCCGTATCGGACCCTAGGGTTGGTCCTGTCGGCCTGGGGTCAGACCCAGTATCGTTCAAGCCTTATGTCCCTCTCTTCTAGGGAGGGTCGGACCTGAGGGACCTAGGGTCGGATCATAGTGTCTCGGATCCTTTAGACAACTTGGGACGCCTTAGGATTCGTTCCAAAGGAGCCTATGACAGATTGGATATATTTTCGTATTAACATATGTACCCCTAGTTTCCAAGTATCTTAGTAGAAGATAGTTGTGGAACTATTGATTGCGACTGAAGAGGATGGGTTGTTCCTTGGTCCAATCCGCCTCTCGTAAGCAGAAAGAAAAGGTGAAATCCGTGCTTCGTATGGTCCTTAACTTAATCTCTCTCCCCCCTTTCTTTTTTACTTTTGTTGCAATACGAGGGAGAAGGTTCGGAGTGCAACAAAGTTAAGAAAGAAAAGGGGTATTTGTAAGCGAGACTAAGTGTAGACTGAGAACGTCGGAGTTGTACCTTTGACAGATTACGGGTTAGTCCGTAGACGAGTGTCCTATCCGAACCAAAATCTTTTATAAAGAAAAGGTCTGAAGGCAAACGTCCGAGTGGACGAGGGTCCGTATGTTAGTAAGTGAAATCTGTCTTTGCCAGGAAAAGTTCTGAGGCATCCGATGGGTAATCATCCGAAGGCTGAGTGTTGTCTTCTGCCCGAAAGTGGGGAAGTTTGTTGTATGTGTCTTTGTTATCTCAAGGTAAGTTTTTTGTACTGATTCGTCATTTCACTTGGTATTGTTGTAGTACACCGTTGGATGATTTTTGATCTACGATTGGGATTTAATCCCGAAAAATCGTGATGGTTGGAGTTCCAGATATAGCCCTCTATAAATAGGGCCCTAAGTCGCTTTTATTCCCTCACGTTTAGAGAGAAGATTTTTGTATTTTGAGCACGTCCGAAGCAATTACAACCAATCCGAATCGAGTAAGAAGAAGTTCATGGTACGTGGTTCCGTGCGAAGTCAGCTACCTTCAATCCAACCATCCGAGTACAAGTAAGTTTGTTTGTTTCGTTGCGTGGTTCAATTTCCCTTGCTTGTTGTGTCGTTTATGTTAAAAGTGTAGTCTGCTCGGATGCATGCCCATGATGCGTATGCTATAGTTAGTAATAACCAATGTCTTGGTTATGTTGACTAACACCAAGTTAACATCTTACTGACTCCGAACTAACTTCGTCTGGTAGATTCGCTTTCTTTTCTCCGAACTTTAAAATTCTTCCTTTTTTAATATACATAAACGGCCTCTCGGACTGCCATCTTAAAGCTTACGAAATTGCTCTCTCCTTTCCCTAGGATGTCCGAGAGTGATAGTCAGAACCGATCCGAGGCTGAAGGATATGTCCCCGACGCGTTGTCTCTATCCGACAACTCCGAAGAGATTGATATTGTTGGTGGGGACGAGTCAGTAGAGCTGGAGCAATCTCCCTGTCCGAGCCGGGAAGAGCCCGAGGTAAGCTCCTTACTTCGGTTAGTTGTTCCGGGTTCAGGGTTTCCGAAGCGTCAGGATTACCTGCAAGTCTCTAATGTGCAGGGTGTTGGTGCGGCTCAAGAAACAAGCTCATGGACCATAGGAGCTCGCCGTCCGGGCCGTGCTGGGAAGGAGCCCGAACTCCCGATAGAGATTCGATCCCTCATTCGCAACCTTGGTTATAATTTTAGGAGTAACCCTAACCGAGTTCCGTTCATTCCGGATCCGCAGGAGCCTAACATCGAGGAGGTGCACGATACCTCCGAGGCACCTCCCGAGTTGGGTATGTTCGAAGAAGGGGTTGAGGATCGTGTCCAGGTTGCTGCTCCCCTTCGGACGGTGGTAGATCTGAGTTCTTCGTCCGGGGATGATAGAGTGGAGAAGGAGGTTCGGACTGATAACGTCGGTTCCAAGGAGGAGGAAGAAATGCTGTCTGCCCATGTTTCTCGGAGGGAGTCCGCTGGGCAAGCGGGTACGAGCCGCCAGATGACCGAAGAGGAATTGCCCGAGGGGCTCAAGAGGGGTGAAGACGTGTTCCGGGTGAAGTTTCCTCGGACAAGGGACGATGTTACTCATCCCGATCCGGAGGGTGAAATGAATGATGATGGTACATTGCCCACATGTCCTTCGATTGTGATGGCTGAGGAGGTGGAGGAACTTCGGAGGAAGTATGAGATTCCGGAGTGTGTGGAGATTCTCATTCCGGATGAGTCGTACGCTTTTTACAATCCGCCTCCGGGGTATATGTGCGTGCATGAGATAAGTCTTCATTGCGGGTGGCGGTTGCCCGTGTCGTCCGAGTTTTTGGACATATTGAACAGCATGGGGTTAAGTCCTCATTAGATCATCCCCAACTCACTCGGAAATCTGATGTGCTTCGGGGTGATGTGTAAGTATAAGGACATCCCGGTCACATTTGATAACTTTTGGAAGTTATTCAACGTTAGTGTAAGTAATAGGAATACTTTGTTTTATACGTTTGTGTGTCGCCAAGCATATACGTTTTTTGTCGATCCGCTCTCCCCGGGAATAAATTGGTGGAAGAGATATTTCTTCGTCCGGCCCGCTTTGAAACAAGATCAATCCGAGGCGGAAAGGACCAAATGGCATTTTGAGAGAAAATTTTTCCGAGGCAGGTTGCCGGACTGGAAACCCCCGGCTCGGAACGTCCCTTTGTGGATGCAAGCTCTCCACCGGAATCAGGATCCGGAGAAATACTTTTTCCGAGGGTTGATATGCCAACCTCTTCCTTATCTAGCTGGCTTTTCGGAGCCAAGTTTTTGCGATGGAAAGAAGGATCTAAGTAAGTGTTTCCTCCTTCGGTCATGTGGTTGGTCATCCGAGTTGGTGGTTACTTGTTTTGTTTGTAGTTGTAGATTGTAAATGCTTGTTATCACGCATCTTATTGTCCTTCGGATGTGCAGATTTTTGGTTCAAGTACACCATGTCCACCATGCGGGAGTTGAAGCGGAAGCAAAATGCCGCTCAACGAAAGGAGATGGAGGAGGGTACCCGGACCCAAATCATCAAGACGTCCACCGTGCTGCCAATGGAAGAGTCCCGGAATGCTACCACTTTCCGAGTGGAGGAGACTCGGAGGGCCACCGCGGGCGAAGAGGCTCAGACAATTCCTACCCCGGACAAGGGTAAGGTGGTTGGCTCGAAGGGGGCCAAAAAACCTCCGAGATCTGTGTCTCGGGACCCCCTGCTAGTGGCTCGAGTGTTGCAGCCGGACATAAGCGCCCTGCTGAAGGTCCGATCCCTGCGGCCAAAAAGGGCAAAGGGAAAGCGAGTGGTGAGTCGGACTTGGAGGCGGAAGTGGCTCGGTTGGATGCTGTTCCGGAGCTGGACCTGATTGCAGAGTTGTCCGCAATTCACCAAAAGGTAGATACTGATTTTCTGGGAGTCTTTTCTATGTTCGGAGTCTGTATTAATTTCGTTTGATCGTGTATCGTAGCTGACGGCCTCTATCCGGGCATGTTCCATTGTGGCGGGTCAGAGGTCCACGATGGAAGAGGATCTGGCTAAGGCTGAGGCTGCCCGGGTGGTGGAAACGTCCAAAGTGAATTCCTTGTCTGATAGGCTGAAGAAGGCCCTTGCGGCGAAGAAGGAGTCCGAAACGGAGGCTGCGAAATTGAAGAGTGCCATCCTGTCACTGGAAAAGGACCTCAAAGCTCATCAAGAGGGTGTGGACGAGTATGTCAGCGTCTCTCGGTCTTTCAAGGATATGATGCTGAAGGAGATGTTGAAGGTCCGGACGCAAGCTGTCCAAGACTTCTTGGGGTCGGATGCTTGCAAGTTCATGCTCGAGTCCAAGTATGACGAGGCTCGGCATGATGGCTTTGATGCGACTATTGGACAACTCCGGCATAAGGGACAGATCCCGAGCGACCTTGACTTGGAGGCTGAAGGCATTTCTGCCTTCAAAGAAGCAAATGGATCGGACTTTGCTCCGGAAGGCATCTCGGATGAGGACTTGCTTCAATGTGAGTTCGTAGAGCTTGTCTGCGACGAGACCGCCAAGGTCCGTATCTTCCCTCCTTTGTGCCACGGGTGTTGATGTCCAGTGTTTTCGTTCCGTTGGAAGAGCATGAGGAGCATAACAGGGACTGGCTAACTCTGCCCGGTCCTGTCAAGGGTTTCTCTTCCGATCTGGACCTGATGGAGCAATGCCCTGATTTCCTGAAGGAATTAAAGGCCCGAAGGGAGAGGAGGTTGGCGAGGAGGACCAAGAGAGAATGGTGTCGGATGCGCAAGAGTCTCCTGCAAAAGAGGCCGCAGGTCCTTCGGGCGCGCAAGCTGGCTCATCAAGTCTTCAAGGAAGGTGAAGACGGGGTATCCCCGGAAGCATGTAACTCTGGCCTTCGGACCTTAAAAATTATGTTGTTTCTGTTACCGCTGGTTTTGTATGGATAATTTTTGTTGAATTTGCACAATTGATTCGGTATCCATGGCATTGGTCCGGGCTCGATGGTGGCTCGGGTCAACTCTTATCCTTTGTTTGTGTTATTTCCTTTTCCAATGCATGCTTCATGTTGTGTGTCGAATTTATAAGATAAACCAGTAACCCAGGTTTCGTTGGCTCGGTTCTCTTGGGTCATGGATCCGAGTCCACGAGGCTAAATCTTTCCATAATAATGTAATTCTCAATTAGTTCTGATGGGTCGGTTGGACAAGGCGTTTGTTCGAGTCGTATCTCCAAATGTCAATCGCCCTAAGTAAGCAGGAATGATTCGGATGTCATAAATCTTGCTTAGTTTGTAGCGACACGGTGTACTTGTTTCGAGTCGTTTTGAACTTGTGGAAAGTTGGTAAAAAAGGAAACGTTCCTAAAAAGTTGAGTGTGGGCTACGGATCATGTTTGGCGCCTCGGGCTGAGGGATCCGAGCGGGTAACAATTCAAAATTATTCTCCCAAGAAGGCTGAAAGTGTGAAAAGGCTCCGGGTTGGCCCAATAGCGGCCCAATTATTGTGCCCAAATCTAGGCCCAAGCCCATCGCCAACTGTCCTGTGCCACGTGTCGAGTGGTGATTGGCTCGCCACTTCTATATATACCCCTGGATTGTATGGCTTTTCATCAGATCATTCCATCCCTTTTATAGTAATAGGTGATCCGGATGTTTGACGGGTGGGTTGATTCCACCGTTCCTATGCGTGATCCGCCTCTGAGGGTTTTTACGAGTGTTCGAAAATCCCTTTGGGTCGGACCATGCTGGGGACGATGAAATCAATTCATTCGGAGTTACTCTCTTTCGGATCATCATGTTAATCTTCTTTCTCCGGGGCTGTAGTTTGTATTAACAACTCGAGCCCCGGGTGAGCGAGTTAACTTGCTGGTTCTAAGGTTCCTCAAATATTTGTTACGACCATTCCATCAATAAGCCTCTTCAGAAATACTCTTCACCGGATCGCCGGGCTAGTCTTCTATCTCCAGGGCTGTGGTTGGTACCAACAGCTTGAGCCCCGGGGCAGCAGACTAGCTCGCCGGCTCGGGGGATCACCAAACATCTGTGCATTCGGAAAACTCCATCCTACTGATTGCTCTTTGTCGGAAGTGTTTCCTTTTGGATTGCCGTGCTAGCCTCCCTTCATCGGTGCTATAGTTTGTATCTATGACTTGAGTCCCGGGGAGGCAGGCTAGCTCGCTGGTTCTGGGAGCTACTACATCAGTGATTCCGGATGATCAAACTCATGGACTATCGGCTCCTTCCACCATTTACCATTTTCTCGCGTTGAGTATCTATATCCGAGAAAGTGGTTGTGGTGGAAGCTGCGGAAAGACCATTGATTGCGCCTCCGTGGCGTCAATTGTCATTCTGATTCTGTTCCAAAGTCGGGCTTGGATGCCTCGGAAGTCTCTAACACGAGTTTTACATCCATTGCGGTCGAACCATCTTAAGTTGGTCCGATCGCATCAGTCGCGTTTTGCCAGTCACTGAGGTTTCTTCGAGTGACTAGAAAAGCACGACCGATGTTGTTGTATCGTCATAAGTTCGGTCCGGAGAGTGGGCTTCCATTTGCTGGCCACTTTGCTTCGGAATGTAAAGGCCGTAGTAGAGGCTTCGTGGTTCGGACGTCAGAGGTTCTTCCAAAAGTCCCTATCATCGGAGTCCCATAGCTACTGCATCCAGATCATTTTTAAGTTGATCCGGTCGCATCAGATACTTGTTGCCAGTAACTGGGGTTCCTGTAAGGGTTTCCTCGAGTTGCTAGGAAGAAGTGGCTGATGATGCTGTGCCGTCGTGAACCTGATTCGGAGAGTCAACTCCGGTCGCCGTCTACTTTACTTCGAAACACACGGGGCCAATATACAGGAAGGGCTGTCATTTCGGACATCCTTGTTGTACCTGTCTTGCCTCGGACGCTGGGCTTCGGAGCGGTCAAATCTTCGCGCTCCTGATGTTATGTCATTAAGAATTGCTTATGTAATGTAAAGAACGATGTAGAGTTCCCTTAGTTTTATGTGACTCGGACGTATGTATTCGGAGCTTGCCACCTTGTAAATTGTACTTCTTCAAATAATACAATGTCCTTTTGCCCCCTTTCTACACCGTGTTATTTTGCTTCATCCGAACTAGTTAGTACAAGTTAATTTTGTCGACAAATTGATTTCTCAAATATTTGGCTAAATCAGCCGGCTCGGACTTTCTTTGACCGGTCCGAGTCAGTACGTTTTTGTGAATGTGGCTTTTTCTTGCAAAAAGTTGTATTGATTTGACGGAAATTCAAGTACAACTGGTGGGCTTCGAGGCAGGATAAGGAAAGTGACAAAAAACTTTGATAGCTGTCGTAGTCGAATCTCAAAGTGTTAACCTAAGCATAAAACTTCTGCAAATTCTTAGCATTCCAGGTTCTCTTTAAGGCTCGTCCTTGATCGTCTTCCAGCTCAAAGCTTCCATTGACTCTGGCTCCAGTAACTTTGTAAGGTCCTTCCCATTTGGGTTTGAGTTTCCCCACATTGCTCAGGATATCGGCTCTTCTGAGGACTAAGTCTCCGACTTGTATATCTTTGGGGAAGACACACTTGTTGTAGGCTCGAGTAGTCATGGCTTGGTATCGAAGGATGCTAGCTAGTGCCTTGCTTCGTTTGTCTTCAAGGAGCTCAAGGTCATAGATCCTTGCGACTTCATTCTCGGCCGGGTTGTATTGTTGGATCCTCTGGGTTTCCACTGCTACTTCTGAAGGAATGACCGCCTCAGATCCATAGACAAGGGAGAAAGGCATCTCCTGTGTGGAAGTCCGAGTCGTCGTCCTATGTGCCCAAAGGACTGCGTCGAGATCATCTGCCCATCTGTCTTGGGAGGTCCTCAACCTTTTCTCCAAAATCTTGACGATGGTCTTGTTGGTGGCTTCTACTTGACCATTAGCTTGGGGGTGGCCAACGGAAGTGAAGCGTTGTTCTATTTTGAAAGACTGAAGCCACTCCCTCAGTCTTGCCCCAGAGAACTGAGCCCCGTTGTCTGATACTAGAACTCTTGGAAGTCCGAAGCGACAGATGATGTTCTTCCAGATGAATGTTCATACCCTGCTTTCAGTGATGGTCGAAACTGCCTCTGCCTTAACCCAGTTAGTGAAGTACTCTACTGCCACGATCATGAACTTCTTCTGATGAGTTCCGTGTGGGAAGGGACCAACTATGGCTATGCCCCATTGATCAAATGGACATGCTATAATTGACGGAATCATAGGGTTGGTCGGACGATGTGGTATGTTGGCATAGTATTGGCAGTCTTCACAGGCACGAGAAAAGTTGGCGGCATCTGCATCAATGGTAGGCCAATAGTATCCTTGTCTTATGATCTTCTGAGCCAAGGTTCGTCCTCCGGAGTGACTTCCACAACTCCCAGCATGGATTTCCTCCATCACAGTCTTTTCCTCCTGGGGATCAAGGCATCTCATGTAGGTGCCAGTGAAAGATTTCTTATAAAGGTCCTCTCCCATGATGAAGTATCTGTTGGCTCGGCATAGGATCCTCCTTGCTTCTGTAGGATCTGAAGGTAGAGAGCCATCCTTGAGATAGAGGAATATGTCAGTCATCCAGCTTCTTTCAGTGCTTAAGAGGAAGACTTGTCCATTGGAGTTTGCCAAGGAGGAGTCCGTGCGGGTCATCAGGATGAAACTTCTTGTGTCCAAAGCTCCTAAGGCCGAGGCATACTTAGAGAGGGCATCGGCATTTTCGTTCCATTCCCTGTGGAATTGATCAAGAGTGAATACCTTAAGTGCTCAACCTCTTTTTTGAGAAGTTCCAAGTACTTGATCATGTTGGGTCCTTTAGCAGCAAAAGATCTAGAGAACTGGGATTCCACGAGTTGTGAATCTGTGTAAGCTTTGATTCTTTTCACTTGAAGAGCCCTTGCCATCCTTAGGCCGGTGAGGAGTGCCTCATACTCAGCCTCGTTGTTCGTTACTTTAAAGTTGAGGGTAATGGTGTATTCCAGCTTGGCTCCTTCGAGACTTTCAAGAAAAATCCCTATTCCTCCTAATCGTCCAGTAGAGGATCCATCCACTTGTAACGTCCAACATTCCTTGTTTCCCAATTTGCTTTCTGTCGCCAAGGTAGGCACCTTTTCGTCCTCCTGCTTCTTGTTAGAAGATGCAGGTGTCGAAGTGTTGGGTGCCTCGTCTAAGAGAAACATGTGCCTCACCCTTAATGAATCATCCATGGGTTCTTGATACTCAGTCCAAAGCTGGAAACTATTCATGTGTGTCTCTTTAGGCCTACTCTCTTTTGCTTTTTCTTCCTCCGGGGAATCTTTTACTTGAGTGATCATGACATGGCTCACATCTTCTTGTGGACTTTTGGTTCCTCCTTCTGTTTCCTCTGGATAATCCACCAGGAAGTCGGCAAGAACTTGTGCCTTCTTGGCAGATGGAGCTTGATACCCGATATCGTATTCGCTTAGCTCGATCGCCCACTTGGACAGACGTCCAGACTGGTCTGGCTTACCTAGGACATGTTTGAGTGGTTCATTGGTGAGGACCACAATCCGGTGAGATTTGAAGTAAGGCTTTAATCGTCGTGCAGTGTAAACTAGCGCGAAGGCAAGTTTCTCGATCTTGACATATCTGGCCTCAGAGCCCACAAGGGCCTTGCTCAAGTAGTAGATCGGTAGATGGTCATTACCTTGTATCCTCACCAATACAGAACTTATCACTGCATTGGTAGTAGCTAGGTAAAGGTAAAGAGGTTTGCCCTCTACTGGTTTAGACAAGAGGGGTGGTGAGAGGAGGTAACTTTTTAAGTTATCCAAGGCCTCTTCGCACTTTGTCCACTCAAACTTGTCCCCTTTCCTTAGAATTTTGAAGAAAGGTAAGTTTTTCTCGGTGGATTTGGAGATAAAACGGATTAATGCCATCACCCTTCCCAAAAGCCTCTGAACTTCATTGATTGTTTTGGGCTGTGGTAAGTCCAGGATTGCCTTTATTTTTTCCGGGTTAGCGCTGATGCCTCTTTCTGTGACCATGTAGCCGAGGAACTTTCCTCCCTTTACTCCGAACGTACACTTTTCAGGATTCAACTTCATTCCGTATTTCCTAAGGATGGAAAAGCAGTTATTGAGATGCTCGATGTGTTCCTCTTCAGTCTTGCTTTTTACAAGCATGTCATCCACATAGACTTCCATGGTTTTGCCCAACTCTTGTTTGAACATCTTATTTACCAGCCAATGGTATGTAGCACCTGCGTTCTTGAGGCCAAATGGCATGACCTTGAAGCAATAGACCCCTCCTGCCGCAAAGAAGGCCGTCTTCTTGATGTCTTCCTGGGCCATCCTGATTTGGTAGAAGCCTTGATATGTGTCCATGAAGCTTAGGAGTGCACATCCCGTGGTGGAGTCAACTAGCTGGTCTATACGGGGTAGTGGATAAGGATCCTTTGGGCAAAACTTGTTGAGTCTAGTGAAGTCATTACACATTCTCCTCTTTCCTGGAGCCTTTTCTACGAGGACCACGTTACAGACCCAATCGAAATATCAAACTTCTTCGATATGTCCTGCTTTCATCAACTTATCCACCTCTCCTGCTATGATAGCATCCTCAACAGGCCCGAAATCCTTCCTCTTTTGTCGGATATGCTTTACCGTTGGATCCATGTTCAGACGGTGAACTGCGATCCTTAGGTCTATTCCCTTAAGGTCATCTGTGCTCCAGGCAAATATATCGTGGTTATCTCGGAGGCATGTGATGAGCTTCATCTCTACTTCCGCGTTCATCTCTGTTCCGATTCGGCTTACCTTCTCTGAGTTCCCTTCAATCAACTGGACCTCTTTCAAGGCTTCATGAGGCTCTATCCTGGCAGTCTTAGGGAATTTCTCTTTAAGTGATCCAATACCAATTTCTTCCTTTGATGGAGTAAGAGCCACAGGAGGACTCCTGAGCCCTTTGGTGACCGAAAGAACGGGTACTGAAGCCGCCCTGGTCGACATAATATAACATTCCCAAGCTTCTCTCACGTTTCCCACTTCTTCACCCACGCCGTTCGGGGTTGGAAACTTAACCTTGTTGTGCAGGGGAGACGCGATTGCCTTGAATTGATTAAGTCCCGGACGACCCAAGATCACGTTATAGTCAAAGGTGCTATCAACCACCACAAAGAGGATTGTCTCAGTCACTCTTGTCGGAAAGGTGCCCATGGAGACTTGTAGTGGTATACTTCCAATGGGACGCACTACAGATCCTCCAAAACCCACCAAGGAAGTATGTACACGCCCATATTGAATATGACCCAGGTGAATTTGTTCCACAGTCCTCTTGGAGATGACATTGGAAGAGCATCCTGTGTCGACAAGTACTTTGTTGACCTTGTGAGTGGCGATAACCAGAGAAACAACCAAAGGAACGTCGGGGTCCTTGAGATCTCCTCCACCGGACGTTGGTGGAGGGATTTCACTATCATCGAAGGTGATGGCGTTTGTGCCCTTCAGGGCTGAAGGAGCATAGGCTCTATCGTTGTTTCTCAAGTGTTGCGCGGTCCTTTCCCTTGCGTTTCGACTGTCTCCCCCAGTTGGACCTCCTGCAATGGCATTGATAACTCCGCTATAGGGGAGATTTTCCATCTCCATATTCTCGCGGTACCCTCGGTATCTTTGGGCATGCTGAGGTGGGATCTCTGCTGGAGGTGGCGGTAAGGATCCTTTCGGAGGTTCCGAACCACACTCCTCCCTTCTTTGTTCATTCTTCTGGTGTATGGAAGGTTCCTCCTCATATATAGGTTCTTTCAGCTTTCCGTTCCTTATCATCCCTTCTATCTGTCTTCAATTGGACACAGTCTTCCGTTGAGTGACCTTTTTGCTTATGGAACCTACAGTACTCCTTGGAAGCTTTGTTCTTCTTGTTGCTCCTCGTAGGTTTTGGCCATTGTATATCCAAGTTTTTCTCAACGATAGAAGCCAAGATGTCAGATCTTGGTCTGTTGAGGCGAGTGTACTCGGCGTATCTCCTTGGTGGAGTCCTCTCCCTGTGGAACTCCCTCTTATCTCTAAGTTCCCTTTTTTGTTCAAACTGTTCCCGACGAGGAGGAGGTTCCTGTCTTACTTGCTCTTTCCCCTTTTTGGCTCCGGCTCTTATCGGGACATTCGTGGATACTCTTCTCCATACAAGACTCCTTCACAGATATCTTCCAGGTACTTCTCAGTTGTGATTTCTTCATTGGAAACCTTTCTTCTGAGATCATCATTGTAAGTGTTGGCATATAGGTGTCGGACCCGTTCTTTGATGCTATGAGGTTCTACCTGGCGTACTTCGGCATTGAAACGGTCCAGAAAGGTCCTAAGGTCCTCATGCTCTTTCTGGATTATTCCTGCCAGGTGCTCAACTGACCTCTTTCTCTTCTTTGCTTTCTCAAATCTTTTCAGGAAGAGGGAAGCAATATCCGCATAGGACTTGATGGAGCCATTAGGCAGTGAGGTCCACCAATCCATCGCTTCCCAAAGAGTGTAGTGGAGAAGTTGAGAGCTTTCATGTTGTCATTCAGGCCGTTGGTCTCCATCTTACTTTCGTATCTAGTAAGGTGCCCCACAGGACAAGTATCTCCATAATAGTGCTCAAGATTTGGGATAGTGGAGTCAGGGCGTTTCCTTTCCCTTCTGATCTCATCACATAAAGGATTGGGAGCCTTAAGAGTCACCTTCTCATGCGCCTTCACCATCTTGCTCAAAGTGGCGATTTGTGTTTCCAAGGCCTTCTGTTGGACATAAATCTGCTCAGCGGTTAGCTTTTCACCAGTTCTGGGGTTGATGGTCATATCTGGAGGAAGGTCATCGAGAGGGACTATTGAAATACTCTCCGCCACATGATCTCTTGGTGCATGTTGTTATGCTCCACGCCGACTAGTTCCAACTTCATCCACTCGTGGCATCACCGGACTTTTCCCCCGCTGTTCGTGAGAAGCAGCGGCCCTTCTGTTGAGAAGGTTCCTTAGATCCTCTGGTTGAGCTGGTTCTCCTAGCCTTTGTTGAATTGGACGATGCTCATTGCCAAAGGAGGAGTGGGTTGAGTAGGCTGGAGGTTGTTTGATCCAAAGCATCCTTGAATAGTGGTGAGTAAGAGGCCAAACTGATTCTCGTTCATCCCGAACTCTCTTGGACGAATGATCTGCCCATTTGGAAGGGTAAAGTTTCTTCTTGGAGGAGGACCATGTGTTCCTGACGGAGGAACTTGACCTTCGACCCCGAGTACCTGGGTCCTTATTGGCGGATCAGCGGCTCTTTCCTCATCCGAAGAGAGACTGGCGGTGTGGCCATCGCTTGGATAGTCCATCGTGTTTCTTGGAGGAGTCCTTGCCACCCTTCCTCTCCTAGTGGGAGGTCTACCTCTTTGCCTTGGAGCAGGTGTGCCAATTGCGGTGGCGTTGGTTCTTGCAGACCTTCTTGTTCTTGCCATTAGTGAAGAGAACGGGACTTTTCGTAAAGATTCCCACAGACGGCGCCAAAATGTTGAGGGTAAAGTTCCCCAACCACTTAGAGATTATTCTACTCTGCAGTTAATGGCCAAGATATCCTCAAGTAAGAAGCTCCGTACTAAGTAAGAGCCAACGCGTGAGAGCCTGAGATCCTAAGCTGGATAAGAACCTGCACAAGTGACTTGAAGGGGGGGGGGGGGGGTTAGGACCCGGTTTGCTAAGTGTCAAACCGGTCAGAGACTTTACTCAAGAGAGACTGAAATCTGCTCCGTATAATGCGCGGGATTAGTTTCATAAGGATGACTTGACTTACCTTAATATGGGGAAGTGTGCCATATTTATAGGAATTTCTCAAAGAGGAAGGACTTCTCTGGATCGCGCCAAGTGTACGTCCCAGATTTGCCAACAAGGCTTGATTGGGCCCATGGCCCAATAATGATACTTAACCCATACCACTTTGGCTTTTAGGGGTAGTTTAGTCATTATTAAGAGAGTTTCAGGGGGTGTGACATAGTCTACCGTGGGTCAAGGTCCGAAGAGGTTGGTCCGGACGTTTGGTCCGGACCGTATTGGGCTATCTATGGGGAACTTCCCTAAGTTTGTCCAACTCTTCCGATTCGGACCTTGTGGCTCGGACCTCCCCACTCTCTAGTGCCAGTTTACTTGGTTGCTTGTGAGATTGTCGTGTTAGGTCTGAATATCGTCCGTATCGGACCCTAGGGTCGGTCCTGTCGGCCTGGGGTCAGACCCAGTATCGTTCAAGCCTTCTGTCCCTCTCTTTTAGGGAGGGTCGGACCTATGGGTCGGATCATAGTGTCTCGGATCCTTTAGACAACTTGGGACGCCTTAGGATTCGTTCCAAAGGCGCCTATGACGGATTGGACATATTTTCGTATTAACACTAACTGTTTCTTAAAGTGACATGCATCGCCTTAGATAGCATGCATTGTTCCGTTGGCACAACATGACAAAAGATAGTACAATGTATTTAATGCCGACATAGAACTCGCTGACCAAAAGAAACATCTCTGAAACAAAGAGACAAAAGTTCTGATGGTACTATCAACAAATAATTTGAAGTTTGAATTTCAATAGCCCAACGGATAGTAATTCAGACGGCTTGATTTTTATCTATAAATATCACCACTTAGAATGCTTGAAACAACACTGGAACACACTTGAACACTGAATTTCATATCCTACATTCAAGCATACAAGCCTTCTGGCTACTTACTCTCTAGCTTAAAGTTGCGACCAAAGCTCTTGATTCTAAGTAGCACGAAAGTTCTAAGTGTCCTGATCCTTAAACAAGCTATATTTGTTGTGAAGGAGTTGAATTGAAGCACTGTTGCGACTTGCTAAGATATTCATTCTCCTAAACATAGAACATAAACTTGGGTCAGAAAAGAACATATCACCACACATTGTAAAAGTGTGTTAAGTGATTCTTGTTCCAGAAAGCAGGATTACATAACTGTAGAAGTTATTAATCTGCTAATCTGACAACCACATCTAAACCAACACCATCCAAGGCGTGGAGTAGAGGAAGTACTTAGTTTGGGAAACTTAGGAATAACTCCAAGGTTGAAGAAAGGTTTCTGAGTATAGGAAGTACTTGGCTTGGGAAGCTGGGGAATAACTCAGGGGGAACACTTGGTTGGGAACCTAGTGTTATAGGAATCGAGATATAGGACTTTGTAAGGGAACCTCAAATTCTATCTTAGTGGATTCTAGCTATGAGAAAGGGCATAGTGGATTAGTTGAAGGATTACGCCACCTACAAATACCACTATAAAAGCTAATGTGTCATTTACTTTCTGCACTTACTTTCTGTCTTAATTACTTGTTGAGTATTTACACACTTTAATAGCTTGCTGAGCACGTGCACTTATCAGAAAGACTTCCGCTCTCTGAAAATAAGTATCAGAAAGTTACCTAACTTTCTGAGAAACTATTTTATCGACAAAAGTTTGAAAAGACTATTCACCCGCCCCCCCCCCCCCTCCAGTCTTTTACTTTGCTGTTATCTGGACCAATAAGTGGTATTAGAGCAGGAGGTTCCCAAGCCTTCTGCACTGAACCTAGTTTCTTGATAAGTGCTCACTAATCGCTTAACCCCTGTTCTTGCTCTGTTTCTTAAGATCTATTTTGCAGGATGTCTTTAGGCGACGCTCCAGTTCTCAAGCCAGAGAACTATGAAAAATGGAGGAACAATATGATGCTCCATTTGGAAGCCATCAGTGATGAGATGATCGAAGTTATAAAGAATGGCTCTAAAGTCATTTGACAAGTGAAACAAGTCATTGAGGTTTCTGATGGAAAGCAAAAAGACCCCACCAGTAGAACCCCCACCTCAGATACTTCTACAAGTGGGAGAGCTACTGGTGAGATAACTTTCGAAGACAAACCCAGACATCTATGGACATCGGAAGATTCCAAGAGAAATAGGCTGGATGGTCAAGCTAGAAACATCATTATTCGTTCTACTCCAGACCACATACAGTGCAAACTGTAGTGTGCAAAAATGGCAAAAGAAGCCTGGTCACTAGTTGAAGAAATCTGTGCCGGTTGTCAGAATACCAAGGAAAACAAGTTCGAAGTTCTAAAATTGAAATTTTAAAATTTCAAACAAGGGCCTTCAGAAACCCTTGAAGAACTTGATTTTCGGTTTACAACCTTGATGAGTGAAATGGCTGCACTTGGTGAAAGTGAAAGATATTCTAACGCCGAAAAGGTGAAGACTACCGTAAGGAGCTTAAATCATAACTGTGAACACACTCAGTACTTTTATTTCAACCAAGGAATGCCAAATATCACTCCAACGGAACTATTCTCTCACCTAGCTACTGTCAACTACGAGACCAGTTAGATAGGTCAAGTGGCTGATCCGAAAGCTCATAGTGTTGCCCTAGTAACACAAGGTACTTCTGAGAAGAAGGATACCAAAGAAACAACTGATGAAGAAGCCCTTGCTGTAAAGCAAATGAGAAAATACGCCAATCAAGAGATTGAGAGAAGAAAAGCTAAAGAGAAGCTAAAAAAGCATCTAGGCCCTACCTATCACCAGTATAAGAATATGTAATTGACCAACTCTCTGAACAAACCTAGTCAAAAAGCATCAAGTACTGAAGTAGCAGAAATCGGAAACGATATATGTTTCTATTATCAGAAACCTAGTCATTTCAAACGGTACTGTCCCGTTCTGAACAAGCTCAAGACAGGTGACAAAAGGATAGGAGAAATTTCAAGAGAAGCTAGAGAGCAATGCTTTCTAAAGAAAGAAAGAAGATTCTGATGAGTCAAAGCTGCCGTCACCAGAATTATGTGCCATCACTCATGAAGTATTTGACTTTGGTCAAAAGAAGAAGGAAATGTGTGGAGTTGCTGAGGAAATCTACCCAAATTTCTCAAATATTGAACCATGTCTAATGGCCAATGAAGAGGTAACCAACATTTCTCGGTTCATTAACTATGAAAGTGATGAGGAAGGAATCAAGATTCTAGAACATCTCAGAAAGGAGTTAGATCTTTATGAAAGAGAATTCTTAGTTGCTCAATCTAGAACCAAAATTCTTGAAGCTGAAAAGAAGTCTCTTGAAAGTGAGTGTTCACATTTGCAACGACTTTCTGAAACTAAGGATGCAGAAAATGCATGTCTAAAGTCTCAGATAGTTGAGACCAGAAAGTTCCATTCTGAGGCTATGGAATTACTTCAGAAGAAGTGTGAAAACCTTCTCTCTAAGAATGAGGCACTAAAGAAGAAAGAATTATCTTTCCAATACTATGCCAAAGCAAGTGACACTTTCACTGAAGTTCACTCTTACTTAAGACATCCTTCAGAAAAAGGAGGACTTGGGCTTGACACAAAAACTAGCAATTCTACTCCTCTGAAAGAGAGTGATGAAAGATTGATGTTTGTGAGTGGTCAACAAAGTGGTTTGCCAACAACCTATAGCATTGGTCAAAAAGCTAAGGCTATTAACAAAGGAAAGGCATTTGCGAATAAACCTTTAAGGGGAAAACAAGTCCCTAAGAAATATGTGGAGAAAGTTTCTGAGAAGAAACAACACACTAGAAAGTGTAATCACCCACAATGCTATGTCTCTCAGAAAGGGAAAATTGCAGGAGCTGTCAACCTTCCCAATGTACCATTTTTCGGAAGAAACAATGATCCAGAGACTAGTGAAGCTGCTGAGAGAAGATCTTGGAAAGCTAAAGGTGCTTGAAATGGCATTGGCTACAAAGCCATCGGGAAGATACTTGCTCGACAGTACAAACAAGAGCAAGAACGATGGATGAACTCCAGGATTGCTCATAGCAATCATCAGAAGAATGAAGAAGCTACAACCACTCTGAATGCCAGGGCTAGAAGAAATCTGAGAAGGAAAGCCGAGATCACTAAAAAGTCGACTCAGCAACCTGACAGGTATCTGAAAGCACCAAAAGGAGCACCAAGGAACACTCCAAGAAGAAAATAGTTCTAAATGATAGTGACACTAGTCATTTACCTAAAATTCCTCCTTATGTTCCAGTAAGACAAAAGAATGCCCCAAGGAAATTCATTCAGAAATGGATTCCCACAGGGAGATTCTTTAGTCCAGAAGGTTCCATTGTTGGAGTGAGAGCCTAACTCCATGTTTCCTGTTGGTCCAGATAACGGCAAAGTAAAAGACTAGAGGGGGGGGGGGTGAATAGTCTTTTAACACTTTTGTCGATAAACACAGTTTCTCAGATATCTGTGACGATATCTGATACTTAATTTCAGAGAGCGGAAGAATTTTCTGTGATAATTGCACGTGCTCAGCAAGATGAGTGTAAGTACTTTGCAAGATAAGTAAAGCAAGTAATAAACTGCAGAAAGTAAATAACATAAGTCTTTTTATAGTGATATCTGAAGGTGGCGTAATCCTTCAACTAAACCACTTCGGCCTTTCTCAAACCTAGAATCCACTAAGACAGATAAATGAGGTAACCTTATAGATATCTTCTCTTGATTCCTAAATACACTAGGTTCCCAACCAAGTGTTCCCCCTGAGTTATTCCCCGGCTTTCACAGCCAAGTACTTCCTGTACTCAGAAACCTTTTGAGCTGTTCCTTAGTTTCCCAAACTAAGTACTTCCTGTGCTCAATAACCTTGGAGTTATTCCTTAGTTTCCCAAACTAAGTACTTCCTGTACTCCACGCCGTTTAAGGTGTTGGTTAAGGTAAATTGTCAGGTGAGATTCTTTAATAACTTTTTTAGTTATTCAGATAGCTCTATGAATCAAGTATACTTAATACACTTTGCAATGTATGGTATCTTGTTCTTTACTGACCCAAGTCTATGGTAAGTGTTCAAGAGAATGAATCTCAGATATGAAATCTTAGTTCAACTCTTTCACAAATAACAATGCTCGTTAAGGATCAGGACACTTAGAACTTTGGTGCTACTTAGAATCAAGAGCTTTGGTCGCAACAGAAAGCTTGAAGGTAAGTAGTATGCTTGAGAGAGCTTGTGAGAGTATTCAATATAAGTTCAGTGATCTAAGGTGTTCAGTGTGTGTTCTCAAGCAGTCTAAGTGTTGATATTTATAGATGAATTTGAGTGCCGTTTGAATGTATCCGTCAGGCTTAAATCAAATTCAAACTATTGATATCTGAGTATAGTACTGTAGCAGGTTTGTCTTCTTTTTCAGAAGCTACCGTTTTTGTTCAGACATTTCTGTCCGCGCATTTAATGCACTGTACTGTACTTTGTCCTGTAGTGCCAACGAAACAATGCATGCTTTCTGAGGCTTTGCACGTCCTTTTCCAGAGATCATCACAGCTCCAGATATCACTTGTTAAGAATATATTGTTTCCCGGAAACATAATCTTTATCAAGGTATCTGAGTGTAGATATCTGTGGGCACTTTCCTCATTTCAGAAACCTTTTAATTCTCAGATATCTCTTGTAACACTGTTTATTTAAAAACGCTTGTGTCTTCAAGATATCTTGTCATAGGTATTTGAAAAACCTTTGTCTTCAGCAATCTTGTGGAATCTTCAAGTCTTCAAAATTTGTTGAACTTTTCCTGCCGGATGCCTTCTTCTTGGTCTTCTTCAGAAAATAAAAATTACATTTTGAGATCTAACATCCTATACAAGATTTGCTAGACTATCATACTTAGTGAGTTTCCTCTTTTACAGTGTTCAAGTGAACTAAGAGTATTAATCACGTTTCTGAGCTAAGATAAGTCATTAGGTTGCTGATCAAAATCTAAACAGGTATACCTAACAAATTTCCCCCATTTTGATCAGTCAATGATGACTATCTGACGTATTACAAATCTGGATGAGGAAACAATCCACTACTTAAACAATTCTTATGATTTTTCAATTCATATAATTAAGTGCATAAAGTAAACATCAACCAAATCACAAGGTGTGATCTTTGCTGACAAGTTATCTTTTATAGAAGATGATATCTGAGAGTAAGTTCATCAGATATGTTACAGAGAAAGTTTACAGATAACTTTAGTACATATTACAATTTAGCTCAGTCAGCAAGATAAAAATACATAGTAAATTAGGACAACAGGAGTAACCAAGCTCCAAGTAGACATCCTAATGAACTAGTCTTCAAGTCTTCAACACTTTAAGTCTTCAAAAACAGCTCCATGGATCAATCTGCAAATTTCCTATCACCAAACCTTTTGATATCATCAGAGTAGTCATAGAGAAGAGTTCTGACAATCATCTCTGTGTCTCTGGAAAATCCACAGACTTCCTTGTAGGTTTTAGTAGGATTTTTCTTGACAAAGTGCTTGACCCACAGATACTTTCCCCATTTCCAGGCATGCTCAATTCTGATATCTGATAGCTTGAAGTATTCATAAATGATCTTCAGATATCTGATGTCACCCTTGTATTGATCTTCAGTTAAGTAGAAGGACTCATAGGGTTCCACCCTTGTATACTCGTATAAGTAGAAGGACTCATAGGGGGACCTTGAGGTCCAAATCCTTCCCCCCTTAGTCATTGTTGACTGACTAAGTACCACAAAGGATTCTAAGAGAGATTCAAAATTCCCTTGCAAATAATTGTAGGCAGTAACCAACTTCTGAATTTCAGCTTTGAGCTTCTGATTTTGTTTGATAAGTCCATTTTCCTTATCAGTGAGCTCTGCCAATGGGCCTTGAGTAGCATCTTCTTTTCCAGCAGTATAGCTAGCCTCATTTAGGGCTTTTTCAGCAAGGTTATTGTCATCATCCCTTACCATGCCTAGGTCTCCCTGAGCAATGACCAAGCTTGTCGTTCTTTGAGTGATTAGCTCAGTGAACTTTTTCATTTCAGCAGGGACTGATGCAATGGCGGCTTCATTTTGAGAAGATAACTCCTTATGCAGTTTAGACAGTACTTGATATCTGGTCAAGTATTCACTGGAGTTGTGGATATTTGGCAGTTGGTTGAAGATTTCAGGAGCAATTTGCTTCCTTTTCAGGTGAGAAATCACCAAATGCTCATTTCGGTGTTCTGCCAATTTCTTCTCTTCTTCATCATCTGAGTCATCAGCCCAGTGATCTTCATCCTCTTGGACATTTTCAAGATTTTCTAGTCCAGCAACCATCTCAGAGATGGGCTTCTTTCCTTTCAGAGAGGAGGATGGTACATCTTTTTGGAATGCAGCCTTAGCATCATGCTTCTCACTAGATACTTGCTCAGTATCTAATTCCTCAGCAATTGCCTGAACAGCAAGCTGGAGTTCTTTCATTTCAGCATAAGCTTCCATTTCCTTGATTGTTTGATCTTCAATCTTTTGGAGCTTTGTGCTGGATTCAACTATCTTTTCTTCCAGTTGAAGATGTAGCTGTTGTTCTTCCTCCAACAGTCGTTTGAGTTGAGCAACTCTAGCTTGTGCATCTGATATTTTCTGAGTTGTTCCTTCAGAGTGCTCAACTACTTGTTCAGTAGTATCTTTGTGTTGGGGAGTTGGATGAGTAGATTTCTGAGGAGATGGAGGAGGGGATTGCTGTGATGTCCTCTCAGTGTGCTTTTCAGCAGCTGAGGTAATGTTTCCTTGTGGAATCCCTCCCGTCCCTGGTGCGGGGGCATCATTATCATCCTTATCATCATCATCCTTTTTGTGATGGTCAGAGGGAGGTTCATCAAAGTTATTCTCATTTATTTCTTCCTCCTCATCGTCTTCAGATACAAGATTAATCACTTCAGGAATAGTGATCTTCTGCCCATTAACCTCCTCTTGCTCAGAAGGAATAAATTGTAGAGTCTGGGGCAAGACTGGCTTGAATGCCATATGCAATCTTGTCTGACCATCAACCTGATTGAATGCTTGAATCAACTTGTGTTCCACTTCTCTGGAGAAATCCTTATGCAATAAAGTCGCAACTTGATACTGTTTCGTGGGGAACATTGCATGGATGTAGTTCTCCAAGTCAAGAGCTCGTGCTCGTCTCATAGGTTGATCTGTGATTCTCAATATTTCAGAGAGATCAGAGCACCTTAACCTCTGCCATTTCTTGAAGCATTGAATGTGCTTTGGCAGGGTATGAGCCTTGAAGAAGGGAAGTAGGTCCTTTTTCTCATCATCAGGGACCTTCGTGGCACCTGTTTAAGCTGAAAGAAAGAGTTATGGGTTAGATTCAAAACTTCTGTATATATCTGAGTACGAGTGTAGTTAGGTTTCTGAGTTACCTGAATGAGTAAATCAGGCTCAGAGACTTGTACTACTGAGACAGGGGTTGCCTAAGATATCTTGTTGTGAGGTGGAGACTTGGAAGTCTGGTCCTCACCAACCTTTCTTTCTGCTAGAACCTGAGAATTAAAAACATAACACTTAGAAATTTTATCAAGAAAATTTTTATTGACAAATCAGATATCTGAGATGTCAATTACCTCTGTTGGAGGCTCAGATGTTTGTCTCACATAAACTTGTGTAGTTTCTGGAATCTTTTCTTGTGATGAAGGCCTTGACGCCTCATCAATTTCCATATGTTGTGAGGATTGAGTGGGCAACTCCTCAACAACTTCTACTTATTTTTGAACCTGTTAAGTAGAATGTGTTAGTCTAAGAAAAATGATCAGAGATTATTCTTTGTGGAGTAGAAATATCTGACTGAAATACCTTCTCTACAGAAGGTTCAGATACTTGTTCCTCAGAGGCCTTGGAAGCCTCTGGATTCTTCTCTGAAGAGATAGACTTTTCAGTCTCTTCATTTTTCTTCTCAGTTGTAGCCTATTAGAAACAAACACTTATTAGTCAAGTGTATTAACGAATATCTGAAAAATTATATCTTAAGGAACTCTCTATCACCTGTAGCACAGGCTCAGATTCCTTAAGTTGTGAGGGTCCTTACGAGGCAAGCTTCTCAGCTTCCTCTTGTTCTCGTGTTTCTAGTTCAGCCTGTAACAAAGAAATTCTATTAAATAACAAGATTATGTGGCACAAAATATCACAAGTAGAGAGTTAAACCATTCAGATACCTAAGCAATGTCAGGCTGATTGGTCTCTGGAACTTGTGATCCTTCTATGCGTTGGTCTTATTGTTCCATTTCATCTTCTTTGTTTGAAGTTTCAGGTACTTCAGACCTTGCCTGAGTATGCAACTCTGTTGCCTCCCCTGGTTGATCATTCTGATCAGATGTCTCAGTTTGATCCCTCTCATTGAGTTGGGAACCCTCTTTTTACGATTTTCTTCAAGAATGAAAGATCTTTGGTATCTGCATTTCAAGTACCATTTCGACGGATCTTCATCATTGTTGTGGTTGTTGTGCTTAAGATGCAATGCTGAGTGTTGAGGCAATGGCAGTATCCTCCAACACTAAGTTATCACTCATCAGAGCATCTTCAATATGCTTTAGTCTTTCTTGCTCTGATGGTGTAATTTGTCCAGTTACCTTGGACAAAGTTGCTTCTTCAGCAACCTTTGAAACAGGTGCTTGTTCAGCAACATGTGGTGTAGATTCTTCTTCAGATACCTCTACACCAGTTACCTTTTCAGTAACCTTAGCCCATTTTGATTTTTCTAGGACTTGAGAGATGACTAATTCATCATCTTCATCGTCAGAGCTCTCATCAGCATTGGGAACTGATTGGTCCATAATTCCTGCGGTTTCTGCAGATAGGGCTTGGTATCTGTCACTACTTTCTTTAGAAGCATTGATGAGTTCATCAGCAAGGCTTTCGACAATAGTCTTAACATTTCTGAAAGCACTTTCTCTTGCTGAGTCTACTTGTTCAGTAGTCGATACCTCTTTTGCAGCATTGATGAGTTCATCTGCAGCGACGGCAGGTATCTGGGAATCGATAACCTCAATGGGTGTGCCTTCTGATTTGCCAGCAGACTTCTTCCGTGAAGTTCTGGGCTTCTTGGTCGCAACTTTTCCCTCAGATACCTCTTCAGTCTTTCGCTTCTTGGAACCTTTCTGAGATCCAGTAACCTTTTTCATCATGTTTGTATACTCATATTTGTAGAGTAGGTTACTCTTGGCTATGTCTGCCTTCTCTCTGAGCTCTATGCCAAGCTTTTCTAGCAAGTAGCATATCTTTAGACCATAGCTTAGTGTGGTCTTTGGCTCAGCAAGTCCCTTAGCGATTGTAGGCTCAAAGCCTTGAATTTTCTTCACAAATTTCATGAAGGCGTACTTTCCCCAGTTGAAAGGGTTTTCCAACCTTTTGTCTTGTTGTTGCAACAAGAACATCATCATCCAGCGTTGTTGGCTTATCTGGTCAGCACCTCCTTGTAGACCATCAAAGAATATGTGAAGAATGCATGCCAACACATCCCAGTGAACCAGCAGATGTCTGGTTATGATGTCAGCAAGCTTGAAATCAGTGGGTGTATCTGATTTTTCAAGATCACACACATCACTGTACAATTGTTTTACACCTTCAAGGAGATCATCATCCTTGGTGTCTATTTCAAAATCCTTTCCAAGATTTTGAAGGTCAAACAACTTGCAGAAAGTTGTTGAGTCCAGAAGGATTTCCTTTCCTTGGACTGACGTTTTTATAGACACTATTGCAGTGCCTTCTGTAACACAGGATATAATCCTGGAGTTGTTGTAAAATTCCAGTACATCCAGTGAAGAGACTCCACTGGGAACAACAGATAGAAAACCCTTGATTTGTGCCTTTTCAAGCATGTCAAGGATTAACTTCCTGTCGGCTTAACTTTCAATAGCAGCCGTGAGGTATTCCTCAATCATGGCACCACCCTAAATCATTCTGTGATTTGAAGTCCAATGATCGGGATTGAAGTTCCCTACAAATCGATTGTTAATAACTACCAACTCTGGTGCTTTCTTTTCAGCAGTACCAGTGGTATTATTTTAGGATTTCTGGGTAGTTGATAGTTTGGGGGCCATCTCTTTATATAGCGTGAGTTTTTCGAAGGTCTGAAAGAGATAAATGTGAAAGATTAGTGATTCTTTGCAGAAAAACTAATTTGGGAGCAGAGATTTGCAGAGAAAATAGAAGAAAGAAATTTGCTATTCGTGTGCAAGTCGGAATGTTGGATTAGGCGAAAGTGAATTCTTTTGCCAAAATCCTATATATATAGCAGTGTAATTCCAACAGACAAAAATACACAAATTAATTTTGTGCATTTGTATCTGTGTACGTGCAGTAAGGCGTGGGTAAAAGCTTGTTCGGCATTAAATGCATAGTGGGCCACGTCTGAGTTTTTAACAGTCCACTATTTACATAGAATTAATCTCGTCCATTAAGATCAAACGCCCATTTCATCAAGGGTCAATATTGCTTCTTCTGCAATGATCACAATCAGCAATTGTGATTGTGCCCAATTAATGAATTTTGGCGATTTGCTATCTGAATCACAATTTTGTGTGACTAAGAACACTGTTTGTATCTGAGTCTATCTCATACTCAATATCTGTCCATGTTTTACACAAGATAGAAATAATACAAATTTCAAGAGAGTAGTTGACTGCAGACAGTTATACTATTCTTTTGTGTTCCCCCTCACTGAGTGATCTAGATATCTGAGTACCCGTCTCAGAAATCTTCAAATAGCCATTTTACCCTTTAGCCTTTGGTTTCTGGATACCCGTTCCAGATTCCTCTTTTTTGGATACCCGTTCCAGATACCTCTTCTCTGGATACCCGTTCCAGATTCCTTTTCTC
Organism: Plantago major; assembly: GCA_026545765.1. Classification (NCBI taxonomy): domain Eukaryota; kingdom Viridiplantae; phylum Streptophyta; class Magnoliopsida; order Lamiales; family Plantaginaceae; genus Plantago; species Plantago major. The sequence continues at coordinate 21,478,252 of CM048843.1, forward strand.
TCTCCTTTGATATCTTCTTCAGATATCTGAACTTTTTCAGTTCTTTGGTAGCTCAATTAGTCCAAGACTGTGTCTTAAGGCTAAGAATCTACTTTTTGTAGTGGCTTAGTGAAGATATCTGCAAGTTGGTCTTCAGTGCCAATCTTGAGTATCTCTATATTGCCTTTTTCAACATGGTCTCTGATGAAGTGGTGTCTAACATCAATGTGCTTTGTTCTAGCATGAAACTTAGGATTCTGAGTTATGGCAATAGCACTTGTGTTGTCATAGAAAATAGGAGTTTTCTCTTCATTGAGTCCATAGTCTCTGAGTTGTTGTTGTATCCACAATATTTGTGAAGCACAACACCTCGCAGCAATATATTCAGCCTCTGTGGTAGATGTGGCAATTGAATTTTGTTTCTTGCTGAACCACGATATCAATCTAGCACCAAGAAATTGATAAGTTCCTGAGGTGCTTTTTCTATCAAGCAATGATCCAGCATAGTCGGCATCTGAATAGCCAACCAAACTCAATCCACTATCTTTTGGGTACCACAATCCAACTTCTACAGTACCTTTTACATACCTCAATATTTTCATAGCAATGTTGTAGTGTGATTGCATTGGATTTGTCTGAAATCTAGCACACACTCCAACTGCGTATTGAATATCAGGTCTACTTGCAGTGAGGTACAGTAGAGATCCAATCAATTTCCTATACTTGTGTTCTTCAACACTCTTGTCAGATTCAGTATAGGTCATTTTGGTTCCAATGCTCATAGGTATCTTAGCATTCTTTTCGGAAGGCTTTAGATTGAACTTGTTGAGCATGCCTTTTGCATACTTTGTTTGACTAACGAATATTCCATCATTGAGTTGCTTGGCTTGCATCCCTAGGAAGTAATTCAATTCTCCCATCATGCTCATCTCGAATTTACATTTCATGAGTTCAGCAAACTCTTCACAAAGTTGCTTGTCCTTAGATCCAAATATAATGTCATCAACATATACTTGAACTAACAGTAGTTTCCCATCATGGTTCAATGTGAAGAGTGTTTTATCAACATCTCCTTTCTTGAAACCACTTTCTAGTAGGTATTTGGCCAACGTGTCATACCATGCTCTAGGAGCTTGTTTCAGCCCATATAGAGCTTTCTGAAGCTTATAGACCATCCTACTTTCTGAGGAAACTTCAAAACCTGGTGGTTGCTCAACATAGACTTCCTCAGCAAGTTCATCATTTAGAAATGCACTTTTGACATCCATTTGATAAACTGTAAAGTCATTATGAGCTGCAAAGGCTAGAAAGAGTCTTATAGCATCCAATCTTGCAACTGGTGCATAAGATTGATCAAAATCTAGTCCTTCAGTCTGGGTGAATCCCTTGGCAACCAACCCAGCTTTGTTTCTGGTTATCTCACCAGACTCATTCATTTTATTTCTGAAAACCCACTTGGTTCCGATTACAGATATTCCGTTAACAAATGGAACCAGTTTCCAGACATTGTTTCTCTCAAATTGATCCAACTCTTCTTGCATTACAGAGATCCAATCCTGATCTTTTAATGCTTCTTCTATAGTCTTTGGTTCAATGTTTGAGGTGAAACATCCATAGAGACAATTTTCATTTTCAGCGATTACTCTTCTAGTTCTAACTCCTTGGTCTATGGGACCAATAACATCCTTTGCAGGATGATTTCTTATCCATTTCATAATGGGTTTTGAACTAGTAGGATCATTATCATTTTGATTTGAATGTGAATCAATATGATCTTGATGAGATACTTGTGCAGTATCTGACATATGGGAAATGCCATGGATATCTGACACTTTTTCAGTGTTAAAGATATCTGGGACTTGCATTTCAGCAATCTCATTTTCAGATACCTCTTCATGATGAAGGTTCTCAGTAACCTGTTCCATTTCTGGAATTCTCATAGGAAATTCTTCATCATGTCTTAGAGTCATCTGGTTGTTACTACGCATAGGTTGCTTTTCATCGTCAGACTCATCCTCAATTTGAATGATAGAATTGTTTCCTTCCGAGGATCCTTTTTCAGAATCTTTAATCATTAGTTCTTTGAACCTATCTGAGAGATCATCATTCAAGAGTACTTTCTTGTTTCCTTCATAGAACACTACATGAACAGATTCTTCGATCTTTTATGTCCTTTTGTTGTAGATTCTGTAGGCTTTGCTATTCAGAGAATAACCAAGAAATACTCCTTCATCTGCCTTTGGTTGAAATGTTCTCAAGTATTCTTTTCCATTGTTAAGAACGAAACATCTACAACCAAACACCCTTAGATGTTTGATACTAGGAGGTCTACCAATGAAAAGCTCGTAAGGAGTTTTGTCATGGTGTTTGTTAATCAAACATCTATTTTGAGTGTAGCATGCTGTGTTTACAGCTTCAACCCAATAGATTTTACTTATTTCAGTGTCAGCAAGCATTGTTCTTGCTGCTTCTTTCAGGGTCCTATTCTTTCTTTCAGCAACACCATTTTGTTGTGGTGTCCTTACAGAAGATAGTTGATGTTGTATACCTTTGCAAGTACAAAACTCTTTGATGTACTGGTTCACAAACTCAGTACCATGGTTTGTTCTGATTACAGATACCTTGTCATTTTTCATAACTTCGAGCTTATTCAGCAAGTTAGGTATCTCAACCCTTGCATCAGATTTGTGTTCGAGAAAGACAACCCAAGTGAATCTTGAGTAATCATCAACAACAACCAGACCATACTTCTTTCCTGCATAACTAGTTACTGAGGATTCAAACAGATCCATATGTAACATTTGCAGTGGCCTCTCACTGGAATGTCTAGTTTTAGACTTGAAAGATGTTTTGGATTGTTTTCCCGTTTGGCAAGCTGAGCAAACACCTTCTTTTCTATATGCAATTTTGGGTAAACCAACCACCAACTCTTTCTTGGCTAGCTTATTCAGAGTTTTGAAATTCAAGTGACTCATTCTTTTATGCCATAGCCAATTTTCTTCAGTGTGGCCAAATTGACTCACCATGAGACATTCTTCAGTTGTGGCGGATGCCCAATCAGCAACATAAAGATTTCATTTACGCCTTGCAACCAAGACTGTCTGCTTTGACTCATTGTCAATCACTTTACATAGTTTTGACTTGATCTTGACAGTGTACCCTTTGTCTACTAGTTGACTCATGCTTAGGAGATTATATTTCAATCCCTTTAAATGAAGTACTTCAGAAATTGTAAGGGCTCCAAACTTCAAATTTCCAAAACCTATGGTTGGATTTTCATCTCCTCCAGCAAACCTGATAATTGGCCCATCATTGCACTTTTTGTAATCAATCAGATTTGCTTTGTCTCCTGTCATGTGCTTCCCAAATCCACTATCAAAATGCCACTTCGAATTAGTCTTTAGAGTGTTCTGCACATAACAGGAAATAGGAGATTAGGTTCTCATACCAACAATGGAACCATCTGGACTAAAGAATCTTCCAGTAGGAATCCATTTTTGAATGAATTTCTTAGGAACATTCTTTGTCTAATAGGAACATAAGGAGGAATTCTAGTTAAATGATTAGTATCATTGTCATTAAGAACTATTTTCTTCCTTTGTGTGTTCCTTGGTGCTCCATTTAGTGCTTTCAGATACCTGTCAGGTTTCTTAGTCTGCTTCCCAGCAAACTTAGCTTTCCTAGCCAGATTTCTTCTAGCCCTGGTATTCAGATTTTCAGTGGCTTGATTTATCTTCCACTTCTGATAATTGCTGTGAGCAATTCTAGCCTTTAACCATCGTTCTTGCTCTTCTTTGTACTCACGAGCAAGTTGTTTCCCGATGGCTTTATAGCCAATACCATTCCGAGCACCTGGTGCTGTCTGAGATCTCTTTTCAGCAGCTTTGCTAGTCTCTGGATAATCAATTTTCTTTCCAGAAAACGTGACATAGGAGAATTTGTCAGCTCCTGCAATTTTTCCTTTTTGAGAGACATAGCACTGTGGGTGATTACACTTCTCAGTGTTATGTTTCTTTTTCAGAGATATTCCCAACAGTTTTCCTTTGGACTTGTTTTTCCCACAAAGGCTTGGTCGCTACTGCCTTTCCTTTGCCAACAATCTTAGCTTTCTGACCGATACTGTAGATTGTTTGGGAATCACCTTGCTGAGCACTGACGAATGTTAGTCCTTCATTACTCTTATTCAGAGTAGTGGAACTGTCTGTGTGTGTGTCCAGCCCAAGTCTTCTCTTTTCTGAAGGATCTCTTAAATAGGATTGTACTTGAGTAAGAGTGTCACTAGCTTTGGCATAAGATTGAAAAGATAGTTCTTTCTTTTTGAGTTCCTTATTCTCAGAAAGAAGATCTTCACATTTCTTTTGAAGACTGGCCAATGCTTCTTTATGTGACTTTTCGGTCTCAGATATCTGAGCCTTGAGAAATGCATTTTCGGCATCCTTTTTCTCAGATATCTTGATTATTTGAGACTTTTCCTTTACAAGAGAATTCTTTTCTTCTTCAAGAATTTCAACTCTAGCTCGGACCATTAGAAATTCTCTTTCGTAAAGATCAAGTTCTTTTATGAGATTTTCCAGTTCTTTGATTCCTTCTTCATCACTTTAATAAGTATAATAGGAAGTATGTGTTACCTCATCAGCCATTAGACAAGGTTCAATGTTGGAGATATCTGGAAAGATTTCTTCAGCCATTCCACACACTTCTTTCTTCTTTTGACCAAAGTCAATTACTTCATGAGAAACACCGCACATTTCTGGGGAAGGCAGTGTGGAATCATCTGAATCCTCATCCTCAGAATCAGACTCAATATCTAGAGCATCTAGTTGGAGTTGAATCTTTTTCCTTTCTTCAGTGAGCATAGCTCTTTGACTTCTTTTGAACATTCTTCTATCTTTCTTGTCACCTGTCTTAAGTTTGTTAAAGGTAGGACAATCCTTCTTGAAATGACCAGGTTTCTGACAATAGAAACAGATATCGTTTCCGATTTCTACTTCCTCAGTACTTGATGCTTTCTGAGCCGGCTTGTTTAGCGAGCTTTGCATATTTTTGTACTGGTGATAGTTTGAGCCTAGATGCTTTTTCAGCTTCTCTTTGGCTTTTCTTCTTTTAATTTCTCGACTGACATATTTTCCCATTTGCTTTACAGCAAGAGCATCCTCAGTCACCTCCTTGACTTTCTTCTTTTCAGAATTTCCTTGAGCAACTAGAGCAACATTCTGCAACTTCTCAGTTGTTTGTTCTCTTTGAGTTGTCTCATAGTCAACAGTGGCAAGGTGAGAGAAAAGTTACACTGGAGTGATATCTGGCATTCCTTGGTTAAAGTAGAAAAACTTTGTGTACTCCCAGTTATGATTTAGACTTCTTACAATAGTCTTAATCTTTTCTGACTAGGTATATCTATTACTTTCACCAAGTGCAGCCATGTCACTCATCAGTGTTGTAAACCGGAAATCTAGTTCTTCAAGAGTCTCTGTGGGACCTTGTTTAAAGTTTTGGAATTTGAGCTTCAAAACTTCAAACTTATTTTCCTTTGTTTTCTCAGTCGCATGCATTTCTTCAATCAGTTGCCAGGCCACTTTCGCCGTTTTTGCACCCCACAGTTTACACTGTATGTGCTCTGGAGTAGAATGTATGATGATATTACGAGCCTGTCCATCCAATCGATTTCTCTTGGCATCTTCTGATGTCCAGAGCTCTCTGGGCTTTGGTTCGTAAATAACTTGATTGGCAGGTCTCCCACTGGTAGACGCATCTGTCTGTGAAGACCCATCACTTTGTTCTCTGTCTCTACCATTAGAAACCTCTATGACTTGCTTGAGTTGTTGAATGATTATTGGGCCATTCTTTATTACTTCGATCATTTCGTCACTGATGGCTTCTAGGTGGAGCATCATGTTGTTCTTCCATTTCTCATAATTCTCTGGCTTGAGAATTGGGGCGTCACTTAAAGACATCCTGCAGCAAACACTCTAAACAAACGAATCAAGTGTAGGTGAAAAGAAGTTAGTGGGCACTTATCTGGGATCTAGGTTCAGTGCAGAAGGCTTGGGAACCTCCCGCTCTGATACCACATGTTGGTCCAGATAACGGCGAAGTAAAAGACTCGAGAGGGGGGGGGGGTGAATAGTCTTTTAAAACTTTTGTCGATAAAAACAGTTTCTCAGATATCTGTGAAGATATCTGATACTTAATTTCAGAGAGCGGAAGACTTTTCTGTGATAAGTGCACGTGCTCAGCAAGATGAGTGTAAGTACTTTGCAAGATAAGTAAAGCAAGTAATAAACTGCAGAAAGTGAATAACAGAAGTCTTTTTATAGTGCTATCTGAAGGTGGCGTAATCCTTCAACTAATCCACTTCGGCCTTTCTCAGACCTAGAATCCACTAAGACTGATAAATGAGGTAACCTTACAGATATCTTCTCTTGATTCCTAAATACACTAGGTTCCCAACCAAGTGTTCCCACTGAGTTATTCCCCGGCTTTCACAGCCAAGTACTTCCTGTACTCAGAAACCTTTTGAGCTGTTCCTTAGTTTCCCAAACTAAGTACTTCCTGTGCTCAATAACCTTGGAGTTATTCCTTAGTTTCCCAAACTAAGTACTTCCTGTACTCCACGCCGTTTAAGGTGTTGGTTAAGGTAAATTGTCAGGTGAGATTCTTTAATAACTTTTTCAGTTATTCAGATAGCTCTATGAATCAAGTATACTTAATACACTTTGCAATGTATGGTATCTTGTTCTTTACTGACCCAAGTCTATGGTAAGTGTTCAAGAGAATGAATCTCATATATGAAATCTTAGTTCAACTCTTTCACAAATAACAATGCTCGTTAAGGATCAGGACACTTAGAACTTTGGTGCTACTTAGAAAATTAGCTATTGCACAAAAGGATGAGTTACTTGAATTTCAAAACTCTGAACAAGCTAGCCAAGAAAGACTTGGTGGTTGGATTACCCAAAATGGCATATAGAAAAGAAGGTCTATGCTCAGCGTGCCAATTGGGAAAACAAGCCAAAACTTCTTTCAAGTCTAAAACTAGACACTCCAGTGTAAGGACATTGCAACTTTTACATATGGATCTCTTTGAGTCATTTGTAACAAGTTATACAGGAAAGAAATATGGTCTGATTGTTGTAGATGACTATTCAAGATTCACTTGGGTTGTCTTTCTGAAACAAAAAATCTGACGCAAGGGTTGAGATACCAAGCCTGCTGAATAAGCTCGAAGTCATGAAAAATGACAAGGTATCTGTGATCAGAATAGACCATGGTACTGAGTTTGTAAACCAGTACATAAAAGAGTTTTGTACCTGCAAAGGTATACAACATCAACTTTCTTCAGTGAGGACACCATAATAAAATGGTGTCGCTGAAAGGAAGAATAGAACCCTGAAAGAAGCGGCAAGAAACTATGCTTGCTGATACTGAAATAAGTGAAATCTATTGGGTCGATGCTGTTAACACATCTTGCTACACTCAGAATAGATGTTTGATAAACAAACACCATAACAAAACTCCCTATGAGCTTTTGATTGGTAGAACCCCTAATATCAAACATCTGAGGGTGTATGGTTGTAGATGTTTTGTTCTAAACAATGGTAAGGAATATCTTAGAACATTTCAACCAAAGGCAGACGAAGGTGTATTTCTTGGCTACTCTCTGAATAGCAAAGCTTATAGAGTATACAACAAAAGGACACAAAAGATTGAAGAATCCGTCCATGTAGTATTGTATGAAGGAAACAAGAAAGCATCATTAATTGGTGAACTCTCAGATAGGTTCAAAGAGCTTATGATTGAAGATTCTGAATAAGAACCTTCAAAGGGAAACAACTTTGTCATAAACTTAGAGGATGAGTCTGACGATGAAAGGCAACCTATGCCAAATAACAACAAAATGACTCTAAGACATGATGGAGAAGTCCTATAATGGATCACATCTCAGAAAGTGTTCGTCATAGAGAGGTTTCTGAGTCAGAGGTCTCTGAAAGACCTATCTCAGATACCCCAGGCGTTGAACAAGTGTCAGAAATCCAAGGTACCATTAATGTGCCAGATTTCAACGATACTGAACAAGTACCTTATCAAAGTCATGATGACTCTGATAACAATCACATTGATCTTGATCCTACTAGTTCTAAACCTGTCATGAAATGGATTAGAGATCATTCTGGTACTCTAGGAGTAAATCACGGGCAAAAGTAAAGTAAAGAGCAGCTTTGGGGTTAACTGATTAGTTTGGTATGTAGGTAGTAAAAGCATAAACAGAGTCTTCCGCGGTTGAGTAATAGGATGCACTTTCAAGATGCCTTGGTGGTGAAATGGTAGACACGCGAGACTCAAAATCTTGTGCTAAAAAGCGTGGAGGTTCGAGTCCTCTTCAAGGCATAATAGAATATTGAGAATGCTCATTGAATGAGCAATTCAATAAGAGAGCTCGGGTCGAGTCAGTATTGCAAATTCTCAAATTTGGAAAAGTAAGGATTTTAGCCAAAATACCTTCGATTAAGCGGAAGGAAGATGAAATTGATTGACCACCCACGAGCTTCGAAAACACTCCAAAGTTGTCCGGAATGGCGGAGTTTTGGTCGGAAATGGCGAAATGAAGGAAAGGAGAAGAAAGAACAAGCATAAATGAAAATGGGGAAGAAAAGGGGCTCTACCCCGTTTCTATTAATATTTTAGCGACGGATAGTCTATCCGTCGCTAAAATCGGTTTCTTTTTAATTTTTTTTCTTTTTTTTTATGTTGGTCAACATACTTAGGGACGGATATAATTCGTCCCTAAATAAGGACGGATACAAATATCCGTCGCCAATTTTGCGATGGATTAGCGACGGATTGAGCGAATTCGCTCAATTCGTCTCAAATCCGTCGCTAAACCTAGCGATTCGTCGCTAGGTAGCGACGGTGCTATCCCCCGTCGCTAAACGGGGGATTTCTTGTAGTGTGTGAAATGTGAAGGTGAAGGGTGCAAATGGAGACTACATGCAGGGGTGTTGGATGATGAGGTGTCCTTTATGGTGAGATCATACCATGGAGGCCACACTTGTGTGAGGAAAGTGAATAATAAGATGGCAGATTCCAGCTGGCTTGCTTCAAAGATACTTGATGAACTAAGGGAACATCCTAACACATCTGCTAAGAAACTAGAGAAGTGGGCTAATAGTAAGCTTGGTGTGACTGTCCCCTACATGAGAATGTTTAGGGCCAGACTTAAAGCAATTGAGATTCTTGGTGGTAACCATGAGGAGGCATTTAGACTGGCACCAAAGTACAGGGAAATGTGCCTTAGAACAAATCCAGGTTCAGTTGTTGAGTTGCAAACCACACCTGCCATTGAAAGACCTCCCTTGTTTAAGAGATTATTTTGTGGACTTGAGGGATTGAGGAGGGGTTTCTTAGCAGGTTGTAGCCCATTCATCTTATTTGATGGCTACCAGCTTAGAGGTAGGTATGGTGGGGGTATTATTGAGTGTAATAGGCACTGATCCAGATTATGGATTATATCCTGTGGCATGGGGTATAGTGGAGTCAGAATGCAAGGACTCTTGGGGTTTCTTTTTAAGCTGCCTTGAGAGATTCATTGGACCTTGGGAAGCTGACAAGCATTGGCATTTCATGGCAGATAGATGCAAGGTAAACTAATGCTAACTATTGTTTCTTAGTTTTCAACTTAAAAGTTCCTAACTAGCTTGTTTGATTTGCAGGGTTTGGTTCCAGTCATTGAACAAATGGCTCCAAATGTCATAAATAGGAAATGTGCTAAGCACATATATGACAATTTCAAAACCAGATGGGGAAGTGTTGATCTAAGGAGGTATTTCTGGCAATCTACAACTGCATACACCTCTTATGGCTTCAACAAGGCTATGGACAAAATGAAGAATGCAAAACCAGCTGCTTATGACTACCTCATGAACATTCCTATAGCATTCTGGGCCAGACATGCATATGATCCTACAATTAAGATTGATCACTGCACCAACAACTTGAGTGGGTGCTTCAATAGTTGGGTGGAGCCAGTAAGAGGGTTCTCTGTACTAAACATCATGGAGGTATTATGGCTAAAACTTTAAAACTTTTTACTTTATATTTTGTTTTAAATTAGGTGATGCTTATGTTGCATTTTTCGCTCTTTTTATTGATGTTACATAGGGAATTAGAACACAAGTTATGCAGAGAGTAGTCATAAGGAGGAGAAAGGGCCAGGTTTACTCTGGTGTGGTTATGCCCAGGGTTTTAAAGAAGCTTAATGAATCACATGATCAGTCAAGGAGATGTAGGATAGTTTCTGAGGCTGGTTTAACTTTTGAAGTGCAAGGTTACAATTTGAAGTTTGTAGTCAACATTGAAAGGCATGAGTGTGATTGTAAAAGGTGGAATTTGAGTGGGACCCCAACCCCAATTTGTTGGGGCGGCTGCCCCAACTACCGGGCGATCGCCCGCTCCCTGCGGGCGGTTGCCCAGACCGATCTGTTATGATACATGCGTTACGTTTCTTGTCTGATTCCATTTTAAACTCAGATTTTGTAATTTCAAACTATCACTTTTTCAATTCACAACATTGTTTGGGTTCCAAGAACATCCATCTTGAAGATTGAATCTTGGCTAGCCATTGGAGCGTCTGTTCCTCTGTTCTTCTGTAAACCTTCAGTACTCCATTATTTCACCATTGCAATCAACTGGAGCTTCATATATTCAAAGTCATTCGGTAATTCGGTATCGTTTCCCTTTGTCTATTGCTTTGTATGTTTATGCTTTTGATCTTCATATCTCCTGACTGTGACAACATGAGTATGAGTAGTTAAACAACATCCATGGGATGGTGGTGAATTCTTGAGCATGCTAGTATAGGACTTTGGATAATTTCTGATTATTGTCTATTAGATGATTACTTGCGAATAGTTTAGAATAGTTCAAAGTGCCAGCAATCGTTTGCCCATACCCGATTTACAAGAGGGATTCACACCGTCAAGGTCAAAAGCGGTTTACGCCCATCACTTTCGACTTCAAACTACAACTAGTAGAATTGACGACTCTACTACGTTGATTAAATGTTTTCACTTTCAAAGTGTCAAAGTAATCCATTGAATTCCTTTACCAGCTAGCTCTTGATGAAACCACCACCCCATGTGTCCTTTAACTGATAACAAATCCGTGTTTGCTTTGTTTACCAACAAGTTGTGATTTCTGCGAAACAATAGAATTGGAAGTCGTAAGATGCGATTCTAGGACAAACTAGTACTTTTTAACACCGACAAGCTTAGTTAAGTCCTTCGAGAACGACACTAGGGGCTACTTATCAACTCACTACGTGCTTTTGCGAGTGAACCTTAATATTGCTCTTGGCTTATAAATTAAGGACTTGATTTGACGCATCATGTTTTTGGCTCCGCTGCTGGGGACTTAACTCCTTACTTTGTGTTTTAAAGATTAGTTTACTCGGTTTTTTGTGTGATTTCTGTTTGTGGAGAATTTTGGGTTTCATATCTTCCTTTTCTCTCATTTCAGGTAGTTTATGCGAGGTACAAGGAACTCGAATCTTCCATTGGAGCCTTTTGTGGACGATATTGAAAGGCATAAGAGGATATTGAGGTTTAGCCTTCCTGGTATGCAAGTGAGCGAGGGGTTGAAGAATCTAGTTCGGAGTCCGATTCTGAGGATTATTCTACTCTTCAAACAAATATAGGTGATACAGGAGGAGGAGCTAGTGGTGCCGGTGCTGGTGGAGTTCGTGTTGCTGCTAGAAACACGATGCACAAAATCTTCAAGGCTCACATTGGAGTCCATAAGTCATGCATCGTGTTGTCCGAGGCAGCCCGAAACTATGAGTTGAAGCCGTATCTTCTTCAACACCTTCCCAAATTCTATGGGATGGAGAACGAAGATGTTATGGGCTTCTTGAAGGAGTTGGAGATGTTGATAGCGGGGATGCATACAACAGGGGTAGAGGATGATGACTTGAGGATGAAGATATTCCCCATGTGCTTAGCGGACAGAGCTAAGGCATGGTTGAATATGTCACCGGAGGTTTCTTTGACCACATGGGGTGAGATTTGTGAGGCTTTCATGGATATCTACTATCCTCAATCAAAGACAACATCTTTGAAGGCACAGATCACGGGGTTCCAGCAACTCCATGATGAGACGTTCTATGAGGCTTGGGAGAGGTTTAAGATGCTCCAATTAAAGTGTCCCCATCATCGTTTGAGTCTTGTGGATCTGACACAATACTTCTATGATGGACTGAACGAGAGTCAACAATCCTATGTTGACGTAGCTAGCGGTGGAAGTATCATGGATCGTACACCGGAGGAGCTACATGATCTGTTCATCAAGTGTGCTATGAATTCGCAGCACAAGAGCGTACGGGGGAGAAGCAGGGGTCTTAGTAGTGAGGTGAAGGCCACCTTTGATGATTCTAGCAACCGTGTGGAAGAGCTAGAAAGGGAGATTAGGCAAGTGAGGTTGTTGGCTGCAAGTGGGCAGAATCCTCATGCTCAGGAGAAGTGTGGGGTTTGTAACAACTACGGGCATGGGGCAAATCAATGTAGGGCCGACTTCTCGGTCAAGGAGACGTATGAGACTGCTACTCCGGAGGAAGGAGAAGAGTTGTATTGGGTGCAAGGGGCAAATGGGGGGTATTTCCCTAGGTATAGGCCAAGGGATGTTGGTTTTGGAGGGAGGGGACCGATTCAAAGGTTTGCTCCTAACCAAGTCTACCCCCAACGTGGATCGGTCAAAACTGGACTACTCAAACGATCATTGTGAGAATCCTACTCCTAAGGAAGAGGATAAGCCAAAGGATTCCACTTCGAACGGTAGGTCAAGGGTCGAGGAGTTCATGGAAAAGTCGTAGAGGTTCATCGACCGGGCCCAAAGGCATCAAGAAAAGACGGATGGGAGGTTGTCAACCTTGGAAGGTGACAACAAGGATATCAAGAGGCAACATCAAGAGTTGCTTGATAGGAGCCGCATCCGTGAGAAGGGGAGGTTGCCCGGAGCAACTGAAAATGCCATGGCAGTTACTGTTATTAATGAGGCTCCAAAACCGCAAGTAGAGGAATGCGGAGCGATCAACCACCACGACTCTCCTTCCACGGAGATTGAGATAAGTATAACTGTACCTAATTTTATTACTTGTGATGTTGTCTCGGTGGAACCGGTGGATAGGAATATTGTTAGTGATACTCTTGTTGGTGACCAAGTAGACAGTATGTGTAATTTAATTCCATGTGTCATAGTCCCGGTGGAACCGGTGAGTAGGAATGAAATTATTGATATTACTATTGCTTGTGATGGTGATTGTGGTGTTGAGGTTGGAAGTGGAGATCGGGTAGAAGAACCAGTGGTGGTCGAAACCCTGTAGAGAAGGTGCGTGTTGCACAGTGGGCAGAGGAATCACCACTGGGAGAGGTGATTAGGAAGAGGAACTCCAAAACGACCAGTTTTGTTGGCTTTAATGCAAGTTTGGTTTTGGGAGCCTAGACGAAGTGTCGGGGATGTTGGACACCGGAGTTGGTGTCAATGTCATGCCGTACGAAATGTATGAGGCGAGTAGAGTGAGGGGGCTTAAGGAGAAGAAGCTCATGGTGAGAATGGCGGATGGCTCAATGCGGAGACTACTTGGGGTGGTAGAAGATGTTGAAATCCAATTGGGTAGAGACTCCGTGTTAATTGACTTTTATGTGTTGGGGCCAGTTAGGAAAGGGGCGAAAGTAGATGATGGGATGGTATTGTTAGGGAGGCCGTTCATCGAAACGATCGATCTAACGATCAATATGCACCATCGTCGTGCCATCTATGAGGTAAAAGGCGTGCAACAAGAGTTGCAAGCCTATTTTCCACTCGATACATGCTGCTCTTATGAAAATTCCCAGGACCGGCTTATGTGTGTTCTAGTGCGCAGGGACCAGGTACACATAGGCTTAGGAAGAAGAAGATGCCTGGTATCAAACCAGCGACACATGAACTCCGCGGTAAAGTCAAGCTATTGACTATAAAGAAGCGCTATCCGGGAGGCAACCCGGGTGACTTGTCCGATCCCTCTCTTTGATCTTGCATTTCATAGTTGCATTAGCATATTTTCCTTCCTTTTTAGGAAAAATACAAAAATATTTAAATTCATTTACATTTGCATTATTAGTATAATTATATACACGTTTAATCATGTTATTTTATCTCTTTAAAAAAAATCAAAATCAAAAAATTCAAATTAGCCATCATATCCATCACCTGCGATGGCGTAAACGTCTACGTTATGCCATCGCGTGCGAGGAAGCGATCACCCGATCCCTATAAAAAGCAATTCGCTTCCACGGCAGTTAAATCCTTCTTCCTCCTTCACTTGATAGCCCCAATTTTCTTCCAACTTTCTATTTTCTCCACCAAATTTCTTGCTCTTTAGCTCTATTCGAAGCACTCATCACCTAGAACAACATCCTTGCATCCATTCATCCGATCCATTCCGAATTTGAGTTAATTGGTTAACCCTTCTTGGTACTTTTTTGGGGATTTTTACATTCTAATGATTTTGGTTAATAGATGTTTGAAAGTGTGCACAATGTGACTTGTTGAAATGTAATTCTAGTATTGATTGATGAATTGGTTCTAGATTATGATTGGCAAACAAAATTGCTAGGAATTTCGACTTGTCAACTTCTTTGCTACTTGCTCATTAGTGACTTGAATGTTTAGAATGACCTTTGGCATAACCTTTTGCTTACAATTAAGGTTAATCATTCATTGAGTATTGTTGTTCTTGAGCGCTCTATGGTTAACATTGCTTATTTGATAGGATGAGGTGCATAACTCTATAAGATGAGCTTCTAAATCGAGTCTTGGGTATGTTTTTCGAGTAATAGTGTGAGCTAACACCAAATTTTGTAGGTATAATGGCACCCAAGACACGACCAGCTAAAAGAACTCGGGGAGAGGCCTCTGGAAACGGCACATCTGGCAACAGAGACCCGCCGCCACCACCAGACTATGGCATCCCAGCCGTGACAAAAGAGAGCTTGGAATACAAAAGGCGCAACTCTAGCAGGAGTTATGCAGCAGATAGGGGGTAGAATTGGATTACAAAGAGAAAGACGATGTGCAAATCATGGGGACACTGAAATAGATGTTCGAAATAAGAGGGTGGCTCAAGCCTGCAAAGCATCCCGAGCCATATGATAAGGATTTGGTGATGGACTTCTATGCCAATTACGATGACAGAAGGTTCGATGAGACCACCTTGACTTCATGGGTACCAATCAAGGAGGATATGTTGAGTTCTCAGCTCGCTCGATCAACCGATTCTATGAGGTCACTGACCTCGACCAGCGTACAGATGTTTACCTACACGATAGGCCTCATAAGAAGACAATTACAAAAGGAACTCAATTAGTTCGAGCATTTCCATGCACGACGCAGAACCAAGCTAGCTTACCTATGTCTTATCACTTCTGTTTGCAAGCGAGCCGGTATCCCGGTTGACGCTAATTGCCCACCCCGCTCATTGCTTAAGGCAGGGTCAATCCAGATAATTTGTAACAGGTACAACTTTGAGTTCAAGGAGGCAAAGAAAGCAGCAAAGGAAGCTGACACATCTGAAGCAAGTCAATCAACACAAAGGTGGATGGTGGAGGACAGTGAGTCTGAACCATATCAAGCTCAACAGGGAGATTAGGAACAAGCCACCCAAGCACCTCATGAGGATCTAGGAACATTCAACTTCCAGTAGTTCACTGACTACTTCTAGCCACACTATGCTAGACTGGACACTGAGTATGGACGCATTTAACAAGTCCAGGATTAGATTATCGAGTCACAGGCCGATATAATTCTGGCACAGTCCGATTTGAGGATCGACTATATAGTTGCTCGAGACGAGATGAGATGAGAGGTTACATGGCACAACATTCGAGTTTCCGTGAGGAGTGGAGCTCACAGCGGGAGGAGTGGAACAGTCAGTACATGCAGATGCAGGATTGGGCGTCGCAGGGATGGGGACATCCACATGCTAGACCATCTGGTCCGACACCCCGTAGCATCGATGCTACAATTGAGCACCATTGGGTACATTTTTCACTTTTCTTTTCTTGTTTCTAGTCTATTCGCTGGAGGACCAGCTCTAGTCCAGGTTTGGGGAGGAAGAGTTTAGTTTAAATGTACCGTATTCTATCTTCTGGCCTGTACTATTATATGTTGGATTGTTGGATGGTTGTTGTATTCTGACATTTCTATTTGGACTGTTGTATTTTTCTCTGTTAGTTTGTTTAACTTGTGTAGCTTTTATCGCTTTCTTAGTAGTGGTCGGTGAGCCACATAGGTTGCATGTTACTACTTGTAGCCGGTGTGCCTTACTTTTAGCTTCTTTTGGCCTACCTTTTTTGGCCTATTTTCAAATTTTTTTTGAGTCAAACTACTTGGTTGACCGTCCTTCGTCTGTGAAAAACTCTTCCGATGCTCATGGTTTGTGTAAAAGCTGATTAGTAGTGGTTATCGAGTTTTAAATCTGTCAAGTTCGTTTCCCTTGTAAATAAAAAGTTTGGCTAGCTTTGTGGTCCAAAAACCTGTAAGGAGCCTTTTGTTTATGTGTGACTCCTAGGATGTGCAACTTCTTTTATTTTTTTTGCCCCATTTCATACTTATCCATGTCCTGATTAGATGGGAATGCCAAACGACATTGTTTTGTACTTTTGACACCCTTCCCAACCCGTTCTAAAGAACAGGTTTGGAGAGGGGTTTCCATTTTTTATGACTGATTAAGAAATGTGTAGTTCTGACTCTGTTCCCAGAAATTTGATTTTTTTAATTAAGCTCGTGGTGTATCTATGGTCTTAACTGATCACCGAGGTTGTGTTGGGCATGTTCAAATACTACCATATACCGGCGTGGCCTTTTATCAGCCATATGACCGTGAAGGATGATGACACGTAGGTAACTGACACGCACAAAAGTGCGGACCTTCGATAAAATAGACACCAGCAAAATTGAAGCCAAAAGACCCCAATGAGGACAAATAAAGCACACGAGTTAGTCAAAACCCAAGTTGTGAGTTGTGTGGAATTCCTTGTCTGCATAAGCAAAAGCTTTGGACGGGAGCCACATGCGGAATGAGTCCTTGCTGATAACGAGGGTCACACACCAGTGATTTCATCCGCCGACTCACAATGATCTCAAGTGACTCTTAAAAAATAAGTGTGCCAGTTTTTGGAAATTTTTAAGTGGAAAAGGGAACAGTAGTCGGGATAGCATGTTTTTACTTTTAAGTCTATTGAGTTAAAGGCCCTTTGGACTCATTGAAAAGAACACATTGCATAAAGAGATTTTGGCAACATGTGGTGAAAACTGCCTTCCCAGCTTTACTTTTGACTGTCAACCATGCTAGACTTATCCAGGAGAGTGAGAGTCGCCTTATAATTTCCTTGTGAGGGACCGCTGAGTTAGACTTAAGTTTTATTTACTTTGGAAACGAACTAGTTAGATTTTTACTTAATTTTTCACCAACTTTGGCAATGATTCAAACCTTTTGCATCCTTAGAGCTTGTCACCTACAAATGTAGATTCTGTACTTTGTTGTTTGACTCGTTGCTTGTTTTAGTTGTTTTTAAGTTAGATTTATTTTCTAAGTTTGTAGTTTGCTCGAGGACATGCAAAGGTCCGGTTTGGGGAGTTTTAATGAGGCATTTTTAGGACACCTCATCATGTTTTTTTTACCTTCTTTTCACAAACTTTTAGATTAGTTTTTCCTTTATTTCCTTGTATTTTGTACTTTGTTTGTGTTTCTTGTGTTTCCACCCTTGATCCCAGGTTTTAGGTACTTTTCATGAAGAAATGGAGTCAAAAGATGCATTTTAATGCACTATCTCGGAGGTCACAAGCTCCAAGACTCCAAATAGTTGCCACGAGGATTCCCGGATTGTTAAACGGGTCAAGTACGGAAGAAATAAGCGAGATCGAGCCCGTTTGAAAGTGGGGAGGTCGCCTGCACCGCACGCGATAATAAGGACGCGTTCTTGGGGAAGCGGCGATCGCCGCTCGACAGGCGGTCCCTCCAATTAGGGGCGATCGCCAACCTTAATTTGTTGGGCTTCTAACTACCGGGCGATCGCCCGCTCCTCATGGTTGCCTGCACCGATCTGTTATGATACATGCGTTACGTTTCTTGTCTGATTCCATTTTAAACTCAGATTTTGTAATTTCAAACTATCACTTTTTCAATTCACAACATTGTTTGGGTTCCAAGAACATCCATCTTGAAGATTGAATCTTGGCTAGCCATTGGAGCGTCTGTTCCTCTGTTCTTCTGTAAACCTTCAGTACTCCATTATTTCACCATTGCAATCAACTGGAGCTTCATATATTCAAAGTCATTCGGTAATTCGGTATTGTTTCCCTTTGTCTATTGCTTTGTATGTTTATGCTTTTGATCTTCATATCTCCTGACTGTGACAACATGAGTATGAGTAGTTAAACAACATCCATGGGATGGTGGTGAATTCTTGAGCATGCTAGTATAGGACTTTGGATAATTTCTGATTATTGTCTATTAGATGATTACTTGCGAATAGTTTAGAATAGTTCAAAGTGCCAGCAATCGTTTGCCCATACCCGATTTACAAGAGGGATTCACACCGTCAAGGTCAAAAGCGGTTTACGCCCATCACTTTCGACTTCAAACTACAACTAGTAGAATTGACGACTCTACTACGTTGATTAAACGTTTTCACTTTCAAAGTGTCAAAGTAATCCATTGAATTCCTTTACTAGCTAGCTCTTGATGAAACCACCACCCCATGTCTCCTTTAATTGATAACAAATCCATGTTTTCTTTGTTTACCAACAAGTTGTGATTTCTGCGAAAGAATAGAATTGGAAGTCGTAAGATGCGATTCTAGGACAAACTAGTACTTTTTAACACCGACAAGCTTAGTTAAGTCCTTCGAGAATGACACTCGGGGAAACTTATAAACTCACTATGTGCTTTTGCGAGTGAACCTCGATATTGCTCTTGGCTTATAAATTAAGGACTTGATTTGATGCATCACCTTACAAATTCCTATCTCTCTATTCCTAATACACTAAGTTCCCAACCAAGTGTTCCCCCTGAGTTCTTCCCCGGCTTCCAAAACCAAGTACTTCCTCTACTCAGAACCTTTCTTCAACCTTGGAGTTATTCCTTAGTTTCCCAAAATAAGTACTTCCTCTACTCCACGCCTTTTCTGGTGTTGGTTAAATTGTGGTTGTCAGATTAGTAGATTAATAACTTCTACAGTTATGTAATTCTACTTTCTGGAACAAGAATCACTTAACACACTTTGGCAGTGTGTTGTGATATGTTCTTTTTTGACTCAAGTCTATGTTCTGATGTTTGGGAGAATGAATGTCTTAGCAAGTCGCAACAGTGCTTCAATTCAACTCCTTCACAACAGATATAGCTTGTTTAAGGATTATGACACTTAGAACTTTCGTGCTACTTAGAATCAAGAGCTTTGGTCCCAACAATAAGCTTTGAGTAAGTAGAGAAGGTATGTATGATTGAATGTAAACTCGTAAGTTCTGTAAGTTTAGTGTATGTTTCAAGCATTCTAAGTGGTGGTATTTATAGATGAAAATTAGGCCGTTTGAATTACTATCCGTTAGGCTATTGAGATTCAAACTACAAACAATTCGTTGATAATACCATCAGAACTTTTGTCTCTTTGTTCAGAGATATTTCTTTTGGTCAGCGAGTTCTGTGTTAGCATTAAATGCATTGTACTATCTCTTGTCCAGTTGTGCCAACGGAACGATGCATGCTGTCTGAAGCGATGCACGCCGCTTTCAGAAACACTTCGCTTCTCAGATACTTAGTGAAATACAGTTTCTTCCAGAAACATGTATTTTAACCAAGTTATCTTATGCATTAGGTTTCTGAGGCACAGTCTTTTAGTCTTCAACATTCTTGTGCAGTCTTCTAATGTTCAGATAGTTGAGCTCTTCTACTGGATGTCTTCTTGGTCTTCTTCAAAGATATAAAAATTACATTCAGAGACCTAACATCCTATACAAGATTTGCTAGACTAACATACTCAGTATAATTCCACTTTTACAATGTTCAAATGAACTTAGATTACTAGATACCTTTCTGAACTAAGATAAGTCATTATGGTGTACTAATCAAACTAAACATATATTTCCTAACAAATTTCCCCCTTTTTGATAAGTCACCTATGACTATCTTTAAAACCTATTACAACTTGGATGAGGAAACAATCCAACACTTAAACATTTATTTAGATTTATCATTCTTTTTATCTAATGTGCAGAAAGTAAACTCCAACCAAATCACAAGGTGTGATCTTTGTTGACAAGTTATCTTTTATAGATAAGTTTCTGAGAGTAGGTTCATCAGAAACAAAACAATTAAAAAACAGATAACTTTTACAAGAATTGTCAGAAAGTGCAGTCAGCAAGATATAAAAATTACTCACCTAGTAAGACAACATGAAATTTCAAGTTCCAAGTGAACATCCTATCTAGTTGGTCTTAAAGTCTTCATCCTCCTTCATCTTCTGGTCAAAAGTAGTCGGCATATCTGACAATATCATCTGAATAATCGAATAGGGCTTTTCTTGCCAAAAGTTCATACTTTCTGGAGAGTCTCACATATTCTTTGTAGATCCTTTCTGTCTTGCTAGCTTCGCGAGCTTTCTCCACCTAGAGATATCTGCCCCAAACCCAAGCTTGTTCAATCTGAATGGACGATAACTCGAGTCTTCCATAGACCACACACAAGTAATTCAGATCTTGCTTGTATTTTTCTTCCTTCATATAGAAGTTTTCATAGACTAGCACAGTGGTTCTTGGTTTTAGTCTGTTACCAAGCATAGTGAGCATCGAGTGAACGTCTTGTGGTCTCTGATAAGGACAGCGGTCAGTGAGCTTCTTCTCAGCAGCAATCTTTCTGACCCTTACTTCACAGTTTAGTGCATCCTTCAATTTTGCCACAGATATCAATAAACTCTTCTTGTTCTTTCTCCAGGACATTAGTAGAAGGAAAACAGGTTCTGGGAATAATTTTGTAGAGAAAATCATGGCATTGATATTCATCACCCAGAAGCCATTTTTGTACTTATAGACTTTAGAGTTTAGGTCTTCTGGAGTTGGCTTGTACTTTGTCTTTGCTTCTTCAAGACTTAAAGTATCAACTCCTCGGAGTCTTTCATCCCTTTCTCTGACCTTTCTCTGTCTCTCTTCTTCTTCAGAATCTTCTTCTGCATTGTCTGTGAAGGTTCTTTTCTTTCTGAGGCTCTTGGTAGCTTCAGAAGGCCTTTGAGACACTTGTTCAGTAGGAGATGGTGATGGCAAGGCTAATTGACTTGGGGTACTTTGTAGAGGTGGAGCTTCAGATATCTTCTGGTGAATGCTTTTCCTCTTAGGTTTTTCCTTTCCCCCCTTAGTCAAAGGAGGCTGATCAAATTTCTCAGATAGTTGTACGAAGGATTCAGATAGTGATGTGAAACTCCTCCGTAGTCCTTGACAAGCTTTTGAGATTTCTTCAAGCTCTGCTCTTAGAAGCATATTTTGATGAGCAAACCCGGTTTCTGCATCATTTAGCTTTGCTACCTCAGTAACCACTTTAGATATGGTCTCAACAACAATAGTGGAGGGTAGTCAACGAGCGTTATTTGTTCCTCATCTATCTTCCTTGCATAAGCTTCTTCATGTTGAATGATAGCTAAAGTAGACATTCTTCTTGCAAGTATTTCAGCAAGTTTCTGGAACTCCTGAGGAACGGATTCTATGAGCTTTTTATCTTGATCAGTGCACTCCAGAAACAAATCTCCAAAGATTTGAGATCTATCAGCCATGATTTCACCTGTAGTATTAGGCACCGAAATTGTCAGCAAGGGACTTAGTGGCGGTTGAGTAAGATCTTGAGGAGAATAGTTGGTTGTCTCTTTCAAGAATTTGGGTTCCCTTCCGTCTGCTTGTCTTGTAGAATTTCGGTTGTCAGCAACCTGCTCTTCAGCAACCTCTTTTCTTCCATTTTCAGAAGCTTTGTCATTCTCCAGGTCATCATCAACTGCTTTCTTGGCACGCTGGAGATCTTGTAGCTCTTTGAGGGCTGCTTGTTCTTTCTGCACAAGTTTTTCAACTATTCTGAGGCTAGCTTCTTTTTCCTCAATTTTACTCTGAGCCTCAGAGTGCAGTTTTGATTCTTCCTTCAGCAATTGTATAAGATGAGGAATTGTGGACTTGATGTCTTCGTAGAGTTGAAGTGTCCCTTCAGAATGTTCCTCATCTGTCAGACTGTTTAGATAGTCGTGAAGGCATTGGTCGCTGTTGGAAGTCTTCTGATGATGGGAGGCAGAGTTAGTTTGATTCTTCTCAGAATGTTTGCTAACATCAGAGGATTATTTTGATGCAGCTCTGTCTTGTCCGGGAGTTTGATCATCATCGTCATCATCATCATCATTATCATCATCATTATTGCCTTTGGAGGCATCGGCTTTGCAAGAGGAAGGAGGAGGTAATTTAAAAGTTTCTTTTGGTTCAGAAATCTCCTTTCCTTCATAAGGTGGTGCCTTCAATTGTGGATGAGCAACCAAGTTGGCTTGAGCTTCAACATGTACATGTCGTGGAAGAACTGGATTGTTAATCATGTGAAGTCACGATTGCTCATTTGCTCTATGGAACCGATCCACCAGAATTCTGCGTGCAATACTTATGAATTCCTCACGTGCATTCACAAAACCTATACCACCCAATTGGTAAGAGGTAGTGAACATAATCTTTAAGGGACAAGTATTGGTCTCTCATTCTTAGATTGTTGGCCGTGTCAAGAAGTACGTGCATGTCAAGACGACGAATGTCTTGCCATCGTTTGACATACATCAATTGTTCAGTCAGAACAGTGGCCTCAAATACTTTGAGTTGAGAGAGATACTTCTCTTAAGGGGAGACTCGCACTGTTTCGGTAGGTCTCTGAGAAGTACCTGCTTCAGAAAGAACCTGTAAAGAAACGAGGTCAAGACTTAGTTTCGATACTAGTGCAGGTATCTAAGGTTCTGATTGCTCAAGACTTGTGGTTACCTGCATCGCAATAGCAGGTAGAAGAGTCTTGGCTTGTGATGCCTCAGATATTTTGGTTGCTTGAGAGGCCTCAGCAACATCAATTTCTTTCTGAACCTGAGAAAATAAAGTGTTAGAACACTTAGAAAGATTAAGTAGGATTTTACACACCATAGTTTCTGAATTCTCTACCTCGTTGACATGTGGTTCAGAAACATTCATTTCAAAAACCTTTAAGGTTTCTGGTGTGTCCTTCGAAGACTCTAGCTTTTCAGCTGCTTCATCTTTCCTCTCAGTGAGGGCCTTCAAGAAATATAAGAATGGGTTAGAAAGTTCTTTGGAGTAAGAGTTCTGAGGTATCATTTGAGAATCTTGATCTACCTGAGACACAGGTTCAGATTCTTTATTGATGGAGGGTAGGGAGTCCTCGTTCTCAGAAACTAATTGAAGCTTTTCAGCTCCCTCGCCTTCCTTTATTTCTTGATCAACCTGTTATCAAAGAGTGAATCATTTAAACAAAACATTTAACAAAGAATAAATACAAGTAAAGATTTGAACCATTCAGTAACCTGAGCTACGTCAGACTGATTGCTATTCAGAACTTGTACATGTTCCATGCCTTGTTCTTGTTCGATGACCGCTTCATTGAATGGAGTTTCTGGAACTCCGGGCCTTTCTAGAGATGGAGTCTCTGTTGCCGCCCCCACGATAACGTCCTGAGTCGCAACGTTAGGTTGAATCGTTGTGGAGGATGGTTGGGGAACCTGGTCTCTTGTAGGGTTTTCCTCAGCAGAGTGAATTTCTGGGTTCTCTGAGAGGTTCTAGAAGGCATCCAAGACATCAACAATGTCACTCAGAGAGTTGTGTTGTTGCTGGACAGAAGTTCATTTTTCCAGTGCTTCTTCATTTTGAAGCATTGGGGCATCGACCTTTTCCTCAAGTGCTTCTTTATCCTTTTAAGGATCTTCTTGCATTTTTGCAAGGCTTGAAGGTCATGCAATTTCAGTATCCTTGTTCTTTTTACTCAGATTAGGAACAAATCTGAGAGATTTACCTTCTTCAGCAGAGAGAGTTTGCAAACTTTCATCACCTCATGCTAAGGATGCATTTTCCATTAAGTCCTCATCAGACTCAGTTCCTTCAGAGTCTTTTTCTTCACCAGGATCTTCCTTTATAGTCGCAACTTTTGTCTTCTTGGATTTTTTTGCTTTCTTGGGGGTTGACCCTTCAGAGCCTTCTGGAGCCTCTCTTTTCTGAGGCTTCGCTTTGAACTTGTTTACCAAGTCTCCAGTAGCAATTGGTTCCCGGTCTCTCAATTTGACTTCTGCTTTCTCAAGAATGTAGCAGATTTTTAGACCAAAACCTACGGTCTTTGTTGGCATAACCAGTCCCTTAGTCATTTTGGGGGAGAATTCTTTGATCTATTCCACGAATTTGAGATAGATGTATTTCCCCCGATTAAAAGGTTCTGTTCGGTTTCTTAGAGTACTAAGGAATGCCGCCAATCCCCATCTTTCCATGCTCACTTGGTCCATTCCTCCTGATGTGCTCAAATTAATACTTAGAAAACAAGTAGTAAGCAGTTGTTGTAGACTGACAATGATAACCGCAGAATCGTTCGCTAAGGAACCAATTAAGCTACTAAGCAGTTGAAAGCAAACAGTCACTTGTGTAAACAGTTTGATTTGAAGGTTTTGATTACTTCTAATAACTAGAAAATAGAAAAGCAAATAAGCGGTTTTTGACAGAGACAGAAAGAGAACACAACAGTTATGATCGAGTAATGCTAATTCGCTCTAGGGAAATCGTGCATACTTGTCACAAGGTCGGTGTACATAAATCAATCAATCTAATCGTTATTTCAATGTTTTGAACTAGAGAAATTGTGGGTCGTCAATCCACGATCCTTAACCGAAAACGATTTTGAGAATCTTAAACTAGCTTATTGGATTGAAGGTTTTTACGAAGATCTTGAACTAGACGAACCTATATGAACGAATCCTAACCCTATAAACAAATAGACAAAACCATCACATAACTACCGTGTTCGGAGTGGTTTAGCTACACATGGTAGAAGCAAAGATCAAAGACTTTAAGGTATTGAATATGATAAACATAGACATGTTGATAATCGCATGCAAGATCATACAATTCGATAAGCAACAACAAACACGATTTGAGATAAACAATAGAGAATTATCAAATATTACCAGGAATTCGATATCAATAGTTCAACAAGGTGAAAACCAAGCTCCAAGAATGCATCAATGTCCAAGTATGAATAATGGAGCTTTTCTAAGAACTAGGTTAAAAAGAAAGTATGAAAGAAAGAATCCGAATTCTAAACTAATAAGGAAAATCAGAATCTTTGGAATCGGCCTTCATGGCAAGCAAATAACCTTCATGGCGAGTCTTACATTATTGCAGATATATATCTCTCGTAATTTCTCGCCTTGGCAGACCAATTTCCTCGCCGTGGCAAGCCTCTCAATAGCTCCAGTCTCTAGCTCGTAAAATCTCACCGCGGTGGAAAGAATCCCTCGCCGCGGCGAGCCATGCTAACCGGCTTTTCCTCTTTTTGGCTCAAAATGGATAATTCCTGCAAAAAGAAGGCAAAACACCAAAGCGAAAAAATGAACAAAAAAGACTAAGAAACTAAAGACAAAGACTCACAAAGACCGCTAAAAAGGACCAAATGGGACTCTAAATTATCGTCTCATCAAACTCCCCAAACCGAACCTTTGCTCGTCCTCGAGCAAACACACAACCTAAACACAAACTAGACTCGAAACCACGAAAAACAAACAAAGAGTCAAGGTCCCAAGTGACCGAATCCATTGTAAACAGTAAGTCCACGTGATGCAAAAAATTTCTTATGAAACTAACTTTGACAAAACAGTCTACAGAAATCAAACATAATCGTTTCTCAGACAAATAGCACTTATGTTTAGCTCGCTAATCCCTCACAGGTGAATGTAGTCTATCTCTCACTCTCTTGGAAGTATCCAAATGGGGTATAAGCTCAAAAAGTAAATTGGGAAGGTGACTTGTGTCACAAAGGTGCCTAAACTTTCTTATGCTATAGTACTTGCACCCCAGATTTTGACGTACCTTAGTACTTTTTGTCCTTGCATGATTTATTAGTGTTACTTTATTTGTCTCGAAGTATATTAGAATTATTTTAGTATGTTGGTGAAGTTTGTTTTAAAAGTTCATTATTTGTTTTAGAAGTCAATATAACTTGTCAGTTTGTAATATTTGTGGTTATTTATTTTGTACTTTCTTTAAAGAAGAGAAATTATTTTTGGTGTATTTTTCCTACTTAAAAATCTAATTATTTTATCCTTTAATTTGTTGGTGTAATTATTTGAAAATAATTTGATAGTCATCTCTTAAATTTATCTTTATGAATGATTAATGTGCCAAGACTTCTTTTTAATTGTCTAGGTTAATTGAATACTTTATTTGTTTGCTTTGAATGATTTAATGTGAAGAGTGCCATTTTAATTATGTATTTTAATGTATGTCATTATTTGAGTGGCTTGATTAAATTTAAAGATTAACTTCAATTGCCTTCATGTGAGTTCATTATGTGTTATATTAATAGTAGTTAGGTTAGAAGAAGTATAAGAGTCTCTTTTTAATTATTTTATTTAAATGTATGTCTTTATTTATGTGCTTTATTGATGATTTATGTGAAGAGACTTCATTTTAATTAACTAATTCAATACATGGTATTTATTTGTGTGCTTTGATTTATTTATAATGTGAAGAGTCACTTTTGAATTATGCAATTTACATGCATGTCTTTATGTGTGTGTGGGTCTCTTAATGTTTAGAAATTAAAGTGTTAGTTTATTTTCATATATTTCAAAATACAAGAGTTTGGTAACTTGAGGTTTCTTTAATGAATGAAATATTTTTCTTTCTTTTTCATGTTACGGTACGAAAGGTCGCTTGTAATGTCGAATGTTTCATGCTATGTTTCGATCAACCTTCTCATTTTCATTTGTCTTTAATGTTTATTTCCATGTTACTTATGCATGTCTAAGTGTATTATTGCCTATGCATGTTCAATATTTTGAGTTTAGTTATTCTATTTTCATGTCTAATTGTGAGTTCAATTTAATTGCTCTAAGTGTTGCATTTTTTGTGTGTCACATTTTATTTTTGTGTACAATTGACCCTAAGTAATGCCAAAAACGTTTTTTAACTTTTTCCCAAGTAAAATCTAATCATTCATCATTAGTTATTGTGTTTAAATGTTTGGAAAAAAATGTGAAAGGTCTCTCTTAATTTTGGCTCTTTTATTATTGGTTTTAATATGAGTTTTAAGTGCAATTTAAGCCATTTAAATTGCCATTTATTTTGAGCTCTTCAAAGCTTTCATCTCCAGTAATTATATCCTATAAATACCCCCTTCTTGCAGCCAATTTTACTCAGAAAAATTCTTAGTATTCTCCCAAAAATCTTAAAGTACTGTTTTCTTTTTCTTTCAAGTTAGTAGCAAGTGCTTTTTGCAAGTACTTTCATAATTCTTGCTCTTCCTAACCTTCAAAATGTGAGTGTTCTACAAAACTATATATATGCATTATTTTCAAAACCTGGAAGGTATTTTAATATGTTTTCAACTTATATATAAGTAATGCATGGTTTCCAAAACGCACGTTCTATTGCATAAAAACCAAATGACGAAAGAGTTTTAGCATGTTTCCGCTGATTTTGAAAGATATATATATATTTTTATATACATGATTTTTATTTTGTTTTGATTGACGGTTCAAGAAAGATACGTACGTTTGGTTCAGGTTAATTGGCTTGTAGTTTGGTCAGTTGTGTCTGGCGAGCTACTTGTCGGTTTCCTTTGCCCATTCCCTTTAAATCGAGTGATAGAAGCCTTCACTGATTTAGTTGGGTTGTAGAATTCCACCCCTGTACCATGGCAAGGTCCTGACTGGATAGTTTGATCGACTATCAGGGAGACATAAGGTATATTTTACTGTGGGGTTATAAGGAGCGGCATGAAATAATGTTTTTCTGAAAAGTATATGTTATTGAAAGTATATTGGATTTTATGTTCTTTATTTTTATTGTTATGATTTTAATGAAAACTTCACAAGAAAATCTTTGAACACTCATTGTGGTTTTTCTCACACTTGTTTTTATTCCCTTCCTTGTAGGTTAGATTGCGGCGAAGAATGAACAACCAATAAACTCCACAAACTAAGTGTGTAGTTGGGATTTGGGATTTTTGTCAATGATAATAATGTCTTTTTTGTCTTTTCTAAAAACTCATATAATTTCTTGTTATATTGAGTATCTTTTAAAGACAAGAATTTTAAAAATCTTGTGGTTTTATTTGCTGAATAAAATATATTTTATTCCAGCAACTTCGAACGAAAGGTTGTCTGTAACTTCCCATGTTTTACTAAACGTTTCGGCTGTGCTTTCGCCCGACGTCCCGACTGAAATTCACTCCTTTTAAAATAACCTAAAAGTCGGGGCGTTACAGTACTCGTCTCATTGGATCGAAAGGGACTTAACAGACGACTCATTTTTTTCAGAAAAATAAAATCTGAAAACTGCTCCCCTTAATCCTAAAAAACAACTCAAATCTCAATCAATTCTTCACTGTATATTCAGTGCATGGCCTCATTGGGCTCTTTTAATCTAAATTTTTTGATAGGTGTCTATTTTACCGATAGCCTGCACTTTTGTGCGTGTCAGTTTAGTTTATGCGCCATCAACCTCACGGACATGTAGCTTTTCAGCCACGCCGGTATGTGGTAGTATTTGGACATGCCTAACACGGCTAATGGTGATCAACTAAGACCATAGATCCACCCCGAGACTCAAATTCAGAAGCTTAGGGAGCAGTAAACAGACTTTTTAGCAATAATGCAAAATAGCACAGACAAGTCCCAAGATAATAGTTCTCTCCCCAAACCTGTTCCTTGGAACAGGGGAAAAAGTTTAAAAGAGCATGCCGTTCGTCATCCCTAACGAGACTGAGTACACATAAGTATGAAAAGGCGCAAGTAATTCGTAAAAAACTTGCACAACCCAGGAAATCACACAATGCATTTGCCGGTACAAGATGTTTTCATCGGCTCTTAGGATTCTCACAGGCTTTTTGGACTAAAGAGCTAAACGAACTTGCTATTTAAAAGAGAAACGACCTTGCAGGATTAAAAGTACACTATCCTACTTCTAGCTAATCATCAAACAAAACGTAAGCAGCAAATGGATTTAACATCTACAATGGACGTTCGACTCGGTAAAAGACTCAGACTCACCACGAAAATACTGAAAGGAAAAATAACTAGACATAAACTGACGAAGAGAGCTGTAACATAGAAAAGGTGGCTAACATACCACCATAGTCACATAACAAACAAAGTGGCTAACATACCACTTGAAACGGAATACATGAAAAAATAAAAATAGAGTACGAAATAAAGTACAAATGTCAAAAATAGAGTACAAAAATGAGACAACTTAAGCTAAAGATACATTCAACAACCTCCCCAAACCTACATAAGTGCTAGTCCCTAGCAATGGAAAAGTGTAAGAAAGCGACTGTACAGAGTGACCAACCATAGTGTTGTCTCGGCTAGCAGGATCAAGTCGATCATGAAGGGCCACCACCAAAGTGCTGTGTCCAGAAATCCTACTTCTCCTTCCATAGTGCCTCTTGCCTAGCAAGGCGCTCAATCTCGCGCTGTTCTCAGGCCTCTGCGCGCTTGTCTCTCTCTTGCTGCTGCTGGTAGTGCTCCTCAATGCGAGAGAACTGGTCCTCGATCCGGGCATAATGTGGTCATGCCCAATCCTGGAACTGTGCGGTCATCTGCTCAAAGTAGGCAGAGAAATCAGTGGGGCCAGTCTGCGTAGGTGCAGTGGCCTCAGCTTCCCTAGCAATAGGGATGGGATGTCGGCCCAGTATGACTCTGGCGCTAGCGGAGTTCAAGGCACCCTTGGGTTTGTCAGTGCCCTGGATCCCCGATACCCCGTGGGACTGGCAGATGCTGGTGATGAGGCAGGGAAAACCGAGGAGACTCCCTTTAACCTTCCGGGATAGAGCCTCAGCAAGAATGATATCCGAGGCATCGACAAACTGCCCGGTCATTATAGCTCAGATAAGGCGGGCGATAGGAGGGGTCAGGGTGTTGAAATGTGTGTTGGGGTCACATTGTACTGGATCAGATGTTGCCAGAGGTGAACCTCTGTCTTGAGAAAAGGTGGGGCAATGGTGATTTTGGTCCTGTGGTCCTCCGGGTCGATATCAGGTATCAAAAAATTGAGATTAAAAGAGCCCAATGAGGCCAAGCACTGAATATACAGTGAAGAAATTGATTGAGATTTGAATTGGTTGACATGATTAGGGGGAGCAGTTTCAGTTTTTGTTTTTCTGAAAAAAATGAGTCGACTGTTAAGTCCCTTTCGATCTAATGAGACGAGTACTATAGCATAAGAAAGTTTAGGCACCTTTATGACGCAAGTCGCCTTCCCAGTTTTACTTTCTGAGCTTATACCCCATTTGGATACATCCAAGAGAGTGAGAGATACACTGCATTCACCTGTGAGGGATTAGCGAGCTAAACTTAAGTGCTATTTGTTTGAGAAACGATTGTGTTTGATTTTCTGTGCACTGTTTTTTCAAAGTTAGTTTGATAACAAAATTTTTGCATCTCGTGGACTTACTTTTCATAATGGTAGATTCGGTCACTTAGGACCTTGACTCTTTGTTTGTTTTCGTGGTTTCGAGTCTAGTTTGTGTTTAGTTTGTTTGTTTGCTCGAGGACGAGCAAAGGTTCATTTTGGGGAGTTTGATGAGACTATAATTTAGAGTCTCATCTGGTCCATTTTAGCGGTCTTTGTGAGTCATTGCCTTTAGTTTCTTAGTCTTTTTTGTTCGTTTTTACGCTTTGGTGTTTTGCTTTCTTTTTGTAGGAATCTTCTAATTCGAGCAAAAAAAGTGAAAGGCTGCTTAGCAAGAATCCTACTTGGTGAGATTTTACGAGCAGTGGAATTCTTGAAGAGGCTGCCACGGCGAGAACTTAGTGCCTTGTGGCGAGATTAAGCAAATGGATATCTATTGTGATAAAGAAGACTCGCCGCGACGAGCGTCGAAACCCAGCAATCTGTTTTCCTTATTAGTTTAGAATTTGGAATTCTTCTTTCATACTTTCTTTTAACCTAGTTCTTAGAAAAATCTCCATATTCATACTTTGACATTGTGACAATATTGGAGCTTGGTTTTCATCATTGTTGAAGGATTGATATCGAATTCCTGGTAATATTTGATAATTCTCTATTGTTTATCTCTTTACGATTCATGTTTGCTATTCTTTATCGAATTGTATGAGCTTGCATGCGATTATCAACCTGTTTATGTTTAACATTATCAATACCTTGAAGTCTTCCATCCTTGCTTCTACTATGAGTAGCTAAACCACTCCGAGCACGGTAGTTATGTGACGGTTTTGTGTATTCGCTTCTAGGGTTAGGAGTCGTTCATATAGGTTCATCTAGTTCAAGATTTTCATAAAACCTATCAATCCAATTCGCTAGTTCAAAGATCTTCTAAATCATTTTCGGTTAAGGATCGTGGATTGACGACCCACGATTACTCTAGTTCAAAACTTTCAAATAACGATTGTTTAAGATTGGATTAATTAATTTATGTACACCGACCGTGTGACAAGTATTAATGATTTCCCAGACTGAATTAGCATTACTTGATCATAACTGTTGTGTTCTCTCTATCTCATTGATTTAAAACCATTTACATTGCTTTATTCTGATTTCTAGTTTAAGAAAGTATTCAAACTCAAAATCATTCATTTGTTTACACAAGTAACTGTTTGCTTTCAACTCGTTGTGGTAGCTTAATTGGTTCCTCAGCAAACGATTCTGTGGTTAGCATTGTCTATCTACAACAACTGCTTACTACTTGTTGGTCAAAGAAAGATACAAGGAATTCAAAGAAAGAGGGCAATCTGGTCAATAGGACTTGAAACATGACTGCTTAAAATGAAAGTCATCACTCGAATGACTGGACAAGTCGATCATGGACATAGAAATATCCAGATAGAGTGATAGACAATAGAAGTGATAACAAAATTAATCCAAATGAAAAGATGGAAATGATGAAAAAGACAAGACATGAATATGAGTGAGAACACTCGAAACGGAAAGAAATGGGTTCAGGAATTGATTGTCAAGTAAACAAGGGGTTAGCGAGCAAGGAAATTATAGGAGATACAAGATTAAGGGTTTCAAAGAGTAATACTGAGTTTAAATGAACTGAGATGATCATGAGTTGACCAACTTATACATGGTTTATAATAATCAATATCAAAGGTAATGAACAAACGAATGAGGAGGTTAATCAAATATAAGAACAAGTGAAAGGTTGTTCAATAGGAACATATGAAGAAAGGCTGGTCAAATATCAAAACAATGAAAAAGATTTATTTTGTTGGAGGACTACACTCTGGGAGGCATACAATGTTGGGATACTACTTCACAACTAGCTGGAGTTCAAAAATTTGTTGAAGATGAATGTAATAGGTCTAAAGTATCCCTTGTACTATATGATGGCTCCTTTTACTAGCTTGGAAATAAGCTTGTATTTGAATTTTTATAAACCTCCACAATTTTTTGTAATAGGGAATTAGTGAGAGGCAGGTTATTTGGTATTAGTGCCTGCCTTTGTTGTTGCTTTATCCAGCATAGGTATTTTAGATCATTTGACTAGCTGGAGAATTGCAATCTGATAAGACGTTAGGTCATCTTTTGTACTAAGACAGTTCCATGTCTTAGATGGTATCTCTTTCTCTAATAAATGGAGATAGACTCCACCTTTAACTCAAACAAAAAGATTTATGGCTAATCTAATAAATGATAATGGTACGAGGAGATCAAATCAATACTAGGTGATACAAGATATCATGGTTAATTGGATAAGTCCAACCGAACGCCTTATGCATGATGAAGTGTTGTATCAAGAGTAGTACCAGTCAATTATACTTGCAAGAACTGGACATAATAAATATCCATTTTTCCCCGGGGCCCGATGCCTAATAGTTTAAAAGATAAGGCTAGAATCCTTACCTCTTGAATGTTCCAGTGCTATTGGTATGTTGGGTCTCTAAACACCGAAATTAGGTAGCGTATGCACTCATTTGCGTAAGGAGATATAATAAATACTCACGTTAATATTGTATTCTCGTTACGCACTGTCATATTATACTAACCCAACATTTCGGTTGATCTTTGATGCGTCAAATCAAGTCCTTAATTTTTTTTAGCTAAGAGCAATATCAAGGATCACTAGAAAACACATTGTGAGTTGATAAGTTGCCCTGAGTGTCGTTCTCAAAGGACTTAACTAGGCTTGTTGATGTTTTAAGGAAGTAGTGATGAGTCGATTTTATATCGTCTCATTCGGTCTTTTTTGCTGAATTATTGTTATCCTTAAGTATAGTTTTAGTCTCTTTTATTGGAGTTTTGTTACGTTTTCATGTTTTGTGTGATTTGTAGGTATTTGGTGAAACCACGTTAATTGGAGGCAAAACGGTGCATTTTATATGCATCTACACGATGTGGAGTTCCAATGCCTCGGACGGATACTAAAAATTGGAGCGGGAAAGCCGGAAATACCAAAATCAAGCCAAAAGGGGAAGAATCGTGCCAAGAGAGGGGAAAGAAGCAACTGACGTACACCAGTATTGACTGGCGTACGCCAGCTCTTAAACTGGCGTATACGCCAGCTTATTCCTTTCCTTCTCCGTTTTTAATTCTTTTCCTATTTTAATTAGTTTTTTCCCTTTTGT
Source organism: Plantago major (assembly GCA_026545765.1). NCBI lineage: Eukaryota > Viridiplantae > Streptophyta > Magnoliopsida > Lamiales > Plantaginaceae > Plantago > Plantago major. The sequence goes on from CM048843.1 coordinate 21,512,115, forward strand.
ATAAATAGACTAGATTAGATACGGTTTATTATCTTTTCATTCTCTTAGCTCTCAACTTAGAACCTTTAACGACAATTACCTACCTATTCCTGGAGGTAATTGAACTGATTTTCTCTTGTAATTCGACGATTGTTTATTGATTGAGAGCATATTCATACTACTTTTCATCTCCGGATTCAAGCTCTGCAATTCTACCTAGGGTTTGTGTCACGATTGGGTAAAAATTGTATCTCTTCTTCATTTATTTTTAGTATTGATTACAGTATGTCTATGGCGTGTCAGTTTATGATTCTGATTATGTCTTTGCATAAGATGAGGGCTTAAACACCCTGTTATGGGGTGGTGATGGATTCAATGTATGCTAGTTAGGGTTCATGTATTCAATATATATATAAGTTGCGATTTACTCTGTGTTGTTTAGATTAAATGCGTATGTAGTTTTCTGTTTGATGTTTTCTACTTCATAATTACTGATAGATTAAGCAACTGGTCCCTTTACCCCCAAAACATTTTGAGTTGACTTAATCTATTGGTTCGTTGCAAACAGTAGTAACTACATTAGCATGTTAATCGTAGCATAGTGGAATTGACGCCTTCACTAATGTTATATGTTTCTTAGAACAATTTAAGTTAGTTCATTGTCATAGTCCTTTGTACCTTATCTGATATAGGGTGTCTTCCTAGAGCGCTAGAGCAGTGTAATAGTCGTTAGGACATGTCCCAGTGTTGACTAGCGTAAATCGACAACATTATTGTTACTTGTTTCCTGCTAGCTAGCATGTTTTCTGTCACCACACCATAATTCCTCTCATATATCAATCTCATTTAGTTTAAATCTGTTTTCTAGTTAGATTGCATAATTGATAGATAAGTTAATATTACCATTCTGCTACCGAGGCAACCAACCTTTTTCTGCTTTTATTCTGTTATTACTATTCGCAAACAAGACTCAACATAGTTAAGTCCTTCGAGACTGACCTCGGGGTTCACTTCCCTACACTATAGGTTTTCGTAGTGTTGAGAATTAACTCTTGGCTTATAAACAAATTTAAAAATTTGATTTGACACATCAAGTTTTTGGCGCCACTGCCGAGGACTTAACTCCTTTGTTTAGTTTACGAATTTTAATTTACAGATGTACATATTAGTTAGTTTTTGTTCGTCTTTCCTTTCTTAGTTTAGTTTGTTTGGCGAAACTACTTGGGTTTCTTTGTGTGTGCAGGAAAGTATGGATCTCGTGCTTTGCTATATGTGTGGGATGGACGGTCATGTTGCAGCAAATTGCATAGACATCGAACATATCTGTGATTTTCGATAGGAATCTGGAGAGGATATCAGTACGGCATGGTTTAGATTTAAAGATCTGCGGAAGGCGCATTTGAACCATGGTAGGACATTGGCAACACGGATGTGGATTTTCTACAAAAATTTAACTAGCGAGAGCCAAGGGATAGTGGATAGAGCCTCTGGAGGGTCAATTTGGGATTTGACGCCTGGGGACCTAGAGTTTACGATCAACAACTTGGCTGTCGACTTCAACACTTCTGAAGTCAAGCGACTATGCGCCGAGCTGATAGCTTTTTGGGACCGAGAAGATGCTGAAGAGATGGCAGAAGATGAGACCACTACCACCGCCGCTACTGCAATTGAAGAAGAAAATCCAGTCACAGTTGGAGGAGTTTGTGAGGGTTTAGACGATCAGTCAGTCATTGAGGAGGAGACATTGTAATACCCCAGTTTTTATGTTAACTTGGTATTTTTGGTCTTGTATTATTTATTTAAAGTGTGTTTATTTGTGCGAAAATGCTTTTGAAAATTTTGAAGTGTGAATTTGGGGACCAAATTCTTTTAAGGAGGGGTGAGTGTGACACCCCAGATTTTGACGTACCTTATTATTTTTGTCCTTGCATGCTTTAACTTGTGTTAGTGTATTTGTATGAAAATATATTTGAATTATTTTAATTGATTGTGTTATTGTTTTAGATGTTATTATTTGTTTTAAAAGTCTATGTTACTTGTGAATTTGTAATATGTGTGGTTATTTATTTTGTACTTTTTTTTTAAAGAAGAGAAATTATTTGTGGTGTATTTTTCCTACTTAAAAATCTGATCATTTTATCGTTTAATTTGTTGGTATAATTATTTGAAAATAATTTGATAGTCATCTCATAAATTTATCTTTATGAATGATTAATGTGATAAGACTTCTTTTTAATTGTCTAACTTAATAGAAGTCTTTATGTGAGTGTCTTGATTGATGATTTAAGTGAAGAGTCTTCATTTGAATTCACTAATTCAATACAAGGTATTTATTTGTGTGCTTTGATTGATTTATAATGTGAAGAGTCACTTTTGAAATATGTAATGTACATGCATGTCTTTATGTGTGTGTGGCTCTCTTAATGTTTAGAAATTAAAGTGTTATTTTATATTCATATATTTTAAAATAGAAGAGTTTGGAAACTTGAGGCTTCTTTAATGAATAAAATATTTTTCTTTCTTATTTATGTTACGGTACGAAAGGTTGCCTGTAATGTCTAATGTTTCATGCTATGTTTTAGCTTTGTTTCGATCAGCCTTCTGTTTTTATTTTCATTTGTCTTTAATGTTTATTTTCATGTTACTTATGCATGTCTAGTGTGATATTGCCTATGCATGTTCAATATTTTGAGTTTAATTGTTACATATGCATGTCTAATTGTGAGTTCAATTTAATTGCTCTAAGTGTTGCATTTTTGGTGTGTCACATTTTATTTTGTGTACAAATGACCTATGTGATACCAAAAACGTTTTTGAACCTTTTCCCAACTAAAATATGATCATTTATCATTAGTTATTGTGTTTAAATGTTTGAAAAAGAAATTGATTGGCCTCTCTTATGTTGGCACTTTTATTGTTGGTTTTATCATGAGTTTTAAGTGCAATTTAAGACATTTAAATTGCCATTTATTTTTAGCTCTTCAACCCTTTCACCTTCCCTAAATCCACCCTATAAATACCCTCATTTTCCAGCCCACATTAGTCTAAAAATATTTTGGGCATTTTCTTCAAAAAAATCTTCAAGTACTATTGTCTTTTTCATTAAAGTTTGTAGCTTGTTCTTCTTGCAAGTACTTTCATGGTTCTTGCTCTTCCTAACCTTCAATTGTGAGTGTTCTACAAAACTATATATATGTATTATTTTCAAAACCTGGAAGGTATTTTAATATGTTTTCAAAATTATATATAAGTATTGCATGGTTTTCAAAACGCACGTCCTATTGCATAAAAATCAAATCACGAAAGAGTTTTTGCATGCTTCCGCTGATTTTGAATGATTTATATATTTTTTACACACATGATTTTTATTTTGTTTTGATTGACGGTTCAAGAAAGATACGTACGTTTGGTTCAGGTTAATTGGCTTGTAGTTTGGTCAGTTGTGTCTGGCGAGCTACTTGTCGGTTTCCTTTGCCCATTCCCTTTAAATCGAGTGATAGAAGCCTTCACTGATTTAGTTGGGTCGTAGAATTTCACCCCTGTACCATGGCAGGGTCCTGACTGGATAGTTTGATCGACTATCAGGGAGACATAAGGCCTGTTTTACTGTGGGGTTATAAGGAGCGGCATGAAATAATGTTTTTTTCTTCTGAAAAGTATATGTTATTGAAAGTTTATTGGATTTTAAGTTCTTGATTTTTATGATTTTAATGAAAACTTCTCACGAAAATCTTTGAACACTCATGGAGGTTTTTCTCACACTTGTTTTTATTCCCTTCCTTGTAGGTGAGATGGCAGCGAAGAATGAACAACCGCTAAACTCAGCAAACTAAGTGTGTAGTTGGGATTTGGGATTTTTGTCAATGAAAATAGTGTCTTATTGTCTTTTTCAAAAACTCATGTCATTTCCCCGTTATATTGTGTATCTTTAAAGAAAAGAATGTTGAAATCTTGTGGTTTTATTTGCTGAATAAAATATATTTTTTATTCCAGCAACTGTGAACGAAAGGTTTTCTGTAACTTCCATGTTTTACTAAACGTTTCGGCTCTGCTTTCACCCGACGTCCCGACTGAAATTTACTCCTTTTAAAAAAGCTAAAACTCGAGCGTTCTGAGACATCCACAAGCGGCCAAGCGAGATTTGAACCACCGTTTCCAATTATTTGGAGATGGAGCAGACACTTGATACCACCCAGATGAAACCATCGGATTCACTTTTCATTCCCCCCCCCCCCCCTTACAGTGATTCAAACATACTAGCCCCAGCTCACACACGAGATTGGCCAGGAAGTTTCGACCCCATTTGTCGCTTTATTTTCCCTTTGATTACCCTTTTTTTATATTAGGTTTTGATTTATCTAATGTTAGTTTGTAGAGAGTCATAGGAAACATGAGAAGAGGAGCTAAACATGGGCACCAAATCGTTGAGTTTGGCGGGAAGGATGCGAGGGATTCATTCCCGTTCGATAATGGATAGTGATGCGTCAAATCAAGTCTTAATTCTTAAAGCCAAGAGTAATATCAAGGATCACTAGCAAAAGCACGTAGTGAGTTGATAAGTTGCCCCGAGTGTCGTTCTCGAAGGACCAAACTAGGCTTGTCGGTGTTTAAAAGTATCAGTTTGCCTCGAATTGCATCTTAGGACTTCCAATTCATTTCTTTCACAATCACAAAAGTGGGTAAACATCAAACACGAGTTTGTTATCAATTAAAGGAGAAATGCAGAGGTGGTTTCATCAAAGAGCTTAGCTATTATAAGTATGGAACTGGATTTACGACCTTTGAAAGTGAAAACGTTTAAAGCAACGTAGTAGAGTCGTCAATTCTACTAGTTGTAGTTCATAGTCAAAAGTGATGGGCGTAAACCGCTTTTAACCTTATGGGTGCGAATCCCTCTAGTGGATTAGGGATTTAGAAAACGATTGCAGGCACTTTGAACTATCAAAACCATTCGCAAGAAATCAACAGTCAAATATCAGAAATCATCCAAAAGACTTATACTGGCATGCTCAAGATTTCACCACCACCTCATGGGTATTGTTTAGCTACTCATATTCATGTTGTCATCGGCAAGAATTATGATTAACATAAGCATAACATAAGCATAACATACACAAGAAGTAATCAAAGGGAAACGATACAGAATTCCGAATAACTTTGAATATCTTAGCTCCAATGGATAACAATGGTGGAAACAGAGTACTGGTTACAGGAGGATTGAATAGTACAGTTACAGATTAATAGCAGTGGTTAACCAAGATCCAATCTTGCAAGAGATGGATGTTTCTTGGAACCCTAGCTCTCTCCCTAACCCTCACAAAAATGTGAATTGAAAAGTGATCAGTTTTGAATTACAAATCTGACATTAAAATGAAAATTAGAATAAAAAGTAACGCTTGAAACGTCTGGCTAGAGAAGAGCAGGGCCGGGAGATCGCCCACTCCTGGTAGGGTGACCGCCGCAAACAGTTTGGGCAATCGCCCGCTCCTGCCTGGAATGCGGCCCTTCGGTGGCCGCGTCCAGGAGCTGGTGCGATCACCCCGCTTCCAATCGGGCTCGATCACGCTCAATTTATATGTCCTTGATCTGATTGGCATTTCGGGAACCTCCGTGGATCCTATATATGTGGAGTCTTGGAGCTTGTGATCTCCGAGATAGTGCATCCAAATGCATCTTTTCACTTATTTTCTTCATGAAAAGCACCTGAAACTTGGAATCAAGGTGGAAACACAAGAAACACAAACAAAACTCAAAATATATACAAATAAAGGATAATCTGATATAAAAGTTAGTAAAAATAAGGTAAAAGAACATGATGAGGTGTCCTAAAAACACCTTATCAAAACTCCCCAAACCGAACCTTTCTCGTCCTCGAGCAAACTACAAGCCTAAGGAAGAGACTAGACTTTAAACTAACTAAAACAAGAACGAGTCAGACAACCAGGTACATAATCTACATTTGTAAGCGACAAGCTCTATGCTTTTGATATTCATATCTCTTGCCTGTGACAACATGAGTATGAGTAGCTAAACAACATCCATGGGATGGTGGTGAATTCTTGAGCATGCTAGTATAGGATTTAGGACGATTTCTGATTACTGTCTGTCTATTGAATTCTTGAGAATATTTTAGAATAGTTCAAAGTGCCAGCAATCGTTTTCCCATACCCGATTTACAAGAGGGATTCGCACCCTTAAGGTTAAAAGCGGTTTACGCCCATCACTTTCGACTTCAAACTACAACTAGTAGAATTGGCGACTCTACTACGTTGATTAAATATTGTCACTTTCAAAGTGTCAAAGTAATCCATTGAAATCCTTTACTAGCTAGCTCTTGATGAAACCACCACCCCATGTCTCCCTTAATTGATAACGACTCCGTGTTTGTTGTTTACCAACAATTGTGATTGCGAAAGAATAGAATTGGAGGTCATAAGACACAATTCTAAGACAAACTAGTACTTTTAAACACCGACAAGCTTAGTTAAGTCCTTTGAGAATGACACTCGGGGCAACTTATCAACTCACTACGTGCTTTTGTGAGTGAACCTTGATATTGCTCTTTGCTTAAAAATTAAGGACTTGATTTGACGCATCAAGTTTTTGGTGCCACTGCCGGGGACTTAACTCCTTAGTTTGTGTTTAAAAATTAGTTTACTCGATTTTCTGTGTGATTTCTGCTTGTGGAGAATTTTTGGTTTCATAACTTCCTTTTCTCTCGTTTCAGGTAGTTTATGCGAGGTACAAGGAACTCGAATCTTCCATTGGAGTCTTGTGTGGACGATATTGAAAGGCATAGGAGGAGATTGAGGTTTAGCCTTGCTGGTACGCAAGTGAGTGAAGGCATTGAGGAATCTAGTTCGGAGTCCGATTCTGAGGACTATTCTACTCTTCAAATATATATGGGTGATACAAGACGAGCTGGAGGAGCTGGTGGTGCCGGTGGGGGTGGAGTTCGTGTTGGTGCTAGAAACACGATCCACAATGTCTTCAAGACTCACATTGGAGTCCATAGGTCATGCATCGTGTTATCCGAGGCAGCCCGAAACTATGAGTTGAAGCCATACCTTCTTCAACACCTTCCCAAATTCTATGGGATGGAGAATGAAGATGTTATGGGCTTCTTGAAGGAGTTGGAGATGTTCATAGCAGGGATGCATACAACGGGGGTAGAGGATGATGACTTGAGGATGAAGATATTCTCCATGTGTTTAGCGGACAGAGCTAAGGCATGGTTGAATATGTTAACAGAGGTTTCTTTGACCACATGGGGGAGGTTTGTGAGGCTTTCACATATCGATACTATCTTCAATCGAAGACGACTTCTTTAAAGGCACAGATCTCGGGGTTCCAGCAACTCCATGATGAGACATTCTATGAGGCTTGGGAGAGGTTTAAGATGCTCCAAGCCGAACTTCTCCGGGGCCCGACTCTTTATCCCCCGGCTGATATTGGCCAGTCGTTGTTTCTTCAACTCGTGCATGGCTATCCCAATCCAATATTCTGTGAAGGCAAGGGAAAATGTTAGTTTCTGGACTAGTTAACTTATCATCATACGAAGGAAATCCTAAACTACTATATCCGAAGGAAAAAACTTATGATAACCACCCATACTATTATTCCCCGTGCAATATACATGCCTCGAGGTGAGGCCCAAGAGCCAAGTTATGGGTTTTACGTGGAAGCCATAAGGAAACCAATACTAATCCTCGTCAAGTCTATAGTACTTTTCCATCAAATTGGGGATGGGTTGTCTCAAGCGAACATTGGCAAAGGCGTCCTTTTTCTTTTTTTTAAAATAAGGGCACTCCCCAATGCTGAATATGCCCCTCGGCTGTTCGAGGTAACCTCAGATACACATACAGTGACCACCAAGTTAGGCCATATGAGGATGTGAACGACTGCAACATCCTGTAATTTCTCCTCGGCTGGAAGTGATAGAAATTCTTGTTGGCAGGGCTCAAAGATACAATGAAGGCCCAAAAGAAATTTTTAGGGCTACAGGGTTCTCCCTCCATCCTCATGATCACATAAAAATTTCAGATATCTGAAATGTCAATTACCTCCACAGTAGGAGGCTCAGATACTTGTCTTTCAGAGACTTGTGCAGTCTCTGGAAGGTTTTCTTGTGATGAAGGCTTTGATGCCTCATCAATTTCCATTGGTTGCGGGGATTGAGTGGGCATTTCCCCAGCAACTTCTACTTCTTTTTGAACCTGTAAGTGGAAAGTGTTAGTTTGAGAAAAATGGTCAGAGATTTTTCTTTGAAGATTATAGGTATCTGAATGAAATACCTTCTCTGCAGAAGGTTCAAATACTTGTTTCTTAGAGACCTTGGAAGTCTCTGGATTTTTCTCTGAAGAGATAGACTTTTCAGTCTCTCCATTTTTCTTCTCAGTTGGAGCCTATAAGAAACAAACACTTAAGAGTATAAGTCAAGTGTATAAAGCACATATCTGAGATGTTATATCTTAAGGAACTATCTTCTACCTGTGAGACAGGCTCCTATTCCTTAAGTGGTGTGGCTATGAAAGCCTCCTTCCCAGATTCTGAGGCAAGCTTTGCAACTTCCTCTTGAAGTTGTGTTTCTAATTCAGCCTGTAACAAAGAAATTTTATTAAATAACAAGATTAATAGACACAAAAATATCACAAGTAGAGAGTTAAACCATTCAGCTACCTGAGCAGTGTCAGGCTGATTGGTCTCTAGAACTTGTGACCCTTCTATGCTTTGGTCTTGTTGTTCCATTACAGCTTCTTTGTTTGAAGTTTCAGGTACTTCAGACCTTTCCTGAGTGTGCAACCCAGTTGCCTCCCCTTGTTGATCATTCTGAGCAGATGCCTCAGTTTGATCCCTCTCATTAAGTTGGGGAACCTGCTCTTTTGCAGGATTTTCTTCAGCTAGGAAAGATGCTGGTATCTCATGCTGTAACTTAAGTATCATTTCAGCAGCATCCACTATTGGCTGTTGTGTTTGGTGTGGTGATTCTGATCTAGATGAAGAAGGTGATGCTGTATGGGGCCTATCCAGATCTACTTGAGACAGACTTTTAAGTGTTGAGGCAATGGCAGTATCCTCCAACACTAGGTTACCACTCATTAGAGCATCTTCAATATGCTTTAAGTGTTACTTGCTCTGATGTTGTGTTTTGTCCAGTGACCTTGGACACAGTTGCTTCTTCAGCAACCTTTGATGTGGGTGCTTTTTCAGTAACGTCTACACTTGTTGCTCTTTCAGCAACCTTGGGGATTATTGCTTCCCCCTCATCTTCAGATTCCTCATCGAAATCTGGGACTGAATTATCAACAATCCCTGCTGCTTCTGTAGAGAGTACGTTTGAAATCTCTCACTGCCTTTATCAACATTGATGAGTTCATCAGCAGTGGATTTAGCAGCATTGATAAGTTCGTCAGCTGGGGACATAGAAGCATTGATGAGTTCATCAGCAGGGGTATCTTTTGCAGCATTGATGAGTTCATCTGCATTTATGAGTTCATCAGCAGTGGCGGCAGATATCTGAGAGTCGACATCCACAATGGGTATGCCTTCTGATTTGCCAGCATACTTCTTCCGTGAAATTCTGGTCTTTTTGGTCGCAACGGAACCCTTAGATACCTCATCAGTCTTTCATTTCTTGGAACCTTTTTGAGATGCAATAACCTTTTTCATCATGTTTGTATACTTATATTTGTAGAGTAGGTTACTATTGGAAATGTCTGCCTTCTCTCTGAGCTCAATGCCAAGACACTCAAGTAAGTAGCATATCTTCAATCCATAGCTTACTATGGCTTTTGGCTCAGCAAGGCCCTTAACGATTTTAGGCTCAAAGACTTGTATCTTCTTCACAAATTTCATAAAGGCGTACTTCCCCCAATTAAAAGGGTTTTCTAGCCTTTTGTTTTGTTGATTCAACAAGAACATCATCATCCAGCGTTCTTGGCTTATCTGGTCAGCTCCTCCTTGTAGACCATCAAAGCATCTGTGAAGGATACATGCCAACAAATCCCAGTGGACCAACAGATGTCGGGTCCTTATGTCAGCAAGCTTAAAGTCTATGGGTGTGTCTGGCTTGTCAAGATCACACACATCACTGTAGAGCTTTTTGACACCCTCAAGGAGATCTTCATCCTTGGTGTCAATTTCAAAATCCTTTCCAAGATTTTGAATTTCAAACCTAGGTTTTGAAACTCAGACCCGGACGTTGACCCGGCCTACCTACTGTAGGAGGTTCAACCGGGTCAACCTTCAAAAAATATTTTTAAAAATAAAACATAATGTATGCCTTAAAAAAAATCAACATATACATTTTTTACCTAAAAAAAGGATAGAAAACATTGTATAAACGACATATGCCTCAATTCCATTGCCACAATTCATATAAAATATCAAAATAACAACAATCCATAAACCACAAACACAAAGTCACCATAACTCCATAACATTGAATTCAAAATAACAAATAACATCAAAGCATCATAGTTCCAACTTAGTCTCTAAAGCATCTTAAGATTGCAACAATCCATAAACAATCAAAACAAAGTTCACTTGAAGATATTTTTGAACAACAAAGTCGTAAAATGCCTAGCTTTCTTCTCCAGCGCTTTCAAAACAAAATAACAAGATTTTTTTTAATAAGAAACCCGGTTGGAACCTGTTTTTTACCGGTTCCGCCGGGTTTTTACTGAATCCCGATTTTTTCCGATTTTGGGGGGGTTTTGGCCCGGACCCCCCTCAGTCATGATTAACCGGACGACCATGGGATTTCATAACATAGGTTCAAACTCACGAGAAAAGTTTTCGTCAATGAGATTTCCTGTCCTTGGACTTTAGTCTTGATAGACACTATCTCAGTGCCTTCAGAGACTTTGGAAATAATCATGGAGTTGTTGTAAAACTCCAGGACATCCAGTGAAGAAATTCCACTGGGAATAGCAGACAGGAAACCCTTGATTTGTGCCTTTTCAAGCATACCAAGGATCAACTTCCTATCAGCTTGGTTTTCAATGGCGGCAGCTAGGTACTCTTCAATCATAGCACCACCCCAAATCATCCTGTGATTTGAAGTCCAATGCTCAGGATTAAATTCTCCTATCAATCGATTGTTCGTGATAACCAACACTGGTGCTTGCTTTGCAGTAGTACTAGAGGTGGTGACTTGAGAAGCAGTTGTGGAAGCACGTTTGGGAGCCATCTCTTTAAATAGTAGTAGTTTTTGAAACTTAGAAAGAGATTAGAGTAAAGGATTAGTAATTCTTTGCAGAAAAACTAAGAAGGAATCAGTAGTTGCAGAGAAAATTGCAGAGAAATTTGAGAGTATTTTGCAGTTTTTGTGCAAGAGCAAATGTAGGATTAGGCGAAAGTGATTCCTTTTGCCAAAATTCTATATATATAGCAGTGTAATTCCAACAGGCAAAAATACACAAATTAATTTTGTGCATTTGTATCTGTGTACGTGCAGTAAGACGTGGGTGAAAGACTACTTTGCATTAAATGCTAGTGGGCCATAACTATTTTTACAGTCCACTTCTTTTTGGTGAAATCAAATCTCGGCCTTTAAAATGGAACGCCCATTTCATCAATGCTTGGGATTGCTTTTCCAGCAATGATCACAATCCACCCATGATGTGATTGTGCCCAATTATGAATTTTGGCGATTAGCTATTTGAATCACATCTCTTCTGTGTGACTAAGGGACAATTTTGTATCTGAGTTTATCTCACACACAGTATATGTTCATGTTTTACACAAAGATAGAAATAATACAAATTTAAAGAGAGTAGTTGACTGCAGACAGTTGCACTATTCTCTTTTATGTTCCCCCTCACGAAGGGATCTCATAGACATCTGAGTACCTATCCCAGAAATCTTTAAATAGCCATTTTACCCTTAACCTTTGATATCTGAGTACCCGTCTCAGATACTTGTTTACTAAGTGTTTCACCTTTTGCCTTTGATATTCTGGATTCCTGTTCTAGATATATTATCTCTTCTTTTCCCTTCTCAATAATACTGAGTTCATGTCCTTGAAAATCTAGATGCCTGTTCCAGATATCTTTCTCCTTTCTGAATTTCTATCTCAGAGATTAGAACTTTTCAGTTCCTTTGGTAGCTCCATTAACCCAAGACTATGTCTCAAGGTTAAGAATCTGCTTTCTTGCAAAGGTTTTGTAAAGATATCTGCAAGTTGGTCTTCAGTACCAATCTTGAGTATCTCTATATTGCCTTTTTCAACATGGTCTCTAATGAAGTGGTGTCTAACATAATTGTGCTTTTTTCTTGCATGCAACTTAGGATTCTGAGTTATGGCAATAGCACTTGTGTTGTAACATAAAATCGGAGTTTTCTCTTCATTGAACTCATAATCTCTGAGTTGTTGTTGTATCCACAATATCTGTGAAGCACAACACCCAGCAGCAATATATTCAGCCTCTGTGGTAGATGTGGCAATTGAGTTTTGTTTCTTGCTAAACCATGATATTAATCTAGCACCAAGAAATTGACAAGTTCCTTAGGTGCTTTTTCTATCAAGCAATGATCCAGCATAGTCAGCATCAGAATAGCCAACTAAACTCAATCCACTGTCTTTTGGATACCACAATCCAACTTCTACAGTACCCTTTATATACCTTAATATTTTCATAGCAATGTTGTAGTGTGATTGCATTGGTTTTGTCTGAAATCTAGCACACACTCCAACTGCATATTGAATATCTGGTCTACTTGCAGTGAGGTACAGTAGAGACCCAATCAATTTCCTATACTTGTGTTCTTCAACACTCTTGTCAGATTCAGTATAGGTCATTTTGGTTCCAATGCTCATAGGTATCTTAGCATTCTTTTCAGAAGGCTTTAGATTAAACTTGTTGAGTATATCCTTTGCATACTTTGTTTGACTAATGAATATTCCATCATTAAGTTGATTGACTTGCAATCATAGGAAGTAGTTTAATTCTCCCATCATGCTCATCTCAAATTTACTTTTCATGAGCTCAGCAAAGTCTTCACAAAGTTGCTTGTCTTTAGATCCAAATATAATGTCATCAACATATACTTGAACTAAAAGTAGTTTCCCTTCATGGTTCAAAGTAAAGAGTGTTTTATCAACATCTCTTTTCTTGAAGCCACGTTCCAGCAAGTATTTGACTACAGTATCATACCATGCTCTCGGAGCCTGTTTCAGTCCATACAGAGCTTTCTGAAGCTTATAAACCATTCTACTTTCTGTGGAAACCTCAAAGCCTGGTGGTTGTTCAACATAGACTTCCTCAGCAAGTTCACCATTTAGGAATACACTTTTGACATCCATCTGATAAACTTTAAAGTCATTATGAGCTTCAAAGGCTAGAAATAGTGTAATTGCATCTAATCTTGCAACTGGAGCATTTGACTCATCAAAATCTAGTCCATCTGTTTGGGTGAATCCCTTGGCAACCAACCTTTCTTTGTTTCTGGTTATTTCACCAGATTCAATCATTTTATTTCTGAAAACCCACTTGGTTCCAATGATAGATATTCCGTCAACAAATGGAACCAGTTTCCAAACTTTGTTTCTCTCAAATTGATCCAACTCTTCTTACATTGCAGAGATCCAATCTTGATCCTTCAATGCTTCTTCTATAGTTTTAGGTTCAATGTTTGAGATAAAACATCCATAAAGACAGTCAGCAATTGCTCTCCTAGTTCTAACTCCTTCGTCTAAAGGACCAATCACATCCTTGGTAGGATGATTTCTTATCCATTTCATAATGGGTTTTGAACTAGTAGGATCAATATCATTTTGATCTGAATGTGAATCAATATGATCTTGATGGGATACTTGTGCAGTATCTGAGATATCTGGCACACGGGAAATGCCATAGATATCTGACACTTTTTCAGTGTTGGAGATATCTGGAATTTGATTTTCAGCAATCTCATTCTCAGAAACCTCTTCATGATGAAGGTTCTCAGTAACCTGTTCCATTTCTGGAATTCTCATAGGAAATTCTTCATCATGTCTTAGAGTCATCTGGTTGTTACTAAGCAATGGTTGCTTTTCATCGTCAGAGTCATCCTCTAAGTGAATGATAGAGTTGTTTCCTTTTGAGGATTCTTCTTCAGAATCTTTAATCATTAGTTCTTTGAACCTATCTGAGAGTTCTTCATTCAAGGGTACTTTCTTGTTTCCTTCGTAGAAGACTACATGAACAGATTCTTCAATCTTTTGCGTTATTTTGTTGTAGATTCTGTAGGCTTTGCTATTCAGAGAATAACCAAGAAATACTCCTTCATCTGCTTTTGGTTGAAATGTTCTCAAGTATTCTTTTCCATTGTTAAGAACAAAACATCTGCAACCAAACACCCTTAGATGTTTGATACTAGGGGGTCTACCAATCAAAAGTTCATAAGGAGTTTTGTCATGGTGTTTGTTAATCAAACATCTATTTTGAGTGAGCAGGCTGTGTTAACAGCTTCAACCCAATAGATTTCACTTATTTCAGTGTCAGCAAGCATTGTTCTTGCTGCTTCTTTTAGGGTTCTATTCTTCCTTTCAGCAACACCATTTTGTAGTGGTGTCCTTACTGAAGATAGTTGATGTTGTATACCTTTGCAGGTACAAAACTCTTTTATGTACTGGTTCATAAACTTAGTACCCTGGTCTGTTCTGATTACAGATACCCTTGTCATTTTTCATGACTTCAAGCTCATTCAGCAAGTTAGGTATCTCAACCCTTGCATTAGATTTTTGTTTGAGAAATACAACCCAAGTGAATCTTGAGTAATCATCAACAACAACCAGACCATACTTCTTTCCTGCATAGCTAGTTACAGAGGATTCAAAAAGATCCATATGTAACATTTGCAGTAGCCTTTCACTGGAGTGTCTAGTTTTAGACTTGAAAGATGTTTTGGATTATTTTTCCATTTGGCAAGCTGAGCATATACCATCTTTTCTATATACCATTTTGGGTAAACCAACCACCAATTCTTTCTTGGCTAGCTTGTTCAGAGTTTTGAAGTTCAAGTGACTCATTCTTTTATGCCATAGCCAGTTTTCTTCAGTGTGGCCAGATTGACTCACCATGAGACATTCTTCAGTTGTGGCAGATGCCCAGTCAGCAACATAAAGATTTCCTTTTCGCCTAGCAACCAAGACTGTCTTCTTTGACTCATTGTCAATTAATTTGCATAGTTTTGACTTAATATTTACAGTGTACCCTTTGTCTATCAATTGACTCATGCTTAGGAGATTATATTTCAATCCCTTTACATGTAGTACTTCAGATATTGTAAGAGCTCCAAGCTTCAGATTGCCAAAACCTATGGTTGGATTTTCATCTCCTCCAGCAAATCTAATACATGGTCCTTTATCGCATTTTCTGTAGTTAACCAGATTTGCTTTGTCTCCTATCATGTGCTTCCCACATCCACTATCAAAATACCACTTCGGGTTCTTCCTCAGAGTGTTCTGCACAAAACAGGAACATGGAGTTAGGCTCTCATTCCAACAATGGAACCTTCTGGACTAAAGAATCTCCTTGTAAGAATCCATTTCTGAATGAACTTCCTTGGGGTATTCTTTTGTCTTGTTGGAACATGAGAAGGAATTTTAGGTAAATGATTAGTGTCATCATCATTTAAAGCTATTTTCCTTCTTGGTGTGTTCCATGGTGCTCCTCGTGGTGCTTTCAGATACCTGTCAGATTGCTGAGTCTGCTTTTCAGCAAACTTAGCTTTCCTTGCCAGATTGCTTCTAGCCCTGACATTCAGAGTGGTCGTAACATGTTCTTTCTTCCACTTCTGATGATTGATATGCGCAATCTTGGCTTTCATCCATCGTTCTTGCTCTTGTTTATAGTCACGAGCGAGTTGTTTCCCGATGGCTTTATAGTCAATGCCATTTCGAGCACCTGGTGCTATCTGAGCTATCTTCTCAGCAACTTTGCTAGTCTCTGGAACGTCTTTCTTTCCAGAAAACGTGATGTTGGAAAATTTGCCTACTCCTGCAATTTTTCCTTTCTGAGAGACATAGCACTATGGGTGATTACACTTTTCAGTGTTATGTTTCTTACAGAAACGTTCCTAACATTTTTTCTTTTGAACTTGTTTTTCACACAAAGGTTTGGTTGTGACTGCCTTTCCTTTGTCAACAACCTTAGCTTTCTGACCAATGTTGTAGGTTATTTGAGAACCATTTTGCTGAGCACTAACAAACGTTATTCTTTCGTCACTCTTATTCATAGTAGTAGAACTATTTGTTTGTGTGTCCAACCCAAGTCCTCCCTTTTCTAGAGGATCTCTTAAATAAGAGTGTACTTCAGTAAGAGTGTCACTAGCTTTGGCATAGGATTGAAAAGATAGTTCTTTCTTCTTGAGTTCCTCATTTTCAGAAAGAAGATCTTTATTTTCTTTTTGGAGTATATCCATTGCCTTTCTGTGTAACTTCTCCGTTTCAGATATCTGTGCTTTGAGAAATGTATTTTCAGCATCCTTTTTCGTAGATATCTTGAGTAATTGTGAATTTTCCTTTTCAAGAGAATTCTTTTCTTCTTCAAAAATGTCGGCTCTAGCTCGAATCATTTGAAATTCTCTTTTGTAGAGATCAAGTTCTCTTCTGAGATATTCTAAATTTCTGATTTCTTCCTCATCACTCTCATAATTAATGAATTGAGTAATGTTGGTTACTTCGTCAGCCATTAGGCAAGGCTCAATGTTGGAGCAATCTGGATAGATCTCCTCAGCAACCCCACATAATTCCCTTTTCTTTTGACCAAAGTCAACCAATTCATGAGTGATGCCACATAATTCTGGAGAAGGTAGTTTGGAGTCATCTGAGTCTTCTTCCTCAGATTCTGACTCAATATCAAGAGCATCCTGTTGGATTTGAATCTTTTTCCTTTCTTCAGTGAGCATAGCTTTCTGACCTCTCTTGAAGTTTCTTCGATCTTTCTTGTCACTTGTCTTTAGCTTATTGAAAACAGGGCAGTCTCTTTTAAAATGACCAGGTTTCTGACAATAGAAACAAATATCATTTCCGATTTCTGCTTCCTCAGTACTAGATACTTGCTGAGCCAGCTTGTTCAGCGAGCTTGAGAGCTGCATATTTTTGTACTGGTGAAAGTTGAGCCTAGATGCTTTTTCAGCTTCTCTTTGGATTTTCTTCTCTCAATCTCACGACTGACGTATTTTCTCATTTGCTTTACAGCAAGAGCATCTTCCTCAGTCATTTCTTTGGTATCCTTCTTTTCAGAAGTGTCTTGTGTTACTAAAGCACCATTGTGAACTTTCTCAGCAATTATTTGTTCTCTCTGAGTAGTTTCATAGTTGACAGTAGCTAAGTGGGAAAAGAGTTCTACTGGAGTGATATTTGGCATTCCTTGGTTGAAATAAAAATACTGAGTATGTTCCCAGTTTTGATTTAAGCTTCTCACGATAGTCTCAACCTTTTCAGAGTCACTTTCACCAAGTGCAGCCATTTCACTCATCAATGTTGTGAACCGGAAATCTAGTTCTTCAAGAGTCTCTGTGGGACCTTGTTTAAAGTTTTGGAATTTGAGCTTCAAAACTTCGAACTTATTTTCCTTTGTTTTCTCAGTGCCGGCACAAATTTCTTCAATCAGTTGCCAGGCCAATTTCGCTGTTTTTGCACCCCACAGTTTACACTGTATGTGCTCTTGAGTGGAACATATGATGATATTGCGAGTCTAACCTTCCAGTCGATTTCTCTTGGCATCTTCCGATGTCCAGAGCTCTCTGGGCTTTGGCTCATAAACAACTTGACCAGTAGGTCTTCCACTGGTTGACGCACCTGTTTGTGAGGAACCACCACTTGGTTCTTCATCAGTGGGAACTTTGTCTCTACCATTAGAAACCTCCATGACCTACTTGAGTTGTTGAATGACTATGGGGCCATTCTTTATTTCTTCGATCATTTCGTCGCTGATAGCTTCTAGGTGGAGCATCATGTTGTTCTTCCATTTCTCATAGTTCTCTGGCTTGAGAATTGGAGCGTCACTTAAAGACATCTTGCAGAAAACAAACTTACAAACAAATCAAGTGTAGGTGAAAAGCAGTTAGTGAGCACTTATCTGGGATCTAGGTTCAGTGCAGAAGGCTTGGGAACCTCTAGCTCTGATACCACTTGTTGGTCCAGATAACGGCAAAGGAAAAGACTAGAGGGGGGGGGGGGGAGAATAGTCTTTTACAACTTTTGTCGATAAACACAATTTCGCATATATCTGTGAAGATATCTGATACTTAATTTCAGAGAGCGGAAGACTTTTCTGTGATAAGTGCACGTGCTCAACAAGATATAATGTGTTTAAATACTTAGCAGGATAAATAGAACGATAAGTAAATTACTGAAAGTAAATAACACGTCTTTTATAGTGGTATCTGAAGGTGGCGTAATCGTTCAACTAATCCACTTCGGCCTTTCTCAGACCTAGAATTCAATAAGACAGATAATTGAGTTCACCTTACAAATATCTTCTCTCGATTCCTAAATACACTAGGTTCCCAACCAAGTGTTCCGCCTGAGTTATTCCCCGGCTCCCAGCCAAGTACTTTCTATACTCAGAAACCTTTGAGCTGTTCCTTAGTTTCCTAAACTAAGTACTTCCTATGCTCAGTAACCTTGGAGTTATTCCTTAGTTTCCCAAATTAAGTACTTCCTGTACTCCACGCCGTTTTAAGGTGTTGGTTATGAAGGTTTGTCAGGTGAGTAGCCTTACTAACATTTCAATTATTTAGGAATACTCTATAGAACAAGAATCACTTAACACACTTCACAATGTGTGGTGATTTGTTCTTTACTGACCCAAGTCTATGTTAAATGTTCTGGAGAATGAAACTCAGATACTTGATCTTTTGATTCAACTCCTTCACAGATAGCAATGCTTGTTAAGGATCAGGACACTTAGAACTTTCGTGCTACTTAGAATTCAAGAGCTTAGTCGCAACTATAAGTTAAAGAGTAAGTAGTTTGAAGGTTTGTATGCTTGAATGAATAAGTTCGTTCTATGTGTTCAGTGTTTAAGTTCAAGGTGTATTTCAAGCATTCTAAGTGGTGATATTTATAGTTGAATTTGAAGCCGTTTGAATAGTATCCGTTAGGCCCAATTCAAATTCAAACTATTGATATCTGAAAATAGTACTGCATAAGACGTTGTCTCTTTTCAGAGAATTCCTCTTTTGTTCAGATGTCTCTGTCTGTGCATTTATTGCATTGTACTATTTTTTGTCATGTAGTGCTAACGGAACTATGCACGCTTTTTGAAGCATTGAATGTCCCTTTCCAGAGACCTTCACATCTCCAGATACTTGTTGAAACATTGTTTCCCAGAAACATAGTTTTATCTAGGGTATCTGAGTGTAGATATCTGTGGGCACTTTTCCTCGTTCAGAAACCTTGTGTTGTCAGATATCTTTTGCAAAACTTGTTTATTGAAAAACACTTGTTTATTCAAGATATCTGGACATAGGTATCTGATAACCTTAGTCTTCAGAAATCTTGTGCAGTCTTCAAATCTTCAAAATTTGTTGAACTCTCCTGCTGGATGCCTTCTTCTTGGTCTTCTTCAAAGATATAAAAATTACATTCAGAGACCTAACATCCTATACAAGATTTTCTAGACTAACATACTTAGTGATTTTCCTCTTTTACAGTGTTCAAGTGAACCAAGAGTACTAACCACCTTTCTGAGCTAAGATAAGTCATTAGGTTGCTGATCAAAATCTAAACAGATATTCCTAATAGACGGGAACTTGATATAAGACAAAAAGTTCTTGGACGCAAGAGACCAATCCCTGGAGTACTTCAATCTTTCAAGCTTATACAGGCAAGCAAGATCAAGGACATCATGCATCGCAATGTTGCAGTATAACCCGAGTTTCCTTAGATTGGGAATTTGTTAAAAGAATGTGGTATTGAGTCCAAACAACTGTAAACTTGATAGCGTTTCAAGCTTGTCGTGCAAAAACTTTCTTTGATTCCCAAGATCATGCCAGACAAAGGTTTCCTTGCACTTTACATGCGTTAGCTGTGGCATCTCCAACAAATCTATTGGCAACAAAAAAGCTCTGAACCATGGTAGTCGCCGAATAATCAGTGTCTTCAGATTTCTAAGTTTGGAGATTGAAGTAGGTGTGTTTGAATGACAACTGAAAGCAAGGTACCTTAGCAAGAACATATGCCATAATTGCGCAGGGAACTGGTTGAGTTCCAACTGAAATATAACTAGCACCCTGAGCAGTCTCAAGCCCGCAAACACATGTTCGAGCATCGGTGATGCATGACCTGTGGAGAGAAAGGATCTTGCAAGTGGAGATAACTCATACTCATCATGGAGAATATTGTTAATATTTTGATCATCATCATCAACATCAGTCAATAACATATCTTTAGACCAGACAAACTTCTCCTTTTCCCTAGTAGCAAGTAGTAGGCCCTCAACACTGGTTGGAAGTCAAATGCTCAAATAATAATTTGTGGGCTAAAATGTTAAAACTTTAAATATCCTATAACACGGGAGCAGATGCTCTCCTGGTAGACATGATGTAACACTCCCAAGCTTCTCGGATGTTTCCTACTTCCTCTGCAATTCCGCAGAGAGTTGGAAACTTCATTCTATTATGGAGGGTGGGAGGTATAGCTCGGAATTAGTTGAGCCCCGGAGGACCAAAGATGGCATTGTAGTCAAAAGTTCGATCCACCACTACAAAACTGACCAGCTGTGTCACTCTCGCGGGATGTGTCCCCAACGGCACATGAACTGCAAGTGGGTACGGGCACGGGGCAAATCAATGTAGGGCCGACTTCTCAGTCAAGGAGGTGTCTAAAATTGCTACTTCGGAGGAAGGAGAAGAGTCTTATCGGGTGCAAGAGGCGAATGGGGGATATTTCCCTAGGTATAGACCAAAGGGATGTTGGTTATGGAGGATGGGGCCCGATTCAATGGTTCGCTCCTAACCAAGTCTACCCCAATGTGGATCGATCGAAACTGGACTACTCGAACGACAATTGTGAGAATCCTACTCCTAAGGAACCAGAAAAGCCAAAGCATTCCACTTCAAGTGGTAGGTCAAGGGTCGAAGAGTTCATAGAAAGGTCGTAGAGGTTTATCGACCGGGCCCAAAGGCATCAAGAGAAGACGGATGGGAGGTTGTCAACCTTGGAAGGTGATATCAGGGATATCAAGAGGCAACTTCAAGAGTTGCTTGATAGGAGCCGCATCCGAGAGAAGGGTGGGTTGCCTAGAGCAACTGAAAAAGCCATGGCAGCTACCGTTGTCAATGAGGCTCCTAAACAGCAAGTAGAGGAATGCGGAGCAATCAGCCACCACGACTCTCCTTCCACGGAGATTGAGGTAAGTATGGTTGTCCCTAATATTATTCCTTGTGATGTAGTCCCGGTGGAACCGGTGGATAGGAATATTGTTAGTGATACTCTTGTTGGTGACCAAGTAGATAGTATGGGTGATTTAATTCCTTGTGACATAGTCCCGGTGGAACCGGTGAGTAGGAATGAAATTATTGATATATCTATTACTTGTGATGGTTGTGGTGTTGAGGTTGGAAGTGGAGACCGGGTAGAAGAACCCGTGGTGGTCAATACCCCCGTAGAGAAGGTGCATGTTGCACAGTGGGTAGAGGAATCACCACCGGGAGAGGTGATTATGAAGAGGAACTCCGAAATGACCACTTATGCTGGCTTTAATGTCAAGGTTGGTTTTGGGAGCCTAGAAGGATTGTCAGGGATGTTGGACACCGGAGCTGGTGTCAATGTGATGCCGTACGAAATGTACGAGGCCAGTAGAGTGAAGGGGCTTAAGGACAAGAGGCTCATGTTAAAGATGGCAGATGGTTCAACACGGAGACCACTAGGGGTTGTAGAAGATGTGGAAATCCGGTTGGCGTATGACTCCGTGATAACTGACTTCTATGTGTTTGGGCCGGTTAGGAAGGGGGTGAAGGTAGATGATGGGATGTTCTTGTTAGGGAGACCGTTCATCGAAACGCTCGATCTAACGATCAATATGCGCCATCGTCGTGCCATCTATGAGGTAAAAGGCGTGCGACGAGAGTTGCAAGACTATTTTCCACTTGGTACATGCTGCTCTATTGACAATCCCCTTATAGGATTTGTTGGACCGGCTTATGTGTGTTCTAGTGCACAGGGACCAGGTACAGGAAGGGTTAGGAAGAAGAAGAAGCCTGGTATCGGACCAACGACACATGAACTCCGCAGTAAAGTCAAGCTATTGACTATAAAGAAGCGTTATTCGGGAGGCAACCCGGGGTGACTTGTTCTATCCATCTCTTTCATTTTGCATTTCATATAGTTGCATTAGTATATTTTCCTTCCTTTTTTGCAAAAAATACAAAAATATTTAATTTCGTTTGCATTTGCATTATTAGTATAATTGCATACACGTTTAATTCTGTTATTTTATCTCTATTTTAAAAAAAGAAAAAAAAAGAAGAAAAATCAAAATAAAAAAAGGGAAGTGATAGATCGCATGCGTCCCTGCACGCTTGGCAGAACGTGGCGCGTCTCGCCATCGCGTCTTGAGATGATCGCTCATTCCTTAGCGATCGCCCCCTAAACAACCATTGCGTCTGCAGAAGCCATTCTTCTTCCGCGTCTTTTCACGCGATAGCCCATCTTCTTCCAAGTTTCTATTTTTCCCACCAAATTTATTCGAAGCATTCATTACATAGAACAACATCCTTGCATCAATTCATCCGATCAATTCCGAATTTGAGGTAATTGGCTAACCCTTCTTGATACTTTTTTGGGATTTTTTACATTCGAATGCTTTTGGCCAATAGATGCTTGATTGTGTGCATAATGCGACTTGTTGAAACATAATTCTAGTATTGATTGATGAATTGGTTCTAGATTGTGATTGGCAAACTACATTGCTAGGAATCTCAACTTGTCAACTTCTTTGCTACTTGCTCATTAGTGACTTGCAGGTGTAGAATGACCTTTGGCATAGTATATTGGCATGACCTTTTACTTACAATTAAGGGTAATCATTCATTGAGTATTGTTGTACTTGTGCGCACTATGGATAACATTGCTTATTTGATAGGATAAGGTGCATAACTCTATAAGATGAGCTTCTAAATAGAGTCTTGGGTATGTTTTTCGAGTAATAGTGTGAGCTAACACCAAAATTTTGTAGGAACAATGGCACTCAAGACACGAACAACTAAAAGAACTCAAGGAGAGGCCTCTGGAAGTGGAACATCGGGTAATAGAGACCCGCCACCACCACCAGACTACGGCATTCCAGCCGTGACAAAAAAGAGCTCGGAGTACAAAAGTCGCAACTCCAACAGGAGTTATGCAGCAGATAGGGGAGTATAATTGGATTACAAAGAAGAAGAGGATTTACAAATCATGGGGACACTGAGTATGGACGCATTTCACAAGTCCAGGATCAGATTATCCAGTGACAGGCCGATATAACTCAGGCACAGTCCGATTTGAGGATCGACTATATAGGTGCTCGAGATGAGATGAGAGGCTACATGGCACAACATTCTAGTTTCCGTCAGGAGTGGAGCTCACAGCGGGAGGAGTGGAACAGTCAGTACAGGCAGATGCAGGATTGGGCGTCACAGGGATGGGGACATCCACATGCTGGACCATCTGGGTCCGACGCCCCGTAGCATCGATGCTACAATTGAGCACCATTGGGTACATTTTTCACTTTTCTTTTCTTCTTTCTAGTCTATTCTCTGGAGGACCAGCTCTAGTCTAGGTTTGGGGACGGAGAGTTTAGTTTAAATGTACCGTATGCTATCTTCTGGTTTGTACTATCTTTAGTTGGATTGTTGTTTGGATGATTGTTGTACTCTGGCATTTCTGTTTAGATTGTTATATTTTTCCTTTCTAGTTTTTTTTTTACTTTTGTTTCCTTTATCGCTTTCTTTGTAGTGGTCGGTGATCCACATAGGTTGCATGTTATTACTTGTGGCCGGTGTGCCTTACTTTTAGCTTCTTTTGGCCTATTTTCAAATTTTTTGAGTCAAACTACTTGGTTGAACGTCCTTTGTCTGTGACAAACTCTTCTGATCCTTATGGTTTGTGTAAAAGCTGATTAGTAGTGGTTGTCAAGTTTCAAATTTGTCAAGTTCGTTTCCCTTGTAAATAAAAGGTTTGGTTAGCTTTGTGGTCCAAAAACCTATAAGGAGCCTTTTGTTATGTGTGACTCCTGGGATGTGCAATTTCTTTTAAAGTTTTTGCGCCATTTCATACTTATGCGTGTTCTGATTAGATGGGAATGACAAACGACATTGCTTTGCACTTTTGA
This sequence comes from Plantago major, assembly GCA_026545765.1. Lineage (NCBI taxonomy): Eukaryota > Viridiplantae > Streptophyta > Magnoliopsida > Lamiales > Plantaginaceae > Plantago > Plantago major. The sequence goes on from CM048843.1 coordinate 21,536,399, forward strand.
TACATTTCCAAACCCATTCTGAAGAACAGGTTTGGGGAGGGGATTTGCATTTTTTGTGACTAATTGAGAGATGTGTGATTCTGAATTCTGTTCCCACCAAAAATGTTTTTATTGCAAAGATGAGCTCGAAGTGTATCTATGGTCTTAAATAATCACCGAGGTCGTGTTGAGCATGTTTAAATACTACCATATATCGGCGTGGCCTTTTATCGGCCATATGACCGTGAGGTTGATGACATATAGTTAACTAACACGCACAAAAGTGCAGACCTTCCGTAAAATGGACACTAGCAAAAGTGAAGCCAAAAGATCCCAATGAGGACAAATAAAGCACACGAGTTACTCAAACCCCAAGTTGTGAGTCATGTGGAATTCCTTGTCTGCATGAGCAAAAGCTTTGGACCGGAGCCACACGCGGAATGAGTCCTTGCTGATAACGAGGGTCACACACCAGTGATTTCCTCCGCTGATTCACAATGATCTCGAGTAACTCTTTAAAAATAAGTATGCAAATTATTGGAAATTTTGAAGTGGAAAAGGGAACAGTAGTCGGGATAGCATGTTTTTACTTTTAAGTCTGTTGAGTTAAAGTCCCTTTGGACTCGTTGAAAAGAACACTTTGCATAAAAGATTTTTGGAAACTTGTGGCGAAAACCACCTTCTCTGCTTTAGTTTTGAGTGTCAACCATGCTGGACTTGTCCAAGAGATCTAGTGATAGTTTCTTTAAAATTTCCTTGTGAGGGACCACTGAGTTATACTTTAAGTTTTATTTACTTTGCAAACGAACTAGTTAGATTTTTACTTGTTTATTCACCAACTTTGGCAATGATTCAAACCCTTTGCATCCTTAGAACTTGTCATCTACAAATGTAGATTCCGTACTTGGTTGTTTGACTTGTTCCTTGTTTTAGTTGTTTTTTAGTTAGATTTCTTTTTCTAAGTTTGTAGTTTGCTCGAGGACAAGCAAAGGTTCGGTTTGGGGAGTTTTGATGAGGTGTTTTTAGGACACCTCATCATGTTCTTTTTACCTCCTTTTCACTAACTTTTAGATTAGTTTTTCCTTTATTTCCTTGTATTTTGTACTTTGTTTGTGTTTCTTGTGTTTCCACCCTTCATCCCAGGTTCTAGTGTTTTTCATGAAGAAATGGAGTCAAAAGATGCATTTTAATGCACTATCTCGGAGGGCACAAGTTCCAAGACTCCAAATAGGTGCCACGAGGGTTCCCGAATTGCCAAACGGATCAAGGAGGAAGGAAATAAGCGTGATCGAGCCCGATTGGAAGTGGGGCGGTCGCCCTAGTCCCTGGACGCGACGACAGACGCATGGAAATTCGGGACTGAGCGGGCGACCGCCCGCTTTGGACGGGGCGGTCGCCCCTCAAGTTGGGCCAACCGCCCGCCTTGGTTTGGTCGACCGCCCTCTCCTTACGGGGCGGTAGCCCGGTCCGATCTGTTCTCCTCCAGGTGTTACTTTTCTTTCTGATTCCATTAAAAACTCATATTTTGTAATTTGAAATCATCAATTTTTCAATTCACCCATTTTTTTAGGGGTTAGGAGGAGGCTAGGGTACCAAGAACATCCATCTTGGAGATTGGATCTTGGATAGCCATTGAGTGTCTGTTGCTCTGTTCTTCTGTAACTTCTGTACTCTGCAATTTTCACCATTGTTATCAACTGGAGCTTTATATTCAAAGTCATTCAGTAAATCTGTATCGTTTCCCTTTGTCAATTACATTTGTTTGTTTATGCTTTTGATCTTCATATCTCTTGCTTGTGACAACATGAGTATGAGTAGCTAAACAACATCCATGGGATGGTGGTAAAATTTTGAGCATGCTAGTATAGGATTTTGGACGATTTCTGATTACTGTCTGTCTGATGAATTCTTGCGAATAGTTTAGAATAGTAAGTGACATCAATCATTTACCCTTACCCGATTTACAAGAGGTATTCACACCCTTAAGTTTTAAAGTGGTTTGCGCCCATCACTTTCGACATCAAACTACAACTAGTAGAATTGATGACTCTACAACATTGATTAAATGTTTTCACTTTCAAAGTGTCAAAGTAATCCATTGAAATCATTTACTAGCTAGCTCTTGATGAAACCACCACCCCATGTCTCCCTTAATTGATAACAACTCCGTGTTTGCTGTTTACCAACAATTGTGATTGTTAAAGAATAGAATTGGAGGTCGTAAGACGCAATTCTAAGACAAACTAGTACTTTTAAACACCGACAAGCTTAGTTAAGTCCTTTGAGAACGACACTCGGGGCAACTTATCAACTCACTACGTGCTTTTGCGAGTGAACCTTGATATTGCTCTTGGCTTAAAAATTAAGGACTTGATTTGACGCATCATTTTTTGTGCACTGTTTTGCCCAGGGTTAGTTTGATAACAAAATCTTTGCATCTATTTGGAGTCCGATCGGGCCCGATCTCACCTATCTGAAGTCATGGAGCTTGTGCCCTCTGAGATAGTGCATTAAAATGCATATTTTGATTCCATTTCTTCATGAAAAACACCTAAAACCTAGGATCAAGGGTGGAAACACAAGAAACACAAACAAAGTACAAAATACTAGGAAATAAAGGAAAAACTAGTCCAAAAGTTAGTGAAAAGAAGGTAAAAATAACATGATGAGGTGTCCTAAAAATGCCTCATCAGAAAATCAAACACAATCATTTCTCAAACAAATAGCACTTAAGTTCAGCTCGCTAATCCCTCACAGGTGAATGCAATCTCTCACTCTCTTGGAAGTATCCAAATGGGGTATAAGCTCAAAAAGTAAACTGGGAAGGCAACTTGCATCACAAAGGTGCCTAAACTTTCTTATGCTATAGTACTCGTCTCATTAGATCGAAAGGGACTTATCAGGCGACTCATTTTTTCAGAAAAACAAAAGCCGAAACTGGTCCCCTTAATCGTGTCAAACAACTCAAATCTCAATCAATTTCTTCACTGTATATTCAGTGCTTGGCCTCATTGGGCTCATTAATCTCAATTTTTTGATAGGTGTCTATTTTACCGACAGCCAGCACTTTTGTGCGTGTCAGTTTAGTTTACGCGCCATCAACCTCACGGACATGTAGCTTTTCAGCCATGCCGGTACGTGGTAGAATTTGGACACGGCTAACAGTGATCAACTAAGACCATAGATCCACCCCGAGACTCAAATTCAAAAGCTTAGGGAGCAGTAAACAGACTTTTCAGCAATAATGCAAAATAACACATATAGGTCGCAAGATAATAGTACTCTCCCCAAACCTGTTCCTTGGAACAGGGGAAAAAGTTTAAAAGAGCATGCCGTTCGTCATCCCCAACTAGACTGAGTACACATAAGTATGAAAAGGCGCAAGTAATTCGTAAAAAACTTGCACAACCCAGGAAATCACACAATGCATTTGTCGGTACAAGATTTTTTCATCGGCTTTTAGGCTTCTCACAGGCTTTTTAGACCAAAGTGCTAAACAAATTTGCTATTTAAAAGAGAAACGACCTTGCAGGATTAAAAATACACTATCCTACTTCTGGCTAATCATCAGACAAAACATAAGCAGCAAGTGGACTTAACATCTACAATGGATGTTCGACATGGTAAAAGACTCGGACTCACCACGAAAGTAAGAAAAAGAAAACAATCTAAGACGTAAACTGACTATGAAAATAGTAACATAGAAAAGGTGGCTTACATACCACCACAGTCACATAACAACGAAGTGGATAACATACCACTTTAAACAGAATACAAGAAAAAATAAAAACAGAGTACAAAATAAAGTACAAATGTAAAAAATGAAGTACAAAACGAGACAACTTAAGCTAAAGATACCGTCGACATCCTCCCCAAACCTACACAAGTGCTAGTCCCTAGCAATGAATAGTGTATGAAAGACGACTGTATAGAATGACCAACCATAGTGTTGTCTCGACTGGAAGGATCAAGTAGATCCAGAAGGGCCACCACCACCAAAATGTCGGCTCCAGTAGTCCTGTTTCTCCTTCCAGAGTGCCTCCTGCCTAGCTAGGCGCTCAATCTCGCGCTGCTCCCTAGCGGCTGCCCTCCTGTCTCTCTCATCCTGCCACTGATAGTGCTCCTCAATCTTGAGGTACTGGTCCTCGATCCGGGCATAGTGTGGGACTGCCTTGATCTGGGTGTCTTGTCATCTGGTGAAAGCCGGAAATCGGTGGACCAGGTGGAAGCGAGCTACGTGAGGTCTTACCCTCGGCTTCCACAACAGCGAGGATGGGATGTCGGCCAAGTATGACTCTGGTACTGGCAAAGTTCAAGGCGCCCTTAGGTTTCTCAGAGTGCTGGATTCCCGGTACCCCGTGGGACTGGCAGATGCTGGTGATGAGGTAGGGAAAACCAAGGAGACTCCCCTTAGCCCTCCGGGAGAGAGCTTCAGCCAGAATGATGTCCGGGGCATCCACAAACTGCCCGGTCATGATAGCTTGAATAAGGCGGGCGATGGGAGAGGTCAGCGAGTTGAAGTGTGAGTTGGGGGTCACGTTGTAATGGATCATGTGTTGCCAGAGGCGAACCTCCGGCTTGAGAAAAGGTGGGAAATGGTGGTTTTGGTCATGTGGTCCTCTGGGTTGATATCGAGTAGGATTACAAACTCGACTAGGTCCCCCTCAAACTGCCTATTGTGGAAGTTGCTGCCTGAATGACTGTAGAGATCATCGCCTGACTGGTATTGTTTGGATGAAGGAAGTCCCGGATACAATCCCTGGAAAACTGGATCCGTACCCCTCGAACTGTCATCCCCCCATCTATCAAGTTGTGAAGGCAGATGTAAAATTATCTAACCAGCTTCTGGTCGTATGTCAGCTGCTTCCCGCAAAGATTCTCCTAGCCCAGATACCTGGTTCGTGCCCACATCCGGGCATAAACTCCATCCTCCATCTCCTCAAGAAAGGTCTCCCATTCCGGACAAGCCTTCCTGGGTTCCTTGAAGTTTGCTTCCATAAATGTCCTGCCAACCATTGACAGGTAGTGGAACTCATCCACAGGTTCCTACTGTGCTGCTGCACTGTTGTTGCCTTCGCCCCTCTGGCGTTTGCTACTGGTTCCCCTGCGAGACATGGTGCCTGCAAGAGAGGTGTTAGTGACAGAATAATGGGGGTAGAAAACTACCTCTCCGAACCAAGATAACGCCAACAGTCAGAAACAACAAAAACAGGGGAAAAAGAAAAAATTCCCCAAACTTGTTCAAAATCACATAACGAATCCAAAATACAATTCACACTAGTTCACAACCATAAGAATAATCACAATCAGTGCAAGGGCGGAACAGGTTGGCAAAAATTGGGAAAAACAGGGTGGGGGTGCAAAAAGATCAATAAACGCAATTAAATTCAATAATCAACGAGTAAAGAATCCATGCATCAATCAAAATCGACCCACTACACTTAAATTAATTGAGAATTAACGACGATCAACCACATAATTCAAGCAAAACTCGAAATTAAAGGAAGAAAGAAGTTCCAAGCCAAATAACCTTTGAATAAGAAGAATTGGGTGGAAATTGCACAAAATCGAAGCAAGAAACGGAAAGAGGAGGAAAAACCCGTTAGGATGCAACAAGAAATTCGGATTTTGGTGAAGGATTGAGAGAAACCATGAATTTTGAGTGAAGAAGAAGAGAAAAACGGAGAAAAGAGGAAGAAGGGGATGAGCGGGGAAGAAGAAAAGACGCGGCAGGAAAATAGCCTCGCCGCAGCAAGTTTTTACGAAGCAAAATAAAAACTGGAGGTTCAATCTCGCCGCGGCGAGATTAAGCGAGGCAAAAATTTTAACTCTCGTCTTATCTCGCTGCGGCGAGGGCAAAAAATCCAAAAATTTATTTTTTTTCCGTCACTAGTGCAATCCAACCTCGCGAGATTGAAATTCCACGCTTCCTCGTGTGAGTACGAAAGTCCTGCTCCCTCGAACACACATAAAGAGTAAAATAAATGCAACCCAAACAAAAGTTGTCCAAATTATTAATTAAATAGTCTCAACAGTAAGAAAAACAATGCAAGAGTATAATGTGCAAGAAAATAAATTGTCTTAAGTGTGAAGTAATAAAATTGCATTTGTTTTAAGTCGTTAGCTCGACATTCTCCGGTGAAAATCAATTGTACTTGATCCTCCCGGTCTTCTCAGCTCCTTTCCTTCCCTGACAAATAGAGTAGGCATAGAGTGGGTCAGTGTGTGCAGCTATATAGTTCCTGTTGTTAACCTGCAGGGGTGAGTGTGGTGTAGTGGTGGCTCGCTACTCATGTTGGTTGCCATGTACCTCTATAGTGCAGGTGCGAGCGTGGAGGGCTCTGTTTAGCAAAACTAGCTGGAAAGCTAGCTGGTAGCTGGAAAGCTAGCTGGTAGCTGGTTAGGTAGCTGGATAGCTAGCTGGTTAGGTAGCTGGTTTCAGCTAGCTGGTTTTAAATGTAGGTGTTTAGCAAATTAGCTGAAAAGCTAGCTGGTATTTTTTTAAAATGACATAAAAGGGCATTACTCTTATTTTTCTTGTCTTTAACCTTTCTTATCGTATTATTAGTCTATAGTTTTTTAAATAATAATATATCATATTTTGTCCAATAATTATAATATATATTTAATATACTTTACATCGCCACTTTAATAACATCTTCAGAAGTTAAAAGAAATAATCGTTGAGCATTTTAACTTAGTAATGAAAAAAATCAGTATTTGATGTGTACTACATGTATGCATTTTAAAGAGGTGTGGATACATTAATCCTTATACTAGTTGCAAAAAAGTACACAAAATGTATAACAAAGGATCCTACATATATGCATTTTAAAGAGTTTCTTATTTTCTTTATTCTAATTTAGGTTAATATAGGTTAGGGATATTTTCGGAATGAAAAAGATAAGAAGCTCCTTCTTTTAAAAAAAAGCTACATTGACTAGCTTCTTTTTCCAGCTAGCTGGTTAAAGAAGCTGCGCGTTCACGTAACGAGCTTTTTATTAGTCAATGGTAAAAAAAAGCTCATGGAGCTAGAAAGCTAGTGGTAAACAAAGCCGAGGTTGACAACTATGCGAGTGGTTTTGATGAATGGTCGCCCAATTAGCAACATGTCCTTCTCCATCTCGTTGCCTTTAACCCGTGTCGACTCCACAACCACGAAATTAGCCAAAAAAGTATCCCCATCCAGTGCAACCGGAACATCCTCAATAACACCCATGCACTTACTCCTAGTTCCATTGGCCATCATGACGAAGCACTTCCTAGGTTCCAAACCCTTCAAGTTCAGCTCCCCATAAGTCGCAAAGGTCATCAAATTAACCGTTGTTCATGTGTCTACGATACCAGTCACCTCAGATGAATTACCTATCCCAACCACCAAGTCGATGCTATCGGCATCACTGATGCTCTTATCGACTTTCTGGATCACCCTAGCGGTGGGACTTAACTCAAGAACCGCCAGTTTTGCACTCACCTCCTCCACTGGAGTAACAATACTGGGTGTGGCTACCTCAACCACTTCCCGCACCTTAACTACTTCTTTGGCCTAGTCACCTGTTGTACTTCAACTTGGGCCCCCGCTTTGTTCTTACTACAGGTACAAGTAGTCAGAACTGTCTTAACTATACCTGGCCTATCGAAGGATACCTCAACAGCAAGAACCCTATTGGTCTCTGCAGTAGCTGGAAACTTACCCTTTTCCCTCTACTGAAGATGCCCTACCAAATCACCTAGAGCCTTCTCAAGCTGCCTCTGGGACTGCTCAATACTATCAAACCTTTGGTCGTTCTTGCTTTGGTTCTTCTATGCCTCTGCCTAGAACCTCTCTGATCGCTCCATGTGTTGACGGATTTCCTGATCGGCGCTACCCTGCACTCTCATAGGGTGAACCTAAGTCTGCTGAACTGGAACCTGCTAAATCGGAACTTGCTGGATTGGGTCATGTGGCGCATTCTCATAGAAATTGTTGCCATAGCGCAAGTTGGCATGGTTTGGGTGAAAGGTTTGGATCCTAGGCCCTCCTGCATTACCTCCTTGATTACCTCTGTAGTTCCCTTGCTGTCTACCTTGTACCCAGTCGATTACCTCATTAGTCGGGTTCTCATTCATAATCTCAGGAAGCCTACACATGCTGGCTCCATGCCCAAAATTACCACACAGATTGCACCTCTCACTTACCTGTGACAGCGGTGCGGCGACATTGCCAAGCATCCTCATCTCCTTAATATGTTCGGCCAGATCGCAAGTACTAGGTCCTTCTTCCATGGATTTCACCTCAGCTATCCTAGACCTTCCACGTGCTCCCTTAAGCTGAGAGATGGTAGACAGTTTATCGAAAGCTTCATTCAGAGCGGTGGGTGATGTTGTGACTATAGTTCCATTAACTGTCATATCCACCAAGTTTTGTGCCTCCCAGTCCAGTCCTTCATAAAACTTGCAGCACAGATCCATCTCACACATCCTGTGGTGAGGGCACTGAGAAAGCAGATTCAGGAACCTTTCCCTAGCTTCGTAGAAACTCTCATCGCTCATTTGCATGAACTTCTCTATCTAGACTCGAAGCTTCCTAGTCTAATCTGCTGGGTAGAACTTGTTCACGAATGCCTTGTAAAGCTCATCCCAAGTACTCAAAGATCCATCCTGCTCGTTCAGAAGCCATCTCTTAGCCTTATCCTGCATGCACATAGAAAAAACCTTTTTCCTATCAGAAATAGTGATCCCTTCTGCAGTAAGCGGAATCCTAGCAATCAGTGCTTCAAACTCCTTAAGGAACCTGATCACGTCTTCATTAGCCATCCCATAGTACTTGGGTAGATCATGGAAGTGATAAGCCTTGATCTCCATATTCCTGGCCTCATTAGAAAGCACAACTGCGGACCTCCCAACCTTAATCTCACCAGGCTGCATGTAGGATCCATAGGTGATCTCAGGCACCCCAACAATCGGCTAGTTCATATCTCCATTACCTGCTATTGGAACTTCTACTAGGTTCTGTCTTCTGAGCCGACGAATGTGTCTATCGATTTCGTTCACTGGAGATTGTAGAGGTGTTCCTTGTGATCTCCTTCCAAGCATAAACCTGTAGTTAAATCTACACAATCAAAAACCTCGAGGAATCTTAGTTTCTGTTAGTAAGACAGACAGCAGGCTGAGAAAATAAACAAATAAAAGTTCGCAATCAACCGCTACAATAAGAATTGATTCCCCGGCAGCGGCGCCAAATTTGATATGCTCAAATTAATACATAGAAAACAAGTAGTAAGAAGTTGTTGTAGACAGACAATGCCAACCACAAAATCGTTCTCTAAGGAACCAATTAGGCTATCACAACGAGTTGAAGGCAAACAGTTACTTGTGTAAACAAATGTATGATTTTGAGTTTAAGTACTTACTTAAGATAGAAATCAGAAATAAGCAATGTAAATGGTTTTGAATCAATGAGATAGAGAGAACACAGCAGTTATGATCAAGTAATGCTAATTCGCTCTAGGAAAAACGTTCATACTTGTCACACGGTCGGTGTACATAAATCAATCAATCCAATCTTAACCAATCGTTATTTGAAAGTTTTGAACTAGAGTAATCGTGGGTCGTCAATCCACGATCCTTAACCGAAAACAATTTAGAAGAACTTTGAACTAACGAATTGGATTGATAGGTTTTATGAAAATCTTGAACTAGACGAACCTATATGAACGAATTCTAACCCTAGAAGTGAATACGCAAAATCGTCACATAACTACCGTGTTCGGAGTGGTTTAGCTACTCATAGCAGAAGCAAGGATGAAAGACTTCAAGGTATTGATCATGTTAAACATAAACAGGTTGATAATCGCATGCAAGCTCATACAATTCGTTAAAGAAGAACAAGAACGAATTGCAAAGATAAACAATAGAGAATTACCAAATATCACCAGGAAATCGATATCAATGGTTCAATCAATGATGAAAAACCAGCTCCAAATATGTCTCAATGTCAAAAATGTGAGTCTGGAGCTTTTTCTAAGAACTAGGTTAAAGATAAGTATGATAGAAAGAATCCAAATTCTAAATTAATAAGGAAAATAGAATGCTGGATTCCGACGCTCACCGCGGCGGGCAAATAGCCTCGCCACAGCGAGTCTTCTTTATCGAGGAGATATCCACTCGCTTAATCTCGCCGCAACGGACCAATTTTCTCGCCGCGGCGAGCCTCTTTGCAGGTCCTAGCTTCTGACTCGTAAAATCTCACCGCAGCGGGAAGAATCCCTCGCTGCGGTGAGCCATGCTAAGTAGCTCTATCTCTTTTGGCTCGAAATGGATGATTCCTACAAAAAGGAAGGCAAAACACCAAAGCGTAAAAACGAACAAAAAAGACTAAGAAACTAAAGACAAAGACTCACAAAGACCGCTAAAAAAGACTAAATGAGACTCTAAATTATAGTCTCATCACTGCTCTTCCTCCGAATCAGTTTGATCCCCGTTCTGCTCCTCTTGTGCCGCTGGTGATCTCCCTCCTTCTCTTGCCTAGCGTCTCTCCTCACGCTCTATCTCGTAACTCAAATCCTCGTACCTACTCTTGAATTTGGAAATTATAGTCTTGACAGACCCAACCTTCATGATTTGGCGGGGTTGGCGTGTCGCATCGACTACAATACCAACTCGCCTGCAGAGTGAGGTAATGAGGCAAGGGAATGCAAACTTGGTTCTCAAGTTCCCATGGTAGTAATGGAACTGTGTGATAATTATCTGGCCCAGGTTAATGGGTCGTCCTCGTATGAGAGGCGCTAGGAGTTGAGCTAAATCATGGCGGACGAAGTGAGCATTCCCGGTTGGGCATAAGGAGGTGCTAATCCAACTATAGATGATTTGGGCTTTGAGGGTGAGGTACTTTTGATCAATAGTCGCTGGAGGCTCCTCAGGGTACCTAAAGTAGTCGTGACGAATGACATCAGTGATTTCCTTAGGGATGTCTCTCTCATTTGTCCTTTGATGCACATAGACCTCGGCCTCGATGTCAAGCTCTGGCACAGCATAGTATCGGTTGATCGAGTGAGCAATGAACTCAACGTACGTGTCCCTGATGGGCACCCACTCCACGGAGTTGTCTTCTTGCCTCTGATCAGCGTAATTGGCATAGAAATCGAACACCAACTCAGCATTCCACTCCTCGGGCTCCCTAGCAACCATAAGCCACCCCCTGTCTTTAAACATGGTCTTCAATGGCTCCAAGATTTTCTCATCTTCGCGGGAGAGGAACATGAGATCCACTCCTTGATCAGTAGCATATGACCTGGTGGAGTGGGTGGAATCGTGGGTGGATCAGATACAGAACAACGTGGTCCCGTTCATGATGCGGAAGAGACTTTAGTCGAGTATCAGGAGCCTACACAGGGGTTGGTGGATGCAGATGTAGGAGAAGAAGATGGTGGAGAACTTCCGGTACGTGTTCGTAATCTTTTTCGTAATTTGGGTTATAACATGCGAGTTCGTCCGAACCTAATCCCTTTCATTTCGATCCACGTGCTCATGCTATAGAGGAGGTAGACCCACTCCGCTCCGTAAAGGGTCCGGTTTTCCGTGGTGAGGGGAGGTTATACGAGTAGGGAATTGAAGATGGGGAAGAAGATGAAGGGGAGGAGACAAAATCTGATGGGTTGGATGAAGGTGGTGAACCGCTTGTTGCCCCTCGTACAAGGGTGGATTATAAAGTGGATGCTAGTGCGAGTACTGTACTTGTAGTTTCAGACGAAGCTGGTCCTTCTCGTGTGAAGAATAGATTGTAACCGACTCCATCCGAGGGGGGGGTACCACCAGGGTGAATTTTCCTCGTCCTCCTTCGGAGGTGGTGTGTCCTAATCTGAATGGGGAGTTGAATTCTAACGAATTTATCCCCACTTGCCACTCCAAAATTCAGCGAAGAATGAATTCCTTGACCAAATATGCCCTTTTTAGCGACGGATAGCCTTTTTTTTAAATGAATTAATCTGCAGATTTGGAGACGGATAATTTTATCTGTGGCTAATTAGCGATGAATTTTACAAATTAGTGACGGATTTTGCTATTCAGCGTAGGATTCTGCTATTCAGCGGCGGATTTTACAAATTAGTGATGGATTTTGCTATTCAGCGACATATTTAGTGACGAAATTTGCAAATTAGTGACGGATTTTGCTATTCAACGATGGATTTAGTGATGGATTTTGCTATTTAGCGATGGATTTAGTAACGAAATTTGCAAATTAGTGACGGATTTTGTAATTTAGCGATGGATTTAGTGATGGATTTTGCTGTTCAGCGACGGATTTAATGACAGAATTTGCAAATTAGTGACGGATTTTGCAATTTAGCAACGGATTTAGTGACGGATTTTGCTATTCGGCGATGGATTTAGTGACGAAATTTGCAAATTTGTGACGGATTTTGTAATTTAGCGACGAATTTACTGACAGATTTTGCTATTCAGCGACGGATTTAGTGACGAAATTTGGAATTTAGGAACATATTTAGTGACGGATTTTGCAATTTAGTGACGGATATTTTTTCGTTGCTAATTAGCGACGAATTTTGCATTTTTTTTATATAACAAATCCCTGAACTAGTGATGAATATATATCCGTCTCTAATTTTGCAGATTATTAATTTTTTTTAATAATTTTGATGCATGTTTTCATATTTCACTAGTTTCATAAATATAATCTACGATAATAAATCAAAATAGTGAGTCGGGTTTGTAATCCGGACTTAATAAGATACTTAAATGAACTCTCGGCCAATCAACCATCCCGATTCTAAGCTGCTTCATGTTTTCTTGCTCTAAGTCCACCAACCAAGAGTTCAAGCGGGAGCTCAATACAACCATTGCTTATTCGGATGAAGACGTAGACATCATGGGTGGATCAGAGATAAGGAACAACATGGTCCCATTCATGATGCGGAAGAGACTTTAGTCGAGTATCAGGAGCCTACACAGGGGTTGGTGGATGCTGATGTAGGAGAAGAAGATGGTGGAGAACTTCTGGTATCTATTCGTAATCTTCTTCGTAATTTGGGTTATAACATGCGAATCCGTCCGAACCTAATCCCTTTCATTCCAGATCCACAGGCTCATGGTATAGAGGAGGTAGACCCACTCCATTCCGAGAGGGTCCAGTTTTCCATGGTGAGGGGAGGTTATACGAGTCGGGAATTGAAGATGGGGGAAGAAGATGAAGGGGAAGAGACAAAATATGATGGGTCGGATGAACGTGGTGAACCGTCTATTGCCCCTCTTACAAGGGTGGATTGTGGAGTGGATGCTAGTGATGAGGCGTATTTTGACACCTCATTTAACCCTTTTTAACCTCTTTTTATTAGTTGTTTAGTTATGTTTTGTATATATTTTGTGTTTTTTCTTGTGTTTCGCTTGTTTCCACCTTGTATTCAGGTTTTAGGTGTTTTCGTGAAGAAATGAGGCAAACATGGTGCATTTTATTGCATTATCGGAAAGTCAAAAGTTCCAAGGTCTCAAAGGCGGTGGAACTTGGAGTCCGACGGTCGAAACGAAAGTGCATTTGGAGTTCGGATGAAGTTTCTACAACCGTTTAAGTGAAAACTTGCGAAAGTGGAACTACGTTGGAGCGGTCTACCCATTTTGCGCATAACTTCTTCATACGATGTCGGATTGACCTCAAATCGGCATCTACGTGAAGATATCGAAAAGATATAATTGATGGTGAAGTTAGAGGAGCAGGCGACCACCCGATCCCAGGCGGGCGGCCGCCCGCGTCGGCCAGCCTTTCCAGATTCAAATTTCGAGCGTTACTTATGAGTTACTTTTGAGGATTGTGGCATTTTAATGTCAGATTTTTGTAATTCAAACTATAACTTTTTCAATTCACAATATTGTTTAGGGGTTAGGAGAATATTAGGTTTCCAAGAACATCTATCTTGAAGATTGGATCTTGGCTAGCCATTGGAACGTCTGTTTCTGTTCTTCTGTAATCCTTCCAGTACTCTATTTTCCACCATTGTTATTGTTGTGTTTTATCTCAAATCAAGTAAGTTGAATTTTCTGAAACCAAGTTTCAGTTGGTTTCAGGCAAGTGAAACTAGTTTCAGCTAGTTTCAGAAAGTTTCAGAAATTCTGAAACCAGGTTTCAGATGAGTGAAACTAGTTTCAGAGAATTCTGAAACCAGGTTTCAGACGAGTGAAACTAGTTTCAGAAATTTCTGAAACTAAGTTTCAAGTCTCAGATCTTATGAAACCAAGTTTCAGCTAATGTTTACTCAAGATGATTGGACGGATCAGATCATTTCAGAGAGATCAAGGGCTGAGATCATTTCTTCATTTGTTAGTTTGTTATGACGGTTATTAAAGAGAAGAGTAACAGAAGAAAACAGAGCAAGTGGCTGTCATTCAGTTTTCGATTGATTTCTCTCTCGTTTCTTCACCATTTGATCTGAGATTTTGGATAGCGGTTGAGGAAGGTTATTCGCACGACTGACAATTGGAAGATTCAGGTTTCGTGATCTGCACACAGAGAACTGGTTCGAGTTTCATCGTTGTTTCGTTTATCATTGAGATTGTTATCTTGTTTTCTCATTTGATTGATTGAGGAGTATAGATAGTCGATTGAGCTTGATCTTTGTATAGATTGTATAAGCTTGTAATCGAATCTCAGCTGATATCAATATACGTGCTTGGTTTCCCGTGGATGTAGGCTATATTAGCCGAACCACGTAAATTCCGTGTTTCTTCGTTTTCGTTTTGGTTGATCGATTGTGTTTGTTTGAGATTATTGTTGTGACTCAACAATTGGCGCCGTCTGTGGGAAAGGTTTTGAATCTCAACTGTTTTCGATCAAGAAATGGGATCATCCATGAGATTTGATGTTGAAAAGTTCACGGAGAAAACCGATTTCGGTTTATGAAAAGCCAAGATGGAAGCATTGTTGATTCATCAAGGTTTAGATGCTGCACTCTTGGGAGATAAAGGATTTGCAGAAGGATTTGATGCCAAGGAGAAGGCTACTATCATGGGAAGAGCTCGTAGCACAATCATATTGTCCCTTGATGACAAGATTCTCCGGGAAGTAATCAAGATCAAAACAGCTAAAGAAATCTGGGACAAGCTGGAAGATACGTATAACTCTAAAACTTCTGCAAACAAGTTGCATCTCAGGAAAAGATTGTTTAACTTTCGAATCAACACAGACAAATCTATTTCACAGCAGCTTGATGAGTTTAACAAGATGTGCCAGGATCTGGAGAGTGTTAGCATTGAAGTCTCTGATGAGGATAAGGCATTAGTAATCTTGGGAGCCCTGCCTAAATCATATGAGCACTTCATTGATGCTCTAGTTATTCATAAGAGCACCAAGCTGACATATGATGATGTTGATGTTGCCCTGAGGAACAAGGAGCTGCATAAGGGACCCCATACTGGAAATGACAATGCAGCTGAAAGTTTAAATATCAAGGAGAGGTGGAGTCATAAGATGCAGGCCAAGCAGAAAGCACCTGTACCTGCAGATGCTAGAAGATTTGAAAAACACAAGTCTGCAGATGGAAATAACTCAGAAAAAAGGAAGTGTTTCTATTGCAAAATGCCAGGCCATCTCAAGAAGCAGTGTTTCAAGTATAAGAGAGACAAGAAGGCAGGCAAATTGCAGGTTAATGATACAGAAAA
This sequence comes from Plantago major, assembly GCA_026545765.1. Classification (NCBI taxonomy): domain Eukaryota; kingdom Viridiplantae; phylum Streptophyta; class Magnoliopsida; order Lamiales; family Plantaginaceae; genus Plantago; species Plantago major. The sequence continues at coordinate 21,552,026 of CM048843.1, forward strand.
CAATATGGCTCATAATGCACATATTGCTGAGTCTGCACAGATGTATGGTGATGCTGAAGCTTTAGTAGTCTCTGAGGCTTGTTCAGTAGTGAAATCAAAGTCTAATGATTACTGGGTACTGGATTCTGGATGCTCATTTCATATGAGCCCTAACCTTGAGTGGTTCATAAACTACAAAGCTAAGAAAGGTGGTTCTGTATTACTAGGTGATGATTTTGAGTGCAACATTGAAGGGATTGGTGATATAAGGCTCAAGCTGCATGATGGAGTTGTAAGAATGCTTACAAATGTTAGGTACATACCTAAACTGAAGAGGAATCTCATTTCCCTTGGTGTACTAGACAGTACTGGTCACAAATATTCCTCAGAAAATGGTGTTCTGAGCATTACTAAGTCTGGCATCATTGTAATGAAAGGCTTGAAGGAAAATGGTCTCTATTATCTGGTAGGAGATACAGTTTCTGGGGAATCTTCACATGTTAGTGCTCAAGACAACACTCAGCTATGGCATGCAAGGTTGGGACACCTCAGTGAGAAGGGACTCAGAGAATTATCAAAACAAAACCTGCTGTGTGGAGATCAAATAAATCACCTGCAATTCTGTGAAAACTGTATTTTTGGAAAATCTCATAAGGTTGGTTTTGACACAGCAAAGCACAATACTCTAGCACCTCTTGATTACCTTCATTCAGACTTGTGGGGACCTACAAATACACAAACTATGGGTGGAGGAAGGTATTTCATGTCAATCATTGATGATTATTCAAGAAAGGTGTGGCTGATAATCTTGAAGTCAAAAGATGAAGCTTTCAGCAAATTTAGAGATTGGTCAATTGAGGTGGAAAATACTACAGGCAGGAAAATCAAGCATCTCAGAACAGATAATGGCTTGGAGTTTCTCTCTAATGATTTCAATGAGTTCTGCAAAAACAAGGGCATTGTGAGACATAAAACAATACCAGGCACACCTCAATGTAATGGAGTTCTTTGAGAGGTTCAATAGAACTGTGCTAGAGAGAATCAGATGTATGTTGATTAGCTCAGGTCTGAGCAAATGTTTCTGGGGTGAAGCTGCTGCTACAGCATGCTATCTCATAAATAGGAGCCCCTCAGCACCTCTGAACAATTTAACACCTGAGGAACTGTGGTCAGGCAAACCTCCTTATCTAGGACATTTGAAGGTATTTGGGTGTTTGGCTCTGGCTCATGTGAAGCAAGGGAAGCTGGAACCAAGGGCACTTAGATGCATTTTTTTGGGATACCCTACTGGTGTAAAAGGGTACAAGTTGTGGATAATTGATCAGAAAAAATGTATCATTAGCAGGGATGTGGTTTTTAATGAAACTATTATGCCACTCAGGCCTGTGGACAACAATACAGGAATTCAGGTGGAGCATTGCAGCAATACTGGTGATTTACATGCAAATGATAAGCATACATCTATGGATGAGCATAGAGAACAACCTGATATGGAGAATTCATCCTCTAGAGATACAATTTCAGGGAATTCTGCAGATGAAACAAATGTGTTATCCACTTATCAACTGGCTAAAGATAGAGAGAAGAGGCTAAACAGGAAGGTGCCTGATATGTATGGTTATGGACAGGTGGGAAAATCTTACAATGTAGCCTATGCTCTATCAGTAGCAGAAGATATAAACTACTCAGAACCTAGCACTTATCAAGAAGCTATTAGTTGCAATGATAGTGAAAAGTGGATTACAGCAATTCATGAAGAGTTGGTTTCCTTGGAGAAAAATGATACTTGGGATATAGTTACTATACCCAAGAACAAGAAGCTTGTGGGATGCAAATGGATATTCAAAAGGAAGGTTGAAACTGGGACAGCTCACTCAATCAGGTTTAAAGCAAGGCTTGTTGCAAGGGTTTCACTTGAAGGAAGGTATAGATTATCTGAAATCTTCTCACCGTGGTAAAGCATGTGTCTATAAGGGTTCTCTTAGCCATGGTAACTCAATGGGGCTTACAATTCTGAGATGGATGTCAAAACTGCATTTTTACATGGTCTGCTAGAAGAAACAATATATATGAAAATTCCTGAGGGCATTCATATTGAAGACAAGGAAAACAAGGCATGTTTGTTGAAAAGGTCTCTATATGGTTTGAAACAAAGTCCTCGACAATGGTATAAGAGATTTGATGAATTCATGAGCTCAATCTGGGTTTATAAGGAGCAGGTATGACAGTTGTATATATTTTTCAAACATACACAGTGTGAGCTGCATATATTTGCTGTTGTATGTTGATGATATATTGATAGCTGGGAAGTCTCTTGATGAAATTAGCATGTTAAAGGCTAAGTTGAGCTCTGAGTTTGAAATGAAAGATTTGGGAGAAGCAAGTAGAATACTGGGTATGGACATTAGCAGACAGGAACATGATAGAAGCTTATTTCTATCACAATCTGCATATCTGACTAAGGTGCTTGCAAAGTTTAACATGAATATGTCCAAGCCTGTTTCTGTACCTGTAAACCCTGGAACTAAACTTTCAGTAAATCAATGTCCTGTGAAGCAAGCTGATATACAGGAAATGTTCAAGATTCCTTATGCAAATGCAGTAGGAAGCATAATGTATTCAATGATTTGCTGCAGACCAGATTTAGCTTTTGCAATGAGTATCATTAGCAGGTTTATGAGCAATCCTGGTATGATACATTGGAATACAGTGAAAGGTGTACTCAGATATATCAAGGGAACAGTTCATCATGGTCTGAAGTTTTCTGCATCTTCTACAACTGAGCTACCACTGAAAGGTTTTGTAGATGCAGATTTTGCATCTAATGTAGATTCAAGGAAATCTGTTACAGGTTTTGTATTTACATTGTTTGGTACTGCCATCTCATGGAAATGTTCTCAGCAGTCTATAGTAGCATTATCTACAACTGAGGCTGAATTTATTGCTGTAACTGAGGGAATTAAAGAGGCAATATGGCTGAATGGTTTGATTACAGAATTGGGGATTGATCAAGGTTGTGTGTCTGTGATGTTTGATAATCAGAGTGCTATTCAGTTAGCAAAGCATCAACATTTTCATGAAAGGACCAAGCACATAGATGTGAGATTATACTTCATAAGAGATATCATAGATGGAGGAGCAATTAAAGTTGAAAAGGTTCATACTACAGAAAATGCTGCAGATTTCTTAACAAAAGCATTGTCAGCTGCCAAGTTCAAGCATTGTGCAGATCTGATAAATGTTGTTGGATTGATCTGATTTTTTGCACAGAGATTATGGAAGGCATGCTCTAGCCATAAGGGAGCTTAAATGGTTGTTTGTTCTACCGAGTAAAGAACAGTAAATTGGGAAAAGAGCATGTAGACTTGATTTTGAGCTAAGGTGGAGTTTGTTGTGTTTTATCTCAAATCAAGTAAGTTGAATTTTCTGAAACCAAGTTTCAGTTGGTTTGAGCAAGTGAAACTAGTTTGACTAGTTTGAAAGTTTGAAATTCGAAACCGGGTTTTGATGAGTGAAACTAGTTTCAGAGAATTTCAAACTGTGTTTGACGAGTGAAACTAGTTTCAGAAATTTCTGAAACTAAGTTTCAAGTCTCAGATCTTATGAAACCAAGTTTCAGCTAATGTTTACTCAAGATGATTGGACGGATCAGATCATTTCAGAGAGATCAAGGGCTGAGATCATTTCTTCATTTGTTAGTTTGTTATGACGGTTATTAAAGAGAAGAGTATGAAGAAACAGAGCAAGTGGTCGTCATTCGTTTTCGATTGATTTCTCTCGTTTCTTCACCATTTGATCCGAGATTTTGGATAGCGGTTGAGGAAGGTTATTCGCATCGATCGACAATTGGAAGATTCAGGTTTCGTGATCTGCACACAGAGAACTGGTTCGAGTTTCATCGTTGTTTCGTTTATCATTGAGATTGTTATCTTGTTTTCTCATTTGATTGATTGAGGAGTATAGATAGTCGATTGAGCTTGATCTTTGTATAGATTGTATAAGCTTGTAATCGAATCTCAGCTGATATCAATATACGTGCTTGGTTTCCCGTGGATGTAGGCTATATTAGCCGAACCACGTAAATTCCGTGTTTCTTCGTTTTCGTTTTGGTTGATCGATTGTGTTTGTTTGAGATTATTGTTGTGACTCAACAGTTATCAACTGGAACTTAATATATTCAAAGTCATTCGGCAATTGTGTATCGTTTCCCTTTGTTGATTACTTTGTATGTTTATGCTTTTGATCTTCATATCTCTAGACTGTGACAACATGAGTATGAGTAGCTAAACAACATCCATGGGTTGGTGGTGAATTCTTGAGCATGCTAATATAGGATTGTGGATGATTTCTAATTAATGTATGTTGAATACTTGTGAATAGTTTAGAATAGTTCAAATTGCCCGCAATCGTTCTCTCATACCCAATCCACAAGAGGGATTCGCACTCTTAAGGTTAAAAGCGGTTTACGCCCATTACTTTCGACTTCAAACCACAACTAGTAGAATTGACGACTCTACTACGTTGATTAAATGTTTTCACTTTCAAATTGTCAAAGTAATCCATTGAATTCCTTTACTAGCTAGTTCTTGATGAACCCACCACCCCATGTCTCCTTTAGTTGATAACAAATTCGTGTTTGCTTTGTTTACCAACAACTTGTGATATTTGCGAAAGAATAGAATTGGAAGTCGTAAGACGCAATTCTAGGACAAACTAGTACTTTTTAACACCGACAAGCTTAGTTAAGTCCTTCGAGAACGACACTCGGGGCAACTTATCAACTCACTATGTGCTTTTGCGAGTGAATCTTGATATTGCTCTTAGCTTAAAAATTAAGGACTTGATTTGGCGCATCAAGTTTTTGGCGCCACTACCGAGGACTTAACACCTTAGTTTGTGTTTTGAAGATTATTTTACTCAGTTATTTGTATGTTATATGTTTGTAGAGAATTTCGGTTCCATACACTAACGGTACTAATTGTGGTCTAGTTCTTGTGTTGTGATTGTTTTGCAGATCATCGATGGGGTCAATGAGATCACTCATGATGCCCAAGGTGGCGAGACTGGGACACCCGATTTTCTTAGAACCGGAAGCGAAAGAGTTCGAGATTACAAAGATTGATCTGATGTTGTTACCCAAATTTATGGTGATAAGTGGGGAGAATGTCTTGCAATTCCTGCAAGAATTTGTGCTAATCACTTCTAATATTCCCAAGAGGGGATTGAGTGAATGCCAATATCTTAGGAAGATTTTTCCATTTACTCTGGGGGTGTGCGACCGGGGTGGCTGAGCAAGTTTGGTGCTGGATCCATGGGGACATGGGAAGATGTTATAGGAGAATTCCTTGACGAATATCTCCCATATAGCGAGACCATTCGACTAAGGAGGGAAATAACCGAATTTGAGCAAGGAAGGAGTGAGAGGTTCCATGACGCATTCGAGAGATTCGAGGATGCCAAGTACAGGTGCCCAAATCATAGGTTGACTCTAGCCGAGCTGTGCATATGTTTACACAATGGGTTAAATGACGAGATCCAAGAGAATGTGGAGATGACAAGTCTTCAAGGATCTCTGCTCTAGCTCGGACCATCAGAAATTCTCTTTCGTAGAGATCAAGTTCTCTTCTGAGATGTTCCAGATCTTTGATTCCTTCCCCATCACTTTCATAAGTATAACAGGAAGTATATGTTACCTCATCAGCCATTAGACAAGGTTCAATATTGGAGATATCTGGAAAGATTTCTTCAGCCATTCCACACACTTCTTTCTTCTTTTGACCAAAGTCAATTACTTCATGAGAAACACCGCATATTTCTGGAGAAGGCAGTGTGGAATCATCTGAATCCTCATCCTCAGAATCAGACTCAATATCTAGAACATCCAGTTGGAGTTGAATCTTTTTCCTTTCTTCAGTGAGCATAGCTTTCTAACTTCTCTTGAAGATTCTTCTATCTTTCTTGTCACCTGTCTTTAGTTTGTTGAAGGCAGGACAATCCTTCTTGAAATGACCAGGTTTCTGAAAATAGAAACAGATATCATTTCCGATTTCTGCTTCCTCAGTACTTGATGCTTTCTAGGCCGGCTTGTTCAGCGAGCTTTGCATATTTTTGTACTGGTGATAGTTTGAGCCTAGATGCTTTTTTAGCTTTTCTTCTCTCAATCTCTCGACTGACATATTTTCTCATTTGCTTTACAGCAAGAGCATCCTCAGTTACCTCCTTGCCTTCTTTCTTTTCAGAAGTTCCTTGAGCAACTAGAGCAACATTCTGCAACTTTTTAGTTGTTTGTTCTCTTTGAGTTGTCTCGTAGTCAACAGTGGTAAGGTGAGAGAAACGTTCCACTGGAGTGATATCTGGCATTTCTTGGTTAAAGTAGAAAAACTTTGTGTGCTCCCAGTTATGATTTAGACTTCTCACAATAGTCTTAATCTTTTCTGACTGGGTATATCTATTACTTTCACCAAGTGCAGCCATGTCACTCGTAAGTGTTGTAAATCGGAAATCTAGTTCTTCAAGAGTCTCTGTGGGACCTTGTTTAATGTTTTGGAATTTGAGCTTCAAAACTTTGAACTTATTTTCCTTCGTTTTCTCAGTGCCAACACAGATTTCTTCAATCAGTTGCCAGGCCATTTTCGCCGTTTTTGCACCCCACAGTTTACACTGTATGTGCTCTGGAGTAGAACGTATGATGATATTGCGGGCCTGACCATCCAGTCGATTTCTCTTGGAATCTTCCGATGTCCAGAGCTCTCTGGGCTTTGGTTCGTAAATAACTTGACTGGCAGGTCTCCCACTGGTTGACGCATCTGTCTGTGAAGACCCATCGCTTTGTTCTCTGTCTCTACCATTTGAAACCTCTATGACATGCTTGAGTTGTTGAATGACTATTGGACCATTCTTTATCACGTCGATCATTTGCCAATCATCTTGATGGCTTCTAGGTGGAGCATCATGTTGTTCTTCCATTTCTCATAATTCGCTGGCTTGAGAATTGGGGCGTCACTTAAAGACATCCTGCAGCAAACACACTAAACAAACAAATCAAGTGTAGGTGAAAAGCAGTTAGTGGGCACTTATCTGGGATCTAGGTTCAGTGCAGAAGGCTTGGGAACCTCCCGCTCTGATACCACTTGTTGGTCAAGATAACGGCAAAGTAAAATACTAGGGGGGGTGAATAGTCTTTTAAAACTTTTGTCAATAAACACGGTTTCTCAGATATCTGTGAAGATTTCTTATACTTAATTTCAGAGAGCCGAAGACTTTTCTGTGATAAGTGCACGTGCTCAGCAAGATAGGTGTAAATACTTTGCAAGGTAAATAAAGCAAGTAATAAACTGCAGAAAGTAAATAACACAAGTCTTTTTATAGTGGTATCTGAAGGTGGCGTAATCCTTCAACTAATCCACTTCGGTCTTTCTCAGACCTAGAATCCACTAAGATAGATAAATGAGGTAACCTTACAAGTATCTTCTCTCGATTCCTAAATACACTAGGTTCCCAACCAAGTGTTCCCCCTGAGTTATTCCCCGGCTTTCACAGCCAAGTACTTCCTGTACTCAGAAACCTTTTGAGCTATTCCTTAGTTTCCCAAACTAAGTAGTTCCTATGCTCAGTAACCTTGGAGTTATTCCTTAGTTTCCCAAACTAAGTACTTCCTGTACTCCACGCCGATTAAGGTGTTGGTTAAGGTAGTTTGTCAGGTGAGCTTCTTTAATAACTTGTTCAGTTATGCAGATAGCTCTATGAATCAAGTATACTTAATACACTTTGCAATGTATGGTATCTTGTTCATTACTGACCCAAGTCTATGATAAGTGTTCAAGAGAATGAATCTCAGATATGAAATCTTAGTTCAACCCTTTCACAAATAACAATGCTTGTTAAGGATCAGGACACTTAGAACTTTTGTGCTACTTAGAATCAAGAGCTTTGGTCGCAATAGAAAGCTTGAAGGTAAGTAGTGTGCTTGAGAGAGCTTGTGAGAGTATTCAATGTAAGTTCAGTGTTCTAAGGTGTAAGTTCTGTGTGTATTCTCAAGCAGTCTAAGTGTTAATATTTATAGATGAATTTGAGTGTCGTTTGACTAGTATCCGTTAGGCTTAAATCAAATTCAAACTATTGATATCTGAGTATAGTACTGTAGTACGTTTGTCTTCTTCTTCAGAAGCTACCGTTTTTGTTCAGACATCTCTGTCCGTGCATTTAATGCATTGTACTATACTTTGTCCTGTAGTGCCAACGGAACTATGCATGGTATCAGAGATCTTTATACTATCATATTTCTCTGATGCTGTGCACGTTCTTTTCAAGAGATTATCACAACTCCAGATACCACTTGTTGAAACAACTTGTTATAATATATTTCTTTTCAGAAACATAACTTATGTCCAAGGTATCTGAGTGTAGATATCTGTGGGCACTTTTTTCGTCTCAGAAACCTTTTATTTCTCATATATCTTTTGCAACAATGTTTATTTAAAAACACTTTACTAGTCGAATCTTTGGTTGGCTAGATAGGCTCGCCGCGGCAAAGGAATTGTCTTGCCGCGATGAGATTTCACGAGGCTACCTCTTTCTACTGGATCGAAGCTCGCTGCGGCGAGAATTAGCGAAGCAAAATCTGTGCGACTATAGAAGACTCGTCGCGGCGAGACGTGCATAACATAATCTCGTTTTCTCCTAATTAGTTTAGAATTTGGATTATTCCCACATACTTTCTTTTAATCTAGTTCTTAGAAAAAGCTCCATACTCATACTTTGACATTGTGACATTATTGGAGCTTTGGTTTTCATCATTGTTGAAGGATTGATATCGAATTCTTGGTAATATTTGATAATTCTCTATTATTTATCTCTTCGATTCGTGTTTGTTATTGTTTATCGAATTGTATGAGCTTGCATGCGATTATCAACATGCCTATGTTTATCATATGCAATGCTTTGAAGTCTTTGATCCTTGCTTCTACTATTAGCTAAACCGCTCTGAACACGGTAGTTATGTGATAGTTTTGCATATTCGCTTCTAGGGTTCGGAGTCGTTCATATAGGTTCGTCTAGTTTAAATCTTCGTAAAACCTTCAATCCAATAAGCTAGTTTTAAAATCTTGAAATTGTTTTGGTTAAGGATCGTAGCCTGACAAACTACGATTACTCTAGTTTAAAATATTCAAATGCAATAGGTTGAATTGGATTGATTGATTTCCGTACACCGACCGTGTGACAAGTATGAACGACCACCCTAGAACGAATTAGCATTACTTGATCATTGCTACTGTGTTCACTTTCTTTCTATGACAAAAAACCGTCTATTTGCTTTATCTGTTTTCTAGTATTAGAAGTATTCAAAATCATCAAATCAAACTGTTTTCACAAGTGACTGTTTGCTTTCAACTGCTTGGTAGCTTAATTGGTTCCTTATCGAACGATTATGTGGTTAGCATTGTCTGTTTACAACAACTGCTTTCTGCATGTTTTCTGAGTAGTAATTTGAGCACATCAACACCGCCTAACACATTATGTCCTTGTGAGAATCCTCTCGTAGGGGTTGTAGGACTTGTTTATGTGTGTTCTAATGCGCATGGTGATGAGATGATAATTTAGAGTCTCATTTGGTCCTTTTTAGCGGTATTTGTTTATGGTTTTATAGTGTTTTTGTGTGTTTTTATGCTTTGGTGCTTTTTTTGTGTTTTATAGGATTTTTGTGTTCCGAAGGTGAAAATCAGAGTGAAAACTTTGGTTCTAGATCTTTGGATGTATAGTAACCGGGCGAAAACTGAAGTTGATTCGGAGTTCAGACGAAAAATTGAGAGCCATTTTAGCGAAGCTTGCAAAAGTAAAGTTTTATGGAGCAGTCTAACGATTTTAGCCATAACTCTCTCATATGATGCCCGATTGACCTGAGCTCGGTGGCCACGAAAATATAATTCAAAGTGCTACAACTTTTGTTTTTTAATCATGGCCAAATTCAGTCTGCAGCAAACGTTACAGGGGTTATAAGCTTGCCGCGGCGAATGACATTCTCGCCGCGGCAAGATTTTGCGAGAGCAATTTGGGAGCCTAAACAGTGTCTCGCCGCAGCGAGCAGAGCTATTTTCCTCGCCGCGGTGATATTTGCGATAACTTCACAAATTTGGCATAAAAATTCCTTTTTAGGTCAAGATTAGGTCATCTTTGGCCATAACTTCTTACTCGATTTTTTCATAGAAAAAGCTCCTAGAACTAGGTTTGGACATTGATTGATTGATTCTTGAGCTTGGTTTACCTCTTGTAAGAATCATCGATATCGAATTCTTGGTAAAGTATTGATAACTCTCTATTGTTTATCTTCAATTCGTGTTCTCTTCAGTTTATCAAATTGTATGATTTTGCGCGCGATTATCACCATGTTTATGCTTAGCGTATTCAATTCCATGCATTCTTTCATCTTTGCTTCCATCATGAGTACTTAAACCGCTCTGAATGCGGTAGTTATGTGATAGTTATGCGTATTCGTTTCCTGGGTTCATATTCGTTCATATAGGTTCGTCTAGTTTGTAATCTTCATAAAACCTTGAATCCAATAAGCTAGTTTTAAATCCTCAAAGTTGTTTTCGGTTAAGGATCATGGCCTGACAAACCACGATTTCTCTAGTTTGAAATATTCAAACAACAATCGTTTGAATTGGATTCATTGCTTTCTGTACGCCGACCGTGTGACAAGTATGAACGATTAACCTAGAGCGAATTAGCTGGATCATTACAACCGTGTTCGCTTTCTTTCTTTGATAAAATCAGTTTATCTGTTTCCGATTTTAATCTGTGTTTTAGAAGTACAAACACCCAAATTTATCTGATACTCACAAACAAACTGTTTACTCTCATTTGTGGTGGTAGCTTGATTAATTCCCTAGAGAACGATACCGAGTTAAACATAGTTTACAATTATAGCTTATTCTCTTAAGTTATTTAGAGTATAATTTGAGCTTATCAAATTTGGCGCCGCTGCTAGGGAATTAATCCCCACTGTAGCGTTTAGAGTTTACTTTTTTATTTGCATATTCATTAAAAACAGGAAGCAAGTGTTGGGCTCTAATTAAGTTTCATGCAAGGACTCAATGTAGTCTTAGAGAGTCAAACTTCCATTTTTGAAAGTGAGTGAAACCCAGAGATTGCCAACAAATATAAAGTAAAAATATGCCTCCATTGGGCTCTTTTTCCATTTGGCCAACATGGGCTCTTTTTGCATTGGCCTCCATTGGGCTCTTTTTCCATCTTTTTTACTTCCCTAACAGGAAAACTGCGGTCCAATGCGAGGGGTTGAGGAGAGAAAGAAAGTGCAAAGACTAGAGACAAATACCAAAAGACTTTTTCAAGTACTACTCGTCCAGTAAGATGCATAAACTAATTAACTCAGGGACAAGGAAGACTTCAGATAAGCATGAACACACATCACAAACAAATATGCATTGTTTGTCTGTGATGTTAAGTCAACAGTGCAATCAACCATTTTTAATCAAGTTAAACACAAAATAAGAGATTCCTAAAAATCAAGAACTCTCTTATAACCTAGTAACCTATAATGTTGTTTTTGGGATTGTATAAGACAGGTATCAATAACTTTTACCTTACTTGGGTGACTAATGGAATGGGTCTTGTACCACTTAGGTTGACATGATTGCTGATTTTGGTTCTAAGGTAGTCACATAGCATTAGTAAATTATCACTCATGCCTTCTAAATCAGTTATCATATAAATCACACAGGGCAAATGAGTGACGCAGATACTAGAGATCACACATGTTGGTTTAGCAATAGATATGTAAACATCAGTTTGTTTTCTACTAAACCATGATACCAAGTTTTTCCCAAAATAAAGACATCCACCACAGGCAGATTTCATGACATCCAAATCTCTCACCCAATCAGTATCACTAAATCCACCCTGATTAGTGTCAGTTCCTCTACTATACCATAATCCTAAGCTAACAGTCCCAGATATAGAGCGCAATAATCTCTTAACAGTAGTTAAGTGGGATGTTTTAGGGTTAGGTAGATACCTTGCACTTACTGAGAACATGATCCTTGGCTCGCAATCAGGAGAGTAAACAGGATTCTCTATCACTGTTATGTACTGTGTTGGATCAACTGTTCTTACAATGGTAACCTTGCATGTTTCTGTAGAGGCTAACTTGAGATTTGCCAATTCTTTTAGACTGCCCAATTCAGACATCTGTATAGGATTCACAAGGAGACTTTGTGCACCTTTATCTCCTTTGTTCTTTTCAGCTGATTCTTCTGAGAAGTCATTGTGAGCCATTGTTGCCACAATTGTTGGTCTAACAGTATCAGTTCTTTTCACCTGTTCATCTTGTTCTAAACTTGGGAAGTTAGATTAACACTAACTTTCACTAGTGGATTTGCTTTATTAGTCATAACAGAGCAATTATCATGAGACCTGACACTAGTTAGCACACTATTGCAGTTCATATAAAAAACATTACATGCGCGTTTATCAAAGTGTACTTTCAGATTATCATCACATGTTTGGCTCACATTCAGCAAGTTGGCAATTAATCCATAAGTCAAGAGACCATTCTTGAGACAAGGAAATCCTTTGAAGTTCAAGGCTCCCTTTCCCAAGGCCTTACCTTGATTACCTCCTCCATAAGTGACTACACCTATCTGTTCACGTATGAAGTCCTTAAGGTACTCTTTTGTACCTATCATGTGCCTTGACCACCCACTGTTGAAGTACCACGTACTTGCACGGTTAGTATTTACAGGAGATAAAAACCCTTTGCATACTAAATTAGGTTTGTAAACCCAAACTTTCATACTTTTGACAGTCTTACTAATCCTCACCGTTGCTTCAACAGTCACTATCAAATTGGTTTCCTGAGAAGTCTGTTTAGTAACTGTTGATTCAAAACTGGTCTCAGCAGTATTGAAAGTACTGTAAGAACTCTGGTTTTCTGGAAAGGTTTTTTGATATAGAAAATAAAAAGGATTCCTGTGATCAGTTTTGAAACAAAATGGACACAAAAGTTTTCTTATAATCATTGTTAGTATCCTTTTCTTTATCAAACACAGAAACATCTTTAGCAAGAGAAGTATGTTTAGAGAAATCAGAAGTTTCAGAGATTTTATCATTATTAGAGTTCTCCTGATATTTTCTACCAGTGGTTACTACAATACCTTGTGCCAATACCTCAATCTGCTTAGCAAAGGTGTGTTCTACTTCAGTTACCTTTGTGGTCACTCTTCTTAGTGGTTTCACAGATCTCTTCATCTGTTCTTGAGTAATTTCTTCTTCTTGAGAGTGATCTGCAGTAGAAACAAGAGAACCTACAAAGCATCTCAAATTATGGCCAGAGACACAGTTGGCACTTAAATCATCCACACAGTCAGAATCATCATAATCTAGATAGACAGTTTGATCCAGTGTGTTGTTGATCTCACTGTTGAACCAACACTAATCATTTTCATTGATGACAGTGGACAAAGACATGACTTGTCTCGTACCAGACCCAGAGGACTCATTAGCCTGTTCTTTCTCTTAGTGAGTTCGTGGGGTTTCCCAAGTTTTCTTGGTAGTGGTACAATTCTGGATCATCATGAACATATGAGAGTCCACATAGCCGAAAATAGCATTGAGTACTTTTTTATAATAGCCAAACTCAGTCCATTCATCTGCATTCCATTGTCTTTCCGGTTTCGGTACTACATGACCAGCAGGATCTGGTGGTAGCAAAGGAAACTGGTACCCATCCAAGATAGAATTCCAAGAACGCACATCAATTGATTTGATATGTGTTTTTAACCTGGTTTTCCAATCCATAATTAGTACAAAATCCAAATCACTAATTAATTAAGTGTCTGGCTCTTGATGCCAATTGAAAGAATATAAGGATCGGGACTTGTACTAATATACTGAAAAAATGTACTGATAATACTGATGTTGATATAACAGTTGGAGTATCAGTGATACAAAATAGAAAAACATAACACAGCGGAATATAAAAGGAAGAACATAGAGATGTTTTTCTTTAAGCTGGTATGTAGAAAATACCAGCCGAGCCTCAGGCAAATATCCACTAACAATGTTGAGTGAATGTACAAAAATAATGTCCAAGCCTTCACTAGGTGAATCATGGAATTTCAAAGACTAGACAAAATAGGAGAGTGCTACCTATTCAATAGCTACAGACCTAGACAACTCTAGATGATCGAGATGCTATCCCTATCCAACTGATAGCTACAAAGTCTAGCAAAACTAACAAGTACAAATATTAGAAGATGTATCAATTGTATGCTAAGTATGCTTCTAATGTGCTTAGACTCGTTACTCTTTAATCTACCCTTGAAGTTGTATTTATAGCTGAGTTTATTCAACCAAGGCCAGATCTTGATTTCTTTCCATGCTTATCATATCTTCGATATCTTCCTTTTCCATAGTCTTTTTGATCTTCTTTCCTTGAGCACTTCGAGCTGAGCATGGCTTCTCTCTTTCTTCCAAGTCTACAGAATCTTCTTGATTTGCTTTCCATAATTTTCCTCTTTGCTTTCACACCGCAGGAACTGTTATGTCAACTGTTGATGTAACAACGTACAGAACAGTGAATCTTCAATCACTCCCAGACCTAGATCTTCTATATATGGCAAGTCAATAATCAATTCTAGATCTTCTTTCCATGTTTATCCTCATCTCAAAAGACCTGTTGAGATATTTTCTCCAGAGAATCTTTTTGTTCAATCTTTTCTATAAATAGAACAATCTATTCAAGAATCCTCTAGATCTCCTAAACCTTCAACCTGTTGACACAGAAAACCAAACCTAACGAACTAGGTTAAATATTAGTGAAGAAGGCAATATTACAATAATGTCCTGCACAATAGAAACTGTACGGCTATGTTCACTGTTGACGTAACATTGTTTCTGAACAGTGAACTTTCAATCTCTCCCTTATTGCCTTTCTTCACACAAGGTTTTCTATTGTTAATTTCTGCGTTCAGTGGTTAGTGAATAAAGAAAAACACATAATTTATGAATTAAGTGTAGTAGAAAATGTTGTCTTCAATGTTGAAACAACGCAGCAGTCGACACAGCACTTTCGGATATAAAACCTGCTGTTGATACAGAAATATGTCCATGACGTCCTAACCGCTCTATCGGACTACAGTCCTAAGCGGGACGTCCTAACCACTCTATCGGACTACAGTCCTAAGCGGGATGTCCTAACCGCTCTATCGGACAACAGTCCTAAGCGTGACGTCCTAACCACTCTATCGGACTACAGTCCTAAGCGGGACGTCCTAACTGCTCTATCGGCCTAGAGTCCTAAGCGGGACGTCCTAACCGCTCTATCGGACTACAGTCCTAAGCGTGACATCCTAACCGAACCAACCTATTGAGCCATAGGCCTATCAAGTCATTGGGCCATGGGCCTAATAGAGCATTGTTGGCGCAATCTGAGCCTTACACTTGGCGGGATCTTGTGAGTCCTCCCTTTCTCAAGGGAAACCTATAAATATGGACATATCCTCATAATGCAAAGTAAGTCAAGTCTTCTTCTCAGACTATTACCTTCCCTACTACTATATAGAGTAGATCTTCAATCTCTCTGGAGTAAAGTCTCGGACCGGTTTGACACTTAGCAAACCGAGTCCACGGTCCTTACCCCCCCCCCCTCTCCAAGCTACTTGTGCAGGTCCTTACGCGTCGCCTCTTATCAGTACGACGGTTCTTACGGGCTTCTACTCTTTGGTCCTTACATGAAAGGTGGTCTTGGTACTTAGCGTGAAGGAAAGCAAGGGAAATTCATTTAAGCTTAGGATCTCGGGTTCTTACACATTGGCTCTTAAGAGTGTGGTGGTTCTTACCTGAGAGTGTGGTGGTTCTTACCTAAAGGTATCCTACTAATTGTGTGTGGAGCAATTTAAGGAGCAATCTCTAAGTGGTTGGGGGACTTATACCCTCAACATTTTGGCGCCGTCTGTTGGAATCTTTAGGAAAAGTT
Organism: Plantago major; assembly: GCA_026545765.1. Lineage (NCBI taxonomy): Eukaryota > Viridiplantae > Streptophyta > Magnoliopsida > Lamiales > Plantaginaceae > Plantago > Plantago major. The sequence continues at coordinate 21,567,999 of CM048843.1, forward strand.
CTGTTCTCTTTGGTAATTGCAAGACCAAGAAGGTCCGTAAGAACCAACACTACTACATTTGGGACGCCCTCCCCAAGGCAAAGAGGCAGACCTCCCACTCGGAGAAGAGGGTGGCGAGAGCCACTTCAAGAAACACAATGGACTATCTAAGTGATGGCCACACTCCTAGTCTCTCTTCAGAGGAGTAAAGAGCCATTGATCTTCCAATAAGAACTTAAGCACTCGGAGTTGAAGGACAAGTTCCTCCGTCAGGAACACAAGGTCCTCCTCTCGAAAGAAACTTCACTTTTCCAAACTGGCAGGTCATTCGCCCAAGTGAGTTTGGGATGAGCAAGAACCAGTTTGGCCTCTTACTCACTACTATTCAAGGATGCTTTGGTTCTAACAATGTTTAGGCTCCTAAAGCTACTCCACCCTTGGCGGTTCCTAGGCAAGCTGAGCCGGCCCAATCTAGAAATGAACACCGCTCCATTTCGGAAAGATTAAGTTCAACAAGAAGATCTTCGCAACCTTCTTAATAGGAGAACAGTAGCGTCCCAAGGCCAACATGAAAGAAGTCCGATCAGGCCTAGGACCGAGCAAGTAGGTCCTAGTCACTTTCTGGCTCCTCAGCATAGACTAAGGGATCACATGGCCGAAAGTATCCCGGTGGTTCAAATTGAGGATCTTCCTCTGGATGTAGCAATCAATCCAAGGACTAGTGAGAGGCTCGCCGCTGAAAAGATCTACCTCCAACAAAAGGCCTTAGAAACCCAAAACGCTCTCTGAAAAAAGAATGGTAAAAGCTCATGAGAAATACTACGGTGATACTTGTCCCGTGGGTCATCTAACTAGGTATGAGAGCCGGATGGAGTCAAATGGTCGAATGAAAACCTGAAGGCTCTTACCTTCGCAACCACTCTTACCCAATGACCCAATCAAGTCTTAGGTGGATCATCACCCTCTTCCTGAAAAGGTTTGAGAAGGCAAAAGAAGATGAGGCCAGTGGAGCACTTAGTGAAAATCATCCAAGGAAGGATGGATAGGACCATGCCCTAGGGACAATCCTCGGACCACGTCCTAGGCATAATATCCTAGGATCCCTAAGGCCGGATAGAGTCGGACCATCTCCTTGGACCCAGTTTTTACCATCTCCCCGGAGCAGGTTCTTACCATCTCCTCGCAGCAGGTTCTCACCAAGTCCTCGGAGCATGTTCTTACCATCTCCCTGGAGCAAGTTCTTACCATGGCCTCGGACCAGGTTCTCACCAAGTCCACGGAGCAGATTCTTACCATTTCCTCGGAGCAGGTTCTCACCAAGTCCTCAGAGCAGGTTCTTACCATCTCCTCGGAGCAGGCTCTCACCAAGTCCTCGGAGGAGGTCCTTACCATCTCCTCGGAGCAGGTTCTCACCAAGTCCTCGGAGCAGATTCTTACCATCTCCTCGGAGCAAGTTCTTACCATCTCCTCGGACCCGGTTCTTACCATGGCCTCGGAGAAGGTTCACACCAAGTCCTCGGAGCAGGTGATTACCATCTCCTCGGAGCAGGCTCTCACCAAGTCCTCGGAGCAGGTCCTTACCATCTCCTCGGAGCAGGTTCTCACCATCTCCTCGGACCCGGTTCTTACCATCTCCTCGGAGCAGGTTCTCACCAAGTCCTCGGACCCGGTTCTTACCATCTCCTCGGACCCAGTGCTTACCATCTCCTCGAACCCGGTGCTCAGCAAGACCTCGGAGCAGGTTCTTACCATCTCCTCGGAGCAGGTTCTCAACAAGTCCTCGGAGCAGGTTCTTACCATCTCCTCGGAGCAGGTTCTTACCATCTCCTCGGAGCAAGTTCTCACCATCTCCTCGGACCCGGTTCTTACCATCTCCTCGGAGCAGGTTCTCACCAAGTCCTTGGAGCAGGTTCTTACCATCTCCTTGGAGCAGGCTCTCACCAAGTCCTCAGAGCAGGTACTCACCATCTCCTCGGACCCGGTACTCACCATCTCCTCTGAGTAGGTCCTCACCATCTCCTCGGACTCGGTTCTTACCATCTCCTCGAAGCAGGTACTTACCATGGCCTCGGATCAGGTTCTCACCATCTCCTCGGAGCAGGTCCTCTCAACCTCCTCGGACCAGGCTCTTACCATCTCCTTGGACCCGGTTCTTACCATCTCATCCGAGCAAGTCCTCACCCTCTCCTCGGAGCAGGTTCTCACCGGGGCCTCGGACTACGTTCTCGCCATATCCTCGGATTGGGTCCTTGACCATGTCTTAGAGATCGCGTCCTAAGGTCAGACTACGTCCTCCGGACCAACTAAGTGAGACACTCATTGTTCTACAAACATCTGACACTTGCTACCAATTTGGCTAGGACAGCCTCTTACAGCCAAAGTGGCTAGGACTGTCTCCAACGCCAAAGTGGCCAGGACAAGTCTCCTACTACCAGAGTGGCTAGGACAAGCATCTTACACCTTTAGCTGCACAAGCAAAAGTGAGGCCAACTCCATAAGCTTAAAATCTAGGAGATACTTTCAATGGTTGGGATTTGTTTATTTCAAATCCCGATCTCCAATTTCGCTGGCTTCTCTTAAAACGGAGAACCGAAAATAATGCTCTACATTTTTCGACGAAAAAGTAAGTATTCTGACTTAACTTGAAACCATCATTTACCATACATTCACATTCGTTGCATCATTCATTCATTCATCATGCACGCACATGTTATTTATCAATACTTCATTTACTACAAACGTGCATGACTCGTTGAGGATATGTTTCCTATGAATAAGGGGGTCCGACACCCACGAAATTTTATAAGCCCGACCGCCTCGGCATAAGTACTTCAATATAAGCCCGAATGCCTCGGCATAAATACTTAAATATAAGCCCGACCGTCTCAGCATAAGTACTTCAATATAAGCCCGACCGTCTTGGCATTACACGGACTCTCGTCCGTCTGGATGTCCTCCTTCGGACCATCCCGAAAAATGGATTGTCGTAAAGAGATAACACCCCATCCCTTTTACGGAAGGATGAGTTATCCTCTCACATGGACCACATCCGTTAGGATGTCCTCTCTAGGACCTTCCCACTTGCAAAAAGTGTCTCTATCCTACGTCTTTTCGTATCAACTCTGTCCGACCCGACCTCACCACATGTCCAATCACTCTTACTGAATAAGCAGGCAAAGGGAAGCCTAACGTCCGAAGCTAGCCTAGGGCCGGACAAACTCTGGGTCGGACGCCTCACAACAGAAGACCCTCAAATGTACAAAAGGATTAAGTCAATCCAACTAAGTAGCTAATACAAGTTGGTCTTGGCTCAGGCAAGTAGGCTCGGATCTTCTTCTGAAGCAATACTACACCATCGCTAAAAGTCTACTCAGGACGGCATAGGTCCTAGCAACGATACGTCCGTGCTATATATATATATATATATATATATATATATATATATATATATATATATATATATATATATATATATACATATATATATATATATATATATATATATATATATATATATATATATATATATATATATATGATACCACAAGGCTGGTCTAGTCGGGTCACAAAGCTTCTTTGAGTTATTCATATTGGCTACAATATTCAAACTTTAGAATCATTTCATTAATCCAAACTCAGATTACAATATTCAAACTTTAGAATCATTTCATTAATCCAGACTCAGACTACCGACTAAGATAGAGACGACATCAGAACTGATTACTTGTATAAAATCTGTCAATGTTAAGATATTTCTCAAGACATAAAAGTAGCACAAAAACAGCCCAGAGACGCCATTTCTTTCGGCTTTAGAGGGGCAAACAGTGCCTTCATATGTCTATCGGAATATATCAACATGCCTGATTAATACAAAACCTTCTCTGGTCTCATTCTTAGTAAGTAATAAAAATCTTAGATTAATTCATAATTCTGCCGTGAATAGTAACCATGAATAGTAGATTAATTCATAATTCCGCCGTGAATAGTAACCATGAATAGTGACCGGAGGAACAGCAAAACATTTTTACCAGAGTTAAAGTAAATACATAATTTAGACCTGTCTTAACACAAACCAAACGTTTAGCCTATCATGAGGCTAATTTTCATTGATAAAAATATATTACAATACAAAAATAAAAATAAAAAGAGTACTTACAAAATGATGTCTGCAAGCACCAGTACAAACTTCAAACTTAATTACAAACTAAAAATTTAAAAACTGAAGGGAGAGTGTTTCGGCTTAGGTGTGTATACAATGGATGGGTATCCAGGGTTCTGCCTCCATTCTTCTTCCTTCTTCTTATTTATAGAGGGAATTTGATTCCCTAGGAGCTGAAATCTGTCAATGTAATTGGAATTTGATTCCAATTATGTCACTATCTGCTTTTCTCTTTAAACCTGCTCCGTTCTTTTCCTTCTCTGACTTTTAGTCACTTTGTCTTCTTGTAAAATGGAAGAAGCTGCGTTATGATTTAGTGGGATGTCTTTCATCATCATCATTTGTTTTGTCATCATTATTATTCTATAATGGAAATATTCCATCAAATTCATACATCTACTCATCATCAGTAGTTGTAGAGCAATTTCTTTTCTTCTTTCACAAATATTCCTCATAGAAACTTCTTCTTAAAATCAGAATCTGAATCATTCTGGCAATCTTCGGACTGCATATTGGACTTTTATTTTTCTGTCCTCCTGATATAATCGAATTCTTTTTTCTATAAGATCTATAGTATTGATGCAATATAATTGCTTAGTTTTTGGGTTTTCTTCATTCATTTTTTCCCAAAACTTCGTATAAGAAGATCTTTTGATACATGGTATCTCATTTTCGGTATAACCGATAATAGGTATCCATTCCCAAATCCAGGGTATGGAAAATTCCATAAAGAAATATAAAGAGTAATACTCTTGAGGATTATCCTTTTTAGGAGTAACCTTCTTCCAACTCAAAAATAAAGTGGAAAAGGTTTTAGGAAGTATAACTTCCGTAGTTCCAAAATTCATCCACCAGGTTATAAACCAGTTGGGTATTCTTTGCCAGTTTTGTATATAAACTGCACTGTCAATGGTTATAAACCATGAGTATTTCTTTCTATGTTGATCATTATCACATAGTAGCACTTTATTAAATGCTTCAACATAATCCCAATAATTATATTTTATAGGATTTTTGTTGTTGGGATAGTAAAATTCCCTTTTACTGGATGGTTCAAATCCCCAATCCTCAGAAGATATAATCTTCTTAATATAAATTTTTCTGAAGTTATAAACTTCCTTCTGTGTCTTTGAGAAATAATTTATTTCACAAGACTCTGTTTCTCAAAGAATACTTTCATAAAAAGATCTTGTTTTATAAGATCCTGAAGTATATAATACTTTATCTTTGTCTAAATATTAGAACATGATGTCCAAAGTTCCCTTGCCCATTGTACATCTCTTATTTCAAGCAGAAGTATTACTTCCTGATTTTTGTTTTCAACATAATCAGTTTTTTCTTCTTTTACTGAATTAGTAAAAGATGGGAATCTTCCCTTTTTTCTTTTGTACTCAAGAAATTCTTGGTACTCTTCTGAGCTATAAGTCTCAGATTCTGGTGATGGTAAAGCTATAAGCTTTCCTTTATCTTGTGATGGTAAAGCTATAAGCTTTCCTTTATCTAATCCACTTTCCTGACTTCCTTTTCCTCTATCAGAGGAGGAATTTCTTCTTTGCGAGTACATTCCTGCAATAATATCTTCAAATATTAAAGAATCTGGGAGACTGATATTATCTTTCCATTTTATAAACACATGTCTAAAAACGTCATATTTAAAGTATTTAATAGACATAATCTTTGCAGAATCATAATCTGTTTTTTGGTTATATAAACCATCTTGAAACTTTAAAACACATTTTATGGTTGAAAATATTTCTTTAGCAATAGTGGCGTAGTTTTACTGATTATTTTTCCACTTTTCAGAATAAAGCTTAACAAGATATTCTTGTTTATTATGAGCATCAATCTGTTTAAGAATTCCTCCATAACCTATATCAGAAGCATCTGTTTCAACAGATTTATCCCATTAGGGATTACTCAACATAAGACAAGGCAAAGTTTTCACCTTTTCTTTTAATTTCCTAACAGCCTAAGTATGATGATCAGACCAAGGCTTTGGATCCTTTTTAAGTCTATCATATAAGATAGCAGTATCTTGAGCTATGTCTTTATAATAGGAAGAGATATGATTCAAACTTCCTAAAAACCTCTGTAACTGGATTTTATTAGTTATTTCATCAGGAAATTTGTCAGCAAAATCAATGCTTCTATTTATTGGGATAATATTACTTTTTTCAATATAATGACCCAAAAATCTAATTTTTGTCTGAAACAAAGACATCTTTGGTTTTGATATAACTAAACCACTCTGTATGACTATTTTCTTTAATATATCCAAATGTTTAAAATGGGATTCAATATCCTTTGAGAAAACTAGGATATCATCAATATAGACTAATATAAAATCACTATAAGGAGTGAAGATATCATTCATAATTTTCTGAAATTCAGAAGGAGCATTTTTCAAACCAAATGGCATTACATTCCATTCGTAATGTCCTATTGGAACATTAAAGGCTGTTTTATACCTATCTTTTTGTTCAATTTGAACTTGCCAATAACCTGATTTTAAATCAAATTTTGAAAATAATATTGAATCATAAAGTCTTTCTAAAAGATCTTTTTTATTCGGAATAGGATGCCTAATCCATTTTAAAACCTTATTAAGGGGTTTATAATTTATAACTAATCTAGGAACTCCTCTTTCCTAGCTCACTATGTTTATTAACATAAAAGGCCGTACAAGACCAAGGAGATTGAGAAGGGCTTATCAGACCCTTTTGTAATAAAGAATCAATTTCTTTTTTACAGAGTTCTAAATACTCTGAATTCATTTGACAAGGTCTTGCCTTTGTCGGAATTCTTTTTTCATCAAAATCTTCCTCATAAGGAAGGCTGACCACATGCTTCTTTCTATTCCAGAAAGCATAAGGATGGTCATCACAGATTTCTAGAGAAAGTTGATTTTCAATCAATCTAATCTTCCCTTGTAATTTGGGATTTTGAAGTTTTTCTTCAATAGTCAAAGAGTTTATTTCTTGTTTTAAGAAATTCATCTGGTTTTTCTTTAAAGTCAGATGATCATACATTTCATGTAACATTCTATGAAATGGTTTTGTAATAAAATTTAAATGAATTTTCCCACCTTGAAAAGTTCCAGTAATACCAGAATTATCCACATGGGTAAAAGGATAAATCTTTGAGATAAAAGGAGTACCAAGTATTACTTGGTTGGAAATATCCTTTGTTAGTAAAAAACTGGTTTGAATACAGTTTTTATCAATACAGATATAAGCTTTAGGAAGCTTATACTTTATATTTAATTTTTCTCCAAAGCATGAGAAAGAGTATGTGTAGTTTTATGAAAATACTTTGTAGGAATTAATCCTTCCTGTATAACATTTAAATCGCTCCATTTGTCAATAAGAGGTCAAATCTTTGAAAAGTAATTATCAATTAATAAGGTAATTCTAACATACCATTTTTGAGATATAACCATCTCTAAAGTTGATAAAAAATTATCATCTACTTGTGAATCAAAACATTGAGTCTTTTACTTTGACTCGATTCACTAGTAGTAGACTGGGTAGACTGATTAGTCTCTTTTTTATAATTTTCAAGTTTAGAAACTCGATAGTCTATTAACTTATTTTCTTTTTTCAAAAACTGAATCTCTTTTTTGAGATTTTCAACTTCCATCTCTAAATCATGAGTAGAAGTTGGAGATTCAACTGTCCTTCTCTGTTTTAGAAGTTTATAAACTTCTGACATTGAGTAAGGCTCATCATTTTTAAAATCTTCTGGAAGAACCATTGGTTCAGGCACAGAAGTAGAAGTACTTGGAATATTATCCATCTGATCTATTAATTTAGATCGTAACTCATGATCTTTGATATGTTTCAGAAACTCGATAATATTATTACCGTCCAAAACATTTAAATCAGTTCCTTGGAACTGTGAGAGAATATTGTAAAATTCTTTATTAAAGAATTTACTGTCATCTGTGTTTTCTTGTTTCTTGATACAAGGTTGTCCAAGAATACAAGGTTCACACTCTGACTCTGAATCAGATATTACCGATTCTTGATCAAGAACTTTTAAGTTCTCTTCTTCAGTACTATTAGTACTAATAGAAGCATCTGAATCATCAGAAGAGTTATTACTCTTTTCTTCATCAGAATTTAGAAGAATCTTTGAAAGAGTTTCAAATCATTATCAGCTTTTAATCTGTTTAATTTCCTCTTGGTCCAACAATGTGTTGCAAAATGACCAAGTTTTCCACAAGCTCGGCAAACTATTAGTTTCTTTCGAATCCGTTTTCTTTCTTCTCTATCTTCTCTTCTTTGTTTACGGATTTCTAATTTTCTAGGAGAGTAATGTCTCTTGTTTTTTGGTTTATAAGGCGACTTCTTTTCCGACTTATGAGATTTAGAAGTGGATGGAACATCCATCCCAAATTGATCACAGAACTGTCCCAACTGGGCCTTTTCTTTCAAGTTCTGTCTTTTAATTTGTTGATTTAATTTAATCTCATTACATAAGGCTAAACCTTCTTGAATACAAGTTCCAATTAACTTGCCATAAGTATTTTCATAAGGGATAGAAACTTTATCTTTTCTAAGATTTTTCCTAACCCTTTCTGCAAATAATGCAGGAAGTCCATCAATGAACTTTGATTTCCAATGAGAGCTATTACACTCAGGTAATTCCATTACCCTGTTTAAAAATGTGTCTTTATACCAACGAAAATCAGTTAAAGTTTTACATCTTAAGTTTTGTAAAACAGTTCGAATATTTTCGCTGTTATCGAAATATCTTCCGGTGAAATGTTCAATAATAGTAACAACAAGAGTATAGACTGCATTTTCTATAGTACTACCATCCTCTTGTTTTACAAAGATCAAAATATGATTTTTCCTTACGGTGAAAGATAATTATCCTGACCTTTTAATTGTCCTGTAAAACCAGCGACAATCATTTTTGCAACATTTTTATCAGTGTTGCCATTTGTTTTACAAATAGTAGAATACATAAGCATTCTATGAATCATATTATAAATCTGCCTATCAGCATAAGCATCTAGGTTCCATTCATAAATGTTTTTACCATTATAACTGTTATTCAGTATGTACTCTTGCTCTTCATGCAAGGTATCTATAGGAGAAGGTCTCCTATAATAGTACATACGTTGGGTTGGTCTATCAGCCCATTTTCCCAACTTGTTAATTTCATCACTGATCACTTCTTTGTAATCAGGATTTTCTTTTACAACATCATGAAGAGTTGTAAGTTTCATATCTTTAAATTTTTCAGTTAAGAACTTTTCAAGTTCTTTCATAGACTTTAATTTAAAATTTGAAATTTCAGGAGGTGGTTGAATATTAGGACAGGCAGAATCCTGTTCCTTCTCCTTTTCTTTTAAAGAAACATTTGAATTTAAAGAAAGATTAGGGTTAATAGTTTTTAAAACTAAATCCACCATTTCACTCAGAGAAGTTAAAGGTCTTTCGAGAACATTAATAAACAGATTAGTATAATTACATTGCTGCTCAATCATCCTGTTAATTTGTTTACAGGTTACTGGTAGAGTTTCATCTTCCAGTAGTTTCGCAAAAGCTAGGAAACTATGATTTCCTTTTTCAATTTGAAAAGACTGTTGCGGAGGATAGACTTGTTGTAAATTCCTCCCTGTCGAAAGTTTATAATTCCTTTCTAATACTGAAATATATTGTTCCACATATTTAGAAACAAACCATGGAACAAAAGGAATTGGAGTATTGTGTTTTTCACAATCTTTATAAAATTCATTTTGAATAGAAGTTTTCTCTTGAAGAGAAGTTTGTAAAAACCAATTTTAAAAGGTTCCCATCTGGTAAATTGAATTCGCTTTTAATCTTTTGCCTGCCAGGAGAGCCGGCTAAAATCAATTTGACTTGAATTCATTAATAACGAAATTCCATTTCTGATGCAGTTATATCTGCTTCAGTTGGAGTATGTGTAACTCCTTTGACAATATTATCAAAATCTTTATTTATTCGAAGTTCATTAATATGATCTTCTGTAATTGTTTCAAAAGATTTTTGTATTCTGCTTTTAGCAGAGGTCGACATCCTTGATGGAGTATCAACTACATAATCAATAGGTGATATAAACGATCTTAAAGAAGAAGACTTAGTAAGTCTTGAAGAAGATCCTATAAAATCGTTGTTATTATCAAACTGCATTTTTACCAAACCTTCAGGAGTTTGGATAACATCTATTAAATTATTTTGAATAACAGGTTGTGAGGGTACAGCCTGTTTAATTGTCCAATTTTCAGGAAAATCTATTTCTTCCCATTTAATAGATCTACGAGTAGTAATTTTAGATTTGCTAAAATTAGTCTCAATTAGAATAGTTTCATTTAAAGGTTTATCAACCCTTCGGCAATGAGGATTTAGAGTAAACAAAGGTTTATAATAAATCCTATAACAGATACAGATTGTTTCTGTACCAGAAATATAATTATAACCATTAGTTTTAACATTTAATGTTAAAGAATCTAAAATATTAATATCTGATAAAGACAATTGTAAATTCGGATAAACATCAAAATAAACTGGACCATGGGCTAAACTAATCAGCGTATAATTCCGATTAAGGATTTTTTCCAGTCTAAGTTTCTACCATCTCTAAGAGCAGCTATAAAGCTCTCAGGTAGTCCTTCTAAGGTTAAAGGTTTAAAAGCAATTTGCACTAAACCAATATATAAAAATTTGTAAAGGTTTTTATAAACGGCAATATCTTTCTCACTGAGTAGTTTTATTACTAACTCATCATTATCAAGTGAGATAGATTCTTCAGTAGTTTTAACTACCTGTTTTAAACCCAATTTTTCAAAAGTACCTAACTGGTAAATAACCTTAGGCTCGATTCTTGGAATCGTCCATTTATTTAATAAATCTAAATTCTGGGGAATATCAAATTCCTCACTTCTACTGTTTTTAACAGTATCTTTCCTTCTTATCATGTTTATCATGATCATAAAACAGTTCGTGTTAAGACTCAATCTTATGTATATATATATATATATATATATGTTTCAGACTTGTAACATTCAAACAAGCACCCAACTGTCTACAACATTATTGCAGTTACAAAAGCCATACTCACACTACTTCAGTTAGGAGGGCCCCCAAGAAACAAAAAGAAACAAGAAGACAATCCCATACTAGCCTATATAAGGAGACCGCTCATATAGCGGCAACACAGAAGCTTCGGATAGAGAAGATCGGACGCAAACAGCTGCGGACTAACAACCATAGAGCTTCAGAGTTACAATCGCGGATCCGGTACTACAAAACTTCAGCAAAACTCGACTGAATAAGAAACACATGCCTCGGACGAATTGACCTTCGGACTCCCATAGCTGGAGATATAATCAGGAACGAACTTCATGGATTCGATTCAGATGGCAACAAATCGAAATATTATGGATTCAGATGCACCGGAGCCGATTGCTGAAAAATCAACACGCTGAACAACTGATTTGTCAATGACGCAGCTTATAATCTGCCCGTAAATAAAACCAATTCAAATCCATAACCAACTGTAGATCGTGAGGCGCGGCGATCTACAAGAATTTGTAGGCGGAAGAGAAACATAGCGAAAAGGAGATCAGGAGAAGAAAGAAAAGAGCAGATGGCGCACGTACACGCTCATCACCCATAGTTCTTGTCCGCTTCGGTTCTTTCTTACTTTCGCGACCAAATGGCCCGGAAGAGAGGGGGCTCGGTCCCACAATTAGTGCACACACTTATTGATCCCTCTCAACAAATGCCGCCAATCGGAGCTCTTCCTCCCCTGGAAGTGCGAATCCGAGCGTCACACCCAGATTCGGGGCCAATCCGCTTCGGAGGAAACAGAGAGTGGGATTAGACATAAAAGAGAGTGTGGCGGACTCAAAGCCCAAGCAAGAAGCGCACTCTTCTCTATTCTTCCACTGCTGCACCGTCTGGCTCACCAGCTTCGATCACCTCCTCTTGCCATCGCAACTTCTACCTTCACCGAGAAATTACGGAAGTTCGGTCCGAGCATGATGTCGCAGAAAAGCTCCGAGCACTCAGAACGGAAAAGCTCGGGCTGTAGTATAAAAACCAGAGCTTTAGCAGATCCGGATCTACAGACACTCGCCTCGGACGATCTCGAACAGACTGAACCGATGAATAGCAGCAAATTACGAGCTCGGAACAGTTGCCACGGACCAGTCCAAGATTCGGACTGAGGAGATCCAAATTCGGACTATAGCAAACTGCGAGATTAGGACGAACAGCGGAAGGAGGCTAGTGTTGATTGTAGAGAGAGAAAGCTCGAAATGGAATTGTGGCATCTGTAAAGCAACACTGGAGAGTTCAAGAAGGAAAGATATTTGGTTGAGAAAGAGAAGAGTGCACAGTACTGGTTTCGTGAAAAATAGCGCTACCTAGACTCTTCAAATTGATACACAATAGGAAGAAGAGGACAAGAAGGAAAATAAAAACTAGCTTGCAATGGGCGTACGGAAGAGATACCAACAAGTCAACCAAAGCCCAAACCGCATTGATATCAACTCTAAAAAACTCTTCTCTCTAAAATTGGAGGGAAGTGTGGCAAATGGAAGAAGTTATACAAAGTCTTATAAAATTCCTATCATATTAGGAGAGTACAAAAAGTCCCCTTGGTTTCTACATAAATTGTTTAGTTTTTAGTTTTGCCCGTTTTATATTTCGCGGGTCAAAATTAACTAGATTTCGCGGGTCAGAATGTATTTGGGTCATGCCATTTTATAATGGGTATAGTATAAATAGGTATTTTTCAGTTTTTTCCCCCTTTTCTTCTCATTTCTCTCCCATTTCTTCAGTAAACCATCCATTTTCTCTCAAATTTGGCGAAGAACCCTAATCTGCTCATTTTCACTCACGATCGTCAGGTTTGTTTCGTTTCTCTTCGATTTTCAGTGTTTTGAAGTTGTTCTAGTTGTTGTTTATCTGTTTTGTGAGCTTTTTAATTTCGATTTCGATTTTTAGTTTCTTCAATGGCGGAATCGAGCTTGAATGTTGACGTTGTCGGTGCCGATGTAGATTCCGGTGGTGGATTCATCGCGCGATCATCAGGTAATGTCTGTTCAAGCTCGATTTTAGTGTTTTTGAGTTCGATTTTGCTTTTTGTTGCTTTGATTTTGGTCTGTTGCTGCGACTTTGAATTGCAATTTTGCTTCGATTTTTGTAATTTCATCGCGATTTTGTGTTGCTTCGATTTTGAATCGGTCTGTGTTGCTGATTCCAGTATTTTTGAATTCGATGTTCGTAGTTTTCGAAGATTGACGGCTAATATGAGGAATATGGAGAATGATCTCAAGCAAATCTCCATGGCTATGATGTAAGTCGTAAGTATGAGTTTCTGAAGAAGAATTTTGAACAGTTTCGCTGATATTGCTAGATCGCCGTATTATTGTTCTATTTCTGTAATCTATGCAAGAGAATGTTGAAATCTAGTGATTGTTATCATCTTCTAGTCTAGTAGTAATAAGTAGAATTAGAAGAGCATAATTAACCTGTTTTCCGATTGAGCAATTTGTCAATCTGTGTCTAGCATGCTTTAGCTATTCATGAGCAGTTCAACTATTTCATCACGTTTATAAGCTTATGTATTCAGTTGTAACCATTATCTGCAATGCCTCCTTATTGGTAACAAATTAGATAGTATGCTCTTTTGCTCATCTTCAATGAGATCTAATTTTTATTTGAGCAGGTTCTGCTGGTGTTTGTTGCAAGTTTGTTGATGTTGATCTAATTTTTATTTGAGCAGATCCGATCGGTCGTCATTGCGGCGAAGAGCCTCCTTACGTATTGATTCTATTCAGTTCATATATTTTCTGTTCCAAATCTCTCGCTTTTGCAATCAATTGATATGTTGATAGCAATCGATTAGGAAGTATAATTGGTTGCTATTTTAGCGTTTGGGGAAGTTTCTCTGCTGGTGAAATGATTTTTGTGCGTTATTTACGTTTCGTGTTGTCTCTTATTTGGTACATTAGGATCGTTTCGTGTTGTCTGTCTAGTTGTTACATTATATTGTCTAGTTTTTACATCATATTGTCTAGTGTTGGGAAATTTGTTGGAAAATTTCTTGGGAAATTTGTTAGGAAATTTGTTAGATATTTTGTTAGAAATATCTGTTTAGATTTTGATCAGCAACATGATGACTTATCTTAGTCTCAGAAAGGTGAATAGTACTCTTGGTTCACTTGAACATTGTAAAAGAGGAAACTCACTAAGTATGATAGTCTAGCTAATCTTGTATAGGATGTTAGGTCTCAAAATGTAATTTTTATTTTATGAAGAGAAGACCAAGAAGAAGACATCCAAGCAGAACAAGCTCAACGACATTGAAGACTTGAAGAAACTGCAGATTACAGAAACTATTTTTCAGATACCTTAGCCAGATATCTTGAAGACACGAATAGTTTTAAACAAACTGTGTCACAAGAGATATCTGAGAAATAAAAGGCCTATCTGAAAACAAGGAAAGTGTCCACAGATATCTATTCTCAGATACCTTGAGCATTAACCACATTTCTGAAAAAGAAATATATATATATTGCAAACAAAGTTGTTTCAATAAAAGTGGTATCTGAAGATTGAAGATAAGGACGTGCAAAGAATCAGATAACACTAGTCTACGACATAAAGCATAGTTAGATTGGCACTACAGGACAAAAAGTATAGTACAATGCATTTAATGCCGGACAGAGATGTCGAATAAAAGCAACGATACTCAAGAAGAAGACAAAACCTCTAAAGATCTTATACACGGATATCAATAGTTTGAATTTGAGCTAACGGATACTATTCAAACGGCACTCAAATTCATCTATAAATATCAACACTTAGGCTTGAAGAGACACACCTTGAACAAAGCGACACAACCTGAACACCTTACTCTCTCAAAGCAACTTACTTATCCTCAAAGCTTTACATTGCGACCAAAGCTTTTGATCTTGAGTAACCTGAAGTTCTAAGTGTCACGATCCTAAACAAGCACTATACGTGAAAGAGTTGAAACGAAGATCAAGTATCCGAGATTCATTCTCTTGAACATTTATCTAAGACTTGTCGATAAAAGAACAAGATACCATACATTGAAAAGTGTATTAAGTATACTTGATTCACGAGCTATCTGAATAATGAATAAGTTATTAAAGAAGCTCATCGACAACTCAAACCAAAACCAACACCATAATCTGGTGGATGCAGGAAGTACTTAGTTTGAAAAATCGGGGAATAACTCCAGGTTACCGGAGTATAGGAAGTACTTGATTTGGGAAACTAAGGAATAACTCCAAGGTTATTGAGTATAGGAAGTACTTAGCTTGGGAAGCTAGGGAATAACTCAAAAAGGTTTCTGGGTACAGGAAGTACTTGGCTGTGAAAGCCGAGGAACAACTCAGGGGGAACATTTGGTTGGGAACCATTTGTTTAAAGGAATCTTAGAATAGGATTTTTGTAAGGAGAACTCAATTATCTATTCTAGTGAATTCTAGGTCTCTGGAAGACAAGTGGATTAGTTGGAGGATTACCACCTCCAGATACCACTATACTTGCCGTGTTATTTACCTTTACGTATTTACATTTCAAACACACACACACTTTAACTGCTTTACGCACTTATCTTTATTAAGTCTTCCGCGCTCTGATTCTAAGTATCAGATATCTATTCAGATATCTGAGAAATAGTTTTTATCGACAAAAGTTTAAAGACTATTCACCCCCCCCCCCCCCCCTCTAGTCTTACTTTGTCGTTATCTGGACCAACAAGTGGTATCGGGCGGGAGGTTCACAGCCTTACCTGCTGAACCTAGATCCCCAGATAGGTGAAGGAACTTTGTCCATTTTCGAGGACTATTTATTTTGTGTGTTAAGTGTGCAGGTATGTCTCTGAGTGATGCACCCATTCTCAAACCAGAGAATTACGAGAAATGGAAAAATATAATGATGCTCCACCTTGAAGCCATAAGTGACGAATTGATCGAAGTGATAAAGAATGGCCCAATAGTCATTCAACAACTCAAACAAGTCATGGAGGTTTCTAATGGTAGAGACAGAGATCAAAGCGAAGGATCTTCACAAACCGATGCGTCAACAAGTGGGAGATCTACTAGTCAAGTCATTTACGAACCAAAGCCCAGAGAACTCTGGACATCGGAAGATGCCAAGAGAAATCGTCTGGATGGTCAAGCTCGTAATATCATCATCAGATCGACACCTGAGCACATACTGATTAAAGCGTGGGTGCTAAAAGGCGAAAGTTGCTGGCGGTGATTGAAGAAATCTGCGGGATCGAGAAAACCAAAGAAAACAAGTTCGAAGTTCTCAAGTTGAAATTTCAAAATTTCAAACAAGGACCCACTGAAACTCTGGAAGAACTTGATTTCAGATTTACCACTCTCATGAGTGACATGGCAGCTCTTGGGGAAAGCAACAGATACTCCCAGTCAGAAAAGATTAAGACTATTGTCAGAAGTCTTAACCACAACTGGGAGCATACCAAATTCTTTTATATTAACCAAGGAATGCCAAATATCACTCCAGTGGAACTTTTCTCTCATCTTCCTACTGTTGATTATGAGACAACTCAAAGAGAACAAACAACTGAAAAGTTGCAAAACGTTGCTCTAGTCACTCAAGGAACTTTTGAAAAGAAGAAAAGCAAGGAAGAAACTGAGGATGCTCTTGCTGCAAAGCAAATGAGCAAATATATCAGTCGAGAAATTGAAAGAAGGAAAGCCAAAGAGAAGCTGAAAAAACATCTAGGCTCAAACTATCACCAGTACAAAAATATGCAAAGCTCGCTGAACAAGCCAGCTCAGAAAGCATCATGTACTGAGGAAGCAGAAATTGGAAACGATATCTGTTTCTATTGTCAGAAACCTGGCCACTTCAAGAAGGATTGTCCTGCCAGCTGTTCCAAAGAACTCCTTTTCCTTGATATAAGAGACCTTATGTTGATGATGATTTTGAAGAGGGTGTATTGGATGATTTGAAGAAGAATGCTCTGAAGAAACTAAAGCAATCGAAGAAAAATTAGTGTTTTGAACTGATGATGATATTGTCTAGTTTTGTAACTGAATTGTCTAGTTTTGTAAATGAAGTGTCTAGTTTTATTACTTATCCAGAAATGTACTCAGTGAAACATAATTGTCTATATTGTCTAGTTTTTACATTATACTTGACCCGTTTTTAATGAATCCGGGTCAAAAGATCCGCGAAAAACCATAAAAAAAATCAAGTCGAGAAAAAAGGTATAATTGTCTAGTTTTAACATTTGAAGGGGACTTTCGGGACTTTCCTATATATAGGGGTCTTTCGCAAGACGGACTCAAGAAGTTATATTTATATTTTTTGAAAGTCCAGATCTGACATCCAAGCAACAAAATCTACCTCGTAAAAAGGACTCATTGGATCCGACATCCGAACGATAAAATCTACCTGGACTTGACTCCTCGGATCCGACATCCGAGCAACAAAATTTTCCAAAGTCCTAAGCCTTCACGTTTGAACCTATCTCGCTTACAAATACCTCTTTTGCTACAGTCCGAGACAACTCGTCTCGGACTGTAAGAAAGGGGGGGGGGGGGGAGAGAGATAGGGGAAAGACAAGAGAGGACACAGATAAGAAAAATTTTCAAAGCTCACAAGATCGATCGCAAAAAGAAGCTCCCCGGACACTATAGTTCCACAACTATCTTCTACAAAGATACTTGGAAACTAGGGGGACATATGTTGATACAGAAATATGTCCAAGGTGTCAAAGGCATTCTAAGCTCCCCGGACACTATAATTCCACAACTATCTTCTATAAAGATACTTGGAAACTACGGGGACATATGTTGATACAGAAATATGTCCATGATGTCCTAACCGCTCCATCAGACTACAATCCTAAGTGTGACGTCCTAACCGCTCTATCGGACTACAGTCCTAAGCGGGACGTCCTAACCTCTCTATCGAACTATAGTCCTAAGCGGGACGTCCTAACCGCTCTATCGGGCTACAGTCCTAAGCGTGACGTCCTAACCGCTCTATCGGACTATAGTCCTAAGAGGGACGTCCTAACCGCTCTATCGGACTACAGTCCTAAGCATGACGTCCTAACCGAACCAACCTATTGGGTCATAGGTCTATCAAGACATTGGGCCATGGGCTTAATAGAGCATTGTTGGCGCAATCTGAGCCTTACACTTGGCGTGATCTTGTGAGTCCTCCCTTTCTCAAGGGAAACCTATAAATATGGACATATCCTCATAATGCAAAGTAAGTCAAGTCTTCTTCTCAGACTCTTACCTTCCCTACTACTATATAGAGTAGATCTTCAGTCTCTCTTGAGTAAAGTCTCGGACTGGTTTGACACTTAGCAAACCGGGTCTACGGTCCTAACCCCCCCCCCCCCCTCTCCAAGCTACTTGTGCAGGTCCTACGCGTCGCCTCTTATCAGTACGATGCTTCTTACGGGCTTCTACTCTTTGGTCCTTACAAGAAAGGTGGTCTTGGTACTTAGCGTGAAGGAAGGCAAGGGAAATTCATTTAAGCTTAGGATCTCGGGTTGTTACACGTTGGCTCTTAAGAGTGTGGTGGTTCTTACCTAAGAGTGTGGTGGTTCTTACCTAAAGGTATGCTACTTATTGTGTGTGGAGCAATTTAAGGAGCAATCTCTAAGTGGTTGGGGGACTTATACCCTCAACACCTGCCACACCATGAAATTTTCTAGTGATAAGTCAATCAAAGGCTCCAAGGGTGTTAATTAGTTTCTGAGACGGGAACTCACGTAACCATTAAAAGAGTCTACAAGTTTCTGAGAGATACATAAGAAAAGGAAGAAAATACTGAGACAGGAACTCAGTCGTCAGAAACTTTGACAATTTGCTATTTCAGAAAGATACTTGAAATGGGTATTCATATATCAAAGGCATTGGAGAAAAAGCCACTTAGAAAGGTCTCTGAAATGGGTATTCAGAAACCATGAGACATCTAGTCAGGGGGAACACAAAAGAAGAATAGTTTGACAAAAAAGATAATTCCTATCAGAAGTCAAATATCTCTTTTATGTTGAAAATTTCCTTTCTTGTGAAATATTTCAAACATGTACTGGACGATGTTTCTGAGAAGTTGAAAGACACTTAGGTGAGTTGTGACAAATTACATTGATGGGGCACAATTACATGTGTTGATTGATATCATTGCTCTGAGACTCAATCTCAACCCTTCAGAAAATAACGCTTGTAATTCAATGGCCAAGATGTGTCCACTAACCCCACTTGCGCAGTAACCAAGTAACTGACCCCACTTGCATTAAATGCAATAACGCTTTTTCGCCATGCCTATGCAGAACTGCGAGTATTATACATACAGAATTCATCTGTATCGCATGTACTTGCATTGCTATATAAAGGCGGATTTGGCAAAGAAGAACACTTTTGCCTAATCCCACAAATCACTTGCACGAAAATAGGAAAAACCTTCCTAATCTTCTCTCCAAAAACTCACAAATTTGTCTGAATCTCTGCTAAGTATTTCTGCAAAGAAATCTTTGTCGATTCCGACCACGACTCTCATCTCTCTATTCCTTACTCTCTATATAAATACTCGAGATGGCACCCAAAAAAGCAGCATCAAAATCCCAAATTTCATGGTACTGCCACTACAAAAAATCTGGCCTGTAGACGGATAGATCCGTCGCTACTGCCGACTATCCATCGCCTCAGCTGACGGATCGAGGCGGATAGAAAATCCGCCGCCTCGAGTAATAATGACGACGGATTGACTGTCCAATTATTTTTTTTTAATTCCGAAATTTAGCGACGGATAGATTCTATCCGTCGCTAAATATAGCGACGGATAGATTCTATCCGTCGCTATATGATTCTATCCGTCGCTAAATATTTTAATTGGACTAGTGACGGAATTTGAAATTCCGTCACTAATTCCGTCACTGTGAATTCCGTCACTAATTCCGTCACTATTTATTTCATATTAATCCCTATTTTTCGTAGTTCACCTATTTAATCAATATAATGTTCGATAATAAATCAATAATACGAAAAATGTTTCAATGAATAAAAAAGTAATATTGAATGGAGAAATTATCCAAACAAGTGTAAATATGAAAAAAATCGAACATACGGATACATAACTAGCTATCGACGGGGTGGGGTGGGTGATGGCGGGCTGGACATGAGCTGCTCCATTCAGAATCAAGGCGCCGTTCTCCTCCTTCGTTCTCTGTCAAGCGCTCCATCTCGTCCTTTGTTGCTCCATCTCTTGAGTTAGCGAGCAACATGTTCCGGACCGCGATCGCACCATTTCGAGACACGGTCCTGTGTAAACCGGACGTCTGGCTTTGGGGCGATGATGAGGAGCACGGACTAGCCAGATGCAAACCGAGGCTCCAGTCCATATATTCGTCCTTTCTTGTCCGGTTTGTTGACCTCTAGGAAGATGTTGTCAACTTGTTGATTGACAACACATCACCGTCTCGTCCTCACCTTTCGCCACCTGAGCATCAACCTCAGCCTGAAATCGTAAATAGCAGATATAATGATCAGTTACTGTTTTAAAAAAGTAACTTGTAATAGTGTACAAATATGAACTTTAAGCAACATAAACATACCGCAATAGACGATGCCCGACAGTCGGTCCATACCCGCATATACCTTGGCTTCTTGAAGATGGCATACTTGGATGTCACCTCCCCGTGCCACTGAATCAAACCAGATCTAGTCAACAATTTATCATCTACAAGTAATAGAGCATACGTAATGCTAGATTGCAAAAACACATATATCCGCACCGATTGATAATAATCGATGATGAGATCGCCTCCCAAGGTGGTGAACGGCCCTTCTGCCGTGTCGGTAGGATGCCCGGTTACACTGTTGGTCAAGCAACGTCTGGACATCGATTCGGCGCCGATGAGCATCCCAAAGGGCCCACTCGTTGCATCAACTTTGTGGAGGATTGGGCCACCCGATCCCGAATGGCCTTCCACGTCACAGACCATATCCTCAGAGTTTGGATCCCAGGTCAGTAAACACGCCAGATCTGTGGGATCAACTCTCTTGAATGAAGTACTCCTTCTACATTCCCAATTTCATACAACATCCAAAGTCAATACATGTCCTAACAACATAATGTATATGGTGACTAACATATCAACCAAATAAAGTGGCTAACATACCACTCACATATAGTGGCTAACATACCACTCACATATAGTGGCTAACATACCACTCACATTGTCCTAAAATTTACTAACACAATGAAGCATAACATATCACCCAAATAAAGTGGCTAACATACCACTCACATTGTCCTAAAATTTACTAACACAATGGTGACTAACATATCACCCAAATAAAGTGGCTAACATACCACTCACATACATTGGCTAACATACCACTCACATTGTCCTAAAATTTACTAACACAATGGTGACTAACATATCACCCAAATAAAGTGGCTAACATACCACTCACATACAGTGGCTAACATACCACTCACATTGTCCTAAAATTTACTAACACAATGGTGACTAACATATCACCCAAATAAAGTGGCTAACATACCACTCACATACAGTGGCTAACATACCACTCATATTAAAACGATTAATTATAATTACAAACAAATGAATGTCATATTTTAACTTACCCTCAGCTCATCGAAGTACTCGGCCCTCATGCGCTCCGAGATGTGGCTCCAACACTCACCACCCTGCCCCGGTGGCTCTCTCCTGCTCCGGAAGATGTCACCTAGTTTGTTGTGCACCTCCCGAGGCCATAAGTCATTGTCAATGTATAAGATACAAGAAACGAATATGCATTACTTTAGTACAACAATTTATACTTGTCAACTATCATTATCGGTTATGTTTTAGATATTTAAGAAGAATGTATAATACTTACTTGGCGGGACCAATAGGAAAATCACAGTAAGTCAGTCCACGTGACGTTGGGATTGTTTGGATCGAACACGAGGTAGGGACAATCGTGGTCGTCCTCCAAAGATGTGTCCGGCCGACCGGTAGAGCCACGGTTGCTCTCTCCGCCTCGGGGTCTCGGGAATCCGAGACCTGTCCCGATCTTGAGCCCTCCACGTCGACGGTGTCCCGACCCACCACTATCATCTTGCCACTGCGTGGGGGACGATAGGTGGACGGACCTCATGACATCTGCAAAAAATGTAATAAATACAATAAAAATGTGTTAGTACGAGTTATAATACATAATGATTATAATAACACATATAATTACTCATAATACACATAATATACCGTTATCGTCGTCCTCTAAGACTACATATTGGTCCTCGTCGGATCAAACACTCATCATCCGCTTCTATGGGATCTTACGCTTGTTTATCGACATCCTCTTGTTGGTACGAGTTCGTAATTGAGTCGTCTTTCTCAATGTACTCCACTTTCGAGCGAAACGAATAGGTACCGCATGACTAACCATTCCCCTTATCGCGTTTTACGCTTGGATATTCAAGAAACACCACTTGTCGGCTTGAGTCGCGAATAAATGGTTCATACTTGGTTCGGTACCTCTTCTTTTGGTTCACATCAACCATTTCAAACCGCTTCGTTCTTCCTCGTACCTCTGGATTAGGATCATACCACTCAACGTCAAACAAGAAGGTTCGTTTAAATGGCAATCCGAATATTCAATCCTCACAATTCGTTTTAGCTTGCGTGGAAATCAAACAAAGTAGCGTCTCCATACTCTTACGCACCATTAACACACACCCGGAGTTGCTTGTCGCCATGGCCGTGTTACATTCATCGTGTGGAACCTAAGGCCATTGACTATATAACACAGGAATGTAGACCTTTTGAATGGACCCTCTGCGAGAGCCTTTAAGTATATGCATGTGGCGTTGTTAATAGGATTCGGACATACTCTGGAATCAATGGAAATCTGAGGAATTTTTGAGTCAAGTAGTTCCTCTAGTGTATCCTCGTCATCGAGGATTTTCTTCCAAACAACGCTTTTGAAAAAGCGCAAACATTGATTCATTGATAAGTCTATAATTGAAGTAGAGACTTGCGTAGCTATATTAAAATTTAAATAAATGGTTCTTGACCTGCAAAATAGTACCATATCTTTGACCTCAACCCAAAGACAATTCGTGAGGACATAATATTGAAATGCTTTCAACTCTTTATCCGTAAGATATTCTTTCTTAGCTGCACCAAGAGGTCTCCGATACCACGAAGACAGATAGGGAAAACTCATCATCCGCTTGAACTACGAATGTATACGCATTTCGAGCGGCCTTGCCTTCGTAGGGACGTGTTCATCAAAGTAATAAGAGCGAAGGTTGCGTTTCCTCTCGAATGTAGGCATTGGCAATCGATCCTTCAGGTTTACCTTTGTTGTTGACATACTTCTTCAATTTCCCCAAGTACCTCTCGAATGGATACATCCATTAATACTGAACTGGTCCAGCAAGTCTCGCTTCATGTGGAAGGTGCCGTGAAGTGCTCCATAGAATCAAACCATTTCGGTGGAAAGATACGCTCGAGCTTGCATAGAATCAATGGTATGTTCCTTTCAAGATTTTCCAACACTTTGTCAAGAACCACCCTTGTGCCTAAATTTTTGAAAAATAAGCTAAACACGGTGATAGCAGTCATTACATGTTTCGTAAGCAGATCTCGAAATGCTACCGGGATAAGCCTCTCCATGAACACATGTGATCGTGACTCTTCATCCCATAAACCTTTGTCTTCTTCAAATCCACACCTCTCTAAATTTGAGGCGTAATTATCCGAAACTCAATGCCTCACCCAATCAAACAAAATTGACCTAGAAGCGTTGTCAATTGTGTAGCACGCTACCACTTACCATTCTCATCCTTCTTTGTCCACTCAGGCCTTTTACACCACGTCGACAACTCGGATCTAGACTTCGCATGGTCCTTTGTTTTTCCCTCAATGTTGCAAAGTGTATTGAATAAGTTCTCGAACACGTTCTTCTCAATGTGCATGAAATCTAAGTTGTGACGGATAAGAAGACTGCTCCAGTAAGGCAAGTCCCAGAAGATGCTTCTCTTCCTCCAACCACATTTTTACCAATTTTCTCGTTATGCTTCATCCACCCAAGCTCACCTTCATAAGACCCAATCTATCAATCTCCGCAAGAATTTGTGCACCAGTAAGTCTTATCTGGGCTTTTTTGTTGACGACTTTATTTTTCAAGAATTGATCCTTGTTCTTCCTGAACGGATGGTCACTTTCTAGCAACCTACGACAATCAAACCAACAAAATTTTCCACTACCCTTGATCTAAATGCATCTATCCTCCAAGCAATGCGGACATGCATATTTCACGATGTTTTCCTTCCAGATAGCATGGAGTATGCAGAAGTCACTCACGGTCAAAGAAGAGCTCTCAAGGTGAAGTTCTTTTTGTCGACACATCATATCTTGATACCATCCGTCCACAACTCGATCAGCTCCTTGATTAGGGGTTGCAAGAAAACATCCAACGTCAGTCCAGGATCTTTCGGCCCAGGCACCAATGCAGTCAGAAACATGAATGGCTCCTTCATGCACTCACCGGGCGATTATGCAGTGTGAGCATAATCGCCAACAAGAGTATTTACGTTCACTACCGAGCAGGTTAAAACCATCCGCATACAAAGTCCCAAACGTACATTTCTAGATTCGGCCGCAAACTCTGGATATGTCTGTCAAACGATTTCCATGCGGGTGAGTCTGTGGATGGTCCATTCTACCACCTTGACATTATCCGAGATTACTTCTCCTTGTGCCACCGCATTTTATCCATGAAGCACTTGAAGCATACAATCTTTTCAAACGAGGTGCTTGAGGGAAGTACCACATTTTCTTATGTGAGAGATTTTTCTTTTGTCGTTTCTTTGCAGCCCCCTCCTTGTAACGCTTGTACCGTTCCTTACCACAGAACTTGCATTCTATTAGATCTGCATCCTCCTCCCAATATATCATGCACATTTTGGACAATCCGATATGGTTACCACAAAATTTCTAATCCCGCATCTTTTCTTCGCTTGGTAAAGTTGGTGGGAACTAGGTTTTCTTCGGACAAAGGTCCGACATTACGTCAACCCATTCATTGAAGCTCGTTTGATTCGGCCATTAGCCTTACAACTCATTAGCCGAGATAACAAAGACAACTCGGTGAGCTTACACCGGGTAAACCGGCTTCCTTGATGATTCTAACAAGTCAAAGAACAACCGATCCTCGGATTCGTGGTTCCTCCACCTCCACCTCGGTTTCATGTTGGTTGTGTCCACGAACTCCGCCCTACAAAGATCGTACACCATTTGTTCGACTCGAGCTCGAATAGCATCACCTTGATTGGGATTGTTCCCGACTTGTTCATTTTTCTCTTCCTTCCACGTTATGCGTATTGGTCATATGTATTGGGCCGGTCTTGCTTCCTCACCATGATGATTCCATACCGTACTGTGCAGAATCCATTTTCCTCAAGTCTTTGGACTACCACTTTAGGAGTCACGTATTGCTTGTTTACTGCCTTTGTTTCATTGCACAAGGACACTTTATCAACCCATCCTTTACACAAGCCGGTTGACATTGCAAATTCAATGAAACCTTCAACCCCTTTCGGAAAACTCCATTGAACTCTGCCATTGAGAGTACGACAATACATCCATCCACGATCGGTATTCATTGAATAATTAGATAATAACCTGACACGTTTGAATTCATTAGATCGAGTTCTTTCATTTACGATAATAAATCAATTTTAATATAAGTTATATTAGCTCCAGTCAATTGTTACGGCATTACATAATATAAGTTACATCAGCTTCAATTTTACCATAATGTTTGGTTTCATATATATATAAACTAATGATTACTAGTTATACAAGCTCAGAGAGACAAACGGATCAAACTCCTCATTCTCATGCACCCCCTCCTCATCACTTGTGGCGCTCCTACCACAGAACTTGCATTCCAACAGATCTACATCCTCCTCCCAATACACCATGCACATGTTCCGACATGAAGGCACTCGATAGGCCCCAAACCGCCTCTCCCTCCATTGGAGGTATGACATGGACGGTGCTTCCTCACCGTGATGAATCCATACATGATACTCAGGCATGAATCCATAACGTCGCAAGTGCTCGAATACTGCTGTAGGCGTCATAAATTGCTTGTTTCTGCAGGTTTCCAATGTGCAAGGACACTTTATCAACCCCCAATTGTACAAAACCGGACGTCCCATGGCAAACGAGATGAAACCTTTAACCCTTCTACAAAACTCCTACAAACTCGCCATTTACCGCAAATGCGATCGTACATCCATGAGCAGGAATTCATTGTATATATACTTTATTTTTAACTTTGAGACGTTCAATTGATTAGATCAGATTTAATTTATTAGATCGATTCCAATTCGGATAAGAAGATTGTAGAGGTTAATTGTTAATTATTATATGTTGCTTATAAATTAATTATTAATTAAGTGTTCGATATTTACAAAATTGGGAATATAATTTAACCATTTCAACCTCTTAGTACATATATTATATACTTAACATACATATCAAATTAACTAATTACTCTATACATATCGAATTACTACATATATTCATATCAAATTACATACTTAACATACAAATTTATCAAATCAAAACTACATACTTCTATACTTAACAAACATATCAAATTAACTAAACTAACTATATATACTTAACACACAAATCAAACTAACTACATACATTCATACATACCAAACTTAATTAACATACTACATACATTCATATCATTAATTAAACTAACTATCAAATTGAACAAATTACATATAATTAATCAAATTAACTAAACTAACTACTACATACTTATCATATATACATATAATTGCTCAAATTAATCAAAATAAACAAAATCCCCAAATTTTAAAAAACTAGGGTTTTAGCCAAAATACCTTGATTAATCGGTAGAAATCTGAAATTGATCGAACAAACAAACTCCTTGTCCCACTAGCTTCGATTAGGCACCAAGATTGGCCGGAATAACGAAGAATTCACCGGAAACCGAAGAGAGGAGAAGAAGAGAATGAGGAAGAAGAAGGGAGAAGAGGAAGAAAGTGAGGCATTCTGCCTCTACGTTATGAAACTTCGGGACGGACACGTGTCCGTCGGCCCAGTCGAGCCGTCGCCACATGTGGCGACGGATAGGTATCCGTCGCTATAAAGCGACGGATAATCTATCCGTCGCCCCGTTTTTTTAAAAAAAAAAATTTCCTTTTTTTTTTTATCAAAGTCAAACTTGGGCGACGGATAATAATTATCCGTCGCTTATTGGCGACGGATACGTTATCCATCGCCAATAAGCGACGGATAACAATTATCCGTCGCCAATTGGGGCGACGGATAGATTCCGTCGCCCCAATAAGCGATCCGTCGTTATGGGGCGACGGATTTCATCCGTCGCCCCATAACGTCGTTTTTTCCAGCTTTTCTTGTAGTGTGCTGCAAAGCAAACCATTACCATTCTAGAAAAGAAGGTAATGGAGATTTCAACCCATACATGTGAAGTACCAGACCCAAGGTACTCTGGGGAGGAGTACTAGTTGATGAATACCTGTTTGGAGCTTCACTCAACCAAGCAGAAGCAAAAAAGAGGGCTTGGTCTACTTGAAAAAGTAGGAATCAAGAACTTCTATTCTATCAAACTCTCTTTCACATCCTACATGGATGTTTTGGAATTTTGCAATAATTACGCGGTGAAAACCGAAATTGGCTCCAAAAGGATGTCAATCACTTCGAAGGTTCAGGACATAGAGATAAGTCTTGACAAAGAAACCTTCTGTCAAATGTTTGGACTTCCAAATTCTGGTGGTGTGATGAGGCATTTTTAGACACCTCATTTAACCCTTTTTAACCTCTTTTTATTAGTTTTTTGGTTATGTTTAGTGATATTTTGTATATATGTTGTGTTGTTTCTTGTGTTTTGTGTGTTTCCACCTTGTATTCAAGTTTTAGGTGTTTTCGTGAAGATATGAGGCTGAAATGGTGCATTTTATTGCATTATCAGAATGTCAAAAGTTCCAAGGTCTCAAAGGTGGTGGAACGTGGAGTCCGACGGTCGAAACGGAAGTGCATTTGGAGTTCGGATGAAGTTTCTACGAACGTTTAAGTGAAAACTTGCGAAAGTGGAACTACAATCAAGCGGTCTAGCCATTTTGGGCATAACTTCTTCGTACGATGTCGGATTGACCTCAAATCGGCGGCCGCATGAAGATATAGAAAGGTTCTAGCCGATGGTGAAATTTGAGGAGCGGGAGATCGCCTGAAGTCCTGTACACGACAACAGAGCGCAGCGACAAGAAGATGGAGCGGGCGACCTCCCCAAGGACCGGGCGACCGTCCAGTCCACTTTTTCGCGTTACAGTCATTCCAGATCTCATTTTTTACGTTATAAACTTCAGATTTGTAATTCAAACTATCACTTTTTCAATTCACAACATTGTATATGGGTGAGGAGAAGGTTAGCGTTCCAAGAACATCCATCTTGTGGATTGGATCTTGGCTAGCCATTGGACGTCTGTTCCTCCGTTCTTTTGTAAACCTTCTGTACTCTGTCATTTAACCACTGTTATCAACTGGAGCTTCAACCTCTGGTGTACCAGTTACCGTGCCCACTTGACGCAATGCAATTCAGTAGGGTCTTTCATTCACATTTTTTCGACCAAGAGCGTATATATTCAAAGTCATTCCGTAATTCGGTATCGTTTCCCTTTGTCTATTACTTTGTATATGTTTATGCTTTTGATCTTCATATCTCTTGACTGTGACAACATGAGTATGAGTAGCTAAACAACATCCATGGGATGGTGGTGAATTCTTGAGCATGCTAATATAGGACATTGGATGATTTCTGATTACTGTCTGTTTGATGATTACTTGCGAATAGTTTAGAATAGTTCAAAGTGCCAGCAATCGTTTGCTCATACCTGATTTACAAGAAGGATTCACACCCTTAAGGTTAAAAGAGGTTTACGCCCATCACTTTCGACTTCAAACTACAACTATTAGAATTGACGACTCTACTACGTTGATTAAACGTTTTCACTTTCATAGTGTCAAAGTAATCCATTGAATTCCTTTACTAGCTAGATCTTGATGAAACCACCACCCCATGTCTCCTTTAATCGATAACAACTTCGTGTTTGCTGTTTACAAACAATTATGATTGCGAAAGAATAGAATTGGAATTCGTAAGATGAGATTCTAGGACAAACTAGTACTTTTAACACCGACAAGCTTAGTTAAGTCCTTCGAGAATGACACTCGGGGCAACTTATCAACTCACTACATGCTTTTGCGAGTGAACCTTGATATTTCTCTGGGCTTATAAATTAAGGACTTGATTTGACGCATCATGTTTTTTGGTGCCCTGCCGGGGACTTAACTCCTTAGTTTGTGTTTTAAAGATTAGTTTAATAAGTTATCTGTGTGTTATCTGTTTGCCGAGAATTTTGGTTTAATGCACTAACGGTGCTGAATGTGGTCTAGTTCTGGTGTCGTAATTGGTTTGCATATCATCGATGGGGTCAATAAGATCACTCATATTGCCCAAGGTGGCGAGACTGGGACACCCGATTTTCTTAGAACCGGAAGCAAAAGAGTTCGAGATTACAGAGATTGATCTGATGTTGTTACCCAAATTTATGGGGATGAGTGGGGAGAATGCCTTGCAATTCCTTCAGAATTTGTGCTAACCACTTTAGAAACTCCCAAGAGGGGATTGAGTGAATGCCAATATCGTAGGAAGATTTTTCCATTTACCCCAGGAGGTGTGCCACGGGGGTGGCTGAGCAGGTTACATGCTAGATCCCTGCGGACATGGGAAGATGTTTTTAGGAGAATTCCTTGATGAATATCTCCCATATAGCGAGACCATTGGACTAAGGAGGGACATAACCGAATTCGAGCAAGGAAGGAGTGAGAGGTTCCATGATGCATTCGAGAGATTCGAGGAAGCCAAGTATGGGTGCCCACATTGTAGGATGACTCTAGCCGAGCTGTGCATGTGTTTCTACAATGGGTTAAATGATGAGGCCCAAGAGAAAGATGGCAAGTAGAGGGCTGGGTGACAACACTCCCGAGGAGTTGTATGGCATATTTGTGAAATTGGCTACCAATTCGAGGCATAATAAGCAGCGAAGAATTGGAGCAAAGTCAATGAATGTTGAGGTAAATTCTCTTCATGTTTGTAATGTGGAGTCTGAGATTGATGCGGGTATAGCCAAGTTGGGGAAGCAGGAAATATTGAATCCTGTGAATGAAGAGGAGTAACTAACGGAAGAAGAGAATGACTTCTTGCTGGTCATGGAACAATTGGATAAGGTTTTCGCACTCTCAATGAAGCAAGTAATGATGAGAGGATCATCTCCATGAACGAAGACATGAAATCCATAGGAGAACTTGTAGTGGAATTGGTAGAAGCATACGATAGAGAGGATGCACTTGAGACTCAAGAAGCCGAAGCTCTAGCTATCTTGAGAAGTGGTAAGGAGAGTATTGTGTCTAATCTAGTTGTTGCTAATCCTTTACCCTATGTTTCAAGAAATACAGGTGCTAGGGATCGTACAAGAGGCAAGTCACCTTTACCACCTTTATCCCCAGAGGAAAACGAAAGCGTTAAAGGGTGGCAACATGCTCCCGGGTCCGGCTTACATAAGACCCAAAATCCTTACAAGCCCAACAAGAAACCACAATTTCCTTATCCTAATAGGGTGAAGGTGAGGAAATACTTTCGAGACAGAGCTAAGGTCAAGGTCCCGAATTCGCAAGTGAAGGAATGTGGGACAATCAACTACCACGACTCTCCTCACAAGGAGATTGAAGTACGTTTGGCTTTCGATAATTTAATTCCTTGTAATGTAGTCCCGGTGGAACCAGTGAATAGGAATGATGCTATTGTTGAAGCTATTCTTGTTGATGAAAATGATTGTGGTGTTGAGGTTGTGATTAACGAAGGGGATGTAGACCCCGTTGTGAGTGATACCCGTGTGGAGGAGGTGCATGTGGCACAATGGGTAGTGAAATCACCACCAGGGGAGGTGATTAGGAGGAAGAGCTCCAAAACGACCAATTCTAATGGCTTTAATGTCAAGGTCGGTTTTGGGATCTTGGAAGGAGTGTCTGGGATGTTGAATACCGGGGATGGTGTCAATGTCATGCCGTACAAAATGTACGAGGCTAGTAGTGTGAGGGGGCTGAAGGAGAAGGAGCTCAATGTGAGAATGGCAGATGGCTCAATACGGAGATCTCTTGGTGTTTTAGAAGATGTGGAGGCCCGGTTGGGTAGTGATACCGTGATAACCGACTTTTTTGTGTTAGGTCCGGTTAGTAAGGGGTTGAAAGTGGGAGACATAATGGTGTTGTTGAGGAGACAGTTCATAGAGACGCTTGATCTCATGATCAATATGCGCCATCGTCGAGCCACTTATGAGGTTAGGGGTGTGCTACGGGAGTTGCAAGCTTACACCCAGCCTAACACATTTTGTCCTTGTGAGAACCCTCTCGTAGGGGTTGTAGGGCATGTTTATGTTTGTTCTAATGCGCAGGGATCAGGTACTGGAAGGCTTAGGAAGAAGAAGCCCGGTATCAAACCAGCAACACGTGAACTCCGTTGTAAAGTCATGCTATTGACTATAAAGAAGCGCTATCTGGGAAGCGACCCGGGGTGACTTGTTCAATCCCTCTCTTTCATTTTGTATTTCATATAGTTGCATTAGCATATTTTCCTTCTTTTTCTAAAAATACAAAAATAATTAAATCCATTTTAGTTTGCATTATTAGGATAATTGCATTCACGTTTAAATTCTGTTATTTTTTCTTTAATATTAAAAAAAAGAAGCAAAAATATTTTCCAAGTTTTTTGGGCTACCACCCGCTGTTGGTCCAGATAATGGCAAATTAAAAGACTAGGGGGGAGGGGGGTGAATCGTCTTTTCAAACTTTTGTCGATAAAACATTTTCTTAGAAAGTTGGGTAACTTTCTGATACTTATAGTCAGATAGCGGAAGTCTTTCTGATAAGTGCACGTGCTCAGCAAGATATTTAATGTGTGTAAAATACTTAACAAGAAAGTAAGTGCAGAAAGTAAATAACACACAAGCTTTATAGTGGTATCTGAAGGTGGCGTAATCCTTCAACTAATCCACTTCGGCCTTTCTGAGGCCTGGAATCCACTAAGACATATAATTGAGGTACCCTTACAAAAATTCTATCTCTCGATTCCTAACACACTAGGATCCTAACCAAGTGTTCCCCCTGAGTTATTCCCCGGCTTCCAAAGCCAAGTACTTCCTCTACTTAGAACCTTTCTTTAACCTTGGAGTTATTCCTTAGTTTCCCAAACTGAGTACTTCCTCTACTCCATGCCCTTTCTTGTGGCGTTGGTAAAGATGTGGTTGTCAGATTGGTATATTAATAACTTTTATAGTTATGTAACACTACATGCTGGAACAAGAATCACTTAATACATTTGGACAGTGTATGGTGAATTGTTCTTTTCTGACCCAAGACTATGTTCTTTGTTTAGGAGAATGAATGTCTTAGCAAGTCGCAACAGTGCTTCAATTCAACTCCTTCGCAACAGATATAACTTGTTTAAGGATCAGGACACTTAGAACTTTCGTGCTTACTTAGAATCAAGAGCTTGGTCGCAACTTTAAAGCTAGAGAGTAAGTAGGTAGAAGGCTTGTATGCTTGAATGTAATATATGAAGTTCAGTCGTTCAAGTGTGGTTTCAAGCATTCTAAGTGATGGTATTTATAGATGAAAATCAAGCGGTTTGAATTACTATCCGTTAGGCTATTGAGATTCAAACTACAAATGATCCGTTGATAGTACTGCAGAATATTTGTCTCTTTGTTCAGAGATTTTGCTTTTGACAAGCAAGTTCTGCAAAGGCAATAAGTGCAATGTATTATCTTTTGTCCTATTCTGCCAACGGAACGATGTATGCTTTCTAAGGTGATGCACGTCGCTTTCAGAAACACTTAGCTTTCTCAGATACTTCGTAAAATATTGTTTCTTCCAGAAACATATAATTTAACCAATTTATCATATGCTTTAGGTTTCTGAGGCACAATCCTCTAGTCTTCAGCAATCTTGTGCAGTCTTCTAGTCTTCAAAAACTTGATCTCTTCTGTTGGATGCCTTCTTCTTGGTCTTTTTCAAAGATATAAAAATTACATTCAGAGACCTAACATCTTATACAAGATTTGCTGATGAGGCATTTTTAGGACACCTCATCATGTTCTTTTTACATTCTTTTTACTAACTTTTAGATTAGTTTTTCGTTTATTTCCTTGTATTTTGTACTTTGTTTGTGTTTCTTGTGTCCACCCTTGATCCCAGGTTTTAGGTGTTTTTCATGAAGAAATGGAGTCAAAAGATGCATTTTGATGCACTATCTCGGAGAGCACAAGATCCAAGACTCCAAATAGGTGCCACGAGGGTTCCCGAATAGCCTAACGGATCAAATACGGAAGAAATAAGCGAGAACGAGCCTGACTAGAAGCGGGGCGGTCGCCCCAGTCCCTACACGTGAGGACTGAAACATTGCCGTGCTGAAGACTGAGGGGGCGACCGCCCGCTCTAGACGGGGCAGTCGCCCCCTCTTGTTGGGGCTGCTGCCCGCTCTCTGCGGGGCGGTCGCTCGGTCCATGTAACTCCCTTCCAGGCGTTATGTTTTTTGTCTGATTCCATTAAAAACTCCAGATCATGTAATTTGAATAATCACTTTTTCAATTCACCAAATTGTTGAGGGGTTAGGAGGTGGCTAGGGTTCCAGGATCATCCTTCATGGAGATTGGATCTTGGCTAGCCATTGAAGCGTCTGTTTGCTCTGTTTCTCTGTAACTTCTATATACTACTATATTTCACCATTGTTATCAACTGAAGCTTCATATATTCAAAGTTATTCGGTAAATCTGTATCGTTTCCCTATGTCTATTACATTGTATGTTTATGCTTTTGATCTTCATATCTCTTGCCTGTGACAACATGAGTATGAGTAGCTAAACAACATCCATGGGATGGTGGTGAATTCTTGAGCATGCTAGTATAGGACTTTGGATGATTTCTGATTACTGTATGTTTGATGAATACTTGCGAATAGTTTAGGATAGTTCAAAGTGCCAGCAATTGTTTGCCCAAACCCGATTTATAAGAGGGATTCGCACCCTTATGGTTAAAAGCGGTTTACGCCCATCACTTTCGACTCCAAACTACAACTAGTAGAATTTACAACTCTACTACGTTGATTAAACGTTTTCACTTTCAAAGTGTCAAAGTAATCCATTGAATTCCTTTACTAGCTAGCTTTTGATGAAACCACCACCCTATGTCTCCTTTAATTGATAACTACATCGTGTTTGTTGTATACCAACAATTGTGATTGTGAAAGAATAGAATTGGAGGTCGTAAGATGCAATTCTTAGACAAACTAATACTTTTAAACACCAACAAGCTTAGTTAAGTCCTTTGAGAATGACACTCGGGGCAACTTATCAACTCACTATGTGCTTTTGCGAGTGAACCTTGAAATTGCTCTTGGCATATAAATTAAGGACATGATTTGACGCATCAAATTTTTGGCGCCGCTGCCGGGGAATTAACTCCTTAGTTTGTGTTTTAAAGATTGGTTTACTTGATTTTTAGTGTATATCACCTTTCATCTTTGTTTCACTAACGGTGCTAAGAGTGGTGTAGTTCTGGTGTTGTAGTTGTTTCGCAGATTATCAATGGGGTCAATGAGGTCTCTTATGATACCCAAGGTAGTATGAACATGAAATTCTATCTTTTTAGAACAGGAGGTGAAAAGATTCGAGTTTGAGGAGAATGATCTTATGCTGTTACCCAGATTCATGGGGATAAGTGGGGAGAATGCCTTGCAATTCTTGCAAGAATTGGAGCTAGTAACATCTGAGATTCCCAAGAGGGGGTTGAGTTAATGCTAATACCGCCGGGAGATCTTTCCACATGTTTTCAATGTAGAGTTTGATATTGATGCAGGTATAGCCGAGTTGGGGAAACCAGAAATAGTGAATCTTGTGAGTGAGGAAGAGCAAGCAATGGAAGAAGATGAAGTTTTCTTGCTAGCTATGGAGCAATTGGATAAGGTTTTTTAGGCTTGTGCTCTAAATGAAAAGAGCAATGAAGAGAGGATCGTATCCATGAACGAGGACATGAGGTCTATAGGAGAGCTTGTAGCGGAGTTGGTTGAAGCATACGAGCGAGAAGATGCATTAGAGGCTCAAGAAGCCGAAGCCCTAGCCATTCTGAGAAGTGGTAAGGAGACTATAGTATCTAATTCAGGTATTGTTGACCCTTTACCCGATGTTTCAGGTTCTACAGGTGCTAGAGATGATTCGAGAGGCAAGTCACCGTTACAACCTTCATCTCCTACGGGAAATGAAAGCGGTAAAAAGGGGGAGCAAGCTTCCGGGTCTGGTCTACATAAGACCCAAGATCCTTACAACACCCCCCCCCCCCCCCAAGAGACCGTAAGTACCTTATCCTACTAGGGTGAAGGAGAAGAAAGATTTTAGGGACAACCCAATCTACAAGTCGCTAGAAAAACTCAAGTTGAACATTCCTCTGCTTGAGATGTTGCCCAATGATCCTTCTGTTACCAAGCTCTTCAAGGAGATCTTGTCCACTAAGAAGGTCTACAAGAAGAATGAGAAAGAACTTGTACCTGAGACGGCCAACTCTGTTTTCGGGCTGCCCATCAAGAAGAAAGATCCCGGGAGCTTTATGATTGATATCACCATTGGTGACCAGCAGGTGGGTCAAGCTATGCTTGACATTGAGCTAGCATAAATCTGATACCTTATTCTGTTTACAAGAATCTTGGGATTGGACAGCTTAAGACCACCGGCATGGTTGTGCAAATGGCTGATAGAAGTGTAAAACGTCCAAGGGGGATCATCGAAGATGTCTTGGTAAAGGTAGACAAGCTGATTGTCCCGGTTCATTTCGTGGTGATGGAGTCAGCAGACGAGGGAAAGCCATCCATGAAAGCTCATGTGATTCTATTGGGAAGACCATTCATGGCTACAACAAAGACTACACTTGAGTTTGCAACCGGACTAGTGACCATGGAGGTACTAGGTGAGAAAATCCAAATTCAGGTACATTCCAATACTCGAGCTTATTTTGTTGATGAGTGCAAACATATTGATTTTGTTGAGGAAATTGTGCATGATACTTACCTTGAATCCTCAACTATTGATAAGCTAGAAGTAGCGTTAACCTTTGGTTCTGACCATGATTTCATTGATGATGAAACCAAAATGTGGGTTGAGGAATTGAATAGGGCTGAGGTAATCCCTTTTGGAGAGGAAGTATAAGAGAGTTTAGAGGTGGAAGAAGTAGAGACACCTAAAACCCCAGCTTTAGAACTGAAGGAACTCCCTAGCCACCTTATGTATGCGTACCTTGATGAGGAGAGAGCTAAACCCGTTATAATTTCTGCAAAGTTAACCAATAAGCAAGAGAAAAAGTTAGTAGAAATGCTTAAGACTAATTCTCAAGACATAGGATGGAGCATTAAGAATATTAAGGGGATAAGTTCAACCCGTTTTATGCATAAGATTTCTTTAGAAGAGGGAGCAAAACCGGTTAGGCAACCTCAACGTAGGCTTAACCCTGCACTTCAAGAGGTGGTTAAAAAAGAATTCATTAAGTTGTTAGATAGTGACATGATCTACCCCGTACCTGATAGTAGATGGGTGAGCCCGATTCACGTAGTTCCTAAGAAGTCCGGAATCACCGTAGAAAAGAATGAGAAGGGAGAGTTGGTTCCGGTTAGGAAAACTACTGGTTGGCGCATGTGCATAGACTATAGGAGATTGAATGCTGCCACTAAGAAAGACCATTTTCCTCTTCCTTTCATTGATGAAATGTTAACCGCCTTGCTGGGCAAGAATTCTATTGCTTTTTGGATGGACTTTCAGGTTTTTATCATATTCCAATAGCAGTGGAAGATAGAGAGAAGACGACGTTCACATGCCCCTTTGGAACTTTTGCCTACAAGAGGATGCCATTCTGATTATGCAACGCACCTGCTACCTTCCAAAAGTGTATGCTCTCGGTGTTTTCAAACATGATCCAAGACTTTGTTAAGGTATTCATGCATGATTTTCTTATTTTTGGGGATTCATTTGATGATTGCTTAGATAAGCTTGATAAAGTTCTCAAGAGGTGCATTGAATGTAGTTTAACTTTATGTTGGGAGAAAAGCCATTTTATGGTTAGAGAGGGCATAGTACTTGGGCATGTTGTCTCTAAGAGAGGAATTGAGGTAGACAAAGCCAAACTTGATGTAATTGTTAACCTTCCCCCTCCCACTTGTGTGAAAGAGTTGGTAGCTTATCTTGGTCATGTTGGTTTTCATCGTAGATTCATTCAGGATTTCTCTAAAGTTGCTAAAAGTCTAAGTAAACTTTTGGGGAAAGATGTCCCATATGTTTTTGATGATGATTGCATGAAAGCTTTTTCAACTCTTAAGGAGTGATTAATTTCAGCACCAATTGTTTCTGCTCCTGATTGGAATCTACCTTTTGAGATTATGTGTGATGTATCCGATTATGCTCTAGGAGCTGTTCTTGGTCAGAAAATTGATAAGCATTTTTGTGTGATTTATTATGCAAGCAAGACTATGAATGATGCTCAGATTAATTACACCACTACTGAAAAGGAATTCCTTGCTGTAATCTTTGCTCTTTATAAGTTTAGATCTTATTTGAAAGGCTATAAAGTTCATAGTGATCATGCGGCCTTGTGCCATTTGATTGCCAAAAGTGATTCAAAGCCTAGACTGATTAGATGGGTCTTGATGCTCCAAGAGTTTGATTATGAGATTGTGGATAAATGTGGAAAAGAAAATCTTGTTGTTGACCATCTATTTAGGTTGATTGGATGTCCTGAGTAAGATAAGTCTGGAATCATACCCGACGACTTGCCCGATGAACGACTGATGGTCGTAAGGGTAAAGCCTTGGTATGCAGACATTGCTAATTTTCTGGTTGCAGGTTCATCATTCCAATATTCCTCACCAAGCCAAAAGCAAAATCTAGCCATCACTAGCAGGAATTACGTATGGAAGTATCCACATCTCTATAGGATAGGAGCTGATGAGATATTAAGGAGGTGTGTACCTCATGAAGAACCCGAGGGAATCCTGAGTTTTTGCCACGAAGGAGAAAGTGGAGGACACTACAGTGGTAAGAAGACTGCACTAAAGATATTCGAGGCAGAATTCTATTGGCCATCATTGCACAACAATGCTGAGGATTTCACAAGGAAGTGTGATAGATGTCAGAGAAGTGGCAACATAGGTAAGAGGCAGGAGATGCCCCTGGTTGGTATTCTTGTTGTTGAACCTTTTGATGTATGGGGAATTGATTTCATGGGTCCTTTCCCTATTAGTTTCGGATACGAATACATACTTGTTGTTGTTGATTATGTTACAAAATGGGTGGAAGCAATTCCTACGAAAACTAATGATGCACAGGTTGTAGTCAAGTTTCTCCATGAGCTTTTTAGCAGGTTTGGGATGCCACTAACCATCATTTCTGATGGGGGGAAGCACTTCGTTAACAGGCCATTCACTTCGCTGATGCGAGAATTCGGTATCTCACATCGTGTCGCAACCCCCTACCATCCTCAAACTGCGGGACTAGTAGAGGTCAGAAACCGACAGATAAAGAAAATCATGGAAAGAGTTGTAAAGCCTAATAGAAAAGACTGGTCGAAAAAGATTCCAGGAGCACTTTGGGCGTACCGCACATGCTTCAAGACCGTAATAGGAACAACTCCTTTCAGGATGGTTTGTGGGAAGGCGTGTCATCTCACAATAGAGTTGGAAAAATAATCTTATTGGGCGATTCGAGAGCTCAATATGGATATGCAAAAAGTAGGAGAGAAAAGGTTCCTCCAGCTAAGTGAACTCGAGGAGATACGGCACAGAGCCTTTCAGAACGCGAGATCTATAAAAACAACACCAAGAGATACCACGATCGCAAGATTGTGAGGAAGGAGCTGGTAAAAGGTAACAAGGCACTTCTTTTTGTAATTCGCGTATGAAATTTTTTCCAGGGAAACTGAGGAGTCGATGGGAAGGACCTTATGAGATAGTACAAGTGGCACCACATGGTGCTGTTGAACTCTTGGACTACAAGACAGGGAGAACCTTCAAGGTGAATGGACAAAGGGTGAAACCATACCTCGACTCGTACCAACAAGCTCATAAATTGGATGGGTACGATCTAGAACCATTGGAGGAGCTTCAATCTTCATGAACAGATTCGTGAGTAATTCCCTTGTATATACTTTTCATTTTTCTTCTCTTCCTTTTATTTTATAAACAAAAAAAAAAATTCCAATTATTTGGGGCTACCACCCGCTCTACTGCACGCGACGGCAGAGAGTTGTTGACAACTCTCTGTGTCGTGATTCAGCGCCGACCACCCCAACAGTTAGGGTCGCCTGAAATTGAGCCATGATCGCACTGGGTTGGGGCGGTCGCCCCACCCCTTAAAAAAAAATTTAATAAAAAGACAAAAAAAAATTATGCTTTCCTTAATGTATTTTTCAGTTATTCACTAACCTTTTAATCAGTCATTTGTCTAGTTGATCTTTTGTTTAGGTTCCTTCCTTTCTTCTCCAAATCGCCTTTTTGCACGAGACGTGCAATCGCTCAGTTTGGGGAGGGAGCATTAGAATGCAAGGAACGGTTTCGGTATCTTTTCTTCTTTTCTTTATCGTTCTCCTTAGTAGTGGTCGGTGAGCCACATAGGTTGCATGTTCCTACTTGTGGCTGGTGTGCCTTATTTTTAGATTCTTTTGGCCTACCTTTTTTGGTCTATTTTCAATTTTTTTTAGTCAAACTACTTGGTTGAACGTCCTTTGTCTGTGACAAACTCTTCTGATGCTTATGGTTTGTGTAAAAGCTGATTAGTAGTGGTTGTCAAGTTTCAAATTTGTCAAGTTCGTTTCCCTTGTAAATAAAAAGTTTGGTTATCTTTGTTGTCCAAAAACCTGTAAGGAGCCTTTTGTTATGTGTGCCTCCTGGGATGTGCAATTTCTTTTAGAGTTTTTGCGCCATTTCATACTTATGTGTGTTCTGATTAGATGGAAATGACAAACGACATTGCTTTGCACTTTTGATACCCTTCCAAACCCATTCTAAATAATAGGTTTGGGGAGGGGATTTCTATTTTTGTGACTAATTGAGAGATGTGTGGTTCTGATTTCTGTTCCCAACAAAAATGATTTTATTGCAAAGATGAGCTCGTAGTGTATCTATAGTCTTAACTGATCACCGAGGTCGTGTTGGTCATGTTCAAATACTTCCATATATTGGCGTGGCCTTTTATCAACCATATGACCGTGAGGTTGATGACATGTAGCTAACTGACACGCACAAAAGTGTAGACCTTCGGTAAAATGGACACTAGCAAAAGTGAAGCCAAAAGATCCCAATGAGGAAAAATAAAGTACACTAGTTACTCAAACCCCAAGTTGTGAGTCGTGTGGAATCCCTTGCCTGCATAAGCAAAAGCTTTGGAATTCCTTAGAGCTTGTCACTTACAAATGTAGATTCTGTACTTGGTAGTTTGACTCGTTTCTTGTTTTAGTTGTTTTTGTGTTAGGTTTCTTTTCTAGGTTTGTAGTTTGCTCGAGGACGAGTAAAGGTTCGGTTTGGGGAGTTTTGATGAGGCATTTTTAGGACACCTCATCATGTTCTTTTCACCTTCTTTTTACTAACTTTTAGATTAGTTTTTTTATTTCCTTGTATTTTGTACTTTGTTTGTGTTTCTTGTGTTTCCACCCTTGATCCCAGGTTTTAGGTGTTTTTCATGAAGAAATGGAGTCAAAAGATGCATTTTGATGCACTATCTCGGAGAGCACAAGCTCCAAGACTCCAAATAGGTGCCACGAGGGTTCCCGAATAGCCTAACAGATCAAAGACGGAAGAAATAAGCGAGATCGAGCCCGATTGGAAGCGGGACAGTCGCCATAGTCCCTGCATGCGAGGACAGAAACATTGTCGTGCCGAAGACTAAGGGGGAGACCTCACGCTCTGGACAGGGCGGTCACCCCCTCTTGTTGGGGCGGCCGCCCCAACCACCAGGCGACCGCCCGCTCTCTGGGGGGCGGTCGCCCGGGCCATGTAACTCCCTTCCACGCGTTACATTTTATGTCTAATTCCATTGAAAACTCCATATCTTGTAATTTGAATGATCACTTTTTCAATTCACCAAATTGTTGAGGGGTTAGGAGGTTCCAGGATCATCCTTCTTGGAGATTGGATCATGTCTAGCAATTGGAGCGTCTGTTTGCTCTGTTTCTCTGTAACTTTGTATACTGCTATATTTCACCATTATTATCATATGGAGCTTTATATATTCTAAGTTATTCGGTAAATCTGTATCGTTTCCCTTTCTCTATTGCATTGTATGTTTATGATTTTGATCTTCATATCTCTTGCCTGTGACAACATAAGTATGAGTAGCTAAACAAAATCCATGGGATGGTGGTGAATTCTAGAGCATGCTAGTATAGGACTTTGGATGATTTTTTATTACTGTCTATTTGATGAACACTTGCGAATAGTTTAGGATAGTTCAAAGTGCCAGCAATCGTTTGCCCAAACCCGATTTACAAGAGGGATTCGCACCCTTATGGTTAAATGCGGTTTACGCCCATCACTTTCGACTCCAAACTACAACAAGTAGGATTGACAACTCTACTACGTTGATTAAACGTTTTCACTTTCAAAGTGTCAAAGTAATGCATTGAATTCCTTTACTAGCTAGCTCTTGATGAAACCACCACCCCATGTCTCCTTTAATTGATAACAACTTCGTGTTTGTTGTATACCAACAATGGTGATTGCGAAAGAATAGAATTGGAGGTAGTAAGACGCAATTCTTAGACAAACTAATAATTTTAAACACCGACAAGCTTAGTTAAGTCCTTTGAGAATGACACTCGGGGCAACTTATCAACTCACTACGTGCTTTTGTGACTGAACCTTCATATTGATCTTGGCTTATAAATTAAGGACTTGATTTGACGCATCATTTGCTAGACTAACATACTCAGTATATGTAAGGAATATCTGTTTAGATTTTGATCAGCAACCTAATGACTTATCTTAGCTCAGAAAGGTGGTTAGTACTCTTGGTTCACTTGAACACTGTAAAAGAGGAAAATCACTAAGTATGATAGTCTAGCAAATCTTGTATAGGATGTTAGGTCTCTGAATGTAATTTTTTATTTCTCTAAAGAAGACCAAGAAGAGGGCATCCAGCAGGAGAAGTTCAACGGATTTGAAGATTTGAAGACTGCTCAAGTTTGTTGAAGACAAAGGTTATCAGATACCTATGTCCAGATATCTCGAAGAAACTAGTGTTTTTCAATAAACAATGTTGCAAAAGATATCTGAGAATGCAAGGTTTCTAAAAACGAGGAAAAGTGCCCACAGATATCTACACTCAGATACCTTGGATAAAGATTATGTTTTCGAGAAACAATATATTTTTAACAAGTGGTATCTGGAGTTATGATAGTCTCTGGAAAAGGACGTGCAAAGCTTCAGAAAGCATGCATAGTTCCGTTGACACTACAGGACAAAGTATAGTACAGTGCATTAAATGCGCGGACAGAAATGTCTGAACAAAAATGGTAGTCTCTAAAGAAGAAGTCAAACGTACAACAGTACTATACTCAGATATCAATAGTTTGAATTTGAATTAAGCCTAACGGATACTATTCAAATGGCACTCAAATTCATCTATAAATATCAACACTTAGAATGCTTGAGAACACACACAGAACTTACACCAAGAACACTGAATACTCACAGAAGCTCTCTCAAGCATACTACTTACCTTCAAGCTTTATGTTGCGACCAAAGCTCTTGATTCTAAGTAGCACAAAAGTTCTAAGTGTCCTGATCCTTAACAAGCATTGTTATCTGTGAAGGAGTTGAATTAAGATTTCATATCTGAGATTCATTCTCTTGAACACTTATCATAGACTTGGGTCAGTAAAGAACAAGATACCATACATTGAAAAGTGTATTAAGTATACTTGATTCATAGAGCTATCTGTAACTTAACAAGTTATTAAAGAAGCTCACCTGACAAACTACCTTAACCAACACCTTAATCGGCGTGGAGTACAGGAAGTACTTAGTTTGGGAAACTAAGGAATAACTCCAAGGTTACTGAGCATAGGAAGTACTTAGTTTGGGAAACTAAGGAATAGCTCAGAAGGTTTCTGAGTACAGGAAGTACTTGGCTGAGAAAGCTGGGGAATAACTCAGGGGGAACACTTGGTTGGGAAGCTAGTGTATTTAGGAATCGAGAGAAGATATTTGTAAGGTTAACTCAATTATCTGTCTTAGTGGATTCTAGGTCTGAGAAAGGCCAAAGTGAATTAGTTGAAGGATTACGCCACCTTCAGACACCACTATAAAGACTTGTGTTATTTACTTTCTGCAATTTAT
This sequence comes from Plantago major, assembly GCA_026545765.1. Taxonomy (NCBI): domain Eukaryota; kingdom Viridiplantae; phylum Streptophyta; class Magnoliopsida; order Lamiales; family Plantaginaceae; genus Plantago; species Plantago major. Next base: position 21,611,711 of record CM048843.1, read on the forward strand.
TACTTGCTTTATTTATTTTGCTAAGTATTTACACATATCTTGCTGAGCACGTGCACTTATCACAAAAAGTCTTCATCTCTCTGAAAATAAGTATCAGATATCTGAGAAATTGTGTTTATCGACAAAAGTTTGAAAAAGACTATTCACCCCCCCTAGTCTTTTATTTTGCCGTTATCTGGACCAACAAGTGGTATCAGAGCAGGAGGTTCCCAAGCCTTCTGCACTGAACCTAGATCCCAGATAAGTGCCCACTAACTGTTTTTCACCTACACTTGATTTGTTTGTTTAGTGTGTTTGCTGCAGGATGTCTTTAAGTGACGCCCCAATTCTCAAGCCAGAGAATTATGAGAAATGGAAGAACAACATGATGCTCCACCTAGAAGCCATCAATGACGAAATGATCGACGTGATAAAGAATGGCCCCATAGTCATTCAACAACTCAAGCAGGTCATGGAGGTTTCTAATGGTAGAGACAGAGAACAAAGTGATGGGTCTTCACAGACGTCGTCAACCAAAGGGGAGACCTACCAACAAGTTATTTACGAGCCAAAGCCCGAGAGCTCGGATATCGGAAGATGCCAAGAGAAATCGATTGGATGGTCGCTCGCAATATCATCATACGTTCTACTCAAAGGCACATACAAAGGTAAACTGTGGGTGCAAAACGAAAGTGGTCCGCAACCGATTGAGGAAATCGTCAAGACCGAGAAAACAAAGGAAAATAAGTTCGTTGTTTTGATTCTCAAATTCCAAAACTTTAAACAAGGTCCCACAGAGACTCTTGAAGAACTAGATTTCCGGTTTACAACACTCATGAGTGGCATGGCTGCACTTGGTGAAAGTAATAGATATACCCAACCAGAAAAGATTAAGACTATTGTGAGAAGTCTAAATCATAACTGGGAGCATACAAAGTTTTTCTACTTTAACCAAGGAATGCCAGATATCACTCCAGTTGAACTTTTCTCTCACCTTGCCACTGTTGACAATGAGACAACTCAAAGAGAACAAACAACTGAAAAGTTGCAGAATGTTGCTCTAGTTGCCCAAGGAACTTCTGAAAATAAGGAAGGCAAGGAGGTAACTGAGGAAAATGCTCTTGTTGTTACGCAAATGAGAAAATATGTCAGTCGGGAGATTGAGAGAAGAAAAGCTAAAGAGAAGCTGAAAAAGCATCTAGGCTCAAATTATCATCAGTACAAAAATATGCAACTGTCTTGCTCGCTAAAAAAGCCGGCTCAGAAAGCATCTAGTACTGAGGAAGCAGAAATCAGAAACGATATCTGTTTCTATTGTCAGAAACCTGGTCATTTCAAAAAGGATTGTCCTGCCCTCAACAAGCTAAAGACAGGTGACAAGAAAGATAGAAGAAACTTCAAGAGAGGTCAGAGAGCTCTGCTCACTGAGGAAAGAAAAGAAGATACAAATCCAACTGGATGCTCTAGACATTGAGTCTGATTCTGAGGATGAAGACTTAGATGATTCCACACTGCCTTCTCCAGAAATGTACGGTGTTTCTCATGAAGTGATTGACTTTGGTCAAAAGAAGAAAGAAGTTTGTGGAGTGGTTGAAGAAATCTTCCCAGATATCTCCAACATTCAACCATGTCTAATGGCTGATGAGGTAACACATACTTCTTGTTATACTTATGAAAGTGATGAGGAAGGAATCAAAGATCTGGAACATCTCAGAATAGAACTTGATCTCTACGAAAGAGAATTTCTAATGGTCCGAACTAGAGCCGAAATTCTTGAAGAAGAAAAGAATTCTCTTGTAAACGAAAGTTCACAATTACTCAAGATATCTGAGACAAAGGATGCTGAAAATGCATTTCTCAAAGCTCAGATATCTGAGACAGAAAAGTCACATAAAGAAGCATTGGCCAAACTCCAAAAGAAATGTGAAGATCTTCTTTCTGAGAATGAAGAACTCAAAAAGAAAGAACTATCTTTTCAATCTTATGCCAAAGCTAGTGACACTCTTACTGAAGTACAATCTTATTTAAGACATCCTTTAGAAAAGAGAGGACTTGGGTTGAACACACAAACAGGTAGTTCTACCACTCTGAATAAGAGCGATGAAAGAAGAACATTTGTCAGTACTCAGCAAGGTGGTTCCCAAACAATCTATAGCATTGGTCAGAAAGCTAAGGTTGTTGACAAAGGAAAGGCAGTTGCGACCAAACCTTTGTGGGAAAAATAAGTCCCAAGGAAAATTGTTGGGAATGTTTCTGAAAAGAAACATAACACTGAAAAGTAATCACCCACAGTGTTATGTCTCTCAGGAAGGAAGAATTGCAGGAGCTAGCAAATTCTCCTATGTCATGTTTTCTGGAAAGAAAATAGACTACCCAGAGACTAGCAAAGATGAGAACTCAGAAAGCACCAGGTGCTCGAAATGGCATTGGCTATAAAGCCATCGGGAAACAACTTGCTCGTGAGTAAAAACAAGAGCAAGAACGATGGTTAAAGGCTAGAATTGCTCACAACAATTATCAGAAGTGGAAGATGAGTCAAGCCACTGAAAATCTGAATGCCAGGGCTAGAAGAAATCTAGCTAGGAAAGATAAATTTGCTGAGAAGCAGACTCAGAAACCTGACAGGTATCTGAAAGCACCAAATGGAGCACCAAGGAAGAAAATAGTTCTTAATAACAATGATACTAATCATTTAACTAGAATTCCTCCTTATGTTCCTGTTAGACAAAAGAATGTTACTAAGAAATTCATTAAAAAATAGATTCCTACTGGAAGATTCTTTAGACCAGATGGTTCCATTGTTGGTATGAGAACCTAATCCCCTGTTTCCTGCTGTGATGATGGACCAATTATTAGATTTGCTGGAGGAGATGAAAATCCAACCATAGGATTTGGCAATTGATGTGCTCAAATTACTACTTAGAAAACAAGTAGAAAGCAGTTGTTGTAGACAGACAATGCTAACCACAGAATCGTTCGCTAAGGAACCAATTAAGCTACCAAACAATTGAAAGCAAATAGTCACTTGTGGAAACGGCCTGATTTGTTTGGTTTTGATTACTTCTAATAACTAGAAAACAGAAAAGCAGAGAAACGATTTTTAACAATGAGAGAAGATGAACACAGTAGTAATGATCAAGTAATGCTAATTCGTTCTAGGGCAATCATTCATATTTGTCATGCGGTCGGTGTACATAAATCAATCAATACAATTCAACCAATCGTACTTTGAATATTTAAAACTAGAGTAATCGTGGGTTGTCAATCCACGATCCTTAACCAAAACAACTTTGAAGGTTTAAAACGAGCCTATTGAATTGAAGGTTTTACGAAGATATAAAACTAGACGAACCTATATGAATGAATCCAAAACCCTAGAAACGAATATACAATACTATCACATAACTACCGTGTTCGGAGTGGTTTAACTACTCATAACAGATACTTGCATACAGAGATTCATGGCAATGATCATACGAAACATAGATGATAAACTCGCATGCAATAACATACAATTCAATCGATAAGATAAAGAACGAATTGTAAAGAAGAAAGCAATGGAGAAATCAATACCAATAATCTTGATGATAAAAATCAATGAGTAACCAAGCTCCAAAGATGTCTCAATTTCAATGTGTGTCTCTCCGAGCTTTTTTTTCAAAACTAGGATAAAAGAAGTATGAAAAGAAAAGAATCAAAATTCTAATCTAATAAGGAAAATAAAATAAATACTGCGTCGCTCGCCGCGGCGAGCCTTCTTAATCGTAATATATATCCTTCTCGTAAAATCTCGCCGCGGCGAATCAATTCCTTCACCGCGGCGAGCATCTTTCATCAAAACAGGGGAGCCAATCGCAAAATCTCACCGCGGAGGCCCAATTCCTTTGCCGCGGCGAGTCTTCTTTAATCTCAAAAGTTGATCACTCGTAAAATCTCGCCATATGGATCGATTTCCTGGCCATGAGCCATGCTAGAAAATTCACCGCTAAGTCAGAAATCTCGCCATGAAGCCATGCTAACCAGCTTGTCTTCATACGACTCAAAAGACACAGATTCCTACAAAACAAAAACAAAACACCAAAGCGTAAAAACGAACTAAAAAGACTACAAAACTAAAGACAAAGACTCACAAAGACCGCTAAAAAAGACCAAATGAGACGTTAGAATATTGTCCCATCAAAATCCCCAAACCGAACCTTTGCTCGTCCCCGAGCAAACATACAACAAAATAAAAACAACTAGACTCTTAGACAACGACACACAAGAACACATAAACGAGTCAGACTTCCAAGTGACCGAACTCTACCATTGTAAGCGTTAAGTTCACAAGATGCAAAAGGTTTGCACTCAACCAACCTTGACAGAAATAGTGAATAAAAAATCCTGTAAGAGCGTTTCTCAAGTAAATAACACTTAATACTAACTCTCCAACCCCTCACAAGGAAATCCTACACATCTCTCTCTCACACTCTGGAAGTGTCAAGTGGGTTAATCACTCAAGGAACAATAAGAGAAAAGGAAGATGACTTCCGTCACAAAGGTGCCTCAAATACCTCATGCAATGTACTCAACAGTTAAGTCATAAGGGACTTTTACACAGCTTATAAACAAATAGCAAACGACATGTAAGGGCAAAGATTCTCTCTCTCTTTTTCTCTTTTTTCACTTTTTTCGCATACTCCTTTTTTCCAGTCTTATAATTGACCCATATGCTTATTTTGTCTCAATTTTTTGGTAGTGTATGTTTTACTGAAAGTCCGCACTTTTTTGCGTGCTGGTTTGGTATACACGCCATCAACCCTCACGGACATATGGCTTTTTAGGACCACGCCGGTGTGTGGATAGTATCTGAAACGTGCCCAACACGACTAACGGTGACAAAAATGCCATAGATACACTCCGAGACTTATTTTTTTCAATATTTTTTAAGAGAGAACAAAGCCACAAACAGTCAAACAATTACAGCACACATAAACTTCTTCCCCAAACCTGTTCTTTGAACAGTCTAGTACAAGCAAGCACTACAAGAAAAACATTAAAAAACGACGTTATGGGGCGACGGATAAATAACGACGGATCGCCTATTGGGGCGACGGAATCTATCCGTCGTCCCAATTCACGACGGATAACAGTTATCCGTCGCTTATTAGCGACGGATAACTTATCCGTCGCCCAGGTTTGACTTTTTAAAAAAAAATATATATATATATAAAACTGGGCGACGGATAGGAATCCGTCGCTATCCGTCGCTATAAGGCGACGGATTCCTATCCGTCGCCCAGACTGGCGACGGATCGGCCTCTGGGCCGACGGATACGTGTCCGTCGGCCCAGAGTTCTTATTTTCCGGCAAACAGAGGGCAGAATCCTCATTTCTTCATCTTCTTCCTTCTTCTTCCTCATTTTCTTCTTCTCCTCAATCCTGTTTTCCGGCCAATCATCCGTTATTCCGGCCAATCTTGGTGCCTAATCGAAGCTCGTGTGACAAGGAGTTTGGTTCTTCGATCAATTTCATATTTCTACCGATTAATCAAGGTATTTTTGCTAAAACCCTAGTTTTTAAAAATTTGGGGATTTTGTTTATTTTTGATTAATTTGAGCAATTATATGTATATATGATAAGTATGTAGTAGTTAGTTTAGTTAATTTGATCAATTATATGTAATTTGTTCAATTTGAATGATATGAATGTATGTAGTATGTTAAGTTTGGTATGTATGAATGTATGTAGTTAGTTTGATTTGTGTGTTAAGTATATATAGTTAGTTTAGTTAATTTGATATGTTTGTTAAGTATAGAAGTATGTAGTTTTGATTTGATAAATTTGTATGTTAAGTATGTAATTTGATATGAATATATGTAGTAATTCGATATGTATAGAGTAATTAGTTAATTTGATATGTATGTTAAGTATATAATATATGTACTAAGAGGTTGAAATGGTTATTATATATGTCCAATTTTGTAACACATCGAACACTTAATTAATAATTAATTTATAAGGAACATATAATAATTAACAATTAACCTCTACAATCTTCTTATCCGAATTGGAATCGATCTAATAAATTAAATACGATCTAATCAATTGGAACGTCTCAGGTTAAAAATAAAGTAAACAATGAATTCGACCGTTCATGGATGTATCGACGGCGGTAAATGATGAGTTTCTAGGAGTTTCAGTAGAAGGGTTAAAGGTTTCATCTCGCTTGCCATGGGACATCCGGTTGTGCAATTGGGGGTTGATAAAGTGTCCTTGCACATTGAAACTCATGAAACAAGCAATTTATGACGCCATCGCAGATTCGAGCACTTGCGACGTTATGGATTCATGCCGAGTATCATGTATGGATTCATCACGAGGAAGCACCGCCCATGGCATACCTCCAGTGGAGGGAGAGGCGGGTTGGGGCCGCCTTATTGAGTGCCTTTTCATTGTCGTCCCCACGCAGCCGGCCGCATGATAGTGGTGGGTGGGGACACCGTCGAACGAGGAGGGCTCAAGATCGTGACCAGGTCTCGGATTCACGAGACCCCAGGCAGAGAGAGAGCGATGGCTCTACCGGTCGGCCGGACACATCTTTGGAGGACGACCACGACGATTGTCCCTACCTCGTGTTCGATCCAAACAATCCCAACGTCATGTGGGACGGCTTGCCTGTGATTTTCCCTATTGGTCCTGCCAAGTAAGTATTATACATTCTTCTTAAATATGTAAAACATAACTGATAATGATAGTTGACAAGTATAAATTGTTGTACTAAAGTAATGCATATTCGTTTCTTGTATCTTATACATTGACAACAGCATATTGCATCTGTAGGTGCACAACAAACTAGGTGACATCTTCCGGAGGTGAGAGAGCCACCAAGGTGGGTGGTGAGTGTTGGAGCCACATCTCGAGCGCATGAGGGCCGAGTACTTGATGAGTGAGGGTAAGTTAAAATATGACATTCATTTGTTTGTAATTATAATCGTTTTAATATGAGTGGTATGTTAGCCACTGTATGTGAGTGGTATGTTAGCCACTTTATTTGGGTGATATGTTAGTCACCATTGTGTTAGTAAATTTTAGGACAATGTGAGTGGTATGTTAGCCACTGTATGTGAGTGGTATGTTAGCCACTATATGTGAGTGGTATGTTAGCCACTTTATTTGGGTGATATGTTAGTCACCATATCTGTTATGTTGTTAGGACATGTATTGACTTTGGATGTTGTATGAAATTGGGAATGTAGAAGGAGTACTTCATTCTGAAGAGTTGATCCCACAGATCCGCGTTTAGACTGGGATCCAAATCTGAGGATATGGTCTGTTCGTGGAAGGCCATTCGAGATCGGGGTGGCCCAATCCCTCCACAGGTTAATCCAGCGGAGTGGGCCCTTTGGGATGCCTACTGGCGTCGAACTGATGTCCAGGACGTTGCCTGGAGCAACAGGCAAAACCGGGCATCCCAGTCTGATACGGCAGGAAGGGCCGTTCACCACCTTGGGAGGCGATCTCACATCGATTATTATCAATCGTGCGTATATATGTGTTTTGCAATCTAGCATTACGTAATGTATGAAGTCTCTGCTGCTCTATTACTTGTAGATGATAAATTGTTGACTAGATCTGGTTTGATTCAGGTGGCACGGGGGGAGGTGACATCCAAGTATGTCATCTTCAAGAAGGCCAAGGGGTATGGACCATTGCCGGCCTCGCCTATCATGGTATGTTTATGTTGCTTAAAGTTCATATTTGTACACTATTACAAGTTACTTTTTAAAAACAGTAACTGATCATTATATCTGCTATTTACGATTTCAGGCTGAGGTTGATGCTCAGGTGGCGAGGCAGGAGGACGAGACGGGTGATGTGTTGTCAACTGAACAAGTTGACAACATCTTCCTAGAGGTCAACAAACCGGACAAGAAAGGACGAATATATGGACTCGGGAGCCTCGGTTTGCATCCGCTAGTCCGGCGTGCTCCTCATCATCATCCCAATCCAGACGTCCGGTTTACACGTGACTGTGTCTCGGAAATGGTGCGACAAGAGTCCGGAACATGTTGCTCGCTAACTCAAGAGATGGAGCAACAAAGGGCGAAGGGGACGAGATGGAGCGCCATGACAGAGAACGAAGGAGAACGAGCGCCTTGATTCTGAGATGGAGGCGATTCATGTCCCGATTCCCGCCATCACCCACCCCCACCCGTCGATAGCTAGTTATGTATCCGTATGTTCGGATTTTTTCAAATTTACACTTGTTTGGATAATTTCTCCACTCGAATATTACTTTTTATTCATTGAAACATTTTCCGTATTATTGATTTATTATCGAACATTATATTGATTAAATAGGTGAACTGAAAAATAGGGATTAATATGAAATAAATAGTGACGGAAGTAGTGACGAATTCAAAGGATTTTAATTAGTGACGGAATTCACAAGGATTGGAATTAGTGACGAATTTCAAATTCCGTCCACCAATTAATATTTAGCGACGGATAGGATCTATCCGTCAAGAAAAGTGACGGATAGATTCTATCCGTCTAAATATAGCGACGGATAATCTATCTGTCGCTATATTTAGACGGATAGAATCTATCCGTCGCTAAATTTCTAAATTAAAAAATAATAATTGGTCAATCTGTCGTCCAATCCCGCGAATCGACGGATTGTTATCCGCTGCCACGCCTGGGCGACGATTTTCTATCCGTCGCCAGAGTCGGCGGATATTTGTTCAGACGGATCTATCCGTCGCCATGAGCCGATTTTTGTAGTGAAGTAAGAATGAAAATCATGTTGTTCATCATACTTAACTTACACAAAGTACGCATGAGAATGATGAGGCGCAAAAAAGGGAGTTTGCACTTCCCGAGGTAAATCACAAAGGTGCCGGTACAATATTTTTTCATCGGCTTAAAGTTTCTCACCGGCTTAAAGTTTCTCACCGGCTTTTTGGACTAAAGAGTTAAACAGACTTTCTATTTACAGGAGAAACAAACTTATGGGCTTTTAAATCCACTATACCACCTCAGTTAAGTATCATGCAAAATAAAAGCAAATTTAACAATCACAATAGAAGCTTTCATAACTTGGAAGAACGACTCACGAAAGACTCTTGGGGGTAAAAGAAAAAACGACCGGAAAGAAAAGTGACCAAAACATACATAAAGTAAAGGACGAAAGACTCTAGAGACTCAGGTAATAGAGAAAAAGCAGACAAGACACTAGAGAGCACATTTCCCCCTCCCCAAACCTAAACTCAAGCATGTCCTCAAGCGTAGAGTGAAAAAGAAAAGAAAATGGGATCAACAGTGGCTTTTCAGTGTACCTTTTTACCATGTACAAGACTCTTCCGTGTTGGCTAACGGGTACTCTGGAAGTTCTTGGTTCTTCCGGTTGGTGCAGCTGTTTTTCTTCCCTTGATAAGTATGTATATATAGGGGTCCAGTGTGCGCCCCTATATAGTTCCTGGTGTCAACCCGCAGGGGTGAGTATGGTGTAGTGGTGGCTTGCAGTTCACGTTGCTTGCCATGTACTTCTATAGTGCAGGTACGAGCGTGGAGGTTGACAATCATGCCAGTGGTTTTGATGAACGGTCGCCCAAGCAGCAACATATCCTTCTCCACCTCCTTTCCTTTAACCCGTGTCGACTCCACAATCACGAAATCCGTCATAAAAGTATCCCCATCCAGTGTAACCGGAACACCCTCAATCACACCCACGCACCTACTTCTCGTTCCATTGGCCATTGTGACGAAGCATTTCCTGGGTTCCAAACCCTTCAAATCCAGCTCCTCATAGGTCGCAAAGGTCATCAGATTAATCGCCGCTCTTGTATCTACGATGCCAGTTACCTCGGAAGAATTTCCTATCCCAACCACCAAATCAAAGCTATCGGCATCACTGATGCTCTTGTCTTCTGCTGGGATCACCCTAGTGGTGGGGCTTACCTCAAGGACGGCCAGTTTTGCACTCGCCTCCTCTACTGGAGTCGCAATACTGGGTGTGGCTACCTCCTTTTCATGTACCCCGACTCTCACTTCTACCGGCTTCTCAAGTGCCAGTGTAGGTGCTACATCAACTACCTCTGGTGCCTTAACCTGGGCCACCGTGTTCTCGGGCTGGCAAGTGCAGGTAGCAAGAACATACTTCACCTTTACTGGCTTATCGAATGTCACCTCAACGGCTAGAGCTCTGTGGGTTTCTGCGGTCGCCGGTAACTTACCCCTTTCTCTTTGCTGAAATCGACCAACTAGATCCCCCAAAGTCTTCTCTAATCGCTTCTGTGCCTGCTCAATGTTGTCGAACCGCTGATCATTCCTGCGCTGATTTTCATGTGCTTCGGCCCAGAACCTCTCGGAACGCTCCATGTGGTCCCCGATTGCCTGATCAGGACTTCCCGGCACTTTTGTAATCTGAACCTGAACTGGCTGAGCTAGAACTAGTTGCTCCCGTGGCGTATTCTCATAGAAGTTGTTGCCACCTTGGTTACCCTGTTGTCTAGTCTGCCCGCTTAGTGTGTCCCACTCAGTAGTACATACCCCTGGGGTCCCTTCAACTGCTTGGTATCCCACTCTCCTATATTTATTTCTCGCACCCTTGAGCTGAGCACCGCTGCCAATCTCTCGAAAACACCATTTAATTCATCAGAAGATGCTTCCAGGAGTGAATTTTTACACGTCATATCAACCATGTACTGACATTCCCGATTCAGACCCTCATAAAATCTGATGCACAGAGTCATCTCGTCGATCCTGTGGTGCGGGCATTGGGATAACAACTGTAAGAAGCGTTCGCGAGCTTCATAGAAGGTCTCATCGCATCCGGCCAAATCGCATTGTCGAGTAATGCCGCGTTCTCTCGGGAGGGTAAACTTATTAATGAAGGCTTTGTAGAGAGAATATATAAGCATGGAGAGATGGATGATGATGCATCTTCTGAATAAGAAGCATGAAGGGCAAGAAACCCACTTTAATTGGGGGAAGTACGCCTCACTACAAGAAAGTTCGTTTTTAGGGACGGAAATTAGGGACGGATATAATCCGTCCCTAACTTAGGGACGAATCGGCTCCTTTAGGGACGGATTAGGGACGGATAGGCCTATCCGTCCCTAATCCGTCCTTAATTAGGGACGGATTTCATAAACCGTCCCTAATCCGTCCCTGTTTTAGGGACGGATTTTTAATCCGTCCCTAAAACTGTTGACCAGCCAAAAAAAAAATAAAAAAAAAAGTTTTAGGGACGGATAGATATCCGTCCCTAAAGTTAGAGATGGACTTAGGGACGGATATCTTTACGTCCTAAAAATCGATGTTCTAAGCGAACACGGAGCGTAATCATTTCCATTTCCATTTCATTCCTTCTTCCTTTCTTTCTCCCAATTCGTCCCAAGCATTTTCCGGCCAAATCTCGACGATTCCGGCCAATCTTGGTCTCGTTTCGAAGCTCGTCTTGGATTGTGCATCAATTTCAACTTTCATCCGCTATTTTTCCCGAAATTGAAGGTATTTTGGCTAAAACCCTTACTTTTTAAATATTGGGAATTTTATGAATTTCAACTAGTTTGATCAATTGTATGTTTATAGGAAGTATGTAGTAGATAATTTAGCTTATATTACGTATTGGGTTAGCTTTGAGATGTGCAATTGATATATTTATTGTGAAATTGGATTGCTAGTATGATGTTACTATGATTGTAAGTGTGTAGGGTATTTACTTAGCAATTTTAAATCGTACTAGAATTATGAAGATTTAATTGTGTGTTTGGAGACAATTTGGTGATTTTGGTGATTTTAATATAATTTTGGAGTATTAACATAAAAACAATCAATAATATTTTCATCTACAATTTGTAATGATAATAGATATATGGAAGTTTAACTACTAGAAAATTGAATTGTAATCGTAAAATGCATGTAATTCATTACCAATTGTTACCGTATCATAATTAAAAATGTAATTGTAATTGTAATGAAACTAAATACGTAATGGTATAAATGTTATAACTACCAGTGGGATTGAATTGTAATAGTAAAATGCATGTAATTCATTACCAATTGTTACCGTATCATAATTAAAAATGTAATTGTAATTGTAATGAAACTAAATAATAATTGTATAAATGTTATAAATCTAATAAATTGAGACGAGTTAATTGTTGAATTATGAATCCCGATCGTTCATGGATGTACCGTCGCCTTTATTAATGGCGTAATTCAATCAAGTTTGTGGAAGGGTTGAAGCCTTCATTGCTTTTGCACTTACGCACTACTTGTTCGAGTCTGGGATGATGAAGTGCCCTTGCAATGCGAACAAATGTAGGAATAGACAATTTTTGCCTCCTAGAACGGTAGTCGAGCACTTGAAACGTAAGGGGTTCGTAGCTGAGTATGAGGTATGGTGTTATCATGGTGAGGAATCAATACCGTTCATGGACTATGGGAGTATTCCTAAGCGTAAAAGAAGGAAGCAAAATGTGATGGGTAGTACTCAAAATCGTCCACATCGATGCTAATCCACGATCATGAGAGGATTGAGCAAATGGTGTATGATGTTGCGGGTCCGAGTTCATGGACACCGTCGGGATGTGGAGGAGCCACGAATTCGAGGATCGGTGTTCTTTGACTTGTTGGAATCATCAAAGAAGCGATTTGGCGGGGTGTCGAAGCACCTTGAGTTGTCTTTGTTGTCTCGGCTAATGAGTTGTAAGGCCGAGGTGGCCAATCAAGTGAGCTTCAATAACTATGTACAATTGTTATCAGTGTTGCCACAACGAACCTAGTACCCACCAACTTTTACCAAGCGAAGAAAAAGATGCGGGGGTTGGGGTTGCCTATGGTAACCATAGACTATTGTCCGGATATGTGCATGATCTATTGGGGGATGTAGATCTCTTGAAGTGCAAGTTTTGTGGTAAGGACCGCTATAAGCGTTACAAGGAGGGGCTTCAAAAACGCGGAAGAAAAATCTCCACATAAGAAAATGTGGTACTTCCTCTAGCACCTCGTTTGAAGAGGTTATGCGCTTCAAGTGCTTGTCTTGATAAAATGCGTTAGCACAAGGAGAGAGTAAGGAGGCGGATGCATGGGTATAATGGAGCACCCATCGGACTCACGGCATGGAAAGAGTTCGACAAGACATATTCGGAGTTTGCGGCCGAATCTAGAAATGTACGTTTGGGGCTTTATGCGGATGGTTTTAACCCGGTTTGGAATTGACCGGAAGTACTCTTGTTGGCGATCATGCCGACACCTGACCCCGGTGAGTGCATGAAGGAACCATTCATGTTGTTGACTGCGTTGGTGCGGGCGGTGATCCAGATGATGTGGATGTGTTCTTGCGACCCTTAATTAAGGGCTGATTGAGTTGTGGGAAAATGGTATCACTTGCATATGATGTGTCAACGAAGAAGAACTTTACCTTGAGAGCAGACTATTGTGGACCGTGAGTGATTTTCACCTTATTCAATGCTATCTGGAAGGAAAGCTGCGGGTTTTCATGCTTGTCCACATTGTTTGGAGGACACCGATGCATTCTGAAGGAGAGCGGAAAGAATCTTGGTTTGACTGTCATCGTAGGTTTCTACCAAGGAACCATCCGTTTAGGAAGAACAAGACTCAATTCTTGAAAAACAAAGTAGAGATTAAAGGCTCTCAGAGACAACTTACTGGTGCACAGATACTTGCGGAGATTGATAGGTGGGTCTTATGAAAGTGGCCGAACTTGGGTGGGAGAAGCATAACAAGAAAATTGAGAACAAATGTGGATGGAAGAAGAGAAGCATCTTACGGGACTTGCCTTATTGGGCGGTCTTCTTATACGTCACATGTTGGATTTCATGCACATTGAGAAGAAGGTGTTCGAACCGCTTCAACACGATTTGTAACATTCCGGAAAGACAAAGGATAACGTTAAATCTAGATGCCGAGTTGGATACATGGTGTAAAAGGCCCGAGTTGACAACGGAATGAGAAGGCGATGCCCAAGGCATGTTACGATTGATCTTGAATCTAGGAACAATTGTTTGATTGGGTTAGGGATTGAAGTTTCCGACAATTATGCCTCAAAGTTGGGCCGATGTGTGGATTTGAAGAAGGCGAAGATGTATGGAATGAAGAGCCACGATTGTCATGTGTTTATGGGCGGCTTCTCCGGTTGCATTTCGAGAATCGCTACCTAAACTCGTATGGATGGCTCTCACCGAGTTGAGCTTATTTTTCAAGAATTTATGCGCAAGGGTGGTTGATGATCAAGTGTTAGCAAACCTTGAAAGCAACATACCATTGATTCTGCAAGCTTCGGCGTATCTTCCCACCGAGCTTCTTTGATTCTATGGAACACTTGCGGTTCACCTCCCACGAAGCGAGGCTTTGGACGGTTCAATATCGATGGATGTATCCATTCGAGAGGTGTGTAATATATGAACACAATCATTCAATTCAAATGTCTGAATTTTCCAAAGTAACATTATATTACACAAAAGTATATGCATTGCAGGTACTTGGGAACATTGAATAGGTATGTCAGCAACAAAGTTAGGCCTGAGGGATCGATGGCCAATGCATACGTCTTGAGAGGAAGCGCAACCTTACGCTCCTATTACTTTGGAGACCACGTTCCTGAAAGGCATCTAGGCCGTCTCGAAACGCAGACACATTCGAAGTTCAAGAGGATGATGATGATGCTATTTCTGTTTTTAGGGTCTCAGGGAGACCTATGGGGAAGAAAAATACATCATGGCTGAATGATAGTGAAATGTTGGCGACCATATTATGTCCTCTCGAATCTTGAAGTTGATGAATTTATGGTGAAATTCTTTGGGTGAGTAGCTTTCTTACTAGGGGCTTCATGAATTTGAATATCTAACTACTAGTTAACTAATCATGCATACCAATCGTGTCCACGGGGAGTTCAAAGAGCGTTATGCGGAGAAGAATCCAATATTGACAGATGATGAGATTGAGTCACAACTTGAAGCGAAATTGGAAACAGAATTCCCACCTTGGTTCAAGGAGTATGTCCGAGATCCTATCAACAACATCACATCTCCTTACTTAGTAGCTCTAGCGGAGGGACCAAACAGAAAGGTTTCCACATTCTCATCGTACATAGTCAATGGTCTTAGGTTCGACACGGTTGAATCTAACACGAGCAAGGCCACAAGCAATTCAGGGGTGTGTGTTAGTGGGCAAGATTTATCTGATTTGTATGATTTCTACGGAAAGTTGAAGCGAATCGTGCGGCTTGAATATTCCGGTTTGCCTTTGAAAAGAACCTTTCTGATTGATGTTGACTGGTATGATCCTACTCTAGCTGGTACGAGGAAGCACGGGCAGTATGAGATGGTTGACATTAACCATAGGAGGAGGTACCGTAAGTACGAACCGTTTATCTTGGCTACTCAAGCACGCCAAGTGGTATTCATTGAATATCCAAGCCTGAAGCGTGACAAGGCAGACTGGTTGGCTGCGATACATATACGGGCCCGCTCCAGAGTAGAGTACGTTAAGAAGGACGACTCAATTACCAACTCGTACCAAGAAGAGGTTGTTGATGAAACAGCAAGAAATGTAGTACATGCCTGATGAGTACATTGAGCTGCATGAAGACCAATATGTAGACTTAACCACGGGCAAGGAGGACGAGGGTATGTGTATACTGGTGGTTCTTGATTACAACTTGTTACTACAACTTGTTATATATGCTTTATTAAGTGTCTATTATATATGTTTTACCTGCCAATTCATCTCGTCTTTCTTACTAACACTTGTTGTATGAATTTGCGAATCTTAGACATAGGAGGTCCACATACCGTCCACCGGCCATTAGTGGTACTAGTAGTGGTCTTGATCTGGGTAGCCCTTGGGCTATGACATTGGCGGGAGTTCACGATCACAGTGCACGAGACTCCCCTTTGGTTCGGCGTGGGGACGTCACCCATGTTTGCTGACTTATCCTCCGACGGGTGTCCCTACACCGTTCTAACACCCGGTGCTAGTTGGAATGGGAAGCGGTTTTGTTCGAGCAGGGAAGAAGTAAGTATTATGCATTTGTAGAACATAACTTGGATAATTACTAAATGTTACATGAATATACTAATAAAGGTTGTTTCATGTCTATCTCATTTATAATGAGCTTTGGCCGGGTGCCTCCGAAAATCTTGGTAAGATTATAAGACTTGAAGGAGAAGCGGGTGAAGGAGGGAGAAGTGGTCTACGCTCCGGAGAGGATGAAGCATCATTATTTTGATGAGATGCGGTAAGCTTAAATGTTACAAAGCTTTATCCATGTTCTTTGACTTGTTGTCTTGATTGAGTGGTATGTTAGCCATTGTACTTGGGTGATATGTTAGTCACCATTGTGTTAGTAAATTTTAGGACAATTTGAGTGGTATGTTAGCTTTGTACTTGGGTGATATGTTAGTCACCATTCTTGAACTTGTTGTCTTGATTTCGTGGTATGTTAGCCTTTGTACTTGGGTGATATGTTAGTCACCATGGTCGAACTTGTTGTCTTGATTTCGTGGTATGTTAGCCTTTGTACTTGTGTTTACTTTAAATTCCGACTTTCATTAATCTATTTGGGCTTGCTACTTATGGAAATGTTGTAGAAGTACTACTTCATTCTAATGCCCTCATTCCCCAATGTGCTTTGTTTTGACCTGTTGGGTCGAGTGTTATAAGAGGATGGTTTGCAACATGAAAGCCTCGGGGTAAAGCATGATGGATGGGGGATGATGAGTGGGCACGTTGGCGAATCTTGGAGAGATCCTTTGGTCATGGACATGGCGGAGAAGAACGAGCGAACCGGTTGGTAGCGAGATGGTACGAGCACCTCGAGCATCATTATGGGTCGCGAAATTTGTTACTGCATCGCGGATGTCGGTTAGTATATATGTTATTTCTGACTTGCAATATGATTTGTACTTATGTTTTTTTGCTTTCATTTCTAACAACTTTCTACTTGTTTGCATGTTCTTCAGCTCCATGCCGGGGAGCCCACTACTGCTCTTCACCACTTCAAGAAGGCAAAAATGAAGAATTGCATGTGGACTGATCCTAGGGCCGAGCAAATTGGGGTATGTTTCTTTGTTAAGGTTCACATTTATATTTGTGTATATTATGGCTCGAGCGTATCTTCCTAAAACTGTATCTCATTTGCACTACACTATTGTAGACTGAGGTGGAGCGGATTACGGAGGAGAGGATGATCGATGGTCATGAACTCACAATTCGAGAGCAGGACCAAATATTCTTCCAAGTTAATCCGATCGACGCTAAGGGTCGAGTGTATGGGCTCGGCAGTTTGGGCCCTTCATTGACACCCGGTGGTAGCTTCTCCGTGTCGCAGCAGGCATCCTCATCACATGAAAATTTCTACACTCAAGCGCAGGTGAATGAGCTGATGAATCCTCTCAAGCAAACGATCGATCAACTTCTAGAGCAGCAAGCTCATATCACTCGTCGGATGGATGAGATGACACAACAGATGTTCGCTGCGAACCAACAACCACCGCCTCCTCCTGGTTCTTAGATGCTCATGTACTTACGTTGTTCTAGATACATACTGTTCACACTATTCATTTTATTCGGATATTTAGTCTTTTGTTCGGATATTTTATCGAATCTCTATTTTAATTAATGCAATTTTATCACTTTCGGGTATATTATCTACGACTACATTGTAAAACAGGTGAAATGTAAAAAACATAAAAATAAAAAAAAAATTAAAAAAAACAGTTTAGGGACGGATAAATCCGTCCCTAAACCATCCCGTTGATTAGGGACGGATTTATCCGTCCCTAATCAACGGGATGATTTAAGACGATTTATCCGTCCTATCAATCCACACCATTAGAGGCGGATATTATCCATCTCTAATGGTGTTTGATTATTGGGACGGATAAAATCCGTCACGGTTGAGGACGGATAATATATCCGTCCCTAAGCAGAGAGACGCCGTTTTGGGGCGAGGCGTCCCTATCCGTCCCTAATCCGTCCCTAACGGATTAGGGACGAATCGGCAAGGGTTTAGGGACGGATAAATCCGTCCCTAAACCTGATTTTTCTTGTAGTAAGTAGGTAGAGAACCCCCAGGCTGGTTTAACAGTCAGTTCCTAGATTTATCCTACAGACACATCGGAAAAAACTTCTTCCTTATCTCTCCATCTGAAACTGTTACTCCTCCGGCTGTCAACGGAATCCTTGCAATCAGTACTTCGAATTCTTTGAGGAATCTTATCACATCCTCATTTGCCA
Organism: Plantago major; assembly: GCA_026545765.1. NCBI lineage: Eukaryota > Viridiplantae > Streptophyta > Magnoliopsida > Lamiales > Plantaginaceae > Plantago > Plantago major. Next base: position 21,629,939 of record CM048843.1, read on the forward strand.
TTCCGTAGAACTTGGGGAGATTATGGAAGTGGTAGGCTTTGAGTTCTAAATTTCTTGCCTCATTAGACAGCACGATTGCAGCTTTCCCGGCTTCAACCTCGCGCGGGCTACATGTAGGCTCCATATGTCAACTGAGCCATTGAAATATCCTTTCTGATCAACCTGTCGTTAGAGCTACACAACACGAAAACCTCGAAATATCCTTAGTTTCTGTTAGTGCACTAACTTCAGGTAAGTTGGAAAACAAGTAAAAATTCGCAATCAACCGCTACAATAGGAATTGATTCCCCCGCAGCGGCGCAAAATTTGATGTGCTCAAATTACCACTTAGAAAACAAGTAGAAAGCAGTTGTTGTAGACAGACAATGCTAACCACAGAATCGTTCGAGAAGGAACCAATTAAGCTACCAAACAGTTGAAAGCAAATAGTCACTTGTGGAAACGGCTTGATTTGTTTGGTTTTGATTACTTCTAAGTCCGTCTCTAGATAAATTATCTAGAAACCGTAAGAGTTACTCGAATTAAATTTGGTCCATAGGTGTGTATTCGTAATTTAGAATGCTAAACGGGGTTTGGCTGTAATTTTACCTTAAAAATAATGGTGCACTACTAAATCCTTAAACCCTAGCCTCTTTTTTCCCCTCTGATTATCTTCCAGCTGCTTCACGTACCGTCTTTACCTCAGGCCAAGAAATTTTGACAGACAAACACTACTAAATCCTTAAACCCTAGGCAAACCCTCTGATTTTCTTCCTACCGTCTTTACGCTTTCTTCAGGCCAAGAAATTTTGTCTGCAACGCAATTTATCGCTACTATTTGCGTGGCTAATTCGGAAGATTGGTTGTTCATGTGCAGTATTCAGCTTCTTGTAAATTGAATTGAATTTCACATTCGAAAATATGGGAGTCAAAGTCGCAAATGACACCAGAATATATGACCCCGAAGATGAACAGGTAAAAGGGAAGCTTGGTTTTTTAATCCTCTTGTCTAATTTTTGACTTAATCTTGCTGTACTATTTTTGTAGGTCATGTCTGTGGAGGAGGAGACTAAATTAAAGAAATATCTCAGAGGTGAAAAAGCTGATTATGAGGTGAAGAACGAGTTGTTTCTGTTTGTAAAGTAATTATACTGAAAGATGTACTATAAGTTTTGTTTTTCAACTTGTTGATATTTATCGCTGTGTTAACACTCACAGAATTTAAAAGATAAGAAGTTGAAGGGTCAGCTAGCAGTGAGGGAAGGCCTCTATGGAAAGTCTGCAAAAGCTGCAGCCAAGGCTGATGAGGTGAACCGATTATTAGTGAAAGAATGTGTTTGTTTCTTTGTCTTGAGATTTTGAAAACTCTTAGGAGTAAAGTAATTAATTGATTTTGGGGCTTGTTATTTCAGTGGCTTAAGCCAAGTGATGGAGGCTATCTGGAACCGGATGGTATAGAAAAAACGTGGAGGATTCAGCAGGATGCAATTGGCAGAGAAGTTGATATCCTTAGTAAAAGAAACCAGTATGACATTATCTTGCCAGGTCAAACCCGATCCACCCTGTTTATTGAGCAAGACTAGTTGTTCCCATTTAGCTTAGCATTACCACCGTTTTTGCTTTGTACACTCTGAAACATTAGAAGATATAGTTACTGAACTGTGATCACAAATTTTTGTGGAAGAAAATGGATCAAGCTGATGTTTTTAGACACTGGATTGCACTGGTGTTAGTATTCTTTTCTTGGGCGACAATACACGGTCATCTCCAGGAGTCCACAATTTTATCATTGCAAACTATATGATATTGGATTATTGGTGGATGTTTTCAATTTTCTAGCTCATCATTCTCATAGCATGTGTCTAGTGGCCTAGTTCATACTTTCATATATAGTCTTCGCATTGCTGAGTTTATGACCATGTGACTCTTTGCTATCCAGGGTTTAGTCTGGATGAGAGTTACATTGTTTCACTTTTGATTTAATTATTTACTACTGTGTAGATTTTTGCATTACGATGATGAAACCAGTTCTAGTAATTTAAGTGCTTTTTAAAGATCCTGTGGCTCAATGCTTTATTGTGAAATGCACATTTGTAGCAGCGCTGATCTCATTCATACCTTGAAGTTAATTATCCTGAAGCTTTTTGCCACTCTACTTTTATTACAGACCTTGGTCCATACACTATGGATTTTTCTGCGAGTGGTCGATATATGATAGCAGCAGGACGAAAGGGTCATCTGGCCCTTATGGACATGAAAAACCTAGGTCTTGTTAAAGAATTTCAGGTACCATGCATTCTCATACTAGTATGACCACATAGGTTTATCTTTGTTCTGTTTAATGTGAGTGAGTGTGCGGGTGGAAAGTTATGTATTTCTAAGTTAGCACGGAAATATTTAGTAGCTTTCTTATTGCTGGTTATTGATGGGTTAAATTTTGTCTCCTTTGAAGCATACTGATAGTACACCTGTTTGGAATGTAAAATTAAGCCTTGGCCTGTTGGATCATGTGTGAATTAGTGTATGCTACTTTAATTGTAATGTTTCATGTGATCTTTTATTGAATGATCAAAGCAACATACTTTTTCTGTTTAAAATTACAGTTGGCATGTATACTTCTGGTTAGCAAAGTCAAAATTTCCCATCTTCCATTGATACCTTATAGGCAGATAAATCTAAGTGTTTTAAATTATTGCCATTTTCCAGTAGACTTTTTTTTATCCTTTATTTGACATTACCTACTGATGGAATTGATCTGAAAGTAATAACTAGGTTATATACTATGGGTGACGAATGGCGAAGTAGTATAGTACCGTTTGGGGAAGGTGAAAAAAGCTACATCTGGAAGGGAAAATACAACGGTAACTATAAATCTATGATCTCGCAATCAGAGTGGGAATGTCTTAAGACAGATAAATTAGAATTTCGAGATTTCTGGCTGTTTGAGCCACTTGCCTCTTCCTTGCTTATTACTTCTCTCCCATGTCACTAATAAACAGAACATGCCGATTAACGTATTTTATCCATCTGTTATTTGCATGATTCTTTGTCAATTTGTTATATTATTTGTGTCAGTCATGTCTCATATATGCTATTTTTAGGCTATACATGCAGCATGCTGACTTTTTTTTTATTGGTTTCTGGATATGTTGCAACATGTGGATTTAGTTTCTCAAGTTATAATTTCAGGTTAGGGAAACAGTGCGTGATGTAGCATTTTTTCACAATCAGAAGCTCTTTGCTGCTGCTCAAAAGAAGTAAGTTCTACGTTTTATGCGGTTTAATTTTTTAAATATATGTACTCATTTTTAGCTACTAGATTGAATCCCTCCTTGTAATATCAATTATCTATCATAGAACTTGTTCTATTTTAGATAGTTATCCCTACAAGGACTCAGTTGCAACCCCTAACTTGGCTAGGCACTTCTAGACATGTTAGAGTCTAGATGATGGGGTAGCCACGTTTTGGTTCAGGTAGGAAATGAAGTGAGTTTGCACTTTGCAGTTTTACACCCTTCCTTAAAAAATAGTAAAAGACGGACGCTCTATGTTTTGTTTATAAAAAATGTGAAGTGAACGGTCTCTATACTGGTTTTCATTTTTGCTGCATAATCCTGATAAGTGGCTTAAATTTTCATATATGCTGCATCAACCAAATTCTTGCTGTGAATTCTTCAGTGGCTTGGTTGGTGTTGATTTTTCTTGTTCTCACATCATAAACATCTTGTTAGGAAATAAACTGCAATATTATGGGGATAATGGATAAAATAAGAGAACTAGGGACCAGAAAGACAAAATTGGTTACCCAGTTCGTCAATAACTTTGACTACGTCTGGGGGCACTACCAAGCCAGGATTCCACTAAACAATGAGAGAATTGTAGGATACAACTTCGACTACAATAACTGACTAACTGTCTCTACTCAATCAATGTCTAAGGATCTAACAATAATTAGCTAACTGCTAAACTGCTCTAGGCTACCTGCTCTCAAGCTCTATAGCTCTCTGCTAATTATTCTTCCCTGTAGTGATACTTGTTACAATGGCTAACGTGATGTATATGTAGTTGCAAGGAGCCGAGCACATTACCGAAACCAAATCAGACTCTAATAATCTGGAACAACATCCTCGTCATTCTCTTCTCTCCTGCTCCCACCTGAGTTCAAAATGTTTAACTCCATCAACTCGGAGACCTCGACCTGAGTATCTGCCTTGTCAGCCTCTTGTGCACCAATCTGCTGCGGCGTTCCTCTTAGGGTCTTTTTCATCCGAATACCGTTCGCAACACAGTATTCTTTGTACTCACTGAGCTTTCTTATAGAGTCATCAATTAAGGTAATGTAATATTACGAATCATCCTACTGGAGCTGGTCCCCACAAATTACTATGTATTAATTCCAACTTCTCTTTCAACTCTCTGCCACCTTTCGAAAAACTCACTCTTCTCTGTTTTCCGACAACATCCTCAGAAAGACCAACTGTCTTGACGTCTGGTAGCCTTTCCTGCGAACATAGCAATTTCATTCTCTCGCGCTCATGTGTCCAAGTCGACCATGTCTGCATTGTTTTCGATGTTCGATGTCATATACAATGTACCTTGCTTTTTACCTCGAGCTAGCACCATGGCTCCTTTCGTAATTTTCCAAGCACTGCCGCCGAAGGTCGTGACTAGTCCCCCATCATCCAGCTGTCCTATGGAAAGTAGATTTCTCTTCCTTAAAAAATAGTAAAAAACTGACGCTCTATGTTTTGTTTATAAAAAATGTGAAGTGAACGGTCTCTATACTGGTTAAAATTTCATTTTTGTTGCATAATCATGATAAGTGGCTTAAATCTTCATATAAGCTGCATCAACCAAATTCTTGCTGTGAATTCTTCAGTGGCTTGGTTGGTGTTGATTTTTCTTGTTCTCACATCATAAACATATTGCATTTTCCTTCGTTCATGAGCCCAATCTACACTTCTGATTGTTTTTGTCATGGTTAGTACTCCTCCGTTCTTTTTAAAGGTTTACTTTTTGCCATTTCGAGAGTTTTTTTTAAAGTTTAACGTTTCTTTTTTTGGAAACCCACCATCTCCACTTAATAATTTTTTATCACTCTCTTTCCTACTTTATCTATTATTTCTCTTACTTTGTACCATATGCTTACTATTTTATTCCATATTCCTTAAAATTCACACAAAACCAAAAGGTAAACCTTGTAAATGTACGGAGGGAGTATTAAATATTGAATTCTACCACAAGTCTTTGTACTTGTCGGTCATTTCATATCGAAGAGAATATTTTTGTTAATATCCTAGGATAGGTCTTCATACTTGATGGTCCCCTCTCATGTCAATAGTCATTGAGACCAAGATCATGTTAATATCCATTGCCAGGCAATAACTTTCTTTGAAGCTTGCACCTTGTTCATCTATGCTCTATTCTTCCCACATGAAATGAACTACTATCCCTTTCGTTTAATCATTTCATATATTCTAAGGTTGACAATCTAATTCCTGAAAAGAAGAAAATAGAATTTCTGGATTACAAAATGCTCTATAATCCACATATTTATCTTCCCTCCATAGATCTGTGTATATTGCAAACTCTTGCATGATAATTGTTCAATTTGGCATACATTTCTGAGTGGTATTTTTAATGTGACAGGTACGTATATGTCTACAATGATAGTGGTACGGAACTGCATTGTCTCAAGGTTAGCAACATAACTCTATGATACATAATTATTCTAAATACCAATTTAATTTGATGAATTCCTCTTCTGGGTTAGTTTTGGGTTTCCCCTTAGTACCATGTCTAGGGGTGTTAATCGGTCAAAAAAAGGGACCAGATCAGAAGAATATGAGGACTGGAAACTGATCCGGAATGAACAGAACCGGTATATTCTGGTATTAGACTGGATAGTGTACTCGGGTTACAAACTAAATAATTAGTAGGTTTTGGTAAATCAGAAGTGTTTCCAGTCCGGACCGGTAGATTCCGGAAAGGAAACCAAAATTGTTGAATTAGAGGGACTAGAAAACGAATGGAATATCATCCAGGCTGGACCAGACTGCAACTATGCCTGTCATTGGTCCATTTTATGGCCTTGGACCAGAATTTGAACACCCCTAATTGTGTCTACAATAATTGTACTGCTTTTTTTAATTTTGGTTCATGTACCAGCCATTGAATCTTTAGCAAGCTGATATTGATTTGGTGCTGGGATTTGAAATATACAGGGGTCATTGTTAAAACGTTCCAGTGAACATGGATTCAAAAACTTCTGAACTTCATAAATGTTACAGATAGGATTTGGATAGGTTCAAGCTCAAGTTGTCTGATCTTTTGAGTTGTAATAAAGTAGACGGACTGGACCCATCAAACATATAACCATTGACATGCGCTTGTAGATCATTTTTCAAGCTTGCATGACTAGAAGTCTAAAACACAAGCAGCAAGAAGTGCATGTGCTTTTCAAATTGTGGAAAGCTATGTGCTCGTACATTTGGAAGGATACTATGCATAACTGCTAGAGAACAAGTGAGTAATTAGAAAAAAACTACAAATGGAAAATTTTTGGAGCGAAAAGCGAATAAACTACTAGAAATTGGCCTATATTTATATTTATAATATAAGACAGCAAAAGAGCCTATACTAGGACCCCTACCTTACCCTCCCCAGTCCCCACGGTCCTGAGAGAGGAAGTCAATCCAGAGTCACATCTAGTTTCAGTTTTATTCGACAAGTCTAAGAATAGAAATTGGTATAGTTAGTTCTTAATGAATTTGATTTCCTAGCATGGTTCAATTTCCTTTTAGAATTTTGTAGTTCTCTGAGAGTTTTATTCCATTTTGGTTTATATTTCCTAGAATGGGTTCTTTTGTGGTCTATAGCCAAAGTCTTGTAGTTAATTTGAGTTTCATTCATATAATTATTTATCATATTGATATTGAGCTTTGCTCCCAATTGTTGTGTTTGATTCTTGATTTTTTTTTTTTTTTTCCCGATTAGAAGCAGTAATCAGTGATATGACACGGGGTCAAAGTTAGTTTTATTGTATTGTTGTAGTGGAAACAAGATTTTCTGATCTTTCTATCTACATTATGGCTTGCTGCTTCTTTAAGTTTTTGTGAGCCTAGTCGTGCGTAACGAAAGCAATTAGTCTGTAGAGTGTCTGTGTTCAGCAATTATATCCTTTAACCCAAAAAGGACTGAGTTATAATATTTTTTTCAGGAACATGGTGCGGCCTCGAAGCTTCGTTTCCTGAACAAGCAATTCCTCTTGACATCCATTAATAAATTTGGGCAGCTACATTTTCAAGACATCACCACAGGGACCATGGTTGGAAATTTTCGTACTGGTCTGGGCCGTGCAGATGAAATGCAAGTTAATCCCTTCAATAATGTAGTTGCTGTTGGACATACAGGCGGTACGGTAAGCATGTGGAAGCCTACCAGTGCCTCTCCACTTGTCAAGATGCTTTGTCACAAAGGACCAATTACAGCTATGGCTTTTCATTCGAATGGCCATCTCTTAGCCACAGCTGGAATGGAGAAGAAAATAAAGCTTTGGGATTTGAGGAAGTACGAGGTTTGTTATACCTCTAAATTATTATAGCATTCAAATACATTGTGGGTATAATTAAAGTAAACCATGACTGTTATCCTTTAGGATTTTAGGATAATCAACTTAATTTCCTTTACTGGTCTGAATTGAGTTTGATAATTTGTGCTACTAGACATGCTCTATCAAACCCTTTACCTTTTCCGCATGTCCACAAAAATATGCTGTTGTGAGTCAAATTGGTACTCCAGGATCTGGACGATCTCTATGGTTTTCTGTCCATATCAGTAATTTTTTTTTTAATGTGCTCTCAACATCTGTTTTGATTCTCTGGTCTCAGGTTCTGAAAACACTACCATTTCATGCCAAGAGCCTGGACTTCAGTCAGAAAGGTCTACTTTCCACAGCCAATGGATCATCCATACAAGTTTTTGGAGATTTTTCTGGTTCTCAGGACTACACTCGTTATATGGGTCATTCGGTGGCCAAGGGTTACCAAGTACAGAAGGTGTTGTTTAGGCCATACGAAGATGTTTTAGCAATAGGGCATTCGATGGGTTGGTCTTCTATCTTAATACCTGGTTCAGGGGAGCCTAACTTTGACAGTTGGATTGCAAATCCATTTGAAACGCGTAAACAGAGGAACGAGAAGGAAGTTCATGCCCTTCTGGACAAACTACCTCCAGAAACAATTATGTTGGATCCAACAAAGATTGGTTCTTTTAGGCCTGCAAGCAAGAAAGGTAAGCTGACCAAGCAAGAAAGGGATGCTGAGATTGCAGCGGCCGTAGAAGTTGGCAAGAATGTTTCCATAAAGAAGAAAACGAAAGGTAGGAGCAAACCGAGTAAAATTGCCAAGAAGAAGCAAGAAGCTGTAGTAAAAGCCAAGAAACCGGTCTTGGAGCAACAAGCTAAAGAATTGGAATCTTCTAGAAAGAAGAGAAAGAGATTAGTCGAAGAGGAAAGCCGACAAGGTAAAGGATCGGAACAGTCCAAAAAGGTGAGTAACGAAAATCAACTTCCGAAGTCTCTGGAACGATTTGCTCGGAAGGTACGGACATGATCCTGCGATCACACAGAGAAGTGATGTTTCTTTAAAGAGATGATTTGTGTGAAATCGTGATCTAAAGTTTACATGATTACCCCTAGGTTTTGGTTTTGGTAATTTGATGGCAATGCTGTCTAATGTTCTGTTCTCTCTTCTGCTAACTGACTTCACTCAGCGAATGCTCTGCTATATTTATGCCTCATATTGTATCAAATGGAGAAAAAGTATTGAACAAATTTAGATTGATTGAAATTATAATTTTATTCAAGATTATAATTATAATGATCATATAGCCTGATGCGGAGTTTGAACATTAGTACCCAACAGAATGCAAACCGAGAATCCAGTTCATCCAAGATTATGGAACTCAAATTTACTCAATAAGTCAATATTATGGATTTTCCCTTATTTTGAATTAGATAATTGTAATTTGTAAATGACAAATACTAAATATAATTCTTGAATTTCGTTATCATTTTGATCATTCAAGAACAGGATAAGATTCCCAGCCTATGTTGAGCGAATTAGGTGTCCTAGAATCATTTCTAGGCTGCTTGTAACTTCGTTATTGCTATATTTATTTCAATCATCTCACCTACTTCTTAAATTTTACCTGGAAAAAACATTGGAATTTGAAGAGAAAGAGGGATCTGGAAAAAGGGGGTTTGTCAAGAATTGTCAAATATTGAAAAGGAAGAAGAAAGGAAATCAAAAACCAAAGAAGATTTAGGTAAATTAAGTTTAAATTTGACTGAAAATAGCAAATTATATGAAGTTTGGCCTGTTTAGCAAAACTAGATGGAAAGTTATTGGAATGATTAACTAAATTAGAATTGAATAGAAATTTAAAAATGAAATTGAATAGGTAGTTGATTTTAATGTAGGTGTTTAAGAATTAAATTGATAAAATTTGGTATTTTATAAAATGACATGAAAGGGCATTACTCTTATTTTTCTAAATAATAGTACATCACATTTTTGTCTGATTATTTTAATATATATTCAATGTACTTTTCACAGCCACTTTAATAACATCATTGAAAATTAGCAGAAGTTGAAAATAAATATTCGTTGATCATTCTAACTTAATGCGGAAAAAAAATTAGTAACTTATACAAGTTGCAAACAAGTACACAAAATGTATAACAAAGGTTCCAACAAATATAAAATATAAGTCGTCTATTGAGAAAAGTAACTTACGATTGGTTTTACTTTATTTAATTTAGGTTAGGAATATTTTCGGAATAAAAAGATAACAATTAGTTTTTTTTTTTTTTTAAAAAAGCTAACCTGGGTAGCTTCTTCAACCAGCTAGTTGATTTAAAAAGCTGTGCGTTCACGTAAAAAGCTTTTTGCTAGTTAATGGTCAAAAAAAGCTAATGGAGCTGAAAAGCTATCATTATATTTGAATCTATATTATTAATAGTAAACTCAAATTATCTTGATTGTTGCTCCCTCCGTACATGAGAACTTTATACATTGAAGTTGACACGTAGTTTTAAATGAAAAATTAAAATAAATGATAAAACATGAAAATGTAATAAAAATATGTACTTTTTAGTAGAAAGTGTGTAATTTAGGTGTAGATGTAAGATTTTTTGTTATTTGTTGGGGTTTCATATCTTAGTAATGTATGAATTATGTTAGACGATTAAAAATGCTAAATCTAAGAAGTTTTCCGTAAAGGAGAGAGTAACAACTAAGTGGTTGTTTGAAATGCAACTTAAATTGATCGGGTTTTAATCCGATTTTAATTGTGAAAAGTAAATGAATTTTAACTGGGTTGTGAAAAATTGTATTTGTGATAAAGTTAAAGTTTATATAGGTCTTTATAAGGTTGTTATATAAGTTGTGTAAAAGTGAAGTGATGTAATAGTTTTTAAGATTATTTGATTGGTTTAAGTTTATTATAATAAATAAAAAAGTAAATTGAGAGAGAAAGAGTAGGTCGATGCAAAATTTTATTGAATTATGAATAATTAATGGATTAAAAACGAATACTATTCAATTCATTAAAACCGCATGACAAACATGGTGAGAAGTACAACTCGATTAAAATCGTACTTTAATCGTAATCACATTGGTCGACTGCAAACTTGGTCAAGCGAACACTATACAAAATGATCAAGTTTAAACACAAACGATAAAATTGCTAATTTTAAAGACCTGTAACACAGAAACTTGAATCATTGAATAATTAGATTGACATTGTCTGCAAAAAATTAAAAGATAATGACGTAGAAGGCATTCATAAAAATAGTGCCCATAAGTGCAACTTGAAATTCACCATGTGGGATTAATCCAAGTTATTAACGAGATAGATTACTTTGTGGCGATAATTCCACTAGCCATGTCAAGATTAAACGCCACAAATTTGATCTCATGAAGCATAATTTTGGTGTTCTGGAACAGGAAGTCCCTTGGTGTGCATTTGTTTGTACATCCATTGCCAGTTCTCTGGTGCAACCTCGCCACCTAGAGAACGAATGACAGATCCACCACTGCAAGACCCGATCCTACAGCAGTCCTCCAGCAATAATCCCTTCACCAATCCGTATAAAAATCCGCTGGCAAACAAATCCCCAGCACCAGTTGCATCGACTGCTTTTGATTCTCCTATGGCTGGAACTCGGACAACCTACAACCGTTGTTTCTGATATTAATGCAAAGATAAGCACAGGAAAAGTACATAGAAACAATTCTGTGAAGCACCGAAATGGAGAAATGGAATGAATTTAATGAAATGGAGGGAGTATGATTTTGCGGCCCAACAATCAATTATAGGTGCGTAAGATCCCAATGCCATTGGAATAAGCAATTTCTCTTGATTTTTTTGATGCACTACAGTAGGTGAAATCGGTGGCTCGAGCCAAAATCACGCGAGGAACGCTAAGTTGGCTAAGAGTGCACTTTCTTTTTAAAGTTTAAACGTCAAAGGTAGTCCACGAGTAACATTGTCCACGGAACATGCCGCCTATGATATTATCAGAATTATCCGTTTTTGGTGAATCCATTAGACATTCAAGGGAAGATGAACTGACCTCTTTTCCATGTTTTGCAATGCATCCCTTCTGACCTAATGTCACCACAGCCCATTTGCAGTGCTTGGACAGAAACTCCAGGGCAGACTCTGGATCTGCATTATCTTCACCCCTGAAATAAAATTGGTTGAAAGATGAGCAGCAGTTCTGCTAATATTTGATCACTAAACCATAGCACAAGACTGGCCGAAAGTTCCTAGTTATAATTATATTCTACTAGTATTAAACTAAAAAGAAAGCAAATGAGTATTTACCGAAGCAGTTCTGCTGCTTCATCCTCATTTGCAAAGCAAAGATCTATACTCCCCGATTCTAGTAGTTCTAGTAGTGGTAACCTAAACTGCCTTACCATCTGCGAAATGCAAAAGTGTAGTGTAACAAGTAAATACATTCAAAATGTGATGGTTTAATTTACACTCAAGCCATAACGTTATTAAAGACTCGAAGATATATTACCTCAAAACTGGCAAGATCTAATGAAACAAAAACACCCTCCTGCTTGGCAATCTTAATTGCGGACTTAATGACTTCTATGTTAATAATTGCATATCTCATCACCATCCACTGTAGCAAGAAAGATAATGCAATGAGCACAAGGACCGGAAGTTGTATACAAATTACTCCAGTAAAGAAGATATCAGCATTCGGTTAAGAAACAAGTTCCTACACTCCTCTTTCATTACACATTGACACCATTCTGGATTGGTTGGAGCTATGAGTTGCTTACAATTATTAAGACATTCCATGTTTCGTTGAAGAAACTAAAAGACAAATAGAGCCAAGAAGTATCATGATATGCACCAGAAGTTCATCCAAGACCATGAAGCCGCCAGACAAATTTTGGCATGGATGGAGCCCTCAGATGGGCCGAATCCACTTAACCATCCAAGAGAATCGTTTTCTACTTCAATAGTGGCAATAGGAGTGCAAGGTGGGATGTCTACAGAAAGGGATGGAGTTAATGGGATGTTATCTGACTTTTTTCTTTCTATCTTTCATATTAAAAGTACAATTCGTCAAATTTCTAGATCGGGGCTAAAATTTAACCTGTGGGCAGAAAAGAAATGAACCCTCAAGCCTGCAGAAAAAGAAGAAAGAAAACATAACAATGATAAACCAAGAGATGCCTCACCTTAGCACCTTTCAGATCTGCCGAAGTCAAATCATTGGCCTGGTAAATGATACCATTGTGAATACTTCTCTCAAAGAGATCATCAACAATAATAATTTCTTGTGATCGTATTTAAGACAAAATTCACCTGAACTTTTACAGCACCAGATAGACACGGCCGCATTGTGCGGTTTCCGACATCATCTACTAAGCAAACACACTGCACCATAAATGCCACAAATCATGTCCCTAAACTAGTCATGGTATTAAACATCTTATAACAGAAAGGAGCTTGTATTGGAACATTCAAAAAGCTTACTTGTGCAGTGGAACCACTCTTAAGCCTCAATCTTGAGAGATCAACTTTGTGATAGCCCATGTTTTCAATGAACAAGCTTCCTTGATCATCGTCTCCACAAGCCCCAATTATACCACATCTAACACCAAAACCAGCAGACAGGCCTCTAATAGTATTGGATACACTTCCTCCTGCTATCGACTTTATCGTAGACGTGTTATTTGGAGAAGCAGTGACATACGTATTAACCTCGTCAAGGATGACCTTCAGCTCTTCTGACGTAACCTAGGGCAGCTAATGTATGGTTAGTAAACTACTTAAACTGAAACAATTAAATAAGGAATAAGTCTTACACATGAGGAAAAGTTAAATTCACACTAGTGTAAATTAGGGGCATGTGCCAAACACTTCAGGCGGGGGTGTTTTTCATAATACACATTAAAGACTTGAGTTTTACTAAGACAATAACATAACTCAATACATTCTTAAAAGGCAAATCAAGATGAATGTGTTTTGAGTAGACGGAGCTGCTAATACCGAGTCAATCAAAGTTGATATGAAGCTGCTTTTAGCTTGAAGCTGGACGTGTTAAAGTGCAGACATGTGAAAAGGCATCAGAAAAATGCTTCTTTGGCTCGTGTACATTATAGATTATTTCAAACACAAGCACTAGTTGCAAAATGTTTTCAGCCAATAAGAGCAAGAAGCAGCTTAAATAAATCCACAAAAACACTCCAAAAGAAACAGTACCATTGACAATTTGACATGATTGGAATACTCTGGTCTATGTATTGCTAACTATGGAAATTTCATCCAGCAAGTAAGGTAGAGACAAAGGGAGCATATAATGGGGCCAAATCAACATCTATGTTAGTCCATAATGTCAAGAAAGTGCCATCAAAATCCTTTCTTTTTCTCACAGTACAATTGAATAAAGACCCAATTAAGGCCATACTATGAACCATTCAAGATCCGACACGCATACAAGAGGAGAAATGAAAAAAGGATCCACCTATATGAAAATATCCTATGCAATTAAGAATGTAATAGAAACAAAAAAAAAGCAAAAACTGAGCAGAAAACAAAGAAAAGGGCATACAGGGAATGAACCACCGGCCTCTCCGTTGATTCTGGAGAGGAGAGACGAATCAACTTTATCGACGTAGTAGTCTACCACAGCTGCCGGTGATAAACCCAGTATCAACGGTGAATCGGCAAAAGCAGCATCATCATCATCGATTTGGTTTCCATTTGGGATGAGTTTGGACTGGATTTCTATACCCATAATTGATAGTAATTGGTGGTGGAAATTAAAATCTCAGGTTTTTTTTATGTGCTGCTGCTTAGCCACACCTCTCTCCCTTGCTTTCTGTGCTTTCGTTCAGTATTTATAAGGGCCCTCTCCTACACTCTCACACTTAAACTTTTTACCGTCGTTCTATTTAAGATTAATTCACGATTAAAATTTTAAAAAAATTATTTTAAGACCCCTTAAATTTTGTCAAATTATAAATTCAACCCTCTATTTTAAAGATTTACAGTTTCATCTTAAAAAAATGAGAATTTTTTCTAATTACAGATTAGTCCAAAGTCAACAACTGTGCTGACATGGATCTGCTTTTTTGTTTATGTGGAGTGAAAAGTGGTTTTTCATTTTCTATAATCTTTCTCCTTATTTTTTTTATTTTCCCTTTTTCTTTATTAATATGTTTCCGAAAATTGCAAATTCAAGTACCTAGAAAATATCTAATTCTCCATTGGGTACCCATAAGTTTTCTAAAAACCTCAAACAAACCCCTCGATTTTTTAATCAAATCGAAACATCAACGAATAATAACCAAAATCAAACCAAGACTGGAGATAGAATTACAAGAAGTTGCAGATGCAATTGGAGCTGTAAATGCTGCTACAAAAAAAAGCCTTTTAGCGACGGATTTATCCGTCGCTAAAAGTCTGTCGATCCGTAGCAACGGATAATAAGGTCGTCTCTATTTTGGCCGTCTCAAGCCATTTAGCGACGGATAATTAATCTGTCGCTATTTAGCGACGGATAATTTCATTGAACTTTTGTGACCGTCTCTAATAAGCTGATTTTTATTCTTTTTAATTCCAAAATCCTGTCCAGTTTAACGACGGAAAATTATCTGTCGCTATTTAGCGACGGATTTAGCGATGGATTACCCTTTTTTAATAATAAATTAAATTCAGATTTAGAGACATAATTTATTCGTCTCTAAATTTGCAGATTGTTATTATTTTTTTATATTTTGATGCCTATTTTCATATTTCACCTGTTTCATGCACAAATATAATCTATGATAATAAATTCAAAATAATTAAATCGTATTAATTAACATAAAGCATTCGACGAATACAAATTATCCATAATGAAATTAAATATTCGTACATAAGCTAAAATAAGAAGTCAAGTGGCAGAAAAATACAAGTTCAAACTAATTATCTTGGAGAAGCAGAACAAAAATGTATCAAGGCTAAGAAGATGTCGTTTTCTTCTTGAATTGACAGCTCCCGACCGTCGATCCTCCTCTCCACCTCAGCCTGTAATCGTAAAGTGCATACCATGAGTTACGGATGAAAAAATCACTCATACTACACAAATATGAACCTTAACAAAGAAACATACCGCAAATAAAGACAGCAATTTAATAAGATAACACAACAAATTCAATGGTGACTAACATATCACCCAAGTTCAGTGGCTAACATACCACTCACATATAGTGGCTAACGTACCACTCATATTGTCTTAAAATTTTCTAACACAATGGTTACTAACATATCACCCAAGTTCAATGGCTAACATTCCACTCACAAATAAAGCACAAAAAATTAAACTTACATTGGTCATATTATCAACGGAAGATACAAATATATACACTAACATCTAATGATTCCGTTTATATTCAAGCATGATAGAGACACTTGCAAATAATCGAAATTTAATCATCATATCAATGGTCATGTCAAAATCCTCATCATCCATTTCTTTTTCAACATCAGTTTTAGCCATGTTTGCATCTTCATCATCTATGTGGGCCTTGCAATCTGCCTCCCATGCTCTTTCGAAAGAAGAATAACTTGTGAACATTGGAACGGAGAGTGTATCGCAATTTCTACATACATAAAAAAAAAAAATCAAGGTTAAAAATCAATTGTGCTAAGTCAACTACAAAATACAGTTCACTAAAAAATGTTAGAAATGAAATCACTACTAAGAAAGACGAAGCATACTTACTCGACAAACTTATGATACGACTCCAATGAATCTGGTGGAGAAGGCAATGGTGTAGGCGATGGTGGAGGAGGTGACGAAGGTGGAGAAGTCATCCTTAAAGTGTTGAGATCGATGATTGTTTTGTGAGCAAATAGTCAGTTTCTTATAAATCCAGGTATAATTACAGTTTAAACACCCATTACTTTTCTAAACATTATTCTGAAATGAAAAAATCTACAGCTCTCATATTATAGATTAAAATAGTAGTAATTCTTTCTAAGTTAATACGAGTCAATTGTACTACAACCACCAAAATCACTAAATGGTCTTCAAACACTCAACCAAATCTTACTAATCCTACTACATATACGAAAATATCAAATTAAATACCATATATACTTACAAACATCCTAACATGATACTAACAATTCAATTTCACAATAAATCTATCAATTGAACAACCTCAAGCTTAACCCACTACTTAATATAAGCTAAACTAGCTAGTAGAAACTTCTAAAAACATACAATTGCTCGAAATTAGCAAAAATTTCAAATGTAACAAAGTAAGGGTTTTAGACTAATACCTCAAATTACGGAAAAAATAGCCGAAGAAGGATGAAATTGAATGGCCACCCGAGTTCCTTGTTCAACGAGCTTCGAAAAGAGTTCAAGATTGGCCAGAATGATGGAGTTTTGATCGGAGTTGGCAATTGGCGAAAATGGGGAAGAAGGAGAAAAAAAAAAAGAAGCAGAAGTGATTTGGGGAAGAATAAGGGCTTCTGCCCGTTTTCTAATAGATTTAGCGACGGATACGCTATCCATCGTTAAATACTATTTTTATTTTTTGAAATTAAGTCAACCTAATTAGAGATGGATAATCCGTCGCTAATTACCGCTAATCAATAGTGATTTGTCGCTATTTAGCGACGGATATTGCTAAAATCCGTTACTATTTGACAGTTTTCTTATAGTGAATTGAGATCCATTGGAGCTGCAATGGAGTTCCATTTACAGCTCCAATGGAGTTAATTTGCAGTTCCAATGGAGCTGCTTTATAGCTCGACGATTGTCAGATACATCGGAGCTAAACACAACTTCGATCGGAGTTTTTAGCTGACTCGAGCTCTGCAGCTCCATTAGAGTTGTATTTAAGCTTCGACCGGAGCTATATTTGAAGAAGAGAAGTGATGTAGGAGGAAGAAGAAGAGGAGGAGGAGGAAGAAGAAGAGGAGAAGGAGGAAGAAGTGGGTTTGTTTGTTTGTTTATATTTTATTTTATCTTTTCTTTATTAAATTTTTTTTTAATTTTATTTTATCTTTGCTTTACTTATTTAACTTTAAAAATTCCAATTGGGAGAGAGAAATTGTGACATTTGAGTGTTGGTCAACGGGAAGGGGGTATTTGTAACTGTTTCAAATTCGGGGATGAATTTGTTTCGGGGTCCAATTGCATGGGGGTACTGTATGTAATTTTCCCAAGTTGATATTTATTGAACGGACAAAGTAAAAACTGAACTTTTTCGGGACAGAGGATATGTTTGTTTTCCTAACGTTGGTATCACTAATTATCGATCAATCGAGACACGACAATTTGAACCGAAGCAAGTTGGACATATTTTTGGGTAATATGTTAATCTTACAAACCAACACATGTTTGTTCATGCCCACTTTCACTCATGCGGGCAAAAGAAAACGTTCATGTGGATCATCTATCATAAGATTCCTTAAGAGAAATCACATTTAACTTTTATTAATTAATATTAATTTGATTTGTTGGTATGAATATCGTTCCTAACACCTTTAAACCTTGTGAAACCTTTGGTGTCGCATTTACCCTTTTAAATTGTGTGAAATCCTCATTGCACTTTGCCTCAACTAACTGTACACCCGTGTGGATTTTGATTGGTTCAGCTGCAATACCATCCGTAATGCTTCATCTCTATGTGGGTCTAGGTCCTAGACTGCTCTATAGAAGATATGTTGGACTGAATAACAGGTTCATGTTCTTTTCCATGAAAGCAATGGAAAATGTGCATATTATTATTATGAACAACGATTTCAATGTATTTAATCTCCTTAAACTTTGAGGCTGCGACATTTTATTTTGAAGAATTAAATTTATGGTTAAAATGAAAAAATAATTATGTGATCATCATAAAAATTGGAAAACGTACGATTTATATTTTCATGACGAGAATACATGCATATAAGTTTGAGGATTTAGTGGTTGTTTGGGTAAGGTTGAAAATCTAGTTTTAACCGAGTTGTCTTTTTAAACCCGTTTGCCTAAATATTTTAATTTATTCTAAACAATACTCGATTTTAATTCAGCTACGATTCACAACTCAATTAAAACCAATCAAATAATCTTAAAAATATTACATACATCACTTCACTTTTACATTCCCTACATAACAATCCTATAAAAATTTATAAAAATTTTGCTTCATCCTAAACACAATTTTTCACAACTCAATTCAAATTTAGATATTATTCTCTATTAAAACTTAATTAAAACTCGATAAACTTTAATCCTTAACTAAATATCTTATTAGTCACTGAGTATATATATCTTGAGACTTGAGTTAATTTATATCATTAGACTTTATTCTGTTCATCTTAAAACTCATTAATTTCAGTTAAGTTCAGTTATGTTCTGTTCTGCTTAATTGTTTTTTATACTACAAATAAATTCAGTTCAGTTTCATTCAGTTAAATTCAGTTCAGTTCAGATCAGTTCAGTTTTGTTCATACGAAGATAACAAAGTCTTAGAGAGTATATTTTTACCGATCGACTTTTGAATTCTCCTACTCATTACCTTCAACATGTGTGAATATTAGAAAAACACAAAGTTTGGTTTCTTTAAACAAAATAGATAATATATTACCTAAACATCCATAGGAGTTACAACTAAGTGGTGTGTCGAGGTTTTCACAACCTGCGGTAGTTTATGTATACATACGAAGAGAGCCAACTAAAACATACGTCCCAAACTAATAAACCAAACCTACGTGGTTGATCGAAGAGTGGTGAGGAACCCAAAACACCATGAACTAGGCTAACCAAGCAACTACCTAATTTAGACAAAATGTCATCCCATTGTTACTTTCCTGATAGACAAAATGTAACTTTCAATCTTCAAGTTGTTGAAGGATATGCCTGATCTTTCAGGAAAAAAAGAGAAAAACATTAATATTCTCAAACAAAACACATTTGTTATTAACAAATTGCATTTTGTATTCATTAAAAACACCAAAATTCCAATTGAACACCCAAACTTTTTATAATAACCTAATGTTTATTCTTTTCCTTTAATCTTTATATTGTGTAAGTGATAGCATAGGTGTAGGTTGAGGATTGTTGAGACATTGACCCCGCCGGATTTAGATTCGATCCAGGACCTAGGGTTTCAAGTCCCAACCAACCCCATTAATCAGCCGGCTTCTGACCTAGCTACGGCCCCGATTGAACAGCAAACACCCGAATTGTGGGTCGATATTATACGTGGAAACAGATTACCACAACATGGAACAGGAATTAAGTTTGTTGCCCCCACTCTCATTGATGGAGAACCTGAAATTGTAATTGAAGAGGATGATGTTGTTTCAGAATTGAAATTTTGGGAAAATACCCTGATTTTCTTCGTGCTCGGTGGGGATTTATCAATGAATGCAGTCAAGCAATTCATGATCAAGAACTGGCAGTTTGTTAAGCTACCTGAGCTCTACTACAATGAAGAAGGTTTTTTTCTAGTCCGTTTTCACTCATCGACAGATATGAAGGCGATTTTGGACAATGAGACATATTCGATATTTGGTATGCATATCTTTCTTCGCCAATGGTCGCAGGATTTCTCCCAAAAAGAGGACCTCTTACGTGTTATGCCTGTATGGGTCAAATTCCCACAGCTACCTCTACATTTATGGGGAGAAAAAAGTATCGGAAAGATCGCAAGTGCCATTGGTAAGCCACTTTATACAGATGAATGTACGGCTCGAAAGTTAAGGGTAACATACGCTAGGGTCATGATCGAGGTTGATGTTACTAAGGAGCTCCGCAAGACTATTCCCATTACTGATAATAAAGGAAAGAGGTTCTTACAGCCGGTCGAATATGAATGGACTTCGACATTTTGTGAACAATGCCAACAAGTTGGACATGCTTGTGAGCATATGGTTGATAGAACATCTACGGAGCAGCGTGATGTGCCGACTGGGCATAGTGCTCGAGTTGCACCTGTGACACGGGCTGTCCAGGGTCAGAGACAGCAGGCAGACCCTGTTGGGCAGTGGGTTGTTCGCCGTGATCTTAGACGAACGAAACAGCAGCAAGAGGAGCGAAGACAGCCGATTCTGCCAAATCAGCTGGAAGGTGTGCGGCATCAACCTGTGCTACATGCTGGCACGTTGAGGCAGCCACTGGAGAGTACTTCAGGATCTGGTATTGGTACAACAGGAGACTCTAGTTCAGGCCCTTTTCAACAGGCATCTGACATACCCACACAGAACGGGTTTGAGGCGTTGGGTCATCTAAATGACCAAGAAGATCCTCAAACCAGAAATCAATGTTAGCCTGGAACACAAGGGGGCTAAACAAAGTAGCTAAGCATCGTGAGGTTAGCTCCCGCCTCAACTCGCTTAATGTTAATATTGCTGCTTTGCTGGAAACTAGGGTAAAGGAATTGAATGCTACAAAAATCAGAAAACATTTTGGACAGAAGTGGTCTTATTTGGATAATTATGCAAAGCATGCGAACGGACGCATATGGATCTTATGGAATGATTAGCAGGTGAAGGTTCGTGTACATTGCATGTCTGATCAGTATATCCATTGTGGCATATATGACCTTATGGATTCGCTCATCCAATGGACTACGTTCGTTTATGCACACAACTCATTGGATCAACGTCGAGAGCTATGGAGGGATATTGAAAATATTTCTGTAACCTTGACAGGTCCCTGGATGGTCATTGGTGATCTTAATAATGTGCTTGGATTGATGGATCGAGTCGGGGGAAACCCGGTAACAACTTCGGAATATTCTGACTTGGAAGACATGATGGCGGGTACGAATCTAGCAGAAAAAGAGACGGAGGGAGATTATTTCACTTAGTCGAATAAACAAGAACACGCGATCATCTACTCACGCATTGATAGGGTATTGTGTAATCTGGCCTGGTTTTTAAAGTTCCCTAGCTGTAAGATACATGTCTTGGAAGCAGGGGTATCTGATCACTCACCGCTACATGTTGAATCTGCTGTTGCAACTACTCCTCGCTACCCAAAGCGCTTCCGCCTTATGAACTGTCTAGCCTCACATGATGACTTTCTCAGCACTGTTCGAACTAGTTGGAACCAAGATATACAGGGGCAACCTATGTACATTCTTTGGCGTAAGCTCCAGCTCTTACAGGGTCGACTAAAACCCCTCACCCAACTTCATCTTAATATTCCCAGGAAGCTCGAGGATGCGCGTACTGCATTAGCTCGTACCCAGCAGGCTCTTGCTCAAGATCGCTTCAATGTTCAGCTCATTCAGCAAGCCAAAGAATGTACTGAGAATCTGATTAAATGGAACGACTTGGATGAAATGGTCATGGCGCAAAAAGCAAAAGTACATTGGCTTCGCACAGGTGATGGCAACAATGCTTATTTTCATGCCACCGTGAAAGACAAAAACCGGCAAGTGGGAATTTCGAAACTTAAGACACCTGCAGGTAATTTGGTCACCACGCCCCACGATCTAGAGCAGGAAGTCCTTCGATTTTATTACGAATCGGTGGAATAATGGCAACCCTTGGCGGTCGACATTGATGCTCTAAGATCCGGTCGGCAACTTAGCTGTGATGACAGGCTGGATTTGATATCTCCGGTCACTGAGAAAGAAATTTGGGAAGCACTTCGCGACATCAGTGACAATAAATCGCCAGGTATTGATGGTTATAATGCAAAGTTCTTCAAAGCTTCATGGAGTATAATCAAGACCGATGTAATCAAGTCAATTATGGACTTCTTCGCCACAGGAAGCCTCTATGCTGCTGCAAATTGCACTTTGGTCACTCTGATACCAAAATTCACAGGAGCAAGTACAATGAAAGATATGCGACCTATCTCATGTTGTTCCACCATATATAAGATTATCTCGAAAATCTTAACGAAGCGACTTAGTCGGGTAATTAACTCTGTGGTTGATGAGAGCCAGTCAGCATTCCTACTAGGAAAGGTCATACATGATAATATCTTGCTAGCCAGTGAACTAGTCCGAGGCTATGATAGGCAGCGTATCTTTCCCCGGTGTATGATCCAGATGGATCTTCAAAAGGCTTTTGATACGGTTGAATGGTCAGCTCTCAAAACCATCATGGATGAGATGGGATTCCCCTCAAAATTTGTTTACTGGATTATGCGATGCGTGACGACTGTCTCATACAGATATGATATTAATGGTGTTGCTTCCAAACCCTTAAAGGCTAAGCGTGGCCTTCGTCAAGGTGATCCCGTCTCCCCACTTCTATTTGTTATCATGATGGAATACTTACATATAGAGTTTTGAGTCTGCTGAAGCAGAATCCGGATTTTAATTATCACCCTAGATGTGAATCCTTGGGAATTACAAATATTTGCTTTGTCGATGATCTTCTAATAGACCGGATTACCGGCAAGATTCGATACTGGACATCCAAATTGCTAAGCTATGCTGGGAAGTTTCAACTTATTCGTAGTGTCTTACATGCTATGTCTAGTTACTGGCTACAGGTATTCCCTATGCCCACTACAGTTTTGAAACATATTGAAGCCATTTGTCGAACCTTCCTTTGGAGTGGAACCGACGAAATTACTCGAAAGTCGCCTATTGCTTGGAGCAAACTTTGTGATAAAAAAAACGTAGGGGGACTAAACCTGACCTCACTTGCTGACTGGAATAAATGCACGATCGCCAAGCTACTCTGGAACGTGTGTATAAAAGCTAATAAACTGTGGGTGAAGTGGATTCACTGCTACTACAGTTTTAGGATAGAGATGTAATGACCGTTCAATTTACAGATAGCTGCTCTTGGATTATAAAGGCTATGATGAAAACACGATCCTTGATCCATGACACTCGAACCTGGGGCCTCGCATTGACTTCAAGTCAATTCCCCACCAAGACTTTATACAAGGAACTCCGTGGTGAAAAACAAGAGGTCAAGTGGAAGAAGTTCTGGTTTGGTAATAAAGCTAGACCCCGCGCACTTTTCTGCGCATGGATGGCACTAAATGATCGGCTTGCTACCAAGGACAAGATAAGAAGATGGAACGCAGCCCTTGATCCGGCATGCCCATTCTGCACTTATGTTGAAAACCAACAACACCTATTCTTTGAGTGTATAAGGTACACGGTTGCGGAAATGTGTGTTGCGTTGGTTAAAAATCAACAGATCCCCTCAGGGATGGAGTGGTGAACTAGATTTGATGTGCCGCAGATTTGGAGGTAAAAGTTGGAAATCGAAGCTTCTGAAGAGCGCCTTTGCTGAAACTATATATGCCATCTGGATTGAGAGAAACGCTGTTTGTTTCCAGCAGAGACCCGCAAACCAACATCTTGAAGATAAAATTATTGATATCTTGATTCAAAGAGCTTGGGTAGATCCTAAATTGCAATGCCATTGCACTAAGCTGATGATACCTTGATAGGAAACTAGATTCTCTAGTATTTGTTTTTTCTAGTCATTTTGATACTACTGGATTCTTTTGCCTGGATCGTAGGATCGGCGTGTACTTACTAGTTTGAATAAAAAATTTAATTTTCGTTCCAAAATAGACGAATATACACCACCTTATTATAACTACTAGGGAATATGTATGTGGTACTCAGGTACATAATTATTGTTATTGGTTAAAACAAATATTTTACTACCTAGTTCATATATATTTAGCTAATTTTGTAGTGGCTAGCTAAAACACACAAGTATTTGAGTACGGACAATTTTTATTTTTTTAATCGTCACATAATATGTTGGAAGGAAAAATTATATTTGCTCTCCCTGCAAAACCTGCCCTTCTATAAAAAAGTCCATATCATTTCAACAATAATAGGCCCCTGAACACTTATAGAATGTTCAAAAACTGCATTAAGAATAATATAAAATGGACCAATATGTTATCATCCACATTTGAACTTTTTAGTAATTGAAGAATTTTGTAGGCAGAGTAGATGAAATTTGCCATATTTTTAGTGACACATACTTGGTTAATGATCTTATGAACAAATGAGGTAGGCATTTTGGACATCAAGTGGTATGATAGATGTAGGTTGAGGATTGTTGACATACCCATTTGAAAATGAGAAAAATGAGTACAATGTGGACTACAAATCAACATATGGGAAAAATGTTGCGGAGCTCGCTGAAATGATAACGGCTCAGGGTAGTTGGACCGGTTCTTTGAGGTTTTTTCCACGAAATATTTGTGGAGAACGAGTTTATGAATTTATGATATACAAAATATATTTTTGTAACCTACATGATTTTGTCGCCTTATCCTTCATATTCAAAACATATTATTCATTATTGATGTATATATGTTGGTTTGACCCTTAGCTTCAAGTGTTCAACCCCTTTACACTTAATCCTTTTTATACCATACTTTGATTGAGCAAATATTGTGACGATAGAAAAATGCACCATCTTATTATTACAAGTAAGGTGATATCAATACATTTGAAGCGGTGGATGATAATGCCATGATTTAATCCAACCATAATGCATTTTAAATATCATCTTGTTTTCATGAATTTGTTTGTATAACAATCTCGAATCACTAATATTAAACGCAACACCAAATATTTACGTACTTGCCTAAAATGTCCTTAACTCAAAAAAATCTTATAAAATTAACGTAAAATCGAAATAACTCGTTTACACAAACACAATAACATTAACATGCACGATTGAATACAAATTACAACGATAAAAAACATTGAAAATTTTTCACAAAATTTCTTTTTTGTGAAAAGTGGAAAAAGTTGGGAAATTTGTAGAGAAATTGAAAAAAAAAAAATCGATTGCATGCGTAAGTACGTACGTAAATATTTGGTGTTGCGTTTAACAACACCCTCTCGAATTCAACATTTGAAATTAGCTAAAATAAAATAGTCCAAAATATGAATTAGTATTAGGTGACTCAGCTTGTGAGATGATTTTACAAATGATTTCATAGATTGCATGCGTGCTTTTCATATTTTT
Organism: Plantago major; assembly: GCA_026545765.1. NCBI lineage: Eukaryota > Viridiplantae > Streptophyta > Magnoliopsida > Lamiales > Plantaginaceae > Plantago > Plantago major. The sequence continues at coordinate 21,655,424 of CM048843.1, forward strand.
CTACACTACTTAGGTGAGTATTATATATGTATATTATTCAGATTTGTCTCCCGAACAGTTTTATTGATTTTATAATTTTTATAATTGAATTAATTAATCTAATATAAATAATGTTCAATTTTTTATATAATCAAACTTTAGGGTATAAATTTTAATTATAAAAAAAAATTAAAAATTTTACATTCGCTTAAGATTAATTAAGAATAAATAATCAATTTAAAAAAAGTTTAAAACTTGTTCCGAGAAGTATAATATATATATCCTGCCGTTCCACATATATTTGATCGACCTAGCCTAGAGTGACTACGACGTTCGGCATCTTATCCTAATATAAAGTTGTAGTAAGAGTCAAAATATTTGAACCAACCAAAGAAAAGATTTCTTCATGTCTTTGGATTCATTGGCTCTCATGTTAACTTTGCTATATAAAGACCCCGAGACATATTATTTGATCTGCATTATTGCAAATATTAAGGTCCGTACGTAGAATTATATATTTAGCGCCCTCTAGACTTACCAATATGGATAATTGATAAAGGAGACGATGTAATGTTACATGATTAAATGTAGTTCTTTATGACGTGGATCTTGCGAGGCTGAATATAATGTTGAAATACGTCTAGTAGTAGATAAGAAGCAGAATAATAATAATAATGAGTACCTTCGTTTTCGAGATCCAGCAGCCAAGCCAAAACAATATTGGACAAACATATCACAATTACAGTAGTAGTAGCACAAGTGTTTCAAACAAACGTTACTTTCATTCTTTTGTTCTCTTTATTTGCATTCACATAGTATCTATCAAGTGGAACTTAGAATCTCTCCATATATCAATCCAAAATTTGAACAAGTGGGATATATATATATATATATATATATATATATATATATATATATATATATATGTGTGTGTGTGCATCCTTTCAAGTGGATATCTGCTTCATTTTCAGACCTTGTTTAGTCAAGTGCAACCTAAGGTTGTTTTCTAGTGCATAACAATGCAGAATCCATATTAAGTAAATCATTTTTGACTCTTACCATTACTCCCTCCGTCCCGCATAACTTCATATATTTGCCAGTTTTAGTCGTCCCACAGAACTTCATGCATTACTAAAAAAGTAAGCTACCCCACACCCAACAAATAATAAACAATCTCAACTTTACACTCAAATTACACCTTTTGCCACTAAAATTACAATTTTTCCCACCTTTTCTATATTCTATCATTACTTTAACTTTTTGTATAAAACTGCGCGCTAACCATAACGTATGAAGTTCTCGGACAGAAGGAGTACTGAATTTAACAGTTGTGATGAATGGTGTACATAGAAAAGGTAAAATGCATATAATGTTAAAAAGAGAGAGTTCATGTGCTGAATAGAAAATGGATGTTAGATTAGGCCATGTGAATCTTGTCGTGTTAGGAATCAAATACTCCATTCATTTCAAAAAAATTGTTACATTTTACTCCCTCCATTTCAGAGAAATTGTTACAACTTTTCGTTTCCGGCATTTCACTAAAAGTGTTACAATTTACATTTATGGAAATTAGTTAAATAATAAAACTCCCTACCTTTCACTTTTATTACAATATGCCACTCAGTTAATCTCTAAAAATCAGGGGGTCCACTTGTACTTTCACTTTTTCTTAAAATTGGTGCAAATCCAAATCAGAATAATTTCTCCGAAATGGAGATATTCTCATGATAATCGTTTATTGATTACTCATTAACGATATTAATAAATAAATTATTAAAATTATAAAATGAAAATTTGGTAATTAAATTTTTATTATATGATTTTATTAAATTATTTACTATTATCGTTATGAAAGAATTAATAAACTCAAAATAATGACCAATAAAAGTCAAAATGTAACAATTTCTCTGAAATGAAGGGAGTATGATAAAGAATCGAGTGAATTCTTTAATTCCGCAGAGAATCTAATCAAAGATACATGTATTCAAGAAAACAAGACAAAAAACATTAAACAACAACAATCCACAAAAACCGACAACCCACTTTGTATATAAAATATGATTTCAATCAAAGATTGATTTCATTACACAGACTGAGTAATAATAGTAATAGAAGAAGAAGAAGCAGAAGAATGACAGCAATCACTATACATAATTAGTGATTAAAAGGAGGGAGGGCCGTTCATCAATGTCATTATTATGTCTTGTCATTATTGAAGCTCAATTCACGGGAGAAGCTAATATGATATGATATAATATGGGATCTTTCTTTTTTGCCTTTTCATTTTTCTATCAGCCAAATCGATTCAATCTCCACCAATAATAATGCCCTGCCTTTTGCATTTTATCAACATTCACTTGCCTCCTTCTGCTGCTTTCTTTTATACTCCCTCCAGTCTTCTAAAAGCTTCGTAAGGAAACCTTTTTTTCGAACTTTAATCGTAAATTACGTTCAAACTATACGATGAAAAAATATAATAAAATTAAACTATGAAAGTAAATTAAGTATATTTTACTAATATAACTTTGGTTTATACTTTTTGCATATAATTTGTGAGTAATTTACCATCAAAGTTTGAAAAAAAAGTCACTTTAGAAAACTTTTAAAAGGCCAGAGGTAGTATCTCCAGCCCTACTACTAGCACGTTACTAGGATACATAGATAGCTAGTCTCACCTTATAATAATGCTAACCTTTCTAGAATTATTCGTAACGAGTCGATCGGTACCACTAATTGAGAGTCTCAACTATCTACTTTAGCATAGTAACTCCAGGTTTTCTACCGTCAGTCAAAGTGTCGCCCTGACTATTGTCAGTTGATGTATCGACATCTGACACGTGTCCGTTACTCTGTATCGCCCTAAACCGTTGCTCTGTGTCGCCCTCAACCATTTGTCTGTATCACCTTCAACCGCTTTTTTTTTTTAAACTATTAACTTCCTACAAAAATTTTAATTATTAAAATTTTAACTCTCCTTCACCACCACCCATCTTCTTCCCAAATCCCCACCACCACCCACCACCACCGCCACCAACACCACCACCCACCATCTTCTTCCTCACCACCAACACCGCACACCACCACCACCACCAAAATCACTGCCGGAGCTTCCATGGCGAAAGTTCCGATCAGCTTCCGTAGCGGCTTCCGGTGAGTTGTGGTGGTGGGTGGTGGTGGTGGGGAAGAAGATAGGTGATTTAATTTTGATTATTGGTTTTGATTTAATTTTGATTTCAAAATTTTAAGTTTGATTTTTTAAAAGATCAAAAATATTTTTTTTAAATATATTTAAATAATTTAAAGCGACGTAGGCGGTTAGAGCAGCACGTAGTGCAACACCTTGTGCGACACAAGCGATACCCCATGACAACACTTAGTGCGAAAGGTAACAGATTATTCGATCTCCACCGTTAAAATTTTAATCTAATAGAGCAAAATAATTGACTGACGGTAGAAAGCCCCAACTAGTAACTCTTTACTTATGTCAAATACGTATAACTTTATGATATTTTCTACTTGGTTGACACCCTTATCACAAATTTACTTTGTACAACTAGTCTTCTCATTTATTTAGTCTTATAAAAGTCCTATCATATTAGGAGAGTCCAGATAGACCCTTTGCTTTATACATAAATTGTCTAGTTTTTAATTTTACCCGTTTTACATTTTGCGGGTCAAAAACCGGTTCGGGTCGTACCGTTTTATTTTGGATCTAGTATAAATGCCGATTTTCAGCTTTTTTTTCAATTTTTATCTCATTTGCCGTTTTTCCAAGCGGTTTCTTCCGATTTTTCTCTGGTTCTGGCGATTTGCATCAAAACCCAAGTTTCTGGAGCTCTTCATCTCGATCTGATCTTTGTCTTTGCCAGTAATCGATCCGCCTCTTCATCAGAAATCGATTTACTCTACATCTCGATCGATCTGCTCTTCATCTTCACCAGCTTGCAATTTCGGTAACAAGCTTATGTTTCACATTTTGTGCTCCACGGAGATCAGAGATTGGAGATTCGAGATTGGAATCAAGGTAACAATCACCTCCTCAATTTAACTCTATTTGTATTTTTCCCTTTTCGAAAACAAATTAGCTGAGCTACAAAATTCTAGGGTTTAATGAAGGTTTTGGCCGATAATGCGCCCAAGTCGATGAAAGAGAAGAAATTTGAAATCTATTTCGACCGAAAATTGCCATTGACGCTAGCATGAGCATCTATCAGTTCCTTGTAAGTGCTTTTTACCTCCACATGGAAATTTCAATTTCGTGAAGTTGTTACCAATTCGAATGTTTCATCACTCCTGATTTTTAATTGATCAGATATGTGATATGTTTAGGATTGGAAATTATTTTTAACTGATTGAGTTTGACTTGAATTTGGTGCTGCATGTGTGGTGGGTAAATGGACTACCTGTAAGATTTCTAGTTTTTTATTTCGCAGATTGTAGTAGGACGAAGCGGTACTGAAATGCTCACCAATGAAGCTGGTGAAGTTACTAGGTATAAATGATCAATGTTTCAATATAAATTGTCTATGTTTTAGTATAAATTGTCTATGTTGTTCGTTGTTGTTGGTTTAGTTTTTTGTATAAATTATTTATGTTTTACTATAAATTATTTAGTTTTTTATAAATGGTCTATGTTTTAGTAAAAATTGTCTATGTTGTTCGTTGTTGTTGGTTTAGTTTTTTTTTTTTTTTTTTTTTTGTATTAATTGTATAGTTGTTTTATAAATGGTCTATGTTTTAGTATAAATTAGTTTTTTTTTATAAATTGTCTAGTTTTTTTTTATAAATGGTCAATGTTTTAGTAGAAATTGTCTATGTTGGTCGTTGTTGCTGGTTTAGCTTTTTTTGTATAAATTGTCTATATTTTACTATAAATTGTTTAGTTTTTTGTATAAATGGTATATGTTTTAGTAGAAATTGTCTATGTTGTTCGTTGTTGCTGGTTTAGTTTTTTGTATAAATTGTCTATGTTTTACTATAAATTGTCTAATTTTTTTTGTATAAATGGTCTATGTTTTAGTAGAAATTGTCTATGTTGTTCGTTGTTGTTGGTTTAGTTTTTTTGTATAAATTGTCTATGTTATACTATAAATTGTCTAATTTTTTTGTATATATTGGTCCAGATAACGGCAAAGTAAAAGACTAGAGGGGGGGGGGGGGTGAATAGTCTTTTAAAACTTTTGTCGATAAACACAGTTTCTCAGAAACCTGGGGGTTTCTGATACTTAAATTCAGAGCGCGGAAGACTTTAAGATAGGTAAGTGCAGAAACAATAAGTATGTGTGTGTGTGTGCGCTTTGCTGAAATGTAAATACAGAAAGGTAAATGACACAGCAAGTATAGTGGTATCTGGAGGTGGCATAATCCTCCAACTAATCCACTTCGGTCTTTCTGAGACCTAGAATTCACTAAAACAGATAATTGAGTTCACCTTACAATAATCCTATTCTAAGATTCCTAAACAAATGGTTCCCAACCAAATGTTCCCCCTGAGTTATTCCTCACTCAGAGCTAAGTACTTCCTCTACTCAGATAACCTTGGAGTTATTCTCTGATTTCCCAAATCAAGTACTTCCTCTACTCCACGCCTTGATGGTGTTGGTTATAAGGTTTGTCAGAGAGGCTTCTCGTATAACTTTTCAGTTATGTTTTCAGAGAGCCTAATAGAACAAGACTACTTAATACACTTGTTCAGTGGATGGCAGTCTGCTCTTTACTGACCCAAGTAATTGATGTCCGTTCTGGAGAATGAGCTTCAGAAAGGGTATCTGATAGTTCAACTCTTTCACGAATAACAATCTCTTGTTAAGGTTCAGGACAACTTAGAACTACTAGTGATTCTTCAAGCAACAGAAGGCTTTCAAAAAGGATAGTAGAGTGCTTGAGAGAATACTTTGCTTGATGGTAAGTTTGCAAGATAGAGCGTTCTAAGGTATGTTCTTCAAGCATCTAAGTGTGTGATATATATAGATAGATTTGAGAGGCGTTTGAATTATATCCGTTGTGCTCTCCATCAAATTATATCCGTTTATATCTTGAACTATGTACTCAGAAGTCACTATCTCATTTTTCAGAGAGGATCGCTAAAGATTTCTGCCGATGCATTTAATGCATAGTACTGTTCATTGTCCTTTAGTCTCAACGGATACATGAGCCTTTCTGATGGCTTGCAAGCTCCATACTCATGATGTCATATGCCCAGAATCATACTTCGAAAGTAAGTTAATATACTTAAGAAAGGATTAAGGACATTGTCTTTCTGAGTTAGACTAAACCTTTGTGTCTTCATAAACCTTGTGCAATCTTCAGTCTTCTAATCTTCAGAAAAGCTCCATTGCTAGGATTGATCTTCATGGTCTTCTTGAAATAAAAATTACACTCAGAGACCTATAATCCTAATACAAGATTTACTAGACTAATCATACTCAGTGATTTCCTCTTTTACAATGTTCAAGTGAACCAAGAGTACTTAATCACCTTTCTGGCTAAGATAAGAACATGTGATGAGTGATCAAAATACTAACAGATATTCCTAACAAATTTCCCCCTTTTTGATAAGTCATCCATGACTATCTTTTAAGTCCTATTACAAAATTGTAATCCTGGAAGAGAAAACAATCCACCACTTAATCATTTCAAATGATATTCAATTTTAGTTGAATTAAGTGCAGAAAGTAAACATCAACCAAATCACAAGAAGTGATCTTTGCTGATAAGTTGTCATCTATTAAAAAGTATCTGAGAGTATGATCTTGACAGTTCTTACGGAAAGAGATGCAACTTTTACATATAGAGAATTTTAGAAACAATCAGCAAGATTACAAAAAGTAATAAAACATACTAAGTAAATTAGAACAAAGGAGAGTCCAAGCTCCAAGAGAGTATTCTAATGTTACTAGTCTTCAAGTCTTCAGAAACGCAACTTGGGTTTAGATACCTCAAGTTCTTCAGCATCCTTTCTGGATCAATTGACATGATCATCCACTTTTCTGCATTCTTGGACATAGTCATAAAGAATCCTTCCGCAGAGCTCATCTTTCTGGATAAGTCACATATTTCATGGTAACTCTTGCCAAGTTTGTGATTCTTCCGCAGAAAGTGTTTGACCTAGAAGTACTTTCCCCAGACCCAGGCATGGTCTACTTGCAGCTGAGATAGGTTGAAATACTTGTATATTTCTTCCAGATAGTGTATATCATCTAGGTATTCATCCAATGTCATATAGAATGACTCATAGGTTGAAACACCTAGTTTGTTCTTCCTGCTGTAGCTACCATCCAGTTTTCTTACCATGTGTACATCATCAGGTTTTGGGTTAGGACAGGCAAAAGAAAGGTCCATCTTTCTGGCTTCATTCCTCTTTTCTACTTCAAAGTTTAGCCAGGCATGAAGGTGCTCAGGTTTTAGCAATTCTGGCTTACCTTCTCTCCATTTCAGGATCTGGTTGAGGATGGGAGTTGGAAACTTATCATTGACAAGTAGATGTTGTAGTTCCAGAATCCAATACCCTCTCTTGTTCAGAATGCACCTATATGAAGATTCTTCATTACTGGTCTTCATATACTCAATGCGGGCATCAGTTGGCCTTTCTTGATGTGTTTCATTGTTTACTCTTCCAAACTGGAAATCCCTTCTTGCTATTCTGTTTGGTGGCCTTCTGTTAGGAGATCCTCTGACCCTTTCTTCCTGCCTTGAAATTTGTCTTTGGTGGATGTTCCTTGTATAGACTTGGTGTTGCCAGAAGGAATTCTGGTTGCTAAGGGCTTTGCTGCCAGAGGAGGTTGTGAAGTAGTTGCTTGTCTCCTTTTCTTGTGAAGTGGATGTTCATCAGAATCATCCTCATCATCATTGAAGTCCAAAATTGGAGACTTGCAGCTTTCTTGGCCTCTCACTTCTCCTTCTTCCTTTTCTTCTTCTTCAGAAGTCTTTTCCTCTTCTGAGATTCTAAGGGACTTGGCTCCCCTAGTTATCATACTCCTCAGCCTTCTGGCTGGTTGATCTAGAACAACTTCTTCAGCAAGGGTGTCTCCAGTGGTGTCCTTAATGACAAGTTGACTTGAGGAGGGAGGATTTGATTGTTTTCTTTTTCTTCCTCTGCCTTTCTGAGGCATCTCTTCTTCCCCCTTAGTCATGAATGACTGACTCATGATAGCATAAGCTTCAGACAGAGTTTCAAAGTTTTTCTGGAGATTGTTGTGCACCCTGACTAATTCTTGAAGTTCCTTCTTCAGCTCTTTGTTCTGTCTAATTAGTTCCTGCTCCTTTGTGTTGAGCTCTTCAAGCGGCCTTAGGATGGCGTTGGCTTGCAGGACAGCATGGCTGGCTTCATTCAATGCTGCATTAGCATTGTTACAATCCTCATCCCTGACCAACCCTAAGTCTTTCTGAGAGAGAGCTATGCTGGTTGCTCTGTTGAGTAAAGCAGCAGCCAATGGCTTCATCTCTTCTGGACGGATTTTAGCACTTCTGTGTCTTGGACAACTAGTGTCTTTCTGAGCTCTAAAAAGACACTGTTCCTGGCACGGTGCTCTTCACTTCTTGAACTACTTGGTGCAGAGAATATATGAGGAGCAAGTAGGGCTCTTTTGTGCTGAGTGACAAGTTTCTCATCTTCTGCTTCAGTAATCAAGTTGTGGGTTTCAGCATCACTATCATAATCCTTTTCTTGGATTGTTTGCAGATTGACAATCTTCTTCTGCTTTCCATCAAGTGTGCTGGCCTTCTGAGAAGATGTAGAAGGTCTTTCTGATGCGCCTCAAAGATCATGCTCTTCATCATCATTGTCATCCATGGCATCTATCTCAGCAGCTGTGACAACAATGGCATTTTTCAAATTTCTTTGCTCATCTAGGAGTGCCAATTCTTTGGCATTAGCTTCTCTGAGCTTCTTGAGTTTGGCCTCCTTTTCATCAACAAGAGCTTGACACTCTAAGTTGATTCTCTTCTCTTCTTCCAACACCTTTCTGAGTTGTTCAATCCTAAACTCAGCGGCTGAAATTTCTTCTATGGCATCATTGTGTTCAGCCTGTTGGGTATCTTGATGAGACTTGGGAGGTGATGATGATGGGGCTTTCTGAGCATTGGAAGGATTATCCTGTGCTCCACTTCCTTTGTTGGCTTTCTGAATCCCACCTTGTCCAGGTTGAGGATCATCATTCTGGTCATCATCATCATCCTTTTTCTTTGCTTCTTGGTTTGGATGCTCAGAGGGAGGTTCTTGATAATCATTTTCGTCCATCTCTTCCTCATCTTCAGAAACCAGGTTGATCACATCAGGAAGTGTGATCATCCTCCCATTAACTTCCTCTTGCTCAGTTGGGTAGGTTGTGAGCTTGCTGGGCAAGGCAGGATGGGTAACCATCTGCTCTTGGGTTTGAGCATCCGCAGACTTGAAACCTGCCAAAAGTCTTTGTGCTACTTCATGAATGAAGTCTTCATGCATCATAGTGGCAAATGTGTAGGACTCTGTTGGGAACAATGCATGGATATAATCTTCCAGATTGAAGGCGATTGCTCTCTTCTCTGGGACGTCGATTAATCTGGCTAATTCAGAAAGGTCAGCCTTTCGGAGTTTCTGCCATTGTCTGAAGCACTTGAGATGTTTCTTTAAGGTGTGCTTCTGGAAGGCCTTGAGTAAATCAACTGGCACTAGACTTTGAGCCTGAAAGAAGGTGTTCAAGTTAGTTTTGTTCAAACCACTTGTGTTAGTATCTGTGTGCAAAAGTAAGCTTTCTGAGCATGCCTGTGTAGAAACACTAGGCTCATTATCCTGTACTTCTGCTTGCTTGGTCTCAGAGACCTCAGATACTTTGGTGTGAGGAGAAGTTTTATCCTCATCAACCTTTCTTTCTGCTTGAACCTGAGAATTAAAATCAAATATGTTTAGAAACTATTAACAGAAAAGATAGGTGGAAAATTGCTTTCTAAGACTTCACTTCCAAGTGAGGAAGCTCAGTAGCATGTTCCTCAGAAACCTTGGGGGTTTCTGGCACCTTTTCTGCAGATACTGCTTGTTCAGCGGTTTTAGTTTCTTTTGGAGGAGATAAGACCACAGTCTTTCCTTCCAATGGTTCTTCTGACTGAGCCTGTAAGAACAAACATAAAAGATTTAGTAGTGGGTTTTCCAGAGCATTCTTTGAAGAAGACTATTACTGATTGCTTACCTTCTCAGCAGAAGGCTCAGTAAATACTTCCTCAGTAAGCTTTTCAGCCTCTAGAATCTCTAGGTTTTGGGGTGTTGGTTCCACCACCACTACTTCCTCAGTTGGAGCCTAAGAAGAGACATTAAGAATATTAGAACATAAGAGCAATTTTTAGTTAGTTATTTCTTGTCCAGAGATAACTTCACTACCTGTGGGACAGGCTCTTCTTGATGTTCTGAGGTTGGAGGAACCTCTTCTTGATTCAAGGGAGTGGACAGGTTTTCTTCCCCCTGAAAGTGTGTCTCCATGTTAGCCTGTAACAAATACAGCTTATGAATAACTGGTTAACATATACCTATGTTTACAAGTTACATACAAACCATCTTTGTTACCTGAATAGATTCAGGCTGATCATTAATCTCTTGGACTTGTGGTGATTCCACAGTCTCTCTGTGCTCATTGTTGTTCTCCTTTGCAGTATCATTCTGAGTCTCAATCTCAGTTTGATCCCTTTCTGAGAGTTGAGCTTTCTCAGAAGGTTGAGGAACCTATGTTAAAACAGGATTTTCTTCAGCAATATTAAGTGATGGCATTGTGAATGTGGAACCAATGGCAACATCTTCCATCATTCTATCTTCCTCACCCAGACCTTCTTCTTCCTGCTGGGCAGAGGGGCTCTTGTCTTTCTGAAGAGCTGAGCTTGATGCTCCTCCATGGGTCTCATACTTGAATCTTTTGAGTACTTTTGCAAGTACTTCATCATCCTCAGAATCACTATTCTGTGTTGGTGCAGACCCATCTATGATATTTCTATCATCTCTGGAGAGTTCTGGAGCATTCTGGTTCAGGACACTTGGGGCATTCTGGAGTTGCCTTTCTGAGCGTCCAACATCTTCTGAGACCTTGTCTCCAGAAGGTTGCGCCTCTTGTATGCTTAGGGGCTTGGAGGCTCTTTTGCTATGAGTCCTCTTTCTCTTGGCAACTGGAGGTTTAGCTTGAGCTTGCTCAGAGTCCTCCTCACCTTTGTTTGCAGCTTTCTTCTTCTTACGCTTTTCTCGAAAAGCGCTCAAGAAGAAGTTTCTCCTTTTCTTCACAAGCGGGTCTGAAAAGGGAGTTGGATGGATTTTTCTCTCTCGAGAGTGATTCCCATTGTTTCCGAATGTAATGATTCTCGAGACCAAAGTGCATATTGGCTTTTGGCTCAAGAAGGCCATTGATGATTTTGGGCTCAAATTCCTCAATATGTCCAAGGAATTTGTCAAGGCGTATTTCCCCAATTGAAGTGGGTTTCACGCCTTCATGCTTCTTGTTCAGAAGATGCATCATCATCCATCTCTCCATGCTTATCTGGTCTACTCCACCTTTGTTGCCATCAAAGCAACGGACCAGAATAAGAGCTAAAGTACTCCAGTGTTTCTGGAGATGACTAGTTATGATGGCCTTCAGAACAAAATCTCCTGGGCAACCTTTTGCATTTTCTAACTGGATTGCTTCAAATAGCTCTTTGACGCCTTGAATCATGGAAGCGTCCTTGATGTTGATGTCTTCAAATGTTCCTCGATTTTTCAATCGAAATATCTTGCAGAAAGTCTTGCGATAGAACAATTTCTTGTCCTTGGACTTCAGTCTGCATGTATTTTTCTTCTTCATCATTCACAACTTTTGTGAAGATTTTGGAGTTGTTATAGAACTCCAGTACATCCAGTGTGGATAGTCCACTGGGTGCAGCAGATAGAAGCTTGTAGATATGGGAATTCTTCAGCATCCCCAATATCAGTTTCCTTTCTGGTCTTGAAGGTATAACTGCTGGTACATATCTCTTTACTAGAAAAGCTCCCCAATTCATTTTGTGGTTAGGGTTCCAGTCCGATGGGGTAAACTTTCCCAGAAGGCGTTAATTCCTTTCCTCCTTGCTTTTCAGCAGGAGCAGATGATACGGCCTTAGGGTTCTTGGTGGTCATCTTCTTAGGTGCCATCTCTTATATAGAGTTTTGAGTGAGTGTTTTTCAGATGAATTTTGCACAATTAATCGAGATTAGTCTGTCTTTTCAGAAGACTAAGCACAAGAAGTTGAGTTTGCAGAGGGGGTTTTGCAGAAATCTTGAGAGATTTTGCTGTTTTGATGCAAGTTTGAAATTTCGGAATTGGTAAAAGTGTTTGTCTTTTGCCCAAATCCTATATATATAGCAGACAAAATGTACATAGATACAACATACATACAACTGAATATGAATGCGTGTCTTTGTATCTGCATAGGCGTGGTACGTCCTTTGTACTTCATTAAATGCGTAGTGGGCCATGTCTGCATTTCTCAACAGACATTACTTGCTTTGTTTTAATCTCAATCGTTGAGATCAAACGTTTATTCATCAAGGGCTTATATTGAATATCTTGTAATGATATCAATCAACAAATGGTAATGTGCCGACTTGATGGATTTTTAATATGCTACATTCATTGTGTCACTTACTAAAGAGTAGGAACACTTAATCGTTTGAGCTTATCATTCTGAGTGTCAAGTCCTTATCTATATATTGTTTATCATCAAAATGGTAAAAATACAAGACATTGCACATGTTTGACTTTCAGAACTTATACCTTTTGGGCTTTGTGTCCATTTCTTTATGACTAAATAGCTTTACAATTCAAGTGTCAAGCTTCATTGTTTGAATGTATTTGACCCACTCTCGAAGTAAGTTCTAGTTTTATTTACTTATTAAGTGTGTACCAACCTTTGCCTTTCTGGATACCCGTTCCAGAAATGTTTTGCCTTTCTGAGTGTTGCTACTCAGAAACCTTTGCATCACTTCTTATCAACTTGGCTTTCTGAGAATATGTCCTCAGAGGCCTACTTCTTTTCTACCTCACTTACTCAGACTTTAGAGATTCAGGACAATTTTTCAGTCCTTAGGCAACTCCATTAATCCAAGATTATGTCTTAAGGTCAAGAACCAGCTTTCTTGTAAGGGCTTAGTGAAGATATCTGCAAGTTGGTCTTCTGTGCCAATCTTGAGTATCTCTATATTGCCTTTCTCAACATGGTCTCTGATGAAGTGGTGTCTAACATCATTGTGCTTTGTTCTGGCATGGAACTTGGGGTTCTGTGTGATTGCAATAACACTTGTGTTATCACAGAAAAATGGGAGTTTTCTCTTCATTGAGTCCATAGTCTCTGAGTTGTTGTTGAATCCACAGAATTTGTGTTGCACAACAACCAAAGAAGAATATATTCACCTACGTGGTAGAAGTTGCAATTGAGTTTTGTTTCTTGCTAAACCATGAGATAAGTCTAGTTCCCAGAAACTGACAAGTTCCTGAGGTACTTTTCCTATCAAGCATTGATCCAGCATAATCAGCATCTGAGTAACCAGCCAAACTCAATCCACTTTCTTTAGGATACCACAACCCTACATCTATTGTACCTTTCACATACTTTAATACTTTCATAGCAGTGTTGTAGTGTGATTGCATTGGATTTGTTTGAAATCTAGCACACACTCCAACTGCATATTGAATATCAGGTCTGCTTGCAGTAAGGTAAAGTAGTGAACCTATCAATTTTCTATACTTGTGTTCATCAACACTCTTATCTGATTCAGTATAGGTCATCTTGGTTCCTATGCTCATAGGTATCTTAGCATTCTTTTCAGAAGGCTTAAGATTGAACTTTGTGAGCATGTCTTTTGCATACTTTGTCTGACTAATGAATATTCCATCATTGAGTTGCTTGACTTGCAATCCTAGGAAATAGTTCAATTCTCCCATCATGCTCATCTCAAATTTACTTTTCATGAGATTTGCAAAGTCATCACAAAGTTGCTTGTCCTTAAATCCGAATATGATGTCATCAACATATACTTGAACTAAGAGTAGTTTCCCATCATGATTTAAAGTAAATAAAGTTTTATCAACTTCACCTTTCATGAAACCACTTTCCAGAAGGTATTTGGCCAAAGTGTCATACCATGCTCTTGGAGCCAGTTTCAGTCCGTAAAGAGCTTTCTGTAGCTTATAGACCATTCTACTTTCTGAGGAAACTTCAAAGCCATGTGGTTGCTCAACATAGACTTCCTCAGCAAGTTCACCATTCAAGAATGCACTTTTGACATCCATCTGATAAACTTTAAAATTTTTATGAGCTGCAAAGGCCAGAAAGAGTCTTATTGCATCCAATCTGGCAACTGGTACATATAACTCATCAAAATCTAAACCTTCAGTCTGGGTGAATCCCTTGGCAACCAACCTTGCTTTGTTTCTGGTTATTTCACCAGATTCATTCATCTTGTTTCTGAAAACCCACTTAGTTCCAGTCACAGATATTCCTTCTACAAATGGAACTAGTTTCCAGACTTTGTTTCTTTCAAACTGATCCAACTCTTCTTGCAGTGCAGAGATCCAGTCTTGGTCTCTTAATGCTTCTTCTATAGTTTTTGGTTCAATGTTTGAGATAAAACATCCAAAGAGAGAATTAGCATTTTCAGCTATTGCTCTCCTAGTCCTAACACCTTGATTGATTGGTCCAGTCACATCTTCTGCAGGATGATCCTTGATCCATCTCATCATAGGTTTAGGGCTAGTAGGGTCAACATCTATGTGATCTGAATGTGAATCACTATGATTATGGCTTGATACTTCTTCAGTATCTGTGACATTTTGCACCTCAGAAGGGCGGTGAATGTCTGACACTTGCTCGGTGTGAGAGATTTCTGGGACATGCCTATCAGAGAGGTCATTTCCAGAGTTAGCTCTCTGATGAACATCTTCAGTTTCCATTTCTGGAATTCTCAGGAAATTCTTTATCATGTCCGAGAATCATCTGGTTGTTACTAGGCATTTCATGCTTTTCTTCGTCAGAGTCATCCTCTCTTTCCACAATGATGTTTTTCCTTTCTGAGGGTTCTTCTTCAGAATCCTTTATCATTAGTTCCTTGAACCTTTCTGAGAGTTCATCAGCAAGGGGTGTTTTCTTGCTTCCTTAATAGAATACAACATGAACTGATTCTTCAATCTTCTTTGTTCTTTTGTTGTAAACTCTGTATGCTTTGCTATTCATAGAATAACCAAGAAACACGCCTTCATCTGCCTTTGGTTGAAATGTTCTTAGATACTCTTTTCCATTGTTAAGAACAAAACATCTACAACCAAATACTTTTAGATGTTTGATATTAGGGGGTCTACCAACCAAGAGTTCATATGGGGTCTTGTCATGGTGTTTGTTTATCAAACATCTGTTCTGAGTGTAGCATGCTGTGTTTACAGCTTCAACCCAATAAACTTCACTTATCTCAGTGTCAGCTAGCATTGTCCTTGCTGCTTCTTTAAGTATTCTATTTTTCCTTTCTGCTACACCATTTTGTTGTGGTGTTCTCCCAGAGGAAAGTTGGTGTTGTATACCTTTGCTGGTACAAAATTCCTTTATGTACTGGTTGACAAACTCAGTACCATGGTCTGTTCTGATTGCAGATACCTTGTCATTTTTCATGACTTCAAGCTTATTCAGCAAGTTTGGTATCTCCACCCTTGCATCAGATTTGTGCTTCAGAAAGGCAACCCAAGTGAATCTTGAGAAGTCATCTACAACAACCAGACCATACTTCTTTCCTGCATAACTAGTTACAGATGTTTCAAAAAGATCCATGTGTAATAGTTGCAGTGGTCTAACACTAGAGTGTCTGATTTTGGACTTGAAAGAGATCTTAGATTGTTTCCCCATTTGACAGGCAGGACAGATACCATCATTTCTGAAAGATGTTTTGGGAAGACCAACCACTAACTCTTTCTTGGCAAGTTTGTTCAGAGTTTTGAAATTCAAGTGACTCATTCTTTTGTGCCATAACCAGTGCTCTTCTGTGTGACCTGATTGACTCACCATGAGACATTCTTCAGTTGTGGCAGATTCCCAATCGGCAACATAAAGACTTCCTTTCCGCCGAGCAACCAAGACTGTCTGCTTTGACTCATTGTCAATAAGTTTGCAATACTTTGCTTTGAATTTCACAGTAAATTCCTTGTCTGCAAACTGGCTCATGCTAAATAGATTATATTTCAAACCCTTAACATGTAATACGTCAGTGATTGTTAATGATCCTAATTTGACGTTGTCAAATCCCAAAGAGGGATTTAATTCTCCTCCAGCAAATCTGATGTTTGGTCCATTGTTGCAAGCTTTGTAGTTGACCAGATTTGATTTGTCTCCTGTCATGTGCTTTCCGCATCCACTATCAAATAGCCATTGAGCCTTAGTCCAAGCGTTACGCCGCAAAACAGAAAGCAGGAGTTAGGTTCTTGCTTGAGATAGAACCATTTAGACTAAACATTCTTCGGTAGGAATCCACATTGTAGTGAATTTCTTGGGAGTTTGTTTTGTCTAACTTGATCGAAGGAGATGCAATAATAAAATCGGTAATTTTGATCTCAATCTTCCTTCTTGGGGTGTTTCTAGGTGTTCCTTTTGGTGCTTTCGGACCACAGGTTTACGGGTTGCTTTTGACAAACTTACCCTTTCGCGGAGTTCCTTCTAGCTCGGCATTCAGTTTTTCGGTGGCTTGAGATTTCTTCCACTACATCTGTTACTCGTAATATCGCCTGCGCCATTGTTCTTGTCCTTCCTTATATTGTTGTAGAAGAACTTTTTCAATAGACGATAGCGATGCCATTTCGAACACGTTTGGCTTTACGAATCGCTCTTGAAGCCTTACTAGTTTCTGCACCATCTTTATTTTCATAAAATGGTACAGTTGAGAATTTGCCTATTCCAGCAATTCTTCCCTTCCTAGTAATATAGCAATGTGGATGGTTGCATGTCTGAGGGTTGTGTTTCTTTTCAGAAACCTTATCCACATGTTTCTTGTGAACTTGTTGTTCTTTCAAAGGCTGAGTTACTACTCCTTTTCCTTTGTCAACTACCCTAGCTTTCTGACCAATGCTATAGGTGGTTGAAGAACCATTCTGTTGACTTTTTACAAAGGTCAACCTTTCATCACTCTTCTTAAGAGGAGATGAATTACTCGATTGTTCATCAAGTCCAAGTCCACCTTTCTCAGAGGGATCTCTCATATAGGATTGAACCTCAGTGAGAGTGTCACTAGCTTTTGCATAAGATTGGAATGATAGCTCTTTCTTTCTGAGTTCTTCATTCTCAGAAAGCAGCTTCATCATTTTCTTATTAAGTTCATCCAAGGCTAGTTTGTGAGAATTTTCATTCTCAGATATCTGAGCTTTCAGAAAGGCTATTTCAGCGTTCTTGTTCTCAGATACTTTGGTTAGCTCAGAAACCTCTTTTTCAAGAATTTATTTGCTTTCCT
Organism: Plantago major; assembly: GCA_026545765.1. Lineage (NCBI taxonomy): Eukaryota > Viridiplantae > Streptophyta > Magnoliopsida > Lamiales > Plantaginaceae > Plantago > Plantago major. The sequence continues at coordinate 21,672,849 of CM048843.1, forward strand.
CTAGAATTCTGGTTTTGGATTGTGCTTCCAGAAATTCTTTCTCATAACGATCCAATTCACTCTTGACCAACTCCAGATCCTCAATTCCATCATCACTCTCATAGTACAGACATTGTGAATTGTTAGTTACCTCATCAGCCATAAGACACATTTCAATGTTGGAGATGTCTGGACCAGCAATCTCAGCAACTCCACACATTTCATTCTTCTTAAGACCGAAGTCGATTACATCGTGGGTGATTCCACACAATTCTGGTGATTGGTAGGTTTGAGTCATCTGAATCTCCATCTTCAGAATCTGTCTCAATGTCTAGAGCATCAAGTTGAATTTGAATCTTCTTCCTTTCTTCAGTCAGTAAGGCCCTTTGATTTCTTTTGAAATTTCTTCTGTCCTTCTTGTCACCTGTCTTGTGCTTGTTTAAAGCAGAACAGTCTCTCTTGAAGTGACCGGGCTTTTGACAATAGAAACAAATGTCATTTCCTATTTCTGCAGCTTCAGTACTAACACCTTTCTGAATGGGGGTGTTCAGAGAGTTCATTTGTATGTTCTTGTACTGATGATAGTTTGGGCCAAGATGCTTTTTCAGTTTTTCTTTAGCTTTTCTTTAGCTTTTCTTCTCTCAATCTCTTGACTCACAAATTTCTTCATGTGTCTTACTGCAAGAGCATTTTCTTCAGATGCTTCTTTGGTATCCTTCTTTTCAGAAGTACCTTGAGAAACTAGAGCAACACTGCGTAGCTTTTCAGCTGTTTGTTCTCTCTGAGTTGTCTCATAGTCTACAGTAGCAAGATGAGAGAAGAGCTCTACTGGAGTAATATTTGGCATCCCTTGATTGAAATAAAAGAACTTAGTGTGTTCCCAGTTGTGATTGAGACTTCTGACAATAGTCTTGATCTTTTCTGACTGGGAGTATCTATTGCTTTCACCAAGTGCAACCATATCACTCATAAGAGTAGTAAATCTGAAATCAAGTTCTTCCAGAGTTTCAGTGGGACCTTGTTTGAAGTTTTGGAACTTCAATTTAAGAACTTCGAACTTGTTTTCTTTGGTTTTCTCAGTTCCGACACAGATTTCTTCAATCAATTGCCAGGCAACTTTCGTCGTTTTAGCACCCCACAGTTTACACTGTATGTGCTTAGGTGTCGATCTGATGATGATATTACAAGCTTGACCATCCAATCTATGTCTCTTGGCATCTTCAGATGTCCAGAGCTCTCTTGGCTTGTCTTCATACATATGCTTCTACGAGCAACATGACCACTATCACTAGCAGCTATATCCTTGCTTTCATCTTCCTTGTCTGAGGCTTTTATTCCATCAGACACCTCAGTAACTTGTTTGAGTTGTCTGATTTTGATAGGCCCTTCATTGATGACATAGATCATCTCATCACTAATGGCCTCCAGATGGAGCATCATGTTGTTCTTCCATTTCTCGTAGTTTTCTGGTTTCAGAATGGGCGCATCACTCAGAGACATACCTGCACACTTAACACACAAATTATATAGTCCTCAGAGAGGGACAAAGTTTCTTCACCTATCTGGGGATCTAGGTTGATCTGAAGGCTTGTGAACCTCCCCGCTCGATACCACATGTTGGTCCAAATAACGGCAAAGTAAAAGACTAGAGGGGGGGGGGGGGTGAACAGTCTTTTAAAACTTTTGTTGATAAACACGATTCTCGAAACACAGGGGTTTCTGATACTTAAATTCAGAGCGCAGAAGACTTTAAGATAGGTAAGTGCAGAAACAATAAGTATGTGTGTGTGCGCTTTGCTGAAATGTAAATACAGAAAGGTAAATGACACATCAAGTATAGTGGTATCTGGAGGTGGCGTAATTCTCCAACTAATCCACTTCGGTCTTTCTGAGACCTAGAATTCACTAGAACAGATAATTGAGTTCACCTTACAATAATCCTATTCTAAGATTCCTAAACAAATGGTTCCCAACCAAATGTTCCCCCTGAGTTATTCCCCAGCTCCTAGAGCTAAGTACTTCCTCTACTCAGATAACCTTGGAGTTATTCCCTGATTTCCCAAATCAAGTACTTCCTCTACTCCACGCCTTGATGGTGTTGGTTATAAGGTTTGTCAGAGAGGCTTCTCGTATAACTTTTCAGTTATGTTTTCAGAGAGCCTAATAGAACAAGACTACTTAATACACTTGTTCAGTGGATGGCAGTCTGCTCTTTACTGACCCAAGTAATTGATGTCCGTTCTGGAGAATGAGCTTCAGAAAGGGTATCTGATAGTTCAACTCTTTCACGAATAACAATCTCTTGTTAAGGTTCAGGACAACTTAGAACTACTAGTGATTCTTCAAGCAACAGAAGGCTTTCAAAAAGGATAGTAGAGTGCTTGAGAGAATACTTTGCTTGATGGTAAGTTTGCAAGATAGAGCGTTCTAAGGTATGTTCTTCAAGCATCTAAGTGTGTGATATATATAGATAGATTTGAGAGGCGTTTGAATTATATCCGTTGTGCTCTCCATCAAATTATATCTGTTTAAATCTTGAACTATGTACTCAGAAGTCACTATCTCATTTTTCAGAGAGGACTGCTTTTTGACATTTCGCGATGCATTTAATGCATAGTACTGTCCATTGTCCTTTAGTCTCAACGGATACATGAGCCTTTCTGATGGCTTGCATGCTCCATACTCATGATGTCATATGTCCAGAATCATACTTCGAAAGTAAGTTAATATACTTAAGAAAGGATTAAGGACATAGTCTTTCTGAGTTAGACTAAACCTTTGTGTCTTCATAAACCTTGTGCAATCTTCAGTCTTCTAATCTTCAGAAAAGCTCCATTGCTAGGATTGATCTTCATGGTCTTCTTGAAATAAAAATTACACTCAGAGACCTATAATCCTAATACAAGATTTACTAGACTAATCATACTCAGTGATTTCCTCTTTTACAATGTTCAAGTGAACCAAGAGTACTTAATCACATTTCTGGCTAAGATAAGAACATGTGATGAGTGATCAAAATACTAACAGATATTCCTAACAGTATAAATGATCTATGTTTTAGTATAAATGGTCTATGTTTTAGTAGAAATTGTCTATATTGTTCGTTGTTGGTAGTTTAGTTTTTTTTGTATAAATTGTCTATGTTTTACTATAATTTTATGTATAAATGATCTATGTTTATGTATAAATTGTATATGTTTTTTGATGTTTTTGTTGTATGTACTAGGTTTTCGTAAAAAGGGTGGTCGAACAAAGAAATTGATTGGTCACAAAAATTGAGACGTCGTGGAAGAATGGGTCGACGAACAAGTCAAGAGTGTGCAGAAAGCTATTTTGTAGATATATTAAATGTTTTTGAAAAGACATGTATTTTTATAGGTTGTAAATTTTTGATTTTTTTTATTATTTTGTGTATTGAAATTTATTGGTTGACGGATGAAATTGAAGTTCATGTTTATTTTTCTAAATATTGTGTTTTGATTGGATAAATAGTTGTTACTAATGTCTGCATGCTAAACATAGACAATTTCACGATAAACATAGACAATTTGATGATAAACCTAGACAATTTGATGTAAAAATCAATATATGTAAATTTTGATGAACTGAGTAAGTTTTTTTCAAAAAAAATCGTTGATTGTCTAGTTTTTAGGGTAAATTGTCTATGTTTATCTGTTATAGAGGACTTTCGGGACTCTCCAATATGTAGGGATCTCTCGCAAGACGAACTCCTCATTTACTCCCTCAATCCCAGAACATATGACACATTTGCTTTTAGACACGGAGATTAGTATGCAGTGTAAATGATAGTGAGAACAAATACACATTTATTGTAAATGTTGCCAAACAAAGAAATATGACATTTAAATTGAGACATACAAATGGAATATATTTCATTTGTTTTGGTACATAGGAGTAACTTTTATTCAACTATTTCTTAACCAACAGGGCTACTACTGAAAGACAGAACCAATATCTAAATTGGTGCAAACTGCTTGAATGGATATTGAACACTTGGGTTTCAGCATAGACAGATCAACTCGGCATCAAAGTGATTATCTGTTGGGAAATGCTAGTATGATTCGACACATTCGTGTCAATCAGGTAATGACAAATACACTGAAAGCAATAATATCACATTGCTTTGCATTATCAAACATTGAAAAACACAGCCAGGAGCCAAATGCAAAGTGGTGCTAAGATTGAACAGATCCATCCCAAACAAAGTCCTCATTTTTATTTGTAACAACTAAAGAAGTGAAGGACCATTTAGGTTCTCCTAGGTGCAAAAAGTGTAGGAGGAAAAAATGTAGACAGATTCTCATTGAATAGCTTTTTGGGCTTTCTCGGGTAAGATGTTATCGGGGAGGATGAGTTCATGTGGAGTTTCACGAACAACACCGATCATTGAGTCATACTCCTCATCACGATTGGCAAACTTCTTGCGCAACTCTTTCTCAAGTTCTATCTCGTCAAAGGACTTGTCGTTTTCAGCAGCATGGACCTTTGCAAGATTGATATAGTTAGTGGCAGATTGAGCAATGAATTCAATCTCTTCATCAGTAAGCTTCCTCAGGAACTTGGCAGGATTGCCAGCCCAGACCTGTGATAAAGCAAATTCAGAATTGTATCAATAATAGATAGACCTGAAAAATTATTTGGTAACTCAACAGGAATTGATGCAGAGTATAATGTTTGCGCCAGCATAATTGGTTGAACTCTGGAAAATAATGAGAGGAAAGATGTAGGGTACCAAAGCAGAAGAATTGTAAAGGTTTACTTATTTAAGTGTGGCAAGTTAAGACAACAGAATAACTTCAAACAATAGCAAACTGACAATCACAAGCACTGAATCGAATTGTCGATTAAATAGAAACAGAAGTCTTGGAGCTTTCTAATCCAACAATACGTGGAGTTAGGAACACTGGCAATTAACAACAACATAGAGGTCTCATCCCATCACAAAGCTGAGCATTTTCCATATTTGTTTTTGAAATTCAGAACTACAAGTGACGTGAAGTGTCAAAAGCAGTCGAACCAGGAGAGGCACATATCAGTCTTTCTTCAATGTATTTCTTGCGAAATTATCATGTGATTCTACGCATCTCGTGGATTTAGCATCCAATACTCAGCGACTGATCTATATTCAAGTTTATTATTATTATTTTTATTTATTTTTTAATTTTTTAATTTGTATTTTTTTACAGGTGCACAAAATGGGATTGCCATCCATGTCTGCTTCTTGCTAAGGGCTCAATATGAGGCTTCGTTAAAGCAAAATTAAGCTTCTTGGTTCTTGCTAATCAGTTCAACAACCATTCAGAAGCATGTATGATGTACCCAGCAGGGATGTTCACAGCAACAAATAGCATAGGGGAGTGAATGAAAGGCAGTGTTAAATCAAAATCAATATTTGTTATATTGAGAGCATTGCGCTTATATTAGGAAAGATTGACAAAATCAATAAACATAATTGCTCTCTATAAAACAAAAGTTGATTTAACACCATCTGAATGAAGCATAAAAGGACTTTTTTTTTGTTGTGTCATTGTGTTTGTGTGTGTGTGTGTGTGTGTGTGGGGCTTAATGAAGAGCGCAAATCCAATTTCAAGATCTATCCCTACGATGTGGGAAAGACGAGTGAAATATACCTCACCGGCAGGGACCCTAGTATTCTGTCTGACAAGGGCTCCTGCAGCAACCATAGCATGTTTTTCCACAACAACACCATCAAGGAGGGTTGCTCCCATACCAACAAATGTCTCATCTTCAATTGTGCAACCATGTATAACTGCACTGTGACCTGTGTGTTCAAGTTTACAATGAAATTTAGGTTATTATGGTGCTAGTGCCACTACTATTCCAGTAACAATATTTTGGGGTTGGAGAGAACAGACATACAAAATGTACAAATTAAGAGCACTAACCAATGGTGACATTGTTTCCAATAATGGTAGGAATCACTTTCCCGGCTAAATTTGTTTTTGCAACATGCACAAGGGAGTTGTCCTGTATATTACTCCCAGCGCCAATACTGATGCTATTCACGTCACCTGTGCCAGAAAGGAGGCCATTATATAACTATACAACATATTACGATATCACTCTTTTTTTTCCCCTTTCATCACATAATGCGATGATTACTGGAAGCAAGCAGAACATCCACATGACTGGAAAATTAAAAGTTTCGAAGCTAAACGCAAGAGAGCAATGCTCAGGACTCAAGCCATGTGAATGTTAAATCTCGATAGCATGTCATGTCAATACAACAGTTATCTAAAGTGTTTTAAGCAATTCTTCTCTATTTTCAGAAGTCCGGAAGTCTCTGGAAAGTGATGGCCAGTCTGGGAACAAACCAAACTTGCAGAAAACAATTGAAGACAGACAAAACATGCCCAGCGTACGGAATCTTCCTCAAGCTTCGAAATAAAAAATCAATATGGAGTTTCACAGATGGTAAAGACAGCTACTGTTAAATTTTCAAGGGCAGACGCATACTCTGTGCCCAGAAAGCATGCTATTGTGTTGCAAACTTGCAATACGTTTCAACATCCTCTAAATCTCTAATCTCTTTCCATATTCAAACGAAACCAACTAAGTCTTTAGACCCAACCAGGGTAGGCTACATACACCAATAAGAGTCACGTCAGGTCACATGCAACAACTATCTTCGCCACGTGCATTTCTCCTTGATCAAATTTTTGTATATTCCCTTAATCTCCATATTTAATGTATAACTTCTAACCAAGTATTATCCAGTTGCTCACAAGCTCTTCTAAAGGGCCCCTAAGCCCCTAACTACATCGACTCTACTCCGTGAACCGGTGCTTCTTTGGGCCTCCATCATCAAAGGATAACCATATTCTCCTGCATCTAATTTTCTGTAGGAGCTAACCCTAGCTTCGAGTGGATATCTAGGATCCTCACTCTATCTCTCCTAGTAGTACTGCAAATCCAACAAAGCATGTGTATCTTGGCGGCCCTCATCTTCGACCAACCTGCGTGTGACTGTATTCTACGACTGACATCACTATCTATTTCTCCATCTATCTGAACAAGAGAACCCAAGTTTTGAACTAAATGTTCACATGTATCTCTCGTCCACTCAGTGTAACAATACGACTTAACTTGCACTCTACATTTTCCGTCTTAGATTTACCAATATAAAGCCCTTTGATTCTAGAGTTTCCTTACATATCTCCAGTTTTCCCTGGCCCCTATTCTTGGCTCATCGATAGAGTCATAGACACAACAACATCCACAAAAAGCTCGGTCCAAGGTATCTCAGTCTGTATATCAGTATCTCCTTAAAGACCGCAAACTGGAAAGGGCAGGACCCAGACCCCTGATGTAATCCAATAGTGATTGGACACCCACCTGTCACATCTTCACATGTTTGAACATTTGTTACTGTTAGATTGTAAATATCCTTGATTATATTTATATACTTGAGAGACACTCCTTTCTTCCCCAAGGTCTACCATAAGATCTCTTCCCTTATGCTTCAACAGAAAATGAGAGTACTAATGCAATAGCCAAAAGAAGATACTGTATTGGATTCTTTAGGTACTATAAGCTTTGGAACCTATCTTCAACGAAACATAGTAGAGGATAGTGGAAATAGATAATAAAAAGATGCCAAGGGCCAAGCAGTATCTATTATATATGGTGCCAAGAGAGGTGAACAAAAACCAGAGACCATTGTTGTTCCAACGAAAAAAGGGCATATCGCGATAAAATGACCAGAAAACTTGGCTAGAAAATAAGAAGAAAACAAGAAAAAGAAGTAAAAATCTAGCCATTGACAGAGTATACTCTACTGCAATCAAATAATGGGCCACAGTACAATAGAGGCTTCAAGTGAAAAGCTTCTGGAGCACACAAAACTTAGAACAGGGTACTATCTGAGAATTTAAAGGAGATAACAAGAAAATAAACATTAGTAGATTTTAGGATGCTTCGTGATTCCAATAGTGAATTTAAATCTCTACGATTTCACTTGAATTTAAGTGGTTTGTCCCATGGGATGCATCAGTGGATATCGACCTACATAAACTTTTCGCCTCAGGGTTACTTAAATTTGCAACAAGTGGTCTAGCACTCTATTAACCCGTGTTGATCACAGTTTCTTTTGGCAAGAACAGTGTTGTGTTGCGTATCGCGACGCATCGCACCAGGCCCAAAAAACCGAGATCGCAGTCGCAGGCGGGATAGTGAAGTAAAAAAAAAAAAAAAAATGCAAATTTTATAGAATGAACATATAAGTACTTGGTAAGTCATATATTACTCATAGTCTCAAAATATTACTCATAATAGTCTAAAGCAAGCACAGTCAAGAAAAGCATTCTATAAAACCCACAAAAAAATTCACTAAAACGCGTCGCGGGCGCGATCCCGCGATAGGCGAGCACATGCGATCGCGCCGCGATCAACAACACTGGGCAAGATCAACTACTAGCTCAGTTATCAATCTGTGGGTTATGACAGGAATTGTGTGTAATCAATTGTCTGAATATCGTGAAAATGAGAGCATAGTTCAAAGACCATGAAATCCTATCTGGTCCATCTAAAAGAAAAACTGAATTATTAATTTCAACTCATTGCCTGTGTTGTAATTCTCGATCCGGAGACTGAGAAGTCCTACAGATAATCAGCAAACAGCAACCACAGACATTGTCATCTCTGCCAAGTGCAAACCATCTCATTATCCATTAGTTTCACAAATTATGTAAAATCAGACATGCTTATAAGCTTCAGAGCTTACTTAGTATAATTATTTCAATATGGTACCAGTTGACCAGAAACTAATTTATAAGTCAGGAATTTATCGAGTCACGATTTAAGAAATGATTGTGCCCATTTGCTGAGCCTATTCCCCAATTTCCAATGCCCGATTCTCCTACATTTCCTCCCATTTCATCTATATTAATCCTGTTCTTGAACTTCTATGCCATGATCCCAACATCTTCATCAATTGCCATCTATTTGATGAGTCCAGATTATTATCTTCACATGCAGATACTTATCATTTCAAGGTAGAGAAGTAATTTACTTGATCAAACAGATGATCTTCAGAATCAAGCACATACCTCGCAGGACACTCCCGTACCAAATTGATGATCCCTTTCCGACTTGAACATCCCCCATGAGGGAAGCACTTGGGGCAACAAAAGCATCCCTATCAACCACCGGAGATTTATCAAATATGTTCATAAGGGTCCGATGCCTAGACACTGCAAATTAAAGATTTATAAATAAAACAGGAAAAGAATATATAAGAAAGGATGTAATTTTCAACGAATATGACAGACATTAGCATGAAAAATAAGATATATAAAATCAAAGCATGAAAAATAAGATATATAAAATCAAAGCATGAAAACTAAGATATATAAAATCAAAGCATGCAACACACAGTGATGTGAGAATTGTACTTCAAAGATCTGAATATCTATAAGTTCAACAGTTCTAATTTATGTTGGGATTTTTAGCCGCATTTCTGGATCCCAAGTAACAAGTAGTTTTTGTATTCAGCCAAAAATCTTAACCTAAAGACCCCAAGCTGAATAAAAACCTCAGAATTTCTTCTATTGACACTTGCAACTTTTGTTCTCCATTTTCATCCACAACCCTAAAGCATCTCATCTATTTTTCTTTTCTCTCTATTATTTTTATTATCCTTCAGTTCTTTTTTTAATTATTTATTTTCATATCCTTTCACTCTCATACACAGCAATCAAACTACTCAAACTCACATCTCGGTCTTTGTCCACTGATTTTAAGAATCCTTTTACATCACACATATAAAAGGAAGCTTAATACAGTCGAGAGCCGTCCATGCAGCATAAACGTCACTAATAGAAAGGACACCAAATATGAAAGTAAGACATGCAGCAATCAAGGATCATACCATAACAAACTAGGAGAACCTTAAGTGATAGATTCCACTTAACCCACTGCGTATTAGTAAGATAGCACTTGCACCTCTGGAATTTTATGGTATTTAAGAATCCAATGCTTGATACTTTGCTTATGGAGAAACATTGAGAGAATTATATGTTGGACAACAATGCAGTTTAAGTGCAGTTTAAGTGTGGGGGAAAAGATCTAGAAGGGGGAAGGGTATAACTATAATTGGTTTAGCTCCATGAAGACTTGAAAGAAACAATATACCATCTCAAGCTGCTAGTGCATCAAGTCATTGGGTGAGCTGGGTGGTCAATTGAGTCAAAAAGGTCTTAACTTTTTCAGTATTACAGAAATTAAAAGTCAACTACAGCTTAGTAAATGGGTGCTTAATTTTATTGTACTTCCAGCATCTGCACACTGTAGAAGCACATCACTTGAATTCTCATCAGATGCACCACAGTCAGCATATGGATCTCCACAAGTTTAGGAGGATAGGAAACTTATGGCATCCTTGTTTCACTTCTATGTATTTGTGTCTTGGTGCAAGGTACCATAGAATAATGGTCTCGGACCACAATTTTGTTAGGACTCAAATGCCAGAGGCCCAGAACAGAAATAAACTAAGACTTGAGGTAATCTATTATACGTGCACAATCACATTTAGCAGCGCCTATTCTCTATATATGACAAATTTTACTGAGCAAGCCTCCAGTGCTTGCATAATAGTCAAACTGACTTGCAAATCTAATAAATTGGTGAATACCGCACGTTCTTATGCACAAAATGATCAGTTCAGGTAAAATGTCATTGCTTTTCAGTCTCAAACAAATTTATCCTTTGTAATTCACATGATGCAACGTGACACATAACGCAAGTTCATGAGTTTGCAGATGTAGACACTGAACACATGACCTTTTATATGACTATCACAAATCACACTCACATAACATAAACTGGTGAAATTACAGCATTGGCAGGAGAATAAAGTGTCCTGAGACCTCTCTCCCTAACTGTGTTCGATAAAGATGCTCATTAGCATTAGCAATTTGGGCATTTCACTTCCCAGAACTACCAACAAGAACATAAAACCCCTTCTTAGCATATAGAAAGCCCAATAGCTTCAAGAGTAAAAGTGAAACACAAATAGCTAAAACTTTGCCTAGGAAAGTTTCACAGGACACAATTATTCTTTCCTAAAAATTGCTCCTTGACTACCACTCCATATACTCAGAAAGTAAACAACCATTGATCTAGAACATATAATGTAAATTACAAATTGAAAGGGAAAAACAAAAATGTGGATCAAACTGAGTTCAATCGGAAAACCCATATAAGAAAAAGGGGCATCTTACGGTGTTCTTTGAAATAGTAGTTTCCTTGGAAGCGGCAACCAAGACGATCCATGGCCTGACCCGTTTGGCGAATCAAGTGGCCTAATTTGTACACTGCTCTTCCTAAGCTGCCCATGATGTTTCCTTCTTCACAGAATCAGAATCAAAATTTGATTTTGATCTATTGTCTTGGATGGATGAGTGAAGGGGAATAGGATTTTTCAGCTGCTTTGCTTTGGGCCTTCTTTGTGGCGGATTGAAGAGAGAGCAGAAGGGTACGGCAAGAGAGAGAGTGGCTTCTGAGGGTAAATTTGAGATTTTACGGGGTTTGACAAAAGGGTTTAATTGTAAATTAGGGGTGTACGCGGGCGGGTGCGGGCGGTTTTTTACCAAATATTCAACCGACCCACCTATAGCGGGTGGACGAAATATTAAACCATGGCGGGTGAACAATTTATCAAACCACGGCGGGTGGGTTGACATTAAGCGGGTGAATGGCGGGCGGGTTCAACGTATAAAATAAATATGCTATAATATGTTCGAACAAGCTAAATATAAGTTCCAATACGAAATAAAACACTCCATAAGCAAGTACAATCACCATACATATGTAAGTTCCAATAAATCCAAAATACAAGTACATTTGATTCCAAATAGAAGTCTAGATGAAAATGTACTGGACTCATGTTGGTGATAAAAAAAAATTCTTCCAAACACCTGTTGCTGCTTGTTATCTCTTCCAGTCATCAATGAGTTCTTTTTGTTGCTCTCTTTCATGCTCTCATATACTCATATTAATTTTTATTTCTTATATTTACTATATAACTATATAATAAAAAATAAAAAATATATATAATTTACATGGGCGGGTGGGTCGGGTGGGTGGCGGGTGACTTCGCCCGCACCCGCCACCCACCCGCCCGAAGCGGGTGATTAAATTTTCGACCCACGGCGGATATTTTTAAAAATTTCAACCCATGGATACTCATTTCTGACAGGCAAGTGGTTTTTTTTATGTACAGTTTTTTATGTTCATTAATGAACCTGAAACTAACTTTTAGTGAACCTGAAACTAACATTAATGAACATGAAACTAACTTCTGAGTTCTTGGAACTAGCTAGAATAGCCCTGAAACTAAGCTTAATGACCCTGAAACTAACTTTAGTGGGCCTGAAACTAACATTTGTTGGGCCTGAAACTAATACTATTTTTGTTGAAACTAACAGACTAGATCTTGAAACTAACATTGTAGGTCCGACAACCGCTTAATTAGGGTTTAGGACGGGTTCAGGGCGACCCGTCCTAAACCCTAATTAAGACCGTAGCTCCCGGAGGGAGTATTCAAATTCAGTTGATTTAGGGTTCACCATTTTCCCCTAGGGTTTTAGAATTATGAGTTCTTCTGAAACTAACTTTAGTGAACCTGAAACTAACTTTAGTGGTTCTGAAACTAATTTTAGTGAACATGAAACAGGTTTTGTGGTTCTAAAATCAAGTTTTGTGGTTCTGAAACTAACATAAAAGATCTTGAAACTAATATAAAGGCACATGAAACTAACTTCAGTGCACCTGAAACTAATATAAACAGAGATCATAGGATATGCTTTACATTCCTGAAACTTAAAATAACACACAGTACACCATTGTTCATGTTTTACACTCCTAAATTCTTTTAGCTCGCCACGGTTGAATGTAGTTGCAGTGGCTTTTTGTTGAACTTTCTGTTTTCCTGGAATCAACACAAACGGGCGAAAATCAGACAATGAAACTAACTCATTTTGCTATGAAACTAACTCATTATAGATCTGAAACCAGCACAAACAAGCCATGAAACCAGCAAACATGCTCATGAAACTAACCAGCACATACAAGCCATGAAACCAGCACACATGCTCATGAAACTAACCAAAATTAAGCCGAAACTAACCAAAATTGAGTCGAAACTAAACCAATATAGATCTGAAACTAACCAGCACATACAAGCCATGAAACCAACACACATGCTCATGAAACTAACCAAAATTGAGCATAAACTAAACCAATATAGATCTGAAATTAACCAGCACATACAAGCCATGAAACCAGCACACGTGCACATGAAACTAACCAAAATGAACATAAAAATTAGAAAAAAAAATGGGGTTGTTTCGTACCTTTCTCAATTTTCGGCTTGGTATCTTCATTTTTCCTGGAGGATCCATTTGTTTTCTTGCTATCTACCATTTTCGGGCGGAGAAACTGAACTGAAAGAGCGAATTGAAAGAGCGAAATGAAGAGAAATTAGCGAAATGAATTTGGGAGCGAAATGATTGGAAGCTTATGGAAGAAGAGACACGAACAGTTTAATTTGAAATAGCGAGGGGTAGTTTTGTCCAGTCACGGTTGATTTAGGGCTCAGAAAATTAGAATGTCCTTATGTGTAATAGTTTCAGCGAGATGTCCTTATATGTAATAGTTGTTGTTAAGTGATTTATATAGGTAATTTTCCCATATAAGAATGAGTTTTGGATTATAGAGTTTGGACTTAAAATACTTTTATTTTGATATTAGTTGTGAACAACCTGGACCATTAATGGGTCGGCGCGGTTAGTCATGGACAATTGTTCGGGTGATATGCTGGCCACCATGTACCAACACAAGTCATTTCCCGCGCACTGTGTCCTCACTCGTGCGCGAACTAGGAGACCCATTATAAGATTGCTTCAAAGCAATAACGCTTAACTATGGGGTTCTTATTGGTGGATTCCCGAAAAAAAAACGTGCACCTTGTTGGTATGAGTAGCGTTCTCGATCCCTTTTAAGATGTTTGGATTTGACTTGAAACTTTGGGACGTTACAATCATCCTTATTGAATTGTGCGGCGGGGATCCAGCCAACTGCCCACCCCTTGTGGGCTTTGGGTTGGCACGGCTCTGATACCATTTGTAACGACCCGGACCACTAATGGGCCGAGCCTCGACCATTTGGGCCGGCGCGGTTACTCATGGGCAGCTCTCCGGGTGATATGTTGGCCCCACTGTACCAACACATGTCCTTTCCCGCGCACTTTGTCCCAGTTGGTCACCCATCATAATATTTCTCAACACATATCCTTTTCCGCGCACTTTGTCCTAGTTGGTCACCCATTTTAAGATTGCTCCAGAGTAAACACGCTTAACTCTGGAGTTCTTATAGATGGATTCCCGAAAAGAAAGGTGCACCATTTTTGTATGAGTAGTGTTCTCGATCCCTTTTAAACTGCTTGGATTTAACTTGAAACTTTAGGGCGTTACAAGTAGAGTTGTAAACGGATTGAACTGTTTATGAGAAACTTGTGAAATAGTTCGATCAAAGTTTGAATCGAGCTCGAGATCGTTCAACACGAGTTTGATTGTAGATAAACTCGGCTCAATTTTAAACAAGTAACGAGAACTATGATAAAAAGCTTGACTAATCGTGAATAGCTCGCAATCATATACCTTTGTTATATATTTACACTCATACATACATTCTTATATTTCAAATCATATAATAACTTTTCATTACGTGACACACTAATATAAGAAACTTTTATTAATGTACCATGTACTTATATAACAATAATAAGTAAAATAATTTTAAAACTTGATAAAGATTGAGCTTGTAACAACCTAAAAATTCGTAATTCGATTTTAGGCGTTTTAAAGCGAACTGACCGTCAAAGCGGAGTTCGTAAGTGTTGTTGGTCCAACTTTTGTGACGTGTAACCTTATCCAGCCCATCACTTATCTAAAGTCCAAATCCATTTTCTTTAACAAGTTCATTCTAGCCCTAACCCTAGTTATTTTCAAAGAAAAACTCTTGGCAAATTCGCGCACAAATTTTCTGCCAGTTGCAGTCATCTTCTAAAATCATTTTCCGGTTCGTTAGCCGTCCGATCGAGCTGAGTGTTAGAGAGAAGATTTATAACAGACCTTTCTATACTTCCACCGGACGGATCGACATGTTGATGTCCGAGTCATCCAGAATCTGATGTTGAACAGAGGGCTGTTTTTCAACCCGTTTTCAATTCTTGCACCTCTTGTTCATTTCTCAAGGCAAGTTCCCTAAGGCTCATCCACGATTAATTGGTTGAGTGTTATCTATGTTATGATATGATATGCTTGCGAGTTTCTTTTAGATTTGTGCACGGTTAAGTTATGGTTTATATTTTATGATAATTGATTGATTGTTATATTTATTTGCAAGTTCCTCAAGTAATCTTTTTGCCAAATATTTCAATTGAACCAAGTTCACTTTTTGTTGTTTATGCTGGAGTGGTATCACAAATATATGTCAACTGTTCTTGTGCAATATGTATGAAATTAAGGAACATGTATGTGACTGTTTTTATAAAGTGGTTCAAATTTTAATGTGCCTGCCTCAAGGATATGTACAGATTTATATATGATCTGTTTGTAAAGTGTTGTTTGATTAATTATGTTCAGGTTGGTTATGATTTGTTTGATATGGTGTTACGAAACCACATAAAATCATCATGCATTCATGAGTTAGAGTTTAGAATCATGCATCCACTCTAATAAGACTTTAAAGTTTAAGCAAAGCATGTTCAAAGTTCAAGAAAAGTAAGGGTTCGTAAGGACACCACCCTAAACATTTGTGGCAATTTCAAGAGTATCGGCTAGAGTGAGATTAGTGACTCTAGTCGTGTTTTAAGAGTTTTAAAAGGTCACCATGGGCTGGGTAGGGCCTTGCGATGCCAATTGAGATCGCGATCATGTTAAGATTTTAAGACGTTTCAAGATAAGTTTCAAGTTCAAGTTAAAGAGTTTTCAAGAAGAACAAGTTCAAGTGTTTAGAGTCAAGTCAGGTCATAGGGTTGCATTGCATTAAGCAAGATTAAAAGATTTAAAAGACTTAAAGATAGAACCTAAGTCATGGCACGCGCATATAATTTGCTCAGTCAAGTGGTCACGATCAATTTTAGGTATTTGAAGCCGAGCAGATCGGAGTGACGAGTGTTGCCGGAGCAGTGATCAATATCAATATCAGGAAGATCTTTAACATATTTAAATTTCACGATTTCAAAGACTTTGTAATGTTGTAAGAATTTAGCTATTTATAATTCCGTTGCATATTTTACAAGTTCAAGAATTATTTTTAAGAATTTTCATGTGAAGTCATTTGATGCGCAAGACGTCTTGTAACGTTTTAAAATTCTATGATTCAAGTTTGTCGAATTTTCAAGCTCACGAACTAGCGCGATTTTTATTTTCATTAAATCGTTTTTTAAAATTCGGGGGCTACTGAACTTTGTGATTGGAGTCGCGAACAATATTCCTAAAGACCGACTTTGAATCAACTTGTTACACTTACAACCCAATTTTAGGGATTTAATTAGAATTTATGGTTTCAAGTTTCAACTTTCTTCAAAATTGCAGAAAAGCCCACAAATTTGGTAGGAAATCAATCAGCGCCTCTTAATTATACGCTAGTGCCCTCGCAGAAACCAAGGTAAGTTCCCTTCATCACTCCGGTGGAATTTTTGGTTAATTTTGTTTGTGTTCTTGCTTAGATGTATATACTATGCCAAAGATTAAGCTCTTGGTTCCTTCATATTTTTCTTTTCTGTTAAAAATGATGAAAACCTATGAATAAATTGGTGATTAGGGTAGTTTGTTCATCAGTTTTGATTCAGAATTGTAGTTTGTTTTAGTATATGCTTGCTCGTGAAGAAATTAGAAAATTGCCCTTTTGCTTAATCTGTAAAAGATAAATGAATTGAACTCGATTTGTATATTCTTTATGTGCCCTGATTACTGATAATGTAGTTTATGTGCATAAACTTCTTCATTTTAAGCTTTTCTTGATTAAAAGGCAGAATCTTTTTCTAGTTGTCATATAGATTGTTTTTATATTCAATGATAGGTTTAGACGGTGAATCGAATGGAAGGGGATCGGACTGATGATGCCTCTCCAGTGTCACCTCTAGCAAAGTGGAGAGATGACTTTTCTAGAGCGTTTCAGTACTACTTAGACAGATCTGCTCCTCATACACTCAACAGATGGCTTGGGACACTTGCTGCTGCAGCAGTTTACGTCTTGCGTGTTTATTACATAAGGGGGTTTTATGTTATCTCATATGGTCTAGGAATTTATATTGTTAATTTGCTGATTGGGTTTATGTCTCCGAAAGTTGATCCTGAACTAGAAGCTTCCGAGGGGCTCTCTTCACCGAGGGGTGAATTTAAGCCTTTTATTCGCCGCCTGCCTGAGTTCATGTTCTGGTAAGATTCTAAGGGTTTCTCCAAGTGAGTATCAAACGAAATGATAACTAAACTTGAGTTCTCTTGTGTATAATTAGTGTCTAATTTTATGTTTTGTATATTCTTTCTGAGATACATTTCGAGTTTTTGTCTGAAAGAAATGATTGTAAGTTAGAGACTGTATGTTACTATGTTAGTGGTGTCTTCGTTCAGGATGTCTGAGTTGATCAGGTAGTAAGGTTATTTTACGTATTGTGGTATCAAGCTGCAGTTCAGTGTCTATATCATTTCTATGACCTTTTTCAGTCATCTGGTGTTAGCTTCTACGTTTCTTGATAAATCGATAGGACATAGGAGCCCCTTAAAAACCAAGATTAGGGCCTATCTTGCAAATACTTGGTGAAGGAGTCATGTGTAATCTTCTTTGATTCCATTAATACTTGTTTGATCTGAATTTGTGTTTTAAGTGCAAAATACACGCTGGAACATGTTACTTTAGATGATTTTCGGGCAGAACCTTTTGTGTAACCAACTCTCTTCTTATACCATTTCAGGTATGCAATTACAAAGGCTTTCTGTGTTGCCTTTCTCATGACGTTCTTATCTATATTCGACGTCCCAGTTTTCTGGCCGATTTTATTCTCTTACTGGACTTTCCTATTTTTCCTCACAATGAAGCGCCAAATCACACACATGATCAAATACAGATATCTTCCATTTACCACTGGAAAGCAGGTGACAACTTAATTCTTACTTGAACACTTTCGGTATATCATTGGAAGCTTTATGATATATTCTTTAAAACCTGAAGAGATATCTCTTTTATATGCTTGTTCAGAGGTATGCTGGGAAGAGGTCTTCTGAAAGTACTAGTCGTTCACCAAACGAGTAAGGCTGGAAACACTTGTTAGCATGCCGAAGTGGAAACCTGGAGAACTGTAGTTTTAATGAAACTTTTGCAGGATGTACAGTTAGCATGTCATCCATGTATATATAGTAGCTAGGTCATATTGTTTACAAGCATAGGAATAGGCATCACTTATGTTCATGTCCTTGTAACTGAATTCGCAAAGTTTGTTAGTTCTGTTTTCTTAACAATCTAGTGTCTTTAATGTTGGTATTATTGTTTAATGTTAAGCAACATACTGCCACAGGCCGTGACTCCTGCCCTGCAAGTTAACTACCACTCCAGGTCAGGTAAGTAAATTCAATTTTCTTTCTCTGTTTACCTTATCACCTGTTGAATGTATATAAGGAGCTAGCAGTGAAATTTCTGAACATTGCGGAAATAAAAGAGGCTTGTATGTCTCGAGTGCTTGATACGGAAATCGTATTGCAATATCTTGCGATATTATCACAACTAGCCGAATGCATACACTATAAACCATAATGTACCCTCATTCTTGCTGACCAAAAGAGAAAGCATATACCAGCTTGGAGTCTTCTCTGGCATTCTGCTCTCTTTGTTTTTTTTTTGGTAAAATATATTAACATGGTTCAAGAATAAGGATATATGGGTAGCTATCATTGAAGTTGTGTTCTGATGATAGACTCAGTCTACAAAGTAGTTTTGACTTTTGGTTGGTGGCCATTTTACACTTCACCACTTGCTAGGTTTCTGTATTATCTGGCATAATACTAATTCGTTTAGTGTTGAAATGTGATGCACTTTGCTTCCAATAATGTTAGTATGATTAAGTGGTGCTTAAAGTTCTATTATTTGATTTCAATGATGTTCATGGTTTGTACCCTTCCATCATAAGCTGGACAGTACCTTTTCTTTACGTATAAAACGTGGTTGGCTAGTGAGGACGAGACCCGGGGAGTTTTATACGTGTAAATAAATTGTCAGGTAGTATAATTCTCATGATCAATTCATACAGTTGAGTATGTATAGAGCTTGACTTTGGGAAGGAGATGCCAGAGGATCCCAGTTTCCAAAATAGCAGATGCTACACAAATATTTGGTGTAACAACTTCCAACAACTGTTCCTAAAAATCAAAACTTTTTGTGTCATGAGATGTGTTGCGTGTTTAGCTTACACACATGTTTGTTTTTATATACTACTTCTAAGTACTGCTAACCAAATAATCAGTGTGCTTTATAATTAAAAAAACACAATGATTTGATTAGTTTCTCAAACATGGCCAGCTAAGTACCAACAAGTCCTTTTCAACTTAACTACCATTGGAGTTGAATAAAATGCCTCTTCTGTGTCATTTCCTAACAGCTCTGTGAGCAATGAGCAATGGAAGAACATATGTGTTGATCTTGTTTGTTTGGGCTGCTCTTATGATTGTCACTCCGATTCTCATACGGATGTCTGCTTCTGCTAAGCTTGAACCCCGATTTAATGGTATGTTTGAGCTTCAGCATTTGCATAGATGATTCTGTTTGCATTGCCTTTTCTTTTCAGTAATAATAATGATATCCATACTACCTTTTCTCCCGAATGTAAGGCTTGATATTCAATACATCGCTGTATGTGAATTGCAGGTGAGAGAAGGGTTGGGGTGAAGTTGTTATTGCCTAGAAGGGCACTGGTTATGGCAGCAGAATCACCCTCGCCCACACCAACACCATTATCAGCTGCTAGAGGTTACGCGAAGCTGCCTTTAGACCAAAATAATTCAGCGGCAAAAGGATTATTGATACATTAGAGTATGTAAGTAAGTTCAGCTGTGTTTCCTGGTGTTGAAGAGCAAAAACATAACGAAGTGTTGAAATTCACTTCTGTAAACAGCTTCCTTGCGTTGGTTGCATTCCAAGTCACGCTTGTAATTTGTAAATAACAGGGGAATGGCCGATTATAGTAATCTTGTCACCGTGATGATTTTAGTACATGGATTTAAACCTGACGCTTCAATAATGTGATGCGATGCGATGCTGCATTGTTCGCATAATACTAGTCATGACGTTGTGACAAGCTTACATTAGCCATCTAAAGGCTGTACTCATCTCAAAATTTTAATTTAAAGAGAAATCTCTGAGTTACAATACTATAGTAATTTATGATGAATCTTTTTTTCTTCATATTTAGTGTCAACGGGTATTTGAGACCAATTAACCCTTACATTATGGCTGATGTCAGGCCCAAGTCTACTGCGACTACCAGGCTAGTGACTACCACCTTCCATCAACCCACGCCCATAACAGCTTGAACCAAGTCATTCCTAGACTGTGTTGCAAAGTAGTAGTAGTATAGTTTTTTTGCCAATTTCATAATCCTACTTTTTAACCCTCACCAACTATAATTGATTTCTTCAAACCTACATGTTGTGTTGTAGCATCTCATGTTATTTTTAAATGATATACCATGATTGTACCGAGTGTATTATATGTTTCACTGTACAATACACTCAAACACGATAATACATTACAATTACACATAGTGGAGAAAAAACATTGGTTATACATTGAGACATATATAAATTCACAATTACTTTGCATGTGCTTTCCCTGAAATTCCTGGTCCAATCACATTGGTACATCACACCATTAGATTCAACTTGATTGTCAAATCGAGTGGATTATGATGGTTATACGGATAAAACCATATGAAAAACACAAATAAACCTGCATTAGTGAGGGATCTGAGATACGAACTGTTGTTATTAAGTACAATGTTGTGGACAAAATTATTAATGTATTATAAGTGAACATTTTATATCATTTTTATGTATATATATTACCAATGTTTTTAGTAAAAATCATTAATAATTATATATATAACTATAATGTTTGTCGGTCTTTTTTTAAATCTCTATTACTCAGAAATCTCGACCTTGAGAAGTAGGCCCAGCCTACATGCTCCATTTTTTTTAAGTCCAAGCTCAACCCATAGAGTAGTTTTGGGATGGTCAAATCCATGTTGACCAGGACGTGTGGGCCAAATTGTCATCTAATCTTTCGATTTAGGAAAAATCATTTTATTTCTATTAATCGTCATTGTTGACTATTAATTTACTTAAACGATATTAATAAATAAATTATTAAAATTATATAATGAAAATTTAGTAATTAAATTTTTATTATATGATTTTATTAAATTATTTACTATTATCGTTTATGAGTAATTTGTGGTCAAACTCGAAGACAGTTGACCGGTCAAAGTCAAAATGTAACAATTTCTCTGAAATAGAGGGAGTAATTGACATTACTTGGGATTAATCTGGACCATAATAGCTAAACTTTTTTGTATGTGAACTTTGGTTTATATTGGGAGCCAAACATCAACATTTTATATAAATATTATTTGAAACTTAACATGTAGACATCACATAATGGAGTATGATAAACAACAAACCGTTTTTGAATAGCAACGGTGACATATAGATAGATCGATACAATCAAACACATCTCAAACAAATTGCTGGAGGTACTCATCCACAGTGGTGTAGCTAACATCAGGATACAGCTCTGTAGCCTCAACACCAAAAGATGGTTCGATCTTAAAGTAGGTCTGGTCACCCTTCACAAGAGTCGAATGGTTAATCGCCAATATGATGTTCAAAGGGAGCGGAGCCTCTGTCATACAAATGCACGAAATTAATTAGCATAAAAGTTTAGATGTCATCAATGTTGGTACTAGAGACAGAGGCTATTGAAGAGTATCAATGAATACCTGCAATTTGTTTCAAGAGTTCGTCTTCAGGCACGTAGGTCTTCTCGAGAGTTTTGCCAATCTTCTTCTCCCATAAAGCAACTAGTTCATTGAAAGAGTATGTGTTCTTGCTTGGCTTTATGTAGAGGATCTTGTTCAATGTTCTTGGATCATCCACTGCCTTGATGGTGAACGTACCAATGTCACGTTCATTGTTGAACACGGCTTAAGTTGGACACATGAAGCAGGCAAATTAATCAACAAGTACATAAAATTTATGTAAGCATATTATTTTGGACAGGAAGTAAATATGAAAAATGTATGATATGATATGATATGAAACCTTTGGCATTGCCATCTCCTAAGACGATGACCTTGTCTCTAGGGGGAGGGGGTGGTCCTGGCTGAGCCAGATTGGGGAGGAAATAACCCGCAAAGTAGTTAGATGAGACGTATGTGTATGGTAGGCCTTCTGCCTCAATGGCTCTCCGGACTTGGACCTTAACCGCCCATGCTGACTTTGCTGGTTCGACAGGACGAGCACGGTCCACATCGTTACCAAATTCAGATGGGAAGAACCTCTGTAAAGTGACATAAAGATTTAGACAAAGTGTATATCATTTCATTCAAATCATCATATTTTTAAGGTGCACACTATTTGATCTCATTACCAACTACTATCACACAAGACAGGTAAAATGCACTAGTGGGAATCGAGTGATGTAGAAAGTTGTCCTCTTTGCTCACTAGACCACACCACTAACTAGGCCATCCTTGCAAGTGCATGTCACTTTTATGAGTTATTCTATCTAACTAACCCAAACGAATTGAATATGTGAATTTACTAGGGACATATAAGGTCTGAAATGTGTAAAAAAATTGAACTCGAATTGAGAAAACTCAATTTCAATTTGTAGTCAAACACTCCGCTTGTCTTTGACGTGTGAAATGTTGTCCAATTTTGACATGTACTTATGAAATATCAAAGGAACAACAATGGATGTAATCCACCTCGCCGATCATGCTATGCTATGTACATCTGTTACAAACACTCATTAAGAGAATTAATATCAGTTTTTATAATCATTTGCAGACAAGTATATATTAAGTGTACTATTCTAGCATGCAATATAGGAGTATGTTTATTCTTTCAATATAATTTAGGGAAATTTATATATAGATACATACATCTATCGTGCGTTTTCTCTTATTGTGACGAACGATCACTAGGGGTACTATATGTGTACATTTCCTTAATATTTAGGAAAAACCAATTTTTATAGTGATCACCTTAATATTTCCAGCCTCTTTGATAGCAGCAATGATCTTGGTTTGATCAGCTAACTGCATCTGACCCACCGTCGATATAACAACATCCACTTGCTTTATTGCCTTCACCAAGCTCTCGTGATCATTCAAATCACCCTGTTTCATAAAAACCATCACATTTCAAGAGGTTCCTAATTATATAATCAGCTTAACAAAATAAGTTACCACATTTTAATTGAGCCGAACAAATTTCATCAGCTAGCTATACCTCAAATAAATTATTTTAATTAAAGTTTCGTGCCAAACAGTCCGGAAAACACTTACATGGAGAATCGTAACACCGGAGTTCTTGAAATCCTCGACAACTTTGGCCTTGGCAGGATCGGCAAGGGTGGATTTTCTTACCAAAGCAAAAGTTGGATGTTCGGATTTGGCACTTGCTTCCACTATGAATTTACCAATGTACCCTGTCCCTCCGATGATCAAAATCTTGCTTTTCTCACCCATTTTCGATTTAAGTACAAAATGTTAATGACTCGATCGAACAATTTGAGGTTTGTTGATTCAAATGCAAAGAGAGACTAGTGTTTATATACAGGTTGAAGTTGGTAACAAGTGAACTGATGATGAGTGAACCTTGCTTTATTTGGCTGCTAGATACATTTTCTTTTTCATAAGTGGTACTAGATACGTACCTGTCATCTTCTAGAAAGAACCTACCCACATTAATCATCATTTCAGCTTATTTGGTTATTACATTAACAACTATCCCATGATGGGTCAGCTAGTTTCTGGTCACCCGTTACAATTTTGCTTCAAAATTAAGATAAACAAACTCATTTTTTTCACTTTGCATCGTACATGTGTGTAAACAAATTTAGATATAAAGAGAAAAACAAAACCAAACAAATCTATATCTATATAAAAAGAAGACATTTTCAAACCTTATGGTGAAGCCATGTAATATGCTGACCTTGCAAAATTCTTGATTTTGATTGGTCGAAATTTGTTTAGTGTTGGCCAAACGAAATGTTCTGATTGGCTAGGAAAAAAATAAAAGCTGACTGTATTCCTCCAGCTCTTATTGGCGCCACACATCGACTCTTCAGGATGACGCTTATTCCTTCATTTAATTCTTCAACATATCGATGCCTAAATCTATCTTTGATACTAAAAGCAAACCTATATTACAAGTTTTATTTCGTAATATTCTATTTTTCATCATATTGAGTAACACTCATTATTCATTGGCTAATAAAGGGAAAGTGTAAGGAGCCACTCAAGTTCAATCAACTATAACTTTCAGTATTGGACTTGCTTATTACAATTTAAATAACTCGAATTTGAGTTTTGAAGAGCAAACAAATTTTCGTAACTAAAATAAGTACACACAATTGAATTTAGTTTTTAAGTCAAAATTACATATACAGTAAAAACTCTATACAATCATATTATAGGAACCGGAAAAAATATTCCTATAGCAAATTTATTCCTAATTAGAGTTTTGTGTCCAAAAATATTTTTTTTCAAAATAAAAAACACATGCATAACTTAAATATTATATATCTTGTATAAAAATCAGTAACTTTAATAATAAATTTTTATTATATATATATATATATATATATATATATATATATATATATACATACATACATACATACATACATACATACATACATATGTTGAGGGGTGAAACCTCGAACACTAACTAACTAAACTATTACAAGCAACCTAGTCTAAGGCCCGCCTCCTACTTGAAGTCCGGCGATCCGCCTGCAAGAGTACTGGGGGGGTTAAGCGTTACCCGGATTGCTTATGTCAATCCGGTAAGAGACTTTACTCAAGAGAGAGTTGGGAGCTCTCAATGTAATAGTTATGAGGAAGGTTATAGTATCAACAAGACTTAGTGATTATTGCTTACGGTTGTGTCCTCCCCCGAGGTCTTGGATCTTTGGGCTATATTTATAGTTATCATATGCTTATGAGGCGACTCACAAGATGATGCCAAGTGTATGCTTCAGATTTGGACACCAATACTACCTTTGGTCCATGGCCTAATAGTGAACAGTAATCCATTGCTAGTTACTGGGCCTGGGAGGGTAGTATGGTCCTTTTCCTCTGAGAATACTGTTCCGCTCGTTGGGTCCGTGTAAGTCCTTCGGACAGATCCGTCTGCTTGGTTGATCTATCCTTAAGTAACTCACGGTGTCCGAGCCTCGAGTTCCACGGAAGTATCTCAATGTACGTTTGGTCTTATTGCGATGGTGGCGTCCGAGATTCTCTCGTCCGGTCCGTTTGGCATCCTAGGACTGACAGTTTGTGGTGCTTGGTAGGGCCATGCGACCTTTTGTCAGGTTCGGAAGTCATACACCTAGCTTCATCGGACTTAGCTGAGAAGGTGTGTCGACTTGTAAGTACTAGTTGACCTGAAATGGTTTCCCTTAGGTCGGATCGTTCGAAGGTCGGGCTAGTACTGGATTGGCCATCTCAGCCTTGATGCGCTCTAGGACACGCTCTATGGCGCCCTTAACGGATTGGACACATGTCCGTATCAACATATGCCCCCTAGTTTCCAAGTATCTTAGCGGAAGATAGTTGGTAACTATGAAAAGAACAAGTGTGTTGTGGAGCGTGTCCGAATCGTTAACTGTAGGAAAAAAAATTCCTTTTTGTGGGATCCGTTGTCCGTGTTCTTAGTACGATAGAAATATAACTTATATTTGTGTGGATTTCTTGCAGCTCGGATGTTTCGTCAGGGCCATGCAGTGGAAGGCCAGTGATCGGGCCACCATTGAAGAGGATCTGCACAAGGCCATGGCCACTTCCGCGGATGAGGCGGAGAAGGTGAAGCGAGCGGAGGCCCAGCTAAAAGAAAAGGATATTCTGATCAATAAGTTGAAGACTAGCTGGGAGGATGTCAAGTCGGACTTGGATTGGCAGGAGAATTTTATCAGTAGGTCGATGAAGGCCTTCCTGGACTCAAAGGATATCCTCCTTGAGGACCTCCAATATGACCGCCTTGAGGCTGGCCGAGACTTTATGAAGTCGGACTCCTTCAAGTTTTTCATGGCGGACAAGTCCGACGCTTCTCGCCTGGATGGGTTTTCATCCGCTATCGGCCAGTTGCAGTCCAAGGGATTACTTCCGCAAAACTTCGACTGGAAGGCGAAAGGATTGATTCCTTCCGCGGATGCTAATGGAGTGGAGGTCCCTGTGGACAATGTGCCGGATGAACGGTTGGCCGCATGTGAATTTGCGGAGCTGGTCACTGAGGAAGGTGAAATTGACATGAATAACGGCGGACCCTTCCTCCCGAAGTGTGTCCCGGATTCCCTCCGAAAGGTATGTTTCGTACCTTTTGATAACTACAGGGCTTTCCTAAAGGACTGGTACTTTATGCTTGCTCGGGTCGTTGGCCATGACGCGGATTTCAACTGCTCGAATTCTTGAATCCTCGCAAAGACGTGCATCGCCAACCCGTCTTCCACCAATCCGCCTCAAGCCGAAGAAGTTGGTCCGAGCCAACCTGCCCCCCAATGAGAAGTCCGGGGTATGCCCCGTGAGTAATCTGTAACATTTTGAATTGTAATCTTTTGATGGGACGGAATGTTGCCATGTACAATGTTTACTCTTTCTTCCTTCGTAGTAACTTTATGCGGAGCCATGCTTCCGTGTTTTTGAATCATTACTTGCTTTCCTCTTTATTTCCTTCTATCCGTCGTTCGTATGCTGGGTTAGCATAAAATACGCATCTCTTACAAACACAGATCGCTTTGGATGGTATCTGATGCAGAATAATCAAACCATTATCTTTCTGATCCGCGGTCCGTTCGTCTTTGCTATATCAAATTATTTTTCGGGATGCGTAATCTTCTAGAAGGAGGAAGGTGAAGCAGCGAAATAGTCATTATTACTGCGCCCTTCCATCTTCCGAGCCGTCGGATGATTGACATGTGGTGTGATCGTAAAGATCCATCGCTATTATAAATAAGACTATGATAGTTCCTCCTTTCTTGCTGCTTCATTTTTCGCCAACCTCTTCCTGTCTAGAACTCTCAATCTTCAAAAAAGCCAAATTTCTCCAGGATGTCGGAATCTGCTCGAGAAAAATCAGTCCGAGCTAGGCAACTTCACCTTAATACCAGTGCATTGGTTCCCCGCCTGGGAAACCCCATCGTTGGAGACCCGGATGATCCCAAGTACGATTGCTATCGGCATTGGGTAAATTGTGCTTGCGGGAACATGCACCCTCCGATTTATCCCGGTAAAGGGACCGCGGATGACCCAATCATCCTTGACCTAGAAGGTGACCCCCCCTCTATGTACGGCGATTGCCAGGAGGCTAGCCGAGGAGGAAAGGGAGCGGACGCTGAAGATGATCCGTAGGAGGATCCGAATGCATCAGCAGGCTCGTCGGGCTCGAGACGGTGGCTCGGAGTCTCAAGGTTCAACCTCAGGAATCCGCTGAAGGGACGAGGCGGGGTATGCCCCGTAGAAGTATGGTCCTCGGACCTTGGCAAATTGTACTCTCCGTGTTTATATGCTCGGATGATTTTCTAATAAAATTCGGACTGCCCTTATTAGATGAAATCGTCACCTTTTTCTTATCCTTACTTTGTCGGAGTATATTCCTGTGAATGTCCCTGTAAGATGACCAGCCAGTACAAATTCGGACATGGTTAATGGGCTTGCTGCCTAGATCAGGTAGGGTAAGCCCAATCAATCCAACACTGTTCTGCCCAAACGGGTGACTCAAGCCCATTGCTGACGTCAATCTGTTGGCGTGGTGGACGCTGATTGGTTGGAGTGTTCTATAAAAAGACACGACCCAAGTACCAAAACCGTACAAACTGATTCCAAATTCTTCTTTTTCTATCTCCTCCGTTTTGGCTTGTGTGCTTTTTAGGACTCCCGTCACTTTTCTAGGAAAGGTGATCTTGGATGATAGGTTGTGCAAAGTAAACCATTAAAGCCGGACCTCTACTCCTTTCTTCCAATCCTACTTTAGTGGCTCGAATCTCTCTTGAATTGGTAACAGCCTCCTAATTTCAAGAGAGTTGGAGTCTCTAAAGACGGTTAGGCAGAGATCTAGTCGTTTCGACTTGTATATACCATTGTTTGTTGGTACTTTGTTCTTCCCAGACACTGGATCTATATCACCATGGTACAGTGATATCATGAAAGATTTTGTCATGTCTAACCATTTTTCCATGTGCAGGTAGATCAAGTTCCTGGTTTCCACGGAAACTATACTTTCCGATTGATATGGAAAAAGCTTTTCCTGACGGAGGAATAGTCTCAAAGGGAGATGACGTATCTCCAGGGACTTTCTCTATAGATTATGTATCATATCTTGTAGGTCCGGATAAAGATCCGAGATTTGTAGACTGCAAAGACAGTGTTATGTATACTTTGTTCTCATGTATGAATAAAATTCATTGCTCGACTTTTCTTTTCGCCGTGAACGCTAAACTTCGAATTTACGAATTGAAAGGTAAAAGTTGTATTGATTTGCCGGAAATTCAGTTACAACTTGTGGGCTACATGGCCCATGACAAAAGGGTTAACAAAAACAGAACTGACGGAGTTCCGTGTAATAGATAGTTTAAGCCCAAAATATCCAAATAATGGATAAGGGTCCGCTCAATCATCATTATGCGTAAAACTTTTGAAGGTTCCTAGCATTCCATGTACGCTTGAGTGGATATCCGTACTCATCTTCCAATTCGTAACTCCTGTTCACTCTTGCACCGATAATCTTGTAAGGTCCTTCCTATTTAGGCTTGAGTTTTCCAACATTGCTCAAAATGTCAGCCCGACGAAGCACTAGGTCTCCGACCTGCAAGTTTTTTGCTCGAACATTCCTGTTATAGGCTCAAGCAGCAGTTGCTTGGTACCTGTGGATATTAGCCAGTGCTTCAGTTCTTTTCTGTTCCAACATGTCTAGATCGAATATCCGAGCTTCACGATTGGCAGAATCATCGAACTCTTGGACCCTCATAGTCTCTACAGCAATTTCTGCTGGTATAACTGCTTCTGAGCCATAAACCAAGGCAAATGGAGTTTCTCTAGTCGCGGTCCGTGCAGTGGTGCGATGAGCCCACAGTATGCCATCCAGATCATCTGCCCAACTTTCTTGAGAAGTTCTCAGTCGTTTTTCCAGGATCTTAACAATTGTCTTGTTTGTGGACTCAACTTGTCCATTAGCTTGTGGATATCCAACAGATGTGAAACGTTGTTCAATCTTGAAGGACGCCAACCATTCCTTGAGCCTGTTGCCTGAAAATTGGGCGCCATTGTCCGAGACAAGAACTTTGGGTAGGCCAAAGCGACAAATGATGTTTTTCCAAATGAAGGTCCGCACTCGACTTTCCGTAATGGTTGCCACGACTTCAGCTTCTACCCACTTGGTGAAATATTCCACGGTCACAATTAGGAATTTCTTCTATTGAGTGCCCCTTGGGAACGGTCCGACAATATCGATGCCCCACTGATCAAACGGACATGCTATGATTGAAGGAATCATAGGATGTGTTGGAAGATGGGGTATGTTCGCATAATATTGGCAATCAGGGCATCTCCGGGCGTAGCTGGCGGAATCCTTATCAACGGTAGGCCAGTAGTAGCCTTGTCGAATGATTTTCTGAGCAAGAGTTCGTCCCCCGGAATGACTTCCGCAGCTTCCTTAGAATTTCTTCCGACGCCTTTGCTTCTTGCAGTCCCAAACACCTCAAATGAGTCCCAGCAAAAGATCTCTTGTACAAATCTTCTCCCAGTATAAAGTATCTGTTCGCTCGGCACTGCATCCTCCTTGACTCCTTCGGATCAGCTGGTAGTGACCCGTCTTTGAGATAACTAAAGATGTTGGTCATCCAGTTTCTTCTCGTATCAGTTATCATGACGGTTGGGTTGGACTCATGACGGATGAGTCAGTAATAGTGAGTAGGATTACTCTCCTCGTGTCTAGAGCAGCTGTTGCGGATGCGTATTTTGCCAGAGCGTCCGCTCTTTCGTTCCAGGCCCTGTCAAACTTCTCCAGGGTAAACTCCTCAAAGAGGGTGACTTCTTGCTTGAGTAGTTCAAGATACTTGATCATCGAAGGACCTTTTGTGGTAAAAGTTCCTGAAAATTGGGCTTCAACTAACTGTGAGTCCGTGTAAGCCTTGTGTTTCCGGACCTGCAGGGACTTGGCCAGACGTAGCCCGACTAACAGCGCTTCATACTCAGCCTCATTATTGGTGACTTTGAATTCCAAGGATATCGCGTAGTCGAGTTCCGCGCCATCAGGGCTTTTAAGATAGATTCCAATCCCTCCCACTCTTCCAGTTGAGGAACCATCCACTTCCAATGTCCAAACATCAGAGGGATATTTTTTGGTTTGGAGATCTTCTGTAAGCTCCCGAGATTCCAACTTTTGTTCCTCCTTCTCTTTGATATTCAGATCAGAGTTGTCAGTACCAGATCTCCTTGTGATATCGTCAAGAAGGAACATTTGGTTAACCCGAGTTTCCTCATACGATGCAAACAGGGACTGATTTATAAATTGAGCATCCTCGAGATTTTTTGGGTTGATCAGTGGCGGAACTGGCTTCCGGACAATCTGCTTGGTGATTAGGCATTCAAATGCCTGTTTGTCCGGGACTTTCTCTGAATCCACTTCAGGGTACTCCGCTAAGAAATCGGCGACGACTTGAGCCTTCTTGACTAACGGAGCCTGATAGCAAATGTCGTATTCGCTCAGCTCGATCGCCCACTTAGAGAGTCGTCCGGATCGATCGGGCTTTCCCAGGACCTATTTCAAAGGTTCCGAAGTTAGTACCACTATTTTATGAGACTTAAAGTATGGCTTTAACCGTCTTGCGGTGTAAACCAAAGCATATGCAAATTTCTCAATCTTCACGTATCTTGTCTCCGCCCCAGCAAGGGCTTTACTAAGATAGTAGATTGGCAAGTGATCATTAGCTTGAATCCGTACTAATACGGAACTCATTGCCTCTTCCGTAATTGCTAGGTAGAGGTAGAGTGGTTCTCCTTCGACGGGTTTGGAGAGCAGTGGAGGGGAATGGAGGTACTTTTTCAAATTTTCAAAAGCCTCAGAACATTCCGCGGTCCATTCAAAGCTCTCTCCTTTCCGGAGGATTTTGAAGAACGGAAGGTTCTTCTCCGCGGATCGCGAAATAAAGCGACTTAAGGACATAAGACGTCCAATAAGCTGTTGTACCTCATTGAGGTTCTTCGGATGCGGCAGATCTAGGATTGCCTTGATCTTCTCGGGATTCGTGCTTATCCCTCTCTCTGTGACCATGTATCCGAGGAACTTTCCTCCTTTCACTCCGAAGGTGCACTTTTCTGGATTCAGTTTCATGCCGTACTTCCTAAGGATAGCAAAGCACTTGTTCAAATGATCCACATGTTGTTCTTCAGTTTTGCTCTTAACGAGCATGTCATCCACATACACTTCCATGGTTTTTCCAATTTCTTCCTTGAATATCTGATTCACCAGTCGTTGGTAAGTGGCCCCCGCATTTTTTAATCCGAAGGGCATCACCTTGAAACAGTATACCCCCCCTGCAGCGAAGAAAGCTGTTTTCTTAATGTCCTCCTTGGCCATCCGAATTTGGTAAAAACCTTGGTATGCGTCCATGAAACTCAGTATTGCACATCCGGATGTGGAGTCAACTAATTGATCTATCCGTGGCAAAGGGTACGGATCTTTTGGGCAGAACTTGTTTAGCCTGGTGAAGTCATTACACATCCGCCATTTGCCTGGCGATTTCTCTACCAGAACCACGTTGCAAACCTAATCAGAATAACGGACCTCTTCGATATGCCCTGCTTTCAGGAGTCGATCAACTTCAGCAGATATGATGGCATCCTTGATCGGACCGAAATCCTTTCTCTTTTGACGGATGTATTTAATCGAGGGATCCATGTTCAGACGGTGAATAGTTATCCTCGGATCTATCCCCTTTAGGTCATCGGTACTCCAAGCAAACACATCACTGTTATCTCGGAGACAAGCAATAAGCTTCATTTCCACCTCCGCATTCATCTCTGTTCCGATTCTAGTCTTCTTATCCAGGCTTCCAATAACAAGCTCAATTTCCTTGAGAGTTTCATGAGGCTCGATTCATACAGTTTTAGGAAACTTCTCCTTCTGGCTCCCTATTCCAATATGCGGATTCTCCTTTTTAGCCGGAAGAACAACTGGCGGGTCAGGGGTCACCGTTACTGCCAACACAGGTGCAAATGCCCTCCTTGTGGACATAATATAGCACTCCCAAGATTCTCGAATGTTCCCTACCTCCTCTCCAACTCCGCACGGGGTCGGGAATTTCATCCTATTATGGAGAGTGGAAGGTATAGCTCGGAATTGATTGAGCCCCGGACGACCGAAGATATCCACCACTACAAAACGGACTTGCTGTGTCACTCTTGCAGGATGTGTCCCAAGTGAAACGTGAAGTATGACACTTCCTAAAGGACGGACAGTACCTCCTCCGAACACTAATATGGAGGTGTTGACTCTCTCATATCGGATTCTTCCCAGATTCATCTGATCTATTGCCGATTTGGAGATGATGTTCGAGTAACTCCCCGTGTCTACCAGGATCTTGTTTACCCGATAAGTTGCGATGGTTAAAGAAACAACCAGCGGAACATCCGGATCGTCAATGTCTTCTCCTCCTGCCGTAGGAGGAGGGATCTCACTATCATCAAAGGATATGGTGTTTGTCCCTCGAATTACTGGAGCAGCATACGATCTGTCATTGTTCCGGAGATTCTGAGCTGTCCGTTCTCTCGCGTTCCTACTATAGCCCCCAGTTGGTCCGCCTGCGATGGTGTTGATCACTCCGCTGTATGGAGCGTTCTCCATTTCAACGTCATCAGCGTACCTGTATGGGTGTCGGTCCGTGCGAGACGGATGGTTAACTGGCGGAGGTGGCAAGGATAGCGGATTGGGTGGTGGTTCTGTAGCATTATCCTCCTTCCTTCGCTCCGTTCTATCATGCCTGGAGGGCTCATCCGCATAGATGTGCTCCTTCAGCTTGCCCTCTCTTACTAGGTGTTCAACCTCTGTTTTCAATTGAATACAGTCATCGGTCTCGTGACCTCAGCTCTTGTGAAACTTGCAATATCCTTTCGTATTTTTGTTCCTCCGATTATGAGATGGCTTCGGCCATTGGATATCCAGCTTATTCTCAACAATGGTCGCCAAGATGTCGGATCTTGGTTTGTTGAGGCGAGTGTAGTCCACGAATCTTCTTGGCGGACTCCTTTCTCTGTAAATACCTTTATATCTGTGATCCTTCTTTGGGTCAAACTTCCCCTGGCGTTGTTCTGGTTTCAGCGGCTCCTTTCCTTTCTTTGAACCAGCCCGGACTGGAACGTTCCTTCGATATTCCTCTCCGTACATCACCTCCTCACAGATGTCGTCCAAGTGTTTCTCACTTCTTACCTCCTGGCTGGAAAGTTTCCTTTGGAGCTCGGAGTTGTAAGTATTAGCATACAGGTGACGGAACCGTTCTTTAATACTGTGGGGCTCGACTTGGAGGACCTCCATATTAAAGCGATCTAAGAAACTCCGAAGATCTTCCTGCTCCCTTTGTATAACCTCGGCCAGGTGCTCTATGGTACGCTTTCTCCTTTTTGATTTTCCAAATCGTGCCAGGAACTTGGAAGAGAGGTCTGCATATGACCTTATCGACTTGTTCGGCAAAGCGGTGTACCAATCCATAGCCATTCCGAAGAGAGTAGATGAGAACATAAGAGCTTTTGTATTGTCGTTCATCCCCTTGGAATCCATCTTGCTGTTATATCTTGTCAGATGGCCAACGGGACAAGTATCCCCATAATAGTATTCCAAGTTTGGAATCACTTGATCCGAGTTTCTGTTCCTTTCCTTTTCTCTCATGATGTCATCGCACAAAGGATTTGACGCACTAGTAGTTATCTGCTCATGATCTTTTACCAGGCGTCCGAGGTTCAGAATCTGGGCCTCCAGAGCTTTTTGCTGAGCATAGATTTCGTCCGCAGTCATGATCTCTCCTGTCCTCGGATGAACTGATACATCTGCGGGGAGTTCATCTAGACGGACCACCGGAATGGTTTCCACTACATGATCTCTGTCTCTCAGAGGTGCTTGTCGTGGAACTCTTGGATGCCTATTATCCCCCTCCTGATACTCTCTCCTTCCGTTCGGACTTCCCTCACCCCGAGCTTGAGAGGCAGATGCCCTCCGATCTAGAAGGTTTCACAAATCCTCCTGAGGTAGCTGATTCCCCAACCTCTGTTAGATCGGACATTGCCTGTTTCTTGATAACGCAGGCTCTGCTTGAACCGGAGTAGCCACTGGCGGAGTGGCTTGCTGAGGATGGGCATTGTTAGGCCCTAGGCATCCTTGGATTATCGTGAGCAATCTATCAAACTGAGTTTCACTTAGTCCGAGGTCACTAGTGCGGACAATGCGACCATCGGGCATAGTAAACTGTTGACCTGTAGTGGGGACTTGAGTTTCTGCCGGAGAAACTCGTACGGCCCCTTCTCCATGGTCCGCATGCACAACATTCTCGGGAACACTTTGGGCTCCCCTGTGCGGAGCGTCTCTTCCCTCATCTGAGGATGGGCTGGCTGTGCGCCCATCGCTCGGATATCTCCTTCCAGCGTTCCTTCCAGCCACAGTGTCCCTTCGTCCCCGGGTGGGCGGGCGTCTGCGTGGATGTGGTGGAGTCCCTATGCCTGCAGCACTAGTCCGTGCTGTCCGTCTTGTTCTTGCCATCAGCCTAACTCAAACGCGAAACCTTTTGTAAAGATTCCCACAGACGGCGCCAAAATGTTGAGGGGTGAAACCTCGAACACTAACTAACTAAACTATTACAAGCAACCTAGTCTAAGGCCCGCCTCCTACTTGAAGTCCGAAGCAGTATCCGCCCGTGCAAGAGTACCTGAAGGGGGGGGGGGGGGTTAGAAAGGGTTACCCGGATTGCTTATGTCAATCCGGTAAGAGACTTTATTCAAGAGAGAGTTGGGAGCTCTCAATGTAATAGTTATGAGGAAGGTTATAGTATCAACAAGACTTAGTGATTATTGCTTACGGTTGTGTCCTCCCCCGAGGTCTTGGATCTTTGGGCTATATTTAAAGTTATCATATGCTTATGAGGCGACTCACAAGATGATGCCAAGTGTATGCTTCAGATTTGGACACCAATACTACCTTTGGCCCATGGCCCAATAGTGAACAGTAATCCAGTGCTAGTTACTGGGCCTGGGAGGGTAGTTTGGTCCTTTCCCTCTGAGAGTACTGTTCCGCTCGTTGGGTCCGTGTAACTCCTTCGGACAAATCCGTCTGTTTGGTTGATCTATCCTTAAGTAACTCACGGTGTCCGAGCCTAGAGTTCCACGGAAGTATCTCAATGGTTCTGTTATGTACGTTTGGTCTTATTGCGATGGTGGTGTCCGAGATTCTCTCGTCCGGTCCGTTTGGCATCCTAGGACTGACAATTTGTGGTGGTTGGTAGGGCCATGTGACCTTTTGTCAGGTTCGAAAGTCATACACCTAGCTTCGTCGGACTTAGCTGAGAAAGTGTGTCGACTTGTAAGTACTAGTTGACCTGGAATGGTTTCCCTTAGGTCGGACCGTTCGAAGGTCGGGCTAATACTGGATTGGCTATCTCAGCCTTGATGCGCTCTAGGACACGCTCTATGGCGCCCTTAACGGATGACATATATATATATATATATATATATATATATATATATATATATATATATATATATATATATATATATATATATATATATATATATATATCTATATATATATGCCCTTAACGGATTGGACACATATATATATATATATATATATATATATATATATATATATATATATATATATATATATATATATATATATATATATATATATATATTAACAAATAAGTAAAAATATCTATTAGACAAGAACTAGAGGGAGATAACAAATTGTGGATGTTTTAACGTATGACGGAATCATCACATCAATTAGACAAGAAGTGGAGTGAGATAATTCAAAATACGATAGCACATAAGTAGCAGAAGTTTCATGTCAATAAGCTTCGAATCTGCTTGACAAGTTTTCACACATCGATCAACTACTAATTACACAGAAGCTAAAATATATACTTATCCCTCAAAAGTTTAAGTCGCTATCATAGACAATTTTATCAAATATTATGTCATTTATTACTATAAGGAGGTATAATTACTTAAGGCGGGATCTGAAAAATTCGTGAAATATTACAATGTAGAGTTTATTATTATTTATAACTGGTCCCAAGTTGGGACCAGAATTTTTTATTACTATAAGGAGTTTATTCCTTTATAGAGTATTCATCTATGGAGTTTTTACTGTAGATATGATTATGTGTGCTTGAGCATGTTTTGTGAAATCATGACTCTCGGAGATCTGATCAAGACAACATATTTAATTATAAATATCGCAGGCAAAATTAATTAAAAAGAACACATTTTTTAGATCAGGTGATGCAAGTATAATACATGCTTATTGAGCACACACAATTTCAACATAAAATATATATTTTAAGTTGAATATGTAATGTTGATCCATATCTAAACCTAAAACATCTAATTTTAAGTTTAAATGTAAGCTTTTGTGATACACACAAATAATAAAAGTTGAACAATATTCAATATTTCGCAAATATTGTAATGTACCAAAGTTTTGAGATAGTTTCAAGGGGTTAAAAATGCTACCTATACGAACAATGTGCACCTTTATTTTTGAAAATATTCATTAGAATTCAAGAGTTAAGCATCTTTGCCTGGAACAATTTTATAATGAGTGACACACTACGAAGTTACCAACGAACGTATGAGTACAATTTTTTTTGGGACCGAGAGTACTTTTATTCCATTCCAACAGTTAAGTACAAACTGATCCGAAGATCCAGGTGATCAAACAGAATCAAAACAACCAACAGTAGTCTAATTTAGCATGAGCAAAGCACAGTATTTGCGCAGCTTCCTATCCTGCCAACATCTATTGATAACATTAGTAACTATCTTCTCATCAAGCCTAGCATTTATATGTTTCTGTTTAAAGATCACTTGATTCCTCTCCATCCAGATGGCATAAACCGCTTCTGTGAAGGCACATTTGAGAATCTTCTTTCGCCAGCCATTACTCCTAAATTGCATACAGAGACACTCGGTTTCCTCATCCCAATCCCGAGGGGTACGCTGGATCCCCAGCCACATTATATAGGAAGTTCCACATCCATTATCTCCCTACCCTTGATGTAGTAGCTATGAATCCACTTGACCCATGATTTATCCGCTTTACGACATATGTTCCAGAGCAATTTGGCAACAGTGCACGCATTCCACTCAATCAAGGAAGTGAGGTTAAGGCCTCTAACATTCTTCGTATCACACACCTTGTCCCAAGCAATCGGGGCTCGTTGCGTGATTTCTGCGGTGCCACTCCAGAGAAAAGATCGATAGAGAGCTTCAACATTTCGGATTACCTGCTTCGGCATTGGGAAAACCTTCATCCAATAGTTAGTCATCGCCTGTAAAACACTCTGAATAAGTTGCATCTTACCGGTGTAGCTTAAGAGTTTCGAACTCCAATGCCTTATGCGAGTCGTGATTCGGTCAATGAGGGGTTGGCACATCCTGATAGTCAGTTTCCGGGTAGTAAGCGGCACACCAAGATATTTGACCGGAAGTTGGCCTTCTACAAAGCCCGTGATCGCGAGGAGTTGCAACAAGCGAGGCCGGTCTACCCCACCACAGTAGATGCGACACTTCTCTTGGTTCACGGCGAGTCCCGTAGCTCTCGAAAAACTTCCAAACTGCTGTATCACCTCATTTCCAAAATAAAACATCTTTCCCTTCCTGTTGTTGTGGCCTGGTACACTACTATTTTGATATGTCATTCTTGGAGTGCATTGTATCTAAGCCGATGCAATGATTTTATGTATTGATAGACGTTTTATGGAAGGTAAATGATAATGTCAGAGTAAGTTTTCTTTTATAGAATTTATAAATGTCACAAAACTTGAAGCGTCCAAAATAATTAAAATTGCTCTGTCGTTAGGAGTTTGCTATGGAATTATCATTAGTCTTTATGGAATGGAGCAATATTTATTTTATTTGAAATATGGTGTATATAGAGACGTTTCTTCATGTACGTACATGATCAAATGCTCTTCTTTAAGGTTTTCCATGCTCTTGATTTCCCAATCATTTCAACGGGAATCTGAGTATGTTATGGGATTCACATATGATCACTACATAAATTCTAAACAAATACACAATACAAAAGTATGTTAAGATTGTTGAAAATCCTATTTGGTCAATACACATTACGGGGTGGAAATTATTGTGTAAATTATAGCATTTTTAATTGTATTTACTCCCTCCGACTAAAACAAATGATGCATTTAATTTTGGAACTGAGGTTAAGGTGCAGTATAAATAATAATGGGAATAAGTCCACATGTATTATAAATTGTGGCAAATAATAATATGTCACAATTGGGACGGATATAAATGGAATGTGTAACATTTATTGTAAGATGGAGGGTGTAGTTGTTAGGAAATTTAAGAGATCGTATCTTGGAAAATTATATACTCCCCGCGTTAATTTGCCTAGATTGTAATGTTAAAACTTCAATTGAATTATAAATAAAATTTTGGATGTAAATTATCATTATATATATATACTTTAATTAAAAATTATATCATTATAACTTGAAATTAATTTGTAGTAAAAGTTGAATTTTGTTGACTACAAAAAAGTCAAAACTGGACAACTTCTCTAAGAGGGAGAGAGTACATGTTTTCCACTTATTGTTGTTGTAGTATTCTTTTTTTTTTTTTTTTTGAACGAAAATGATAAATACCGCAATTAATTTGAAGCAAATGAAAACAATAATATGGTCGGGTATTAGAGGTGGTTGCATATATATATATATATATATATATATATATATATATATATATATATATATATATATATATATATATATATGTTCAACTAAAATGACAAAAGAAAAGGAGAAAATTAAAATTTGACATTATTTTGAAATAATTTGATGGGGTTTGTTATCCCATATCCCAAATCAATTACCAACAAGTATGATAGATGGTATATAAGTGGACCACTACTCTCACATTGTGATTCCATAAAACAAATCTGTTAGGGTTTCACTTCAAAGAAATCAAAATAAAGAAACAAATTTAATGGATGAGATAAATGTACTATAATATTCTCAACAAGGTGTGTTTGCTCTCGAGTACACAGTGAGAAAGAAAGGACATGGGTCAGTTTGGGGTCAACATATCACCCGGAACACAGACAATGAGTAGTTGGGCTGGTCAAAAGGGAACGAAATGTTACAAATAGTAACAGAGCGAGACCGTACCCAAACCCGAAAAGGGTGTAAGTTGTTTGTCCTACAACCTGGTACACTGCTCCTTGCAATTTATGGGGTAAATATAATACCTCACATAACATAGATTAAGAGCGAGTGTGATAATTAATAGTATATAATTACGTCACCACTTTCACATAGTATGGGGACCTTTGTATGATTTCATAAACATATTCATGAGGGCTCATGTCCAACACAAACAATATCGTACTATAGAGACATGTACTGCCCAAGTCATCAATTTTGTGCCACTCTAGAAGATCGAGTATCAATTGATTGGTGGTCGGATTGTTTTCAATGGCATCTATGCGCAACAATCCAAAACCCACAAGGGGTGGATGGTTGGTTTAAGTAAGACCCTAATACACAACAAGACGTTGGTCAATTTAAGTGGGGTGAGCGTAATGTTCCAAAGTTTCAAAGAGTTTAAAGGGGTTGAGAACTCTACTATTCACAACAAGGGGTGCTTCCTCCTGAGCAATCTCAGGACAGGTAATCCACTAGAAAGTTTCCGGTGCGCGCAATAGTCAGTACAAATTGTGCAAGGAAGAACATGTGTTGGTTTGTGGGCAAATCACATCAAGTCATGGCCAGTTTTATGTTCCCCTCTACATTCATGAGCAATAAGATAATAAAATCATGATTTGCAACAATGAGGGTAACATATGTGATGAAACAATTCACGTGGTGTATAAAAATATGTTCGGCAGATTATGAGGTATAATTTAGTTTTGTACATAATTGATAAATGAGGCTTTTAAGTACATTACGTATTTTATAATAGTGTTCACTTTCACTAATAATACTCTTTTGATTCTTACAGTTATTGGGAAGGTTTTAAATGAAATGGTGATGTTTATATCTTTACACATTGTAAAATTACATGTTGTTAAAATTTATATATTGTCTATACTAAATTATACTCCCTCCGCCTTGGATTCAATTAACCGCGAGCCCGGACATAAGTTTTAAGAAAAAAATTAATAAAGTAGGAGAGATGGTAATAAAGCAAGGAGATAGTGAATAGAGTATGAGAGAGAGAGAGAGTGAATAAAGTATGAGAGAGATTATCCATTCAATGGATGAGAAGTGGATATTGAGACGTACCAAAATGGAATGCGGGAAGTTGAATTCGGGACGGAGGGAGTATATCCATTTCCAGTCGATTTACTCGACGGGCCATTTACTACAGGGGTAAGTTTTTTAATATTTATTATGTCTTCGTAATTTATTTTTTTATCTATATAAATCTTATTTATTTTCAAAGGTGCATGGCATATAAATTATGTTTATTTGAATAGGTGGCATGCTGTGTTCTGAGTTGATAATCGATCCAAATCAACTCTCGATCGGTTAATTTTGTTCTATAATTTTTATTTCTCACGAAATATTATAGTAATATCCAATATTAACTCTTATATTTTCACATGAATAATGCACCATTTCCACCCACGTACGTGGGACAAAACCTCAGTATATCCCCTTCATTTCATCTGCAATACTGGGAGTTTGAGCGCATCAAGAAAGAGAGCTAAAAAGGTTGTCATCAAGTGGGATTGCATCACTCCTTCTTCCTATGGGTAGGACGACGCTTCGAGATTCGAGATACCATTCAAATTCATGAGGACTCAACATGCAGTAAGCTCAAACATGATTCAAGGTCACATGACTACTCCAGGAGACTCGACTTATTATTTGGGACGAGGCTCATTGACAACCAACATTGTTTTGATGCGCTTAATAAGAGGTTGAGAGATGTGATGAGACGTCTAGATGGGAAATTTGGTGGGGGTGTTTATTGTCTTCAGCGGGGATTTACGACATATTTTACCTATTACTCCACGAGGTAGTAGGTATTATATTGTGAACAATGATATGTGCTCATCTAGAACATGGGATGCGCGTGAGGTGCTTCGACTGACAAAGAACTTGAGATTGCATGGAATTGGCATGTCGTATCTATATTCCAAGTCTTCTTATTTCATATTCAACTTATCTTTTTTAACGTCCAATTCAATCCTACACAATCTGGTTTGTTATCTTCCGAGATTCAAGAGACGAAAAAATTTTGCGGAGTCATACAGGTCGATGATGGCACTGCCGATGAAGCTAATCATGGTGGGGTTGATGTCAATATCCCCGAAGAATTACTTATTCGAGAAGTAAGTCATCAAATTTCAACCATTGTCAATAGTACATAATCTTCGTTGTTGGATCACTTAGTTGATCCATCAGTAGACCCTGAATATTTTTATCATCGGGATGTTCTTGAACCTACAATGAAATAGTTGATGAGATAAACCAATTTATCATGTCGAAGATGCCCTAAGATAGTGTTGAATATAGGAGCATTGGTAACATTGTTAGGGAAGATGACCATGAGAATGACATCGAAAATATTTTCATTATAGAATTTATCAACATCATTAATTGTCTAGATTACCGAATCATAAGATCATCATGTAGGTTGGGTGTATGATAATGCTTCCAAGAAATATTGATCAGACTTTCGAGTTGTGTAATGGTACAAGGCTTATAGTTACTAATTTTGGGAAGTATATCATTGAGGTAAATATGATATCTGGAATCAACGAGGGCCAAAAGGTTTTCATTACGATGATGAGTCCATCCAACGAGAAGAAGTTCCCTATCAATTTTGATTGGAGACAGTTCCCCATATCCGCCTACTTTGCTATTACCATCAAAGAGTCGGGGAAAATCTCTCTCATACATCGGCCTCTACCTCCTCTCACCCATATTCAACAATGGTCAGTTATATGTTGCTCTCTCTTGAGTTACCAACATAAAGGGATTGAATGTATTGATTTGTGATGAAGAGGGTAATACATATGACACAACAACCAACGTCGTTTATAAAGAAGTGTTCAACAAGTTATGAGGTCAATTAATCTTTTATGTGTATAAACTTTAGGATTTTTTTTTAACACGGACTAAAGTTTACATATGTTTATGTTCAATTTCACTAATTTACATTATACACTTTACAAGTAGGGATGACTTCTGATGCAATGTTGAAGAGATTAGATAAGTCATTTTCACATTGTAGTTTTTGTATGTTTCTCAACTTCAATATGTTATTATAGAATCTATTGATTTCTTATTTTGAGTTTTGTCTCCATGCCCCGTCGAGTATCGACGGGCCATTGACTAGTCTAGATATAAAGAGATAAATAAAACCAAACGCACCGGTAATGTTTATGTTATAACGATAATGATTGTCGACCTTTCTAGTCTCTCTATAAAAGACACTCCTGTATGTCCTGTATTAGAAATACTCATCAAATTCACCTTTTAACTCTTTTATCAATGCTTATATGTTCCAAAATTTTAACCAACAAAACCATACTACTATTGATTTAAGAAAAATGCTATCTTCGAAAGCTGCCATTTTTCAGGGCACTATTAATACATGGAATT
Source organism: Plantago major (assembly GCA_026545765.1). Classification (NCBI taxonomy): domain Eukaryota; kingdom Viridiplantae; phylum Streptophyta; class Magnoliopsida; order Lamiales; family Plantaginaceae; genus Plantago; species Plantago major. The sequence goes on from CM048843.1 coordinate 21,716,046, forward strand.
ATTAAAGATTAATATAATTTTGGAAAAGATGGCCGGTCCTGAATCCATGATGGTTGTTGACCAGTACAGGGTCCCAAAACTTTGCGGGCTCCAAATTCAGGGTATCGAAAATATAAAAATAAAAGTTTACAACAAAGATTTTAATCTATAATTTTACTTCTGACAACACTTGAAGTGTCACACTTTTAATATGATATATTCTGCATATTATTTTACTAGAAACTAATTTCAATATCATATATGAAGGTTTTTTTTAATATATTGTAATTTGGGACCTCTTTTAATTTTTTTTGTATGGTGAGGCCCGGTCATGTTGGAAAATAGTGTGAATATTATTTTATATGAATAATTATATTGTAAGTTTTTGAAAGTTTGAAATGATTTATAACGGCCCTGGTGCGTATATTTATTTGAGTGAATCAATTCATATAAGAAATTCAGAGTTAATCGTATTTGGTGTGTAACAATTTTAGAATGGATGGGTGACTCATTGGGAAGTTTCCAGGTACCACAATAGCGAATCAAAGTGCATTAGTTAAGTACATACTATGTTGGTACGTCGGGGCCGCCAATGGGGAGCCGCTCATGAATAACCGCACCGGCCTAAAGAATTGGATCTCAATTGATTAATAGTCGAACTGTTACAATAGTAGTGACATAAAATAATATTCACATATAATTTTCCAAATTTTCATCTATTTAAAAAAAAAATTCCTTTCAAGATGTACGGGAGATCATGTATGAAGAATATTTAGAGCGCAAAAGAATGAGTAAGCATGGCTTTGTTTAGTACAAGCTTACCAGTTAGATTATCGTTCGATCATGAGCTTATTTTCATAATAAAGCCTGTTACGTGAACGCATAGCTGGTGGCTGATAAGCTTGTCCAAAAAATTATTAAAAAAATAAGCTAGCTTATTTGTTTTTACATACCATATATAACAAATCAGCTAGCTTATTAGTTAATTGATTTATCAAACACTTTTATAAAAATTAATTAATTCATCAATTAACCAATTAATTACCAACTAACTTATCTATCAGCTACCAGCTAGTTTTGTTAAACAAAACCTTAATGCGTGTATTTACATTTGGCAATGTGTTATACCAATAAAGCTTAGTTCTACTTCTACAGTGTCATACTTTATCCACCTCAAACTGCACTATACAATGATTTTTATTTATATTAACAATTATAAAACCAGTAAAACAACTTTAAAAAAATCAAAATAACTCATAACTTTTAGCACTACAAAACACCTAGGTCTTTATCTTCTATATATATAAACCTATAAACCTCTATAAAATACTGGTTTAGAACGAAAACAACTTCATAACTTAATTACTATTCATCTTTAATACATTATCTATAGATCATCTTGCTTTAAGTTTATACCACATGTCCCGCGTGAGGTTACTAATAAAAGTGGTTTGGAGTACATCACATCATACGTACATAATATGATCATATATTCGTGTTCCTTCCTCTCTCTTCAAATTTTTGTTTGGCACGTCATGTGGTTGCTAATAAAAGTGGTTTGGTGCCTGGTGGGTGCTACTACTACGTACATCACTAAAACTGGCCGAGTTTGATAATTAATTGTAAAAGAGCGAGGAAGATTACTAAGTATGTTAATTTAGCATATTTCATATAGGACGTTAAGTCTTTAAAATGTAATTTTTATATTTTTGAAGAAGACCAAGAAGTAAGCATCTAACAGGAAGAGCTCAATTTACTGAAGATCAAGAGACTGCACAAGATTGCTGAAGACTAAGGAGAAAGGTCTCCTCAGATACCTTAGCTCAGATACCTTGAAGAAAATAAGTGTCTTTGGAAGAAAGTTTTACAAGAGGTTTCTGACACCCAAAGGTTGCTGAGTAAGGAAGTGCAAAGCCTTAGATAGCTTGCATATTTCCGTTGAGACTACAGGACAAAAGATACTACAGTGCATTTATTACGTAGACAGAGATAAGCAAAAGAGGAAATCTCTGAAAAGAGACAAAGCTCACTGCAGTACTATCATCAAATATCAATAGTTTGAATTTCAAGTGCCTAACGGATACTATTTAAACGGCATGATTTTCAACTATAAATATCACCACTTAGAATGTTTGAAGACACACCAAGAACACTGAATACACTTGCGAAATACATTCAAGCATACAAGTCTTCAAACCTACTTACTCTCATAAACTTACTGTTGCGGCTCAAACTCTTTGATTCTAAGTAGCACATAAAGTTTTAAGTGTCATAATCCTTAAACAAGACTTGATTACTGTGAAAGAGTTGAATCTAAGGATTTAGTTGCGACTTATATCTGAGATTCATTCTCTCGAACATAACAAGAACTTGGGTCAGTAAAGAACAACTTCCCATACTGAAAAGAGTATTAAGGAAGATTGATTCTTCAAAGCTCTCTAGGTAACTGAACAAGTTATCTTAGTTAGCTTGCCTGCCAACTACCTTAACCAAAACGAGCTCGAGGAAGGGGGTGAGAGCAACCGCAAGTTGATCCAAAATATTAACGTAAGACACAAAAATGAGACCATTTTGTGACAAGTCACAGACAAAGTGCAAGTCAAGTGTAATATGCTTCATGCGGGAGTGCATCACATGATGAAGAGCAAGACGAGTATCACTCATATTATCACAAAGGACACGAGGACTTGTCTGAACTAGTATACAAAGCTCATGAAATAACTGTTGAATCCAACAAACTTCAGAGGAATGAGAGGCAAGAGCACGATATATTTAGCTTCAGTTGAGGAACGAGCAACACCTGACGGCTTCTGAGAACGCCAAGAAATAGGATTTGGACCAAGGAAAATGAGATAAGCAGAGGTGGAACACCCATAACTCAAATCACCACCAAAATCGGAGTCAGGGAACGCGGTAAGAGACAAATCAGTAGGAGGGCGAAGTAAGAGACCATAGTAAATAGTGCCCTTAAGATAGCGAAACAACCCTTTGATAGCTCTCTAGTCATGATCAGAAGGATTGGCCATATATTGTGCAAGACGGTTCACCGTAAAAGCAATATTGGGACGAGTTAAAGTGAGATACTGGAGACCTCCAAGAGTACGACGATACTCCGTAGCACCAGTAGGTTCTCCAACCAAAGTAGTACGTTTAGTAGCCATATGAGTGGATAATGGTTTGGAACCGTCCATGTGATGTCGACGAAGAAGATCCATAGTATACTTGTGCTGAGAAAGAAACATACTTTTCTTACAAGAAGCAACCTCAATGCCCAAGAAGTAGGAGAGGGAACCAAATCCTTAACATCAAATCTACTCTGAAGATGACGAATAACATCAGCAATAGCATTAGAGTTTGAGCCGATGATACTTAGATCATCAACATAAACAAGAACGATAAGGCGAACTCCATTCTTAGACCGAGTAAATAAGGAAGTATCAGCAACCGACTGCACAAAACTATAATCCAAAAGCGCTGAACTAAGAGCTTGATACCAAACACGTGATGCAAGCCATAGAGTGACTTACGAAGTTTACACACGGCAGAGTCAAGTGATGAATCAATTAAAACCAGGAGATTGTATCATATATACAAGCTCAAAAAGATTTCCATGTAAAAAGGCATTGTTGATGTCAATATGCTGGAGACGCCATTGAAATTTGAGTGCAAGGGATAAAACTGTACGAATAGTGACATGTTTAATAACCAGGCTAAAAGTGTCATTGTAATCGATTCCAGGGCGTTGATGGAAGCCTTTAGCAACAAGACGTGCTTTAAATTTATCGATAGAGCCGTTAGGTTTGCGTTTCACTCGAAAAAACCATTTACATCTAACGGCATTCACTCCAGGAGGAGGAGAGACAAGATCACATGTGCCATATTTTGTGGGTCAGCAAGAGCCTTAGAAACAGAAGTGGGTCCCTCATCAGATGACAAAGGATGATGGGTGGCAACATGAAACGCCTTAGGTGTAAATATGTTGTGTTGACTTCGTGTGGACATATTATGGGGCCGAGGAGGGGGTGGTTGGTTGCAACGGCCTGGGAGAGCACCTTGAGGCCGAGTGGGCTCACTAAGAGGTATATCACATGGTGGGGGTCAAAGGTGACATTGGAGAGGAGCACTCGGGTTCAGTTGGCAATAAAGGAGAAGTATGTGTCGGAGTCTGATGGGAGACGGCGGTGTGGTAGGCGTTGGAAATGTTACTATAGTTGGTGCTGATGGTGGTGCAACTGTGTGCAGTAGAGATGGTGTGATAGTTGGTGCTGCTGGCAATGCAATAGGATGAAACATGGTAATTGGGACTGAAGATGGTGGAGTAGGAGATACTGACGGAGAGGCAGGAGCAGAAGTTTTGAACGAAAAAATAAATTCCGAGAAACGCACATGCCGAGATACAAATACACGAGAGGTATCCAGGTCCATACAACGATAGGCACTTTGTGTAGTAGAGTACCCGATAAATAAACATGGGCGAGATGGTGAGTCAACCTTAGTTGATCTGTAAGGCTTCATCCCTGGGAAACACAAGCAGCCAAAGGTTCGCAGTTTGAGATAATTCGGAGTAGAACCAAATAAAGCCTCAAAAGGACTACGCCCCTGCAAAATTGGAGTAGGTAGTCGGTTGATCAATTATGTTGTTGTTTGAAGAGCACATGACCAAAAAATGGTGAGGAAGGCCTGCATGATGGAGAAGAGCGCGACCCGTCTCAAGAAGATGTCTATGACGACGCTCAGCAACACCATTTTGTTCGGGAGTGTGTGGTGTTGCGGTTAGGAAACTGATACCGGAGGAAGAAAAATAGCGGCGTAAAGCAATACATTCTCCACCATTATAACTGTAGAAGTTTTTTAACCTTAACCTTATGGCCAAATTGTTTCTCAATTAAGGGAACAAGACGTTGGACAGTGGTTGCAACTTCAGACTTTGCCGCTATAGGGTACAACCAACAGTATCGGCTAAACAAGTCAACAAGTAACAAGTAGTATCGACTGCCATCGACGAAAGCAATTGAAGTAGGACCCCAAACATCAGCAAATATATAATGTAGAGGATGTAACACAGTAAACGAAGATTCACGGAATGGTAATTTCTGAGTCTTACTAACACCACATGAGATGCATAACTTATTCAAAGTACCAGAATGACTAGAAACTGATAACTTGAACTTAGAAATAATATTGGAGCTAGTTCGTACTAATGGATGACTGACTCGAGCATGCCAGGTGAGGGTTGTTGTGCGTTCGCCCATAGAAGAAAAGAGCGCTTCGGATTTCATGTATCTACTAGGTGGGCGAAAGTAATAAACTCCTTTATTGCAAAGTCCTCGCGACAAATGCGCCCCCCGTGAAGAGATCCTTCACAAGGAAGTAATTCGGAAAGAATTCGAGAGACACGTCATTTGTGGGTGTCAACTCATGAACGGATAAGAGGTTATGCTTCGCCATAGGTACGTATAGAACATTAGTTAGAGTAAAATTGAGGGTTGGATTGGAAACAATACCCGTAACAGTATGAGTAATAGGCAAACCAGAACTATCGGTCAGATGCAGTTCCTCGTTACCATCGTACGCAAATTTGGTGGAAAGATTAGTGTGATGCACCGGAGTCAACAACCAAGATGGATATGTCGGACGCATAGCGGAAGACTGGACAGTGTTAGCTTGAAGATCGTTCATTCGATATCGTGGAGCAATATGACTAAGAGTGCGGTAGAGTCAACAATTAATCTGACCAATTTCAATATGAGTATTGTGATGAGTCATTTGGAAAAGATAAACAATGGAGAGTGAGGTGGGTGTTATGAATGGTAGATAATACATATGAGGGACGGACACGACTTTGACGAAGAAGATAGTATATATGGTACGTACTACATTCAATATGGCCAACTATTAAGGACGATCGGAAACCGCTTGGAAAAACGGCAGATCAATTAATTAAGAGTTTTAAGGCGCTAGCAGGAGCAATTAATCATTGGGCTTGTTCGGAGGAGCAAGGGTTTATATTTGGTGAAAAATTGAAGGACGGCCAAAAAAAAAAAAAAAAAAAAAAAAAAAAAAAGGACCAATGCTCGTTTAAGTCTTAAATGGCTCGTGAAACCATATCGAAAATATGAATTCATAGGAAGTGAATTTAATTATTTGTTAGGTATAAGGCCCTATATATACAATTCTATTAGTTTGTATCCTGGTAGTAAAAGTATACAATATATAATTAAAGAAGGTAGAATTCTATGATTAATGAACTTCCTTAATACCACGAACTCACGAACCAATTGAAGGCCTAGGGCGAACTTTATCTTCTTACTATAATGTGAAGACCGCGGACGTTATCAAAACTGAGGAGATCTCATCTCCGAACTACAGTAGTAGACCGACCTCCTAAAGTCAAGATGGGAGAATTGATCTCAAGCAGCACTCAATCTGCCCAAACCGGTCCGACCATACTCCTTTCACTAAGGAGAACACCTACTGAGGAAAGACCACGGTTGATACCGACCTCCTATTGTCCTTACCCACCGTGTGATCTAATTAAACGCGCAACCTTATTACGGCAATACGTGTCAAGTGCTAATATGACTGACCAGAGAACGAGCAACTCAAGGCTTGTCCCCCCGGATACTTCCTATATATGTTACTCATCATCAAGTAAGACAACTACCTACAATATTCTACTCTCTAGTGTACTCGGACTCTTAAGTAGCGACAAGACAAATTAAATCTAAATCCGATTTATCCAAGGCAAACCGGTCAAAAATAAACGAATCAATACGCATGTGCATAATGCATTTCTTAATGGTGATCTTGTTGAAGATATTTACATAGACATCCCACATGGATACTTGTTTCATGGGCAGTTTATCTCGTCACTCTCATCAAAATTCATCAGAAAAGTTAGTATTCAAACTACTGCAAGATTTGCATTTTGTTAATTGTCTTGATTTGGATAAGTTTGGACTAAGTTACTTACCGCCATGGTTTTTAGGTAGTTAGGCGCATGATAGCATAGTGTATGTTAGCATTTGAGCTGTAGATTAGTCGTAGCTACTGAAAAGACTTGTGTTAGTACACACAAGTTATTTACTTGTTTCCTCTCCAACAATGGCCATTTCAAACTTTGAGAGAAAGCAAACAATCAAATTAAATATCCAACTCTTTTTGTTTAAGTTACTTATATATCACAAACCAAACCACATTCCGATAGGGTATAATTTCATAATACAAACAACAACACTCGATATATAGGACTTGTAGTGTCTAGGGGGAACTTGAAATATGTACATCAACATTGTTCTTTGAGGAATCGAATTGTTAAGCATTGATCCCAGTCGGACCCTCGTCCTTGTTCGAACCGGACATGTCTGCTACATGGTTCTGCGGTGCATAGCTGCTGGTTGCTCCGTCCGATTGCAGTACCGGAGGTTCATTTAGAAATGCCCAATAACTGCTTGCCCACCTGGCATCCGCGATATTATTATTACTAATACCATTCATCGGAAAATTAATTAATATAAATGAATATATTTCAGTACGTACCAGCCATTTTTCTTGATTAATTTATCGAGACCAGTAGTGTCAGTTTCCATATTTTGTTCCATGTTGGGCAAAGGATCTGAATTTGTTCTCTGGACTCCTTTGCTTGCCTCCTCAAATACACTTGCCTGTAGTCAGATTAAACGAGATTATATCATCAGTTATCCCTACGGAGTGTTTGGCTACAAATTAACTGAAATTGAGTTGAGTTTAAAAAAAAAATTAATTCGAATTGAGAAAACTCAATTTCAATTTGTAACCAAACACTCTGATGGTAACTTGACTTACCAGTTGGGTACGTGGTGAAGTGAGAGGAGAATGCTGTTCCTGATCTTTGTTCTTCTTTGATTTCCAAAAGGCTTCGATTTCTTCCATGGTGAGTGATTTATTCCTTCTGTACCTCACTGTAAAGTTAATTACAAAACAATTAAACCAAACCAATTACTAAGAAAACTACAAGAAAAATGTACATGTAAGCTAGCTAGCTAGGTAAATTGTACTAGTAGTATACTTACCAAGTTTAGGGTCTGGAAAATCTGAATCCCAACCTGCCATAAGTGAACCCATTGACACAAACTTAATTTCTCTCAATTACTAACAAACTCGATCTTCTTGATTGGTGATGCTCGCTATACTCAGACAACGTAACTAGCTTTGTGTTTTTTACTTGAATATAATCCGGTAAGTGTGGGTGTCCTATATATATAATATAATAATAATAATATAAAAAAGTTAGTACTACTAATAGATATGTTTAAAAGTAGACGAATGCACTAGTGGGGGGTTCGATAATACTATAGTTTGATCTTATCTTTACTTGCATAGTAGTAGTAGTAGTAGTAGTATATTAAATAATAATACTAATAATATCTATTCATGTTGAGAAGATATGGATAAAACCTCGGACTCAGGCGCAGCAGCTGGTTTTGTAAGGTTAAGTTAGATGATGACATTGGAATATTTTAGCAGGAATTGGCGCACATAGTTTCCAACTTTCCATTCATGGGATCCCAAGATATTTATTTTTGTATCCTTACTCATTATGTATGTCTTGCTGTCCGTTAGTGAATTTAATAATTTATTGGGTGCGGGCAATGAGTCCTTCTCCTGTCATCATCATCCCAATTATCTTCATTTCAACCGTCGTTTTTATTCCCATTTTTCGTCTCCTTTAAGCATCATCATGTAACATAGACAGGCAACTTGTAACACCTACGATTACACGGCCACTCGAATGACTATTATAAATTTCAATACATAATAATAATAATAATAATAGCCATCATAAGATTTTAAACATAGACATCCTCACACAACTTGTAACACATGCGGCCTTTTCCGTGTGATTTTTAATGGACATGGAAGGGAAGATAGAAGCTCCGAGCTTCAATGGCATTGGCTGGAAGCTCAAGCTGATCGGAGCTCCATTCACTTTTTTTTGTTATTTTTTATATAAAATGAAATTTGGTGTTTTGTGATTTTTTTTTTGTTTCTAACTATATTTGGATATATTTCGTTAAGTTTAAAACATAGGGTGTGCAATTAGTTTACCATTATTATATATTTGAATATAGCACGACTATTATGTGACTATGCAATGTTTAGTTGTATTAATAGAAAATTGAGGATTGAGATTAAATTTAAAAGTAATCTAATGGTTTATATCATAAGTACAGTGCGGGTGTACTATTGTTAGCCATGATCATTAAACAATGGTGGTAATATTTTATAATTTATTTGCCCAAAATCTAAACATAGACATCCCACAACAATATCACTATCACATGCAGACCAAGTAAAATGAAATGAAATTTATAGCCCAATTAATATATTAGAAATTTGCCCATATATAAGGTAAATGGGCCGAGACAGCATGTAGCTACATGAATCAAGCCCATATAAAATCAAAAGTGAAACAAAAAGAAAGTTATATGGGCCGACGTGAACAGGAAAAATGATGTTCCAGTGGATTTGTAGCTGTAGAATAGATTTGGACAAGCACATTCTGATCATTCGATCCAAATATAGTCGAATCGAAGGTCAAATACAGAAATGCAAGATGTCTTCCCTTCACAAGATGATCAAGCCTAATCCTACATATATATGTTTGCAACAGAAGCAGTATAATAAACATTGTTCTAATTGTCACGTCTCATTGTCCTTCGCCAATGAATATGGGACTTATCGTGCTGGAATATTTCACAATGGGCGTGCACAAAGCACAATTATAGACACGATACAAGAGGCGAGTTTCTCTCTGGAATAAAGTTTTCAACGGAAACTTAATATAGATGGCCTAGAGAAAGGCATATTGAATTATTGATCCACTGGTGTGTAGGTCAAGAAGGCATCAAATAGACAAGGACCTTAGAGTAACTAACTAGCTATAGCGTATTTCTGCGATTTTCAATGAAAGTGCACCTGATGATAAGGAATCTAACATATCAATGGCAATGCAGCAGTACTATTTGGATGCAGATTCTTGCAGCACTTCAACAACCTAATATTATCATTACCTAATAAAAAGGTCCCTCCACCAGGGAAGTATAGTATCTCAAACCCATGACCTCATTTTGCTACTTGTCCCAAAAGGTATGGAATCACTACTGTATTTCTGAGACAGATTTATACTATTAATTAGAACTCGACTATTCGTCTCAACCAAAAGCTCTAGTCAATGTGATGTGGAGTCACGTAATGGAAATAGAAAACTGACCTCCTTAGCCATGGATGCAGGGTTTCCAGTTCCACGACCTATTTGGATTTTTCAACCTTTAGATCAAGGTTGTCAATCGCAAATCGCGTCGCGTCGCGCTAGGCCCAAAAAACCGGGATCGCGAATCGCGGTCGCGGGCGGGATAGCAAAGGAAAAAAAAAAAAGCAAAATTTATAAAAAAATATATAGGATGAGTTAAAATTAGTGTAAAGACAAACAAAGCAAACTAAGAAATAAATAAGTCTCATACATAACATAAGTCATAATGTCATAACACAAGCAAGAATGTTTTTCTTCTTTCTCTGTTTTCTTCTTTCGCTTCTGTTGTTGGCAGAATGTTGCTCTGTTTTTTTTTTTCATTCTGCCCGTTGGCCTTTGTTCCTTAAGTGGGGGGAAAATTGGAATTTTACCCCCCAAATGACGCCCTAGGGCGAATTTAACCGTCCTGGGCTATCGCGCCCGGGACGGGATCTGAGATCGCAGGCTGTCGCGGGCGCGACAGCCCGCGATAGTAACCTGGTTTGCTGTAGCGGACGCGATCGCGCCGGGATTGACAACATTGCTTTAGATGGGTGTATAATGAAGTAAGACATAACCACTCGAAATACTTCAAGGCCGTTAATAATAGAAGATCTGAAAATTACAAAAGAATGTACTTTGCGTAAATTATATATCGCTGCAATGCAGTAAACTGTAAATAGATTCAAAATGCATTATGATACGCTATCACACTTTACACCAAATGCACAAAAATTGAATTTTGAGTTTCAAGATAATCTGGTGCGGATCTTATGATGGTTTAAGAACATAATCCGCACAGTGGCACCCTCACTCACTATCAAAAGCTACCATTCCATTGGAATTAACTTTCTAAAAGCAACCATGATCAAGTACTAAGAAGAATCAGTTCCACCACACTAAGAAAAGAGTGAAATAAGCATGTTGTAAAAGATTCTAAAACAAGTATTATTACTGGCCTAAACTCTTGACTATTTCCATGAAGAACAGAACAGAACAGAATCTGCAACCTCTACACCTAAATTCCGTGTAGGCAAAGGACAAGTTGTACATTATGCTAAAGTAACTACATTACTGTATCCTAGGCATAATGATCAGTCAAAAAGAATAAAAGGTTTTTATTGTAGTCCATAAAATCCAGTCAAGTTATAGTCAAATTCAAAATTATGGGTGGTTTGGTAGGTGTTTAGTCCTTTCTATTGCAGTCAATGTGTAAGCATAATCCTCTATATTATCAAACTTGGCAATATGCCGCTTTGTTGTTCAGAAGATGGTGCTTTCCCTAGATCAACATCAACTTAAAACTATTCTGCATAATCCTGGTATACACAGGTCCGTTCATGTTTGGCACTTTTAGAGCTTTGAACGCTCTTTATGATGTTTTAGATATAATAATTCGTGCTTTAAGTTTTCGCTACAGCTCACATGAATCAACGTAAAAAAAAATTTACTCATTACTAGAAGCTGGTGTTATATTGAGAATTGTGCTACTGTGCATCACACATATCTTTAATTACTATGTTACACTTGCCCTTATTCTCTGTTAGTAAATTCATGAGACATAACATACCTCGCTGCCTCATCTCGGACAAGCTGCGAAATTTGAGCTCCGTGCAGCTCTGGCAGAATTCGGCACAACCCCCTCAGGCGGCCTCCACTTGAGTCCACGATCCCCTACAACATTCAAGAAGCAACTATATCATTTACGATTAACCTTAAAAATTACTGCTGAATCACGTGAGGTAAATAAGCCCACATCCCAATGAGAATACCTCGGACCAACTGACACAGTATTACTCAGAGAATGAAGAAGGCAGATGATTTGGCTTGGACAAAATTAGGACCACAACATGATTACAATGCAGAGATAAAAAAATGAATGAAACCTTTGGAATGTTCCTCACAACAGGATAAATCACCATTTCCAACTCTTATCATCTACTGGTGGATAACCTGTAGTGTACAAAGGATATAGTTAACTAAGAAATATGAAAGCAGTGACGTGAGATACTTCGCGTCCAAGCCATTGGTTTAACACTTGGTAAATTTTCGTGCAAATGAGACTAGTAGCAGCAGTAATTAAAAGTCACATCCTAGCAAATAATCAGGCAACTTGTTGAAGATATTGTATCGTCATGTTCAATTAAATATCAGCAAAGAACAATACATGAAGTTGATTTGAGAAGAAAAACGGAACAAAATCCAGCGAAAAAGGCAGAGGAATATCTTGTGCATCTAGAGTATAGTGAATGTATGATCTTAAAATTGCGATGAAGCATCTGTCTATCTATCTATCCTAACTAATAGGGGTACCTGGGATTAGGGATCTAATCCCCACCAGGAGGATGAAATTCCCTCAATTATCCATTTGCTGACGATGACATTTTCAAAAGACAAGAAAATGACTTCCCATAATTAAGCAACAGCTTGCATGTCCTTAAATTTATTCTTCTTCACTTGCATGTTCACTTCTCCATCTTCTTCTACTCAAGTCATACGTGACCTTAATGCAATCGAATCACACCTTTTATGAACCTATGATAATATATTAATAAAACACTGAAACACAAACTATACATCAACTTTCACAACTTCATTACACTAATGGCATCAAGCTGTATGACATCTTCACGTGGTTTCTGCTCCTCATGGTCGGTCAAGCAGAATAAGCAATTTGAGGAAGCCTTGGCCACATTTGACAAGGACACACCTGATCGCTAGCATAACATCACCAGAAGAGTTGAAGGTAAGTCAGAGGAGGATGTGAAGAGGTATTACGAAGACTTATTGAGGGACATCATGAAGATAGAAAATGATCAAGTTCCAATCCCAGATTACAGAGCCGTTGCAAGCAACAGCAGAGGGTATGGTAATGAGCATAGGTACGACATGCACGAGTCAATTAACAGAACTTCCTTTCATTGTTGATTAAATGAACCCTCACGATCATAACTCTCATGCATTATAATTAGACAAGGTATAAGGAGGTCCACTGTGAAAGTTATACATGATCTTATGCTAGAAGTTCTTACATATTACTATAATACCAATAAAGTGTTAATATAAAAAGAAATACACATTACCAGTGTCTAAAATCTAGACCCCCAACACTCATATCAATTACTACAATGGTCTGTGTTTCATACATGATCAAGGTCATATGGACATTATATTCGTTCGTTCCTATTATAGCACCTAGATACGTCAAGAAAAGTCAATCCATTTCTTTATTGCCAGAGTAATATTAAGTTTAGAGTATAATCATTTCTTATTTTTAAATCAAACCATGTGAAACCTCATCCTAACTTGTTTCAGATCACATAGCATACAGTCTTGAACCTAGCTTAGCAAAGAAACTGAAATAATCGAATACGGAGTACAAGACAATATAAGTATTACTGCAGAAAAGAGTAAATTCCAGTGCTCATATATGTAACTTTGAGTAGAGTGGACTGAGATAATTTACCACATGCCTTTTCATCAATGGACCACAATTTGATGATTGCTTTATGATAACTCTTGGCAAGATATTATCTCTATATAGCAACATCAACTTTATGAATGAACTTTTTCTAAATGCTGACATTTATGCTTTCTTTGTTGTGATACTCAATAATCATGAACCTTTTTCCATAACAGGCTTTTGAAGAATCTCTGGCTACATTGATCTATAAGGAAGGAAGATCTACAGAAAGAAAATGCATATAATGCAATATCTATCCCTTATGCAAGAAAATTGGTGTTCATTTCTTTCAGCAATTCAAGTTCCAAAAGCCAAGAAACAAAAAAACATGTATTTTTAGCAACACTTTCGCAGAAGCTTCCAGGAAATTAAGACACTATCCATGTCATGTAAAAATGTAAAATAGTGTTTCGTGCATATGGATTTTCATCTCCAAATTTGTCACTGTTTGTCATAATTTTCAGTTCTCGTTAATTGCTGACCAGTAGGAACCTAAGTCAGACATATGAGAATGAAAAGCTAAATCTTTGTACAGAGCTCCAATTACCAGTTATCAGCGGTGAGTTCCAACCCCAGTAATAAGAAATTTACCTCCGTATATTATCAAAGGATCTAGTAAATTTTTGGCTGCCAATAAAGGTAGGAAACACCCCAATGTCAAACGAGCAACTTTTGCAACCGTCTCTCAGAAAGACGGGATTAACATCACATCACTTGTTTAGCTACAAACATTACATGTTTAGTAATGCAGAGCAGTAATGCATGCATATTAAACACACGATGTTTGAAGCTAAACATGCGAAGTTTGCAGCTAAATGTGTGATGTTTATCCCATCTCTTCGAGAGGCAAAAGTTTGTAATGTCATAATGTGTATCATGCATCTAAAATCAGAATAATAGTCTGTTCTTCAAGATGACTAATATTTCATGATTTACACCAATCATCCGAATCTTCTAATAGAAAGGAGTTAATAGTTAATACCCACATACATATTGTGATTGTCGTAAAGTTAGGGTGAGGGGTTGGTTCTATGGTTCTGTTTGGAAAGGCATGTGGTATGTGTTGGTTGGGAGTTTGTTTAATGGTAGTGAGGCCAGAGCAGAAGCTGAAACAGAGACGCATTCGTGGAAATTTAAATTGCTGTTTGGTAGTGACAAAGTTTGTCATAGTGATTGTAAAGAATGGATGATTTAGACATAGATTTAGCCGTGGTTTAGGAGAGAATACGGTATTTTCGGACCCGTCGAGCATTCCTTATGCTCATCGTAAACTTTTAAGTATTATTAATATATTTTGGCCAATTCAAACAAAAAAAAAAAAAGAGGGGTTGGTTCTTATTAGCTGGCTTAAAAAGCTAAATTAAATCACATCAACGCTACTAAATAGAAAAGTGTCTCCTTGTCACACAGTAACATGTTGAACATACACTACTTCTTCCCTCTTCCAATAATCAGTAAAAGAAAATAGAGTAGACTATATAGGAGATTATGCCAGAGGGGACTGGGGCAACCCATTTTATGAAGAGTTAGCGATGGAAAATTGTTTTATAACTAAATGCAAATTTCCAGTATTCTAATTTCTAGTTGCTTTTAGCTAGTGAAGTAAAAAAGCAAGCACAAATATACATTTAGACGTGCAGCCATGTCATATAGCCACAATGCATGTTTGGACTGGTAAATGAAGTGTTTGATAAGTGCACATTATTAACACTTAGTGCTAACAAGATGACAAGATAAGCTTTACTAGCAAAAATGAAGCATGATAACGACGATACCATGCTCATAAGATTCAAATTCTCTTGTGAATTACTACATCAATTTCCAGAGAGAACTATAGGATAGGTTAATTGCAATAGTAAATAAATAAATAAAATAATAAAATATCCTTATATTCTATGGAACATGCAGGAAACTGAACCTCCTTATAAATCAAATCAAACATAGCTTAAAAGACTAGAACCCTGTTATTTTATGTTAGGCTTTGCTTCAACTGGGTAGTCGTATATGTGGAATGACAATAATAAAAATATCAAATCGAATGAGCATATGGGTGAGTTTCACTAAAGTGAGTATGGAACAACTCATACTCAGAGATGGTCTATATCTATTTGCCTTATCTTTTAGAATATTGATCTCATCTCATATCTGTAAAGAATCATCAATCACCAGTTTGGGATCTAATGTTTTTACCAATGCAAGGTGTATGAGTACGACCCTTTTGTTCGAAAATTATTTCCATGTTTTGGTCCCAATGTTATGTACTTGGAGTCTTGGACCAATATCATGCAAGTGTAAGAATCCAATCCAGTTTCAACATGTATTCATGGCATTGACCTTTTTTTATGTGTCAATGTCACTCTTGGACGTTCTCTCTACAAGTTTAAACTTCTAGACAAGCCGATAATTCCTTGAGTAATGAAGAAGAGCCAAAGAACCCACTCAGTTAATCAGTGCCATTAACCGTTCAGAAATCTATTTCCGCAACTTTAAATGGAAGTGGTGAATTGTAATACTTAATGATAAGGATTCTAACATATCAGTGGAATGATATATTTGGATTCAGATTCTTGCAGCACTTAGACAACCTGAATATTTTTTACCTAAAAATCAAGGTCCCTCCACAAGGGGAGTATCGCAGACCCATGGCACCTTCTACTTGTGCGGAAAGTGGAATCATTATATTTCTGAGACTTCAATATACATGACTTTATGGTAATATGTGCATAACACTTCTACTTAATAATTAATTTTGGAAAGGCAAATACCTTTCCAATAAATATCCTAAAAAACATATTACATCATTTAGCAGTACTAATAGTATGAATGATGCCCTCTACTATTGGATGGGTAGTACAAAAGGGTACAACCAAGTACCGCACATAGAATCTATTGACCAGGACAAAAACTTGTGTTAGACACACCTTGAATATTAAGAAGAACCATTACCACCACCCAATCAAGTGTTTAGGCGCATTTCCCTTGCATCAGTCTATCTTTTAACAGTATAACATGAGAAGTTCTTCTCACTTAGTAGTGATGAAGAGAGCCACCACATCATTCGGCAAACTTATACCCATAGCAAAATTAATGGTTTGGCCTATATTCAATATATCGTGTATTTTTGGACTCGGCCAGTGATGAGGTAAACTGTAAAACTTCGTCATTTAAGACTAGATGCTACATGTAAATGATGCGCATTATCATATATCATCGTAGATTACTTTTCAGGGAATGTGACAGCAACCACTAAAGCAACAATGAAATAGAAGATTTGGTACTATTAGAAACAAATTCTACTGCATCAGAGAAACAGCACTGACATAAAATTCAGTTAAAGATTTGAGAAGAAGTGGTATTGTTTGGTTAATCACTTGATTATCTACCTCCATGAATTACAAAATCTATGGTGCACCTTAATCAAATCTTACCAGAGTCCAGAAGTATAATTCTCATCATAGTAGTAACTTGTAGAGTAAAATCTTGAACAGGGATGGCAAAAGGTAATTGAAGTCCAAAACTACTGCCGAAATCATGTATTTACACAGCTACACGTAGGTTAATGAACACATAATGTGCCTGGAAAATACTGGCTTAAGATGGTAGGAGTGTGTAGAAGATGACAGATGGCCTAAGTTAAGGACAGGATGAAAAACATGATGTATGCCATGGCAACACTATAAACCACAGAGAAAGAAATCTTTGGAGTGTTGCGCTCATAACAGGATGAATCACCATTTCCAACTCTGATCATATACTACCATAACTTCAATATTGAACACGAAGAGGTTATATTAACTAAATTCCACAACTCCCCGTCTAAAAATGAAAAGGATAAAAGAAGCCCAGAACAGTTTGACTAAAGGAAGCTGAAAACTTTAATATGTTCCATGAATAAAAAAAACTAACTTCTCAAGCATGTATCACTGTCACCATTGAGTCAAGTAAAATGAGAAGAACAATATCCAGCCGAAGGTGGAAGGAATATATATTATGTGCATTTGATGTATGAGAGTATGTATGATCTTATAATAGTGTTGGAGCATCTATCTGTCTAAACTAGTAGGGGGATTAGGGATCTAATCCCCTCTGGCCAAGGAAAATTCCCTGGACAATCACATGCTGATGTTGAGATTATGAATAAAAGGACTTGAGCAATTTATTCAGTCATCGACTGTGACCTCTATGCAAGAGAATCACATCCTTTACGGCCCCATAATAAAATCAGATAAAAAGGAAATATTCATCAACTTGCTCCTCTGTGCACCTTTCTCCAAGTATTTAAAGACTTTGTGTGGCATACCTTCTAATAACACAAACTCACTAACACTCCCCTAAGACTAAGGAACTTCACTTTTCTTCTTGGTTACTTAATTCTTTTTAAAAAAAATTCATGGCATCAAGCTCCATGATGTCTGCACGAGGCTCAGGGTCCTCATGGACAGTCAAGCAGAACAAGCAGTTCGAGGAGGCTTTAGCCATGTTCGACCAGGACACCCCCAATCGCTGGCAAAACATTGCCAGAAGAGTAGACGGAAAATCAGCAGAGGAAGTACGGAAGTACTACGATGAATTGTTGAGGGACATAACGAAGATAGAAAACGATCAAGTCCCAATTCCAAACTACAGAGCCATATCAAACAACAGAACGAGGATATGTCAATGAGAATAGGTACTGTGTAGCAAAACCCAACAGATCATACCAGTTTTTTCCATATGATGGCCTGTTATGTTTCTCATTGTAATACTTGCTGATCAACAATTTTTTTGACATAGCAGGCTTATGAAAAATCTCCAACTGCAATAATTAATCCGACATCCCTGTAAGAGAATCGGTGTTGCTTCCTTCCAGAAATTCAGGTTCCAGAAGACAAGAAACAACCAAAAAAAAAAAAAAAACCAAAAAACCATGTACATTAACACTGTTTTCCTACAAGTTTCGATTAAGTTAATAGACTCTATCCATGATCATGTACCATTAACATATTGTGTAAGTATGTATAATACTTAATGTGTTTCGTGCTTCTGGATTTCATCTCGGAATTGTCCCCATCTAATGTCTTACAATAATGATAATATAACTCCTCATTAATCTTTTCAACTAGGAAATTGATTCAACTATTAAAGAATGAAGTAGGCTAGAGCTCAGTGCATATTTCCAGTAACCTTTTACATGGGGTAAACTATAATCCCGGTAATAAGAAATTTACGTCCCAACTGGTTCTAGTTTCGTGCAGATAAATGTAGTATCATTATCGTGATTCTTGTCACTTAGGATAGGAAAATGGTGCTCTTCTCTAATGCAGGATACTACATTTACTAGCAGAACCATAGGAATACGACTATGAGACGTATCGTTCTCTACTTGATCACACCAGGCATGTACAAGATTCGAACAACAATCTTACTACTCTCAGAACTAACTACTGCAGCACATTTAGCCCGAACCATTAATTTGAAGCATTTCAACACATATCTCAGTTTATTCATTAAGTAACCAACTTATTACAAAAAACAAATCTCGAAAACAAAAAAGAGACCTGAATGATAAATATTTCCCGATTCAAGAAAAGGCCAATTGGATTGCTCGAGACTCAAAACAATGGGGCAAAAGACCAGTTTCTCCTTAGCAAAGGCGAGAAAACAACAACACATACAATACAATAGTACAGAGGTTAAAAAGCAAATGTAAAAGTGAACTTACAGGAGATTCCATGGAAATTTAACAGAGAAAATGCTTCTGCATCAGGCCGGCTTTTTACTTTCCATATTCTTTATCGGGTCTATGCTCGTACTTTAGAAGCAGGGAACTAAAGATAGAATGGGCTCCTTGGTTTCCGATTGCACATTTACTTGGTTGAAGTTTTTAAATAGTTGGTCATAGTCCGATCACTCTTTTAAGTTGGTGAATCGTGCATTGATCACGAAACACATGTTTGGTAGTATACAATTCAGATGCGCTATGAACAAGTCTTGTTTGAATTGCATATTTATATGCGATTCTGAAATGCACTAGGTCTCTCATAAGCATTTCGGATTGCATGACATAGTGTATTTGAGATTACAGCCCGAAATTCTTCACGGGCTTAGTGAATCGCATATAGGCTGAATTGCACACTACCAATCACCTTTCCATGTGCGGTCAATAATTGCACACAACCAATCGGGCCCTAGATAAAATAATTAGAATATTTAAGAAAAGGTAATGCTCAATGAATAAAATTATGAGAGACGATGAATATAAGTATGATGAATGGAGATAGTAGCCAAAAGGGTGATTAATATCCTCTATGTTACAATGTGATTATGTATTCTGAATCTGAACATGTCGGTTTAACGTTATTAAATAAAATGTATGGCAAGTTGAGGTTGGATAAAGAGAAAAGTATGACAAGTTAAGATCAGAACGGAGGGCTAGAGTAATTAGAAATTAGAAAATTACATTTTCATTTTTCATTGCATAACTAATTAATTAGGTCAAATCAAGATCCGACCTCACTACCAATCACTGGGCACATACATCTCATTGGTGCTTTAGGACGGAAGTCCCACGGATTTATTTTCGAATTCACCTAAAAAATCCTTATGCAGTATGAGAGTGTGTGTCTTCCTCGTTATTCCACTTGCTCCGAACCATTGTGAGATGTCAGATATTATAATATACCCCTTAAATAGCCTGATGGGACCGAATTTTTGGCCATTCCCACTGGCCTTGCAAGCGTGGTTAGGGCAACACCGTAGTTTGATGGGAAAATTACCAATATAAATCAATATAAAGAAAGTAGTGCAAATTAAGACCATTCGTTAAAAGTCTATCAACTAAAGTCATTCTCACTTACTCCACACTTGACTGGACAATTATGCCCCTATTATTTGAACAAACAAAGTCGTCCTTCCACACCGCCATAATTGTCCATCACTCTTCCATCAATCAACCGTCTGTACATCACTCTCTCTCTCTCTCTCTCTCTCTCTCTCTCTCTCTCTCTCTCTCTCGAAAAAACCCTGAAAACCCCAATTTCTCTGTCAATTTTCTTCAATTTCTACTCAAATCAAGCAATCGATATCAGAAAATGACGGAATCGAGCAAAGCAAAGTCGAAAATGGTGAAAAGTATGAAAACCCCCAATTTTTCTTCATTATCTACTCGAATATGAGAATTATGAACTTCGATTCCGTCGAATATTGGTTAGTTTCAGTATATAAATGCCTAGAATGTTAGTTTCATGGGTATATGAGTTGATTCGTTGTTTGGTTTTGAATTCTACAAACTAGAGAGTTAGTTTCATTACAGTTCTGTGCTTGGTATGTTAGTTTCAGAGAAAACGATCAATTAGATACGATCTGGATGTTGCTAGAATGTTGGTTTCATGGGTACATGAGTTTATTCACTTGTATGTTTTGAATTCTACAAACTAGAGAGTTAGTTTCATTACAATTCTGTGCTAGGTATATTAGTTTCAGAGAAATCGATCTATTAGATACAATCTGGATGCTGCTAGAATGTTGGTTTCATGGGTATATGAGTTTATTCACTTGTGTGTTTTGAATTCTACAAACTAGAGAGTTAGTTTCATTACAATTCTGTGCTAGGTATGTTAGTTTCAGAGAAAACGATCGATTAGATACGATCTGGATGCTGCTAGAATGTTGGTTTCATGGGTACATGAGTTTATTCACTTGTGTGTTTTGAATTCTACAAACTAGAGAGTTAGTTTCATTACAGTTCTTTGCTTGGTATGTTAGTTTCAGAGAAAACGAACGATTAGATACGATCTGGATGTTGCTAGAATGTTGGTTTCATGTGTATATGAGTTTAATCAATCTTATGTTGGTTTCATGAGTCTGTTTTGTTGGTTTCAAGAGTCTGATATGTTAGTTTCATGACTCTTTTCTGTTGGTTTCAAGAGTATTTGAGTTAGTTTCAGGATTCTTTAATGTTGGTTTCATGACTCTTTTCTGTTGGTTTCAAGAGTATTTATGTTGGTTTCATGACTCTTTTCTGTTGGTTTCAAGAGTATTTGAATTAGTTTCAGGATTCTTTAACAATAAGATGATTCGACTTCTCTGAAACTAAACCAAATATACAATTTTTTCAACTTTGAAAGAGGATATTTGTTGAAAGAATTATGGTCAAAAGATCGACGAACCCAATGGGACTTGAGAATGATGCGTTCTTTGAAAATTTTAAAACGGAGAAATTTGCTGAAATGGATCACAAAACCAGCCCCCCACAAGTGGGCGTCGACTGCGGAATTCTGTGCCTCATGATACTGGAGAAGAGATTGAAGGGAGGTGAACCATGGGATATAAAACCGAGTGATGAATTCATTCATGAAAGATGATGCCAGAACAGGGCAAGGATAGTTTCACACTTTCTCAGGTTAGGAGATCGTCACAATGCAAGCCAAGAAAATAAGGAAGAGGCTCAGGCAATGAAGGATCAAAAATCGCTAGATAAGACGAGGAAGCAAAGTGCAAAGAACCTAAATCAAGTGTAAACAATGGATTCAATATGCTTGTATTTTGTAACTCTAATTAGTATGCTAGTGCGTATAACTTTGTTAGTTTCATAACTATCACTTAGTTTCACAACGCATGAGTTAGTTTCAGGATACAAAAGTTAGTTTCGGGACACAAAAAATTTAGTTTCAGGACATATAAATTAGTTTCATAAGTTAGTTTCAGGACACATGTTAGTTTCAAAAAATAAAAAAGATAGTTTCAAGAAATATAGCATTAGTTTCATAACACAAAAAAGTTAGTTTCAAGACACATAACTTAGTTTCATAACACAAATGTTAGTTTCAGGACATAAAAATGTTAGTTTCATGACACATAAGATAGTTTCACAACACAAAAAGTTAGTTTCATAGGAATGATGAACCCCTAAATCAACTGAATTTGAAAACACCCTCTGGGAGCTACGGTCTTAATTAAGGTTTAGGGTTTAGGACGGGTCCAACCCTAATTAAGCGATTGCCGGGGCAATGAAGAACTAAATTAAGATAGTAAAATTCTAAAACCCTAAGGGGAATGGTGAACCCCTAAATCAACTGAATCTGAAAACAATGGTATGGCATAAATTAGCATTAGTTTCATAACACAAATATTAGTTTCAGTACACATAAGTTAGTCTCAGGACACATAAGTTAGTTTCCTAATTAGTTTCAGGACACATAACTTAGTTTCATAACACAAAAAATTAGTTTCAGAAACTCACCGTAAAATTCTAAAACCCTAAGGGGAATGGTGAACCCCTAAATCAACTGAATTTGAAAACACCCTTCAGGAGCTACGGTCTTAATTAGGGTTTAGGGTTTAGTACCACCCTGGACCGTCCTACACCCTAAACCCTAATTAAGCGATTGTCGGGGCAATGAAGAACTAAATTAAGACCGTAAAATTCTAAAACCCTAAGGGGAATGGTGAACCCCTAAATCAACTGAATTTGAAAACACCCTCCAAGAGCTACGGTCTTAATTAGGGTTTAGGGTTTAGGACGGGTCCAGGGCGCCTAATGTAAAATCCCGGAAATTTTTTTGAAGCGTCAATTTGAATTTTCTTTTGAGACGAGTAAATTATTTGGCCTTGAGTTGCTATACGAGAAACTAATTGGGCTCGAGATGAATTACGGTTGATGAACGGGAGTAAAAGGCCCAACTACTAAAAGCCCATTAGGTTTATTTATTGGATACTTTGGCTCATTCTTTTCTTCTTCTTTATTGAGACGTTCTTTTCTTCCCGCTTCTCGTTCTCTTCTTCTCCCTCACACCCAACACCCAGCCGCACCGAATTTTGGACCGGAATTGGACGATTGTAAGGGGTTATATATGGATGCTAGAAACAGAAATAAGAAATCGGAAATCCGATTTGGGAAAATTATTGGACTGATTTATAATGCTTTTGGACCGTTAGTTGTGATTTTAGATGGAGGAGATGATGTGTATTTGATTTTCGTAGCCTTTGCTTGGATTTGGAGGAGTTTAGTTCAAGTTCATGGAGTTTGGAAAGTATTAGAATTCGCAGGGACTGCATTGAAAGATTGCAGAAAGTTAAAGGACTTGCTTTTGAGAATTTGAGTATGGGTAGGGGCTGTTTGTAATTTATTCCTATAAACAGCGCACAGATGAGTTAAGTAAATTGATTGAGCTATGCTAGAGTTCCTTGGCCGAGTGGTAAAGAGCTTGGGTGTAAGGTAGGAGGTTAATGGTTCGAAGCCTGTTGGAGCCATATTTTGTATTCTTTTTACTTCCAGCCTATTTTGACCCAGAAACTTACCATTAAACCCCTGGACGTTGCAAAATTATAGTTGTGCCCTTCTACTATTTAAACTTATTTTCCTAGCTCCAGAAAATTACTATTTTGCCCTTGTGACACACTTTTCCCGTTTCGACCTATTAAACCGCAGTAGAGACTAGCGAAGTGTACTAGTGGTGTTTTGGAGGTGACTTTTGGAGATTTGATGTGCAAGCTATCGGAGGATTACTTGCGGTTACTTAAGTTTGACTTGGATTCATATCGACCTTGAGGTAAGGGGGTTTCCTTGACACTTTTGCTTCTATTTTATTGTTATCGCATATATATATATATGTATGTTTTATGATTTGACAAACTACTTATGGTTATTATATCAAGGAATGGAACTTGGTATAATACTCTATTCGAAAAGGATCAAGTATGTGTATCCCAAAATGTTTTATCTGTGTATGCGATTTGTAAAATGATTTGATAAAGCATGGATTATGTGTACGTTTATGCTCATCGATATGCCGATGAAGTGTGTGACCCTTTCGGGGGGAGGGGGGGGGGGAATGTCGTGCTTTGGAGTACTCCCAGTGTTATGTGTGTGACCCTATTGTGTTAGGGGATATGTTATGTGAAAGCCGACATGTGTGCCACCACGGTTTGTGTGGCCGTAGTGTATATTTGATTCGAGCTAAATGTGAATAGTGCATTGTGACATGTGTTCCATGAAAAATGATTTTCGACTATGTTTGATATAAAAATGGAGTGTATAAGTATGTAAACTTTTCATATGTCTTGATCCGGGTAAAAGTGCCAGGAGCTCACCCTTACGCTTTTTTTTAGATATTTAGTAAGTGATCGTAGGAAGATACTTTGGAGTTGAGACGGTAGTCAGATGATGGATATAGGAAGACTTTTTAGTAGTTGCTGCGACTCTGAGATTTGTAATTATAAGATGATTTGTACTGCTGGAATTGTTGTTATGTATAGAGGACTTGTAATTATTGTTGTATTTAGTTTATGGGATTTAGATGCTCTGTTTGTACCACTCTGAGATAATTGATGTATTTGAGGATTAAAGGAAGGCTTCGTCTTGGCGTGAGCCCATCTCACGATAGGCGGCCGGTCGCGCCAAAGTATTTTATTTTTGGGGCGTGACACCTAAACCCTAAAACCTAATTATGCGATTGTCGGGGCAATGAAGAACTAAATTAAGACGGTAAATCAACTGAATTTGTAAACCAATGGTATCGCATACATAAGTATTAGTTTCAGCATCATTAGCATTAGTTTCATAACACAAAAAAGTTAGTTTCAAGACACATAAGTTGGTTTCAGATCACCACAGACTTAGTTTCATGATATAGTCTGTTAGTTTTAACATCATTAGCATTAGTTTCATAACACAAAAAAGTTAGTTTCAAGACACATAAGTTGGTTTCAGCATCATTAGCATTAGTTTCATAACACAAAAAAGTTAGTTTCAAGACACATAAGTTGGTTTTAGATCACCACAGACCTAGTTTCATGATATAGTCTGTTAGTTTCAGGAGCAACTGAAATGCAGATTCACAAAACAAAACACAGAAAAGGAATAACATAATGTCTCATTCGAAATAAAATACGAATCAAGAATATAGAATTAGTCAATTACAGATCCAATGAAATTCAAATATGTCTCTAAACGCATAAAAGCAGGGGAGTGCTCATAATGAAATAATTCAACCGATAGGAGCAGTGCACGTAGCCTTGTTATGTCCACTCTGACGGCACCGACCACAGAGTTGTAGAACCTGGGAAACTTCACCCCTCGAACGAACCCTCTTCTTCTTGGGACGACCAGGCGGCCTCCTAGTAATCGGAGGGATGATTCCTTGCGGTGCAATCTGGAGATTGATCTGCTCTTTCATAATAGAAGGAATAGGATAAAGAGGAAAGGAGTATGACGTTCTGAAAGACGAAACATGAAAGTAAGGGTCAACAACATCAGCAACACTCAGTCGGGACCTCTTCAAGGCAGCAACCGCATGAGCACATGGGAAACCATTCGCCTGCCACCAAATGCAAGAGCACGCCTTTACCTCCAAATCAACAGTGACACTAGGATCAGATAGAACATTAACGACATTGACACTCTAGTGCTGACTTTTCGAAACCAACTTCCTCCAAATCTTATCCCTTTCCGGACAAAGAACACCATTCCATTGAAGCAATTGGTTTCTCCTCTTCTCAAGCAATGTCATGATCTTTTCACGTATGAATTCAATCAAATGCTTAACAGGAAGACCACGGCCTAAACCAATCCACGAATTGAAAGACTCAGCAACATTTGAGTACATCTCACCATAACGTATCATGGGAGAATAAGCAGTCGTCCAATGATCCAAGGGAACAGACTCAATGAAACTAACAAGGGCATGAGAGCCTTCAGAACGCCACGATTCGAGCCTCTCAAGCAAAACAGATTCATTAGAAGCATATGCAATTTCACTGAGTCGGAAGACAAAGGTCTCCCTTAAGCTCCTAGAGATTCCCCTGCCTCCAAACGAGTCTCTCAGGTTACGCTTTAGGTGCGCAAGACAGAAGAAATGGTGGGCTCTGTCACAAAAAACAGCTGGGATACCATCAATAAGACCAAGTGCACGATCGGATATCATCGCAAGCATCCTGTTAGTCACAACCTGTTTCAGATTCTGCAGGAACCATAGCCACCTATCATTGTTTTTAGATTCCACAATGGCAAAAGCAAGCGGGAAGATACCTGATAAACAAAAACAAAAGAAAAAAGATAGTTTCAGGAACATTAGTTTCAGGGACAGTCAAGTTAGTTTCATAGCTAGTCTAGTTAGTTTCAGGGACAGACAAGTTAGTTTCATAGCTAGTCTAGTTAGTTTCAGGAGCTACTATGTTAGTTTCAGAGACAGTCAAGTTAGTTTCATAGATAGTCTAGTTAGTTTCAGGGACAGTCAAGTAGTTTCATAACTAGTCTAGTTAGTTTCAGGGACAGTCAACTTAGTTTCATAACTAGTCTAGTTAGTTTCATAGCTAGTCTAGTTAGTTTCATAATATAATAAAAACACAACATAAAAGCAAACAAATAAGAAATGATACCATCATTCGCGCCTTTGCCAGTCGCAGATAGCAAGCAGCCCTTGAATCTGGACTTGAGATGAGTCCCATCAAGGAAAAGAATCGGGCGACAATGGTCGAAACCCTCCATACAACCACCAAAACAAATAAACAGTAGCTCAAAACGCCTATCCGATTCATTCACAACCAAGTCAATGAACGTACCAGGATTCGTATGCCTCAAGGCTTCCAGATACCATTCTAGCTCATTGAATGAAAGATTGTAATCACCATAAAAATGAGCACGGGCTTTCTCAAGCGCCCTATAAGCCTTATTATAAGGCACATCAATGGCATACAAATCCCAGAAGAACTTCCTATCATCACTCCCACCAGCGGAAGTAGTCAGGTTCGTTGAATCTAGGATCAGATCACACATAATAGTTGTACCCAACAATTCCGCTTTATCAAGCAATGGTGAAGGAACACACGTATGATGGTTGTTCAAATCCTTAATGTAAAACCACTTATTTGCATCAAACCGGAGACCAGTAACACTCCATTGGCATCCTTCAACCACATGCTTACTGCAAATAGCTCTAACTTTGTGCGGGTTGCTCTTCATGATCTTCATTTTGAAACCAACTCCCAAAGAATACTTCGCCAAAGCAATTCGAAAATCCTTAACACCACCCGCAAAAGATTGACCAATTTCCCTTATTTCATTATGCCAACCTTGAGACAACAAGGTCCTTCCTCTTCCTAGATGTACCCCACCGTACAATGTAGCCTCACCACCAACCCCTTGAGTAAATGGAAGGGTGCCTGAAACTATTGTACTAGGGCCCGAAACCAACGAGTTTTGGCTCGAAACCCTACCTGAAACCAATAGCCCAGGACCACCATCACCACTAAACCTACTACGCCCAGCATATTCTCTCCTACCCACTACATTGTTGGTTTCATGACCAACTAAGTTGGTTTCAGCAGCTACTCTGTTAGTTTCATGCACCGAGGAGTTGGTTTCAACAGCCAATCCAGAACCACCACTCCCACTGCTCTCACCAATAAACATCCTCTTACCATTAACATAATTAACAGGAGCAGCATCAACCTCAACAGATCAGACAAGGATAGTAATATCAACATATTTTAAACCGTGAGCAGAACATAAACCAATCATCGCAGCAATATCATCATCAGTGAAAAGCATGAACGTTTTCTTCTCAATAAGATAAACAAATCGAGTCGAATCCAAATCCAAATCCTTAAGATTAAATTTCGAAATTGAAACATCTAGAAGATCAGAAAACTTAAAACCAGGTTTTATGCCAAAAGCATGGGTAAAGCCATTGAAAGTGAGAGAGACAAGGAAATCCATGTCGAAATTGAAGAAAAAACAGTGGAAAACAGGAGAAAATCGGATCGAGAGAGCAAAAATGAGAGAGAAAAACAGAGAAACCTGGAAACGAGATGAAGAACAAATCACAAAATGAATTTCGTACAGCGTTAATGACTTCCGTACGGTAGACTTGGAGAGAAAGAAAGGAAGGAGGGGCATTAATGGAAAGACATGTTCTAGTTGGAAGAAATTAGGGCTCAAATAAAATAGAATGACTTTTTTTGCAAACCTTTTTTTGAGTGGTCTTTATATGCAAGCCCAACCCACAAAGTGGTCCTTAAATGTCATTTCATATAGTTTGATTTGGGAAATACAGTGTCGTAATTTTGGCATTCAGTTTAATTAATTAGGTTAGAACATTTTTTGGTTAGAGATCTAGAAGAGATGACAAGGATACTAGAATATTTTAGGATCTTTATTTAACTTTTACTACATTATTTATTTACATTAGTAGTTTAGAATACTTAAAACTCTTGTAAATGTATCTAGTGTAAATAGTTGTAAGGGCTTAACCCTAATTTCATAGATGGGATCAAAATACATATTTCCCCTGTAAAAGTGTATTAATAGACTAAGAAACTTCTTAGTTGTAAACTTTCCTAGTTTCTACGTGACTCTGTGATAGTTGAGAGTTGGTGGACGCTAAAAACTTGACGTTATAGCTTGGTAATTCGTTCCGCCAATTGTTAAGTTCTTCAAGGTTTCATCATAGCTTGGCGTCATCGTCGAACTCCAGATGGAGTAGTTGTGTCTTGAGACAAAACATATGCACCTCATACGGGTGTTGGGACGGTTCTAATCTAGTAGTATCTTTTATGACAACCTGATTCCCAATCGATTAAGATACGACCATGTAGATCGGCACGGTTAAATGGTTATATGCACTGGTGGAGCCAGCTCACCTGGAATTTTGCTAGCCAAGGCCTATTAGTATTAAGTATTAACTGATTTAGCTCTGTCCTGATAGTTTGTACTTCTTGTTGGTGAATTTAGTATTGTGGTTTAAATCTCAATTAGATCTCCACCAGTTTTAATTCTTTTCCCACCATTTAGTTTTCATCTTCGATCTACCATCTTACAAGTTTTCCTTCTTTTCTTTCTTTCCACCCTTTTTATTTTTTTTTTTGGATTGGACAAAGTACAATATTATTTCTTTAATTATTCTACTTGCATACTTAATAATACTGATGCAGCGTGCGTGGTTGGATACAAAAACAATAAACTCAAAACTAGTTGATTCAAAAGAATATCGAGAATTGACTCAAAACTCGTTGATTCAACGGAATACCGAGAATTGATGGATCAAGATTCGTTGATTCACATGAATACCGAAAATTGACAGATATGAGGAAAACCTCGATTTTTCATATATCATCACAAAACTCTACTTTTAACAATAACCAACCAAGTGCTTAAATAGAAAAACCTAACCAATTAAAAGGAAAATACCAAATCCTAATTAACTAAGAAAAAGGAAATAGAATAGAAAAATAATAAACTAAAATAATTTGTCGAATTCGTTCTACATCATTCTCTCCAGGGCAGAAAAGATTCGTCTTCGAATCATAAGCCGCGTCATCATCAGCTGAAGAATCACGTACAAAAGCAAACATTGTGGAAACACATACCGAACATCCACAAGTCTAATCAATTCCCTAGCCGGGTCATTCTTTCCTCTATCAAACAGATGTCGGACGTCGCCAATAAAATTCTAACACACATGGGTGTTTGTAATGCTGGTAACACTTGTCTTGCATGCATACTATGTTGATCAAGGCAACTCCATTTAGTTTCTCCAGTGATGCAATCCAAAACGGTCCTTTTCTGGCATACTATCTTCCATGGAAAAGTGTTGGTGCACTTCTTGACCATCTCCCATCTCATCAGACGCTTCTAAATTCGAACCAGAATATCTGGATGGCTAAGGTGTATTCAATTTTACTTCACCAACTTCGATTCCAGATGACAGATAACAATTATTTATTGTTGTGATAAATACATCTCGTACAGGAAATCTTTTTCTATCTTCTAGTTCTTCCTCATTCCAAACAATAACATTATCATTCTTGTCCTCACTACCCTTTCCCTCCGGGTAGTCATCCCAAATAGGAGACTCTTTCCAGTTCGTCCCGCAACAATGTTCCTCAATGGTGAACAATTGCTCGATTCCATCTTGACAATTGTCACACAAGAAAGTCATAAACCGGATCATAGTTTACAGCAATCTGTTGCTTGACGGCGCACTGGATTTGACTTGTCAACCCTGATTATATTCCGATCTCCACCATTCAGATTCTAGGTCAAAGAGTTGTCCTGATGCTTTCAAAATTTCGTGACGATCAAACGGAGGAATCAACGGGAAACTCCATTTTACTCGGACTGTGCAGTGCTGTCAATGCTATACGAAAATTGTCTTTTCTTCACCAAAACTCGGCTCGGATCACCTGGAATATGATACCAATCTGATGCAGCGTGCGTGGTTGGATACAAGAACAATAAACTCAAAACTCGTTGATTCAAAAAGAATACCAAGAATTGACTCAAAACTCGTTGATTCAGCAGAATACCGAGAATTGATGGATCAAGATTCGTTGATTCACATGAATACCGAAAATTGACAGATATGAGGAAAACCTCGATTTTTCATATATAATCACAAAACTCTACTTCTAACAATAACCAACCAAGTGCTTAAATAGAAAAAACCTAACCAACTAAAAGGAAAATACAAAATCCTAATTAACTAAGAAAAATGAAATATAACAGAAAAATAATAAACTAAAATAATTTATCGTATTCGTTCTACATCAAATACTTATTAGGGATTGTTTCTTTTTTTAAAAGATAATTTTACGTCTCTTCTTCAAAATTAATTTCCTTCATTTCAAAAACACATTATAATATATCTACGGATCTACGTGTTGCTCAGAAAAGAATATTTACTACTATCTTTTTGAAAGAATGATTTAAATAATAAATATTTAAAAAAACATATAAATTAAAGTGCTACTTACCAGAATAACGGTAATAATTTGAATTTCTTAGGTCAAGAGCGTTTTTCATCATTTTTTGAAAGTAAAATTGTACTACTAACTTTCTCGTTTTAGACAGATTAGAGGGAGTTTATAAATATCTTGATTACAAAAATACGCAACATTAAATTTATTTGTGTGTGTGTGAATTTTTTATGGTTGAAATCTTATAAAATAATACATGTTAAAAAATTTGTTTTCATTATGCCTTACCTGACCTGAATTTCTGGCTTCGTCACTGGTTATATGATATAGATTTCATAATCCGTGTGTACTTTAATGGTACCAATTGGGTAGTCGAATAATACATGTGTGGAATGACAATAATAAGGATCGAGTATCTGCAGATTGGGTGAGCATATTGCAGATCGAAAATTAAAGGTATGTCTATTTCCTTATCTTTTGGAACATCTAATCTGATGATATCTGTAAAGAATCATCTCAGCAGTGACTAGCTACCTCAGCTTGCTTACTCCTTCCCACGTCGGAATTCAACTCTTGGGATCTAATCTTTTTACCCATGCATGGTGTTATTGGTGTATGAGTATGACCCGCCCTTGTTTACATATTCTTTCAAAATATATTCATTTCCAACTTTTGGTCCAAACATATTGTTCGGGACTTTGACCAACATCATGCACAAGTATAAGAATCCAATCTCCAGTTCCAATTTCAAACCTATGTATACATACTTGCATTTAACTAATTATCGGTTAGTTCTAGTCTAGTCCCCATGCACCTACTACTCATAAAAACATTTGAGATCTACTTACAAGTTTCATATTGATACCACATAACCTGTGAGTAATAGGTGCGTCAGGGTGAGACTGGAATAGAAATCAAATTGTCAACCCATTTGGTACCTAATATAAAAGTGTGTTAAAGTAAACAATACATTTTTAACCGTCCTAATTCCTGAGACATACTTATAGTGTAAACACACTTAGTATCTGAATTCAGTGATACTGTAATCAAATATAACTTTGAAAAAATCAACAAAAGGTAAAAAGAAAGCTTGTCCAGGCCAAATCAATGGACTAGCTAGCAGTATTTTAATTTGATATGGATACAGATTGATTCATGCACCACTTTGACACCGCCTAAATAGTGTGCTATTTAAGGTCCCCCACCGGCGAGGTATCTCAAACCCATGACCTCACTTTGCTACTTGTCCAAACAGAGAATGTTGATTCACTATAGTATTTCCCAAACTTTAAGTACACTACAAAATACCATGTTTTAATAGGGCATACTAAAAGGTCGAGCCCTTTATGAACAATTAACTCAAGAAGATATACTGCTGAATTTTTTTAAATTTCATTCTTAAAGGCTCTAAAGTTAAATGTTGTAAGTGGTAAGTATCTCGATGTATACACAAGTCAATGATAAAGTGCGCTGAATTTACATATTGGTTTAGTCGCTGGTAACCGCTAGCTAACTTCAGTTATGCCTATAATTATTTGGTAATAATAGTAAAAATGATTTCGCGAGTGATGAGATCTATTCCTAACCACAAGGTGTATCATACCCTTTTGAAAAGTTGGTGATAAAAGTTCAAATTACTGTAGATCAATCATGAACTTGACCTGAGGTGAAATGATGTTACACATATCCTGGCAAACACTGGCACTAGATGTCACAAGAGCATGAAGAAGATGATACATGGCCTGAATTTAGGACAAGACAACAACATTATTGCATGGCATGGCAGAACTAATATTAACCACAGAGAAAGAAACCTTTGGAATCTTGCCCACAACATGATGAAATCACCACCATTCCCAACTTGATCATCTACTAGCAACCAAAACTGATCAATGATCATGCATTACTCCAACATACAGAAAAGGGTTAAAATCAAGAACAATGTCTACTGCTAATAGTAATTGAAACAAAGGATACATTAATTACAACACTCTTTTACCACTAAAATTAAGAATTCCACAACACTTAGCTCACATGAAACAAAGGAAGATGGGAATGTCATAAATGGTCTAAAATAAGATTTGCCTACACCTTGTTATACATGTTACGTTAAATCAAATACAATAGAGGAAATATGATATTAGAACGAAATCAAAGGAGACAATATCCAGCAAAAGATGGTATGATCTTATAAATGTGATGGTCCTGATGGAGCATCTATCTGTCTGTCTATCTTAAGTTCTAGTTAAGGATCTAATCCCCTCAGGCAGAGGGAGATTCCCTGGGCATGAGTCCACTTGCTGATGTTGAGATTAGGAATAAAAGGTCTACTTCTGTATAACTAAGGAGACCATATCAAGTCCTCTCTATATTATTCATCATCTTCTTACCGATCATAGACTGTAATGACCTCTAAGCAAGCGAATCACATCTTTTACAACCCCATCACAATAAAATAAGATAAAAAGAAAATATTCGTCAACTTGCATCACCTATCACCAAGTATATAAGACTTCGCTTGGCAAATCACTTACCAACATAAACTCACTACTTCTCCCTTAAGCCTCAGGCAGAACTTCACCACCTCTCAATTCCTGTTTGCTTAATTCTATTTCTTTCAACTAAACTTAACTGACAATGGCATCAATGTCTGCACGAGGCTCAGGGTCCTGGACGCTCAAGCAGAACAAACAATTCGAGGAGGCTTTGGCCATGTTTGACAAGGACTCACCTGACCGCTGGCATAACATTGCCAGAAGAGTAGAAGGCAAATCAGCAGAGGAAGTGAAGAGGTACTATGATGACTTGCTGAGGGACATTACGAGGATAGAAAATGACCAGGTCCCTATTCCAAACTACAGAGCAGTATCCGGCAACAACAGATCGAGGATATGGCAATGAGGTACTAACACGGTCCGATAATTCGATTACCATATCTTCTTTCCAAAAGCACTTCATGAAAGGAGAAACCGTTCGAACATTTAACAATCAATCTGAAAAGGATGAAAGTGCTTATCATGAAACTTGTTTATGAATACTAGAAAACAGGAGTACACTTCACATATCCATAACCAGCCAATACTAAACTAAAGAAACATTGCCAGACAAGTATAAATCAAATATTCTTTATTTCAAGTGTCATATATGTATGCTTTCCTTGTTATAATTCTGTCAAATTTTCACTTTGACAGGCTTCTGGAGAATCTTAAGCTGCAGTGATCAAGTTATCATTAGATGAAACAGGAAGCTATGTATACATTAAGCAAACACGCATATTGCAATATATGTGATTCCTATTCTGTTTCAGAAGACAAGAAATGAAAATTATGTATGTAATTATGTATGTACTTATGAGCACTACCTTCCTACAAGCTTCAAACAAAATATGAAGCTCTACCTAGCTACCTATGATCATGTACCAGTGCCTGTGTGTAAAAATGTATAATGGTAACATGTTTTTTTGCATTTGAATTGCATAGCCTGATTTTTACCATCAGGGATTTTGAAATGATAGAGGGGAGGGGGGTAATATCACCATGTCATCTAAGATTAACTGTTGGCACAGTAATTGCAATATCAAAATCACTTTTTTTAAGACAGACAATATTACATTATTCAAGCAATCAAAGGCCACGTATCGATATATTCTATGCAAATAAACTCTAAAATAGCCCTACTAAGGAAGTTGAATCAAAGATCTCCTTGTCCCGAGTTGCCTCATTTTACAAACACCAAGCTATGCAGAGTTTTTCCTACTATAGATACACGAGTAGAGAGATTTCAGGAATTTCGTGTTGGATTTCCAGCGATACTAATTACAAATGTTACAGCAACAGAAGTAAAAAAAAATTCACCAAGTACAAAATTATTCCCTTACCAATGGCTGCATAACGTATGACATATATATCCAGCAATAATCATAAACAAAAACTTACTGGGGATAGTTTCATGTGATCACCCATACCAAAAAAAAGTGCGATCCATCATCGCTTATTGAGTGTATTAATGAGAAGTTGGCACTTGTCACAATACTTGACGTGTTTCAAGGTTACAACATTGAACGATATGTTGTTCATTAAGTCCGTCCGGTGTATCTAATTTTGCTTTTTTTTTTTTTTTTTTTTTAGAATTAATTTTGCTTATTTAATCATATCAAATATCAATATCTAATTCAATCCCACATTCTATTGGCAGGAATGATCATTTCCTATGTTACTCACGTATCGGGCAATACTCACTATCAGTCCTATGTTACCAGACAAACTTAATATTTGAGTAACATTTGTATGAACTAAGCAAACAGCTGTAATGCTAAAGCCCATATTGATACGGTTCATGACCACCAGATTAAGTGCACAACCTTAATTAGTGCGTGATTAAATAATTTAATCACTTATTCTCATTCTACTATTTAATCCATCACAATTATATCCGAAACTATACCAAACAAATCTTGCGTTGGCCAACATTGTTTATCAAACTAGTAATGAGAAGTGTTGTCTCAAAGTCTCCTTTCAGGAAGGAACCCTATCTTGGTTCAATTACCACCATCACGTACTTCGTAGTGTGCCGAAAAGGAATGATAAATGTCCATAACACCCTGATATAAACAAATGGGTCATCTCTCACTAATCCGCTACTTAGGAAGACTATGAGATAATCTGTCACACTCTCTTGACCAAAGCCAAGGAGTCGCTTGCTCACAGAAGCCGACCTCCTTGACTTCATAAGAATTGTGTGTTCTGGCTATCAAAGCCGTCTCGTCGGACCGATCCTACCCAAACAGGTGTGACCACGTGCCGTCGCACTAACTATGAGGACTACTCACCAGGGGACAGAAAGATGGAAATCGCCGACCTGACTGGGAGCTGACCTCCTAAGGGTCTCAGGCCACTGCGTTATCTAAACGCGCCACCTTACATCGACTATACGTGTCACAAGGTGATTGATCCGACCAACCTCCGACCAACCGCCGGACAGGTCAGAGGTCTGTCCCTCGGAGCATCGCCTATAAATACGAGGGCATTTACTCCCATTCAAGTAAGTCACCTACCACAAATATACTACTCTCTAACCTACTCGGCTTCACTTTGTCCGACCAGGTGTGTTGAATCATACGACCGGTTTGTCTTAGGCAGACCGGCTAAAAAGGGTCTAACACCCTACCTCGTCTTGCAGGTTGAAGATCTATTCCGAGGCTCTAAGTGCGTTCTCTTTGCCTAACTTAAGCTGGACTTAACCGTTTTCATACCACATCACGCCCTTTAGTGCAAAACCAACAAGAGCCAATGATCTCCCAGAACTAGTGTACACGAATGTGCGTGGACCATTTAATTGGAGGTTTTCAACATTTTGCCACCCTTTATTCATGACTATATGAGATATGGTTTAACTTATCAAATGACACGAAAATCAGATTCATTCATGACAAGGTTCAATGAATTACAATCTGAAGTAGAAAATCCATCCATCCATATATTATATAACCACAGGGAGCTAAATCTCACCAGATTCATTAAATCCTACGTGGAATTTTGTGGAATCAGTTGTATTTTTGCCAATATATATTTTAATGTTATTTTTTATATGTTGACTGCATATATAGTTTTTATTAAATTTCATATAACTTTATCTGCAAAAATCCGAAAAATATTTTGAACATATATTTGAATTCGTCGTGACAAGAAGAATCAATAGACACTAATATTGAATACTATTATTAATTAAATAAATTGTTTTATTCATTAAAATTAAATATTAATTTATTAAACACCAAGTCTTAGGAGAGACGTGTATTAGTGCGAGACCTGAGAGACGGATTGATGTTCTTAATTATATGTATAATAATGTTTTAAACAATATCA
The DNA here is from genome assembly GCA_026545765.1 of Plantago major. Lineage (NCBI taxonomy): Eukaryota > Viridiplantae > Streptophyta > Magnoliopsida > Lamiales > Plantaginaceae > Plantago > Plantago major. The sequence continues at coordinate 21,753,295 of CM048843.1, forward strand.
TTAATGTTTTATGAGTAGACATTTTATATCATTTTTATGTATATGTATATCACCGATGTTCTTAGTAAAATCTCTAATATTTTTGGATATAACTGTAATTTTGTCCGTCTCTTTTAGTCTCTCTATAAGACCGTCTCTCATAAGACCTACTCTTTATTAAATAAGATAAAATAAAATAATGGAATTTTAATTTTAAAAATAAAGTATTTATTAAATTAATTCAATCCTACGTGGAATTTTGTGGAATTAGTTGCATTTTCAACCAGTATATATTTCATTATTTATTTTGGTACATTGACTACATATATAGCTTTGATTAAATCTCATATAAATTTATCTACAAAACTCCAAATAATATTTTGAACATATATTTGAATTCACCATGACAAGACGAATATAAGACACCAATTATTATTATTATTATTATTATTATTATTAATTAAATAAATCATTTCATTCACTAAAATAAAATATTAATCTCATATAACTTTATCTACAAAAATTTAAAAAATATTTTTAACATATATTTGAATTCGCCATGACAAGACGAATCTATAGACACCAATCTTAAATACTACTATCAATTAAATAAATTATTTTATTCATTAAAATAAAATATAAATTTATTAAATAAGATAAAATGAAATAATGGAATTAAAAAAAATTAAAAACGACTCATTAAAACACATTATAAATAAATAACGTAGCATCAAGCGTTCAAAAAGAGACTCATTTTAAATAGCTTAGCATCAAACATTCTGGACAAACTAAAATATACGATTATTTTGATTAGCCTCCATACGACCATACCATGCACTTTCGGTTATTCTGGGCACTTTCGTATATTTTTCTACTATATTCTAAAGTTGATGGTTTACTTTGAAGTACACATGATCCGCATGTGCATAAATGATACTTGGAGCGCCATCTAATTACTTGGACATTTTCTAATATAAAATTAATGTAAAATGAAATTCATTTTAGAGCAAAAAAAATTTTACACTAAAACCTTTTGGTCTAATTTGAGTTTACACTATAAATTTTTATTTTTCTTATTTTACACCAAAAGGTTTATAAAAAAATTGACTTTACACAAAGGTTGGGGCTGTTAAGTTACCGTTAACTTATTTTTAAATTACACCAAAACCTTTTAAAAAAATTGTACTCGCCACCAGAACCTTTCTATATAATAATAATAGTAGTAGTAGCAGTAGCAGTAGCAGTAGCAGCAGTAGTAACTATTGTTTTGAAAAATTGAAAATTTTATTCAAACCAAAAGAACACCAGAAGTGTTTAGGAATGCGAGTCACAAACCAACAACGACACTTTACTTTACAACCATAAAAACTAAACAACAAACCTCTTATCCCATATAATTATTGTTGTTGTTGCCGCCGTCATCGTTATTGTTATTATTATGCATTGAACTTAATCCCAAAATAAATATCACTTGAGACAATATTAACGAGCATCGAATCTATTAAACTTAAAAGAGAGTGATAAACTCTTATCATTCACTCCATAAACATGATACACTAGTGTATTTTGTATACCAAACACACTTTCTTCCTTTGTTTGCTAAACATAACAATAATTTTTTATGATAAATATAACAATAAGATACTGCATAATTACCTAGTGAATTTCAAATTCCAGAGTATATACACGGATAATAAATGACAAAATTTATTAGTCTATTATTTGGCATACATACATTTTCTTCTATCTATAAAAAACTAACTGTTCGAACTCTCTTAACATTCCATCCCTCCTAGTTGCTTCAATAAAATTACAAAAAAGAATGCACCAAAAATATATGCTCGTTCAACATATATGAGTAGCTTTGTGTTGTTTTTTAGATCCAAACGCAGGAAGATACACAATTGACAGAGGTACATATGCAGTGCCTTAAATCTCTACGCTAAACCAACAAATTCTATGAAGAATTTGATTGCAAAAAGCTAAAGTCACGGCGAATACGACGCATAATCCAACCACCATTAGACCAGCAACCCCAAACAATTCATGCGAACAAATTTTGATAACTCAAACCAATCAAAAAAGGTTCTGGTGTGTGATTTAAAAAACTAAAAAAAGATTTTATTAGCGGGTGCAAATTTTTGAAAATGTTTGGTTTGATTTAAAATACAAACTTAACGGCCGTCAATTTTTAGTGTAACGTCAAAATTTTGCTAAACGTTTTGGTGTGAAATGGAAGGAAAAAAAAAGGTTGTGGGGTAAGTTCTAAAAGGGCAAAAGTTACTAGTGTAAAAACGAATTTTCTCTTCATTTTAAATGGCAATGTAGAATTTAAAGTTTTGTTAACTCTCTATGTTTCTTTTTATTTTTGAATTTAGGTTTAGACTTTCTCTAAATATTTATGTATGGGAGATAATGAATAATCATAGAAGAGGTGAGAAGATAAAGAATAAAGTAAAAAAATAATTTTCAACTTTTAGGCATGTGAAGATGAGATCTATCCATATATTATACGGACCAGTTTTTATTATCAATTCTAGTTATACTATAGTACTTTGGCCTCAAATCAATGTGAGGAATTTTTTCATTTTTTTGAATTAAAAAATTACAAAACAATTATAATCAGGGTAAATTTATGTTTGATGCCAAGTTAATGCGTATTTGGTTCTGTTACCTTTACAATTGAAATCTAATTTTGGTCACATAATTCTACCAATGATATTCAATCGTTGTAACTATTTATAAATGTGACCAATCAAATCTTCTAAATCTCATAATTCCATTAAAATCGCCACCCACATACTGAATTTAGGCACATATAGTGAATTTACATAATGCATATAAGAATGGTATTAAAAAAAAAATTGTTGAATATATATACACTCAAATCGAAGATCACCAAACTCTTATATATAAGAATGGGTTTGGATGTTTCAAATACTTAAGGTAATTATGGATGCACACCTTCTGTATGCTTCCCAATTTGTTGAGGAATGACAAATTTATCTTTTTTACATGTAAAGGTATTTATGAAATCCAATTAAGGTTATATATTTGGTAGTATATGATTTCAAATTGTTAGTTTTAAATTTAATATAGTGAAATGAATCCAATCATTTTATCGGACTCAAGTAATCAATATTACATTGTTCAATGAAGCTTAATTATATTTTATACCTTCAGATATGCATGATTTACTGTTGAATATGCATTTTTCTTAATGCGCATGAATCCAGTAGGAGACCTTTGGATCTATGCTTGACATAATCCCTTCAACTGATCTTCTAAGAATGTTCTATGAATCGTGTACTAGACGTGCTATTTTCAGTTCCAGAAAATAGAAGAGACACACGTGAGCTAATTAGTGGTGTGTTGATCTTTACATGTCTATCAACAACATTTTACATATAAAGACCTTCGATTTGCTTTTCTTTATGTATAACATTTTACTATCTAGGCGGGAAAACTCTCTTCTATCTTCTCTTTACTTTCTTCATCCATAACGAATGTCTTTGGTGGGGTGACGCATATCACCGCAGGGTTGTTGGGAACCGGTGGGTTGGAAAAAACAACAATAACATGCGGAATATGTTTGTATAATATTTGTGTGTGTGTGTGGTGGGGTGACCACATATCACCGCGGAGTTGTTGGGAATAACCATATTGATTGTATTGTATACATTTGTATTTTAATTTGGTTCCATTTGAGGGATAGAATTTAAAAGAAAAAGAAAAAAAAACATGTATCTGTTACTAATTAACAGGTCAGATACAATAGGACCCTATTCTTACATTTTCTATAGTTAACATAAATAAACACTCAATGATATAATATTGGATGAAGAAGGACTACCGACCGACACTACAATCAACGTTGTTCAGATAAACACTCAATGATATATAATATTGGATGAAGGACTACCTTATTTTCTCGATTAATTTATTTTATCATCCCTTTTTATTTATTATTAAAAATAAACTATACCGTGGCGTTGCCACGGGTTAGTACTAGTAATATAAAGGCCTCCGAAGTGATCGAGGGGTAAGTAATAGATAAACCCCAAGTACCAAATAGTAACAAAACTTGTATCAACACAGTAAGTTTAGATAGCAAGTATTACATCAGAAGAGCCATGTTATCATTGCATTGTCCTCTAATTAGTGTCAATTGACATTTGTGGATCAGATACCCATTTCTTTCAGCTCATTGTTTCAGTTTACATTTTTGTAATGCAGAAGCATTGGGCAGGGGTCCTAGTGCCGGCAGTATGCAGCAGCAACGAGTGATTGGTGCACAAAAACATAACCTCGTGTCACGACAGTGTTCACGGCATAGATGGCTATGAGGTGAAGATGTTAATTTGTGACAGGAAATGGTGGGTGTGGGAAGGGTTGATCCTTGTCCTCTTAGCAACAATTTCCACGACATGAATGCAAACATACATGCCCACAAGCAGAACATGCAAACACATAATGCTCCCCTCTACATGATAATGAACACGTCATCAACTTAATTCATGCATTGGATCCCATGGCGTCCTAACAGTACTCTACGACCTCAATAGCCTAAATTCAAGGCGAAGTCATGGCATTATAATTGCAGCTGTGTGTATCTAATAGTAGAGAATGACCTTTGAGTAACCCATTGGTGCAATTCCCTTAAAAAGGCTATATATTAGTATATGATAAGGATTCTAACATATCAAAGGCATTGGCATCCAGATTCTTGGAACAATTTAAACTGAATTTGCCAAATAAAAAGGACCCTCCAGGCCTCCACCAATGCAGTATCTTGAACCCATGACCTCAGTCATTGCTACTTGTCTATATACTATTAAAGTATGACACCAGTGATTTTGTGGAATGCACAAATATAGAAAGAAAACACAGAGATTTGACTTTTGGTGTTCAGCAAAATTTACCTCAAGGCTCATGCGGAGTTACAGATAACCTACTAAACATGGAAGTTCACATATTTACAATGGAACTACGCCCTATAAGCATAGTCTTCAAGTTACGAATTTTCAAAGTAAAGAACTCGAGGAAATTAGTTACTAACAATATCCATCCTTTATGACTTCACCAAGAAAAGAATAGCTAAGCTTAAATCAAAATTAAGTTGCCATCAATTGGACTTACTCTTAAGCAGCAGAAATGATGAAGTAGGCTATTTGGAATCAATTCTCCCACACTGCAAAAATATGGTCAAATAAACATTGGGCAAGAAGTGACAGAAGAGAATGAAGAAATAGCTGGAAGCTATTGCAGTGTGCTTAATCAAGAACAATAACAGCATAATTGCATGACAGAGCTAAACCGTACTGAAAGAAACCTTTGGGATGTTGTCAATGGTAAATTATTATTTCCAACTCTTATCATGTTAACCAAGGAATGTTAACGCAATGTCACGGATTACTTTGGCACCAATCTACTATCGTATACAATTTCAAAAGTAATATGATAAAAATTAAAGGAAAGACCGACTCTGTAAAATTCAACAACACTCCAATCACAGTAAAAAGAAAGGAAGCGCGAACTTGAAGGAATTCTAGAATAATAATAATTGACAGCTTGTTAAATATGTTGTAATTTTATGTGAAGTCCGGAACTATAGATGAAATGCGATTTGAGGAGAAAAAGGGGACAATATCCAGCAAAAAGATGGGAGGAATAAATATCTTGTGCATTTTGTGTGTGGAGAATGTATAATCTTAAAATCGTGTTGGAGCATCTATCTATCTATCTTAATTACTAGTAGGGGGGAGAGGACAGGAGATTAGGGATCTAATCCCTCCAGCTAGGAAAAATACCCGGATAATCCACTTGCTGATGATGATATTGTAAAAAGGACATGTACTTCCAAATGAGTAAGCAACATCTTCTCCTTCATTCATCTACTTCACCTTTTATGTGACCGAATCACTCCTTTTACCACCTGAAGGAAAAAAGAATTACAACTAAACAAAAGTATCCGTCAACTTGCTGTTTCTGTCTGTACCTTTTTCCAAGTATTTAAAGGCTTCATGTGGTAAACCACTTATCAGCACACACTTGTATTTTCTCCCTTGATTGAGGTCAGGCCCCAAAAACAGAATTTCAATTGTTCTTTCGTGTTCTGTTCATAACTTGTCCCTCAATTTCCAAGTCACTTCTACAAGAATATTCGTTATCAAAACATCCTTGGTTATGGCATCATGGACACAGAAGCAGAACAAGCAATTCGAGGAGGCCTTGGCCATGTTTGACAAGGATACGCCTGATCGCTGGCATAACATAGCCAGAAGAGTCGATGGGAAGTCAGCGGATGAAGTAAGGCGGCATTATGATATCTTGCTCAAGGATATCATGCAGATAGAAAATGATCAAGTGCCGATTCCAAATTACAGAAACATCACAAGCAATGGAAGAGGATATGGCAGAGGTAATACAAGTTATACATGCATGCTAATGAACAAATCTTCTTTTAGTTTTTCCCCAAATAAATCCTGAACAATCCTCAACTCACTACATCATTTCGCAGAGCTATAATGAGTTCCCATAGTATACGTGTTCATGTTCTGATACTAGAAGATAGATTTCCAAAAATCCTCATATATCAACAGGACAGGCATTGAAAATAACTAGGAAGAGAAAACACACGTAAAATGTCAAAATTCTAAAGAGATGGAATTCAACTACAGAAACACCACAAGACTAGTATCAATGTATTCCGTTAACTGCTACATCATGATACAGCAAATACATTCTTTCATTCTATTTATAGCATTTGAATTTCCCTTTCTGGTGCCTAAACTCAAGGAAAGACACTTCACTTGTGTTTTCTTAAAAAAATTATAGATTACTGCATAATTATCATACTACTAAAAGAAACCACATGAGATCTAATCCTTCTTAATTTAGATCACATAGCACATGGTCTTGTCCTAAGATCCAGCCACCTTAGCATGCAGACATCTTACAAAGCATCTTAATTTATGATGCTCTTGTTCGCTTCTAAGTATATCCAAACGATGCAACTATTACTTTATCACATACTCATTTCATTGCATAAGCTAACAAGATGTAAGATTCCAAATAAAGGTTCCGAACAAAATAAAATTTGTTGCAGTAATAATTTGTTACATGAATTTGTAATAATTTTCAATGCCTTCATCAAACCTTCATTAACAATCCTGTCTGACTCAGTTGTATTATCTTTTGATGTTAACAGGCTTCTGAAGAATCTCAAGATCCACCGATTATTCCACTCGACCTGTGAAAGAATTTCAAGTTATATTTTTAAAATACATGTCCAAGAAAAAGAAAAAAAAAGTATTGCCAGCACTATTGTCATGCAAGCTTCAAGCAAAAGAGGAAACTCTATGATCCTATACATTACATAATGTGTCAATGTATAATAGTGATATCTTTTGTGCTTCCCTGTTTCATATAACCAACTTTTTAACCATAAGAATCAGATGGTTCAACAATTGAAGGACGATGTGGTCTAAAGCTAAATCAGTTGAATGCTTGCGAAGAAAGGCTAAATATCTTCAAAACATATTCCGTGCCGAAATCGCAAACACCTTTGTTCAGAATTGACTAGTTCATTGTTAATCGATTGGCCGACATAATTTCTCCAGATCAAATCATATTTAATTGATTCATTCACCAGTCACCAAAACATCCCAGTTAAAAAATTGGCCCCTTAATACAAATAACTATGTTTCTACACATCAGTAACTGAGTAACATGATCTACATCGGCGATTCAACTTTTACTCTAGTCATTTTGTCCCCAACATTTTTTCATCATCAACCATCTTATCTCTGTAAACATGTATAAGTACTAAAATTATTTTACTTTTCAAGCAATCACACTTCAATTTCTAAGGTTATTATGAAGAATGTCTTACTTAAACTACAAGTTACCAAATCATGATGAAGCACATACAGCAGCGACAAGCATTGCCAGCATGAATGTGTGATCCGTACTGAATATGCCTCCAGTGGACAATTTAGGAAGGAAGAATTTGAAATTGAGAACGGAGGAGTCCTTGAAAATAAACTGCTAAAAATATTGCAGTAGGTTGTTTATCCCCGTAATGGTTTCACATGATTGCATCGCCATGCTTGCAACCCTTACAATCATTTGAGCATCCAGTGGCATTATCTTTCCAAAAGGAACTATTATAAAACATGAAGTAGAAGCAGGCACAATCGCAGATCCATGATTTATACCAGATGAGGAAACAGTGAAATAGATATCTAGTGAAGGATTTCAAAAGTTACCTTTTCTAGATGACTACTTTCATGAAGAATATAAATTAGTAATCCCACCTTAATCAGATTGACAAGAGTGCCAGAAGTATAATTTTTTATAATTGTGTGATTTGTACACCTAAATCTCTATTAGAACAAGTAGTAAACTAAATAGCCTCCAATATGTTATAAACATTGGACTAAATGGAAAAAAAATCAACAAATAAACAAGAACAGAAAAATGGACCAAGGCAAGAATAAGAGAAAAATATGTAAGCTTACTTTTCTTTCTTCAAATTAACAGTAGAATGATAATCAATTACTTTCCTAAAAAAAATCAATTACAAATTAGTACTGGCAAAATATGTAAAACCCAGGCAAGGCGGCAATAACCGACACAATTTGTCCCAACAGAAAGAGAAAGATACTGGTTTCTTGCCTCAATTAGGGACAATGGTACAAGTGCCGGTAGGCCTAACAAAACACAAACCACTTGCCTTTTCTTTCTTAATGTTAAAAAAATGAAAAAAAAAAAAAATGAAAAGCACCTTTTGACATATGTAAAGTATTGCTCAGAACAGCGCGTCACCATTCCAAGTGTGATGATCTAGTAACAAACAAATCTAATAGATATACTTCAAGGTAAGAAATTTTTGGAGTTCAATTAAGAAAAATAAAAGCAGTGACACTTTCAAGTAATTTGTTTGACACTGCAATAGAGATTCTTCATGACAATACTGATTCTATCTGTTACAATGATATTCAGGGAAATCCTATTCCTAATTCAAAATATTAAGCAAAGGAAGATGAGAACTTTTTGCAATCTAGCACAAAATTTGACAACTTGTTAAGCATGTTGTGCTGTCATGTAAAATCAAGAACAATAAATGAAACATGATTTGAGTAGAATAGGGGACAATATCCAGCAAAAAGATGAAGGAATATCTTGCGCATTTATTGCATGAGCATGTGATCTTATTGTGTTAGAGCATCTATCTTAACCAGTAGGGAGTGCTTGAGATTAGGGATCTAATCCCCTCCAGCTAGGAATAGAATTCCCGTGATAATCTACATTCTGATGATGATACCATAAAAGGAACCGAAAAGGACTTCTAAAACAAAGAAACACTTGCCCTGCCCTCCATTCATCTTCTTCTTCTTGTTAGTCATAGACAGTGACCTCAAGGCAAGCGAATCACATCCTTATATGACCCCCCTAAAGATTAAGATAGTAAAAAATAAATATCCCTCAACTAACCTCCCCCCCCCCCAAAAAAAAAAAAACACACTCACTGTTTTTGTTTTTTTCTATATCACCTTTCTCTCAGTATTTAAGGGCTTCATGTGGCAGTTCTCTTACTAACATAAGCTTATACTTCTCCCTTAACTCAGATAACTTCAGAAAAGAATCTCTAAGACCTACTTGGTGATGGCATCACGCTTCATGACATCTCAACGAGGCACAGGCTCCCCGTGGACACTCAGGCAAAATAAGCAATTTGAGGATGCTTTGGCCACGTTTGACAAGGACACACCTGATCGCTGGCATAACATAGCCAGGAGAGTTGACGGTAAATCAGCAGAGGAAGTAAGGAAATATTATGATGACTTGCTCCGCGACATTATGAAGATTGAAAATGACCAGGTGCCAATTCCAAATTACAGAACCATATCAAGCAATAGCCGAGGATATGGCAGTGAGAAGAGGTACACATGCATGCAGATAATATTTAAACACACACACCAGACATATATGTATACAATTTTACACATCTCTCATGTGTTCATACAAAATGATCGCACTATCATTGCATCACTTTAGATCTTCATTGTTCACAAAACCTGATTATCGTTCAGTGACGGCAAAAAAGAAATAAACTCGTCCTTTTTATCTTATTAACTAAAACATACGTAAACAAGATATCACTTCCAAAATATGTTACTGGAGAATACATATATTAGTGCACTAACCACCCACATTTCTGAAACAAAAGCATAACTTAGTATCGGTTTTTACACTCTTAGCCTATATGTTTTCTTATCGTAACTATTAAACTCAGAGCCAAAATTTTCCAACATACTTCTCACTAATGCTTGTAACTTTGACTTAACAGGCTTCTGAAGAATCTCAGGCTGCAATAATCAACTTGCCATTATGTGGAACCAATGTATACAGCAGTTACTACCTGTTCTAACTTCTAAGAGATGTGGCATTTTGTTTGAGAAACCCGAATGATGTATGTTAGCTGCTTTCCTGTAAGCTTCATGCAAATAAGAAGCTTTACCTATAATCATGTATAACACCGTGCCGTGTAATGTAAACTATATATATATAATACTAATAAGTTTTGTGCATCTCGGTTTCACAGCAATGACTATTCCAAACATATGGTGTTACTGTTACCCTAATTCCAGTTGAGATCAACTTGTGAACATAAGAACCTGATCCAACTAGTGAAGAATAGACTAAACTCTACGCCAATCAGTTAATAAACATGCCAATTTCGCTTAGTAGTCATTATTTTAGCTCCTGATAACTGAATATTTCTCACACATTGCCGAAATGACATGAATCTATCTATCTACATTATGAATTCATTAGAATTCTATATTAACTAGTAGTAACTCATAACACTTGGTTTTGCAAAAGAGCAAACTCCAAAGAAGTAATCGAAGCAGTAGAAAAAATTATCCGATCGAACAAGCAGAATTATCTTTTGGTTTTCCTCTCACAGGAATGAATGAAATTCAAAATTAAAGAGGAATATGCATTGTACAAGGTTCAGCCAATCATAAAACTGACCTTGGAGAAATTTCAGCGACGTTACAGAGAGATTAATTGCTATCATTGCTGATCGAGTGATCGTACAGTCAGGGTTTGGGCTCTGTAGATCGATATCAAAATGCTGCCCGTTTACTGGCTCGACTAATTCCAGAAGCCTGCTGTTCTCTTCAGGTACTCGTGTCGTGTCGTGTCGTGTCGTGTCTGGTATATGGGGTGTGGCCCGTAACTTCATTCCATATGAGATGGCTGATATATTAACTTTTAATATTTTTAATACATTTTATATGTTTAAAAAAAAGTTTGAATTTGTTACAAGTCATGCTAATCGAGTTTGATTTTAGGATCACTTATTAACAGAGGAACTTATGCTCGATTAAGCTCCGAGTTGAGTTATTTTATATTCAAATCGACTTGTTCAATTTTTGCGCACTCGCACAAGAAAAACGGGGCGGAACAATACAGATAAGATTTATTTTAATTTTATTTTGCCTTTTCTTTTCTTTATTTAGTTCATTTTTTGAGTAATGGTTGGAATTTCATATCCTTGTTTAATTTTATTTTATTCTATTTCATTATAAGGATGTACTTTTCCAAATGATCATTGTTTGAAGTTAACAAGGTCAACCTTGTGACGATGAGTCTTTTTTGCTGCTCCTCTCATGTTCATATAGTGCTTTACCTTCTGAACTTGTTTTTCCAGAGTTTCTTTCTTTTGATATTTCTCCTCATTCTAGCATTTAGTTGGGCAGCCTCTTTGCTTCGTTTAATTTGGTTACTCCTCTCAGTTTGAGCTTTCAAGTGACGTTGTTGTTCACGTTTGTATTCATGAAACAATTGTCTCATAATGTTTTTGTAACCAAGTCCTTTCTTTTGAGTAGGTATCTGTTGAACGCGTCTTTCAACAGCTTTATTCGTTTCTGGTTTGTTAGCGAGTGGTTTGCTTCTCTCAGCAAATTCTTTTGTCTGTGACCAGTTGCGTTCAGAATATTAGTGTCATTTGTGTTTGAGTTACGACCCAAGCCTTATTTTCCATAAGGTTCCCTTAAGTGAGTCTACAAATTCAGTGAGTGTATCACTAGCCTTGGCATGAGATTTGAAAGTCAATTCTTTCTCTTAAGTGCCTCAATTTCCCTTTACGCTCTCTCATACTTGAGTTTCCATACCCTTAACTCTTCTGTAATTTTTTCAGTTACTTTGATTTGTTCGAGTAGTTGAATCTTCAGAGATGTTGTCTTAGCAGCCATGATCAAGGCTTCAGATACCTGAGTATTTATAATGCTATCTCAACATCCTTTTCCTCACACACACACATATGTGTGTGTGTATGTGAGATTGTTACTTTCTGTTTTCAAATCCTCAGTGAGTTTCTTAATACGAGTCACTTGAGTGTTACTCATCAAGAGATCCTCTTCCAGGATTTCTAACTCTCTTACAAGATGTTCCATACTTTCAATACCACCATCATCATCACTGTCATCTAGTACTTCCTCGATCTCGCACGAAGCTTCCCATTTTATCATATTTGATGTCCCATTAAAAGCTTCATATTTTCATTTTTGTCCATTCTTACTCCAACTATAATATTTAATATATTCAACTTTTCACAAAATCCAATACAAAAAGTAAAATCAACATAAAATATCAACCCCGCACTATTATTTTAATCAAGAAGTAATATATCCTTATTTTCGTCACTCCAAAAGTAAATGGAGAGTTTCGGGCGGGGTGAAGGAAGTTATAGATATTATCTGATCAGTAACAAGGCAATGTTCCACATTGGAGTAGTCTGGATACGTCTCTTTAGCAACTCCACAAAATTATTTGTTTCCTTCAAAGTCAATGACTTCATGAGCAGGTGCGCACAATTATGGAGTATTTGGATCTTCGTATTCAGTAGTCGACTCAATATCAAGAGTATCCAGTTGTAGTTTAATAGATTTCATTTGTTCAGTGAGCATAGCCTTCTGAGTTTTATGGAAATTTCTTCTCGCCTTTCTATCTCCAGTATTCTCCTTTGGAAGTTGAGGACAATCTTTCTTGAAATGTTTAGGTAACTGACAGTAGAAACATAAGTTATTTCATGCTGCTGGAGTTTTTAATGAAACATATGGATTATTATTATTATTATTATTATTATTATTATTATTATTATTATTATTATTATTATTATTATTATTATTAGGGCAAATTACATCTGACACCCCTCTTAGATTTCATTATTACATTTGGATCCCTGTTAGATAAAGAATAACATTTAAATCCATAGCGATATAAATCAATTACATCTAGGTCCACGAATTTGACTTTTGGCGAATTAAATCGTGGAAAAGCCTATTTTGCCCTCATTCAATTATCAGCTTTTGAAAATCACCAAACAGCCTTAGCTTATCCGTGTCACGTGACCGGCACGTGAGGACCTAAATGTAATTGAATCTAAACTAATATGTAGTCCAATGTAATTGAAATATGACCGTTATTTTTGAAAAACTAGCTGTTGGAAATTAGTTGTAGTCTATTTAAACCCCATTTTTCCTCCATAATTCAGTTTTTTGCTCACGCCAAATTGTTCAATTGAAGTATGAGTTCCAACTTTGATCCGAGTATCGGTATTATTCGTCCTATTTGCAAGAAGTCAAATTGTCGCAAGAAGACCGTTCTTTCTGTGAAAAAATGCCAACCACACGAGGGGAGATTTATTGGAGCTGTCCAATTCATGGATGATCGGAATGGTTGCATGAGTCGGAAGAAAATGGTCAAGTACGGGGAGATAATATGCATGCCCAACTGCTTTCTGAATTTGTTCAACCAAGGGTGCACAATGTTCAAAAACAAGCAACAAGAGTTCAAACTGTGGAAGGGCATGGCCATATTATACAAGATCAACGTGATGGTGTGAGGCAGAGAAGTCAAAAGAAGAGAGTTGATACTGAAGTAGACAAATATGTTAGGATAAGGCAACTTGTATGCCTAAATCTCTTCTTACTTGCATTGTATCTAATAGTGCAAATTGTACAAGCAATGAAGTAGATAGCCATGCATTAGTAAGGTGTAAGAGAAGAACATAAATGTATTGACCTCAATTTTCAAATGTAAGGTTTCAATACAAATTCACTGGCAAAATACTAAGCACTTGACAAAAACCAACCAAAACATATCATATTTTGAGTACTGTCAAACTAGTGATAATAACCAACCAAAACATATCAACAAAAAGGTTTGAATTTCCAAAACATAACCAACCAAAACACATCATATTCCTCTTCTTCCTCTTGCCCTTCCAGTTGGCCTGCCCCTGCCCCTAGATGAATTTTCTCTTCCTCTTCCTGTGCCACTCCCACTGCCACTGCCACTAGCTTCATCCTGCCTAGTTCTTTTATTCCCAACTCTCTCAGCTGCAGCACTTGAAGTCTACATTCACATAACCATTACAAACTTCAACAAACTAACACAAGCAAACACTTGCACAAACTAACACAATCACACACTTGCACAAACTAGGACTGCATCTAACAAAATGCAACAAACTAACACAAACTGCAACAAACTAAGATTGAATTAGCCAAACTTACTCCAGTTTGTTGGTCATTGGCATTGTTCTGCACCTCAGTTGGCTCCTCTTCATTAGCTGTTTGCTGCAAAACAATAATACAATTGAATGGTTAATATGAGTAACTCCAAAATAAACAAGGTTTAAAGACAATGAAAATGATAGTCAAGCTCACCAAACCAGGACATTTCCTACAATTATGGCCTCTTACACCACACAAACTGCACTTAGGTTGTCTTCTAGTTTTGCTTATAGGAACCTTTCTCCTTTTTGAACCTTCACTAGGATGTTTAATCCTTGATCTGAGGGGCCTTCCAGGAGCTCTCAACACCTCAGGTGGTGAGCATTCATCATTAGTCAAATCATCAGGCCAGAATCTATGTTGTGGCACAGGTAGAATAAGCATATCATATGCTCTCATATAGGCAGCCTTTGTATGATTTTCACTTATGAAATTCTCTCCATCTTGTCTGTTGTGATTGATAACAACCCATGCATGCCTACATGGGATTCCACCAATGTCCCATTTTCTACAATCACATGACCAGTCCTCCATGTTCACAACAAAAGTGTATGAGTGGTCAAGAACCTCATACATATGCCCTGCTTCTGAAACCAGCCTACACCTTCTTGATTGATCATGACTTTCATTCAATTTCTTCAACACCCTAGGCATTACAACTGATTGGCAAGACAGTCCCTTCTTTCTTCTATATGTTATCCTTTGCATCACTTGAGTTCTCAATCCCTGTACAACACAAGTAAGAGTAACTACCATGTTCAGCAAATTAAACACCAAGATAATTCATTTTTAATCTTTTACCTCCATGATATTAAGGATAGAGAATCCTCTAACAGGCTCTACCCAATTATTGAAGCTCTCACTGCAATTGTTTGTGCAATGATCAATCTTGGGAGTTGTATCAAATGCATGTCTTGCCCAATATGCAAGAGGGATGTTTGTAAGGTACTGCCATCTTTGGTACACTTGCAGCTCTCATCTTTTCCATTGCCTTCTTGTAGCCATATGAAGTGTAGGCACTTGCTGCTTGCCAGAAATACTTTCTTAGGTCAACACTACCCCATCTCACCTTGAAATTGTCATAAATGTGTTTTGCACATTTTCTATTTATGACATGGGGACATTGTTCCTCAATTACAGGCACCAAACCCTGCAAATTCATTTGATCAAGTTAGTGCATATGAAATCATTAACCTGACTGAACAATTACCAAATGTGTAGCTCTTATACGTTACTCCTGTCTGCCATGAAATGCCAGTGTTTCTCTGCATCAAAAGGGCCAATAAACTGCTCAAGGCATTGAATGAAAAATCCCCATGAATCTTTGCACTCAGATTCCACAATGGCCCAAGCAACAGGATAGATTCCATAATCTGCATCTGTTCCTACTGCACTAAGCAAGTGTCCTCCATATGGCCCCCTCAGATGACAACCATCAAAAAAGAGGAATGGACTGCAGCCATTCAAAAACCCTCTCCTTAGACCATCCAATCCACAGAAGAATCTCTGAAACATTGGTGGCCTATCAATAACTGGTTTCACAAACATTTCCACAATAGAACCAGGATTGCTTCTTAGAAGCATCTCTCTATACTTTGGTGAGATTCTAAATGCTTCAGTTGGATCTCCACCCAATATTATCATTGCTTTCAAAAGTGCTCTATAGACCCTCATGTATGGCACCACAACACCTAAGTTGTCATTCACCCAAGGATGTAGCTTCTTGACAGTCAAACTAGGGTTCTCCCTCAATTTATCAAGCAACTTACTAGCTAACCAATTGCAATCTGCCTGCTTATGATCAACCTTTCTTACACATTTATGCCCTCCTGTGTAAGTCTTAATCATGAAGGAGATTTCATCATCAAGAACAACTGCAATGACATAAAAAGTTATAAGTATGCAATTATCTTAAGTGTGATAAATATGTAGTTGGTTTCATAGTTTCTAACCTGCATGTAATCTCCATGGACAACCCTTGCATGCACATTGCACAGTGTATCTAACATTGTCATTCTTCTTCCTAACCAGTGTAAATCCTACCTTGAGTACATACTCCTTTACTCTTCTCCTTAGCTCTTGTGCACTTCCAAACACATCACCTTCTTTAAACTCTTTATCCCAATCCATATTATTCTCAGCAAATTCATCACCAATCCACTCTTCATCAGTAAAATCACCATCATCTTGCTCACTTTGAACATAATCATCATCATCATCATGCTCAGGAACATTCTCCTCTGTCTCATTAGCCCTCTCAGTCACTGTCTCATTAGCCCTCTCTGTCTCATGCTCAGTCCCCACAGTCTCATTAGCCTCAGGGTTCTCCTCATCCCCATCATCTGTCTCAGCATGTACAACCCTGTGAAATCCTATTCCTTCATCCTCACTGTCATGGAAATACTCAAAGTTTGGCTCATTATACTCCCAGTCAAACACCTCTCTATCATTCTTTTCACCATCACTTGCATCATCATCAATAGTACATTTACTCTTTTCTCCCATCTTCTTGTTTGTACCACAGTCCTCACCATCACTAGGCACAAGAGATACACTATCACTTTCAATTTCACCACCATCATCTTGAAATCCTACATACTCACTATCACTACTTTCAGTTTCCCAATCAGATTCCACAATGGTCTCAGGCTCTATCATTTTACCCTTCAGTTTTTCAGCTTTAAACTTCTCTTTTTGTAAGTTAATGTCATCTTCATCATCAATCCAGTGCTCAACCAATACCTCATCATCAACAACAACCCCTCTACTACTACCTTCCCCAGTTTGTTTCTCATTTCCATCAACCTTCCCTTTCTCCATGTCAACCTCATTTTGTGTGAATATCCTAGATAATATTTCCTCAAACTCATCACCATTCAAAGGTGCATTACTTGCCACAGACTTAAGAGGAGTTTCATCAAGCTGTTGGGGAATATATGGACTAGGACTTTCTTTAGTTGGAGTTGTAAGATGTGCAGCTGTATGAATTGGACTATGTGGGGATGCTTGTGCAGGTGGGGAATGAGTAAGTTGGGTGTCTTGTGTTGGTTGAGTAACTGGGGGTGCTTCATCATCAGAAGTCAAGTCTACATATTCAATGGGTTTTGTTGGACTTCTTCTAGGTGGAATTGGTTTACATGACCTGAAAAGCTTTCTCCTAGCACTAGGGTGGGTTTCAGCTCCAACCTGACTACTAGGTGGCACATACTCAGCATCAAAATGGGCAAGGATGTGTTTCTTGGTACATGATGTATCAATAGCTAATGGAACAGGTTGGGAATCAGTGATATTAATGTGTAGGTCAATTTCTTTGTTTACCTTATTCTTCTCAAACATTAGCTTCACAGATTTATCATCTATAACCTCAATTGTTTCAAAGCAAAACTCAACATAAGCCACCATGCTAAAACAGAGTGTACCATCACTGTTTTGCACATAACCATTGACATCATGTAAAAGCTTGGAGAATGAGTACCTTGAACAATAGACGTCGACCAACAAATATTGTTCCTTGCCACTAATAATCCTAATGTCGAACTTAGCTCCCATCACTGAAGCAAGCAAAATAACCATAAATCAAAATGCAGACATACAGAAAAAAAACCCTAGGCACAATGTACATACATGTCTGTCTTTCTCGATAACAATCAAACCTCCATGACATGAAATTATGAAGTTTCAGGTGATTGAATACATGGAAAACTAAAAAAACCAAAAGATTGAATTTTTAAAACCAAAACAAAAAAAACTAACCTTACTGCTGATGGAGTTTCTTCCCGATTAGGCAGAGCGACGGGCAATTATGGCGAATCACGTGAAATTATAGCCGTTAACAGTAAGAATCGAGCTTCCTTAATAGCGGAATTCGGTTAATTGAAAGGAAGAGGCGTGAAGAAGACGAAGAGGTTTTGGAATTGGAAGTGTTGTGTTTTTTTGGAAAAATGATAATTAACCTAAGGGTTTTACAAAGAATAGAGCTAAGGCCTTGTTTGGTGTGTGAATTAGTTACTGTAGCTTATAAGTTGGTCAACGGATTTTCAGCTTTTTGGACCTAAATGTAATTGTTAAACTAACAGGGATCTAAATGAGCGAGAGGTGTCTATCAGGGGTGCCATATGTAATTGATTATTATTATTATTATTATTATTATTATTATTATTATTATTATTATTAGTGTAGCCTATTATTATTATTATTATTTTACTATTATTATTGTTGTTATTGTTTTTTAATTATTTGGATTATTACTATAGTATCGATATTAATATTATTATAATTTAGCATTACTATTTATATTATTATATTATTTTATTTATTTATTATTATTTATTCAACATCTCAGTCAACTCCACCATTGTTAATTGTAATCAATGAGTTGGACGATGATCACTTTGCATCAACACCTTCCTCTAGCCAACAATAAAGGTCATGGCCGCTTCGTAAACGTACATAAAATTTTCTCCCCAAACGTCCATAATTATGAACGTTTTGACATGTCACAATTTGATTGTCTTATCAGAAGCAAAATTAATACCAGTTATATTTCTCGAATTTTTTGCAACCAAACGAGTTCATAGTCGTTTCCACTTCTTTGAACACCGGATATATTTTGTTTGATCCAAGTTCCCAACCAGTACATAGGCGTAATAGTCAATGAGGATGAAGTTTGTTGAAAATTGTAACGAAGGAGTATGGGATGATAAAGGATCCTGTGAAAGCGTGAAGATCGAAGATAATGAATGAAGGTACATTACATTTACATAGGTGGATTGGTGAAAGGAATTGCAATTGGGTTAACTGTGAGATCTGACATATACTGATGCAAGTTTGCAGGGCATCCCATGCTTTCTTTAATTATGAATTTCCGCAAGCAATTATGCAAAAGCAACCAAAGCCTCGTTCTCTCTCTCGCTCCTCAGTCAGCCAGTCACTCAGTCCAGACGACGACTACTGTACATTTGCTGTGGTCATACATACACGTACAATTTTAATAGGGGCCGATAAATCAACACCCTACCTAGCTAGCCACCTACTCCTAGTAGCCTCTAAATTCTACTACTGTAGTATTGCTTCGCAATTGGCACATATCATCATGTTTCGCCAACTTGTAAAATGCACTCATTTCGGAAAAATCCTTCTTTTTATACTATATGTTTATTAATCTGCTCATTTGGTCCTATATGTTTTAAACTGTCACATTTGGTCCTGTATATTATAAAAAATTTTAATTGTAGTACTCCAGTGACAATTCCGACTAGGCGAATTAGAATTAGGGCCAGTTCGCCCCAATTCAAAATAACTCATGAATTAGTACTAATTCACCACCTAATTCACCCCCTAATTCGCAAACTAATCTTTATTGAATATGAAATTAATTTTTTTAGCAGAACATGCAATTGTACCGGGAACCACTCGGAGGTCATAACTAGGTTGAATAGGAAATCATTGTTCTCGGACCGTGCAACACATAAGACTTTTGTTAAATATATAGCAGTATTTCAGTCCTCGAAAGCAAAAATCATAATCTAAATCAATTGACCTGTCTATTCAATCATAACCTCAAAATAACTAAAGGGACTACTGAACAATAAACTCAAATTAAAAATGAAGCAATTTAAAAAACTGCTCAATTCAACCATCAATAATAAAAACATAATTAAAAGGGGAAAGGATAATACAGTTATAGCAAACCGCATCGAATTTATACAACCCCAATTCATTCTTCCTGACCTGACTTTTGAATTTTCATTTCTCTTTACTTAGTTCGCGGATTAAGGGGGCGAATTAGGAGGTGAATTAGTACTAATTCATGAGTTCTTTTGAATTGGGGGTGAACTAGCCCTAATTTTAGTTGGCCTCGTCGAAGTTGTCACCGAAGTACCAAAATTAAAATTTTGGATAATTTACATGATTAAATGTGACAGTTTAAAATATACAGGACAAAATGAACAGAGTAGTAAACATACAGGACCAAATGAAGTACTTTTCCTTTCATTTCCTCACCGCGGAAATTATACTACTATTTCACTTCATATTTCGTAGTGTTACTTACTATAATATGTTCAATTTTTACATTTCATTCATATCTCTTTACTCTACCTGCGATCATAGTAAGTCTCATATAAAATCAATTTCACAATTAACAAATTTTACAACATACTATTTGATTGGCGCTTAAATGGCCGTTAAGAAATTACTAGGAGTGTTAATGGAGGATCGCCAAATGAATACTCTCTTCTTTATTTTTAGAGTTTTAATAAGAGCTTTTTTTTAAAAAAAAATTTAACGTTTTCTTTTTTTTCAAATTCAATATCTTCAATTATTAATCTTTAATTACTCTATTCCATATTTTATCTATTCTCTATATTATATTTTTTATTCTCTCGCATACTTTTCAATATCTACTTATTATATTATATATGTTTTGCTTAAATTTTACATAAAAAACTAAATGGTTAATATTCAACCGTCCCTCATAATTTCATATACTACTACAAAAATGAAGTTATTTCACAACTAACAAATAATAAACATTAACTTTACACACAAATTACATATTTTGCCACTAACAATATACGCTTTACCTTTAATTGTTTAAAATTTTCAGCTAAAATTACGTGTCAACCAAATGTATGAAGCTTTTTTGTAACAGAGGAAGTATCATTTTTGAAGATTTTACTGGAGTTGGCTAATTGTATTAGGTACTTTTGTAATGTGATTCTTTAAAAAGTAACCACGGCTTGATTTAAAGCTTTTTTTTATAAAAATAAAAGTGCACCTTTTTCCTTTATAAATATTGTTCTTAGTTATATTAAACTTTGAGATCATTACAATTTTAAAATTGTAACAATGACTCCAGTTACACCGTCAAAACTTAGTCTTAATTTCAGCATCATTTCTCAACTTGGATGTTAGGAAAAATAAGTTCACATATAATTAGGAAAATCCACAAATTTTGACAAATAAAAAATTACAATGCACATTACTTGGTGGGTTTATGGAGAAGTTAGGGAAGTACTTAGTATTTTATGGTGGAAATTAAAAATATATTAAAAGGTACCCCCGAAAACCAAAAAAAAAAAAAAAAAAAAAAAAAAAAAAAAATTGGTTTTTCTCAAACATAATAAGGCGAAAGAAAGAAGATAAAAACTCACTAAAAACTCACAAGTACGCCGGCATGTCCAGGCTCCCAGACCCGCTTACTTCGTCCTTCTCAGCAGCAGATCAGTTCTTGTGAAGTGCAGTTTATCAACTGACATTAAAGAGCTCTAACAATAACTGACATTAAAGGGCTCTAAGACCTTAACTGCGACTCATTTCCAAGAAATGATCAATTGATATCACACCAAACCTCAGAATTCTCCTTGATGTATATCTATCTGTCAACTTTGAAAGTTGAAACCTAGAGTTTTCATATGCAGGTTGTACTTTGTATCATGAATTTTGTGTTCTAGCAGGCAAAAACTCCTAACTGATCTTCCTGAGTCAGTGATACTTGTTATTGAACTTTAAACAACACCAAGTTTCAAACTAACTAGAAGGAAAATGGCAGATGTAGATATATCTAAATCCTAATTAACATGCACACAAATGAAGTATGTACCATAAAAGAACGATATCCAAATCCACACTAGCTACCACCAATTAATTAATTATTGCTGGTAATCTACAACAACAATGTACTACTAATAATTAATTAATGAACAACATGATTCTACTACATAAGTACTTCTTGATCAATAAATAACCAACCTCCAATTAACAACCAAATATACTAATACTACTACTAATTAAAGAAGAAGCAGTTACTACTAGTATGGGATAGCCATAATGAATCTAGCATTAATTCATTAATTGAAAGGGTGATGAGGAGCAGCAGCAGAAGCAGGAATTTTCTTGGGATTGGAAGTAGGACTAGTAATCTTATTATTATGCATCCACACCTTAAAAACCTGCCTCTTAACACCAACCTCCGCACAAAACCTCTGCATCTCACTGTCATCTTCTCTCGGTATCCTCCACCCCAGCTTCTCCGCAAACGCCATCATCTTCTCCTTCTGCTCCGCCGTAAACTTGGTCCTAAACCTCTTCTTCCCTGCAAAATGCGGCGGTGGCGCCACTACCATACTCGACTCTCTATTATTATTATTGTTGTTGTTATTCTGTTGTCCGTACCCTGCGAAATTGAGCTCCTCACTCGAAGACTCAGTCCCAACGCTACTCCCTCCTCCAAATGCGATCTTCATCGGCTGGACGACGGAAGGAGACGGCAGCGGCGGAGGAAGCGCCAGGTAGTGGTGGTGCGGAGTTAGGGTTTCACGCCGGTGGAAATTGCGGTGGCAGGAGCAGGCCGCACATTTTAGGGCTTCTAGGGTTCCTTCCTCGCCGGACGGCATGAATTCGCCGCACCCGTCGGTGACCGTGCCGCCCATGCTCGCGGCGTGGTTTTTGAGGCACTCGCGGTAGGTGATTTTCGGTTGTTTCGGCTTCGATGACCCGGGGAAATTCGGATCCGGGTGGTTGTTGTTTCTAGGTTTTTGGTCTTGGGGAGAGTCGAAGTTGTTTGTGTAGGGCGTTTGCATTGGTCTCATGTTGGTGTCGTCTCCGGTTAACGACATGGTATGATGTTGCAGTGGTTCCAACAAGGGAGACGTTGGTTGCTTGAGAAGAAGCTAATCAGTTGTAAAGGAAGGAGAATTGTAAGTTGGAGATAGATAGATAGATAGATAGACAGACAGATAGAGAGAGAAAGGAGAAGAGTGTAGTATTATTGTATTGTGTTGTTAGCTTACTTGTTTGTTCTTCCCTTGTGAGTGAGTGGGAAACAAAACAATAAGCGGTCTGAGCATAAAAACAACCGACAAGGTCATGTTCGTCCTCTCCCACGCCCTGCCATTTTTTGGATTATTGGTCCCATTTCTCTTCTTAGCCCGTTCAATTATTGCACTCCCTTCTCTTCACTTTCCCAATCTGCCCTTCTGCTAATCACTTCATGTCACCCGATATGTGCCCCTATTTAACGTGCTTTCTCATGTTACCGTTTTATACGCCTATAACAAACATGCTATCGCAATCCACATACTAATATTGTATGTTACGGGTGTAATACCACCCTGATACGCAATATAATAAAATGCCGTGCATCAAATAAACATGTTTCATACTTTCATTATATCATACCACATGCAACTCATATTTCAAATTAGAATTGATAGGACAATGTAAGACTTGACAAAATTAATACATCAAAGTATTGTGAG
The DNA here is from genome assembly GCA_026545765.1 of Plantago major. Lineage (NCBI taxonomy): Eukaryota > Viridiplantae > Streptophyta > Magnoliopsida > Lamiales > Plantaginaceae > Plantago > Plantago major. The sequence goes on from CM048843.1 coordinate 21,777,128, forward strand.
TCATGCCTGAATCGGGTTTCTAGAGGAATGGATTAAGCTAGTTGAAATTGTCAGGACTCACAGATGCAGTTGTTTAAAACTTGTTTTGTCTTAAGTTAGTAACTCAAATCTTAAAGATCCAATAAACCTTAATACTATAGGATCGATCGTAAGAGCATCAAAAGGAACCAATAACGGACACATAAGTAACGTAACTAGAGGACAACAACCTAGCGAGTCAAGAGAACATTGATCTAGCAAACAAATTGAACAATGATCTCACAACGATTACCAAACCTTATGCAAAACATGTGATTAGCAAATTGAAGTTGTAGGTAAAACAAAAGACTAGAACTAATACCTCGTTTAGGTTAGGAAACGGTAATAGTAGGAAACAACGTATCCAAATTGTGACCAATGATCAGAAGTAATGTTGAACCATATGTATACTCCCTCCGTCCCGATTTCAATTACTGGCGGAGTCGGACACAAATTTTAAGAAAAAAGTGAATAAAGTAGGAGATATGGTAATAAATTAGAAAATAAATTGAATAAAGTATGAGAAATAATAAATAAAGTATGAGAGATAGTCAATAAAGTAGAAGAGAGATTTTCTATTAAAATAATGAGTAATTGAATTTGGAACGGACTAAAACGGAGTACGGGTAAATGAAACGGGTACGAAGAGAGTATTAATTAGGTTGGTGAGGATAAAATCTAAGCAAGGATGGTAACTCATGAGAGCTATATATAAGATTCCATATTGTTTAAGAGCATATAAGATTGCTTATAAGATTCCATATTGAACAGGGAGATGGAGTATGCAACATGTATACTATTACCATGTAAATATGTTACAATAGAAATGAGATGGAGTATGCAAATGTATATCAAAATATATGGCAATATTATTAAGATGAAGTATGAAGCCACATTTAAATGAAAATATGTAACAATATTAACCTTGTACTTCTACTAATTAATTGATCTTTACAAGTACTTTAAGTTAATTGATCTTTACAAGTACTTCAAGTTTCATTGAATAGGAGAATGTGTCGTCATTACAAAATTTTAGGTTCAATTTGAATTTTAATTGATTTAAATATTTTAATTATAATTATATGATGTATATAAGTTAAATTAATGATTTAAATGATTTTTTGGAATTAACCGGCATGAATTAGCATTGATCTAAGCAAGTTCATTGTGTAACAGAGTTATCCTCTAAAATAATTCGCGACCCAAACTTTTGAAGTAAGTTGTTCTACTTCTATCATTCAAAAGAAAGCCCTTCTAGTCCTACGCAAAGAGTACTAGCCTAAACCCTGGGTTTTTGGCCATTTACATATATTTTTCCAAATATGACATTTACCTCTGTTATTATTTTGATATGTAATTTAACCCCTCACATTGTATAATAAAAGTTACTACCTATCTTGATTTTTTTGGGAAGCATTTTTCACCCTTAAAAACCGGAATACCCCGTCTTACAGTATTAGTTTTTGAGTCATCATTCGTATACAATTACTTTGCTTCAACCGTAGAGGCTCACTTAGTGTCAATTTCTTTTATTTTTCGTTAGAGTTTCTTTGTAATCGGATATGTCACCATCAATTACTGTCAAGTTTGACCATATATAATTTTTTAAATATAATAATAAAATATTTAATAAAGTTAAATTATAGATTTTTTTTTTAAATCTTAAATACTTGTGACATAACATAGTATTTTATAGTTATAGTTTAAAATTAATTTATAATTAAACATGAAAAAAATTTAGCACAAAAATAAAAAACGTTCGGTTGTTTGGAGATGGAGTTAGTATCACCCCAATTAAAAAGGTCCCGATAAATTGCGTCTTCTACCTGGCCTGAATATCCAACACTTGGTTAGTACTACCGTACCTACTTTCCATTTGAAGCTTGTCATCTTAATTTAGCACAAGTTTTAAGAAGTGTGAGTAAAAAAATCTAAATATATAATAAAATTGGTGATTTATCTCAATAAAGAGTCATGACATATGTGCAAAATTCTATATGGCATGTCTCTTTGAATTTCATTGAGTTTTATTTACAAAATTAAATAAAAAAGAAAATAGTTATTTAGAAGTGTACTATATATTTTTGGTATGTTAAATGTATACATAGTTTTTATTAAATCACATATAACTTTATCTGCAAAACTCAGAAAAATATTTTGAACATATATTTAGATTCACCGCGACAAGACGAATCCATAGACACCAATCTTATATATTATTATTAATTAAATAAATTATTTATATATTAAAATAAAAAATCAAATTGTTAAATGAGATCTATTGGCTGTGTAAATTCTAAATTTGAAAAATAAGTCATGGAACATTTTATTTTTGACAATGCAATGCACTTTATAACTTCCACTATTTATATTTTTAGTATATTCACTACATATGTAGTTTTTATTAAATCTCATATAACTTTATCTGCAAAACTTCGAAAAGTATTTTGAACATGTTTTTGGATTCATCGCGACAAAACGAATCCATAGACACCAATTATAAGATATAAATTGAAAAAAAAAAGTTTTGAATATTTGAGTAGCATAAAATAGAAAAAAGTGTTGAATATTTGAAATTATAGGAGAAGACTAAAAGAAAAGTTAAAATAGAAAAAATCATTATAAAATTAAATAAAATTAGATAATCTTTGACTTTTTGGGTTTGTTGCATTATAAATTTGGAATCATTTGTAATTGTTTGAACTGTGAGTACTAATCTAAATAAAAGACCATTTAGCAGGGGTCGGTTTTGAAAAATCTGATATGGCTAAGTAAGAGATAATTTCAATTTAGGAACTCAATTCGAGGCGTAAACGAACTTTATGAATGGGATAACCCAAACTTGGAAACTCAACTCGAAAAGTAAAATTCAACTTTATGAATGAGATAATCACTACAAGAAAGTTCTGTTTTAGGGACGGAAATTAGGGACGGATATAATCCGTCCCTAATTTAGGGACGAATCGGCATTTTTAGGGACGGATTAGGGACGGATAGGCCTATTCGTCCCTAATCCGTCCTTACTTAGGGACGGATTATATAAACCGTCCCTAATCCGTCCTTGATTAGGGACGGATTATATAAACCGTCCCTAATCCGTCCTTGATTAGGGACGGATTTTTTATCCGTCCCTAAATCTGTTGACCAGAAAAAAAAAAAAAAAAACATTTTTAGGGACGGATATCTATCCGTCCCTAAATTTAGAGACGGTCTTAGGGACGGATATCTATCCGTCCCTAAAAATGATTACACATTACAGAATACGGGCAGAATCCCTCATTTCCTCATTCCTTCTTCTTTCTTCCTTTCTTCTCCAAATTCGTCCCAAACATTTTCCGGCCAAATCTCGATTCGCCAATCTTGGTCTCGTTTCGAAGCTCGTCGGACAAGGAGCTCGGATTGTGCATCAATTTCAACTTTCATCCGCTATTTTTTCCGAAATTGAAGGTATTTTGGCTAAAACCCTTACTTTTTAAAATTTGGGAATTTTATGAATTTCGACTAGTTTGATCAATTGAATTGTTATAGGAAGTATGTGGTAGATAATTTAGCTTATATTACGTATTGGGTTAGCTTTGAGGTGTGAAATTGATATATTTATTGTGAAATTGGATTGCTAGTATGATGTTACTATTATTGTAATTGTGTAGGGTATTTACTTAGCTGTTTTCATTATGCATTACTAGGATTATGAAGATTTAATTGTGTGTTTGGAGACAATTTGGTGATTTTGGTGATTTTAATATAATTTTGGAGTATTAACATAAAAACAATCAATAATATTTTCATCTACAATTTGTAATGTTAATAGATATATGGAAGTTTAACTACTAGAAAATTGAATTGTAATCGTAAAATGCATGTAATTCATTACCAATTGTTATCGTATCATAATTAAAAATGTAATTGAATATCCAAGCCTGAAACGTGACAAGGCAGACTGGTTGGCTGCGATACATATACGGGCCCGCTCCAGAGTAGAGTACGTTAAGAAGGACGACTCAATTACCAACTCGTACCAAGAAGAGGTTGTTGATGAAACAGCGAGAAATGTTGTACATGCTCCTGATGAGTACATTGAGCTGCATGAAGACCAATATGTAGACTTAACCACGGGCGAGGAGGAATAGGGTATGTGTATACTGGTGGTTCTTGATTACAACTTGTTACTACAACTTGTTATATATGCTTTATTAATTAAGTGTCTATTATATATGTTTTACCTGCCAATTCATCTCGTCTTTCTTACTAACACTTGTTGTATGAATTTGCAGATGCCGAGGCATAGGAGATCCACATACCGTCCACCGGCCATTAGTGGTACTAGTAGTGGTCCTAAAACGAAGGCAAAAATGAATTCTTACTAACACTTGTTTGCATGTTCTTCAGCTCCATGCCGGGGAGCCCACTACTGCTCTTCACCACTTCAAGAAGGCAAAAATGAAGAATGGCATGTGGATTGATCCTAGGGCCGAGCAAATTGGGGTATGTTTCTTTGTTAAGGTTCACATTTATATTTGTGTATATTATGGCTCGAGCGTATCTTCCTAAAACTGTATCTCATTTCGTATGCACTACACTATTGTAGACTGAGGTGGAGCGGATTATGGAGGAGAGGATGATCGATGGTCATGAACTCACAATTCGAGAGCAGGACCAAATATTCTTCCAAGTTAATCCGATGGACGCTAAGGGTCGAGTGTATGGGCTCGACAGTTTGGGCCCTTCATTGACACCCGGCGGTAGCTTCTCCGTGTCGCAGAAGGCATCCTCATCACATGAAAATTTCTACACTCAAGAGCAGGTGAATGAGCTGATGAATCCTCTCAAGCAAACGATCGATCAACTTCTAGAGCAGCAAGCTCATATCACTCGTCGGATGGATGAGATGACACAACAGATGTTCGCTGCGAACCAACAACCACCGCCTCCTCCCGGTTCTTAGATGCTCATGTACTTACGTTGTTCTAGATACATACTTTTCACACTATTCATTTTATTCGGATATTTAGTCTTACATTGGATATTTTATCGAATCTCTATTTTAATTAATGCAATTTTATCACTTTCGGGTATATTATCTACGACTACATTGTAAAACAGGTGAAATGTAAAAAACATAAAAATAAAAAAAAAATTAAAAAAAAAAACAGTTTAGGGACGGATAAATCCGTCCCTAAACCATCCCGTTGATTAGGGACGGATTTTATCCGTCCCTAACCTTAGAGACGGATTAGATCCGTCCCTAATGGTCACAGCCATTAGAGACGGATGTCTCTAATGGTGTTTGACCATTAGGGACGGATAAAATCCGTCCCTGGTTAGGGACGGATAATATATCCGTCCCTAAACGGTTAGAGACGCCCGCTTTAAGGACGGGCGTCCCTATCCGTCCCTAACGGATTAGGGACGAATCGGCAAGGGTTTAGGGACGGATAAATCCATCCCTAAACCTGATTTTTCTTGTAGTGAATTCGAACGTGGGAACTCAATTCCAAGGTCAAATAAACTATAGAATGAGATAATTACAACTTGAAAACTCTATTCGGATAATAAACCACATTATATGGGAAAAATCCTCTAATGAAGGATGATTCAAGCGCAGGAACTTAATTCGAAAGTAAACTCAACTAAAAAAAAAAGGATAATTCTAACTAGGGAAATCAACTCGTATGACAAATCAACTATAACAATGAGATAAAAAAAAACTTGAAAAGTTAGTTCGAATGGTAAGCTCAAATTTTAGAATTAGATAGTTCCTACATGGGAGCTCAACGTGAAAGCAAACAAAATTCTAAGAATGGAATCATTGCAATTTGAAAACTCAATTTGAAGTTAAAAACAACTCTTAAAAAGGGATAAATCCAACTTGAGAACTCTATTTGAAGAGTAAACCACACTATATGAAAAAAAATATTGGAAAAAATACATAAATTCCTCAGGAACTCAATTCAAAGGGTAAACACACTTTAACAATGAGATAATTTTAACTTGGAAATTCAATTCAAAGGTTAATCTCATCTTTAAGAATGAAGTAATTCTTAATTGAGAACTCCATTTGAAGGGCAAAACAACTATAAGAATAATATAATTCAACTTGGGAACTCTAATGCAAGGATGATCCATGCTATTTGAAAATAATCTAACAATGAGATAATTCCGAATTAGGAATTTTGTTCGAATGGTAAAAATATTCTACGATTGAAATCATTTAAACGTAAAACTATATTAGAAACATAAGCCACTTTATGTGGTAAAATACTCTAAGAATATGATAATTTCATTTGAGAACTCAAGTCGAGAGATAAACAAACTCTAAGATTGTCATAATTACAATTTGGGGACTACATTCGGAGACTAAACCATGCTATATGAAGAACTTATTCAAAGAAATGGTACTTCCAACTTGTGGACTCGACTCAATTGGTAGCATAAACTCACCTATAAAAATGTGGTCAATCTAACTTGAAAACTCAAATTGACGAGCAAACCAACTCAAAAATGTGATAATTATAACTTTGAGACTATATTGAAAGGTAAAGCTCATTATTTGGAATAGTTAGTTGCACATCTGGAACTCAGACCAACTCTAATAATAAGGTAATTACAACTTTAGAACTCTATTGAAAGGGTAAACCACAATGTATGAAAATATTCTCTGAAAATGGGATACGTAATTTGAATTTGACAACTAAATTCGATGTATAAACCAACTTTAAAAATGAGATAATTACAGCTTGAAAACTTTAATTTGAATAGTAAACCACGTTTTTTGGTAAAACGCTCGAAAAAAGGATTCCAAATTTGGAACTCAATTCGGAGTGTGAAGCAACTCAAAGAATTTTATATTTACAACCTTGGAACTCAACTTTAAGAATAATACTATAATTTTAACTCATGAACTGAATTCACATCTATTTTGGTTTACAAGCGGGTCATATACAATAAGATATTAAATTTCACATAATATGTATATATAGGATAAACAATTCCTATTATAGATTCCAACACATACATTTTTCTACACATGTTTACTAAGTTATGACAATTATCAAAAGTTGAATACACTGTTGAGGTCATATCAGTCTATATCTTACTACACGGGTGTTCCCTCATTTTACTTTTGAACGGGTCGGGTTCCATACAACCCGAATTTAAACACGTTCGAAATAATAAAGTTTCATGTCCGGGTTATGCATATACTCGAACCCGTTACATACCTTCGTAAAACAAGACCTGGACATCAACATTTTATGGTTAAGTTAGTGAAAAGTACATTTTTCGGAGAAGGGGGGTGCGGGGTGGGTGCCAAGAAACTACCGTAACATGTAAAATTATGTTTGTAAAATAATACTTCCTCCATACCGATTAAACTTTTTGCGGGCCCGATCACTAATTTTAAGAGAATAGTGAGTAAAGTAAGATAAATAGTATGAAATAGATTGAATAAAATAGGAGAGATCGTGAAAAAGTATGATAGAGGGTGAATAAAGTAGGAGATAGATTTTCCATTTTAGTGATGTGAAGTTGAAATTGAGGCGTCTCAAAATGGAATGCGAAAATTGAATTCGGGGCAGAGGGAGTAATTCTTATTTGTGTGGTGGGGGACCACATACTACCTCGGGTATGTTGGGAGTCAACCCTGTAAACTGCGTTATAGGCTTTTTATTTTATTTGGCTCGAGTTTGAGGGATACTGTTTTTTTAAAGTAACATGTATAAGTTGCTAATTAACGGGTCAGATACAGGCAGAGGATCCGATACAATGTTATCAACCCGTCGGGTCTCGAACGGGTTCGGCTTGGATCCTACCCCTTTCAAAGAAAATCCATCATGATGAGTCGTATTTACAATTTTTATAGTTACCATAAAAATAGACTATGTCATATAGTATTGGATGAAGGACTACCACCGACACAGCGGTCAACGTTGTTTGCAAGTTTTATTTTCTCGATTAATTTATTTTGTCGATCCCTTTCTATTTATTATTAAAATTAACTATACCGTGGCATCGCCACGGGATAGTACTAGAAAATTTAACCTATGCTCATAGAAAAAACTGTGGAGTTCATGTCGTGTTTTGAAGTTAATCAAGAACATGCGCCTTCAGGTATGAGCACTTATGTAATTATTACGCACGTTTGCTCAATTTCTAAAAAGATAAAAAAATTATATTGACCAAACACATTATTTAATAATTTTATATTTTGGCAAGGCTAGTAGCTCACCTACCGAGATTGACAGTACAAGGGAATTTGCCGAATGGTTGCTACGCATTGGAGATGGGCAAGTAGGCGCGACAAATGATGGCGAGGTCAGTTTCAAGTTGCCTGAAGATATCCTTATTCGTCATGCACCAGATCCGATTGCTGCCATGGTCAGTAGCACATATCCTTCACTCATGGACCATGTTGGTGATGGTCTATATTTCCAAGACAGGGCAATTCTTACACCGACTAATGAGATAGTCCATGAGATTAATGACTACATCATGTCACTGTTACCTGGAGATTCGGTCGAGTTCATGAGTAGTGACAACATATGTCCTGATGAGGATGAAATCGTTAATAGAGAAGATGTATATTCAGTCGAATTCCTTAATACTATTAGGGCATCAGTTATACCAAACCATCTCATTCGACTCAAAGTTGGTTGTCCAATAATGCTTTTGAGGAACATCGACCAGTCTGCCGAACTCTGTAATGACACAATATTGATTGTGACTGCAATCGAGAAGCATGTCATAGAGGCAAAGATGATAGCTGGAAAGAATGTGGGACAGAAGGTACTTATACCTCGCATGGTGTTGACACCTTCAGATGTTACGAAATTTCCAATTAGATTCCAGCGTAGGCAGTTCCCTATATCAGTTTGCTATGCCATGACAATCAACAAGAGTTAGGGCCAGTCCTTAGCACATATTGGTTTGTATCTTCCCACACCCGTATTCAGTCATGGTCAGTTGTATGTTGCATTCTCAAGAGTAACTAGCAGAAAAGGACTCAAAGTTTTAATCCTAGATGAAGAAGGACACCCCCCACAGACACAACAATCAATGTTGTTTACAAAGAAGTTTTTAGTAATCTTTAAGGTATGTGCATATCATTATAATGCATTCAAAATATATTTCTTCAATTATTTTCTAATGATAACTTACGTGTGTATTGTGCTTTACTTTGCAGGTGAAGAAGATGCATTTGGAAGTTGAAAATTAAATCTTTTTGTACTTTCGTTTTTTAATATGTATTTGCCTATTACTTTAACTACATTGCACGGTTTGTCAATTGTCAATTAATTATCCTTTCACTTTCTTTTTCTTCATGGATATACTAAGAGGTTGAAGGTATAATCTTTTGTACTTTAATTTATAAATACATACTTGACTATTACGATGACTAATTGAATTTCTTAATTTATTTAAGTTGTTATTCTTCTATTGTTTATTAAAGAAACTCAACGCCGTGGCATCGCCACGGGTTAGTACTAGTTATTTGTATAGGTAAAGTAGTAACTTGAAAAACACTATAATTGATAAAGAAGTATGAAATACATGTGTTATTTGACAAGCAAACTAATAATGATATGTTATCTTCATCTTAAAAATTATTAATTTTAATTCAGATTAAATCAGTTTAGTTCAGTTCATATTTGGTTAGTTATTTTTTATACTACAAATAAATTCAGTGCATATCAGTTTAGATTAGTTCAGTTTAGTTCTGTTCATACGAAGATAATTGAGTTAATGTCTGTTAAAATAGCTCAGTTAAATTCTTATGTCATACCGCTTAAGTGTAAGAGTGACTAAAAAATTTACTCCCTCCGTCCCAGAACAAATATCACATTTCAACTTTTTGAAGTCAATATTTTTCAACAGTGACTACGATTTAATCTTAAACTGTAAGTGTAAAATGTTCAATTAAATTATACAATATAATGAAACTTTAGGAAGTGAAGTTTAATTATATAATTTAATTGAGCATTTTACAATAACGGTTTAAGATTAAATCGGAGTCAAAGTTAAAAAAATGTTGATTGCAAAAAGTTAAAATGTGACATTTGTTTTGCGACGAAGTGAGTAATAAATACATCAATTGTATTAAAAAAAAAGAACTTTTAAATAGGAGCAGTAGGGAACTAGGGACAGGGGCGTCTCATATATATTAGGGGTCCCTACGATATTTTAAGAGAGACCCTGAATAATAGTATAATATAAATAAAAAAATTAAGTTGGGACGCAAAAAGTCTCAATCCTGAGATATGATGCATAATATCCAAGACTTTCGCAACTACACGACAACCTATTTCATTACATTTATAAATATAAATACGAAATATATATAGATACTCCAAAATTTAAAATCAAAATTTCCGGGGCCACACAGGTCCTTAGCTGCCCTGATGACCACAAGTAGGGTAGCAGCGTTGATGAAGCAAATTCCCCAGTTTGGAGAAAAAAAGACGAATTTGGTCATTATGTATTTAGGAAATGGATCACATGTAAGTGTCAGGCTTTATGAGGATTCAAACTGTGCCACGGTTCCACAAACAGTGTTTCTATTCATCATTTTAGACAGAGAAGAAGAATAAATGTAATCGAAAATGATTAGAATATTTTATAAAGGATGGTGTAAATTGTGAGATTTGACCACTGATGCCACTTTACGTCAGCCTTTTCATATTTTGTCAAGGCATTATATAATACTCCCTACTTTCTTTTTACATGTTTAATTTTTGTCATTTTAAGAATTTTTTCAAGGTTAACGTTTCATTTTTTGAAAATTTACTATCTCCACTTATTAATTTTTTATCACTCTCTTTCATATTTATCTATTCTCTCTCTCTCACTTTTTTATTATCTCTCTTACTTTTTACCATTCAGTTATCATTTTATTCAATATTTCTTAAAATTTATCCACAGCCAAATGGTAAACTTATAAAAAGGAAGGAGGGAGTACTTGATTAAGTCTCCCGATATACGATCTCTAGATAATTTATTTAGAGACGGACCTATGCTGTCAAAAAAATCATCGATGTTATTAATTAAAACGTTTATGTTATCAACACTGATGTTTTTTCATATTACAAGATAAATGGATATCGTTAACAACATAGACATTTTGATTAATGACATTGATCATTTTCCTAAAAACATAAGTCGTCCCTAGATAAATCATCTAGAGACCGTCTCTCATCACTACAAGAAAATCACTAAATAGCAACGGATAATATCCGTCGCTATTTAGCGACGAATCGGTAGGATTAGAGATGGAAATTTATCCGTCTCTAAATTAGAGACGGATAGATTTATCCGTCTCTAATTTAGCGACGGATAGGTCTATCCGTCTCTAATTCGTTGACCAAAAAATAAATAAATAAATTTAGCGACGGATAGTTTTATCCGTCGCTAAAACCCTAACTGAAACCCTATATACTCCTCCCCCTTTCTCAGCCTCCACACAACCAGGGATGGCAATGGGCCGGGCTTTTGGAGGCTCGGTCCGGGCCCGACCATATTTTCATAAGCCCATGCCCGGCCCATGGCCCGGACCGGGCCTATGTTAGGAATATCTATTTAGATTTTGATCGGCAGCCTAATGACTTATCTTAGCTCAAAAAGGTGGTTAGTACTCTTGGTTCACTTGAACACTGTAAAAGAGGAAACTCACTAAGTATGATAGTCTAGCAAATCTTGTATAGGATGTTAGGTCTCTGAATGTAATTTTTATTCCTCTAAAGAAGACCAAGAAAAAGGCATCCAACAGGAAAAGTTCAACGGATTTAAAGATTTGAAGACTGCACAAGATTGCTGAAGACAAGGGCTTTCAGATACCTATGACCAGATATCTTGAAGACACAAGCGTTTTTAAATAAACAGTGTTGCAAAAGATATCTGAGAAATAAAAGGTTTCTGAAACGAGGAAAGTGCCCACATATATCTACACTCAGATACCTTGGACATAAACTATGTTTCTGAAAAGAAATATATTATAACAAGTTTTTTCAACAAGTGGTATCTGAAGTTGTGATAATCTCTGGAAAAGGACGTGCAAAGCTTCAGAGAACTCTGATAGTATAAGATCTCTGATACAATGCATAGTTCCGTTGGCACTACAGGACAAAGTATAGTAAAATGCATTGAATGCGTAGACAGAAATGTCTGAACAAAAACGGTAGCTTCTGAAGAAGAAGACAAACGTACTACAGTACTATACTCAGATATCAATAGTTTGAATTTGATTTAAGCCTAACGGATACTATTCAAACGGCACTCAAATTTATCTATAAATATCAACACTTAGACTGCTTGAGAACACACCTTAGAACACTGAACACACCTTGAACTTGCATTGAATACTCTCACAAAAGCTGTCTCAAGCACACTACTTACCTTCAAGCTTTCTGTTGCGACCAAAGCTCTTGATTCTAAGTAGCACAAAAGTTCTAAGTGTCCTGATCCTTAACAAGCATTGCTATTTGTGCAAGAGTTGAATTAAGATTTGATATCTGAGATTCATTCTCTTGAACATTTATCATAGACTTGGGTCACATTAAAGAACAAGATACCATACATTGTAAAGTGTATTAAATATACTTGATTCTCAGAGCTATCTGCATAGCTGAACAAGTTATTAAAGAAGCTCACCTGACAAACTACCTTAACCAACACCTTAATTGGTGTGGAGTACAGGAAGTACTTAGTTTGGGAAACTAAGGAACAATTCCAGGAAAGAGGTTTCTGAGTACAGGAAGTACTTGGCTGTGAAAGCCGGGGAATAACTCAGGGGGAACACTTGGTTGGGAACCTAGTGTAATTAGGAATCAAGAGAAGATATTTGTAAGGTTACATCAATTATCTGTCTTAGTGGATTCTAGGTCTGAGAAAGGCCGAAGTGGATTAGTTGAAGGATTACGCCACCTTCAGATACCACTATAAAAAGACTTGTGTTATTTACTTTCTGCATTTTATTACTTGCTTTATTTACCTTGCAAAGTATTTACACCTATCTTGCTGAGCACGTGCACTTATCACAGAAAAGTCTTCCGCTCTCTGAAATTAAGTATCAGATATCTTCACAGATATCTGAGAAACCGTGTTTATCGACAAAAGTTTTAAAAGATTATTCACTCCCCCCTCTAGTCTTTTACTTTGCCGTTATCTGGATCGATAAGTGGTATCAGAGCAGGAGGTTCCCAAGCCTTCTGCACTGAACCTAGATCCCATATAAGTGCCCATTAACTGCTTTTCACCTACACTTGATTTGTTTGTTTAGTGTGTTTGCTGCAGGATGTCTTTAAGTGACGCCCCAATTCTCAAGCCAGAGAATTATGAGAAATGGAAGAACAACATGATGCTCCACCTAGAAGCCATCAGTAACGAAATGATCGACGTGATAAAGAATGGCCCAATAGTCATTCAACAACTCAAGCAGGTCATGGAGGTTTCTAATGGTAGAGACAGAGAACAAAGCGATGGGTCTTCACAGATGGATCGTCGACCATTGGGAGACCCGCCACCAAGTTATTCTGAACCAAAGCCTGAGAGCTGGACATTGGAAGATGCCAAGAGAAATCATTTGGATGGTCGCTCGTAATATCATCATCGTTCTACTCGAGCACATACGGTAAAGCGGGGTGCAAAAGCGAAAGTGGTCCGCAACTGATTGAAGAAATCTGCGTAAGACCGAGAAAACAAAGGAAAATAAGTTCAAGTTTTGAAGCTCAAATTCCAAAACTTTAAACAAGGTCCCACAGAGACTCTTGAAGAACTAGATTTCGGTTTACAACACTTATGAGTGACATGGTCGCACTTGGTGAAAGTAATAGATATACTCGAGTAAAAGATTAAGGCATTGAGAAGTCTAAATCATAACTGGAGCATACAAAATTTTCTACTTTAACCAAGGAATGCGGATATCACTCGGTGGAACTTTTCTCTCACCTTGACTATGAGACAACTCAAAGAGAACAAACAATGAAAAGTTGCATAATGTTGCTCTAGTTGCTCAAGGAACTTCAAAAGAAGGAAGGCAAGGAGGTGGCGAGGATGCTCTTCAGTAAAGCAAATGAGAAAATATATGTCGGGAAATAGAGAGAAAAGCCAAAGAAGTGAAAAAGCATCTAGGCTCAAACTATCACCAAAAATATGTAATCACAGCTCATTGAACAAGCCAGCTCAAAAAGCATCTAGTACTGAGGAAGCAGAAATCGGAAACGATATCTGTTTCTATTGTCAGAAACCTGGTCATTTCAAGAAGGATTGCCCTGCCTTCAACAAACTAAAGACAGGTGACAAGAAAGATAGAAGAAACTTCAAGAGAAGTCAGAGAGCTATGCTCACTGAAGATAGGAAAAAGATTCAACTCCAACTGGATGCTCTAGACATTGAGTCTGATTCTGAGGATGAGGACTCAGATGATTCCACACCGCCTTCTCCAAAAATGTGCGGTGTTTCTCATGAAGTGATTGACTTTGGTCAAAAGAAGAAAGAAGTATGTGGAATGGCTGAAGAAATCTTCCCAGATATCTCCAACATTGAACCTTGTCTAATGGATGATGAGGTAACACAAACCTCTTGTTATACTTATGAAAGTGATGAGGAAGGAATCAAAGATCTGGAACATCTCAGAAGAGAACTTGATCTCTACGAAAGAGAATTTCTAATGGTCCGAGCTAGAGCCGAAATCTTTGAAGAAGAAAAGAATTCTCTTGAAAAGGAAAATTCAAAATTACTCAAGATATCTGAGGAAAAGGATGCCGAAATTGCATCTCTCAAAACTCAGATATCTGAGACTGAAAATTCACATGAAGAAGCATTGGCCAATCTTCAAAAGAAATGTGAAGATCTTCTTTCTGAGAATGATGAACTCAAAAAGAAAGAACTATCTTTTCAATGTTATGCCAAAGCTAGTGACACTCTTACTGAAGTACAATATTATTTAAGAGATCCCTCAGAAAAGAGAGGACCTGGGCTGGACACACAAACAGATAGTTCTACGACTCTGAATAAGAGTGATGAAAGAAGAACATTTGTCAGTGCTCAGCAAGGTGGTTCCCAAACAACCTACAGTATCAGTCAGAAAGCTAAGGTTGTTGACAAAGGAAAGGCAGTTGCGACCAAATCTTTGTGGGAAAAACAAGTCCAAAAGAAATCTATGGGGAATGAATCTGAAAAGAAACATAACACTGAAAAGTGTAATCACCCACAGTGCTATGTCTCTCAAAAAGGAAGAATTGCAGGAGCTGGCAAATTCTCCTATGTCACATTTTCTGGAAAGAAAATAGATTACCCAGAGACTAGCAAAGCTGCTGAGGAAAGATCTCAGATAGCACCAGGTGCTCGGAATGGTATTGGCTATAAAGCAATCGGGAAACAACTTGCTCGTTAGTACAAACAAGAGCAAGAACGATGGTTAAAGGCTAGAATTGCTCACAACAATTATCAGAAGTGGAAGATGAGTCAAGCCACTGAAAATCTGAATGCCAGGGCTAGAAGAAATCTGGCAAGGAAAGCTAAGTTTGCTGAGAAGCAGACTCAGAAACCTGACAAGTATCTGAAAGCACCAAATGGAGCACCTAGGAACACACCAAGGAAGAAAATAGTTCTTGATAACAATGATACTAGTCATTTAACTAGAATTCCTCCTTATGTTCCTGTTAGACAAAAGAATGTTCCTAAGAAATTCATTCAAAAATGGATTCCTACTGGAAGATTCTTTAGTCCAGATGTGTTGGGAAATTTGTTGGGAAATTTCTTGAGAAATTTGTTAGGAAATTTGTTAGATATTTTGTTAGAAATATCTGTTTAGATTTTGATCAGCAACATGATGACTTATCTTAGTCTCAGAAAGGTGATTAGTACTCTTGGTTCACTTGAACATTGTAAAAGAGGAAACTCACTAAGTATGATAGTCTAGCTAATCTTGTATAGGATGTTAGGTCTCAAAATGTAATTTTTATTTTATGAAGAGAAGACCAAGAAGAAGACATCCAAGCAGAACAAGATCAACGACATTGAAGACTTGAAAAGCGCACAAGATTCTTTGACCGTTGTTCAGATATCTTAGCCGGATATCTTGAAGACACGAATAGTTTCAAACAAACTGTCACAAGAGATATCGAGAAATAAAAGACCTATCCAAACAAGGAAAGTGTCCACAAATATCTATTCTCAGATACCTTGAGCTTTAACCACATTTCTGAAAGAGAAATATATATATTGCAAACAAAGTTGTTTCAATATAAGTGGTATCTGAAGATTGAAGATAAGGACGTGCAAAGAATCAGATAACACTAGTCTCTGATACAAAGCATAGTTCCGTTGACACTACAGGACAAAAAGTATAGTACAATGCATTTAATGCACGGACAGAGATGTCTGAATAAAAGCGGCTTACCAAGAAGAAGACAAAACACCTTTCTGATTATACACAGATATCAATAGTTTGAATTTGAGCGTAACGGATACTATTCAAACGGCACTCAAATTCATCTATAAATATCAACACTTAGACTGCTTGAGAAGATACCTTAGACACACCTTGAACTGCATAAAAACGCTGAACATCTTACTCTCTCAAAGCAACTTACTTACTCACAAAGCTTTCTGTTGCGACCAAAGCATTTGATCTTGAGTAACACTGAAGTTCTAAGTGTCCTGATCCTAAACAAGCATAGCTATCTGTGAAAGAGTTGAAACGAAAGATCAAGTATCTGAGATTCATTCTCTTGAACATTTAACTAAGACTTGGGTCAGTAAAAAGAACAAGATACCATACATTGAAAAGTGTATTAAGTATACTTAATTCACAGAGCTATCTGAATAACTGAATAAGTTATTAAAGAAGCTCATCTGACAACTCAAACCAAAACCAACACCATAACTGGCGTGGAGTACAGGAAGTACTTAGTTTGAAAAATCAGGGAATAACTCCAAGGTTACCGGAGTATAGGAAGTACTTGATTTGGGAAACTAAGGAATAACTCAAGGTTATTGAGTATAGAAAGTACTTAGCTTGGGAAGCTAGGGAATAACTCAAAGGTTTCTGAGTACAGGAAGTACTTAGCTGTGAAAGCCGGGGAACAACTCAGGGGGAACATTTGGTTGGGAACCAATTATTTAAGAATCTTAGAATAGGTTTATTGTAAGGTGAACTCAATTATCTGTTCTAGTGAATTCTAGGTCTCTGATAGACCGAAGTGGATTAGTTGGAGGATTATGCCACCTCCAGATACCACTATACTTGTTGTGTTATTTACCTTTCTGTATTTACATTTCAGCAACACACACACACACTTTAACTATTTCTGCACTTATCTTTATTAAGTCTTCCGCGCTCTGTTTCTAAGTATCAGATATCTATTCAGATATCTGAGAAATAGTTTTTATCGACAAAAGTTTTAAAAGACTATTCACCCCCCCCCCCCTCTAGTCTTTTACTTTGCCGTTATCTGGACCAACAAGTGGTATCAGAGCAGGAGGTTCACAAGCCTTCTGCACTGAACCGAGATCCCCAGATAGGTGAAGGAACTTTGTCCATTTTTTAGGACTATTTAATTTGTGTGTTAAGTGTGCAGGTATGTCTCTGAGTGATGCACCCATTCTCAAACCAGAGAATTACGAGAAATGGAAAAATAACATGATGCTCCACCTTGAAGCCATAAGTGACGAAATGATCGAAGTGATAAAGAATGGCCCAATAGTCATTCAACAACTCAAACAAGTCATGGAGGTTTCTAATGGTAGAGACAGAGATCAAAGCGAAGGATCTTCACAAACCGATGCGTCAACAAGCGGGAGATCTACTAGTCAAGTTATTTACGAACCAAAGCCCAGAGAACTCTGGACATCGGAAGATGCCAAGAGAAATCATCTGGATGGTCAAGCTCATAATATCATCATCAGATCGACACCGGAGCATATACAGTGTAAATTGTGGGGTGCTAAAACGGCGAAAGTTGCCTGGCAACTGATTGAAGAAATCTGTGCCGGAACTGAGAAAACCAAAGAAAACAAGTTCGAAGTTCTCAAGTTGAAATTTCAAAATTTCAAACAAGGACCCACCAAACTCTGGAAGAACTTAATTTGATTTACCACTCTCATGAGTGACATGGCGACTCTTGGGAAAGCAGATACTCCCAGTCAGAAAAGATTAAGACCATTGTCAGAAGTCTTAACCACAACTGGGAGCATACCAAATTCTTTTATTTTAACCAAGGAATGCCAAATATCACTCCAGTGGAACTTTTCTGTCATCTTGCTACTGTTGATTATGAGACAACTCAAAGAGAACAAACAACTGAAAAGTTGCAAAACGTTGCTCTAATCACTCAAGGAACTTCTGAAAAGAAGAAAAGCAAGGAAGAAACTGAGGATGCTCTTGCTGCAAAGCAAATGAGCAAATATATCAGTCGAGAAATTGAAAGAAGAAAAGCCAAAGAGAAGTCAAAAGCATCTAGTTTCAAACTATCACCAAGACAAAAATATGCAAAGCTCACGAACAAGCCAAAAGAAAGCATCATGTACTGAGGAAGCAGAAATTGGAAATGATATATGTTTCTATTGTCAGAAACCTGGCCACTTCAAGAAGGATTGTCCTGCCCTCAACAAACTAAGGACATGTGACAAGAAAGAGAGGAGAATCTTCAGAAGAAGCCAGAAAGCTTTGTTAACTGAAGAAAGAAAGAAAATCCAAACTCAACTGGATGCTCTAGACGTTGAGATGATTCAAGATGACAATTCAGATGACTCAACCTTACCATCACCGTAATTATGTGGAGTTACTCATGATATAATCGACTTCGCCTCAAGAAGAATGAAATGTGTGGAGTTCTTGAAATTGACGGTCGGACATCTCCAACATAGAAAACTGTCTTATGGCTGATGAGGTAACACATACTTCTTGTTATACTTATGAAAGTGATGAAGAGGAAATAAAAAATCTAGAAAATCTCAGGAAAGAACTTGATATCTATGAAAGAGAATTTCTAATGATCCGAGCTAGAGTCGAAAACCTTGAAGAAGAAAAGAATTCTCTTACAAAGGAAAATTCTCAATTAGTTAAAGTATCTGAGAGAAAGGATGCTGAAAATGCATTTCTCAAAGCTCAGATATCTGAGACTGAAAAGTCACATAAAGAAGCAATGGCTGAATTACAAAAGAAATATGAAGATCTTCTTCGAGAACAAGGAACTCAAGAAGAAAGAATTATCTTTTCAATCTTATGCCAAAGCTATGACACTCTCATCAAGTACAATCTTACTTAAGAGATCCTTGGAAAAAGAAAGGACTTCAATGAATACAGTGATTGTTCTATCACTCTGAATAAGAGTAAGGAGAGAAGAACATTTGTAAGTACTCAGCAAGACGGTTCCCATGAAATCTATAACATCGGTGAGAAGACAAAGATTGTTGGCAAAGGAAAGGCAGTTGCGACTAAACCTTTGTGGGAAAAACAAGTCAAAAACAAAACTGTTGGGCACGTCTCAAAAAAGAAACACAACACCGAAAAGTGTAAACACCCACATGCTATGTCTCTCAAAAGGTAGAATTGCGAGCGGCAAATTCTTCCATGTCACTTTTTCTCGAAAGAAATTGACCAACCAGAGACTAGCAAAGTCACGAGAAAAGATCTCGATAGCTTCAAGTGCTCGAAACGGTATTGCCTACAAAGGCATACGAAAACAACAAGCTCAAGAGTAAAAGCAGGAGCAAGAACGAAGGATTAAAGCTAGAATTGCTCAAAGCAATTATCGGTGGAAGTTAAATCAAGCCATCGAAAATCAATGCTGGCTAGAAGAAATCGCAAGAAAGGCTAAGTTTTTGAAAAGCAAACTTAAACCCGACAGTATCCGAAAGCATCATATGGAGCACCTAGGAACACACCAAGGAAGAAAATAATTCTTACTAATGATAACATTCATTCAAATAGAATTCCTCCTTACGTTCGCTGACAAAAAGCATATTTCAAAGAAATTCATTCAAAATGGATTCATCTTGGAAGAACTTTTAATTGACGGTTCCATCAAAGATATGAGAACCTAATCTCCGTTTCGGCCAGTGTGCGAATGCCTCGGACTAAAGCACAATGGCTATTTGATAGTGGATGCGGAAAGCACATGACAGAGACAAAGCAAATAGTTGATTACAAAGCTTGCAACACGTGACTAGATATCGATTCTCGAGGAGAATTAAATCCTCTCCGGGATTTGGCAACGTCAAATTAGGGACTTTAACAATCACCGACATTACATGTTAAGGATTTGAAATATAATCTATTTAGCATGAGCCGGTTTGCGAAGCGGTTTTACTATAAAATTCAAAGCTAAATCGCAAACTAATTGACAATGAGTCAAAGCATGGTCTTAGTTGGTCGGGAAAGGCGATCTTTATGTTGCCGATGGGCATCTCGCCATAATCAAGAATGTCTCATGGTGAGTCAATCTGGTCACGAGAAGAGCACCGGTTATGGCACAAAAGAATGAGTCACTTGAACTTGAAAACTCTGAATAGACTTGCCAAGAAAGAGTTAGTGGTTGGCCTTCCCAGAACATCTTTCAGAAAGGAAGGTATCTGTTCTGCCTGTCAGATGGGGAAACAATCTAAGATCTCTTTCAAGTCCAAGATCGACACTCTAGTGTTAGACCAACGCAACTTTTACACATGGATCTTTTGAATCATCGTAACTAGTTATGCAGAAAGAAGTATGGTTGTTGTAGATGACTTCTCAAGATTCACTTGGTTGTCTTTCAAAACAAAAATCGATGCCGTGGTGGAGATACCAAACTTGTTGAAAAAGCTTGAAGTCATGAAAATGACAAGGTATCCGCAATCGTAATGACATCATGGTATGAGTTTGTCAACCAAGACATAAAGGAGTTTTGTACGCAAAGGTATACAACACCAACTTTCCTCTCAGAAGAACACCTCAACAAAATGGTGTTGCGTAAAGGAAAACAGAACCCTTAAAGAAGCCGCAAGGACAATGCTAATGACATTTGAAATAAGTGAAATTTATTGGGTCAAGTCGTAAACACAGCCTGCTACACTCAAAACAGATGTTTGATAAACAAACACCATGACAAGACCCCCTATGAAATCTTGGTTGGTAGACCCCCTAATATCAAACATCTGAGAGTATTTGGTTGTAGATGTTTTGTTTTAAACAATGGAAAAGATTATCTGAGAACATTTCAACCAAAGGCAGATGAAGGTGTTTTTCTTGGTTATTCCACAGATAACAAAGCCTACAGAGTTTACAACAAAAGAACAAAGAAAATTGAAGAATCAATTCATGTTGTATTCTATGAAGGAAATAAGAAAACACCTCCTAATGATGAACTCTCAGAAAAGTTCAAAGAACTATTACTGAGGGATTCTAAAGAAGAATCCTCAGAATGGAGAAACATCATTATGGAAAGTGAGGATGAATCTGACGTAGAAAAGCTTGAAATGCCTAGTAACAACAAGATGACTCACAGACATGATGAGGAATTTCCTATGAGTTTTCCAGAAATGGAACAGGTTACTGAGAACCTTCATCATGAAGAGGTATCTGAAAATAAGAATGCTGAAATGCATGTTCCAGATATCTCTAACACTGAAAAAGTGTCATATATCCATGACATTTTCCATATGTCAGATATCTCAGATACTGAAAAAGTATCAAATCAAAATCTTAGGGATTCACATTCAGATCACGTGGATATTGATCCTACCAGCACTAAACCTATGATGAGATGGATCAAAGATCATCCTGCAAAGGATATAATTGGACCAATTATCAGGGTGTTAGGACTAGGAGAGCAATAGATGAAAATGCTAACTCTCTCTTTGGATGTTTCATCTCGAATATTGAACCTAAAAATATAGAAGAAGCATTAGGAGACCAAGACTGGATCTCTGCAATGCAAGAAGAGTTGGATCAATTTGAGAGAAACAAAGTCTGGAAACTAGTTCCATTTATAGAAGGAATATCTGTGATTGGAACCAAATGGGTTTTCAGAAACAAGATGAATGAATCTGGTGAAATAACCAGAAACAAAGCAAGATTGGTTGCCAAGGGATTTACCCAGACTGAAGGCTTAGATTTTGACGAGTCATATGCACCAGTTGCCAGATTGGATGCAATAAGAATCTTTCTAGCCTTTGCAGCTCATAAAGATTTTAAAGTTTATCAGATGGATGTCAAAAGTGCTTTCTTGAACGGTGAACTTGCAGAAGAAGTTTATGTTGAGCAACCACCTGGCTTTGAAGTTTCCTCAGAAAGTAGAATGGTCTACAAACTACAGAAAGCTCTTTATGGACTGAAATAGGCTCCAATAGCGTGGTATGACACTTTGGCCAAATACCTTCTGGAAAGTGGTTTCAAGAAAGGTGAAGTTGATAAAACTTTATTTACCTTAAATCATGACGGGAAACTACTCTAAGTTCAAGTATATGTTGATGACATTATATTTGGATCTAAGGATAAGCAACTTTGTGATGACTTTGCAAATCTCATGAAAAACAAGTTTGAGATGAGCATGATGGGAGAATTGAATTATTTCCTAGAATTGCAAGTCAAGCAACTCAATGATGGAATATTCATTAGTCAAACAAAATATGCGAAAGATATGCTCACAAAATTCAATCTTAAGCCCTCTGAAAAGAATGCTAAGATACCTATGAGCATTGGAACCAAAATGACCTATACTGAATCAGATAAAAGTGTTGAAGAACATAAGTATAGGAAATTGATAGGTTCACTACTTTACCTCAGTGCAAGTAGACCTGATATTCAATATGCCATTGGAGTATGTGCTAGATTTCAGACAAATCCAATGCAAACACACTACAACATTGCTATGAAAATATTAAGGTATGTAAAAGGTACAGTAGATGTAGGATTGTGGTATCCTAAAGAAAGTGGATTGAGTTTAGCTGGGTACTCAGACGCTGATTATGCTGGATCACTGCTTGATAGGAAAAGCACCTCAGGAACTTCTCAGTTTCTGGGTACTAGACTTATCTCATGGTTTAGCAAGAAGCAAAACTCAATTGCAACTTCTACCACGAGGTGAATATATTGTCTTTGGTTGTTGTGCAACACAAATTCTGTGGATACAACAACAACTTAAAGACTATGGACTCGATGAGAAGAAAACTCCCATTTTCTGTGACAACACAAGTGCTATTGCGATTACACAGAATCCTAAATTTCATGCCAGAACAAAGCACATTGATGTTAGACATCACTTCATCAGAGACCATGTTGAAAAGGGCAATATAGAGATACTCAAGATTGGCACTGAAGACCAACTTGCAGATATCTTCACTAAGCCACTACAAGAAAGCAGATTCTTAGCCTTAAGACATAGTCTTGGACTAATGGAACTACCAATGAACTGAAAAAGTTCAGGTATCTGGAACGGGCATCCAGAGAAGAAGTATCTGGAACGGGCATCCAGAGAAGAGGTATCTGGAACGGGTATCCAGAAAAGAGAAAAGAGAAAACTGGAACGGGTATCCAGGAGTTAAAAAGGCTAAAGAGCAAAAAGATAGCTTAAGATCTCTGAGACGGGAACTCAGATATCTGAATCAATCTGCAAATGGAGAACACAAAGGAGAATAGTACAACTATCTGCAGTCAAGTACTCTCTTGAAATTCGCATTGTTTCTATCTTGATGAAAAACTTAAAAAAAAAAAAATCCTAAGTATAAGACAGATTCAGATGCAAACAGTGTTCTTGGTCATACAAAGATGCGATTCAGATAGCTAATAGCCAAAATTCATTAAATGGGCACAATTACACTTGTTGATTGTGATCATTGCTGAAGAAGCAATGGTGACCCTTGATGAAATTAAGCGATTGATCTGTACGGTGGAAATTAATTCACAGTAAATAGTGGATTGAAATTCGACATGGCCCACTAAGCATTTAATGCCGAACTAGCTTTTGCTCACGCTTGCAAATCATGTATACGCATACAAAAATCAATTTGTATGTATTTGTCTTGGGATTCAATCGTTATATATATAGGATTTTGGCATAGGAAATCACTTTTGCCTAATCCAAAACTCATCTTGCACAAAAATAGCAAATCCTTCTCTTGATTCTCCGCAAAACCTTCTACAATCTCGCAAATCAAGATTAAGTTTTTGAAAAGAATTACTAAATCAAATCTCTTTCAAACACCAATTTCAAATCCCTACACTATATAAAGAGATGGCCTCCAAGAACTCTTCAACACAGAAATCCCAATCCTTCACTGGTACTGCTGAAAAGCAAGCACCAGAGTTGGTTATTGTGAACAACCGACTGGTAGAAAATTTTAATCCTGACCATTGGACTTCAAATCACAGAATGATTTGGGGTGGTGCCATGGTTGAGGAATACCTCTCTGCTGCAATAGAGAACCAAACCGATAGAAAATTGATTCTTGACATGCTTGAAAAGGCACAAATCAAGGGTTTTCTATCTGCTCGCCCAAGTGGAATTTTATCACTCGATGTGTTGGAATTTTACAACAACTCCAGGATAATTTCCTGTGTTTCTGAAGGCACTGAAATAGTGTCTGTTAAAACCTCAGTCCAAGGAAAGGAAATCCTTCTGGACTTAACAACTTTCTGTAAGTTGTTTGAGTTTCAAATCTTGGAAAGGATTTTGAAATGAACACCAAGGATGATGAACTCCTTGAAGGTGTTAAAGAACTTTACAGTGACGTGTGTGATCTTGAAAAATAAGATACACCCATTGAGTTCAAGCTTGCTGACATCCGAACCAGACATCTGTTGGTTCACTGGGATGTACTGGCTTGCATTCTTCACAGATGCTTTGATGGTCTACAAGGAGGTGCTGACCAGATAAGACAAGAACGGTGGATGATGATGTTCTTGCTGAATCAACAAAACAAAAGGCTGGAAAACCCTTTTAACTGGGGAAAGTACGCCTTTCTGAAGTTTGTGAAGAAGATTCAAGGCTTCGAGCCTAAGATTACCAAAGGACTAGCTGAGCCAAAGGCCACTGTAGGATATGGTCTGAAAATATGCTACTTGCTGGAAAAGCTTGGCATTGAGCTCAGAGAGACGGCCGAAATAGCCAACAGTAACCTACTCTACAAATATGAGTATACAAACTTGATGAAAAAGCTTACTGGGTCTCAGAAAGGTTCTAAGAAGCGAAAGTCTGAAAAGGTATCTGAAGAAAAGGTTGCGACCAAGAAGCCCAGAACTTCAAGAAAGAAGTCTGCTGGCAAATCAGAAGACACACCTAAAGAGGTTGTCGATTCTCAAATATCTGCAGGCATTGCCGATGAACTAAATAAGGCAGATGAAATCATCAATGCTGAAAAAGAGTTATCAACTACTGAACAAGTAGACTCAGCAAGAGAAAGTGCTTTCAGAAATGTTGCGACTAATGCAGAAAGCCTTGCTGATGAACTCATAAATGCTGCCAAAAGTGGTGAAAACACACCCCATCTCGTAAACCGCAGGAATAATGGACCAATCAGTTCCTAATGCTGATGAGAGCTCTGACAATGAAGATGATGAACTGGTCATCTCTCAAGTCCTAGAAAGAACAAAGAGGGCTAAGGTCACTGAAACAGTAACTGGTGATAAGGTATCTGAAGAAGAACCTACACCACAGGTTGCTGAGCCTATAGCAAAGGTTGTTGGTGCAAACACATCATCAGGGAATGTTTCTCTTGCACAACTTCAAAAAGCCCTGATGAGTGGTATTTTAGTGCTGGAAGATGCTGATGGAAATGCCACATCTAAAAATCTGGAAGAACATTCTACTGATCAATCTTCTGCTTCCAGACAACCACAACAACCACAACAGCCACAAGTGGTTGATGAAATGGTAAATGAACTCCATTTTGAATTACCAAAGAATACAAGATGTCTTGAAGAAAATCCTGCAAATGAGCAGGTTCCCCAACTCAATGAGAGGGATCAAACTGAGATATCTCCTCAGAATGATCAACCAGGGGAGGCAACTGAGTTGCATACTCAGGAAAGGTGTGAAGTACCAGAAACTTCAAGCAAAGAAACTACACTGGGACAAGAAGACCAAAGTATAGAAAGGTCACAAGTTCCAGAGACCAATCAGCCTGAAATTGCTCAGGTAGATGACTGGTTTAACTCTTATCTTGTGAACATTTTATGCTTATACATCTTTTCTCATAAAAATTTCTTTGTTACAGGCTGAGTTAGAAACGCAGAAACAAGAGGAAGCTGAGAAGCTTGCCTCAGATACTGAAAAAGAGGTCTCTTCAACCTCAACTCTTGAGAAATCTGAGCCTGTGCCACAGGTAAATGATTCTTAAAGAGAACTAATTTTTCAGTAAAAATGTTTATGTGCTCATTCATGTTAAATGTTTCTAACAGGCTCCAACTGAGAAGGAAGAAGATAAGGCAGAAATGCCAGAGACAAATCCAGAGACCAACAAGGTTTCTGAAGAATACATCACTGAGCCTTCAAACTTGAAGGTATATGACAATCAAGTGACAAGTATTCTTCATCTTGTGTTATCTTTTATCTCTTCTAATATTCAATACTTTCTACTTACAAAGCTATTTGAAGTAGAAATGCAAGGATAAAGTTACGACTTCCCAAGATCAATGGAAATTGATGAAGCCCCAAGGCAACATCACTGAAGAACACCGTAAGCGCACAAGTTTCTGAGACAAATGAATCTGAGCTTCCTTTTGAGGAAGTAAGTAGCACATATCAGAATTCATTAAAAGCATGTTTTTGCATAGATTCTTTCAAACTATTTCCTAAGTATTGTATTTCTCTCAGGATCAAGAAATAAAGGTTGCTGAGGACCAGACTTCAAAGTCTCCACCTCACAACAAGATATCTGAGACACCAATTGTCTCAGTAGTCCAAGTCTCTGAGCCTGATGTTCATACTCAGGTAACTCAGAAACTAAACTACACTTATACTCAGATATCTACAAAAGTTTTGAAACTCACTCAAAACTCTTTCTCAGTGCTCAACAGATGCAAAGTGTTCCCATTGAAGAAACAAGGGACCTACTTCACTTCTTCAAAGCTCACACCCTGCCAAAGCATATTCAATGCTTCAAGAAATGGCAGAAGTTAAGGTGCTCTGATCTCTCTGAAATATTGAGAATCACAGATCAACCAATCAGACGAGCACGAGCTCTTGACTTGGAGACATATATCCATGCAATGTTCCCTACCGAACAGTACACAGTTGCGACCTTATTGCATAAGGATTTCTCCAAAGAAGTGGCGCATAGTTTGATACATGCCTTTGAACAGGCAGATGGTCAGACAAGATTACAGATGGCATTCAAGCCAGTCCTGCCCCAGACACTGCAATTTATACCTTCTGAACAAGAAGAAGTTAATGGGCAGAAGACCACTATCCTAGAGGTGATCAATCTTGTATCTGAAGATGATGAGGAGGAAGAAATGAATGAAAATTATTTTGATGAACCTCCCACTGACCATCACCAAAAGGATGATAATGACAAAAAGGATGATGATGATGCCCCTGCACCAGGGACCGGAGGAATTTCACAAAGAAACAATGCCTCAGCTGCTGAAAAGCAAACTGAGAAGACTTCACAGAAATCTCCGTCTTCATCACCTCAGAAATCTACTCATCCATCTTCCCAACACGCAGTTACTACTGGACAAGTAGTTGAGCTTTCTGAAGAAACCGATCAGAAAATATTAAACACTCAAACCAGATCTGCTCAACTCAGACAACTGTTGGAAGAAGAACAACAGCTCCATCTTCAACTAGAAGATCAAATAGCTAAATCCAGAGACAAACTTGATCAACTACAAGATCAATACTTACAAGAAATGATTGCTTACTCTGAGGTTAAAGAGCTACGGGATGTTGTGCATGATATCACCAAAGAACTCGACATCAAGAAGTATTCGAAGTCAAGCATGATGCTAAGGCGCATCATCTTCAAAAGAAGTACCATCCTCCTCCCAGAAAGGAAAGAAACCAATCTCTGAGATGGTTGCTGGACTCGATACAATCGATGAAAATGTCCAAGAGGATGAAGATCACTGGGCTGATTACTCAGATGATGAAGAAGACAAGACTTTGGCGAACACGCAATGAACATTTAGCGGTTTCTCACTTGAAAAGGAAGTCGATTGCTCCTACAATATTCAGCAAACCGCCAAACGTCCACTCCATGAATACATGAACAGTGTCAAGTAATCGACACAACTTAAAAAGGAGATGTCTTCACGAACAAGGAAGTAATTGCCCGTCCCTCTCGAATGAGGAAGTTCATCGAGCTCATCACTCGAGAACAACTAGCATAGTCATTGCTCGAAAGACACAGGAATGATAAGGACGATGATGCGTCTTTAGATGAAAAAAGCTTTCAAGAGGCAAGTTACATGCTGAAAAGCAGATGCCATCCTAGCCCATCAAGCGAGCTCACGATAAGGACAATGGACTTATCAAGCAAAATCAGAGCTCAAAGCGAACTTGAAGTTGGTCACGCTCATAATTATTTACAAGGGCACTTCAACTCTCTCTCGATTCCTTTATGAGATCGAGTCACCAACAATGACTAAGGGGAAAGAATGTACAACTGGACCTCAAAGTCGGGGAATGGGAAGAAGGAGAAGCAAACAAAAGAGATCTGAGTGCGGCTCAGAAGGAAGAAGAAAACTTCCCAGCCACCACTCAGAATCAATGAACCTCCTCAAGACAAGCTGCTTTGCAAATAGTAGCTGCTTCCCAGAAACCTACTGAAGGAACCAAAATGATAACAAGGGCCATGGCACAGAAACCTCCAAGGAGTACCAAGGCTCCAAGGAGAAGACAAGTTAAAGGGATTGATGAATCTTCTGAAGAAGAAGAAGAAGAAGAAGGTCAAATCAAGTCCCTAGGCAATGAAGAAGCGTCAAAACTCTCACAAGATCTAATCTTGATGATGATGAGAAGCGATGAAGATGAAGCTCCTCTTCACAGAAAAAGGAAAATTGAAAGCCTAACTGAGCCCATAGCTGCAAAGCCCCTAGCAGCTAAAACACCCTCTGGAAATACCAAGTCTATCCAGGATGGTGGTTCTTCAAGCAATAACCCCAAAGAGAATTCAAGACAAAGAAGGAACAGACTGAGAGCTGAGCAAAGACAAAGTCAACTTCCACTCAGGCCAGAAGAAGCCAAAATAGAGTATGTGAAGTATGACAATGATTCCTCTCACTACAAGAATTCTGCTTCAGACGGAAAGGCGGATTTTATCAATCGCCTCAGAAGGACGGATCATGAAGCAGGCGATGATTCTATCCGTCGCCCGTTCTTGACAGATAAACTTATCCGTTCTGAGGCGTTGACCAAGATTTTAAAAAAAAAAAAAATTTAGCGACGGATAGATCTATCCGTCGATATAGCAGAAAAAAAAAAAAATTAGCGACGGATAGATCTAGATCTATCCGTACTTCACTTTAAAAAAAAACCATATATCTCCTCCACCACCTCCTTTCCTCCACCACTTCTCCTCCATTTCTCCTCTCCTCCTCCTCCCACCACCACCTTTCTCCTTCCACCACCTTTCTCCTCCACCACCACCATCCACCACCACCCCCACCACCACCACCATCCTCCTCCCACCACCATCTCCACCACCACCACCTCTCTCCTCCCACCACCACCGCACCACCACCACCTCTCTCCTCCCACCACCACCACCACCTCTCTCCTCCCACCACCACCGCACCACCATCATCTCCACCACCACCACCACCTCTCTCCTCCCACCACCACCGCACCACCACCATCTCCACCACCACCACCTCTCTCCTCCCACCACCACGGCACCACCACCATCTCCACCACCGCACCACCACCATCTCCACCACCCCACCACCACCACCTCTCTCCTCCCACCACCACCACCATCTCCACCACCACCACCACCACCTCTCTCCTCCCACCACCACCACCTTTCCTCCTCCCACCACCACCGCGCCACCACCACCCTGCCACCACCACTGCCACCACCGCACCACCTTTCTCCTCCCACCACCACCGCACCGTACGAATACAAATTGGATACGAATATAAAAATTCGAATACAAATTAATACGATATCTGAATACAAATCAATATCTCGATATCTGAATACAAATTGATAATTAATTAATTCTGAATATAAAAAATTGAATACGATTTTATTTTTTTTAAAAAAAATAGAAATGGGGGCGATAGATCTATCCGTGGGGCGACGGATAGAATCTATCCTTCGCCCCATTATCAATTTAAAAAAAAAAAATGGTCAATCCGTCGTCCAATCTGTCATTGGACGACGGATTGTTATCCGTCATTAGCTCCGGCGGATTTTCTATCCGTCGCCCGATCCGTCGCGGAGGCTGGGCGACGGATAGATAACTGTGACGGATCTATCCGTCGCTACAGCGCATTTTGTAGTGTCTCTGCTGTGCATCAATCGGAAAAATGGCTATTGGATTACGGAACTTAAGCATCTCTTGGTAAATTCAAGATTTCGAACCATCCATAAACAACTTATGGCATGGAGAAAAGATAAGCCAACCTTAATCAACACCAATCACATTAAAGCTGGTTGGATTTTGAAGTTGTCAAGAGCTGAAGCCATGAGAAAGGACCTCTCGATGAATGTCCATATGGAAAGCGGATGATGTGCAAAATTACGAATATCACAGAATAGGCACAAGAGCAAGACTCAGAGAACCACATGAATCGTTCTATCTAGCGAAGAGCAATACAAGGTGACATCGATATCTGAAGATTATCTACGAATACTTCAAGCTTTGGATATCGAATAGAGCATGCCCGGAAATGGGGAAAGTATCATGGGTCAAACATTTTGTCAAGAAAAATCCTACCAAAACCTACAAAGAGGTGCGTGGATTTGCGGAGATCTGAGATGCTCGTCAGAACTCTTCTCTATGACTATTCTGATGACATCAAAAGGTTTGGAGATAGGAAATTTGCAGACTGATCTACAGATATACAGTTGAAGACTTGAAGAGATTGAAGACTAGTTTATTAGGATGTTTACTTGGAGCTTGGTTACTCCTGTTGTCCTGATTTACTACGTAGTTTTTGATGTATTTTTGCTGACTGAGCTTAACTGTATTATGTATTAAAGTTATCTGTAATCTTTATTTTGTAACTTATCTGAAGAACTTACTCTCAGATAGTATTCTATAAAAGATAACTTGTCAGCAAAGATCACACCTTGTGATTTGGTTGATGTCTACTTTCTGCACTTAATTAAATAATTTGAAGATCTTAAGAAAAGATTAAGTGTTGGATTCTTCACTCATCCAGATTTGTAATAGGTAAGATAGTCATCGTTGGGAAATTTGTGGGAAATTTGTTAGGAAATTTCTTGAGAAATTTGTTAGGAAATTTGTTAGATATTTTGTTAGAAATATCTGTTTAGATTTTGATCAGCAACATGATGACTTATCTTAGTCTCAGAAAGGTGATTAGTACTCTTGGTTCACTTGAACATTGTAAAAGAGGAAACTCACTAAGTATGATAGTCTAGCTAATCTTGTATAGGATGTTAGGTCTCAAAATGTAATTTTTATTTTATGAAGAGAAGACCAAGAAGAAGACATCCAAGCAGAACAAGATCAACGACATTGAAGACTTGAAGAAACTGCACAAGATTGCTGAAACTGTTGTTCAGATATCTTAGCCAGATATCTTGAAGACACGAATAGTTTCAAACAAACTGTGTCACAAGAGATATTTGAGAAATAAAAGACCTATCTGAAAACAAGGAAAGTTTCCACAAATATCTATTCTCAGATACCTTGAGCTTTAACCACATTTCTGAAAAAGAAATATATATATTGCAAACAAAGTTGTTTCAATATAAGTGGTATCTGAAGATTGAAGATAAGGGCGTCAAAGAATCGATAACACTAGTCTACGATACAAAGCATAGTTCCGTTGACACTCTGAGGACAAAAAGTATAGTACAATGCATTTAATGCACGACAGAGATGTCGAATAAAAGCAACGGCTTTCAAGAAGAAGACAAAACACCTTTCTGATTATATACAGATATCAATAGTTTGAATTTGAGCGTAACGGATACTATTCAAACGGCACTCAAATTCATCTATAAATATCAACACTTAGACTGCTTGAGAAGATACCTTAGACACACCTTGAACTGCATAAAAACGCTGAACATCTTACTCTCTCAAAGCAACTTACTTACTCACAAAGCTTTCTGTTGCGACCAAAGCATTTGATCTTGAGTAACACTGAAGTTCTAAGTGTCCTGATCCTAAACAAGCATAGCTATCTGTGAAAGAGTTGAAACGAAAGATCAAGTATCTGAGATTCATTCTCTTGAACGTTTAACTAAGACTTGGGTCAGTAAAAAGAACAAGATACCATACATTGAAAAGTGTATTAAGTATACTTAATTCACAGAGCTATCTGAATAACTGAATAAGTTATTAAAGAAGCTCATCTGATAACTCAAACCAAAACCAACACCATAACTGGCGTGGAGTACAGGAAGTACTTAGTTTGAAAAATCAGGGAATAACTCCAAGGCTACCGGAGTATAGGAAGTACTTGATTTGGGAAACTAAGGAATAACTCCAAGGTTATTGAGTATAGGAAGTAATTAGCTTGGGAAGCTAGGGAATAACTCAAAGGTTTCTGAGTACAGGAAGTACTTGGCTGTGAAAGCCGGGGAACAACTCAGGGGGAACATTTGGTTGGGAACCAATTATTTAAGAATCTTAGAATAGGTTTATTGTAAGGTGAACTCAATTATCTGTTCTAGTGAATTCTAGGTCTCTGATAGACCGAAGTGGATTAGTTGGAGGATTACGCCACCTCCAGATACCACTATACTTGCTGTGTTATTTACCTTTCTGTATTTACATTTCAGCAACACACACACACTTTAACTGTTTCTGCACTTATCTTTATTAAGTCTTCCACGCTCTGTTTCTAAGTATGAGATATCTATTCAGATATCTGAGAAATAGTTTTTATCGACAAAAGTTTTAAAAGACTATTCACCCCCCCCCCCTCCAGTCTTTTACTTTGCCGTTATCTGGACCAACAAGATGGTTCCATTGTTGGTATGAGAACCTAATCTTCTGTTTCCTGTTTTGTGCAGAACACTCTAAAGACTAATCCAAAGTGGCATTTTGATAGTGGATGTGGGGAAGCACATGACAGGAGACAAAGCAAATCTGATTGACTACAGAAAGTGCAATGATGGACCAATTATCAGGTTTGCTGGAGGAGATGAAAATCCAACCATAGGATTTGGCAATCTGAAGTTTGGAGCCCTCACAATCTCTGAAGTACTACATGTAAAGGGATTGAAATATAATCTCCTAAGCATGAGTCAATTAGTAGACAAAGGGTACACTGTCAAGATCAAGTCAAAACTATGTAAAGTGATTGACAATGAGTCAAAGCAGACAGTCTTGGTTGCAAGGCGTAAAGGAAATCTTTATGTTGCTGAATGGGCATCCGCCACAACTGAAGAATGTCTCATGGTGAGTCAATCTGGCCACACTTAAGAAAATTGGCTATGGCATAAAAGAATGAGTCACTTGAATTTCAAAACTCTGAACAAGCTAGCCAAGAAAGAGTTGGTGGTTGGTTTACCCAAAATGGCATATAGAAAAGTAGGTGTATGCTCAGCTTGCCAAATGGAAAAACAATCCAAATCATCTATCAAGTCTAAAACTAGACATTCCAGTGAAAGGCCACTGCAAATGTTTCATATGGATCTTTTTGAATCCTCTGTAACTAGTTATGCAGGAAAGAAGTATGGTCTGGTTGTTGTTGATGATTACTCAAGATTCACTTGGGTTGTTTTTCTCAAACACAAATCTGATGCAAGGGTTGAGATACCCAACTTGCTGAATAAGCTCGAAATCATGAAAAATGACAAGATATCTGTAATGAGAACAGACCATGGTACTGAGTTTGTGAACTAGTACATAAAAGAGTTTTGTACCTGCAAAGGTATACAACATCAACTATCTTTCGTAAGAACACCAAAACAAAATGGTTTTGCTGAAAGGAAGAATAGGACCCTAAAAGAAGCGGCAAGAACAATGCTCGCTGACACTGAAATAAGTGAAATCTATTGGGTTGAAGCTGTAAACACAGCCTGCTACACTCAAAATAGATGTTTGATTAACAAACACCATGACAAAACTCCTTACGAGCTTTTCATTGGTAGACCCCCTAGTATTAAACATCTAAGGGTGTTTGGTTGCAGATGTTTCGTTCAAACAATAGAAAAGAGTACTTGAGAACATTTCAACCAAAGGCAGATGAAGGAGTATTTCATGGTATTCTCTAAATAGCAAAGCCTATAGAATCTACAACAAAAGAACGCAAAAGATTGAAGAATCTGTTCATGTAGTTTTCTACGAAAGAAACAAGAAAATGCCCTTGAATGATGATCTCTCAGATAGGTTCAAAGAACTGATGATTAAAGATTCTGAAGAAGAATCCTCAAAAGAAAACAATTCTATCATTCACTTAGGGGATGAGTCTAACGATGAAAAGCAACCTACGCTTAGTAACAACCAGATGACTCTAAGACATGATGAAGAATTTCCATGAGAAATCCAGAAATGGAACAGGTTACTCCGATTCGTCAAGATGTCGTTCGATTCGTCAAGATCCACCAAGATCTCGTTTTTCGTTTTTTCTTATTAATTTTGTATAAATTCTATGTATTATTGGATATTGAATTAATATTGTATTATTGGATAAAATTGTAGATTTATGTAAGTATGTATTGAATATTGTATATCCGTATTAAATATTGTATAAAATTGTCGATTTATTGTATATCCGTATAAAATTGTCGATTTATCCGATTCGTCTCCAAATCGTGTTCGTCTCCAAATTGTTGATTTGTCGATTTATTATTGTATATCCGTATAAAATTATCGATTTGTCGATTGTATTATCGATCTACAGATTAATAAAAAAAAAAAAAACCTAAATTAGCGACGGATAAACCTATCAGTCGCTAAATGCAACGGATTAGCCCGTCACTAATCCGTTGCCGATTCGTCGCTATTTGGAGACAGATAGGTTTATCCGTAGCTAATGGCTAGCGACGCGCAAAATAGAGACGGGACAATTATCCGTCGCTACGGATTTAGCTACGGATCGGCAGCTTTTTAGCGACGGATTAAAAAGCTATTTTTTTTTGTAGTGCATGAGACTTTGTGATAATACTTAGGCCCCGTTCTCTTTATATGAAAACTCATTAACTCCAGTTCAGTTCAATTCAATTCAAATTCATTCAGTTCTGCTTAATTGTTTTTTATACTACAATTCAATTCAGTTACATTCAGTTCAGTTCTGTTCTGTTCAGACGAATAGAACAGAGCCTTACTCCTCCGCCCATTGAATAACAACTCTTCATTACTTTTTTGTGAAAAACAATAAGGAATGCAGTAATTTTGGATAAAATAATGTCAATGAGTCCCTTAAATTTATTTATAAGGGGAAGTTGCATAAAATAATATTAGTGAGTTTAATTTTGAATTTATTTAACGATAAAGTTGAATTAACGATTGAAAAAAGAAAATGAGAAGTTTTGTTTGAGACACGCCAAAACAAGCAAATGGGAATTATTCATGGGACGGAATACGTACTACTTTTAGGTAAGATGCACTCATTCTCTAGTCTTGTTAGTTACTCACGCCGTTCCAAACTGAACTTTTTATGGATTTGGGCACAAGTTTTAAGAGAAGTGTGAATAAAGTAGGAGAAATAGTGAATGAAGTAGGAAATAGATTGAATAAGGTGTGAGAGATTGATGAGTCGATTTTACATCGTCTCACTCTGTCTTTTTTACCGTCTTATTGCTATTCTCAAGTATAGTTTTTATGAGTTTTATTTGTATTTCGTTACGTTTTCATGTTTTGTATATTTCGTAGGTATTTGGCTAAACCGCACTAATTGGCGGCAAAATGGTGTATTTTATATACATCTACATGATATGGAGTTTCAATGCCTCGTATGAATGCTATAAGTGGAGCGGGAAGACCAAAATACCAAGAATTGGAGTCAAAAGGCGTAAAGGGCAAATTGTTAAGAACTGGCGACGCCAGTGCTTGACTGGCATACGCCAGTTCTTTGCTTAAAAGAACTGGCGACGCCAGTTCAAGGCGTACGCTAGTAAGTATTTGTTCGCCCAGATTGCCGTTTTTTCCCCAGTTCGTTTTGAATTAGTTTCTTTCACTATATATAAGACATCTAGCTTTTATTTTCAGACAACAACGTTATTATTATTATTATTCTTTTCTTCTTTGCTTTCAACCTAGAACCGATTTTCCAAGGCAATTACCTACCCATTCGTGGAGGTAATTGAACCGTTTTCTCTTGTAATCCGACAATTGATTATTGATTGAGAGCATTTCATCATACTTTCAACCAGTTCGATTCAAGTTCTTCAATTCTTACCTAGGGTTTGTGACACGATTAGCTAAAATTGTTCCTTATCTCGTTTCTTGATTTTTGGTATTGATTATGTTTAGTGCCGGTTTATGATTCTGATTATGTTTTGCATATGATGAGTGCTTAAGCAGCCTAGTTATGGGGTGGTGATGAATTCAATGCATGCTAGTTAGGGTTCGTGTATTCAATATACATAAGATGCGGTTTACTCTGTGTTGTTTTGATTAATTGCGTATGCAATATTCTGTTTGATGTCATTACGTCAAAATCACCAATAGATCAAGCATCTGATCACTTATAACAAAACGCCTTGCGTCTTGCTATATCTATTGGTTCGTTGCAAACAGTAATATCTTAATTAGCTTATTCATTGTAGCTTAGTGGAATTGACGCCTTCGCTAATGCTATCTGTTTTCTAGAACAAAGTCAGTTAGTTCATTGTCATAGTTCTCCGTACCTTAAGTGACATAAGGTGTCTGCCTAGAAGAGTCTAGAGCAGTGTAATAATCGGTAGAGCATGCCCCAGTGATAACTAGAGTAAATCGACATCGTTATAATTGCATGTTTCCTGCTAGCTAGCTTGTCTTCTGTCACCACACCATAATTCTCTAATCATATCATTCTCGATTAGATTAATCTGTTTTCTAGTTAGATTGCATAGTTGATAGATAATAAGAGTCAGTCTGCTGCCGAAGCAAAAACAACCTTTACTGCTTTCCCTACTGTAATTACTAATTCGGAAATAAGACTCAACTTAGTTAAGTTCTTCGAGACCGACCTCGGGGTTAACTTCACTGCACTACAAGTTTTCGTAGTGTTGAGAATTAACTCTTAGCTCTTAAACATAAATACAAAACTTTGATTTGACACATCAGAGATAATGAATAAAGTATTAGAGATATTTTCCATCCGAGGACTAGATTGAAATTGAAACATTCCAAAATGAATGGGGGAAGTGGAATTCGGGACGGAGGAAGTATTACTTATTAGTAGTTCTTCCAAAATTGATCTGAACTTGAAGTCCGATTCGAAATCATCTGAATAAATATGATGCGAAAGCATCTGATCCTAATTTGAATTACGGACCCAATCAATGTGATCCGAATTGGCCCTACTTGAGTCCGATCCAAATGACCCGTTTGCTAGGTCAATATCCGAACAATCCGATCCTAACCATCAGTTTGCCAGGACTACTTATTAGTAGTATGTGCTCATGCATCGATTCCATTTCCAAATCTCCTTTAAATTAAAACTTGTGAAAAAGCATCAATTTTAGTACTTCATTACATATGTTAGTATGACTGAATGTCTGAAACTTCGGTTAGGTTGTATAGATCGATCCATTAACCATTCATAAGTTGTCAATTTCATCCCCTTAAGGATCTTTTTATCCATATATCACTGAATATCTTACAACCCAGGTAACTGTGAGTCGAGTCGATTTTATTGACTGCTGATCCACACTTAGGCTGATCGATGTTGATTTGAATATTACTTTGATTATACCCCTTTTTCCTTAAAAAATAAAAAAAATAAAGAAAATTTAAAAAACAAGTAAAAGAATATAAATCACTCGCTTTTACTTGCTTATCTTCCACTACTTTTTTACTTGCTCTTTTTGTACTTGTTTACATAAATAAAATTAAAAAAAATTATTTTATCAACCAATTACAACTTTATCGATATAATAACTATTACATAGTATTTTCGTTACAATTTTCTTAATTGAAATTATAATGAGAGTTTAAGAATATTTTAATTGACCGGTGGGAGTAAGATTATTATCCAGCTTGATTGGCAATTTGGCATTCTTCGGTTCTTTCTAGGGGTGTTCAAAAATACCGAAAAACCGAAAAAACCGAAAAACCGAACCGACAACAAAGGGTTCGGTTTTCGATTTGCTATTTTTAAGAAAATCGATTTTCGGGAATTTTCGGTACAATACCGAAAATTACCGAAACCGAATCGAAAACCGAAATTCTTAAAAAATCCATATATTCTTACATTCTAGAAAAAGTATGGCCTTATTTCATTGAGTAGTGCATTATTTATTAAAGCAACATGATACATTACTAACATAAAATAAAAAGAATGCAATGTTTATGCATTGCTAACATGTTACAGTAATTAAGTTTGATAAAATAGACTACTACTTATTTTAGTCTAACTTTTGTGAGTTTATTTTCATGTAAATATTTTCATGTAGGGAGGTTATTACAATAAATATTTTAACGTAACTACGTTATTTTTTCATTTTTCTAATGATTTTTCAGTATGATACCGAACTAAAAATAAATTCGGTTCGATTTTCGGGTTTTATAATTTATACAATTTCGATTTTTGATTTTTCGGTTTCCATTCGGTTCTACATGCTGTTACCGAAATGAAGGGGTTCTATCCATCCATGCCCTGAGCCCGAGTCTCTGCTTGGTCAGATAAGAATTCCGTCCTTATCTGCAATGGTTAAAAGTCATGATCACTGATTTACATATTCCATCATTTTCCCCTTTTAGATATTCAATATAGTACAATTAAATTACAATCATCAGCAGAAAATAGTCAATGTAAATATATCGAATTGTTTGGATATAAACTGAAATTAAGTTTTGCCAAAGTCTTGGAAAATGTAAGATTTTACTAAAATATAGGAAAGTCAAGATTTTTTTACAGTTTTTGGGTTTTAACGGTCTGACCGGCTGAATTTCTCAAAAAACCGCCGAGACAAGCATTTTTCATTATCCTTTTAATAGATTATATTATGGTTTTA
The DNA here is from genome assembly GCA_026545765.1 of Plantago major. Classification (NCBI taxonomy): domain Eukaryota; kingdom Viridiplantae; phylum Streptophyta; class Magnoliopsida; order Lamiales; family Plantaginaceae; genus Plantago; species Plantago major. Next base: position 21,816,371 of record CM048843.1, read on the forward strand.
ATTTGTTAACATTGAAAGTTTCAGTTACAGTTTTAAAGTATTTTGTTAATGTTCTAAAAGATGATATGATAGTTTTAATGCGTCAGTATTGCATGTTTCAATTATAGTTTTAACATTTTTGTTAAATTTTTAACAGATGGTATCATGGTTTTAAGAACCTACATGATATTTTTATAATGACATGTTATAGTTTTAAGTGACATTCTAATATCATTAAACCACCATTAAACAAGTCTAAAAGTTCCAAAAAAGCCATTAAAACAACAATAAACAAGCTTAAAATAAGCACTTGAACATTCAGTCATCCAAATATTTGAAAACATCTATTCTCATAGAAAAAATTACAATATATGTTAATTCGGTGTTTTTGATGCAAATGCAACTGAGTTGTCAAAATAGGCTTTTTTCGATTAAACTTGTCGGTGAACTTCGGACTCCTGCCTTTTGTTGCTTGTGCTTGTTGCTTCAATACTGCAGCGACACCTTTGAGAGACCCATCATCAAACTCCGTATCATCATCTGGACCTGCTTAAAACATTCACTAACTGGATTAAAATCATAACAACTCTCATCAAAACTATCACATGGGTGCTTAAAAACAAAGAATGAACATGCAACAGAAGCTAAAAACAGTTACATTGATCCTTAAAACCATAACAGTGCATCTTAAAACTATAACAAAGTAGGAACATGCAACACAAGCTAAAGACAGTAACATTGATATATAAAATCATAACAGTACCTTTTAACACTACAAAAAAATAAACTGTTTAGCGACGGATTTTAAACAGTGCCGATCCGTCGCCCCACTGGGCCTTTGACGATTGGACGACGGATTAAAATATTTGACTTTTTTTTAAATCGATTATTGGCGACCGTCGCCAAATATATTATTGGAATTAGTGACGGAATCTGGAATTCCGTCACTAATTCCGTCACTATTTATTCCGTCACTGTTAATCCGTCACTATTAATCCGTCACTATTTTATTCCGTCATTGTTAATCCGTCACTATCTATCCGTCATTATTTATTTCATATTAATCCCTGTTTTTCGTAGTTCACTTATTTAATCAATATAATGTTCGATAATAAATCAATAATACGGAAAATGTTTCAATAAATAATAAATAATATAAAGTAATATCCGGAGCAGGAGAAATTATCCGAACAAGTGTAAATATAATAAATCCGAACGTACATGAACATAACTAGCTACCAGACGGGTGGGATTTGGCGAACCGGACATGAATCGCTCCATCCGCGCCATTCCTCCTTCGTTCTCTGTCGCGGCGCTCCATCTCGTCCCTTTGTTGCTCAATCTCTTGAGTTAGCCGAGCAACTTGTTCCCGGACCTGCGACTGTCCCATTTCCGAGACCTGGTCCTGTGTGTAAACCGGACGTCTAGACTGCTGGGATGATGATGAGGAGCACCCCGGACTAGTCAAGCTCAAACTGACGCTCCCGAGTCCATATATTCGTCCTTTGACGTCCGGTTTGTTGACCGCTAGGAAGATGTTGTCAACTTGTTCAGTTGACAACACATCACCCGTCTCGTCCTCTTGCCTCGCCACCTGAGCATCAACCTCAGCCTGAAATCGTAAATAGCAGATATCATGATCGCCATCTTTTCAAAAATAACTTGTAATAGTGTACAAATATGAAATTTAAGCAACATAAACATATCATGAATAGACGAGGCCCGGATGGTCCATACCCCGCCCTTCTGCTTGGCCTTCTTGAAGATGTCATACTTGGATGTGACCTCCCCCGTGCGATCTGAACAACATATATAGTCAACAATTTATCATCTCACAATTAAGTAATCAGAGACACAATACATACACGTAATGGTAGATTGAAAAAAAACATATATATACATACCGATTAGTAATAATCAGTGACAGTAGATCGCCTCCCAAGGTGGTGAACGGCCTCGCCGCATCGATCGAGACGCCTCGCATGCATTGATGTAGGCAATGTCACGACATTAGTTCGGCCAGAGGCATCCCAAAGGGCCCACTCCTGCATCAACTGTGGAGGCATTGGCCACCCGATCCCGAATGGCCTTCCAAATGCACCATATCCTCAGAAAGTTTAGATCCCACAGTCTCGTAAACACGCCAGATCTGTGGGATCAACCTGCTGGGAATGAAGTACTCCTTCTACATTCCCAATTTCATACAACATCCAAAGTCAATACATACATATATAACGTCACCATGTTACATCAATTTAATAAGATACAACAACATCACAGATATGGTGACTAACATATCACCCAAACAAAGTGGCTAACATACCACCCAAACAAAGTGGCTAACATACCACTCACATTGTCCTAAATTTTACTAACACAATGGTGACTAGCATATCACCCAAACAAAGTGGCTAACATACCACCCAAACAAAGTGGCTAACATACCACTCACATTGTCCTAAATTTTACTAACACAATGGTGACTAACATATCACCCAAACAAAGTGGCTAACATACCACTCACATATAGTGGCTAACATACCACTCACATTGTCCTAAATTTTACTAACACAATGGTGACTAACATATCACCCAAATAAAGTGGCTAACATACCACTCACATACAGTGGCTTACATACCACTCATATTAAAACGATTATAATTACAAACAAAGGAATGTCATATTTTAACTTACCCTCAACTCATCGAAGTACTCGGCCCTCATGTGGTCCGAGATGTGAGACCAACACTCACCACCCTGCCCTGGTGGCTCTCTCCTGCTCCGGAAGATGTCACCTAGTTTGTTGTTGACCTCCCGAGGCCATAAACTGTTGTCAATGTATAAGATACAAGAAACAAATATATATTACTTTAGTACAACAATCTATACTTGTCAACTATCATAAGTTATGTTTTACATATTTAAGAAGAATGTATAATACTTACTTGGCAGGACCAGCAGGAAAAATCACAGGCAAGCCATTCCACGTGACGTTGGGATGATGTGGATCGAACACGAGGTAGGGACAATCATCATGGTCGCCCTCCTATATGTGTCCAGGTCTGTAGAGCCCAATCGCTCTCTCTTTTGGGGGTCTCATGAATCCGAGACCACGCTCGACTACAGAGCCTCCCCCTCTCGACTGCCAGGCCACCCAAAGACTATCATGCGGCTGGCTGTGTGTGTGTGTGTGGGGGGGGGGGGGGCGATAGGTGCATGGTCTCTGTCGCGGCATCTGCAAAAACATGTAACAAATACAATAAAATGTGTTAGTACCAGTTATAATAACACATATAAATACCCAAGTGTTATCAACTACAAACTAGTTATAATACACATAATATACCGTTATCGCCGTCCTCTAAGTCTACATATTGGTCCTCGTGCAGATCAAACAACTCATCATCTGCTTCTATGGAATTTTCTGCTTGTTTATCGACATCCTCTTGTTGGTAGAGTTGGTAATTGAGTCGTCTTTCTCAATGTACTCCACTTTCGAGCGAGCACGAATATGTACCATGACTAACCATTCCGCCTTATCGCGTTTCTGCTGATATTCAAGAAACACCACTTGTCGTGCTTGAGTCGCCAGAATAAATGGTTCATACTTGGTTCGGTACCTCTTCTTTTGGTTCACATCAACCATTTCATACTGCTCGTTCTTCCTCGTACCTGCTGGATTAGGATCATACCACTCAACATCAAACAAGAAGGTTCGTTTCAATGGCAAGCCGGAATATTCAATCCTTACTATTCGTTTTAGCTTGCCGTGGAAATCAAACAAAGCAGCGTCTCCATAATCTTCTGCACCCTTAACACACACCCCGGAGTTGCTTGTCTCCATGGTCGTGTTACATTCAGTCGTGTGGAACCTAAGGCCATTTACTATATAACCTGGGAATGTGTAGACCTTTTTAAATGGCCCTTCTACGAGAGCCTTTAAGTATATGCATGTGACGTTGTTAATAGGATTCCGGACATAGTCTCGGAACCAACTGCAGAATTCAGAGGAATTTTTGAGTCAAGTAGTTCATCTAGTGTATCCTCTGTCATCTGAGGATTTTCTTCCAAAAAACGCTTTTTGAAAAAACTGCAAACATTGATTCGATGATAAGTCTATAATTGAAGCAGAGACTTACGTAGCTATATTAAAATTTAAAGAAAGTGTTGCTCACCTCGCAAATAGTATCATATACGGGTCAACTCAGCACAATTCGTGAGGACATAATATTGAGCTGCTTTCAACTCTTTATCCGTAAGATATTCTTTCTTAGCTGCACCAAGAGGTCTCCCTGATACCCTGAAGACAGATAGGGAAAACTCATCATCTGCTTGAACTTCGAATGTGTCTGCGTTTCGAGCCGGCCTTGATGTCTTCGTAGGGACGTGTTCATCAAAGTAATAAGAGCAGAAGGTTGCAGTTTCCTCTCGAATGTAGGCATTGGCAATCGAACCTTCAGGATTACCTTTGTTGTTGACATACTTCTTCAATTTCCCCAAGTACCTCTCGAATGGATACATCCATCGATATTGAACCGGTCCAGCAAGTCTCGCTTCATGTGGAAGGTGAACCAGCAAGTGCTCCATAGAATCAAACCAGCTCGGTGGAAAGATACGCTCGAGCTTGCATAGAATCAATGGTATGTTCCTTTCAAGATTTTCCAACACTTTGTCATGAACCACCCTTGTGCCTAAATTTTTGAAAAATAAGCTCAACTCGGTGATAGCAGTCCATACATGTTTCGGTAGCAGCTCTCGAAATGCTACCGGGATAAGCCTCTCCATGAACACATGATAGTCGTGGCTCTTCATCCCATAAACCTTTGTCTTCTTCAAATCCACACACTTCTCTAAATTTGAGGCGTAATTATCTGGGAAACTCAATGCCCTCACCTAATCAAACAAAACTGACCTAGAAGCGTTGTCAATTGTGTAGCATGCTTTCGGCCACTTACCATTCTCATCCTTCTTTGTCAACTCAGGCCTTTTACACCACGTAGACAACTCGGCTCTAGACTTCGAATGATCCTTTGTTTTTCCCTCAATGTTGCAAAGTGTATTGAATAAGTTCTCGAACACGTTCTTCTCAATGTGCATGAAATCTAAGTTGTGACGGATAAGAAGACTGCTCCAATAAGGCAAGTCCCAGAAGATGATTCTCTTCCTCCAACCACATTTTTTACCAATTTTCTCGTTATGCTTCATCCACCTAAGTTCAGTCACCTTCATAAGACCCAACCTATCAATCTCCGCAAGAATTTGTGCACCAGTAAGTCTTGTCGCGGCTTTTTTGTTGACGACTTTATTTTTCAAGAATTGATCCTTGTTCTTCCTGAACGGATGGTCACTTTCTAGCAACCTACGATGAAAATCAAACCAACAAAATTTTTCACTACCCTTCAGTCTAAATGCATCTGTATCCTCCAAGCAATGTGGACATGCATATTTCCCTGCGGTTTTCCTTCCAGATAGCATGGAGTACGCAGGAAAGTCACTCACGGTCCAAAGAAGAGCTGCTCTCAAGGTGAAGTTCTTTTTGGTCGAGACATCATATCTTGAGGATACCATCCGTCCACAACTCGATCAGCTCCTTGATTAGGGGTTGCAAGAAAACATCCAACGTCAGTCCAGGATCTTTCGGCCCAGGCACCAACGCAGTCAGAAACATGAATGGCTCCTTCATGCACTCACCCAAGCGAGTTATACGGTGTGAGCATAACTGGCCAACAAGAGTATTTTCGTTCACTCCCGAACGGGTTAAAACCATCCGTACAAAGTCCCAATCGTACATTTCTAGATTCGGCTGCAAACTCTGGATATGTCTTGTCAAACGATTTCCATGCGGGTGAGTCTGCTGGATGGTCCATTCTACCATCTTCTGCATTATCCGAGATTACTCGCTCCTTGTGCCACCACATTTTATCCGCAGAAGCACTTGAAGCATACAATCTTTTCAAACGAGGTGCTAGAGGGAAGTACCACATTTTCTTATGTGGGAGATTTTTCTTCTGTCGTTTCTTTGCAGCCCCCTCCTTGTAACGCTTGTACCGTTCCTTACCACAGAACTTGCATTGTATTAGATCTGCATCCTCCTCCCAATAGATCATGCACATTTTCGGACAACAGTCTATGGTTACCACAGGCAACCCTAAACCCCGCATCTTTTTCTTCGCTTGGTAAAAGTTGGTGGGAACTAGGTTTTCTTCAGGACAAAGGTCCGACATTACGTCAACCCATTCATTGAAGCTCCTTTCAGATTGCTGGCCATTAGCCTTACAACTCATTAGCCGAGCCAACAAAGACAACTCAGTGAGCTTACACCCCGGATAAACCGGCTTCCTTGATGATTCTAACAAGTCAAAGAACACCTGATCCTCGGGATTCGGTGGTTCCTCCACCTCCACCTCGGTTTCAGTGTTAGTTGTGTCCATGAACTCTGCCCCTGCAGCATCATACACCATTTGTTCGACTCGAGCTCGAATAGCATCGCCTTCAGATGTACTTTGTTCCCCGACTTGTTCATTTTTTCTCTTCCTTCCACGCTGTCTGTATTGGTCATATGTATTGGACGGTGCTGCTTCCTCACCATGATGATTCCATACGTGATATGCAGGCAGGAATCCATTTTTCCTCAAGTGCTGGACTACCGCTGTAGGAGTCACGTATTACTTGTTTCTGCACTGTTTCATTGCACAAGGGCACTTTATCAACCCATCCTTTACACAAGCCGGATTTGAGATTGCAAATGCAATGAAACCTTCAACCCCTTTCAGAAAACTCGATTGAACTCTGCCATTTAGAGTCTGACAATACATCAATGAACGATCGGTATTCATTGAATAATTAGATAATAACCTGACACATTTGAATTCATTAGATCGAGGTCTATCATTTACGATAATAAATCAATTTCAATCAATTGCTACGTAATATAAGTTATATTAGCTTCAACATCAATTGTTACGGCATTACATAATATAAGTTACATTAGCTTTAATTTTACCATAATGTTTGGTTTCATATATCAACTAATGATTACTAGTTATACAAGCCTAGAGACAAAACGGATTATCAAATGATTCTTCTCTTGCAGCCCTCTCCTCATCACTTGTGACGCTCCGTACCACAGAACTTGCATTCCAACAGATCTACATCCTCCTCCCAATACCATGCACATGTTCCGACAACCAAAAACGTACTCAATAGGCGGCCCCAAACCCCGCCTCTCCCTCCATTGGAGGTATGCCGCCATGGACGGTGCTTCCTCACCGTGATGAATCCATACATGATACTCAGGCATGAATCCATAACGTCGCAAGTGCTCAAATACTGCTGTAGGAGTCATAAATTGCTTGTTTCTGCAGGTTTTCAATGTGCAAGGACACTTTATCAACCCCCAGTTGCACAAGCCGGACGTCCCATGGTAAAGGAGATGAAACCTTTAACCCCTTCTACAAAACTCCTAGAAACTCTGCCATTTACCGCCGTACGATCGTTCATCCATGAACGGTCGGAATTCATTGTATACTTTTTTAACCTGTTCCAATTGATTAGATCGTATTTAATATATTAGATCGATTCCAATTCGGAATAAGAAGATTGTAGAGATCACTACAAAAATAAAAAAGGTTTAGGGACGGATTTATCCGTCCCTAAACCATAGCCGATTCGTCCCTAATCCGTTAGGGACGGATAGGGACGCCCGTCCTTAAAACGGGCATCTCTAACCGTTTAGGGACGGATAATATATCCGTCCCTAAACAGGGACGGATTTTTATCCGTCCCTAATGGTCAAACACCATTAGAGACGGATAATATCCGTCTCTAAGGGCTGTGACCCTTTATCCGTCCCTAACCTTAGAGACGGATTTATCCGTCTCTAACTTAGGGACGGATAAATCCGTCCCTAATCAACGGGATGGTTTAGGGACGGATAATATCCGTCCCTAAACTGGTTTTTTTTTTAATTTTTTTTTATTTTTATGTTTTTTACATTTCACCTGTTTTACAATGTAGTCGTAGATAATATACCCGAAAGTGATAAAATTGCATTAATTAAAATAGATCAAAAATATCCGAACAAAAGACTAAATATCCGAACAAGATGAATAGTGTGAAAAGTATGTATCTAGAACAACGTAAGTACATGAGCATCTAAGAACCGGGAGGAGGCGGTGGTTGTTGGTTCGTAGCGAACATCTGTTGTGCCATCTCATCCATCCGACGAGTGATATGAGCTTGCTGCTCTAGAAGTTGATCGATCGTTTGCTTGAGAGGATTCATCAGCTCATTCACCTGCTCTTGAGTGTAGAAATTTTCACGTGATGAGGATGCCTGCTGCGACACGGAGAAGCTACCACCGGGTGTCAATGAAGGGCCCAAACTGCCAAGCCCATACACTCGACCCTTAGCGTCCATCGGATTAACTTGGAAGAATATTTGGTCCTACTCTCGAATTGTGAGCTCATGAACATCGATCATCCTCTCCTCCATAATCCGCTCCACCTCAGTCTGCAATAGTGTAGTGCATACGAAATGAGATACAGTTTTAGGAAGATACGCTCGATATATAATATACACAAATACAAATGTGAACCATAACAAAGAAACATACCCCAATTTGCTCGGCCCTAGGATCAGTCCACATGCCATTCTTCATTTTTGCCTTCTTGAAGTGGTGAAGAGCAGTAGTGGGCTCCCCGGCATGGAGCTGAAGAACATGCAAACAAGTAGAAAGTTGTTAGAAATGAAAGCAAAAAACATAAGTACAAATCATATTGCAAGTTAGAAATAACATATATACTAACCGACATCTGGCGGTCTGTAACAACAGCCCGCGACCCATAATGATGCCTGGAGGTGCCTGTACCATCTCGCGCCTCAGTCAACCGGTTCGCTCTGTTCTTCGCCGCCGTGTCCATGACAAATGGATCTCTCCAGTACTCCTGCCAAAGTGCCCACTCATCATCCCCCATCCACTGCGGCTTTACCCCAGAGGCTTTCATGTTGCAAACCATCCTCTTATAACACTCTGACCCAACAGTCTCGAAAACAGGCCACAGTTGGGGAATGAGGGCATTGGGAATGAAGTAGTACTTCTACAACATTTCCATAAGAAGTAGCAAGCCCAAATAGATTAATGAAAGCTGGAATTTAAAGATAAACACAAGTACAGTGGCTAATATACCACGAAATCAGCACAACAAGTTCAGTAATGGTGACTAACATATCACCCAAGTACAGTGGCTAACATACCACGAAATCAGCACAACAAGTTCAGTAATGGTGACTAACATATCACCCAAGTACAGTGGCTAACATACCACTCAATCAACACAGTGTGAAAGAACAGTGACTAACATATCACTCAATTACAGTGGCTAACATACCACTCAAATTGTCCTAAAATTTACTAACACAATGGTGACTAACATATCACCCAAGTACAGTGGCTAACATACCACGAAATCAGCACAACAAGTTCAGTAATGGTGACTAACATATCACCCAAGTACAGTGGCTAACATACCACGAAATCAGCACAACAAGTTCAGTAATGGTGACTAACATATCACCCAAGACAATGGCTAACATACCACTCAATCAACACGATTAAGAAAACGTTGACTAACATATCACTCAATTAAAGTGGCTAACTTACCACTCAAATTGTCCTAAAATTTACTAACACAATGGTGACTAACATATCACCCAAGTACAGTGGCTAACATACCACGAAATCAGCACAACAAGTTCAGTAATGGTGACTAACATATCACCCAAGTACAGTGGCTAACATACCACTCAATCAACACGATGTGTGAAAGAACATTGAGGACTAACATATCACTCAATTACAGTGGCTAACATACCACTCAAATTGTCCTAAAATTTACTAACACAATGGTGACTAACATATCACCCAAGTACAGTGGCTAACATACCACGAAATCAGCACAACAAGTTCAGTAATGGTGACTAACATATCACCCAAGTACAGTGGCTAACATACCACTCAATCAGCACAACAAGTTCAATAATGGTGACTAACATATCACCCAAGTCACTACAAGAATTCTGAGGTAAAACGATGGAAAGGGGCGACGGATTTTATCCGTCGCCCCTGTAGCGACGGATCGCTACTTGGGGCGACGGATTCTATCCGTCGCCCCGTTTGGCGACGGATAAAGGTTATCCGTCGCTCTGTAGCGACGGATAAAATTATCCGTCGCTACAGAGCGTTGACCAAAAAAAAAAAAAAAAATTTAGCGACGGATAGATTTATCCGTCGCTACAAGGCCAGAAAATTAAAAAAAAAAAAAAATTAGCGACGGATAGATCTAGATCTATCCGTCGCTAAAAACCTAAAAAAAATATAATATATCTCCTCCACCACCTCCTTTTCTCCACTACTTCTCCTCCTCCCTCCACCACCTTTCTCCTCCCACCACCACCATCCTCCACCACCACCATCTCCTCCACCACCTTTCTCCTCCCACCACCACCATCCTCCACCACCACCTTTCTCCTCCCACCACCACCATCCTCCTCCTCCACCACCTCCTTTCCTCCACCACCATCTCACCACCACCACCACCTCTCTCCTCCCACCACCACCACCCTGCCACCACCACCATCTCCTCCACCACCTCATTTCCTCCACCATCCCCCTCCACCACCATCTCCACCACCACCACCTCTCTACTCCCACCACCACCGCACCACCACCCTGCCACCACCACCATCTCCTCCACCACCACCACCCTGCCACCACCACCACCACCACCCTTCCACCACCACCACCTCCCACCACCACCTGCACCACACCCACCGCACCACCACTGCCGGAATTAATCCGTATACGAATATAAAAATTCGTATACGGATTTTATTTTTTTTTAAAAATGTGGGACACGGATAGATCTATCCGCCCCATAATCATTTTTTTTTTTTTGAAAAAGGTCAATCCGTCGTCAATCTGTCATGAATTGACGACGGATTTTTATCCGTCGCCAGGGGGCGACGGATTTTTATCCGTCGCCCGATCCGTCGCTGAGCATGACGGATAGATTTATCAGAGCGACGGATCTATCCGTCGCTACAACCCAGATTTTTTGTAGTGAGTACAGTGGCTAACATACCACTCAATCAGCACAACAAGTCAAAGAACAGGGATAAAGATTTGTAACATTTAATCTTACTCGCATCTCATCAAAATAATGATGCTTCATCCTCTCTGGGAGCGTAGACCACTTCTCCCCTCCTTCACCCGGCTTCTCCCTCCGAAGTCTTATAATCTTACCAAGATTTTCGGAGGCACCCGGTGGCCAAAGCCTGTTACAAATGAGATAGACATGAAACAAACATTATTAGTATATTCATGTAACATTTAGTAATTATCTGAAGTTATGTTCTACAAATGCATAATACTTACTTCTTCCCGTTCGGGAACAAAACCGGCTTCCCATTCCAACTAGCACCGGGTGTCAGAACGGTGTAGGGACACCCGTCGGAGGATAAGTCAGCAAACATGGGTGACGTCCCCACGCTCGAGCCAGTGGGAGTCTCAAGAACCTGTGACTGTGAACTCCCGCCAATGTCATAGCCAGAAGGCTTACTCAGATCGGGACCACCACTAGTACCACTAATGGCCGGTGGATGGTATGTGGACCTCCTATGCCTCGGCATCTGCAAATTCATACAACAAGTGTTAGTAAGAAAGACGAGATGAATTGGCAGGTAAAACATATATAATAGACACTTAATAAAGCATATATAACAAGTTGTAGTAAGAAAGATAAGATGAATTGGCATGCACGTAAAACATATACATTTAACACGTCAAGAAGACTAAAAAGTCGAGTTAATCAAGAACCACTAGTATACACATACCCTCGTCCTCCTCGCCCGTGGTTAAGTCTACATATTGGTCTTCATGCAGCTCAATGTACTCATCAGGAGCATGTACAACATTTCTCGCTGTTTCATCCACAACCTCTTCTTGTACGAGTTGGTAATTGAGTCGTCCTTCTTAACGTACTCTACTCTGGAGCGGGCCCGTATATGTATCGCAGCCCAACCGCCTTTGTCACGCTTCGTGCTTGATATTCAATGAATACCACTTGGCGTGCTTGAGTAGCCAAGATAAACGGTTCAGACTTACGGTACCTCCTCCTATGGTTAATGTCAACCATCTCATACCGCTCGTGCTTCCTCGCATCAAATTGGAGTAGGATCATACCAGTCAACATCAAACAGAAAGGTTCTTTTCCAAGGCAAACCGGAATATTCAAGCCGCACGATTCACTTTAGCTTCCCGTAGAAATCATACAAATCAGATAGATCTTGCCCACTAACACACACCCCTGAATTGCTTGTGGCCATGCTCATGTTAGATTCAACCGTGTGGAACCTAAGACCATTGACTATGTACGATGAGAATGTGGAGACCTTTCTGTCTGGTCCCTCCGCTAGAGCTACTAAGTAAGGAGATGTGATGTTGTTGATAGGATCTCGGACATACTCCTTGAACCAAGGGGAATTCGCTTCAACTTCGCTTCAAGTTGTGACTCAATCTCATCATCTGTCAATATTGGATTCTTCTCCAGACAACGCTCTTTGAACTCCCTGTGGACACAATTGGTATGCATGATTAGTTAACTAGTAGTTAGATATTCAAATTCATGAAGCCCCTAGTAAGAAAGCTACTCACCCAGCAAATTTCACCATAAATTCATCAACTTCAGTACAGTTCGAGAGGACATAATATTGGGCTGCCAACATTTCCCTATCATTCAGCCATGATGTATTTTTCTTCCCCATAGGTCTCCCTGAGACCCTAAAAACAGAAATAGCATCATCATCATCCTCTTGAACTTCGAATGTGTTTGCGTTTCGAGACGGCCTAGATGCCTTTGTGGGAACGTGGTCTCCAAAGTAATAGGAGCAGAAGGTTGCAGCTTCCTCTCGCACGTATGCATTGGCCATCGATCCCTCAGGCCTACCTTTGTTGCTGACATACCTCTTCAATTTTCCCAAGTACCTGCAATGCATATACTTTTGGGTAATATAATGTGACTTTGGAAAATTCAGACATTTGAGGTGAATGATTGTCTTCATATATTACACACCTCTCGAATGGATACATCCATCGACATCGAACCGTCCAAAGAAGCCTCGCTTCGTGTGGGAGGTGAACCGGCAAGTGTTCCATAGAATCAAAGAAGCTCGGTGGGAAGATACGCTCGAGCTTGCACGGAATCAATGGTATGTTTCTTTCAAGGTTTGCTAACACTTGATCATCAACCACCCTTGCGCATAAATTCTTGAAAAATAAGCTCAGCTTAGTGAGAGCCATCCATACAGGTTTAGGTAGCAGTTCTCGAAATGCAACTGGGAGAAGCCGCTCCATAAACACATGACAATCGTGGCTCTTCATTCCATACATCTTCGTCTTCTTCAAATCCACACACCGGCCCAACTTTGAGGCATAATTGTCGGGGAACTTCAATCCCCTAACCCAATCAAACAGCTTGTTCCTAGATTCAGTATCAATCATGTAACATGCCTTGGGCCATCGCCTTCTCATTCCGTTGTCAACTCGGGCCTTTACACCATGTATCCAACTCGGCTCTAGATTTAACGTTATCCTTTGTCTTTCCGGAATGTTACAAATCGTGTTGAAGCTTCTCGAACACATTCTTCTTAATGTGCATGAAATCCAACATGTGACGATAAGAAGATCGCCCAATAAGGCAAGTCCCAGAAAATGCTTCTCTTCTTCCATCCACATTTGTTCTCAATTTTCTTGTTATGCTTCTCCCACCCAAGTTCAGTCACTTTCATAAGACCCAGCCTATCAATCTCCGCAAGTATCTGTGCACCAGTAAGTTGTCTCGGAGGGCCTTTAATCTCTACTTTGTTTTTCAAGAATTGAGTCTTGTTCTTCCTAAACGGATGGTTCCTTGGTAGAAACCTACGATGACAGTCAAACCAAGATTCTTTCCCGCTCTCCTTCAGTCTGAATGCATCAGTGTCCTCCAAACAATGTGGACAAGCATGAAAACCCGCAGTTTTCCTTCCAGATAGCATTGAATAAGCAGGAAAATCACTCACGGTCCACAATAGTGCTGCTCTCAAGGTAAAGTTCTTCTTCGTTGACACATCATATGCAGGGATACCATTTTCCCACAACTCAATCAGCTCCTTAATTAAGGGCTGCAAGAACACATCCAGCTTCTGTCCTGGATCAGCTGGCCCGGGCACCAACGCAGTCAAGAACATGAACGGTTCCTTCATGCACTCACCGAGGCAAATGCGGTTGTAAGATGATCGCCAACAAGAGTACTTCCGGTCACTTCCAAACCAAGTTAAAACCATCCGTACAAAGCCCCAAACGTACATTTCTAGATTCGGCTGCAAACTCCGGATATGTCTTGTCGAACTCTTTCCATGTCGGTGAGTCTGGTGGGTGCTCCATTATACCCACTGCATCCGCCTCCCTTGCTCTCTCCTTGTGCCCACGCATTTTATCAGCACAAGCACTTGAAGCGTACAACCTCTTCAAACGAGGTGCTAGAGGGAAGTACCACATTTTCTTATGTGGGAGATTTTTCTTCTGGCGTTTCTTTGAAGCCCCCTCCTTGTAACGCTTATAGCGGTCCTTACCACAAAACTTGCACTTCAGTAGATCTACATCCTCCCCCCAATAGATCATGCACATATCCGGACAACAGTCTATGGTTACCATAGGCAACCCCAACCCCCGCATCTTTTTCTTCGCTTGGTAAAAGTTAGTGGGTACTAGGTTCGTTCAGGCAACACTGATAACGGTTATGCGGTTATTGAAGCTCACTTCAGATTGGCCACCCTCGGCCTTACAGCTCATTAGTCGAGACAACAAAGACAACTCAGTGTGCTTCTGACACCCCGTCCAAATTGACTTCTTTGAAGATTCCAACAAGTCAAAGAACACCTGATCCTCGGAATTCGGTGGCTCCTCCACATCCCGATCGGTGTCCATGAACTCTGGACCCGCAACATCATACATCATTTGCTCAATCCTCTCATGATCAGGATTAGCATCAGATGTAGACGTATTTTAAGTACTACCCAAAACCTTTTGCTTCCTTCTTTTACGCTTAGGAATACTCCCATAGTCCATGAACAGTATTGATTCCTCACCATGATAACACCATACCTCATACTCAGCTACGAACCCCTTACGTTTCAAGTGCTCGACTACCGTTCTAGGAGGCAAAAATTGTCTATTCCTACATTTGTTCGCATTGCAAGGGCACTTCATCATCCCCGACTTCAAGTACAATTGTAAGTGCAAAAGCAATGAAGGCTTCAACCCCTTCCACAAAACTAGATTCAATTCTGCCATTAACAGTGCGACGGTACATCCATGAACGATCGGGATTCATAATTCAACAATTAACCTGCGTCTCAATTTATTAGATTTATAACATTTATTATACCATTACGTATTTAGTTTCATTACAATTACAATTACATTTTTAATTATGATACGTTAACAATTGGTAATGAATTACATGCATTTTACGATTACAATTCAATCCCACTGGTAGTTATAACATTTATACCATTACGCATTTAGTTTCATTACAATTACAATTACATTTTTAATTATGATACGGTAACAATTGGTAATGAATTACATGCATTTTACGATTACAATTCAATTTTCTAGTACTTAAAATTCCATATATCTATTAACATTACAAATTGTAGATGAAAATATTATTGATTGTTTTTATGTTAATACTCCAAAATTATATTAAAATCACCAAAATCACCAAATTGTCTCCAAACACACAATTAAATCTTCATAATCCTAGTACGTATACGAAAATAGCTAAGTAAATACCCTACACACTTACAATCATAGTAACATCATACTAGCAATCCAATTTCACAATAAATATATCAATTGCACATCTCAAAGCTAACCCAATACGTAATATAAGCTAAATTATCTACTACATACTTCCTATAAACATACAATTGATCAAACTAGTCGAAATTCATAAAATTCCCAAAATTTAAAAAGTAAGGGTTTTAGCCAAAATACCTTCAATTTCGGGAAAAATAGCGGATGAAAGTTGAAATTGATGCACAATCCGAGCTCCTTATCCGACGAGCTTCGAAACGAGACCAAGATTAGCCGGAATCGTCGAGATTTGGCCGGAAAATGCTTGGGACGAATTGGGGGAAAGAAAGGAAGAAAGAAGGAAGGAAATGGAAATGGTGTTCTGCTTCCCGTGTTCTGTTAAGAACACTCAATTTTAGGACGGATAGATATCCGTCCCTAAGCCGTCTCTACTTTTAGGGACAGATATCTATCCGTCCCTAAAATTTTTTTTTTTTTTTTTTCCGGGTCAACAGTTTTAGGGACGGATAAAAAATCCGTCCCTAAAACAGGGACGGATTATATAATCCGTCTCTAATTAAGGACGGATTAGGGACGGATAGGCCTATCCGTCCCTAAAAGAGCCGATTCGTCCCTAAATTAGGGACGGATAATATCCATCCCTAATTTCCGTCCCTAAAACCGAACTTTCTTGTAGTGGATTAATTGTTAATTATTATACGTTCCTTATAAATTAATTATTAAGTGTTCAATATGTTACAAAATTTATTAAGTGTTTTACTACTATGAGTTATAAATTATAAATTACACGTTAATATAATCAACATATTATCCGTCGCTCAAAACACTTAACTACATCCTCGTAATTTAGTACATATACAAATTTATCAAATCAACTCCAACTACTACTTACATACATATCAAATTAACTAAACTAACTACATACATACTTAACATACATATCAAATTAACTAAACGAACTAAACCAACTACATACATACTTAATTAACATACATACTTCACTACATATATACTTATCGAATTAACATACATACATATTGAATTACTACATACATTCATATCAAATTAACTAAACTAACTATCAAATTACATATACAAATAAAATTAATCAAATTACATATACATATCAAATTACATATAATTGATCAAATTAACTAAACAAGCTACTACATATTTCATATAAACATACAATTGAGAATAAGTAGTAAAAAATCAAAAAAATCCCAATTTTTCAAAAGTTAGGGTTTAGAAGTAATACCTTTGATTCCGAAGAAAATAGCGGATGAAATTTGAAATTGAAGGAAGAAACGAGCTCCTCGTCCAACGATCTTCGAATTGACACCAAGATTGGGAATAATCGAATGGCCGGATTTGACGGAGGAGAAAGGAAGAAAAAGAAGAAAAACGAAGAAGAGAATGAAGCCGAAATGAATCTGCTTCTTCAAATTGGCTAAAACTTTCAATGACGGACACGTATCCGCTACCAAAGAACGATCCGTCGCTATATGGGGCGACGGATAACTATCCCCCGCCCCGTAGCGACGGATCGCTAATCCGTCGCCATATATTATTTATTTTTTATTTAACATATAAATATTAACGACGGATAATTTATCCGTCGTTAATATTTAATTTTCTTTTTTTTTAAAAAAAAGTCAAACAACGGGCGACGGATTAATAAAATCCGTCGCCATATAGCGACGGATAATTTTTATCCGTCGCTAGATTTGGCGACAGATAAAATCCGTCGCCAAATCTAGCGATCCGTCGCCCCTTTCCATCGTTTTACCTCAGCTTTCTTGTAGTGTAAATCTATAACAAAACATTTGCAAAAAATCAAATCATAAATATTTCACAAAATTTAAAACACTAACGTTGATGCTTAAAACTACAACCTTAAGTTTTAAAATTATAACATATGCGCTAAAAACAATAACAAACAGAAATATTCAATAAACTAAATATAATAACATTAATGTTTAAAATCATTACAGTGCATCTTAAAATTATAATAAAGCACGAACATGCAACACAAGCTAAAACGGTAATATTGATACATTGATCCTTAAAACCATCATAGTGCATCTTGAAACTATAATAAAGTAGGAACATCCAACACAATCTAAAGACAGTAACATTGATACATAAAATCATAACAGTGCCTCTTAAATCTATAACAAAACATTTGCAAAAAATCAAATCATAAATATTTCACAAAAGCTAAAACACTAACGTTGATGCTTAAAACTACAACATTAGGTTTTAAAATTAAAACGTATGCGCTAAAAACAATAACAAACAGAAATATTCAATAAACTAAATATAATAACATTAATGTTTAAAATCATTACAGTGCATCTTAAAACTATAACAAAGCACGAACATGCAACACAAGCTAAAACGGTAATATTTGTACTTAAAACAATAATAGTACATCTTAAAACTATAACAATGCCTTTTAAAACTATGATAAAACATTTGTAAAAATTCAGACCAGAAATATTTCACCAGAGGCTAAAAACACTAACATTACTTAAAACAACAATAATAGGTGTTGAAACTATAACATATGCGCTAAAACAATAACGGACCGAGACATTAAACACAATCTAAAACCATAACAACGATACATAAAACTATAACACCGGCTCTTAAAACCATAACAAAGCACCAAATTGCGAAATTCGATTTTCACTGTACGGATTTCAGATCTGAAACCAGATCTGGAAACATGAGATCGTAAAATCAGCAAAAAACGACAATAAAAGGTCAAATTTCATTTTTAATTGAGAATTTAACGGGAAAAAACAAGATGAATTTGTTGATTTGAACATTTAGCAATTGGATCTGAAAATTCGGTGGAAATCTGATAAGATCCGACATAAATCCGGCGAAACTAGAGAGAGAGAGAGAGAGAGAGAGATCGGTACATTGAGCACCATAATTTTCGACGAAGGATATGGATCCGACGGTGGTTCCGGTGGAGGGAGAGGGCGGCGACGGTTCCGACGGAGGGAGGGGGGGGGGGGGGGAGGGAGGAAGGGAGAGAGATAAATGGGTTTGAATGTTTCTCTCTCTAGGGTTTTTGTAGAGAGAAAGATTATTGAGTTTTGTGAATTTTGTGAGAGAGTGTGTTATTATTTGGGTATTTATATTAAAACTATTAACCGGTTTGTAGTGTTTCTGGCCGGTTCTTTATTGTAAAAACTGAATTTTCCTATAGATTAGGAAAATCTTCTCTTTTACTATACCTACTCTTTAAGTTTTTTCAATTCGCATTAAATTTTTAACTGATCATGTTCTGTGATTCCCCCTCTAAAGTTTAGTCTCATCTCTCATGTGAAATCATTTATAAGAATAATATTAAATAAAATCAAACAAACATTATACCATAGAAAGAAATATATTTAGTACTGTGTAATAATATCATTACATGAGTATTGTACATATTATGTTGTTGTAATTGATGGTGTTTTAATGTGTTGTAGTATTATAGAGTAAATCGAAGGGAGGATATACAATGGTATGTTTTTATCTAATTTTTTTAGATGAAGTGTGTATTTTTCGGTGAATGGCCAGTGATTATTTAACTTGCTATAGAACAACCATGTAAATATGTAATACTCTACTAGAGAATAACTTCTGTGAGAGACCGTCTCTTGAAAAGACCAAATCAAACATCACATGTTTTGTTACAAACATCATTATAAATATCACATGTTAAGAAATGTATATAACTAGAACGTGTGAACACGCTACGCGTGTTATAGTGGCATTTAGTTACAAATAATTAAAAAACTATATAAATGTAAGTATATACCATCATTGAATCTGATAATGAATCGCTTTTTTTCGAGTTGAATTAGGGTTTGGGTTAGTGCGAATTTATCTGTTTCAATTTAATTAAAGAAAAAGATGGAGAAGAGCTTATCGTTGTTTTTTTAATAATGAATTGATTTTGTTGGGTTGAATTAAAGATTTGAATTTAATTGGAGAATACATATTGAGTTTTTTTTTAATGATGAACAGATTATGTTGGGGTTGATTTAGGGTTTGTAATTTAATTGGAGAAGACAAATTTAGTTTTTTCCAGATGAATTGATTTTGTTGGAGTTGCATTAGGGCTAAAATTAGAATGAATAAGACATATTATTTTTTGTGATTAAAGTCTAATTCAAAGTAGTATAATAATTCACAAAGTTTTACTTGGTTTATAATTCAATTTAAATCTCATCCGTTGATCTTACTTATTCAATTTGAATCCGGTACGTACATGTGTCATGCAGGGTTCGAATCTCATTGGCGTAAGTTTCTCCCTTTTATTTATTATTTTTAAATGTTTTCAAAAATCACAGATTCATTAGTTTATATAAAAATCCTTAACAAACGTAGTGTGTTACGTAAATGCTAGTTTACATATATATTACAAATCGATTCAATTTCACTTAAATTGAGTACTCAATTGCACAACTCTAATAGTTGTCCACTTATATATATACAATAATACAAGTATAATACATGTTTATTATATACACGATGTTTGAAGTTAAACATATGATGTTTGTACGTAAATATGTGATGTTGAATTGGTCTCTCTGAGAGACGGTCTATCGCAAAAGTTTGTACTATAATATAGTATTGCTTTAAAAACAAAAATTCCCAATTCAATGTTAGGGATTCAAGTGGTACCAGAAGCTCTGTAACTAGTACCACATGTCTGTTAAGTGCTGCTCCGTTAAACAAATCCTAAAGTTTCACTCTTTCAGTCCAGATAAGCACTTCATTCAAACACAACAATAGTTGACGATCCACGAGGGGTGGATATTACTTCTACAAACCAGAAACCTTATTGCCAATCTATGCGTTCTTACAAAGAAGATTGCAAAGAAACATGATTTTCACTGTTTATGGTTGCAAGAAACATCTTCTTTCCTTGATTCTTCTCATCCTTTTCATCTGCTGTTGTAGTAGTAAACTCTTCTGAATTGAACCCACTTTCACCAAACTCTATCTTCATCACAACATTCATGTCCCCTCTTTCGACTTTATCCTTGGCAAACCATCTCTGCACTTTCCCCGAAGTTGTCTTAGGAACATTTCCACTCTTCACAAGAACCACTCGACCGACTTTAACCCCCTCCTCATTTAGCACGGCGTCTTTAATCCCGACACATATTTTCCTCAGAATGTTAACTTCTCCAACAGCCCTTTGCAGCTCTGCCACAATAGCTACGGTTCCTGAAGTTTCGAAAGCCGCTAGACAACCGGCCCTCAGCAGCTTTGGACAGCTGTTAAATGCTGTGGTTTCCATAAAATGAGCATGTACTTCCATTCCGTTATCAATTTTGATGATATCGGAACATCGCCCCGTGACAAATAAGTACCTATCTTGCCCTCGAACGATTCCCCTGTCACCCGTTCGAACGTAACATCCAGCCACTCGGTCCTTTAGCCTGCCGTTAAACACTTCGCGAGTTAGCGATGGGTGGTGGAGGTACCCCGATGCATTGCTTGGTGACGAAATCCAAATTTCTCCTTCGAGTCCATCTGCGACAGGCTCACAAGTTTCTTCATTCACCACTAAGATTTCAATCTCTTCTTGTAACACTTCTTCCCTAGAAGAAGGTAGTTTTGCGCTTGGTAAGAGATTTTTATGAATCGGAAAATTTGCTCCCCTTTCACTTCTCCATGCTGTCGAAACAAATGTGCAATTCTCAGCCAGGCCATACGATGGGGAAATGCTGGTAGGATCAAGCCCGAAAGACTTGAAAACTCCAACGAATTCTTGTACCGCAGCCTTGTATATTGGTTCGTTGATGAGGATCAAGTTCTTCATGCTCCCTAAGTTTATAGAACCGATACCTTTATCCACGCCCCCGCGCTTGACCACAAGTGGCAAAGTGAACGACGGAACGGGCGTGCAAGTCCCCTTGTACTGGCTAATCATCTCGATCCAGAGCCTAGGCCGAGTTATGAAAGCATTGGGAGACGTTAGCACAGAAGTGGAACCGGATACAATCGTTAGTAACAAAAACATGAGTCCACAGTCATGGTACTGAGGCAACCATGAGACGATGACACTGTTAGGATGAAGATCATAAGCCGTCCGAGCTACCCTGACATTATGAGCTGCTGCACCAGCAGTCACAAGAACAGGCTTAGGTATACCAGTCGCACCTGAGGTGTACTGAATCAAGTACACCTCATCCGCTTTACATCCATTATATCGAGTCGTATTCCATCCAGCGTCCTCCACTTCCAGACCCTTCAGTTCCTCGGTAGGAATCCACGTAAGCCTTTTGAGAAGCTCGGTGAGGTGGTTATCGCCCAAGGAAGAGGACACATACTTCCTAACCCGGTTTATGTAACTTTGAGACGCTATAGCGGCCTTAGCTTTCGTCTGGGACAGAACTCTCACAAAGTGGTGATAGTTGCCATTCGTAAAAGACGGATTCGGAGGTGCCATTGGAACAACCGAAATTCCTGCCCTTTGACAACCAAATACGACCTCCACGAGCTCGAGCCCTGGTGCACATAAGATCACAGCAGCTTCTCCCCTTCGTAATGTATGCAACAGCTGTAAGGAAATAGACTGAACCGACGCGTTGAGCTGACCATATGTTATAGCAGAGGAACCGGATATTCTGTCAGGGCCATCCTCGACCCAGACAAAGGCGGGCTTGTTGCGGAATGCAGGAAGGTTAGCCCATGTAGGGAGGTACAGATCCACAACTGGCTGGTCTGGGAAACAGAGGTCATAATTTTCATGCTTCATTTTATGAGTTAGTAGTGATAATATTTATGTTTTCGCATTTGGTTTTGGGATGCTTGTTGTGACCAAGTATGGTTCGGGTGGGAGTATATATAAGAAGCAGTGACAAAAGTATGAATAAATCGTCAAGTTTTAAAGAATAGAATCCAAAATGTGATAGGTAGATATTCGGTGAATATCCACCATTCTCGGATATAATAGGTGCGAGTTTTGTATAAGTTTGTGTTGGTTTCGGTATAATCAATGTGAGGACACAGACCGATCCTCGCATATACCAGAGTCATTATCACTCTGGTAAATTATATGCTTGTAATCTTCCTCTTTATTTGTATTTGTATTGACACAGACTCATCATACGAACTGATCAGATAGTATTCAGATAACTTAGTAAATCTGTTCAGGGCATTGTTTTTATTTTATGTGTGTGACTGTTCGAACATACGAAAGGGTATTTCCCTTGGAGATATTTAGTGGTTCCTCCGTTCCGGGAATAGCTTCTCATGTACTTTTTAGGTGGAGAAAATAAGGCTATGTTTTAAAATTCGGGTCCGACCGGCCGGTCGGACCGCTAAACCAGTATTGAACGGCCCAAATAGGGCTAAAAAACCGGCCTTAAACCGCTACCCCAAAACCGGGTTGGGCCGTTTTTTTTTTTTTTTTTTGCAGCTAAACCCCGTCACATGCGAATTTAGGAAGAAAAGTATTAAATAAAATATATTTAATTTATATAGTCCAAAAATAAAAAATACAGTCACAAAGAAAAAAAAGGCTAGGGCATCTTTATTTTTCTTCTAGTCGAGTCATGAGGGCCTGGGGCTTTTTTTTTTTTAAATTAAGGGCTGTTTTTTTAAAAAAAACCTTAAAATCCCTTCCATTGAGAGGTACTAATTAATTGTTATGTATATTTTGAGTTTTCCATTAGGTTTACACTTTATAATGCAAATCAAACATAAAATCCATATTTGTTCTATTTATTAGTTATTCATTTTGTTGGTCATTATATATATTAAAATGACGTCATACCTATTTATCCGTGAACCGTCCGACCGGTTGAACCTTTTTGGAGGGTGGCTACCAACCTCCTGCCGCTTTAAAACATAGAAATAAGGTATATATTACTTTTTGATAAAATAGTACTAGTGGGTCCCTTAAATTAATTTTTGAAGTTGAAATTAGGATAAAATAAAGTTGGTGGGTTTACTTTTGAGTATATTTAATGTTAAAGTTGTGTGAGTAGTTACCAAAAAAGAAAATGGGAAGTTCTGTTTGAGACACCCAAAATGGCAAAATGGGAAGCTATTTCCGAGACGGGGGAAGCCACAAGGATATATTAAGCTGGATTAATCCAATAGTGATACAGTAAAATTTAGTCTGCGTTTAGTACAGTCTACTGAATTTCGGGCCAATACATGTTTATATGTCCGGCCCATATATAGCTAGTATTACAAATCTAGACTTTAGAGAACATGTATTCCGTTTGTATGAGTTTTAGTACTAAACATGTTCTAGTATGAGTTTATATAATATTAGTACATATTTTATATATCTACTTACTAAGATTGAAGTCATGCTACTAAATGTCTCCCTACATTTTACTATGTAGTACTTCTTCCGTCCCGTCCCGTCCCATATTTACCACTTTGATTAGAATAACTTTTCCATTTTGATTAATTATTAATCTAAGAATGTAAAATGTTCAATTAAATTATATTATGATACTTCAAGGACTAAAGTCAAATAATATAAGTTAATTGAACATTTTACATTTGCGGTTTAAGATTAATTCATAGTCAAAGTTGAAAAGGTCTGACTGTAAAAAGTTAAAGTGAAAAACATAGGGCTGGACGAGGAAGGAGTAGTTAATTACCAAGGTTTGCTGCCGGCCAAAATGCTCATTTTTTGTTCCATATATACCGTTAGGGCCTCAGGAGGGATATAGGGGCACCCCTTAAATTTCAACCGTAAACTTTTTATATGTAAATTAGGGTTAAATGCAAAATACCCGTAAGTTATTGTAAATGTGCGCAAAACCCCGTTGAGTTAATAAATTAGTACCAAACCCCCTGAGTTATTAAAAAATGTGTGTGAAACCCCCTGAGTTAATAAATTAGTCCCTAAGTTATGAAAAATGTGCGCGAAACCCTTCTGAGTTATTAAAACATGTGCGTGGAATCCCCTTAGCTTTTTTTTTTACGGCGTGCTCGTGTTAGGTGCAACAATGGATGTTCTTTTAGGTTTTCTTACTCCAAATTAACTGAACTGGACATTCATGGTTTCAGTTTATTATCTTTTGCCTTCACTTTTTTTCCGTTTACATGACTAATAATGAATTGGTATATGTTGTTGATATGTAGTGACAATTTTAATTAGTGTTATCTATGGTTGTTATTTATATATTTCAGTGCTATATAATTAGTAGTGTGTGATCGATTTTTGTTGTTCATTAACCATGAAAAAAGTAGAGTTTTACTATTTTTAATAGCTCAAATTTAAGTAATTTTAATATTTTCGAAAATTTGGACTAACGAAATCAACCGCATAATAATACTTAATTCATCATGTATATTTAGTATTCATGTAAAAGGGTATTACAATGACTTTATAAGAATTCAATGGGATTTTGGTTGCATTGACTTTTAATAACTATGGTTTTTTTTTTTTTTGTTGCATTGATTTGGTGTAAGATAACATAAACAAACATCTATAGTAGTCCCTAATGAGAGTGTACCTCACACACTTTAAAAATAAAGGGTGGAGGGTTTTGTGCCCATTTTTAATAACTCAAGTGGGTTTGGTACTAATTCGTTAACTCAAGTGGGATTTCGCGCACATTATTAATAACTCAGGGGTGTTATGCATTAAACTCATGTAAATATTCGGGGCTTTAAGAGTTTGCCCTGCTAATCCTCAAAATAATCCCATATAATCAGACCTTCCCAATCTTCGAAATAATGCCATATAGTCCGACCTCCCCAAGTTTCAAATTCTAGACCTGCCCTGTATACTGTGTAAGAAGATAACAAAAACGGACGTTAAAGTTTCGTGAATGGCACAACAACAGGAAAAATTCCTCCACTATCATGTCTTTTTAGTTTTTAACTCAAAGGACCCTAGTGACCGATTGATGTTTGATGTTGAAAGAATATGAGTCCGTGACTCTTTCTATTGATTTCATTCAATATATATACTAGTTACAATGACAAGAGTATAACTCAATTGGGATTGGAAAACTACTATAAGGAATCTACTATAACTCTAACTATACTAAATATTCTATTCCATAATATTTACATAGTCTAATACTCCCCCGCAGTCGAAACGAGAGGTGGAAAAACGCTGAGACTGTCCCGAAAATCTTCAAACAAAACCTGTGGAAGTCCCTTCGTAAATATATCTGCAATCTGGAACCGAGAAGGTACATGTAGAACTCGAACTTGACCTTTAGCCACCTTCTCGCGAACAAAATGTATGTCCATCTCAATATGTTTGGTGCGCTGATGTTGTACTGGATTACCAGAGAGATAAACAGCACTAACATTATCACAATAAACCAATGTCATTGCATTTAATCGGACAATGGAGCTCTAAGAGGAGATTGCGCAACCAACAAGATTCTGAAACCACATTAGCAACTCCACGATATTCAGCTTCAGCACTTGATCTTGACATAGTAGGTTGACGTTTAGATGACCAAGAAATCAAATTATCCCCAAGAAACACACAATACCCGGAGGTTGAACGACGAGTATCTGGACACCCACCCCAATCCGCATCAGTGTAGGACACTAGTTTGGAAAACGTGGACGGATATAAGTGCAAGCCAAAAGAGAGTGTGCCCTTCATATAGCGAATAATGCGCTTAAGTGCATGGTAGTGATCATTACGAGGTTCATGCATATGGAGACATACTTGCTGGACAGCATACGAGATATCAGGACGAGTGAAGGTCAAGTATTGAAGGGCACCAGCAAGACTTCGATACAGAGTAGGATCCGAGACTGGAGCAGAAACCGCATGCGCCAACTTGGGTTTGGCTTCGAAAGGTGTGACAGTCGGTTTACACACCGACATGCCAGCCCGCTCGATGATTTCTTCTGCGTATTTGCATTGTGAAAGAAACAATCCTCGCTATTACGAAACCGCAATGCCAAGAAAATAATTGATAGGCCAAGATCTTTCATAGCAAATTCGATGCAAGAAGTGTCATAATCAAGGCGAAGAGAATCAAGAGGTGGTGAGGATAATATCATCAACATAGAGAAGAAGGTATGCCATATTCGACCCTTGTCGATAGATAAATAAGGAGTTGTCAGATTTGCTGTTGACG
Source organism: Plantago major (assembly GCA_026545765.1). Taxonomy (NCBI): domain Eukaryota; kingdom Viridiplantae; phylum Streptophyta; class Magnoliopsida; order Lamiales; family Plantaginaceae; genus Plantago; species Plantago major. The sequence goes on from CM048843.1 coordinate 21,843,366, forward strand.
AACCCGAGAGAATATACATAATCCGCAAACCGCTTATACCAAGCTCGTGGAGCTTGTTTGAGGCCATAGAGTGATTTATATAAGCACACATAATCCGGGTGAGAAGCATCCGAAAATCCACGGCCGATGCATATACACAGTTTCAGAGAGATCACCATGTAAAAATGCATTCTTCACATCCAGCTGATGAATGGACCAATGCTGGGACAAAGCAAGGCTCAAAACAGTGAGAATCGTCGCCGGTTTGACCACCGGACTAAAAGTCTCTCCACAATCAATGCCAACTGTTGAAGTTTATCATTACCTACAAGACGGGCCTTATGCCTCTCAAAAGAACCACGATTTAACTTTATGAGCAAATATCCACATAGAGCGAATAATATTAACATTAGGTGGACGGGTACCAAATCCCGTCTTATTTTTAATAAGAGCATCAAATTCTTCTTCCATAGCACATTTCCAATTGGTCACGAAGAGCAAAAAGAGGATTACGAGGAATGGAGATTTTGAAGCGTGTGGAGATTGACATAATCTGGTCCAAAAATTTTGGATTAGGGACTCGAGCACGAGGACCGTAAGGGTTGGCGGGTGCATTATGGACGGTGGAGGATTTTGTGGTGGGAGAACGATATGGGGGAAGGAGAAGAGCCCATTTGGTGGGCCGGGGAAGAGGAGTGTGGGTGCGGCGAACGCCTGATGGGGTGGGAGTGTCTTTGGGCGGCATGAGGCTCGCCTGTTGAGGCTCTGGACCCGTGGTCCAAGTAGATGGAACGGGCGGTTTGCTTGGACTCGATTATTGGGTTATGAAACCGGATGTATGAGCAAGCGTAAGCGAAGAAGAATCAGTATTATCAAGAAAACCATAATTGGAAGGGTTCGGGAAGGGATGAAGCAAAGGAAATATAGTCTCATAAAAAATTACATGTCGAGAAATAATAATTTTGTGAGAAGATAATTCATAACATTTATATCCTCGATGATTCTGCGGATATCCTAAAAACACACAAGGAGAGGAACGTGCATGCAATTTATGGATAGTAGTAGAAGGAGTAAGAGGATAGCATAAACACCCAAAAACCCGGAGATGTGTATAAGTAGGTTTTCGATGATATAACATCTGGAAGGGAGAGGCATTGTCAAGCACTTTGGTGGGTAATATATTAAGTAAATATGTAGCCATATGAAGAGCATGATGCCAAAACGAATGAGGCAAAGAAGCATGTGCAAGAAGAGTACGAATGATATTATTTATGGATCGGATTTTTCTCTCAGCTTTACCATTTTGTGGAGATGTATGGGGACAAGAAAAACGAAAGGTCATCCCATTGGAAGCACAAAACTGTCGAAATTGGCTATTATCAAATTCTTTCCCATTATCACACTGGAGATTTTTTACTTGTTTCTCAAATTGTGTGAGGATTAATGTGCGTAATTCTAAGAATTTAGCAAACACATCAGACTTTTTAGCAAGAGGAAAAGTCCACAAAAAATTTGAGAAGTCATCAAGAAAGAGAACATAATAGCGATGTCCCATAGAACTTAAGACAGGAGAGGTCCACAAATCACTATGAATAATATCAAACGGAAACTGAGTTTTAGACAACGAAGTGTCAAATGGTAACTTAACATGTTTACCCAAAACACAAGAGCGACAAATGCTAGAAGAAAAATCCTTATTACATGCTATGCTAGAATCACGTTTAAGAAAATCTAAAACTGGTGATCCTGGATGTCCTAAGCGAGCATGCCAAAGAGGAGGAGATAGAGCAACAAAAGTGGAGGGCTGGGATGTAGGGAGGGCGATTGTGGTGAGTGGGTAGAGATCCCCAGAACTATCACATCTCATAATGGCTATCCCGTCCGTCCAGAAATTTTTCACGAGAAAATCCGTAAGGATCAAACTCAACCAAATGTAATTATCGTAAGTAAATTTGCGCATGATATCAAATTTTTAACAAGATGAGGGGCAAAACATTCCAAATTTGAGAGGAGGGTTTGGGGAGGCAAAGATGTATGACCATAACCACGAATTGGAATCGAACTACCATCGCCACAATAACGCCATTATTTTGATTGCTCATATTAAAATAAGACGAGATTACCTTTGGCGGATGTCCTATGAGACGTTGCTCCAGTGTCCATGTACCAATTTGGATCCGGTTGTTGTAAAGTCATTGTATGCAGTGCAGATTCAATCTCGGTTGGAGCATATTGACTCGGTGGAGCCATTGACGCCATGTAAGCTTGTGGATTAGGTGCCGCACCCAAGATTCCATGAGGATGGCGCGGTGTTGGCGCATGGGAAGGTGGACGGGCTGGGTAATGGCTTGACGGATGCGCCCGGCTGTTGAATGGCGCAGAGCGGGCGCCATGTGGCGTACCATACCGCTTGCCAGCAGGGTTCTTCTTGGCGCAGCCGCTGGGCTGCACGCCGCTGCGTGCGAGGCATCTTCTGCGTGCGTAACGTCTATTCCTGCGGACTACTTCTTTTTGCCGTTTCCGCGCTTGTTTCCCTGTCCGGATGGACGGGGTGCCATATTATGGTCATAGCTAGCATCATGTGTCGAAGTAACCAGAGCCGCACCGTTGGAAGAGTTAGATGCCATAGCCTGGAGTTCTCGTTCCTCAAGACATAAGGAAGAACGAGCTTGAGAAAACTTCGGCAATGGATTAGCATGACGTATTTGTGTGCCAACACCTTTGTAAGCTTCCGTAAGACCGGAAACCAATTGTAACACCAAGCGATGATCATCAACCGGAGCCCCAATATTCTTGAGTTGATCGGCAAGGCTCTTAAGACGTTGACAATAAGCATTCGCATTGGGAAAATCTTCCATGCGAGTAGTCGCAAATTCCTGTCCAAGAGTAATTGCTCGAGACGTCTCGTGGTCTTGAAAAATATCCTTCAATTGATTCCAGGCTTGCTTTGCAGTAGCATCTGGTTCAATGACGGTGTTCAGCAGATCCAACGAAATTGTCGAATAAATCCATTGAAGTACAGTTGCATCAATGGTTAACCAGAGTTCTTTCTCGTCGGCCGTAGTCGGAGGAGGAATAACCACACCTTCAGGAGGAGGGAGGATATAGTAGAGAACCCGGTGTGATCGAGCATGGATCTTGAAGAGTTCAGCCCAGGTACCATACTGCGAGTTTTCCAAATCTAAGATGATTGGAATATTATTGCGGATATTTGACACCGTGATGGCGGGGTGGAAGGTGGGAGCAGTCGTAGCTGTTTTGGGAGTGGAGGTACCGTTAATCATATCTGCGGACTTCAGACAAATAAACGGATTTATAGGAAGCTGTAGAGAGGATCGCTAACAGACAAAACAGAACAGATTATTGTAGCGTACGAACAATAAGAAGGAGAAAGAATAGAGACACGGTATTTTTTAATAGGCAGCGGAATAGAATCGAACCTAATGTGATACCATGAAAGAATATGAGTCCGTGACTCTTTCTATTGATCTCATTCAATATATATACTAGTTACAATTACAAGAGTATAACTCAATTGGGATTGGGAAACTACTATAAGGAATCTACTATAACTCTAACTATACTAAATATTCTATTCCATAATATTTACATAGTCTAATAGATGTTATTAAATATAAATATAATATTGTAAACAATATCAATAGACAATATTTGTAACAACCCAGAAATTCGTAATTCGAATTCACACATTTTAGCACGAACCGAATCGAGTTCTCGAGCGGAGTCGTTAATCGTCAAATCGGGAGCCCAATTCTTTCCTCTTCAATTCAGCTCATTATTTTAACAAAGCCCAAATTTTGTTTTTAGGCCCGACCCAATTCAGTCATTAATTAAGTACCATTAATCCAATTAAACCCATTTAAGTTCCTGGCTTCAGGTACAGACCTTCATCTGCAAAGTACCGTTCCATCACTTTTCAACTCCACCGTTGCCAAAAATGTTGCTACAAGAATCATTATTAACCAAAAGCTTTGGTCGGGTCTGAATTCTCTAACGGTCGAAGGAGGCAAGGGACATCTTGGTGAATTTGTTCGAGATTTACGTGAAGGTTTTGCAACTAGCTAGAAAGCTTTTTTTTAAGGCAAGTCCCCTAAGTCCCCTATAACTTGCATGCACAAATATGTATATATATGATCAGTGGCGGAGTCAGGAATTTAGGTCAGGTAGGGCACAAATAAAAACACAAACTTTTATACACATTTAAAACTTTATAAGATTTGAAGCACAAAATATTCACATATATGTCATTTAATTTAGCAGTGTGCATTTTATATTCAAAATACATATATACTTACGACTATCTTCTCTCTTAAACTGCTCACTTAATATGCTAGTAGAATTTTTTTCTTCCTAAAATGATGAAGAAAAAAGGTACTTGACCCGATCCGACAACTCGAAATTATCATCGTTATTTCCGTAAGCAACACTAACTAATTTTTTTAGTATAAGTATTATTTTGTTTAATCAATATTTCAAAAAAGATTGGTTGTATTAAATAAAAAGTATATTTTCGGGCTACATGGAGTGAGTATATAATTATGTGTCGTGTAACAAAGGAAACTAATTTTCAAGTGAAGATATAATATATGTAAAAAAACAAACAAAAGGAAAAGGAAAATAATGCCTAATAAGTAGCAAATGAGTAGGAAAAAAGAAATAAATATTGTCAAGCTCTAAAAGAATGTAAATGGGTTATGGGTAGAAGAAGGTGGGAAAAAAAAATCTCATGTATGTTCGAATGGACCTCTTACCTGTCAAGCTCTAATAATGGCCACTAGGAGACGCCAATTTACAGAACAATGTAGAAACAATAGCGTATATCTAATTATTTCTGAATCTTAAGGCAATAATAAACGCCTCGTACCGAAAATCCAGGTGAGGCAATTACTGGATCCGCCAGTGTGTATGATTTTAATCTTGCATGGTTGATTGTGATCTATGATATGAGTTTGTTACAATTTCTCCATTCACTTCATGAGATGATTGTTAAATTATGATTAATTGTTATGTTGGTTATGTTGAATGTGCGTATGCTATTTTTGTTAGGAACTAAGTTGTATGATGTATGTTCACTGGATGATATTCTGCGTAAACAAATTACATGTGTTTGAGTTGATAATGATGGTAGAGGCATTGTATGGACCCGGTCACTAATGGTAAACTACTGTTAGGCATGATTCTTCGTAAAAATTTCTTGTTGATATCTTTGAATTTGTCTCAAAACAATTCATTTCACAAGACTTTATCCTTATGCACTGTGAGACTTCCCAAAATAATAAGAAAAATAAAATAAGCAACATGCATGAAATTTACACCATAAGAGAAAAATAAAAAATAGTGTTGGACTTGGTGATGATGTAGGAGAAAAAGTGAAGGGGGTGATTGGAAATTAAACATGAAACCAAAAGAAGAAAAAATGAAACCAAAAGAAAAGAAAAACATGAAATGGATGGAGGGGAAAAAAGGGAAAACACCGTGTTCGAACTGGGAGACTTTCCAGTTGGTCACTCATTCTAAAATTGCTTCAAAGCAAGCACGTTTAACTCTGGAGTTCTTATAGATGGATTCCAAAAAAAAAGATGTACTATGTTGGTATGAGTAGCGTTCTCAATCGCTTTAAGCTCTTTGGACTCAACTTGAAATTTTGGGACGTTACATGCATGGTATTTTATTGTCTGAGGACCAATTTGTTTGATCGGTTAGGATGCTGTTTGTAGTGATTGAACCTGATCTACTTAATTTAACTTAACTTGGTCATAATTAAACTGCTTGCTATACTTAACAATAATTTTAGCTTGTTTCTGAATTATATTGATTGGCGTGAGGCTTTGAGTCTTGGTAAATTTCATGAGTTCCAATTGGACAATTGCAGTGTACAAATTACTGGGTACCATGTTGTATCTAGTTGATGTTCAAGGGTACTAACTAGTTTGATTGGCAATGTTGGTTGCTGCTAATCACAAGAGTATTATCAATTGATATATGTGATGTTGTCATGTACACACATTAGTTCATGCATTCATGAGTTAGAATTTAAAAGCATGCATTCATTTTAACAAGACGTTAAGTGTTTCAAGTTAAAGATAAGTAAATGGGCTCGTAGAGAAATATCCTGGTATTTGTGGCGCAGTTATTAGTTCATATTCAGCCGATAAGGACCAAGGTCCTGAGGCAGTCAGATTTTAGTTATTCAACGAATAGGGGCACGAAAGTGACCTGAGGCCGGCAGATAGCCACCATAACCAGGATAGGAACCTACGATGCCAAGTGAGTTCGCAATCATGTTTAATTTTCAAGAAAGTTTCAAGAAAAATTTTAAGTTCAAGGTCCAGTTAAGAGTTTCAAGAAGTTCAAGTACAAATTCAGGTGTTGAGTCAGGTCATAGGGTTGCATTATATTGAGTAAGATTAAAAACTTTAAAAGACATGAAAATACAATTTTAAGTCATGGCACGTGCACGTAGTTTGCTCAGTCAGTGGTCACGGTTGACCCCTTTCTAAAATATAAATTTTAGTTATGAAGCCGAGCTTTTGGAGTGGAGCATTGCCGGAACAATGATCACTACCAGAAGCGTCTTTACCATATTCAGATTCATAATTTATATACTTTGTATTCAAGCTTTTACGATTTAAAATTCCGCTGCATTATTTTGTTAGATCACGAATTATTTTCAAGAATTTTCATGTCAAGTCTAAGGACGTTCAAGGCGTCGTACTACGTTTTAAATTTTCATAAGTCAAGTTCATCGAATTTAAAAGCTCACGAACTAACGCGAGTTATATTTTTCATAGTTCGTTAATTTATAAATCAAGACGCTACAATAATGTTCTATGAGTTAACATCTCGTCATTTTTAATGTGTATGCATAATATTGATCTTCTCAGTAAAATCTCCAATGTTTATTGCTACAACTAGTAACCACAATGTTTGTCGGTCACTTTTAACTACAATGTTGTATTGGTTTTTCATTTTATTCACATACCTAATAAGTTTCACGTTTTTAGTTCATATTGTTCATATATAGACAAGTGAAATACATTACCAGAAGTCACGACATTTGGTTGACTTGTTGGATTGTGTCTCAGCTTATCCAACTATAAGCCAATTAAAAGATAAACAAGGATCTGGGCCGCTAGGCATTGAGGAAAACATGTTGCTGAGAGTTCTGCAACACAAGGGGGAGCAACAAACAAGATCTGAGATTTTGGATCAATTGAAGAAGTCTTGAAGTTGTAGAACTAGTACTTGAAATCCTAGTGCAAACAAACTGTGAGATTACAACATATTTGATGTGCTCTGTCTGCGACACCTTAGACGGTATATATACATCAGAAGAACATCAAACAGAAGCACATCAAAGCAAACACGCATGCAAGACATAAGAAACTAGAGTTTTGATCAATCTTTGCATGCAATTTGGCTCTGTATCTAGCACAAGCTTATCAGCTCGATGAGCTTATCTTCGTAATAAGTCTGTTACGTGAACTCTTAGCTAGTAGCTGATAAGCTAGTTGATCTTGATAAACTTGTCCATGAAGTTTATCAAGAAAATAAGCTTGCTGATTTATTTTTACATACCATATTTAACAAATCAGCTAGCTTATCAGCTAATTGATTTACTAAACACTTTTATAAAAATCAACTACCCAATCAACTATGAGCTAGCTTACTAGTTTTGATGAACAGAGCCTTTCTATCATGTTTTCCAAGTTCTTTCTAGCTTCTTCTCAATGGGATTCAGAGTTAAAAATAGTTAGATTGGAAAGGTAGTTCTCTTCAATTAATCGATTGTTTTGCATCTTGAGTTATTATTCGAACAATTCTAGAGTAGGTTTTCGTAAATTCATTATCATTGTATAATGGATATTTCGTCTTGAGGCTCGGTGAATCATATAGAAATATAATATGCTAGAAATTTACATGGGCGTCAACGAAATTTTGATGTTGCATATAGTTCATTTGTTATTATTGTCAGGTCCAGTATAGTGTTTTCTGTCGTACTAGATACACCAGATCATATACCCAGTTTAGTTTAGTACTCCCTCCGGTCCATTAAAAGCTTCATAAGAAGCTATTTTATCTTAGTTTAAGAAAAATTAGTTAAATATTATTCCCTCTGTTCCATTAAAGACTTCATAACTTTCTTTTTTTGGTGTTTCGTTATAAACTTCCTAACCCAAAGAAGTAAAGTTTTTATCCCACTATCTAATTCTTTATTATTCCCTTTCCTACTTTATCATCATTTTATTCACTCTCTCACTTATTTTATCACCCACTCACAACTTTATCAATATACTACCAATCACAAACTAATATTTAACTAATTTTCCTTAAACTAAGATAAAGTAGCTCCTTAGAAAGATTTTAATGGACCGGAGGGAGTAGTTTGTAAGTAGTAGTATATTGATAAAGTTGTAATTGAGTGATAAAGTAAGTAAGAGTGTGAATAAAATGATGATAAAGTAGGAAAGAGAAATAATAAAGAATTAAATAGTGGCATAAAAATTTTCCTTTTTTGAATTAGAAAGTTTCTAATGAATCACTAAAAAATGTGAGTTATGAAGTTTTTAATGGAACGGAGGGAGTAGTACCAAACCCCCGGTCCGTTTACTTTTTCACATCAATAACTTTCTAAGGAGTTACTTCCTTTATTGTGGATTAAGAAAACTAATCAAATACTATTAATTTGTGAGTTGAATTACAATAAAGTTAGTGGATGATACAGTTATATAGAGAGTAAATACGTGATGATAAAACTTCAATTTTATCGGTTATAAAGTTATGAAGGTTTTATTGGAAGAGAAGTGCTCACAATTTGAAACTGTTGAGTGTTGACAATGATATTCAATGACAAGACAAAATATTCACTGCAATGTAAGCTGCAGCCTTTAGAGATGCCTCAAATTTCTTTCAGAATTTGAAGGCAGGCAGCAAAGAAACTGGAAAACATTGTGACAAATATTTTTCATCACGAATAATAAAAGTAGAAAGACCATCTTAATCTCACGGGTCACAACTCAATGTAGAGGTAAATTCAAGATCTGCAACTTACTAGTAACGTACAGGAAAGAGTTAGATTCATTTACACAAAGCATACGAGATCAAGAAGTGATTGTTTCCATGACTAGCTGGAAACATACACCGGACTGGAGCATGATACAACAAAAAATCCTTGTGCTGTGTTAGAGGACTTCTTTTTCTGTTAACTTGTTCTTTTCCCTTGTATAACAAGAATAATATTAATACTAATGATAGGAAAAATAGTGGAAGCAGAGTACTTGCATGCTCAAATCAGTTGACATACCAACGTCAGCTCTATAACCATCGCCTGCGGCTTCGAGAGCTCTGGGCTCCTTGGAACCACCGGTCCCAGCCTGGATCCACTGGCCCTCTGGTACTGCACCAAATGTATCAATTCACTGAGGGTAAGTTGTTACCACTTACCACACTTGCAATTTTCAACCATTTTTTAGGCTATAGATAATAGATCACAGTTTCAAAGTTCACATTTCCATTTCTCTTATTCTTTAGTGTTGTTCAATGTTGATAATCGAAGTTACAACGAAACAGCTGTGCAATGCTGGGCAAGCTGTCTTATTATGGTTCATTCATATGAATGCATTTCATCACCTTGAATACTCAATTACTCATCCAATGAAAAACCAAAAGAAAACAGATGCAATAGATTCTTACTCTTGAAGTAGAGGATCTGGAACTGAATCAATTGTTGAGATTAGCCTGTTGCAAGAAAATAAGTTCAAGTGTGAAACAATGGGGTGCCACATGGAGCATTTTGTATATACACGCACAGATATAATCAGGGACCAAAACAAAAGGCACCTAAACAAGAGATGATTTTCATAAACAGGTCATATAAATAATTTTATCCTAAAATGCATGAAGTTAAAAAACAAAGGGGAGATTTCCAGGTCTCTCCATTCTGTTGGACTTGTTTCCAACGAGGTCCAGCAAAAGGCATATCTTTATCTTGGTCTGGGTTATGAAATAATATATAGGACGTAATGGTTATACGTCTTGATTCAAAGCCTGCACAGCTAAATGGTTATGTCCTTTCAAAACCAAAGGAAGACGCTCACCTTCTCTATGTATAACCAGGCTGACATTTTGATCATGATTGACAATCGAACTTCAGAACATACTGTGTAATATATCATATACTATTCCTAACAAAATACTCAAATACGTACATCCACATAAGAATATTGTTTGCTAACTTAAAATGCAATAACAACTGCAGCCAACTAGCTTCTCGAAATCTTTTACTTCCATGCATCAAATAACTAGGTTCTGTACTCGTAATAATCCATACAAAGGAACTGCATGCAGTTCCTTCGTTTGCAGCTTAAGATGCACGTCCCTCCTTCATGCACATTTTCCTCAATACCTCATGTCGGATGTGCCTAAAGTAAATAATTTTGATACCTTCCTTTGAGAAGGCAGGAAACCGCAAAAAATGGTTATGGGGCCCCAATCGACAATTTGTTCCCCAGACTAGAGTAGAAGTAGATCTCTTGTGTGTATTAGGCACAATCCTGAGGGAACGTATGATTTTATACCAAAAAATTAAAAAGTCCCATATGAAGATGTATGTCTTTTGTAAAACCAAAATGTTTTTGGATTTGCCTACACTAATGATCATCCATCTGCCCTACAAGCCTTTCCACAACTCAGCAAGTTCCTTGACCACTAAATCTAATTTACATTTTGCACTACTTCACCTCTCTCTACACCATGAATAATCAAACATTTGACTCCATTATACAACCTCCTTCTTACCCGTCTATCAACTATATGTCACTAAAACTTGTGAATACCAGCTACAGACAGGAGAAAAACATACATGGGGATAACACAATGATCGGCCCTTTAAGAATCGGTTAAAAAAAATTTAGCATGTCAGTATTTGATCCACTACACTTAAATTCAATCAAGTATTAGGCTATTTAGCTTTTGCTAGGTAAAAAAAAAAAAAAACAGAACTTATATACCCTCAGAGTTGGTAGCATCAAATGTAAGCACGTCCCTCATTAAGCTAGAATAACAAATCCACATAGTTGTATACCGTGCTACATTGATAACCCATTGATATACACTCCAAAAGCAAGTTACAAGTTCCCATAGAAACATTCTAATAAACAACACAATTACCTCAACCTGCCAAGTGCCAATGACAGGTTTTCATAGTATGACTATGACAATCCTAAATGCTCTCTGTACCTATTTTCAATCGTGTATATCATTCTTTGAAAAACTAGACTATAAAGGGTCTTAGGCCATGAAATCATAGAACCTAAATGATAAATGTCTAATAAATCACTAAATAAACAAGAAAAACACCATCTCTTATGTGCATACCAATCTACCTTAAATAAATAAAGCACATCCTCACATAATCGAAGCCTGGCCTAGTTGCTGACCGGCACATACCACCTAACAACATTTATATCTGTAGTACTCCAACTTATTGATTAGGGCACATTTCCTCTAATAGGAAGAAAAAAGATTCATTCTTTGCAAGTATCAATCATATTCAAACAAGGCAAAAAACATAAATGGATGATACATATAGCTCATCATACAAACAAATAATAAGTAAGTAGTGGAGTACATACTCTGGGCAAACAGTAGAGGCTCCACCAATAGTTTCCAGCATGTCCAGCTCTTCCTGCAACAACAAAATCAAACACATTTAATGTGTATTTTTAAGAAAGGAAAGATTTTTCAAGAAATTGATGTAAGAAGTAGAAAGCCCAAAAGATTAGAGAAAGATGAAGACCTGGATAATTTGGATTTGCTGGTTGAGATGAGTAATTGCAGCTGCCATTCTGTGCTTGCCCATAAGGCCAGGGTTGGAAGTTCTTGATGAGGATTGCAGTAGGAGTACTGGTGATGAAGAGGGAGAATTAGCGGTGCTGTTGGGCAGCTCAGCCGCCTGTGGTGTAGCTGGTTCCATCAGCCGCCGGGTGGGTGGGTGGTGGTGTTGTGGGTTGGGAGGAAGGTGGGGTGGAGTGGAGTGGACCAAAAAGAATATTAGTATTAGACGATTCAAAGTGGAAATGTTGTAGGTGTGCTATTACTAATAAATGCTACTCTATGTAATAAAGTTGGCATAGAGGTGAACCAGTGGTCCGCTTTTTCCTTTTAATGAAACTAGTAGTAAAATGGAATTCACGTGACGATAGTCTCCTAACAAATTTATTTATGCATAAATATTAAATGTAACCATGCTTGTAATTAGTTAATTCATCCCGTCCACATATTACCCATTTTGACTTTTTAGTTCAACTTTAACTACGAATAAATCTTACACGGTAAATGTAAAATGTTAAATTAAATTATATTATGATACTTTAAATCTTACACGGTAAATGTAAAATGTTAAATTAAATTATATTATAATACTTTAAGTACTAAAGTTTCATAATATAATTTAATTAAACGCTTATTTCATAGCTTAAAATTAATTGTAGAAGTTGGACATTGTATTGTAAAAAAGTCAAAGTGGATAATATGGAGATTTTAGATGAATAAAATTTATGATATGTTTTATATGAGTTGATGTGGTATAAAAATCTTAGTATTCAATAGTCCAAAGTTTAGGTAAGTTGAGTGAAAGTGCGTGTATCTTGAATGAGTTCCAGAATAGGCAAGGGGTTAGACCTTTTAAGTCGGGTTTGACTTAGACAAACCGGATTATATTCAACTAGTTGGTTGAACTATGAAACGAGAGATCGGCCCTACCAACTTAGAGAGTAGACAATTGCAAGTGATTGAGTAGATGTGCTCCTACTTATTGGCAAAGGCTCAGGGGATAAGATTCCGGTCAATCGGAGATTGATCGACCCTATTAGTTCATGACACGTGGAGTTGGAGTGTGGTGGCGCATTTAGGTCACGCAATTGTACTGTCTTATGTCAGAGGGGACCCACTATGGTTAATCGAACTCCCTGAGGGTCGGCCCACGGGGTCTGCCTTGTATAAGGTGGTGTAGCTTCCATGTCGATACATTGGATGCCCTTCACTTGACGGGAGGCTGGCCTCTAAGATCGTGAGGTCGGACTCTCAAAGTCGCAGGCCTTCTTCTTATACACCTTTTGGGTCTTCATGATGGTCAAGTTCATCTTAGTTTGGCCCACGGGAGGTAGGATTTATTTACACATATCCACTACAAGAATATTGTCGAAAAACGATGGAAAGGGGCGACGGATAAAAATCCGTCGCCAAACCTAGCAACGGATAATGTTATCCGTCGCTATATGGGCGACAGATTTTATTAATCCGTCGTCCATACTTTGATTTTTAAAAAAAAAATTAAATATTAACGACGGATAAATTATCCGTCGTTAATATTTATATTTAAAATTAAAAAAAAGAAAAAAAGGCGACGGATAATTTATCCGTCGCTACGGGGCGACTGATAACTATCCGTCGCTCCCGTAGCGACGGATCGGCCTTTGGGCCGACGGATATGTATCCGCCGACCCAGAAGGGTTTTAGTCGGAGTGAAGCAGAAGCATAAGCCATTTCGCTCTTCTACTTCTTCCTTTCTCCTCCGTTTTTCTTCCTTTCTCCTCCGTCAAATCCGGCCAATTGTTGACGATTATTCTCAATCTTGGTGTCAATTCGAAGATCGTTGGACGAGGAGCTCGTTTCTTCCATCAATTTCAAATTTCATCCGCTATTTTCTTCGGAATCAACGGTATTTTGGCTAAACCCTAACTTTTGAAAATTTGGGATTTTTTTGATTTTTGACTACTTATTCTCAATTGTATGTTTATATGAAGTATGTAGTAGCTTGTTTAGTTAATTTGATCAATTATATGTAATTTGATATGTATATGTAATTTGATTAATTTGATTTGTATATGTAATTTGATAGTTAGTTTAGTTAATTTGATATGAATGTATGTAGTAATTCAATATGTATGTATGTTAATTTGATAAGTATGTATGTAGTGAAGTATGTATGTAGTTAGTTTAGTTAGTTTAGTTAATTTGATATGTATGTTAAGTATGTATGTAGTAATTCGATATGTATGTGTAATTTGATATGTATGTTAAGTATGTAGTTAGTTTAGTTATTTGATATGTATGTATGTAGTAGTTTTGGTTGATTTGATAAATTCGTATATGTAATAAATTACGAGGATGTAGTTAAGTGTTTTGAGTGACGGATAATTTGTTGATTATATTAACGTGTAATTTATAATTTATAACTCGTAGTAGTAAAACACTTAATAAATTTTGTAACATATCGAACACTTAATAATAAATTTATAAGGAACGTATAATAATTAACAATGAATCTCTACAATCTTCTTATCCGAATTGGAATCGATCTAATAAATTAAATACGATCTAATCAATTGGAACGTATCAGGTTAAAAAAGTATACAATGAATTCCAACCGTTCATGGATGTACGATCGTACGGCGGCGATAACGGTATATTATGTGTATTATAACTAGTTAGTAGTTGATAACACTTGAGTAATTATATGTGTTATTATAATTTGTTCTGTATTATAACTCGTACTAACACATTTTATTGTATTTATTACATGTTTTTGCAGATGCCGCGACAGAGGAAGTCCACCTATCGTCCCCCCACGCAGCCAGCCGCATGATAGTGCTTGGTCGGGGACAGGGTCAGAGGACAGGGAGGGCTCTAGTAGTCGTAAGAAGTCTCGGATTCCTAAGACCCCCTCAAAGTGATAGCAATAGGGCTCTACCATTCAAATTTTATTGGAGAGGGCGACCATGACGATTGTCCCTACCTCGTGTTTGATCCACTGAATCCCAACGTCACGTGGGACGGGTTGCCTGTGATTTTTCATGTTGGTCCTGCCAAGTAAGTATTATACATTCTTCTTAAATATGTAAAACATAACTTATGATAGTTGACAAGTATAAATTGTTGTACTACCCCAATGTTGATATAGAATTGCTACCCCCGGGGCTTTCGGATCACTCACCTTTGAAGTTTAGGAATTACTTGTTCACTCAGGGAAGACGATCACGGTTCAGATTCCTTAACTTTACGACACAGCTTCCTGGTTTCAATGATGTGGTTTGGAAGACGTGGAGATTCTCTAAGCTGACTTCACCCCAGCAAATTTTGTGGGATAAACTCAAAAGGTCAAACTCCGCAAACTCAGCAAACAACTTACCGGGACAGCAGAGCAGATTAGAAAGCTGCGGCTAAATCTTCAAGATAAACAGATTGCACTTAGCCGAGATCGATTTAACAGTGCACTGATTCAACAGGTGAAGGAAAGCGTCTTAGACTTGGAACAATGGCTGGGAATCGATGAGCATATAACCCGCCAGAAAGCGAAAATTGATTGGATTCAATTAGGCGATGGGAATACGGCATTCTTCCATGCGCAACTCAAGGAAAAAATTAGGAGAACCGGGATGCGTACACTTCAAACGGATACTGGACAGATCCTCAACACTGAAAATGAGTTTGAAACGGAAATCTTAAGTTTCTACTCAAATTTGGTTGGACAAAAGGCGCAAATAAGGGCGGGACTTAATGTGACTAATCTGCGACTTGGGAACAGACTATCTCAGCGGGATCGAGAGTTCCTTATTCAGCCCATTACTTTCGATGAAATTGATCTTGCTCTGAAGGATATTGGTGACTTAAAAGCACCAGGAACTGATGGTTTTAATGCCTATTTCTTCAAGAAGGCGTGGGTTGTGGTTAAAAGAGAAGTATATGCAGCAGTGATGGATTTTTTTGATACGTCTGTGATGTATCCGGCTTTAAACTGCACTCTTGGCACTTTGATTCCAAAGATAACAGATGCTACTAGAGTTAGAGATATGCGTCCTATAGCCTGTTGTACGACGATTTATAAAATCATCTCAAAGATTATTACCTCGCGAATGGGCAAGGTGTTGGTCCAGATAACGGCAAAGTAAAAGACTAGGGGGGGTGAATAGTCTTTTAAAACTTTTGTCGATAACAACTATTTCTCAGATATCTGAATAGATATCTGATACTTAGAATCAAAGTGCGGAAGACTTAATAAAGATAAGTGCAGAAACAGTTAATATGTGTGTGTGTGTTGCTGAAATGTAAATACAGAAAGGTAAATGACACAGCAAGTATAGTGGTATCTGGAGGTGCCGTAATCCTCCAACTAATCCACTTCGGTCTGTTAGAGACCTAAAATTCACTAGTACAGATAATTGAGTTTTCCTTACAATAATCCTATTCTAAGATTCTTAAACAATTGGTTCCCAACCAAATGTTCCCCCTGAGTTGTTCCCCGGCTTTCACAGCCAAGTACTTCCTATACTCAGAAACCTTTGAGTTATTCCCTAGCTTCCCAAGATAAGTACTTCCTATACTCAATAACCTTGGAGTTATTCCTTAGTTTCCCAAATCAAGTACTTCCTATACTCCGGTAACCTTGGAGTTATTCCCTGATTTTTCAAACTAAGTACTTCCTGTACTCCACGCCAGTTATGGTGTTGGTTTTGGTTTGAGTTGTCGATGAGCGTTTTAATAACTTTTCGATTAATCGAGATAGCTCTGTGAACTGTTACTTAATACACTTTACAACAGATGGTATCTTGTTCGATTTTATCGACTAAGTCTTGTGATATCTGCTCAAGAGAATGAATCTCGGATAGTTGATCTTTTGATTCAACTCCTTCACGTATAGCTTTGCTTGTTTAGGATCGTGACACTTAGAACTTGGTGTTTACTCAAGATCAAAAGCTTTGGTCGCATGTAAAGCTTTTAGAATAAGTAAGTCTTTGAGAGAGTAAGATGTTCAACGTTTATGGCAGTTCAAGGTGTCTAGTGTTATGTGTTCTCTCAAGTCGCCTAAGTGTTGATATTTATAGATGAATTTGAATACCGCTTTGAATAGTATCCGTTAGGCTCAAATTCGAACTATCGATATCCGTGTATAATCAGAAGGTTTTGTCTTCTTCTCAGAAGTTGCCGTTGCTTTTATTCAGACATCTCTGTCCGTGCATTAAATGCATTGTACTATACTTTTGTCCTGTAGTGTCAACGGAACTATGCTTTGTATCAGAGACTAGTGTTATCTGATTCTTTGCACGTCCTTATCTTCATTCTTCAGATACCACTTGTATTTATTGAAACAACTTTGTTTGTAATATATATTCCTCTTTCAGAAACGTGGTTAAAGCTCAAGGTATCTGAGAATAGATATCTGTGGACACTTTCCTTGTTTTCAGATATGTATCTTATTTCTCAGATATCTCTTGTGACACAGTTTGTTTGAAACTATTCATGTCTTTAAGATATCTGGCTAAGATATCTGAACAACAGATTCAGCAATCTTGTGAAGTTTTCTTCAAGTCTTCAATGTCGTTGAGCTTTCTGCTTGGATGTCTTCTTCTTGGTCTTCTCTTCATAAAATAAAAATTACATTTTGAGACCTAACATCCTATACAAGATTAGCTAGACTATCATACTTAGTGGGTTTCCTCTTTTACAATATTCAAGTGAACCAAGAGTACTAATCACCTTTCTGAGACTAAGATAAGTCATCATGTTGCTGATCAAAATCTAAACAGATATTTCTAATAAAATATCTAACAAATTTCCCCCATTTTGATCAGTCAACGATGACTATCTTCCCTATTACAAATCTGGATGAGTGAACAATCCAACACTTAATCTTTTCTTAAGATCTTCAAATTCATTTAATTAAGTGCAGAAAGTAGACATCAACCAAATCACAAGGTGTGATCTTTGCTGACAAGTTATCTTTTATAGAATACTATCTGAGAGTAAGTTCTTCAGATAAGTTACAAATAAAAATTACAGATAAATTCAATACATGATACAGTTAAGCTCAGTCAGCAAAAATACAAAAGCTACATAGTAAATTAGGACAACAGGAGTAACCAAGCTCCAAGTAAACATCCTAATAGACTAGTCTTCAAGTCTTCAATCTTCAAGTCTTCAACAAGATTTCTATGGATCACCGCAAATTTCCTATCTCCAAACCTTTTGATGTAATCGAATAATCATAGAGAAGAGTTCGACGAGCATCTCGTGTCTCGCAAATCCACGCACCTCTTTGTAGGTTTTGGTAGGATTTTCTTGACAAAATGCTTGACCATAGGTACTTTTCCCACTTCCAGCATGCTCTATCCCGATATCCGAAAGCTTGAAGTATTCAGATAATCTTCGATATCCGATGTCACCCTTGTATTGATCTTCCCGATAGAACGACTCAGGGTTCCATGCAAGTCTTGGTCTTGTCTGTTCTGTGATATTCGAATTTTGTGCACATCATCCGCTTTCCATATGGACAATCATCAGAGAGGTCCTTCTTCATGGCTTCAGTTCTCTTGACAACTTCAAAATCCAACCATGCTTTGATGTGATTGGTGTTGATCAAGGTAGGTTTATTCTTTCTCCATGCCATGAGTTGTTTATGGATTGGTTCTGAAAATCTTGAATTTACCAAAAGATGCTTCAGTTCCAGAATCCAATAGCCATTCTTTTGATTGATGCACCTGTAGACAGAGGAATCATCGTCATACTTCACATACTCTATTTTGGCTTCTTCTGGCCTGAGTGGAAGTTGACTTTGTCTTTGCTCAGCTCTCAGTCTGTTCCTTTTCTGTCTTGAATTCTCTTTGGGGTTGTTGCTTGAAGAACCACCACCCTGGATAGACTTGGTATTTCCAGAGAGTGTTTTAGCTGCTAGGGGCTTTGCAGCTATGGGCTCAGTTAGGCTTTCAATTTTCCTTTTTCTGTGAAGAGGAGCTTCATCTTCATCAGTTTCCTCATCATCATCAAGATTAGATCTTGTGAGAGTTTTACAGCCTTCTTCATTGTCCTGGGACTTGATTTGACCTTCTTCTTCTTCTTCAAAAGATTCATCAATCCCTCTAACTTGTCTTCTCCTTGGAGCCTTGGTACTCCTTGGAGGTTTCTGTGCCATGGCCCTTGTTACCATTTTGGTTCCTTTAGTGGGTTTCTGGGAAGCAGCTACTATTTGCAAAGCAGCTTGGCTTGAGGAGGGTTCAATGATTCTGAGTGGTGGCTGGGAAGTTTTTCTTCTTCCTTTATGAGCCGCACCAGCTCCAGATTTCTTCTTGTTTTCATATCCTTCTTCCCATTCCCCCTGACTTTGAGGTCCAGATTTGTACTTTCTTCCCCCTTAGTCATTGTTGGCTGACTCAGTCTCATAAAAGAATCTGAGAGAGAGTCAAAGTGCCCTTGTAAATAATTATAGGCAGTGACCAACTTCTGAAGTTCGGTTTTGAGCTCCTGATTTTGCTTGATAAGTCCATTGTCCTTATCAGTGAGCTCTGCCAATGGGCCTAGGATGGCATCTGCTTTTCAAAGATGTAACTTGCCTCTTGAAAGCTTTTTCACTAAAGACGATCATCGTCCCTTATCATTCCTGATCTTTCCGAGCAATGACTATCCGGTTGTTCTCTAAGTGATGAGCTCAAGAATTTTCTCATTTCGGAGGGACGAGGCAATTACTTCCTTGTTACGTGAAGACATCTCCTTGTTCGAGTAGCTTGATTGCTTGGTACTGCTCATGTATTCATGGGAGTGGACGTTTGGCAGTTTGTTGAATATTGTAGGAGCAATCAACTTCCTTTTCAAGTGAGAAACCGCTAAATGTTCATGGCGGTGCTCTGCCAAAGACTTGTCTTCTTCATCATCTGAGTGATTAGCCCAGTGATCTTCATCCTCTTAGACATTTTCATCGATCAGACGAGTCCAAAGAACCATCTCAGAGATTGGTTTCTTTCCTTTCTGGGAGGAGGATGGTACTTCTTTAGATGATGCAGCCTTAGCATCATGCTTGACTTCAGATACTTCTTCAGTATCGAGTTCTTTGGTGATCTCTTGCACAGCATCCCGTAGCTCTTTAACTTCAGAGTAAGCAATCACTTGTTCTAAGTATAGATTTTGTAGTTGATCAATCTTATCTCTGGATTTAGCTATTTGATCTTCCAGTTGAAGATGGAGCTGTTGTTCTTCTTCCAACAGTTGTCTGAGTTGAGCAGAACTAGTTTGAGTGTTTAGTATTTTCTTATTTGTTTCTTCAGAAAGCTCAACTACTTGTTCAGTAGTAACTGCGTGTTGGTGAGAAGATGGATGAGTAGATTTCTGAGGTGATGAAGACGGAGATTTCTGTGATGTCTTCTCAGTTTGCTTTTCAAAGACCGAGGTTTCTCTGTGAAATTCCTCCGGTCCCTGGTGCAGGGGCATCATCATCATCCTTTTTGTCATTATCATCCTCTTGGTGATGGTCAGTGGGACGTTCATCAAAGTAATTTTCATTCATTTCTTCCTCCTCATCATCTTCAGATACAAGATTGATCACTTCCGGGATAGTGATCTTCTGCCCATTAACTTCTTCTTGTTCAGAAGGTATAAATTGCAGAGTCTGGGGCAGGACTGGCTTGAATACCATCTGTAATCTTGTCTGACCATCTGCCTGTTCAAAGGCATGTATCAAACTATGCGCCACTTCTCTGGAAAAGTCCTTATGTAGTAGAGTCGAATCGTATATTGTTCTGTAGGAACATTGCTTGACATATGTTTCGTGTCAAGAGCTCGTGCTCGTCTGGTTGGTTGATCAGTGATTCTCAATATTTCAGAGAGATCAGAGCACCTTAACTTCTGCCATTTCTTGAAGCATTGAATATGCTTTGGCAGGGTGTGAGCTTTGAAGAAGTGAAGTAGGTCCCTTGTTTCTTTAATGGGAACCTGCTTTGCATCTGTTTGAGCCTGAAAGAAAGAGTTTTGAGTGAGCTTCAAAACTTTTGTAGATATCTGAGTAGAAGTGTAGTTTAGCTTCTGAGTTACCTGAGTATGAACATCAGGCTCAGATACTTGTTCTACTGAGACAATTGGTGTCTCAGATATCTTGTTGTGAGGTTGAGACTTGGAAGTCTGGTCCTCATCAACCTTTCTTTCTTGAACCTGAGAGAAATACAATACTTAGGAAATAGTTTGAAAGAATCTATGCATAAATATGCTTTTAATGAATTCTGATTTGTGCTACTTACTTCCTAAAAAGGAAGCTCAGATTCATTTTCTCGAAACTTGTGCGCTTCGTGTTCTTTCGAGTGATTTTGCCTTGGGGCTTCATCAATTTCCATTGATGCAGGGAAGTCTAACTTTATCCCCTTGCATTTCTACTTCTGAAATAGCCTGTAAGTAGAAAGTATTGAATATTAGAAGAGATAAAGGATAACCCAAGATGAAGAATACTTGTCACTTGATTGTCATATACCTTCATGTTTGAAGGCTCAGTGATGTATTCTTCAGAAACCTTGTTGGTCTCTGGATTTGTCTCTGGCATTTCTGCCTTATCTTCTTCCATCTTAGTTGGAGCCTGTTAGAAACATTTAATCATGAATAAGCACATAAACATTTTTACTGAAAAATTAGTTCTCTTTAAGAATCATTTACATGGCATGTGCTCGATTTCTCAAGAGTTGAGGTTGAAGGAACCTCTTTTTCAGTAGTTGAGGCAAGCTTCTCAGCTTCCTCTTGTTTCTACGTTTCTAACTCAGCCTGTAACAAAGAAATTCTTATGAGGTAACAAGATTTATAAGTATAAAATTTTTCACAAGGTAAGAGTTAAACCAGTCATTTACCCGAGCGCCAGTCGATTGGTCTCTGGAACTTGTGACCTTTCTATACATTGGTCGTCTTGTCCCAGTGCAGTTTCTTTGTTTGAAGTTTCTGGTACTTCACACCTTTCCTGAGTATGCAACTCAGTTGCCTCCCCTGGTTGATCATTCTGAGTAGATGTCTCAGTTTGATCCCTCTCATTGAGTTGGGGAACCTGCTCAATTACATGATTTTCTTCAGCATACTGTATTGCTGGTAATTCAAAATGGAGTTCATTTACCATTTCATCAACCACTTGTGGCCGTTGTGGTTGTTGTGTTTGTGGTTGTTGTGGTTTTCTGGAAGCAAAAGATTGATCAGTAGAGTGTTCTTCCAGATTTTTAGATGTGGCATTTCCATCAAGATTCCGCCAAAGACCAAAATACCACTCATCAGGGCTTTTTGAAGTTGTGCAAGAGAGACATTCCCTGATGATGTGTTTGCACCAACAACCTTTGCTATAGTTTCAGCAACCTGTGGTGTAGGTTGTTCTTCAGATACCTTATCACCGCCATTTTTCAAGAACCTTAGCCCTCTTTGTTCTTTCTAGGACTTGAGAGATGACTAGTTCATCATCTTCATCGTCAGAGCTCTCATCAGCATTGGGAACTGATTGGTCCATTATTCCTGCGGTTTCTGCAGATGGGGCTTGGTGCTTTTCACCACTTGGCAAGATTTATGAGTTCATCGCCAGGCTTTACGCATTAGTCGCAACATTTCGAAAGCACTTTCTCTTCTTGAGTCTACTTGTTCAAGAGTTGACAACTCTTTACAAAGATTGATGAGTTCATATGCCATTATCGCCCATCGGCAATGCCCGCAGATATCCGAGAATTGACAACCTTTGGTGTGTCTTCCGATTTGCCGCCAGACTTCTTTCTTGAAGTTCGGGCTTCTTGGTCGCAACCTTTTCTTGGATATCTTTTGATTTTCGCTTCTTAGGACCTTTCGACACCTGTAACCTTTTTCATCCGATTTGTATACTCATATTTGTAGAGTAAATTCTTGGCTATTTCACCATCTCCGAGCTCAATGCCAAGTTTTTCCAAAGTAGCATATCTTCGCACCATAACCTCTGTGGACTTTGGCTCCTAGTCCTTTGACAATCTTAAGCTCAAGCCTTGAATCTTCTTCACGAATTTCATGAAGGCGTATTTTCCCAATTAAAAGGGTTTTCCAAATTTTGTCTTGTTGATTCAAGAAGAACATCATGATCCATCGTTCTTGGCTTATCCGTCAAGACCTCCTTGTAGACCATCAAAGCATCTGTGAAGAATGCAAGCCAAGATACATCCAGGAACCAACAGATGTCCGGTTCGGATGTCGACAAGCTTGAACTCGTGGTGTATCCGATTTTCAAGATCACACACGTCACTGTAAAGTTCTTTAACACCTTCAAGGAGTTCCTCATCCTTGGTGTTTATTTCAAAATCTTTTCCAAGATTTTGAACCTCAAACAACTTACAGACAGTTGTTAAGTCCGTATGATTTCCTTTCTCGATCGAGGTTTTGATAGACACTATTTCAAAGCCTTGGATACACAGAAATAATCACGAGTTGTTGTAAAATTCCAACACATCGAGTGATGAAATTCCACTTGGGCGAGCAGATAGAAAACCCTTGATTTGTGCCTTTTCAAGCATGTCAAGAATCAATTTTCTGTCAGTTTGGTTTTCTATTGCAGCAGAGAGGTATTCCTCAACCATGGCACCACCCCAAATCATTCTGTGACTTGAAGTCCAATGGTCAGGATTAAAAACTCCTACCAGTCGATTGTTTACAATAACCAACTCTGGTGCTTGCTTTCGCCAGCATCAGTGGAGGATTGAGATTTCTGTGTTGAAGTGTTCTTGGAGGCCATCTCTTTATATAGTGTAGGGAATTGAAATTGGTGTTTGAAAGAGATGTGATTCAGTAATTCTTTGCAGAAAAACTTAATCTTGATTTGCAGAGATTGTAGAGGGTTTGCAGAGAATCAAGAGAAATGCATATATATATAGCAGTTGAATCCTATATATATAGCAGTTGAATCCCAACAGACAAATGCATACAAATTGATTTTGTGTATACGTATCTGTGATTTGCAAACAGGCGTGAGTAAAAGCTAGTTCGGCATTAAATGCTTAGTGGGCCATGTCTGAATTTCAACAGTCCACTATTTACTGTGAATTAATTTCCACCGTACAGATCAATCGCTTAACTTCATCGAGGGTCACCATTGCTTCTTCAGGAATGATCACAATCAGCAAGTGTAATTGTGCCCATTTATTGAGTTTTGGCGACTTGCTATCTGAATCACAATTCTGTGTGACCAAGGACACTCTTCGCATCTTAATCTGTCTTATACTTAGGATTTTTCCAAGTTTTTCCTCAAGATAGAAAAATGCGAGTTTCAAGAGAGTAGTTGACTGCAGATAGTTATACTATTCTCTTTTGTGTTCCCCGTTTATAGAGTGATTCAGATATTTGAGTTCCCGTCTCAGAGATCTTAAGCTATGTTTTTGCTCTTTAGCCTTTTTGACTTCTGGATACCTGCCTGCATTTCTTTTCTTTTCCGGATACCTGCCAGATACCTCTTCTCTGGATGCCCGCGGATACCTCTTCTCGTTGCCTGCTCCATACCTCTTCTCTGGTTGTCCGTTCCAGATTCCTGAACTCTTTCAGTTCATTGGTAGTTCCATTAGTCCAAGACTATGTCTTAAGGCTAAGAATCTACTTTCTTGTAGTGGCTTAGTGAACATATCTGCAAGTTGGTCTTCAGTGCCAATCTTGAGTATCTCTATATTGCCTTTTTCAACATGGTCTCTGATGAAATGAGGTCTAACATCAATGTGCTTTGTTCTGGCATGAAATTTAGGATTCTGTGTAATCGCAATAGCACTCGTGTTGTCACAGAAAATGGGAGTTTTCTTCTCATCGAGTCCATAGTCTTTAAGTTGTTGTTGTATCCATAGAATTTGTGTTGCACAACAACCAAAGAAGAATATATTCACCTACGTGGTAGAAGTTGCAATTGAGTTTTGCTTCTTGCTAAACCATGAGATAAGTCTTGTACCGTAAACCCACAAGTTCCCGAGGTGCTTTTCCTATCAAGCAATGATCCAAAGATAATCGTCTGAGTACCCAAATAAACTCAATCCACTTTCTTTAGGATACCACAGTCCTACATCTATGTACCTTTACATACCTTAATATTTTCATAGCAATGTTGTAGTGTGTTTGCATTGGATTTGTCGAAATCTAGCACATACTCCAACGGCATATTGAATATCGTGTCTACTTGCGTGAGGTAAAGTAGTGAACCTATCAATTTCCTATACTTATGTTCTTCAACACTCTTATGCGATTCAAGATAGGTCATTTTGGTTCCAATGCTCATAGGTATCTTAGCATTCTTTTCAGAAGGCTTAAGATTGAATTTTGTGAGCATATCTTTTGCATACTTTGTTTGACTAATGAATATTCCATCATTGAGTTGCTTGACTTGCAATCCTAGGAAATAATTCATTTCTCCCATCATGCTCATCTCAAACTTGCTTTTCATGAGATTTGCAAAGTCATTACAAAGTTGCTTGTCCTTAGATCCAAATATGATGTCATCAACATATACTTGAACTAAGAGTAGTTTCCCATCATGATTTAAGGTAAATAAAGTTTTATCAACTTCACCTTTCTTGAAACCACTTTCCAGAAGGTATTTGGCCAAAGTGTCATACCATGCTCTTGGATCCTGTTTCAGTCCATACAGAGCTTTCTGTAATTTATAGACCATTCTACCTTCTAAGGAAACTTCAAAGCCAGGTGGTTGCTCAACATAAACTTCTTCTGCAAGTTCACCGTTTAAGAATGCACTTTTGACATCCATCTGATAAACTTTGAAATCTTTATGAGCTGCAAAGGCTAGAAAGAGTCTTATTGCATCCAATCTGGCGACTGGTGCATATGAATCGTCAAAATCTAAGCCTTCAGTCTGAGTAAATCCCTTGGCAACCAATCTTGCTTTGTTTCTGGTTATTTCACCAGATTCATTCATCTTGTTTCTGAAAACCCATTTAGTTCCAATCACAGATATTCCTTCTATAAATGGAACTAGTTTCCAGACTTTGTTTCTCTCAAATTGATCCAACTCTTCTTGCATTGCAGAGATCCAGTCTTGGTCTCCTAATGCTTCTTCTATATTTTTAGGTTCAATATTCGAGATGAAACATCCAAAGAGAGAGTTAGCATTTTCAGCTATTGCTCTCGTAGTCCTAACACCCTGATTAATCGGTCCAATTATATCCTTTGTAGGATGATCTTTGATCCATTTCATCATAGGTTTAGTGCTAGTAGGATCAATATCCAGGTGATGTGAATGTGAATCACTAAGATTTTGATTTGATACTTTTTCAGTATCTGAGATATCTGACATATGGGAAATGTCATGGATATCTGACACTTTTTCAGTGTTAGAGATATCTGAGACATGCATTTTAGAATTCTTATTTTCAGATACCTCTTCATGATGAAGGTTCTCAGTAACCTGTTCCATTTCTGAAAACTCATAGGAAATTCCTCATCATGTCTGTGAGTCATCTTGTTGTTACTAGGCTTTTCAAGCTTTTCTACGTTAGAGTCATCCTCAGTTTCCATAATGATGTTTTTCCTTTCTGAGGATTCTTCTTGAATCCTCGAATGCTTCTTTGAACCTTTCTGAGAGTTCATCATTAGGAGGTGTTTTCTTACTTCCTTCATAGAATACAACATGAACTGATTCTTCAATTCTCTTTGTTCTTTTGTTGTAAACTCTGTAAGCTTTGCTGTTTGTGGAATAGCCAAGAAAAACACCTTCATCTGCCTTTGGTTGAAATGTTCTCAGATAATCTTTCCCATTGTTTAGAACAAAACATCTACAACCAAATACTCTCAGATGTTTGATATTAGGGGGTCTACCAACCAAGATTTCATAGGGGGTCCTGTCATGGTGTTTGTTTATCAAACATCTGTTCTGAGTGTAGCAAGCTGTGTTTACAGCTTCAACCCAATAAATTTCACTTATTTCAGTGTCAGCTAGCATTGTCCTTGCAGCTTCTTTAAGGGTTCTGTTTTTCCTTTCTGCAACACCATTTTGTTGAGGTGTTCTTACAGAGGAAAGTTGGTGTTGTATACCTTTGCAGGTACAAAACTCCTTTATGTACTGGTTGACAAACTCAGTACCATGGTCTGTTCTGATTGCAGATACCTTGTCATTTTTCATGACTTCAAGCTTTCTCAAAGAAGTTTGGTATCTCCACCGCATCAAATTTGTGTTTTAAAGACAACCCAAGTGAATCTTGAGAAGTCATCTACAACAACTGACCATACTTCTTTCTGCATAACTAGTTACAGATGATTCAAATAGATCCATGTGTAAAAGTTGCAGTGGTCTAACACCAGAGTGTCTGATTTTGGACTTGAAAGAGATCTTAGATTGTTTCCCCATCCGACAAAGTGTAATGTATACCATCCTTTCTCGAAAGATGTTCTGAAGACCAACCACTAACTCTTTCTTGGCAAGTCTATTCAGTTTTGAAGTTCAAGTGTCATTCTTTTGTGCCATAACCAAGGCTCTTACGTGTGACCAGATTGACTCACCATGAGACATTCTTCAACAGGCAGATGCCCAATCGGCAACATAAAGATCGCCTTTCCGCCGACCAACCAAGACTATGCGCTTTGACTCATTGTCAATTAGTTTGCGATTTAGCTTTGAATTTTATAGTAAAACCTTGTTCATGCAAACCTGGCTCATGCTAAATAGATTATATTTCAAATCCTTAACATGTAATACGTCGGTGATTGTTAAAGTCCCCAATTTGACGTTGCCAAATCCCGAGAGGGATTTAATTCTCCTCCAAAGAACTGATATCCGGTCCGTGTTGCAAGCTTTGTAATCAACCAGATTTGCTTTGTCTCTGTCATGTGCTTTCCGCATCCACTATCAAATAGCCATTGTGCTTTAGTCCAGAAGCATTCGCACACAACAGAAACAGAGATTAGGTTCTCATATCTTTGATGGAACCCGACTCAAAAGTTCTTCCGAGGGAATCCATTTTTGAATGAGTTTCTTTGAAATATGCTTTGTCCGACAGAACGTAAGGAGGAATTCTTTTGAATGAATGTTATCATTAGTAAGAATTATTTTCTTCCTTGGTGTGTTCCTAGGTGCTCCATATGATGCTTTCGATACTGTCAGTTTCGAGTTTGCTTTTCAAAGAACTTAGCCTTCCTTGCGATTTCTTCTAGCACGCATTGATTTTCAGTGGCTTGATTTAACTTCCACTTCGATAATTGCTTTGAGCAATTCTAGCTTTCGACCATCGTTCTTGCTCCGCTTGTACTTTGAGCAAGTTGTTTTCGATGCCTTTGTAGCCAATACTGCTTTGAGCACTTGAAGCTATCTCGAGATCTTTTCTCAGCTTTGCTAGTCTCTGGTTGATCCAATTTCTTTCCGAGAAAAGTGACATGGGAGAATTTGCCACTCTGCAATTCTACCTTTTGAGAGACATAGCACTGCTGGTGTTTACACTTTTCAATGTTGTGTTTCTTTTCGAGACGCATCCAACAGCTTTTGTTTTTGACTTGTTTTTCCACAAAGGTTTAGTCGCAACTGCCTTTCCTTTGTCAACAATCTTTGTCTTTTCACCGATACTATAGATTGCATGGGAACCGTCTTGCTGAGTACTTACAAATGTTCTTTTCTCCTTACTCTTATTCAGAGTGATAGAACAATCTGTCTGTGTATTCAGCCCAAGTCCTTTCTTTTCTGAAGGATCTCTTAAGTAAGATTTTACTTCAGTAAGAGTGTCACTAGCTTTGGCATAAGATTGAAAAGATAATTCTTTCATCTTGAGTTCCTTGTTCTCAGAAAGAAGATCTTCATATTTCTTTTGTAATTCAGCCATTGCTTCTTTATGTGACTTTTCAGTCTCAGATATCTGAGCTTTGAGAAATGCATTTTCAGCATCCTTTCTCTCAGATACTTTAACTAATTGAGAATTTTCCTTTGCAAGAGAATTCTTTTCTTCTTCAAGGTTTTCGGCTCTAGCTCGGATCATTAGAAATTCTCTTTCATGGATGTCAAGTTCTTTCCTGAGATTTTCTAGATTTTTTGTTTCCTCTTCATGACTTTCATAAGTGTAGCAAGAAGTATGTGTTACCTCATCAGCCATAAGACAGTTTTCTATGTTGGAGATGTCTGGTCCGTCAATTTCAGCAACTCCACACATTTCATTTTTCTTGAGGCCGAAGTCGATTATATCATGAGTAACTCCACATAATTCTGGTGATGGTAAGGTTGAATCATCCGAATTGTCATCTTGAATCATCTCAACGTCTAGAGCATCCAGTTGAATTTGATTTTCTTTCTTTCTTGATTAACAAACCTTTCCGCTTCTTCGAAGATTCTTCTATCTTTCTTGTCGCTTTGTCCTTAGTTTGTTGAGGCGGTGACACTCCTTCTTAAAGTGGCTGTTTACGACAATAGAAACAGATATCGCTTCAATTTCGCTTCCTCAAGACATGATGCTTTCGAAATGGGCTTGTCAAATGAGCTTTGCATATTTTTGTCTTGGTGATAGTTTGAGCCTAGATGCTTTTTGACTTTTCTTTGGCTTTTCTTCTCTCAATTTCGACCGACAAATTTGCTCATTTGCTTTGCAAAGAAGAGCATCCTCGATCTCCTCCTTGCTTTTCTTCTTTTGAAGTTCCTTGAGTAACTAGAGCAACATTCGCAACTTTTCGATTGTTTGTTCTCTCCGAGTTGTCTCATAGGCAACAAGAGCAAGATGAGAGAAAAGTTCCATCGAGTGATATTCGCATACCTTGGTTAAAATAAAAGAATTTAGTATGCTCCCCATTGTGGTTAAGACTTCTGACAATAGTCTTAATCTTCTCTGACTGGGAGTATCTGTTGCTTTCCCCAAGTGCCGCCATATCACTCATGAGAGTGGTAAACCTGAAATAAAGTTCTTCCAGAGTTTCAGTGGGACCTTGTTTGAAATTTTGAAATTTCAACTTTAGAACTTCGAACTTGTTTTCCTTGGTTTTCTGGCCCGCAGATTTCTTCAATCACCACAGTAACTTCGCTGCTTTAGCACCCCACGCTTTACATCGTATGTGCTCCGTGTCGATCCGATGATGATGTTACGAACTTGACCATCCAGACGATTCCTCTTGGCATCTTCCGATGTCCGAGTTCTTTGGGCTTTGTTCGTAAATAACTTGACCAAGAGATCTTCCACTAGTTGACGCATCTGTTTGTGAAGATCCTTCGCTTGGATCTCTGTCTCTTCCACTCGAAACCTCCATGACTTGCTTAAGTTGTTGAATGACTATTGGGCCATTCTTTATTACTTTGATCATCTCGTCACTTATGGCTTCAAGGTGGAGCATCATGTTATTTTTCCATTTCTCGTAGTTCTCTGGTTTGAGAACGGATGCATCACTCGAGACATACCGCACACTTAACACACAAATTAAATAGTCCTCAAAAGTGGACAAAGTTCCTTCACCTATCTGGGATCTAGGTTCAAGGTATAATTGGTGAACCTCCCGCCTGATACCACTTGTTGGTCCAGATAATGCAAAGTAAAAGACCGAAGGGGGGTGAATAGTCTTTTAAAACTTTTGTCGATAATAACTATTTCTCGATATTCGAATAGATATCCGATACTTAGAATCGAATGCGAAGACTTAATAAAGATAAGTGCGTAAATGCTTAATATGTGTGTGTGTGTGTCTTTGAAATGTAAATACAGAAGGTAAATGACATGACAAGTATAGTGGTATCCGAGGTGGCGTAATCCTCCAACTAATCCACTTGATGCGTTAGAGACCTAGAATTCACTAGAACAGATAATTGAGTTTTCCTTACAATAATCCTATTCTAAGATTCTTAAACAATTGTTCCCAACCAAATGTTCCCCGAGTTGTTCCCGCTTTCACCAAGTACTTCCTATACTCAGAAACCTTTGAGTTATTCCCTAGCTTCCCAAGATAAGTACTTCCTATACTCAATAACCTTGGAGTTATTCCTTAGTTTCCCAAATCAAGTACTTCCTATACTCCGGTAACCTTGGAGTTATTCCCTAATTTTTCAAACTAAGTACTTCCTGTACTCCACGTCAGTTATGGTATTGGTTTTGGTTTGAGTTGTCAGATGAGCGTCTTAATAACTTTTCAGTTAATCAGATAGCTCTGTGAACCAAGTTACTTAATACACTTTACAGCGTATGGTATCTTGTTCGATTTTACTGACCCAAGTCTTGTGATATCTGTTCAAGAGAATGAATCTCAGATAGTTGATCTTTTGATTCAACTCCTTCACAGATAGCTTTGCTTGTTTAGGATCAGGACACTTAGAACTTCAGTGTTTACTCAAGATCAAAAGCTTTGGTCGCAACAGAAAGCTTTTAGAATAAGTAAGCTGCTTTGAGAGAGTAAGATGTTCAGCGTTTGTAAGCAGTTCAAGGTGTCTAGTGTTCTGTGTGTTCTCTCAAGCTGTCTAAGTGTTGATATTTATAGATGAATTTGAATACCGTTTGAATAGTATTCATAGCTCAAATTCAACTATCGATATCTGTGTATAATCAGAAAGGTGTTTTGTCTTCTTCTCAGAAGTTGCCGTTGCTTTTATTCAGACATCTCTGTCCGTGCATTAAATGCATTGTACTATACTTTTTGTCCTGTAGTGTCAACGGAACTATGCTTTGTATCAGAGACTAGTGTTATCTGATTCTTTGCACATCCTTATCTTCATTCTTCAGATACCACTTGTATTTATTGAAACAACTTTGTTTGCAATATATATTTCTCTTTCAGAAACGTGGTTAAAGCTCAAGGTATCTGAGAATAGATATCTGTGGACACTTTCCTTGTTTTCAGATATGTATCTTATTTCTCAGATATCTCTTGTGACACAGTTTGTTTGAAACTATTCGTGTCTTTAAGATATCCGCTAAGATATCCGAACAATGATTCAAAGAATCTTGTGCAGTTTTCTTCAAGTCTTCAATGTCGTTGAGCTTTCTGCTTGGATGTCTTCTTCTTGGTCTTCTCTTCATAAAATAAAAATTACATTTTGAGACCTAACATCCTATACAAGATTAGCTAGACTATCATACTTAGTGTGTTTCCTCTTTTACAATGTTCAAGTGAACCAAGAGTACTAATCACCTTTCTGAGACTAAGATAAGTCATCATGTTGCTGATCAAAATCTAAACAGATATTTCTAACAAAATATTTAACACAAGGTGATAAACTCTATTGTTGATGATAATCAATCTGCTTTCTTGCCAGGAAAAGTTATTCAGGACAACATATTACTAGCACAGGAGCTTGTTAAAGGCTATGGTCGAAAGGGGATATCACCGAGGTGCATGGTACAGATGGATATGTATAAAGCATATGACACAGTAGAATGGGGTGCTTTGGAAGGGATACTTAAGGAGTTAGGGTTTCCGGCTCAGTTCGTGAGATGGATTATGTGTTGTGTAACGACGGTATCTTATAAATACCTTATTAATGGGAAACCGTCAAAACTCCTTAAGGCTCAGAGAGGTTTACGACAGGGGGATCCCCTATCCCCTTACTTGTTTGTTTCGGTGATGGAATATCTCAGTCGCTCTTTGTATAGGCTGAGGAAAATCCCAGATTTTAACTACCACCCGAAGTGTGATAAGTTGAAGATAACTAGCCTCTGCTTTGCTGATGACTTGATGTTGTTTATGAGGGGTGATGTGAAATCTGTACAGATTATGATGGAGCAGTTCCAACATTTTTCGGAGGCTACGGGACTAAAAGCCAATCTGTCTAAGTCACGGGTCTTCTGTGGAGGTATGTCATGCCATTCAAAGAAGAAGTTTGTACGGCCATGTGTTTCATGTGGGCCCTTCCAATTTGCTATCTGGGGGTTCCTCTATCCCACAAGAGACTATCTGCATACTAGTATAAGCCCCTACTGGATCGAATACTTGCTAGAATAAACAGCTGGACATCTCGTCTATTGAGCTATTCTGGAAGGGAGCAACTGATAAGGAGTGTCATTACTTCCATCACAGCTTACTGGCTACAGGTATTCCCCATCCCGAAAGTTGTTCTGGATCATATACAGCGTATATGTCGGAGTTTCCTATGGAGTGGCAAGGATGGCAATTATCGAAAATCCCTTGTAGCTTGGTCACAAATTTGCACCCCCAAAAGCTGTGGAGGACTGAATCTTATAGCACTACCGTCCTGGAACAAAGCACTTACTGCAAAATTGTTGTGGAAGATTCAGACCAAAGCTGACTCTCTATGGGTTAAATGGATTCATAGCTACTATGTGAAGACACAAGATTTGGAAGACTGGAGGGCACCAAATTGTGGTTCGGTGACCATCAAAGCAATCTTGAAAATGCGAGATCGTTTACAGGATGAACAAGAATGGATCCAGCAGCTGATGTCGAACAGATTCTCTGTTCGTAGCATATATAAGCTGCTACGAGGTACCCCAACGAAGATCATATGGAGAGACCTGGTTCTTCGAAACCCGGCGAGGCCAAAGGCTACCTTCATTTTATGGTTAACATTCATCGACGCTTAGCAACAAAGGACAGGTTAGATTTTTTTTGGAATTAATACGGATGGAAAATGCTCCTTCTGTGATGAGGTGGAAACCATAGACCATTTATTCTTTCAGTGCCCATTCACATATGAGATTGTAAAGGGCGGGTTTCAATGGATGAACATGGCGCATCCTGCACTCACGAATTGGAATCAGCTTGTTGATTGGCTAAGTCGAAAAGCAAAAGGGAAAGGAGGAACGGCTCAAGTTTTCCGAGCTGTTATTGCTGAATCCATATACTGCATTTGGAAAGCTCGAAATGACAAAATATTCAACAACCGAGGATGTGATATACCAGGAATACAAGAGGAGATACAACAGACTATCAGACTGCGATGCCGATCTCCAAGAGCTGCCGTACTGCTCGTGAATCTGCCTTGATTTTTAACTAGTTCTTATTTGATATATTTACATGCACACTTCTGGTTTTGGGCTTGGACACCTTGACCGTCAGCCCTTAAATGTACGAACTTTGTTTTTTTGGTGATTAATAAGACATGTTCTTTACTTCAAAAAAAAAAAAAATTGTTGTACTAAAGTAATATATATTTGTTTATTGTATCTTATACATTGACAACAGTTTATGGCCTCGGGAGGTCCACAACAAACTAGGTGACATCTTCCGGAGCAGGAGAGAGCCACCGGGGCAGGGTGTGAGTGTTGGTCTGACATCTCGGACCGCATGAGGGCCGAGTACTTTGATAATATGAGGGTAAGTTAAAATATGGCATTCCCTTATTTGTTATTATAATCGTTTTAATATGAGTGGTATGTTAGCCACTTTATTTGGGTGATATGTTAGTCACCATTGTGTTAGTAAAATTTAGGACAATGTGAGTGGTATGTTAGCCACTATATGTGAATGGTATGTTAGCCACTTTGTTTGGGTGATATGTTGGTCACCATATTTGTTATGTTGATGTAACATGGTGACGTTATATATGTATTGACTTTGGATGTTGTATGAAATTGAGAATGTAGAAGGAGTACTTCATTCCCAGCAGATTGATCCCACAGATCTGGCGTGTTTACGAGACTGTGGGATCTAAACCATGAGGATATGGTCAGTACTTGAAGGCCATCCGGATCGAATGGCCCAATGCCTCCACGAGTTGATGCAATGAGTGGGCCCTTTGGGATGCTTCATCGGCCGAATCGATGTCCAGATAATGCTACATCAATGATTTTAACCAGGCGGCGTCGATGCGGCAGGAAGGGCCGTTCACCACCTTGGGAGGCGATCTACTCTCACTGATTATTACCAATCGGTAAGTATATATATGTTTTTTCTCAATCTAGCATTACGTGTTTGTATTGTGTCTCTGCTCTATTACTTGTGAGATGATAAATTGTTGACTATATATGTTGTTCAGATGTCACGGGGGGAGGTGACATCCAAGTATGACATCTTCAAGAAGGCCAAGTATATGGGTATGGACCGACTGCCGGGCCTCGTCTATTGCGGTATGTTTATGTTGCTT
The DNA here is from genome assembly GCA_026545765.1 of Plantago major. Classification (NCBI taxonomy): domain Eukaryota; kingdom Viridiplantae; phylum Streptophyta; class Magnoliopsida; order Lamiales; family Plantaginaceae; genus Plantago; species Plantago major. Next base: position 21,878,140 of record CM048843.1, read on the forward strand.
AAAGTTCATATTTGCTCACTATTACAAGTTATTTTTGAAAAACAGTAACTGATCATGATATATGCTATTTACGATTTCAGGTTGAGGTTGATGCTCAGGTAGCGAGGCAGGAGGAAGAGACGGGTGATGTGCTGTCAACTGAACAAGTTGACAACATCTTCCTAGAGGTCAACAAACCGGACAGCAAAGGAAAAATATATGGACTCGGGAGCCTCGGTTTGAGCTTGGCTAGTCCGGGGTGCTCCTCATCATCATCCCAGCAGTCTAGACGTCCGGTTTACACAGGACTGTGTCTCTAAATGGTGCGATCCGTGTCCGGAACAAAGTTACTTCTAACTCAAGAGATGGAGCTACGACAGAACGAGCGCCTTGATTCTGATGGAGCAGCTTCATGTCCCGGCCAAAGACCCACTCTCGTCTGGTAGCTAGTTATGTATATGTACTATGTACGTTCAGATTTATTATATTTACACTTGTTCAGATAATTTAGACTTATTCGAATATTACATTTTTTATTTATCATTTATTGAAACATTTTTCGTATTATTGATTTATTATTGAACATTATATTGATTAAATAGGTGAACTACGAAAAACAAGGATTAATATAAAAAAACAAAAGTGACGGAATTTCAGATTCCGTCACTAATTCCAATAATATATTGGGCGACGGATAGAATCTATCCGTCGCCAATAATCGATTTAAAAAAAAAAAGTCAACAATGATAATCCGTCGTCCAATCCGTCGCGAATTGGACGACGGATTATTTATCCGCCACAAATGGGCGACGGATTTCTATCCGTCGCCCGGGCGACGGATCATTGTCTCAGTGACGGATTTTCGTAGTGATCATAAGTCCCCCCCCCCCCCCCCTCGAAGTTTTCAAGTATCTTCGTAGAATATAGTTGAGAAACTCTAAGATTGAAGTTTCTCTGAGGTTGCTAAGGTCGGAACTCACATGGTCGAATCCCATAAGGTCGGACCCAAATCTTGGTGAGGTTTCCCTTGATGTTCATTGTGGAAGCTAAGGTCTGATCTTGTGGGGGTCAGACCAATCTTAGTAAGATTGTGGAAGCTTAGGTTGAATGTCATAGGCTCGGATCGCATGTGGTCGAGTCCAATCTTGCTAAGAAGGTTTCTCTTGATCTTCATTGTGGAAGCTAAGGTCGGAAGTAATAGGGTCGGATCCCGTGAGGTCGGACCCTATCTATCATTTTGACAACTTTGATTCTTTAAGGTCGGACCTGGTAGTCAGGCTTGTTCTATCATATGGTATTTAGCAAGGGGAGTATATGATATTTTCCCTATATACTAATTACACATTAGTTTAAAAGACAACTCCAATGTCCAAGTTGGTAACCGAAAATGCAGTGGAAAATAATTTTGCTATATTTATTTCTTTTTCCTTGTTTCAATATTCATATTAAAGAGAAGTAAATTGTAATTAACCCCTCTTATTTATTTAACACTCAATTCTATGCCTTATAATTTCAAATCAACCGTTTTTTCACTATTCAACGTCAATAAACGTTAAATTGCAAGCAACCCCTTCAATGTTCTAGTTTCGTAAATCCATAGCAAAGTTTCATTTTTTTTCCATTATGTCTCTTGATGGGGGTAGGATTGGGCTCCATCTTGAGTCCAATGGACCATAAATTGGCTCCAGTAGAGCCATAATTCGACCCATCAAAAAAAAAAAAAAAAAAAACTATATTTACGGAGAGAGGTAGATGTGTTACTTGAATGAAATGGTGTGTTTATAGTGAAGAAGATGTGATCTATTTTGAAAAAAAAAAAAGGTTTGATGCAATTGGAAGATGAAATGAATAAATAAATTATTTTTTGGGTCAATATGATTTTTTTTATAAACACGAAAGGGCTGGTTTGACACTCTAGCTTATTAAACCCACATCACCATCACTTATTCCACGTCGAAAAATGAGAAAAAGGTTGTTCAACTCAAAAATAGAAAATGGATCTGGAGAAATATTGGGACCGCTTACACCATTTATTTGGCGGCCAAATGTAATTTGCCCATGTTATAAAATTAATCTGGAGCAATGAACTACTCTTATTTCTAAGGAAGGCTGCTGCATGGCTTTGACATATAGTTAAGTAGTAAATTCAAGACCTTATCAACATGTAGAAGAAAGAAAGATCAATCTATGTAGTTGTGCCTTGATTAGGCATGTTGAATAGCGTAATGTATCCTATTCACATTTAATAACTCTAATGGATTTAAAAATATATATATATAATAAAAATTTAAAATATAATATTCAATAATATTAATTTTTAATTTTTTTTTACCAACATTATTTATAAGTAATTCGCAGACGAAGTTTATAAGTGTTGACTAGAAAAAGTCAAATGAGAAGTTAAGTCTGGGATGAAGGGAGTATTTGTTTTTGCATAATAGATGAGTTACTCAATCTGTTGCAAGGAGTAACATTATTTTCCAATATAAACTTGGGATTAGGTTATCATCGGATATGAATCAAGGAGAGAGACATATATACAATGCAACTTTATGATCATCCAATCAGTTGGTTAAAATAGTCAAATCACCACACAACACAATTTTGGAGGACGAACTACTTGTCTATCGGTTCAATACTGTAAAATGTTATGACATGGGCACTAGCTCTCGAAATATTCTTTTTCTTTCTTTAGCTACAATATCCTAAAATATCTAAACCTGAGATATAGACAGATTCACAAACAAATAAGGTTTATTTTTTGGTTAAGGATAGGGAGGGAAGACTCTTTGTCCTCTACTCCTCTTCATAACCACATCATCATCACATAAATATGGATTTGGACTAAAACCAATAATTGCCCCTTCAGTCATTCGACAAGCTAACACCTAACCTGATTTAGTTAGATTAAACAAACCAAAGAAGGAAACAAAAATTTATTAAAGAAAAAATAAAGAGAAAAAGAGTAAGTCTTTTCAAAAGACAGTTTTTAGATAATTTATCTAGAGATAAATCTATATTGTCAAGAAAATCATCCATGTTATTAATCAAAATACCTATATTATCAACATTAGTGTTTTTTCATATTAAAATAAGAATTATTTTGTTAATAGCATAGACGTTTTTATTAATAACATGGATGATTTTATTAATAATTTATATCGTCTCTCGATAAATTATCTAGAGACCGTCGATTTTCTCATGAAACTTTGTGATAGAAAAAAGGATTGGAAAAATAATGGAAAAAGGAAAGAGGTAGTAGAAATTATCTGCGCACTTGGGAAATACAAATACAGTAGTTTTAAGAAGACTCTTTTCAACGTGATGCAATGAAAATGGCACGTCTATTCTGAAAACAAAGCCAAATTTAAACTTAATCAAATTCAAATTACTCTGCATCGTTCGTGCTCATCTGTCATCTCATCCATTCGATCAAGACTCTTCTGTTCTGTTCTGTTCTGTTCTGTTTCTCCCATTTCAATTTCATTTCAACTTCAAGAACCCAACTTTACTACACCAACTGCTTCTTAATAACAAGAAGAAGAGTATCTGTATCAGCAGTCGATTTCTTGAATTGGGTTTGGATTGGTACAAGTAAAGAAACAAGATGAGTTTCAGGGAAGAGCAGGAAGATGGGAGAGGGGATCTGAGGAAACCGTTTTTGCATACTGGGAGTTGGTATCGGATGGGTTCGAGGCAATCTAGTATGATGGCTTCTACTGCGGGTATTCGTGACAGTTCTATTTCCGTCTTGGCTTGTGTCCTCATTGTTGCTCTTGGCCCTATTCAGTTTGGTTTCACTGTAATTTTCCTCTTTTCTTTACTTGCCCTTTTCTGTGTTTTTGCTTTGATTGCTGCTATTTCGTTTGGGAATCAACAACGTGCTACTGTTTGATTGGTTTTAGTAGGTTGATTTTCGTATAATTGCTGTATTCCAGAGTGGCTTATTCTTTGCGAGTTACAGCCGTTTAACCAGCTTATTATAGGTTTTGTTAGTTGGAATCGTAGTACATGTAGGTGTATAGTGCTCGAGTTGTTTCTTGCCTCTTTGATTTTCATGGCACACTTACTGACTTACACATTCTTGAATGCAAACTGGAGTAGGTATGCTAATGGAACTAAGATTGTATTTAGTTTGAAGCCTACGTGGTAAACCTGCAAGGATTATAACTCATTTTGGCCGTGGTAGATTTGCGTCTTAGTGCATGTGTGCAAGCGATACCAATTATTCCCAAGTGTTGTTCAGATTTTTAAAAAGAGACTCTGAGAATCATTTATCCCCGATCACCCGTGGAGGTGATTCTCAAAATCTGCTGTGTTCATCTCTTTTAGCTTATTTTAAGTTGCTTAGTAGAAAAACTTGTTTTGGGAACACTGAGGTCTAATTCCAATACAAAAATCCTCAAATCAGTTTTCAAAAATAATTTGCAAACTCCTACTTAAAAACTAAAGTTCATAGTTAACTACGAAGGTGAATTGTTGACAAGGTAAAGCTGGAATCAGAGGCCCATTTTGGCTGGCACTTCAATGTACCAAATATATTGCATGTATGTAATTGTTTTGCTGTAACGTTTTGAGCTAAGCAATGGCCCTTTTTTTGGTGTTGTAGTGTGGTTACTCTTCACCAACACAGGCTGCAATTAGCAAGGATTTGCAGCTCACAGTCTCACAGGTTTGTGATAGGTCCATGTTCATGCCATGGTTCAAAGCAGTTTTCATTGTCTGGTTCTTTATCAGTTTTACTTGATTCATATAACTAATTGCAATGTTCGGAGCAGTTTTCATTATTTGGTTCTTTATCAAACGTGGGAGCTATGGTCGGTGCAATAGCGAGTGGTCAAATTGCCGAATACATTGGGAGAAAGGGGGTATGTGCCAGTTGTCTCTTCATTTCAAGTACTTATCTTATGTTGTCTTTCAATTTTTTATTTGGTATTGGTAGTTTTAATTTGATTTGTTTACTTGCAGTCTTTGATGATCGCTGCCATACCTAATATCATTGGTTGGCTTGCAATATCATTTGCAAAAGTAAGATTTCCCTTCACTATATGAGACAATGTCTTTCTCTGGCAGCTTTTAACTTTTTCCGGTTTACTATAATTTATGCCAGGACTCCTCATTTCTGTACATGGGAAGACTTCTAGAAGGTTTTGGTGTCGGCATTATTTCGTATGTAGTAAGTACACACTTCTTTTATAGGCATTTGAGTTTGAGAAAAAGGCCTGAAGACTTATATTTCCCTTAACCTCTTCTCTAATTCCACATAGGTGCCTGTGTATATAGCAGAGATAGCACCTCAAAATCTTAGAGGCGGTCTGGGTTCTGTCAACCAGGTTTGTCCATCGAGTTCCGTATCCAGTTTGACCTGTTTCACCTCAAGTGTAGCTGTGTTCTAATTTTTTTCCCTACAATGTAGCTCTCTGTAACAATTGGAATACTGCTAGCGTATTTACTGGGGCTATTTGTCAATTGGAGAGTGCTTGCTGTACTAGGTAACACACAATGGGACTCACTGATATCCAAGAGTTTTTTTTATCTAGTTCTTTGATATTCTCATTACACTGCAAATGCATTTTCAGTGAATTGCTGAATTAATTGTTTGTTCATACATATACTTTGGCTACTGTAATTTAATTTTGTGTTAGTCGAATCAATTAGATTAGAGATGTGTTTATAAAACCAATTCATGCACATAATTTGTTGAGCTCATTATTCATAATCCTCACCGCTTCAAGAATGAAAGCACTGTAACTTGCCTCTAAATGAATGCTTCTATTCATTCCCGCTTGCAGGAGCATTGCCTTGTCTTATATTGATACCTGGTCTCTTTTTCATCCCAGAATCTCCCCGGTGGTTGGTGAGAATATGAGAGACCTTTTCCTTTTCCCTGAATTCTGATTTAGCATACACATTATAATATATCTCTCCTTTTTTTTTTTATGTAAAGGCCAAAATGGGTATGACAGATGATTTTGAAGCATCCCTGCAAGTTCTTCGTGGATTTGACACTGATATTTCAGTTGAAGTACATGAAATAAAGGTAAGCCTGTAGCATCAGTTCCAGATTATCTGTAACATGCTTTCCTTCTTGATGTTGGACACTGATTAAGTTTTTGGACGATGCACAAATTGAAATTCACGTGGCTTTATTTGATTTTTGGATCTCAGAGATCTGTTGCCTCAACTAGCCGAAGAACTGGTGCAATTCGCTTTGCGGATCTCAAATTGAGAAGATATTGGTTACCTCTGATGGTATGGTACATTCATTTTCTTGGATTGACATTCACACTATCTTTTGTTTCGTATATTATCCTTTTGTTTCTCCTTATTGTGCAGATTGGTATTGGGCTACTTGTTCTCCAACAGCTATCTGGAGTGAATGGTGTCATCTTCTACTCCGCTACTATATTTGAATCTGCTGGTACGTATAAGCAACTTCATGAAATATGGGGAAATCTAGATATTGATTCATTCCACTAAATTTGCTTTTGGTAGCATGCCGCAGCCAATTTTCATTCTTAATTTCCATTAATTAAGAAAAGATGTTGATCTTATGCTAACTAGCGGTGTTGCATGCTCTCTTCTAATTCAGCTCGGTATCATTAACCAGCCAAAATAATGCCAAACCTCTCAGTAAAAGATAGAAACAGAGCACCAAAAAATTTAGATCACAAAAGGTAAAACAGAAAACAACATATTGGCACATAGATTAACGTAATTTAATGACATTCTTACATCCACGGGGGACATAAAGAGAGCAAAAATCAACAATAGTATGAAAAATAGGGTTACAAGTACACATCAATATATGTTGCAAATCTTGACATGGAGAATTGCAGAATGACTGTGTACTGTACCACTTGGGTTCCAGCCTTGCAACCTCTTCCTTGCTTCACCCTCTTTTCGAGTCCAACCTGACTAGGAAAAACCTTGGAGTGCCCCCATACTAACAGCAAAAGTTTGCCTTTTGTGCACTCTTTTGCCTGGTTAAGTTGTACTACGCATGTATTGAATATGTTTGCTTTTGGGTTTGAGTGGAAGTGATATGTTGATTATGATTTTTGAACAGGAATCACATCAAGCAATGCCGCAACAGTTGGTGTTGGTGTTATTCAGGTTAAGCTCGGGAAAATGTATACTTGCTTAGTTTTTATGGTTCTATTATGTGGTATAGAAATTATTTTGAAATGCATACTAATTGACTGAATTGTTTCTGTAATTTCAACTATTTGCACACTGTAGGTGATTGCTACTGCAGTTTCTACATGGTTGGTAGACAAAACTGGGCGTAGGGTCCTACTGATGGTAAGTTGTAGAAACAGAGATTCTCTCGTGATCTTATAAATATTAATAATCCATCTCACCAAGATTAGTTATTTGTGTCAGGTATCCTCTTCCGGCATGGCCATTAGTCTCTTAGTTGTTGCTGTTGCATTTTTCTTAAAGGTAAATATCCTATGAAAGTTTTTGTCCCCTGGATTGGGGAAGACGTTCTATGAAAATAGAAAATCTTGTCCTGAGGACCTGAGCATACTTCTTCCTGATTTGCTGTTGTCTGATACTTTTGTGACTGTATTTTCAAGGGCTTCTTTGCACCGGATTCTTCATTATATGGCATATTGGGGATTGTATCAGTAGTTGGTGTTTTGGTACGTTCCCCTTACGTGCGTACTACTTCATCGCGATTCCTAAATTTCCTCCACGTGTTTCTTATGTAATTTTCAATTGCAGTGCATGATCATCTCATTTTCACTTGGAATGGGGCCCATTCCATGGCTTATAATGTCTGAGGTACTATTCTTCCTCATTCGTACACTATACCAGAGATGTTTGCAATTTTTCGTGAATGCTATTGCGCTTATGTTACCTGGATTCAAGTTTTTGATTGCTTGTTAATTTTTGTGGCATGAAATGGTTCTGTAAGTTCCTTTTTATACCCTTGGTAATTGGGAGCAGATTGCCTTGCTTGAAGAATAAGTCTTCTCTTCTTTCTGCTTTAGGGAGATCGTTTTAGAATCTCATGAACTTTATGTAATATCTTGTGTGACAGATTCTTCCTGTTAAAATCAAAGGCCTAGCTGGATCCAGTGCAACTTTGCTCAACTGGTTCTGCTCCTGGATTATTACCATGACTGCACCATTGCTACTCGCTTGGAGCAGTGGAGGTCTGTATAATTCAATACTATATACGTCAATTGCCTTGCGTTTGTGTCCTGCTCTTTTTTCCTAGTGTTTGGTAAATACTTGCTATGTAAAAGAACAAAAGAAAATGGTTCTAACATCTTAACCAAGAGGGAGTCACCTCACCTGTTTTTTTCAACATGAGCTGAGACTTTTTCTAGTATGATCAACATTAATGGTAAATTTTTTGATAAGAAATAATTGAAGTTTTCACATTTTTCAGGAACGTTCACGGTGTACACGGTGGTATGTATATTGACCACCATATTTGTGACGATATGGGTCCCGGAAACGAAAGGAAAAACTCTAGAGGAAATCCAGATATCCTTCAGATGAGACTCCACTCCATGCTAATAGAGAAGTACTATGTTTTTTTTTTTTTTTTTGTCAGTTTTTGCGAGCAGTCAAATGTATAATTGTTTATTCGGTTCGATTTCTGGGAAAACATGTTCAGAAAATATGGTCAGGCATCATGGTGCTGGGCCTGCTGTTTTGAATGGAACTCCTTGGTTGTACTCCATTCCATGTAGGCTGGTTGATGTATTCTTTTTGTAATGAGAATTCCTGTTTGTTGTATACTGGTGTATCATTTTATACAAGAATAAAGTGCAGTACTATATTCTAAGGCTGGTAAAAGCTAAAATGATGGTAGTTATATTCTCTGATCGCATCGACCTAACTGATGTTTAAAATGTGTCGAACTATGTTTCAATTCTTTAATATGTATGTCTAAGTAGGTCGAAATTATGAGTTCACAAACCAGTGCAAATTATATTTTCTCCAGTCATCTATTAAAAATCAGGTGGTGCTACACGAACTTTACAAATTTAATTCTTAGATTTAGAAATTCAAAATGTTTTGTGACACCGAATCAATGGTGTGGCAATTTTTGTGTTAAATTTAAGAGAGCGCTGCTGGCTGTCACATCCCACGCGGTACTCTACAACTCCAATCTACGCGGTACTAGGAAATTAAAATAAAAGATTGTAACGAAGAAACGCGCTTACTTTAAATTTCATTTTGTTAAATAAAGTCAACAAGAAGAAAACGACGAACTGGGGGGTTATTTGTATATATCATCAATCATTCTTACAGTATTTCTTTCTTATGAACAACAATAGTAACTCATCCTCCTGAATTGAGGAAAAGCAAAGTGTTGAGAGTTGAATTGAGGAAAAGCAAAGAAACACACAGAAAGAAGAATAATGGCGACAATTACTCTTCCTCCTGTGTTAACTTCGCCCCGTGAGGATGCTATGCAGCTCTTCCGTGCCTTCAAAGGTTGTAAATTCATCCTCCAATTTCACTTTGCTTCATCCTTATTCCCTTTTCTTCCAACACCCAAGCTTTCTTTCTGTTACTTGCGTTTGTGGCTATCAACTTCTCACACTTTGTTTTGGCCAATTGATTAGGGATCACACTCAATTGATCTTCAATTCCACATTTTTGGGTATACCTAACCTGTTGTATTTAGGTCATTTGCTACAGACAACAATGTTAATGGCACATTTAATACGATCAAATGTATGTTTGACTATAAATTAATCTTAAACCATAAATGAAAAAAATGTTGAAATGAAAATTAATCTTGGCAGTTGGCACTAACATTTAAGATGACTGGCGAGTTGATCCGGTGATGTTGGGTATATCACGGGTTACGCCCCCCTCTGTCTTCTACTATGATGCATATTAGTCACAGTTTATACAACTTACTGGAAGCTTATAGCTTGCGTACCAATTATATAGTCATTCATATGTAGCAGATATTATCTACAAACGAAACTAGTGGAGTTGGATTAATTTTTTGATTCGTTTGTTAGGTTTCGGGTGTGATACTGCAGCAGTTGTGAATGTGCTTGCCCATAGGAATGCAACACAGCGTGCACTTATTGAGCAGGAGTTTGCTGCTATTTATTCTGAAGATCTAACTAAACGCCTCACCTCAGAACTTAAGGGTGATGTCAAGGTATTTTCGTCAATGTAGTCTATCATTTATTTATCTATATTGTTCCGATTGCTTTGTTTTGTTTTATTTTGTTAAATATGTTGTTATGTTTAACCTCATTAACTATCTAAATGTGTAGATGTAAGTAGACATTATGTAAGATTCTTTATTTCTGGATTGTTTCAGAGAGCAATTTTAAATTGGATGCCGGATGCGGCTTTAAAGGATGCCACCATTTTGAGGCAAGCTTTGGCTGGGGATAAGATTGATCTAAAAGCTGCTACTGAAGTCATATGCTCTCGTACTCCCTCCCAGATACAACACCTTAAACAGCTATACAATGCTCGGTTTCACGCTTATCTTGAACATGATATTGAACGTCAAGCAACTGGTGACCACCAGAAGGTTCGAACTCTCTCCTTCTGACTTCCATGCACAACTCTTTGTTGACAGAACAATATGGTGAAGTTTTTTAGTTGTTGGAAATCTTGTTGTTTGAATATCCCGGAAAACGGGAAACGAAAGGAACAATAAAAAAAATAGTACTCTGAGTTTATTCTCATGGAAAATTGAGAGATAATTATAAGGCTGCGTATGAGTCAAACCTCTCGTTTCTTTAAGAACACTTAGAATTCAATTTACAACTTTCTGTTAGAACTAAATTGCTCAAAACATACAAATGCAGTTTCACACAAAGTTTAAACTTTAAACTAACGTATCATGTAGTAAATGCATATCAATATTTAAAACATCAAATTGACTCCTTTTTTTATAGCTCAGTGATTGTACCTATATACACATGAGGAATTTATACAACAGGTAGTTAATACAGTGATGCAACTTTATTCCATCTGCAGTTGCTGCTTGCCCATATTAGTATAATGAGGTATGAAGGTCCTGAAGTAGACAGACAAATGGCAGAGCATGATGCTAAATCTCTGTTCCATGCTGGGGAGAAGAAGATCGGTACTGATGAGGGCACTTTTATACGCATTTTCACTCAACAGAGCAGTGCTCAACTGACTGCCATTGCTTCTGCATATCACAAGATTTATGCAGACTCACTAGAAAAGGTAGGCTTTTGGCCTTCCATCACAGATATGATTATGTGTTCTCTTCTTTGCCTACATACTAATATCTATATTTTGCAGGCCGTAAAAAGTGAAACCTCTGGGAACTTTAGGTTTGGACTCTTGACTATTCTGCAGTCTGCTGAAAACCCCGGAAAGTACTTTGCTAAGGTAAATGTGCAAATTTAGTGTTTCTCTTGGTTCTCTATGGTGTTACCTTTTGTGTTTACTTATACTTAGTTGCTGAGTTTTATTGTTGTACATGGCTGTATCTTGAATGCACTCAGACAATAGTATTATGGTTTATGGAAGAGTTTTATTATTGTACATGGCTGGGTATCTTTAATGCATTCAGACAATAGTATTATGGTTTACAGAATCCTGTGTTTGAGAATGAGGAGTATGGAGAATGACACAGTGACCATTAAAATGTTCAACAGTGAATTATATAGAGTTTATTGTTGTGGGTAAAAGAATACAACTGCATAATTTACACTAGAAATTTCTCTTGCACAGTACCAATCTGTTAAATCTTAAGCAAATAGCTGGATAACATCAGTGAGACCTTGCTATATACTGCAGATTACAGAATGACAGTGATGTCATGGTGTCTGCTATATGAAATTATACACAAGTTACTATAGCAATTTTAACTCATAAATAACTTAAAAGGAGAAACTAAATCAAGCTCTTACAAATGTGATTGAGATTTGTGAACTTGTTAAACTAAAGCCTAAATTCAACAATAATCATCTATATTTAGATCATGATCATCATTTGTATTATCACCTCCATCTTTCCAATATCAACGCTACCAGTGGCAATGTGCTTATCCTGACTACTGGAAGTTTGCATGTTTTTCATAAACAAAAGTCTGTTCTGCTTCTTAAGTGAACGTAAAACACATTCAATGTCATCAATTTTGCAACTGATAAAAAGATCTTACATCTGTTAGAAAGTGCTTGCATTTGATTAACTTTTAGTTGAATTTGAAAATCAGTCTTTACATGTAATTTGTCAATAATATAGTTATAGAAGATCTCAATGCACTAAATCATCAATACAATCTCTTGACAAAGACCGGTAGTTGTTCAAATGTAGCTAGATTATATCTGCAAAACTGCAACTGGTTCAAAAGTTGGAATTTATTGTGGACTACTGGACTAACCAGTTTTATGCTAATGAACATTCAGGTGCTGCATAAGGCAATGAAGGGCATGGGAACTGATGATACAACCCTTATACGAGTAATAGTGACAAGAGCGGAGATAGATATGCAGTATATAAAAGCAGAGTATGAAAAGAAGTATGGGAAGACACTGAAAGATGCCATTTCTAAAGAAACATCTGGCCATTACAAGACATTTCTTCTTTCTCTTATAGGTGCCACTTAAAGGTAGGTGATGCAGCTCTATGAATAAGGTGTTCAGCGTGCTAGTTTAATTGTAATTTGTCCCTCTACATACTATGGGAAATAATCCAGAAATGTTCTGCAGTTCATAGATGTGAATTCTTAGAATGTTGTTCGCTTGCGCATGTTCAATCTAGACGCACCCTAAGTTGTATGTATAACAGCTCCTTGGACAAAGGGTCCTTTAGGCTGCTGCTAGAATTATCTAATGTGTAGTAGAAATTTGTTCTGGATCATCTTCTGTTTTAATAAACCTTGAAGTACTTCATGTACATATTTTTGCATAAGCTTTCAGTGCTTCATTGTTTTGTCATTAGTGCGGGCTGTGCTTTTAAACCGGAACTGGGAAAGTTTAGTCTATGCTACTATATTACAACATGCTTAGATAGTGCTTCATGATATGCATCATGTGTGGTACATAGCAACATAAAAAACACTAGTTGCAACATACTGTATAAAACATTTGGTATAAATGTGATACTACAACACAGTCTAGTATCGTGAGAGGCACAACAAGTGTTGTAACATGTATAGACAACACTGAAAAATAACATATTCAGCTCGGTAATAAAATTGAAAATGCTATCAGTGTCCTCATTACTCCATTAGAGCAATGGAGTTCATAAAATTATATCCTAGTTCATCAAAGTGAAGAAACTATAGTTGCATACTATGCCAAGACTTAAAAGGCTCTATGTTTTGAGTTGTGTTTGGTTAGAATTTGGAGCTTACATTCTAAGACCGTTAGAACGATTAACCGGTCAAGCACTCTAATCTCTAGCTCGTTTTGTAATAGCTGACTGGTAACTTTTAAAAAAGAAAAGGTAAAGAAAAAATATGGTAAAAGATAAGTGAAGAACAAGTACAAAAATGAAAATGAAAACAAAAAACGAAAAAAAAGGCAAAGGCAGCGGAAATTAACTAATCTAAAATTAGCCATTTGACCTTTTCGTTCGTCAGCTTGAATACAAAGTAAGATCTAGTAACAAACTCTGAACTGATCATCAATCAATTAGTATAAGCAATTATAATCATGGGGTTCGTAAATACGAACATGCACGAATAAATTACATAATATAAATAAAAAAATGCACCTTAATTTATTATAATTGCTACGTACCATTGACGTTCATTTCAAGACTGTTTTTTATCATCTATCTCACTACCTTCCTTGGTCTTTGTGGAATAATTCTTCACATGAAAATTGCGAAAAAGTAGAAGAAGGGACGTGTTAAAAATAGCATTGAAGATCCAAGCTAATATTCCGGAACAACCCTTTGACCCGGTAAAATGCAAGTAGAACATCCAACAGGACATCACGTACCCGAACCGGAACTGCGTGATCTGGCAATTCGTCACCATCTTCTTCCACGACGGACGATACCCTAGTGCACTCATAAAATAATACGTGTACATTAGCACATGCACCGCAGAGTTTGTTACCACCCCTTCTGAGAACATTGATTGTGGGGCCGCCAACCATATGTAACACATTGCCACCACCACTGCGTGGTGGTAAACGTGGAGGAATGACAATCTCCTGGAACGGGACTCACTAAGGAGGATTAGTAATGTGTCCACAAATTCTAGAATTTTTGATAGGTAAAACACGTGGCCCCAGAAGAACATGGGGCCATGGCGTGGGGTATCACCGAGTGGGAAGCATATGGACCATGTGGGATGGTTAGCGGGTGTTTGATGGAGGATGGAGAGGGCCGAGCCGGTAGCCATGATGAGGGAGAGGAGGCATAGGACAAGACTGTGTGATGCGGAGATGAGGCGGAGGGTGGCGGAAGGGATGGTGGGAAGGAGAGGGAAGCGGTGGAGGAGGAATGTTACGATGAGGTAGGCGAAGGTAGTAAGGGTGGGGAAGAGGAGGGAGGCACCAAATGTGTGGTGCGGGTCCCATTCGAAGTGGCTGATGATTGGGTGGTCGACTAGCCAATAATGGATTGCATCGTAGAGAGTCGACATCGATCAGCTAGAATGGGTTTATGTTTGAGGGTTAATTATATTGAGAAGTGTCAATGAGGATTTGTATATATATAGAGCGAGCATGATGGTATATACGTGTAAATCTGTTAAGATATCATTTATGCGTAATTATGATACTTGCTCTTTTAGGTTTGAGTTTTCTTTTCCTACCAAGTGACTTCATTTGTGAATGATATATCATGTTAAAAGGTAACTCGAAAATTCAAGGTTTTTGGGCTCTATTTTTCGATATCTTCATATTTTATTATGCATTTAGTTTCTAGTTGTGGCATTTATTTCCTTCTTATTTACATTTGGATGATTACCGAGCTTTGACTCATTATTTATTTACCGAGCTGCGACTCGAAGTTTATTCAAGCTTATTTAATATTTAAGTCTTTATTGTTTTGATTAAAGCACTTTCATTTACTTACGTCGATTGTTGAGGAACATATGTTCTCATTAGCAAGAGATCTTCATCTTACATTTTGAACTGAGACACATTACGTGCACTTACTTATAAGTTTTTGCCATGCAACACAAAGATAAAAGAGGCAACCTTAGAATACTTTCTCTTTCTTACTTTCCTTAATCTCTTTATTCACTTATACGCTGCGTTAGAAATCTTTCATGCTCTAAGTGAGTCTACTTAGTTAAGAAGAGATTCTAGGAAAGAAGTGAACTCTGTGAAACAAAAAGGTTTGGGGGAGGAGAAGTAGAAGGAAGTTTATGATTGTATTTGGTATTATGCATTGTGCTGCTGCTCTCTCTTAAAAAAAAAAAAGAGAAGAAAGAAAGAAGTACCAAAAAAAGCAAAGGTACCAAAAAAAGAAAAGAAGTACCTTTGCTTTTCTTTGGTATTGTGCATTGTATTTGGTATTATGCATTGTGATCACCGTTTTCGTGTTGGACATGTTACAGATACTACTCACATACCGACGTGGCCCTGAAAAGCTATACCAAACCAGCACGCACAAAAGTGCAGAATTCGGTAAAATAGACACTACCAAAAAATGTAGAGACTAAAAGAGCCCAATGAAGTCCAACGAAAAGCATACGGATCGAAAAGACTGCAAAAAATAGTATGTATGGGAGGGGGAGAGAGAGAGAGAGAGACTACTTTGAATTCGAATTTATCCCCTATGTATTCTGAGGAGGTGGAGAAGAAGGGATGAACTTTTTGACGAGGTAGTATTCATAAGGAGCATTGCAGCACTTAGCTTACATTATGTTTATCCTACCTTAATCCTTATTATGGCCTAATCTCTGATTGCCTCAGAAATCTGTGTATACGGTAAATTACTTTTTGAAAGTTGAGCGACGGCCCTTCCACTCGGCACCGTCGGATCACTAAGGCCGACTTTCGTCCCTGCTCGACGGGCGTTGAGCGACGGCCCTTCCACTCGGCACCGTCGGATCACTAAGGCCGACTTTCGTCCCTGCTCGACGGGTGGGTTTCTCTCGCTTTTGGCATAGCGGGCCCCCAGTGGGAGGCTCGCACGACGGGCTAGCATGAGTCATAACACCCATAAGGTTCTTATGTGAATTATGATTGATCTTGTTAGCTGAGAACCCGACGACGCATTTCGATGTTCGTTTTGTCTGTTGTTTTCATGATCTTCGATCTGTGACTTAGTTGTTAAAGAGCTTGAGTATTTAAAAATCATTTTGGGAAACTTACAAGTAAGAAGATTTAGTTTAGCATCATTTCACTGTCACCTTATCGTTTTTGCCTTGCTCATTCAAGGATGAGCAAGAAACTTGTTTGGGGGTGTCATGTGACAATGAAATGTGCGATTCTGCATGCTTTTAGACCCTCGTTTTTTGCCCAAGATTTAATATTTGTATCGTTTTATGGCCAATTACCAACTTCTTGTGTATTTTGTAGGTCATGATCGTGTTTTCGAGGAATTGCACAATTCCGATGCCAACGTCATATTTAGGCGAAATCGAGAAAGTTAAGGAAATACGCTGATTTGGCCATTGCATGGAGTTCGACGTGCTAAAACATGTCATCTGACTAACCAATGTGAAGATAATTGAAGATGATACAACTTTGTAGAAGACAACTTTTTGAGGAAACGAATTTACGAAGCCCGAAATTGAAGAACTAAGAAAACAGACAAAGACCTAGTTAAATCGAAGGAGTGCGGTCCACAGAGGACCGAAGAAGCCCTATGGCGGTCACCTGTCGACCGCAGTACATAGAATCTTCTAGATTTGGGTTGTTTTCTGGCCTGTCAGGCTAGAGCCCGCATTTCTAAACCTACCATACTCATCAAGGGTGGCTAGGAATTTTCAGTATAAATAAGACCCTTGGGGTCTCATAATCATACAACAACTCCACGAGAGGGTTCCGTACCACAAGGCATCTCTCTTGAGAGAGAACCACTCATTGGGGAAGTAAAACCCCAAAACCCTAACCGTCAGCAAGCAAACATGAAGACTTCAAGGTAGCCCATAGACAATCACAAACAAGTCCATTTTTTAAAGTAAGAAATATTTTGTTCAATCACAAACAAGTCCATTAACTAGGAGTTGGTATTATAAATAGATAGAAAAATAATAATAGTAAACATCAGGTTTAATATAACCAAATAATACCAATGGTTTCACTCAAAAGTATTGGTGTTTTAGATAACACTACAAGAAAACAGGAATTTAGTAACGGATTTAGATCTGTCGCTAAATCTTTAGCGACGGATAATAAGACCGTCTCAATTTCCTTTGTCTCTAATAGTTTAGTAACGGATAAACTATCCGTTACTATTTAGTAACGGATAGATCCGTTGACCTTTTAGAGACGGATAATAAGGTGATTTTTCTTTAATTTTAATTACATAATTCTGTGAGTTTAGTAACGGATAAATTATCCGTTACTAAATAGTAATGGATTTTCGTTACTAAATAGTAACGGATTTAGCGACGGATAATAATAATTATTATTATTTTCTTAATTATAAATTAAATCCAGATTAAGAGACAGATAAATTATCCGTTACTAAATAATAATGGATTTAGCGACGGATAATAATTTTTTTTAATTATAAATCAAATCCAGATTTAGAGATGGATAAATTATCCATTACTAAATAGTAACGGATTTAGCGACGGATAATTTTTTTAATTATAAATTAAATTCAGATTTAGAGACGGATAATTTATCCGTCTCTAATCTGCAGATTTTTAAATTTTTTTTTTTAAATTTTGATGCATGTTTTCATATTTCACCTGTTTCACAAATATAATTTACGATAATAAATCCAGAATAATTAAATTGTATTAATTAACAGAAAGCATTCGACGAATACAAATTATACGTAATGAAATGAAATATCCGTACATAAGCTAAAATAAGAAGTCAGAAAAATATAAGTCCAAACTAACTATCTTGGGCGGGGGCGGGGGCGGGGGTACATGGCCATGAAAGCCTCCATCCGCTGCTGAAGACGCAGGTAATCCTCATGTTGTTTAGCTAGCTGATGTCGGTGTTCCTCCTGTTGTTTGCACTTCGCACCCTTTCACTCGTGCTGTACTAACTCGAGACACATTCTGTGTGAAAATTGGTGCTCTGGTTAGCTGGGATGCTGAGTGGCTAGGATCACCCAATGCAGGGCCATAACTCTCCAATCCATATACTCGGCCCTTGTTGTGCATTGGGTTGACGGCTAGGAAGATGTTGTTTTCTTCTTCAACTGTTAGCACCCGACCAATATCGACGATCTTTGCCTCAACCTCAGCCTGAAATCATAAAGCACATATACCATGAGTTACAGTTTTCAAAATAACTTATACTACACAAATATGAACTTTAACAAAAGAAACATACCGCAATAGCCTCAGACCGTCTGTCCACCCATATGTTGTCCTTCAGCTTGGCTCTTCTAAAGTGCACCAACGCGCTCTTCTCCTCCCCATCCTCCGCCAAAAGAACATATATATGCAAACATTTAGCTAGTAAGTGTGTAGAAATTAAACACAAAACACAAGTATGAATAAACTGGCGAATAAGATGTACACTTACTGCTTTACGGTGATCCGTAGCAACAGATCGCGACCCATAGTGGTGCTTGGCCAGCCCAGTACCATCGGGCAGACCAGGTTCTCTGTTCTCTAGTCCATGACTGGCCGGGCGTTCCTTCTCCAGTACTCCTCCCAATGCTCCCACTCGGTCTCTCCCATCCAATGTGGCATCTTGCGTTTTCTTTTAGCATCGCTAATCATCTTCCTGTACAAATCTGACCCCAACATCTCGAAGACAGGCCATATCCAGGAAATCAAGGCGTTGGGAATGAAGAAGTCTTTCTACATTCCCAATTCCACACAACATCCAAATTACATAACGTAAATAAAGACATCAATTTAATAAGATAACACAACATATTCAATGGTGACTAACATATCATCAAAGTTCAGCGGCTAACATACCACTCACATATAGTGGCTAACATACCACTCACATTGTCCTAAAATTTACTAACACAATTGTGACTAACATAGTTCAGTGGCTAACATACCACTCATATTAAAACAACGATTAAAACAACAAATAAAGTAATGTCAAATTTAAACTTACCCGCAACTCATTAAAGTACTCTGCCTTCAGTCGGTCCGTGATCTTCGACCACTTCTCCCCGGATCTCCTCTTGCCTCGATTATTTCACCGAGTTTTGATGAAACCTCGGGAGGCCATAACCTGTTATCAATGTATAAGATACAAGAAACGAATATTAATTAGTATAATACAACAATGAAGAGACATAAATTATCTTAAGTTATATTCTATATACAAATGCATAATACTTACTTCGATGGGCCATTCGGGAACATCACAGGCTTCCCCCTGCCACACCGCTCCGGGCACATACTCGGTGAAGGGACACCTGTCATCTGGTAAGTTACCCCAGATCGATGTCGAGCCCCTGCTCGAACTCGGTGGGGTCTCAGGAACCGTAGACCGGCTGCTCTGGCTCTAACCCTCAAACTCCTCTGACTCTGAACCTCCTGCTCGACTACCCTCCGCCTGGCTACCACCAGGCAACCTACTACATGGGGAGGAACGTATGTAGGTTACCTTTGTCGCGGCATCTGCAAAAACATGCAACAAATACAGGAAAAATGTGTTAGTATACAACTGCATGTAAAACATATATATACATTTGACTCGTAATAAATCACAAATACTTGGTATCATCAACAACTAACTATATATATACATAATCTACCCTACACATATTTTGACTCGTAATAAATCACAAAGACTTGGTAATTCTTTCTAAGTTAATACGAGCCAATTATAATACAACCACCAAAATCACTAAATGGTCTCCAAACACTCAACCAAATCTTACTAATCCTAATACATATACGAAAATATCAAATTAAATACCATACATACTTACAAACATCCTAACATGATACTAACAATTCAATTTCACAATAAATCTATCAATTGAACAACCTCAAGCTTAACCCACTACTTAATATAAGCTAAACTAGCTAGTAGAAACTTCTAAAAACATACAATTGCTCGAAATTAACAAAAATTCCAAATTTAACAAAGTAAGGGTTTTAGACTAATACCTTCAATTACGGGAAAAATAGCCGAAGAAGGATGAAATTGAATGGCCATCCGAGTTCCTTGTTCAACGAGCTTCGAAAAGAGTTCAAGATTGGCCGGAATGGTGGGGTTTTGATCGGAGTGGAGCTAGGGCAAAAATGGCGAGTGAAGAGAAGAAAGGAGAAGTAGAAGTGAAATGGGGAAGATCGGCTGTTGTTTCCGTTTTATTGACTTTAGTAACGGATAGCCTATCCGTTAGTATAACGGATAGCCTTATCCGTTACCATCTCAACTTTTTTTATTTATTTTTTAATTAGTCAACATGCATTATTAACGACGGATAGTTTATCCGTTACTAAATAGTGACAGATAGCCTTATCCGTTACTAAGCTTCTTTTATTTAAAAAAAAAAAATTAGTCAATGGAAGTTTAAAGACGGATAGACTATCCGTTACTATTTAGTAATGAATTTAGCGACGGATTGAGCAAATCACTCAATTCGTCGCTAATCGATGTCGATTCGTTACTATTTAGTAACGGATAATATCATTTACTAAAATTCGTTATTATTCGGCACTTTTCTTGTAGTGTAAATGCAATCCAGGTATAGCTCAATTGGTTAGTCTAAGGTGACGTAACCTTTGAGGTTATGAGTTTGATTTCCGTATAAAGCGGGTTGTGATCTAGTGTATACTAGTTGTGGTAAATTAATGAGTAATTGATATGAATGATATATTAGTTCAATATAATACTATTACAATAGTGATATTCTAAAAAAGGAAAAAGATAACTGCAAGTAATACATTTTATTAAATGAAACTATTAGTTTGTATGAAATCACCAATTTTCGAATTAACTAAACTTAGTTAGAAGTAGCAATGATATACAGATTCAGTTACCAACAATAATCAAGTGATCTAGCCACTTTGTTCAACCTATTGTTGATTGGGACCGAGAAGGGGAAGGGGAAGAGGAAGAGAGATTTGGTTTGTATTGATTTGGACACTCCATTAAAGGGACGGTTAGATTTTCTTCTGGCTCTTACATAAATAAAGCTTCGTGGATTCCTGAGATGGAAAAGTGTTCTTGAAATTGGCTCTTACATAAAGCTTCATGCATTTATAGCTTTATTTGAATTTTATTGGCCGGTGTAATTTAAGTGTATAAAGATGCTCATTGAAATGTTGTCTTATGTTATTATGTAAATTGTTCATGGTTATTGATGGTTATTTTGCTTGAAAGTTGATTATGGGTGAGATGGAAAAGTGTTCTATAACCAGCAATTTGAAACTTGGAGGTCACAAAGAACATTGATTCTGTTATTTTGTACATTGTTCATGATCTTTCCTCCTTGATTCTAGCTGGAGAAGATACAATTTTTTCCTCATTCCAATTTTCTAATTAGCAATTAATAGATTTAGTAAAAAATTGTTGGATATTGATCTGGCAGCATGAAAACTGCTCTGGCATCTTTGCTTTTGAATGTAAACAATGATAAATCGTACTCGTATCCTAGATTGATTCGCAATGACCTTTAACTCAGGATCAATCCCTCCTTCAACTAATGAATTTCTCCATTAAAGAAAACATTACATCAATCTCACACTTGCCTTTTGTCTACAAGAATGATTCTCTAAATACATTTTATACCTCATTCTTCACCTTTTAGAATTAATCCAATTTTTTTTTTACATCGAATTAGTCAACATAACCAAACAACAAATGCATTCTAATCATTCCAATTCCAATGAAGTTTAAAACTAAATCACCCCGATTAATTGATTGGTGGAAGACAAGTACATGCAGAAAGCAGCTGGGGTGGGATGAACAGTTATGTCTGGTTGTTTAGAATTAATTCTACTTAGTGATATAGTTTGGTAATGAAGGCAGGCTGTGAGCGTGTTAATGAGGTTAGTTAATTTCGTCAAGTCAGAAACTCACATGTAATTTAATTGTACATCATCGTGCATTGCTTTTATTTGTTTGTTGCATGCCTTAAAGTCTAAAACTAATTAATTAATCACGCCACTAAATAACGTAACAGTAAGTGAACAGCCTGCCTGCCAATTCATTAATTTTCGTAGGCTTAGGCTTTTAATTATATTTGTATTTAACTAACTATATAACTTCGCCCTTACTGAACATACGTCAACTTCTGCTTTTTACATTACTATACTAGGTTTATATGTTCCTATTATCATGTGGCTCCTGTAAAATTGGTACAAGAATTTTTACATAACATATTGTACGAGACATCATATGTACTACTATCTTCGAAGATTTAGTTAATAGTTAATTCAGTTATTTCACATACGTTCCCGTTTACGTGAAACTAAATGGCCCATGTAATAAATTCTCCCTAGAATCCAAAGTCAAATACACACATTAGTTCGTCCATGTGAAGACGAGTTAAGATCCGTCGCATATGATCATTGGTAAAGATACTAATTTTTAGCCAATCACTACACCTTGTTAAACGGTATTGACTAGTGAATGCTGGATTCTCGTCGTGTCCAGTCATATATATTTATCCCGAAATCATATAAGTATAATTCATGTCCGATCACCCAGGATCGCTGACTAGGATAAGTCAGCCCACTCATTTGGCCAGGAATACACTGACGACCTTATTCTCATATCAAATCCTAAGGATACGACTTCGTCGTTGACTTGTTTAATGAATATCATCCTTGCAAGTCTAATCCACTGTATACATTCCATGTATACTAGACTTGAAGGTAACAAGATAATCATTGGGATTTCAAGATATATGTCTAAGTGTCTAAACTCATATATAAATGCAGAATAAACACAAGCAAGGAATTTGAATAATACCATTCGTTTTATTTCAACTACCGAAATACAGTTTATTACAATGGATTCTTTCTCTACGAGCATAACTCTACCAACAAGCTGCTCCTCGAAAAGTGTTCCACATATCGTACATACCGGAACCGTGGGGTTAGTCTTTTACGGTGTCCTGTTGATGTCCACTAAGAGATTTTGATTTTCGTTGTAGAACATGTAATCCCTAAATACAATTTGTTAGGAATATCTGTTTAGATTTTGATCAGTAACCCTAATGACTTGTCTTAGCTCAGAAAGGTAACTAGTACTCTTAGTTCACTTGAACATTGTAAAAGAGGAAGTTTACTGAGTATATTAGTCTAGCAAATCTTGTATAGGATGTTAGGTCTTTGATTGTAATTTTATATCTTTGACGAAGACCAAGAAGCAAGCATCCAACAGAAGAAAGTCATTTATTGAAGATCACAAGACTGCACAAGATTGCTGAAGACTAGGGAGAAGTGTCTCCTCAGAAACCTTGGTTCAGATACCTTGAAGAAATTAAGTGTCTTTGGAAGACAAGTATTTCAATAGGTCTCTGATGCACTATAGGCCATCTTCGACTTCTGCAGATTCGAATCTGTTTTCTTCGTTCTTCGATTTCGGGCTTCGTAACTTCATTTCCTCGAAAAGTGGTCTTTTACAAAGTTGTTGGATCTTCAATTATCTTCGCATTGGTCGGTCGCATGACATGTTTTGAACCTCGAACTCCGTGCAACGGTCAATCCGGCGTATTCGCTTAACTTTCTCGATTTCGCACAATTATGTCGTTTTCGCGCCTGAAATCGTGCAATTCCTTAAAAACGCGATCATGACCTACAAAATACACACGAAGTTGGTAATTGACCATAAAACGATACAAATATTGAATCTAAGGCAAAAAACTAGGGTATAAAAGCATGTTATATCGCACATTTCATTGTCACATCACCTGCCTTAGACAAATCAGTTGTAGACTTAACTTATGGGGTCCGAGCCGTAAGTTCAAGGTCCCTCATATTAAATAGTGAATAGTAATTAAGTGCGCTATTAATTACCCAGGCACCTTTAGAACAAAGCCTATTTATAGATGTACCTAGGCGGTGTCACTGTCCTAGTAGTATGACGTCCAAGTATCAGCCGTTGAGTGGTCCCTTTGTAAAAAGCCTAAAATAAACTTATCGGTTGGGTCTTTATAAGCTGCTCCTCGGAAAGTGTTCCTCGGATCTTGCATACTTATACATAGGGGGTTAGTCGTTTACGTTGTCCTACCTTGGACTGACCAGTCATAGACTTAATTATTGGGGTCCGAGTCGTGAGGTCAAGGTCCCTCGGATGAATGTAGTAAATAGTAAGTTCACTATCAATTACCCGGTCACCTTGAGAAGTAAGCATATTTATAGATTTACCAGGGCGGGTGTTACTGTCCTAGTAGTAGGATGTTCACGTATTTTGTACGGAAGCTAGCTCCTCGAACCTTAGATGCTCGAAAGTAAAAGTTGTCCTTTTTCTGGACATGATTTTCTGACATATTCTAAGTGTAGCGGATTGGGTCGATCACGAGATGCCCGTCGGACAGGGTCTTCTCGAGCATTAGGTCCAGGCCCCGTACCTCAATTCGTGGTGATTCGGGCTTGTTCATAGGAGAGATATTTCAACCTAATAGATGTAGAGTGAAGTTATGTGTGCAAACGTTTTAAGGTTATTTGGTTGGTTTTAAGATGATTTGGTTGGTTTAAAATTGTTATAATAAAGGAAAATGTAAAGTAAGAGAAAACAAATAGGTAGAGAGAAAAAAATTAATTGAGTTTTGAATAGTATGTGGATTAAAAACGGTTAATGTTCCGACTCGATTAAAGTCTTTAGTCAAACAGGAATACATGACAAACTCAATTAAATTCAAGCTTAAGTAGTATCCCAAACAGTCGGTAAATATCTAGCTTAGTTGTAACGCCCCAAAATTTCAAATAAGTTTCAAAGAGCTTAAAAGAATTTAGAACGTGACTCATACCAACAAGGTGCACAATTCATTTTGGAAATACATCTATAAGAACTCTAAAGTTATGCATGCTTGCTCTGGAGTAATTTTATGATGGGTGGGAAGTTTTCCGGTGCGTGCACGAGTGAAGACAAAGTAAAAGTGCGATTTATAGCACTTATTAGATTAATTCGGCCTTTCTTCATAAATTAACCGGTTTGACATTTGTAATTGTTTTTTCTATGATTATTTTGTAGGAAATATCAACTTGGGCTTCCACATTGCTTAATGGACTAAGATTGGTCATCTTGGGCCTCAAGGAAGAATCTGGACGCAAGCTGGAAGATCTGGAAAGGATCTGGGCACAGGCAACATGTATAAGGGAAGAGTTTGTGATGATATGGGCACAAAGGAAGCAAGAAGGAAATAAAGATTTTGTGGAGATCAACTAAGGAATATTTCCTTCTAAAACAGAGCGCAAGAAGCTGGCAAGATTCAGCGTTCTTCTTCTGATCGATGGCTGCAACTATATATACAAGAAGAACGCTTGCAAGAAAACACACTTTGAGAGAATCAATTCACAATATATTGAGAGTTAGGTTTTCTTGCTTTACTAGACATTGTTGCCGAAATCACTTGTGAGTAGTCTCTAAGGATTGAGATTTACTTTAGTGTTATCGAACTAGAATAGATTTTTGATTGTCTGTTCTAAGTCTAGTCTTTGCAGTTTAATCATTCGTCTGTGATTGATTAAACATAGTTTTGTAATTCTACTTTTCTTGATAGTAGAAATTTAGCCTAAGGCACGGTCGGTATATTTATATACCGGCTAGATAGTATTTGTGGTTGTCAGTTTTATTTTTCGTTGTATTCTGGTCATATATGTTTACTGCTGTCAATCACTGTTGAAGACATTATTGACTTAATATCATAGTCAACGTTGTCTATCTCAGTTCACTATAGCAGTCCCGGTCCAATAGTTCTAACACAAAATGTGCTTGAAATGATATATGTTGGTACATTGGGACCATCATAACATCTGAAAAGCAGTTCAGGAGTAATCGTGTTGATTCAAATGATACGGGACCTTATGGAGTGGCTACTGGTTAATTGTCTAAACTCAATAATGTCCTTTAATTTGTCACCCATGTTCAAGGTCCCTGACCATTTTGCCAGTTTTTTACCTCCTATTTTTCACCTCCTCAACATCAATATAGGTCCAAATAATACATCAAGGTGTGTTAGTATATACTATATGAGTTGGGGTCCGATCCGAGTCCACTAATAACACTAGCTAGGATTATCAAGCATTAATGCATGCGTGTGCGGTCAACAAATTGGTACATGTATAGTCTTTTTTTTTCTTTTTTAAGGAGAAAACGAGAGTTTGGTGCTCACTCGCAAAATAGTCTATAATATTGTCTTCACTTGTCACTAAGTAATTAATACTCCCTCCATTTTAGAAAAAAGTGTTACATTTTACTATTTTACGATCAACTGTCTCCGCGTTTGACCACAATTTACTCTTAAACGATAATAGTAAATAAATTATTAAAATTATATAATGAAAATTTAGTTACTAAATTTTCATTATATAATTTTAATAATTTATTTATTAATATCGTTTATAAGTAATTTGTGATCAAACTCGAACACAGTTGACCGGTCAAAGTCAAAATGTAACACTTTCTCTGAAATGGAGAGAGTACTACCGATTAAGACAGTACTGCAACAGCTTCCAATTGCCAAACGTGTTTAAATTCAATTTGATTTGTTCATCACCATGATCATAGTAGTACATCAACTTAATTCTTTCTTATAACTTAATTTTAAAGTGTTATTGGAATTCCCTTTTTGTACACACTTTGAATATTGAAATAATTAATACTAACACAGTATATATACTATCGCAGACTTCGCAGTATCACTCAATTGTTACATGAATTTCCCAAATTTATTTACAAGTTTTGTTGACTGATGCTTATTATTGCAGTTGGTTGGGAGTATTTTTTGTAAACTAGTAGTAGTAGGTAATTAAGAAACTAGGAGAAATCAGATATGATTGGATTTGTTGTAGGATGGCGTGTGAAGAGCATTCCTAATGCTAGCTCGTATAATAACCCCTAATTAAATATCAATAAATTATGGGCTCGCGTTTGGCACTATGTAGACCATAAATATCAATGAACTTGGTGGGGGTGGTGGCGTGGGCCCCACCAAGTTCATTGATTTTTTTTTAAAAAAAATTGATGATGGGCGCCCATATGCCAACCACCGTTGGGGGGTTGGCATTCTCCCTCCCCCCCCCCCCCCCCCCCTTTTTTTACTTTGTCCCCTCCCTATTGGTAGTATATTTTTTTTTTAGATTTTTTAGTTTTTTTAAAATAACTTCATATTATCCTTTTAAAAAAAATAAAAAAATATATCAAAATTCATAAAAAAAAATTCTCTATAAGTAGACACCCATATCAGTATAGTTTTTACACATCTGAAAATCCCTCTTCTACTACTTCATATCTCAAACACTTCCAACCTCAAAACTCTCCTCTCCAATGGATCCTAATGATTCCTTCTATCCAAACTATTATTCTCCATATGGAAACTCCCAAAACTCTGAAGAATTTTCTGGTTACTCGCAAAATTTCAACTCTCAATTTCCTCCAAATCTTACCCAAAATAGCCCTCCTAATCTGACTCCAAATAACCCTCAGCCAGAAGTTGCAATGAACAAGGGCAATGAATCTGTTCAATGGGAGCCCCTTGAAGATGTGGCCCTAATGTCAGCTTGGGTTCACGTCGGTGGAGATGCAATAACCGGCACTAATCAAACAGGTGATAGTCTGTGGGTCAAAGTTCTCAAATTGTATGAGCAATCCCGAGCAGAAAATCCCGGTACACTTTCAAAGCGAAGTAAGGAGTCGTTGAGAGGTCGTTGGTCGCGACTTAACAAAAATGTTGCGAAGTGGATAGGTTGCTACAGAGAAGCCTATAACCAGAAAACGAGCGGAATGAGCATGGCAGATGTTGAAAGTGCAGCTCAGCAGCTTTACAATAACAAGAAGGGATTTCCGCATACTCTTGTTTTTGAACAAGTTATGCGCCACGTACCCAAGTGGGAGCTAAATTTGGGCGGTGATCATAGGAGGCCTCGTCCAGTTGCACCGGATTCAGAGGACGAAGGTCATGGTAGTTCAAAAAGATCACGAACCGATGATGAAGACCCCGCCGAACCTACTCCAGAAACTCCGGTGAGTGATGCTTCAACAATAAGTCGTCCTACCGGTAGAGAGGCGGCCAAAGCTAAGCGAAAGCATCATCATCATCAGTTCCTGCTACAATTCCAGAGGATTTTACTAGTGAACTTCGTGCGATGAGGATCACACGTGAAAAAGAACTTGAGCATATGAAAGAGACCAGGAATGAAAGGAAACAAATTGAGGAAAAAAGGCTTGAAATGGAGAATAGGAGGCTCAATGCAAACATGTTGAGTGCTTTGTTGGCAAAGCCAAACTTAACTCCACAAGAAGAAGAGCTTAAGAATCGCCTGTTGGGTTTGCACATGACCTATCTGTAATTCTAATTCCTTGTTTTCTGTTGTTGTTATGTAGTACTATGTTTTCGTGTTATTTTAGTTGTGTTTGATTATGTATTATTATGTAATTTTAATTTCTGCTTATGTAATATTAATTCCTAGTCTATTCTACTTTCGTTTTTTTCAAGATATCTGACATGATATCCGACATGATTCTTCTACTTTTTTATCTTTTGCCAATGCATTGTCCAAATCATCGAAAAGTCTATAGTCTACTTTCATTTTTTTCAAGATATCTGACATGATTCTTCTACTTTTTTATCCTTTGCCAGTGCATTGTCCAAATCATCTGAAAAATCTATTGTCTACTTTCGTTTTTTTAAGATATGATTGTTCAAGATATATTCCAATCTACTTTCTGCAAGATATGATTCTTCAAGATATAGTCCAATCCACTAGAGTCCAACCTACTATAGTCCAATCTACTTTACAGAAGATATGATTCTTGAAGATATGATTCTTCAAGAATGGCTCAGGTCCATCTCTTTATATGTGGCTGAGATCATTACCATACTCACACTCAAGTCTTCCTCATCCCTTCCATTTCTTCACCTAAAATAATGTCATCGAATGAGAACATATTCCATGGTTCTAATTCGGGTGATGATTCTCAAGAAGAGTGGGAAGAACGTGTTGTACAACAAAACCAAACACTTGACCGCATTGTCGAGGATGTGGTTTCCCAAATTCCTACTACTCTGTTATTCACTACAAACCACAATATTAGAGCTAGGAGGCGCATATTGAACGAATTCGTGAGGAAGGCCATCAAAACTTTTACAAAATGTATTTCTGTCTTCCGGAACCAATCTACGGAAGACGTTTTCACGGAGGTTTGAATGAGAAATCATGTGTTCGAACGTATAATGGAAAAGCTCAGTTCAGATGAATATTTTCAACAAAAGCGGGATGCCACTGGTCGATTAGGTATGTCTTTTGATTCAAAAATGTACTGCTGCTATAAGAGTTTTAGCCTATGGAACACCACCAGACGTGCATGATGAATCCCTGCGAATGAGCGAGCAGGTGATAAGAAAATCAGTTATGAAGTTTGTAGAGGGCGTAATTGCCAACTTTGGGAATGAATACCTCAGGAGTCCAACCGAAGACGACATGGCGCGGCTTCTACATATTGGTGAACGCCGTGGATTTCCAGGAATGATGGGAAGTATTGATTGCATGCATTGGGAATGGAAGAATTGTCCTACTGCTTGGGCAGGGCAGTATCAAGGAAGAAGTGGAAAGCCAACAATCATTTTGGAAGTAGTAGCGTCAGAAGATTGTTGGATCTGGCATGCATTTTTTGGAACCCCAGGTACGAACAATGATATTAATGTGCTACACAAATCTCCTATTTTCAATGATATTTTAGCAGGCCGTGCCCCGAAAATCAGTTACACTGTTAATGGTCGTGAAAGGAATATGGGATATTACCTCACTGATGGAATTTATCCTGAATGGGCTGCATTTGTGAAATCTATTAAGTCTCCAATTATTCGCAAGCACAAGTTATTTGCTAATCGTCAAGAGGCTGTTAGGAAAGATGTTGAGCGGGCTTTTGGTATTCTACAAGCTCGTTTCTCTTTTATTAAACATCCATGTCTTCTATGGGATCGACATGTCATTGGTCAAATTATGATTGCTTGCATCATCCTCCATAATATGATAGTTGAAGATGAAAGAGACACTTACCTAAACTATACTGATCCCACCGAATTCATGAAAGATCGTCCCGGACATGTGAATGCAGATGAGGGCGAAGAAGCCGTTGTTGATCCTATTTTCAACTACTCCACTGAACGTATTGCAAGTCTAGCCCGATATATGACTAACAGGGACCAACTTCGCAACAGAAATAGTCACAAGGAACTTATGGACGATTTAATTGAGCACATATGGGAGCATTTTAATGATGAGGAGGACTGAATATGTAATTTTTCAATTTTTTTATCTTTCAGCAGCGTTTTTATTTTGCATTTACATTTGAAGCGTTGTAATTTTTTTTCCATGTAATTCTGTAATGTAGTTTTAAATTGCCACATCACCTTGTATTTTAATTTTTCAAACTAAATTAATATTTTAATATTATATTATAATTATTTAATATTTCAATATTTTACTATTATATTTAATTATATATTAAAATTATTTTATGATAATAATGAAAAGAATAATAAAATTTATTGAATCGGTTGGGTTGGTGGTGGTCATGGATAAAGTTGAATTTTATTGTTGTGGTTGGGTTGGTTGGAGGTTGGGTATGTGAAGGAGAGAGAAATTAATTATTTATTGAGAAGGTTGGGTGTTTGGGGTGTTTGGGTGGTTATGGATATTTATGGTCGTAGAGTTGTGTAACTGGAGTAACCATTGGTGATTTTATATACGGACTCATTGTGTGTTTTTTCTTGTTTGAACAGGATGATGACGGAGTCATGGAGGCACCGGGCAATCCTGCAGGAGTTCAGGCAGCTAAATAGGCAGTTCCATGCAGTTGAAGTCCATTTTTGCTTGGGGGGGGGGGGGGGGGGGGGGGCGCGGGGTTAGGGATCTTGATCATGTATGTAATTGTGAGAGTGTAAATTCAACAATGATATGGATTGTTGAACGACTCAGATTAAATATGTAAATCTCAACGGCGATGATCAAATTCAGGATATGAAAAGCTGGATAATTAGTTAGGCATCTAACTAATTCAGTTTCCTGATTCTAAAAGGAATTGTAGTTGGTTTCTTTATACAAGAAGGTTACCTAAATTAGTTTTTTTGTACTAGAAGGATTAGTAATTAGTTTCCTTGTTCTAGTTGGATTTGGTAGTTGAGTTCTCTATATATAGTCAAGGGAGCTTGTTTGTTACATATATCAGATCAGACTAGAATATCAACAATAGAAGATTGATAGGAAGTTAGGGATCATACTTCGAAAAATAGGATATTAGGTTAGTCTTATATTTTATGTGGGATTGTTCTTGTTACGTCGTGTGGTTGTAACCTAAGTATCAATAAAGATTGCTGGTTGATCTCCGTGGACGTAGGCATTGCCGAACCACGTTAAATCTTGTGTCTCTGACTTTTTGATTTTGGTTCATTGTTTATTCGATTATTATTTTCTGTCATTGTTGCATTATTCCTCATTGTTTGAACTTAACAATTGGCGCTGTCTGCAGGAAAGAGGAATGAAGTATTGTCATCAATGGCATCCACAAGGTGCAAGATGGAGAAACATGCCAAAGGTGTGTGGAAGAAACTAGAGACAATTTGCAAGGTAAAAAGCTTAGATCCATGTTCTATGGTGGATTCAAACTCAACCGAAGTCAAGCGAAGACCATCGGAAGTTGGGAAGGAGTTCCCTACAGTTTGGGATCGAATAGCAGTTGATTTGGGTCAAAAGGGTGCAAGAATCGCGCAAAACAGACCAAGAATGAGTCTAGAATCGCAATCAGGCTCGCCGGAAGGTGTAACACACGCACATGTAGCGCGTGGCTTGCACGCGCGTAAGCAGAAATACTGACGAGTGTGTTTCACGCGTCAGGAAGAAAAATTGCGCATCGATGGTGCGATGGCACGTGAGGGTGCGTCCGGTGTCGGATAGGTGCGTGGTTTTCTCCGTTGGATTCCTAAGATGATTTTCCAGGTGTTAGGGTTAATGTCCGGTTGGTATGGTGTCCTGGAGAGCGGTAGAAGATATGCAGAAGTGAAAGAACAGCTTCTTGAAGACAAAGAAGGAGCTATCACTGAAGATGAGGTGTTCAATAACCGTGGGATGGTATCACAAGGCACATGGATACACTGGAGAATGGTTTGGGACAGCGGTGGAGCATGGACAATGTTGATACTGATAAAGAAACCTACACAATTTCAGGTGGAGACTTTCAGGGTTGTGTTCTAACTTCAGGAATACGTTAAGATTAGTTGATGGGATCATTGATTGAGCTAAAGGTGGAGATTGTGAGAGTGTTAACTCAACAATGATATGGATCGTTGAACGACTCAGATTAAATATGGAAATCTCAACGATGATGATCAAATCCAGGATATGGAAAGCTGGAGAATTAGTTAGGCATCTAACTAATTCAGTTTCCTGATTCTAGAAGGAGTTCTAGGTGGTTTCCTTATACAAGAAGGTTACCTAAATTAGTTTCTTGTGCTAGAAGGATTAGTAATTAGTTTCCTTGTTCTAGTTAGATTTGGTAGTTGAGTTCTCTATATATAGTCAAGGAGCTTGTTTGTTACATAGATCAGATCAGACTAGAATATCAACAGTAGAAGATTGATAGTAAGTTAGGGATCATACTTCGGAGAATAGCATATTAGGTTGGTCTTATCTTTTATGTGGGATTGTTCTTGTTACGTCGTGTGGTTGTAACCTAAGTATCAATAAAGATTGTTGGTTGATCTCCGTGTACGTAGTCATTGCCGAACCACGTTAAATCTTGTGTCTCTGATTTTCTGATTTTGGTTCATTGTTTATTCGATTATTATTTTCTGTCATTGTTGCATTATTCCTCATTGTTTGAACTTAACAGTAATTATACCACTAGTGATTGACTGATTTCTCAGCAGATATGCATATAGTTTAAAAGTCTGGGATAGGTGTCCAAGTTGGCTTTTGTCGGTAATAGATCACGATACGGCGCCTACATGTTACTGGGATGTAAATTTCTCTAATACGTCGAACATTATATTTGTAACTCTGTAATTAGGTGAAATTTTCTTTTATTTAAAAAAATATTCCTATTGCTTGGTACTCATAAAGTAATACAGTAATTTTTTTGTAATTGTTATAGGGCATGTTATAGGGCATGCATACAGGTAATATGCATATATAGAGAGTATTTATTAGTAGGTAACTTATGGTTGCATGTAGTTGTCATGTCAGCTGCATGATTCATGCTACTTGAGTGTTTATATTCATATCAAACATATTGCCAAAAATACCAGAAAAGAGAGAATAACACTGAAATTAATGGTGTTTATATTCATATCAATATGAATGCATATTCTGTACAACTGCCATATGCCATGAGCTAGCATTTATACTGCTACAAAACTACACAAAAAGTCTGAAAGCTCCCTGAAACCACTGCTTTTCCCGGAGGTCGGGGGGTCGGGAAAGATGCAATCAATAGGATTTTCTATTCCTCCGTTTCGGAAAGGAATGAGTTGGTGACCATTTTTCACCTGACGTGGTGATCGCTCATAAAAAAAGTTACCGGACTTTTCTATTGTTATTTCTTCACATACTTGATATGTTATAATAATTTCAACATAAAATTTTGGAAATACCTCACTATGAGCTTATGGCAATGAGTAAATCGTCAACAATGGAGCATATTATCTCTGTTCTGTTAGTTAAGATATCTACATGAGTATCTGCAGAAGATCACTTCTTCCACGCATGAAAGGCGAATAATTCATTTCAATGGACCATCATCACCTGTGCTCATAAATAGGTGTACCGTCGACCACATTCGTAAACAAAATATGCTCAATATTGTCAGTAAATAAAACCCCCACGTTGAACAAGTAAAAGAGCAAAGAACGGTATCATTTTCATCGGTGCAAAATTCACGATCGAACACAAGAATAACATTTGCCCTACTGTTTGCTATGCAATGATCCTACAAAGGGTAAAGCGAACAACAGGGTTCCGCTGCATATCTATGAAGACTTAGCAATACAGAGTTGAGCAATAATTCCTGAACTGCAGAAAACAGAATACTAATTTGAATCCTAACATCAGATTTTCATATACGACTATAATGATTTACACTTTGGTTGACTATTTTCAATTGCAGGCTATCATACTCCATCTCATGATTCGGATTAACTATGCTTCCTCAAAACGCAACATTATCTACAGAAATAATGTTCTCAGATGGCCAGGATATCAAACTCATGAGGCATGAAATCTTCACTTGGTCTGTAGTATTTGTCGGGGGAATAGAGGCTTAAATTGGACACTTGGCTTGTATATAGACAAGCAAATCTCTCCACCTGAGAATTGCAAAATAAAGATTCAAGTTAACCAACAATTTACCTGGAACCATCCTTCTAAGATTACTTAAACAACTTCAATGATTTCATCTCACCTGATGTGCAAATCTTGAATTCTGATAGCCAGTCTTCAACAGTTGTCCCCACACCTTGTGGAACTGAACAGAAATTATTACAACATACTACAGTTAATTCTTGTAGGGACTGCCAGACACTATGTTACTGATCGGAAGCTATGATTTGGAAAACAGAACTAAGATTCTATAGTACTAGTTACTTCTCTGTTTCTTTTTTTTTTTTTTTTTTTTTCCTTTAAAGACAAAGTTTCCAAAATATTTACCTTTTGGTGACATTCTCTTTGAGCTTGTTGATGACTAAGCCGCATTTGCTCTTGCTGGGACTGACATTAAAGTAATTTATACAAATTTAGTGCCGGTAATTTCAAAACCAAAAGCAGATAACAATCTAACCAAGTGAAAATCAAGCTCTATAAAGTAATTTCAGAAGAAGGCACAGTAAAAGTCTACAGAAAAGACCAACGGCACATGTAAAAAATTCAAAGAGGAGAATCTAATTTAGACATTCCAACATATCAAGTTAATCAAAAAGCACTGCTGGAAAGTACCTGAAGCTTTTCAAGCAAAGCATGTATCTCTTCCTTATTCCCACCATCAAACCTGAAACAGCAATAGAATAATGAGCGAAATTTGCTGAATAATGAGACCTCAGGAACTTGGAATAATAAGATAATAGTGTCAGGAACCAAGATACAGCTGGTACTGATTTTACTGGATTTGGAGGGTTCAGTACAAATTTCTAAACTTGATAAAAGAAAAATGTGGGGGGTGGCTTCAACTACATGAAGCAAATATGATTAAAATCGAATTTCTACCCCCAGCTTCACCCAAAAACTTGACACTAAACGGTGAATGAGATACAAAACCAGAATTGAGATTAATTCCGCTCCCAATGCTTTCATTTCATTCTGTTCTTTTATGGTGCTGCTGATACACGTATTGGCCATTAAATTGCCATTATACTTTAGTGAAACCTGAACTCAAGCTTCGTAATTTTTCTCTCCAATGTCTCCTCAAACTATCTTGCTTGTAAATGCAAGATCCTCATTTCAATCAGGTTGCCAAGAAAAAAATGAAAACATTAAAAGAAAAGGACAAGGAACTGGGGGGTGGGCAGTGTTTCACAGTTGCACGCCCAGATAACCATTCAATGCATGTATTACACTGCTTAAAATCTGAGAGAAATGTAAATAAATGGAAGATTTACCTAAGTGACCACTCTAGATGATGTATCTGATCCTCAATATGATCACGGTCATTCCTCAATATTTGGAGTTGCTACAAAAAAGTTACACATATGTTTCAGAATCAATAGACAGAGCATAAATTCAATGGTAGGAGAATGTATAATGAAGCACAGTATCAAAATGCAAAAACAGATTGTTTAGAAAGAAAACAGGTGACTATGAATATAAATAAAAATGCAAAAAAGAAAAAATGGAAAAGAAACAAAAAGTATAAGCCATATGAAATAATATCTGAGAAAGAGATCAAAATTTTAGAAATAAGATTTTAATCTCTGACATGATAAAACCAATTGAACCAGACATGGTCCAGTACATTATTTTGGACATCCAGAAACTTGTGAACAAACCAATAGAATGGACCTTGCCAGTATGCTGCAATGAGATTATAAAATGGCATAGCTCAGCATGGATCATAAAGGAAAATGAAAAAAAAAATGCAGATTATAGCAAGAAGC
This sequence comes from Plantago major, assembly GCA_026545765.1. Classification (NCBI taxonomy): domain Eukaryota; kingdom Viridiplantae; phylum Streptophyta; class Magnoliopsida; order Lamiales; family Plantaginaceae; genus Plantago; species Plantago major. The sequence continues at coordinate 21,914,428 of CM048843.1, forward strand.
CACTCTAGAAGTTGTCACAACAGACGGTCTGTCCTTAGAATGAACTGCAGCCAGATATTTTACATCCTTTTGCTCTACCTTGCGGGTGTCCCTGAATGTTGAAAGAAGTTCAACTTCCTTCTCAAGCTCTGGAACAACAAGCATTGTTCTCCAGCCTGCCAAAAAAGGATGCAGTCTTAAAGCAAATTTCAGAAAGAAACTAGAATTTGAAATCTGTAGGTTAACAGATGATCTCATCTTTGTATAGTTTCATATTGATATAATTAATGCCCCACTTAAATTGAGTTCGATGGAATTGAGACACCAGCTCCATTTAAATTTTAGAAATAGCAACACCAGATGCTTTATACATAGAATAAGCATTTCAAAGATTGGGACAGTTTTCATCCCAATCAAGATATATATACAAGGAGTGGAATAGATTCCAACGCAAGGAAGATTCTGAAAAGCTGCAACTCTCAGTTTTCTTATACTATCATTTACTCTATAAGAAGACCTGTGACTTCCATAACCATGCACCTTTGGTGCATAAACAGCAGAAGGAACACATATGGGTTTGCAGCACATAGACTGCACCTTGAGTAGAATGCACAATCATGCCACTTTGAGGCACAAAGACTTTGCTACTAATAACCATGCTATAATAATGCACAGCTTTATCTCAAAAGTTGCTTCCGTGGATAAGTTTCAACTTTCAATATTACTATAAAATAAAATGTATTGGACTGAATTGGAAATCAAATCAGAACACACGAAAGTATTACAGAACTACATATTGAAGACATACCAAGAACCTTTTTACTGCTCAAGATATCACCATATATGTGATCCCCAACATACAGTACCTGTAAGACGAGGTGCCATCAGAAAATCTCGCATACTTGTACAAACCAAAACCATGTAACTAATGTTGTGGAAAGATAATAACCATGATAAACAAGATAATTATTGTTCACCCACCGAATGAAAATTCAGAACACATGCCATAGTCCCTTTTTATAAAACATTTGATTCTATAACACGGAACCCAACTCTCAGAAATACGTTCTCAGGTTGAGGTCCCAAGTGTGAAGAAGAAAGTATGACACGTCAAACATCTACCATATGGTAAATTCATTTCTTGATATGGAGCTTGCTACCTCATAGAGTACGGGATCACTTCTTTCAACATGGAAATTACACTTGGGCATTTGTAACTTTAGACATAACTCACGCATAACGCAACCAATGAATCTCAAACTTTAAATAGATTAGATGACCAGAAAGAACGTTCACCCCTAGAACAGGAAGACTATACCTGGGAGCTCGACTCTATAGAAAGTAATTTATGCAGATGGCCAACATTTCCTCCCTGAACATGTCAATACAGAAAGAAAATCAGACTATGCATGTATTGGAGAGATTGAAGAAACAACAGTCCAGAATGTCAAACGTAACAAAGTGGTATGAATTAATGTAGACTTTAAGAGTTTAGCTACACCTGGTAAACTTGGCAACCTTTGTCCGAACTCTTTAACGGCATCCTTAGAGAGGTATCAACCTGGTTTAATTGACAGGATGAGGGTCAATCACACTTGAAAAGCAGCATTCAATATATTGAATAAAGATGCAACCTACCTGAGGCATAGGGGTTCCGTTGTCCGTATTAAGAAGCATTGCTGATGCGCGATCAACCTCAAAAAGATTTGCACGATTTTCATCATGAAAAAAACCTGGTTTCGCACTGTTTACAGGAAATCAGTATATTCTATTGTTAGATGAAGTTAATTAAATTTTGGTAGTTTGGAACTTGGAATTTGGAACATGAAATGCCATTATTAGTAACATATGGAGAAGTGCCATACATTCATATGCCAGTAATAAAATTGTGGACGTTTCTGAACATGCAATTCTCTTAGGCATTCTGCAATGCTACTACGATTGACAAAAATACTGTAACAGAATAGTATACTCCCTCTGTCTGGTAACATTGTCAGTTTGCCATTTTGGGTGTACAGCTAGAAATGTGTCATTACAAAAACACTCTATTCTTGGAAATATTCCTACCCAAATAACAAGCATATTCAATAATAGCCCACTTACCTTCTTTGTTCATCATTCTTTACTACACCAAACTACCTCACGCGTAATATCTTCTTCATATTCTATTAGGTTTATTGAAAACCATGAAAAAGTCAAATGCCACACCATTAATTGGACGGAGGTAGTATACATAAAGTGAGTAAGTACAGGCCTTGAATTAAAGAAAATGTGGATCTGAGTACTGCATTGCGCAAGCAATGCACAAGGCTTGCACCTTTTCAAGATGCTAGCATTAAGTATGAATTTGAGATTCATATGAATTAGTCAATTGGGTGTTTATTAATAACAAAACCTAAGTTATAGATCCTCATAGCTACTCATGTACAAATGAATACCCCCACATGACAGGTCAGGCAATAACCAAAGAGGCAGAGACAGATTGAACA